>OZ014471.1:16644027-17930184 GCA_963965965.1 Trididemnum nubilum | reverse complement strand
TGTTTTATCACTTACCTTTATGTAGCAACTCACTTTGTAGTTATCGTTCTGCTTTATTCATCAACGAGTGTGACAAAATAATAACTGTTTTTCGATAAAAATCATACGTTTTTTGATTTCTGCTCTTTCATTGTGTAGGCCTGCCACATCAATTTCGACATTTGCGGCTTGCACAGATAAGAAAAGTGCTTCAAAGCAATACTTGTTTAGAGAAAACTATCAACAGCTGGTTTTGATTCTTGACCTTCGCTTGCAGTGCTACGAACCTGCGAATATTGTGTTGGCCGTGGTGAAAAAGTTTTCGGTCATTATGACCGAACCGACCAAAAATATTTCGGTCATTGCGCAAAAAAATCAGTCAATGACCGACAAATGACCAAAAAAAAACAAACCTAGGCCGTGGTGCATTTTCTTCAGGTTGTACACTTGAAGAGTCACACTATAGGCTATATTAAATGATGTTGTGCCGGCTCAGCACTAATATGCATAGGTGGGCACAAGTCCGTTAATCGTTAATAACAAAGCTAACTTTTTCATCAACTCGTTAATCCATTAAAAAGTTTTTTCATGTTAACGGACTAAATTAACTTCCGTAAAAATGTCTGTTAACTTAACGACAATGGTTCATTAACTTACGTTAAGTTGCGTTAACATAAGGTTTTCATCGTTAATTTCTTGTACCACCCATTCATCGTACCGGTACAAACCAAATTGCTCTGTTAACCCTTGTTGCGTAATTAGCGCGAGTTTTATAGAAGAAAAAGCAAAGGAGCTGCGAGATAAACAAGCGAGCGTGGGATCAAATGAGCAGGCGTAATAGCTGCAAGTATAATTTTAATCATGCAAGTATAAAGTGGGTTAGATCTTAGATGAGTTGAACTGCGATACTGCAATAGACCCATGATGTACCCATGAATAATCTGTCATTGGAAGTAAGATGAAAGTGACTATAGCATGGCAGTGTTAGCAAGAAAAGTGGACATGGATGGTTAGTTAGCCTAACCTATAGCAGAAATGGTCTCGATTATTATCATAGTCTACAATCACTAATTTGTAATCGATTGCGCAATTTTCAAATTATCGTAATCAGAAATCAATTACAAAGGATCGTAATCTACGAATTGCAAATAATCGAGCCATGGCTGGCTACTACTATATAGGTTAGGCTTCCAGTACCAAGCAAAAGCGTGAATGATGATATAATTAGTGTATAAACTCTATTATGGGAAGAGTACCGTTGACCAACTACAGAACAGAATGCAAGTGCAAGACATGCATGATTGCAATTTTAATAACAGCTTAATAATAATGATAATGCAAAACAGAATTGCAGGGTAGATTGCAGCAAAAATGCAGGATAGGTTCCGACTTCGTAAGTGCTGTTACAAGAATTATTTTTAAATTTTGGCGAAGCGATGTAATTGTAATAGCGATGATTAAAGGTGAAATAATCGCAATGGAAAATCGATTGCATAGGTACGTATTTGTAATCGTAATCGGCGGAATCGATATAATCAAACCAAAGACCATTGAAAGAACAGAATGTAGGTACCGGTACTAAAATATAGCTGTAAAAACAGTGTTTATTTTGAGCTAGGTGTTAATGTCATTCAAAAACTTGGAAGTGTTTGCATCCACGGATTGTGGATGGTTTCAAAACGTTAAATCTACGTAGGCCTACACTGTACAGTGGCTGGTGATAGGACTAAAATGAGAATGAATGACGAATATTCATTCGCAATTTTTTTAGTTATATACTTTTTTAAGAGTCAAGATTAAGCTTTGGGTTAGGTTGGATCTCGACACTGTCTAGAAATTGTTTTGCAAGCCACAGCTTAAATAGTTAATTTTAGATGCTGTTATGGCGTGAAAGCACAGAAACTTAGAGTAATAGTGTCGTGGCACTGAGTAAGCAACCGTCTCTATCTAACAGTTTCCATAATGTTTAATCGTTTACATATCATCTGGCCTAAAGGCTACCAGCGCAGAAGCCCAGGGAAGAGCCACCAGAAGGCTTAAAAACAAGCAATGCGAAAAAATGGCTCTCCCTGGGCTTCTGCGCTGGTAGCCTTTAGGCAGGGCCACCGAGAGGGGGGAAGCGAGGTGAAACAATGACCCTGGTGCCCATGGAGTTTAGGAGGCCCATCAGGGGGCCTATGGGCTTTGAGGGGCCCTTGGACTTTAGGGAGCCTGTGGAAATGACACTGACAAATCAGTTTGTGGAACATCGAACACCGCTTTTTTTGAGATCACATCAAAATCCGAAGAAAATTGTGGCATTTTCCTCTTCTTTTTTGAAGTTCACAAAGCTGGAGATGCCCAATATTTGAGCTGACCCTGGGCCTACGTTTGGCTCTAGGCGCCCCTACAAACAATAAACGATATATCCATTGGTTTTTGTGGCAAATAATAAGCTGCAGTCTCATAAGTCTATTAATTATCGCTATTTATTATCATAAGTCCATTTATTATCATAAGTCTGTAATATGCCCCATGTTTGTCTCCACCTTTAAAAAAAAATTGAATGAAATTGAGTCATCCTATCCATAGATATTGCTATTTTATTACGCTTTTAATAAGCGTTGCTGCCACCAAGTGGTGAAAATTGAAGTTGAATATATCAAATATTAAGCGTTTTGATGTTGAATTTCGGTATATTATTCATTTCAAAACTGTAGAAGTACATTTTAACGCTACATTTGGTGAGTACCTAATACTCATTTATAGGTAACAGTATTTTGGTAAAATTTTGCAGGTAATTCCTAGTTTTAAAAGATTTAAAATATTATAACAAAACATTTCGGTTGGGTGCGGTTATTACAGCCTCTTGAAGAAAATTACTACAAACTATTTCAAAAGTTCTTTCAATAGGCAATTTATTTAGTTTTTGAAATGCGGTAGAGAATCAATGGTAGTTCATGAACTATGCTTTTTACTAGACTAAACTAAGATTAATGAATGTTGCAATTGCACAGTATAAGTTTACTAGTTCACATGCAATATGAGTGCCCAAAGTATCGATAACAAACTGTTATGTTACATGCAACGTGTTTAGTCTCCATCTCAAAAAAAATTGAATAAAGTTGAATCATCCTTTCCAGAGATATTGCTATTTTATTACACTTTCAACAAGCGTTGCAAAGACAAAGTGGTGAAAATTAAAGTTGACTGTAACGATATTAAGCATTTCAATGTTGAATTCGTGCATACTGTCCCCTGCAAAGTTGTATTTTGATGTTTGTTTTTAGGCAGTTTATCACTATTTGAGTACATTAGGTATTGTGCTGTTGTAATCTAAAATTGATTGAAATTAACAATATTGCTACGTAATATTTAACTAAAAAAAAGGACTAAAATTTAATATTGTTATGTTATAGAGTCGATCACTATGAGCTACTCAATTTCGAGCATCTACCAATTTGAGCTAAGTTTTTGGATTTTAACTTAACTGAATTGACTGGCAAAGCAATATTATTCTTCCTGTATTTTAAAGGGCAAAAATTATTCAGCAACAATGCAGAAGTACCACGATAAACAACTTGGAAAGGACGTTTTCTTAGGTTTGGGATTTTTCTAGGATTGTCTTCAACAACAAACACACGATTTTGTAGATTTCCTTCCTTGTGTAGCTGGTGAAAAAAATCCGTAACCAGCTTGATCCCTCTTACTGCGGAGTCATTGCACACTCGCAGGCTGTAGATAGTATCCTTTGTCATGGCATATCCACACACTAAGTTTTTTCAAGATATTTTTAGCATCACCAGCTTATGAAATCCTCCACCAAATCTATTGAATAACTTTTCGTCAGCATTTGGAGTCACTTTATGCCAACAAGAGTTTTTCATCCCATGGGGCTAAGGGAACAAGCTCTTCAGTTAAATTCCAGATATGTCTGGCCTTCAAGAGCAGGCAAGATTAGATAAATTTATTTCGTCCCTTGGTAACAGCACAAAGTAGAAATTAATCCGCATTTGTTTAAGAAAGCAACAGAAAGTTGCTAAAAACCTTATGGTCATTAAGTCGAGCAACCACTCTTTTATCAGAGAGGTAATTTATGCCGATATTATGGAAGTTTTTGATTACTTTTCTCAGAATTGTAACATTTTGAAGACTTCAAAGTCTACGGCCCGTCGTGAGCATGTACTGGATGTTTACATGTACACAGAGAACTGTCAGTAACATGAAAAGAAACATGTAAACTGCGTGAGATAGTTTTTGTAACAAAATTTGAACTTTTTGTACAAGAATACTTTAATATCTGCAGAAATGCAATTTCAAATCTAGATTCCTTGATGGTAAATACACATCTGTTATTAATTTTGTGCAGAACCGCAAAATATGTTAATTGCTGCAGTCACACAACTGCCTCATCGCTGGACTAGAACGATCAATAGTTTCACAAAAACAATTGTGAAAAAAAATTTTTAGTTTTGTTGTAGGTATAAAAAACAATGCACAAATTTAGCAACTTCAAATTTGAACAATGGAGTACATTTCCAAAATGAGTCAATGATTCTGAAAAAGTACTAAAATTTATTTAAAGATAAAATCGATTTCGGTATCAAAAAACCATCAACAGTTTTTTAGAAAAAAAGTAGGTGAAAGAATGAAAAAGGGACAAAAAGTGCAACAACCTTGCTTCAAACTTTGTTATGCAAAATGAAGTCCTTACGTAAAAGATTGAAAACAAAAGCGCAGTGCCATAATGTACTCCATGTTGCATTTACTAATGAACTGTCTTCACAAAATTGTCAGTTTGTACTTTGTTGATCTGGGTTTGCTTTTCTGGATCTCTCCTATCAACAACCACATTAAAATTGAATAAACCATCAGTTTGCAGAATCTAAAATTGCGAGTAAGAGCACCAACAATGCCTCTTATCCCTTGATTTTGAAAGAATTTTAATGTTTGCACACAAGCAGGATACGTGGCTCCCCACATTATTGTACATTACAATAGTAGTGCATGAACTAAAGCATAGTCGAGCTTTATAAGGAAACGTTTGTTTTAGTTTATTTGGAATTCATCCTGAGCAAGGTGCAGTTTGTTATCAGTAGTTCTGGCACTCATATTGCATGTGAACTAATAAACTCATACCGTGCAATTGTATCATTCATTAATCTTAGTTTAGTCTAGTAAAAAGCATAGTTCATGAACTACCATTGATTCTCTACCGCATTTCAAAAACTAAATAAATTGCCTATTGAAAGAACTTTTGAAATAGTTTGTAGAAATTTTCTTCAAGAAGCTGTAACAACCGCACCAACCGAAATGTTTTGTTATAATATTTTAAATCTTTTAAAACTGCTTCTACAGTTTTGAAATGAATAATATACCGAAATTCAACAACAAAACGCTTAATATTTGATATATTCAACTTCAATTTTCACCACTTGGTGGCAGCAACACTTATTAAAAGTGTAATAAAATAGCAATATCTATGGATAGGATGACTCAATTTCATTCAATTTTTTTTTTAACGGTGGAGACTAACATGGGGCATCTTTTGAAAACATGTCCACAAACACAACTTATCTATATCGCCCTCCAGTGGCCAAAAAAGACAAATTCTTGGAAAAGTGGACCACAAAATTGGCCTGGCGAGGGAGGTAAACATTGCTAGTTTAGCAACTTATTACTTTGATTTTATACCACTGCTAATTGTCTCAGACCACAGGTACCAGATGTAATGCATGGAAAACTGGATATAAGTTTGAGCACTTTCAATATTCATACTGATATCTGCAAATGCAAAATATCTAATTATTAAACATTAAAATTAAATCAATATTTTCATCGATTACATAAACACAATGTATGTACAGGACAAGTTTTTAAAAGAATTACGATTGCGTTTGACTTTGCCCGCATGTACATGTGGGCAAAGTTCAACGAAATAAATGATTTTGAAAAAAAATTATTTAAATCCACCTTGTTGCTTTGTGGGATTTGTTATTGCTTAAACTTGTATTTTTGCATGTTAACAACCACATAGCGATATTTTTCAGAGGTACAAAATTTTTCTGCCATAGCTGACCTTTGACCCTATGGACAAATTTTTGGGTCAGGTTTTTAAATGTTTTTTATACGTTAGTTTCTTTTGTGAATTTTATTTTGGAAACATTGCTGCAGATCATGTTTTTGGGTTTTAAATTAAACCTAATATAGTTATTCCTTAGATTCAAATAAAAAAAAACATGAAAACTTTTATACAAAAATTTTTACGAAACGGAATACAGCAACTATAAAATGTGCGCAAAGTTCACCCCTGTGGGTAAAGTAACCCCGATTTACGATACAGTAATGCATATACTGATGACAGGCTTTTGATTATTTTGTACACAGTCACTGCAACAGTTAGAAGCTAAATCGTAAAGACTCAAAAGGACAAAATGATTCTGTACGAAAGTTGGACATTATATGTATACGCAGAGCTACTGCCATAACTGAGTTGCTGAAAATTAGGACAAGAAAATCCAGCAAGCTTGCCTGGGCTTAGACTCTTACAGACCACCAACTATGCATCCTGCAAATTTGGATATTCTTGGCCACGTTAAAAAATTTGAAAATTGTTTTGGTTACCTCTATTGCAAAATTTGAGCAAATTTTCGCTATCTTTTGAAAATATAAGCATTTTTTATACTTTAGCACAAAGAAAATATGGGCAAACATTTCTAACTCGACTATACGTAAAACAGATGTACCAACAACTTTGTCAGTCAATAGTCATTTGCATAAACAAGACAGGTAAATGGGGGCAAAGCTTTCCAAATTTTAGCAATTTTCTTATTTTGTGAGGTTTTCATGATTTGAAGTATTATTATATTTTGTATTTCTGACATGGACCTACCTAGCTTGTATTTTTTATTTTTTTTGGAAAATTTGACAAATTCAAATTTGATTCTAGCTCTGCTCATGAAGTTCACAACAAGTGAAAATTCAAATTTATTTTGCCGTGTTTGCAGCAAAGCTGTTTTGAAATTGGGGTGGAGGGAAACTGTCAAAACAAAGGATGCATATAATACGCCATTCGGTCAGTAGAGTCATACATCGAGCGTACAAATCAAGGTGATCACTTTCCTTAACCCCAAATCGCTCCAGTAAAAGAAATTTGGACAAAGAAATCCATTGAGATGAAAGTTTAGGCAAACGAAAAAAGTAAAAACCTTCTTTTTTCCGTTTACTGAATATTTTTTCGCGCAATTTTGCTCACGTGTTCTGACTGTTTTTGAATTGGCAGCAGGTAGTCTAAGTAAAAGCTACCAGTACTGTGGTGTATATAAAGAATGCGAAAAACCAAAATGTGTGGATCCTTGCTTTGAATTGTACCACACTAAGAAGAACTTCAAACGAGGCACAAACAAAAGAACTGTAGCCTACCATCGCTGAGGAACTGATTGAATAACAATGTTTGATTTACTATTACTGCTAAAGTTTTTGAAAACTTTTTTGTGATCTTGTCACCAATGACAACACTGCATGCGGTTTTGCTGTATTTTTCTATTCTTTATGATAAAAAAAACAAAACGAACAAAAGTAAAATCTTATAACTATATTTTTGCAACGAAAAGCACAAACTAACCAAAAAAGTAGGCAATACATGGACAAAACATTTATTGTGATGTCATGTATGACGTAATCAATATGACATCAAAAAAAAATTCAACTGTTTGTTCCAAACAATATTTCAACTATTTTTAGTGCATAAATGCACTCATTTACGTCACGGATCAACATTATGTAAAATATCTTTAAATTAAATACGCACTGTAAGAGTGACTTTGTTAAATTTATTACGCAGTTAACTGGTTAACTTATGTAAACTTGCATGCAGGCACTTTCAGACTGAAATTGTCTCCGTCTCAGTGGCATGCCAATAGGCCACAAATCAAGAAATCAACATTAACAAGACCAGTAGAGCTTAGACCTATGAAAAATGGCCTTTAAAGACCAGGAAGGCCCTTCAATTTTTATGGCAATTACCTAGAAAGTTGAATTACTCGACGCTTCAGTTAGAAAGCTACCTATATAATATACAAAAGTGGCACTGGCTAGACAATAAATATAACAGACAAGAATCGTCACCTTTCCAGAACATCTCCTGATACAGTACAACCATTATGATAGACTTCTAGGTACAATACGTTTGAAATTACATGATTTGATTTTACTGTCAAGGTGGTTATTTATAAAATAAGATCAAATTTTTTGAGTTTCACAATCACAAATGGGAACAAATTGGACAAGTTTTGACAAGTTAAACAAATTTGTCTGCAAAGCATTACAAAACACCTTTAATTTTCCTAAGTGTGTTTGAAGTTCCAGCCAACTGCACAAATGAAATGCTAACAGAGTGATTCACTTTAAATTACAGTATCAAACTAAACCAGTCATCTAAATTACAGTATCAAACCAAACATTACAGAGAAACAATTTACTGGTAGAAGCAAAACTTTTGTTTCAAAAACAGAATTTTCCTTAACCGAAACCACATTATATAACGAGAAAACATATCATCTTGTTTCAAGTGCAGGTACAAAGTTTACAATCGAACTTTTGTAGTTTATCAAATACACTTTCATCAAAAATTGAGCAACTGTTGGGACAAGTGCTGGCACAAACCCACTATGCTTTTCAAAATGATAATGTTTTGATCAATTACTATCTACAAATACATTTCCTGTAATGAAGTGAAGCTAATAACATTGTAACAACTCTGGCACACTCAAAAAGTCATTTTTGAAATTCCTTCTTGAATAGAATCTCACTACCTTACCCTGTGCTAATCAGTTGTTACGAAGCCATTTCAATCGCAAAATGTGACCAACTTTACATTAAGGGAGGCTGTGCAGAACAACGGCCACAAATTTCATTTTACTTGACATTTTGGCCATGTGTAACAAGGCCTAATTGTGATATTTGAGTGACGAAAAAAACCCCATACCAGCCTTTTCATTGTAGCTTGATTAAAACTACTGAATAGAGCAAACGCAAAAGCGTAAAAGTAACTAATATTAACACAAATATGTTTTTCATTAAATTTAGATTATTCAAAAAGCTTTGTGGCCCACCGCAAAATGGTCTTATGGCCCACAAATATATCGACAAGGTTGAGAACCTATGATATAGGGTGTTCCATTTTGAAGCAGAAGACCTGGGTTAGATTCTCTGATCAGGTCAGACCAAAGACTTAAAAACTAGTATTCACAGCTTCCTGCATGACATTCAGCATCAAGGGATAGTGTGGAGTTTTCATCTTGTGTGGTAGGCAGATGGCAGGTGGTAGCTTGACTAGAAACCGCAAAAGTCATTTTGCTGTCTCCTTGCCACGGTAACTCGCTAAATAGATAGAGAAATTTCAATTTCCCAAAATGAGTCCAGTTTCAGCTAGTAATTAGCAATATTGACCAACATTTTCTAAATATTCACATTCTTTTCACAAGCAAACCTGGAAAAACTTGACCTAGTTGTTCTAACAATGTATAAAGAATTTAATATAAAAACCATGTTGGTCAATTATGCCAATTACTTCACGAAACTGGACTCATTCTTTTGGGACACTCTATGTTTGTAGATAATTAGAAAATTGTTGAAAGTCAATCTTCTGAAACAGTGCTCGATGATATACAAAGTAAAATCAGAGCAAAATATACCTATAAAATCACAGCACAAGGTTAAAAGCACAATAGTCTGTTTCGTCCTAAGGACTCGTCAGGTGCTACTGCAATCTGTAAAAGAAATGTTATAAACCAAAATGTCAAATTTCTAAAAGCTAAAACCGCACATTATTGAAAATTATTGAAAAACCTGTCAAGCTAAAACACTACCACAGACTGCAAGTAGCAGTGTTGAAATACCACATTGATTAAAACATCGCTTAAAAAATAGAACACTGCGCTCGGACATTTTTCAACTTGTATTTGTTTTTGCGCCTGCATTTCCCGATAAGCTCTGATCTTTTGTAAGTGCAGTACATTTTTCAGCTAAAAGAATTGCGAGTTTCTCAGTCAGGCATAAACTGCAGGATCGAGACCCGGTATTTGGTATTTCAATGCGGTATTTCAACACTGCTACTTGCAGTCTGTGGTAGTGTTTTAGCTTGACAGGTTTTTCAATAATTTTCAATGATGTGCGGTTTTAGCTTTTAGAAATTTGACGTTTTAGTTTGTAACATTTCTTTTACAGATTGCAGTAGCACCAGACGAGTTCTTAGGATGAAACAGACTGTTGTGCTTTTAACCTTTTACTGTGATTTTATAGTTACATTTTGTAGATAATTAAATTATGAACTTTACAAACATAAGTTAGAGCAAATTGGCCAACTACATCTGGATGGCGCATCAAAAATATTTTTAGTTTGTACAAAAGTGTTGAATCATTTTGTAAAAAAAAGAAACATAAAACTAAGTACATAATCATACGCAAGCTTCAAAACTTAGGTCTGCATATTTCAAGTGACAATTAGATGTGGTTGTTAACTTGTCCTATAAGAAACTTACCCCCATTGAACATCAAGCTCTAAATCATGGTCTACAGTTTGGAATTTTACCAACGAGATTTAACTTTATTGATGTGCAAACTGAATTCGAAAATTTATACCGGCAAGTGAGACCTCGTCTTCAAAATACTAAGCGACTCTTGTTTAAAACCAAATTAATCAATCTGTATAACAAGTACAAATCTACTTATTTCTACAACAAACAACACGGAAATGTTGGCATTTCTCCAGAAGAAATGGAAGCCCTCAATTCTCTGAAAAAAGACAAATCCATAATCATTTGTAAAGCTGACAAAGGTAACGCGGTAGTTCTACTCAACAAGTTAGATTATATCAATAAAATGAATTGCGTTTTATTGGACACGAAACGGTTTAAACAGGTTAATTATGACAATAATATTCATAATTTGGAAAAATTTCAAAATGCTTATACCATTTGAAGCGAAAAGGCTGCTTAGAACAAGAAATTTATGATCGCATCAGGCCATCAGCTGCAGTTACTCCAACTCTATATGGACTGCCAAAAATTCATAAAGAGGACTGTCCTTGCCACCCAGTTTTGGCTTCAACTGACTGCTACACTTATGAGTGCGCATCATGGCTCAGTGAAATTTTGAGCCCGCTAAGGCAACATCCGACAAATCTTAAAGACACTTTTGAGTTTGTAGATCGAATGCATCAAGTAAAGTTCAAAAACAATTCGGTTATGATGTCATTTGATGTAAAAAGCCTGTTCATCAATATTCCTGTGGACTTCGTTACGGACATAATTTTAAAAGAAATTTATGGCAGTGATTCGACGAAAAAAGTTTACGGTTTGACTAAGCGACAATTCAAGAACCTTCTGGTGTGGACTACGAAACGCACTACTCTAAATTTTAATGGTAGTTTTTATGAACAAATTGATGGCGCAGGTATGGGATCTCCAATCGCTCTGGCTTTTGCTGACATTTTTATGAATTATGTGATTGAGAAAACAAGAGTTTAATATGCAACCGGACGTGTTTTTTCGGTATGTGGATGATTGTTTTGCAGTTTTTCCAGATTTTAAAAGTGCTATGTTGTTTTATAGAAAATTAAACCAGATTCACAGTAATGTTAAATTTACCTACGCACTTGAAAACAATAAACAGTTGCCCTTCCTGGACGTCATTGTTGACAATTCACAAGATAAATTAGAGCTATCCATTTATAGAAAACCTACACACACTGGGCTGTTAGTTTGGCTTCCATTAAATACAAAATAAATTTGATTAGATCATTAGTCAATAGAGCTATTAAAGTTTGCAGCAATTGACAATTATTGTTTCTTGAGTGTGAGAAAATTACCAAAATGTTGCAACAAAATGGGTATCCTACCAAAACTGTTCGGAATGTTATTCGCAAAGCCATAAACAGAAATCAAAAACCGGATGCCAAACTCCACCCCAACCAACAACAATCTACGAAGCATTGTGTCTTTTTTAAATTGCAGTTTATTGATCGTATTTCTATCCAAATTGAAAAAGAAATTCGTGAACTTTTATGCCCGTATGATATCAAATTGATAATGTCTCATCGTAACTTTACCATTGGCAAACTATTTCCGTATAAAGATCGTCAAACGTTATTACATTCATCAGGTGTTGTGTATCAATTAACCTGTAGTTGTGGTCAAAATTATATTGGCCAAACCAAACGGAACCTAATTACTCGCCTCAATTAACATCGCACGTGTGAAGATTCTGAAGTTTGCGAACATTTGCTCAATAATCCCAACCACGTAATTGATTTTGACTCACCCAAAATTTTGGACAGAAGTAATCACGTAACTAAATTACGCATCAAAGAAACCTTACATATTTCCAAAACAGAACCGCAACTAAATGTCGACAATCAATCCTTGCCCCTGTATCTTTTCAATGCTTAATTGCTTTAAATTGTTGTTTAAAAATGACGTCGCTATTCGGCTGTGTTTTCGTGTGTGTTTAAACCTATGACCTGTCGCTCTTTTATTCAATTATGACAAATCTTATGCAATGCCGTGGCTACCTGTATTAATGGGTGGCTATTGTATATAAATTCGTGCTTCTTACTTTGCAAATTCATTCTACTGATGATGCTTTAACTTAAAGCGAAACCCGTCTAATAAATTGTTATGCTTAGTTCTATATTGGCAATCGTTTTTGTTCTTAGATTAAGCAGAAACTCCGACCGTTATGCTCCATAATTATACATAATTGACATATATCTAGATTAAACAGTGAGTACGCATACCTAGAGTAAACAGTGAGTACGCAGTGCACAAATATCTGACCATGACAACATAATTATGTAGAATGTTCCAACTAGTTTGTCTAAGCGATAATATGTCAAAGCGGGATCAGGACATCTCGGCACGAGACCATTTTGGCACAAAACCATTTTAGCACTATTTAACTATAGTAAAGGCAAAATGGCTCAGGCTATACTAAAGTCTTTCATGAGAGACATTTTTTTAGGAGTTTGGCTCCATTTAATTTTTGTAAAGGCAACATGGCTACGGCTGTAAGAAAGTTTTTTTTATGAGGACAAACAATGATGATGCAAAAGATCAAATTAAAGAAAAAAGACAAAAGTCAATCGAAAACTAATATTCTTATTTTGTCTTGCTCAAATTTCTGCCATTCGTACGTTTCAAACTCCTAAAAGAAGAAGCAACAATTTGTTTTAAAAGAGCAACTCGCACTGGAAGTTCATTCGCACAATTAAAGTTCTTGAAACTTTGCGCAGAAAAGGTCTATGCCAAAATATCCGTGCTAAAAAGTCGTAGATCGTGCCAATACACCATCAATTAGACTAAGTGTGTTTGAAGTTTGAACCAACCCTGTAAATATATCGACAAGCAAACTGATTGCTAAATTTCAAATTTAAGTATCAAATTGAACCAGTCAAATGAAACATTTACAAAGATATAATTAATTTTTAGAAAAAATTTGCTTTGAAAGTGGAATTTTTTGTAACAGCAACAAAATTTTATTTTGAAAACATCTTGTTTCTAAAAGAAAACTTTGGCTTCACACCTTAAACTGTAAAATCATACTATTGTAGCTCATCAAATACAATTTAGGCAAAATCGAACCGTTTGGGCTAGTTCTATTATCAAAATGATTTTTGACAAATTATAGTCAACAGGTTAGCCAGTTAAAGCTAACTAGGCAGGTACAATCAAATCATGTACTTTGAAATACCCAAACCATAAACAGCTGTGGCAAAGTATGACAAAAAGTGTTGAAAAGGCCATAGTTTTCCAAACTCTTTTGACCTTGGACCCCTAATTTCTGCAGAGCCTCATTTTTAAAAAGATTTTTTAGCTCATCTTGCGTTGAAGTGGCCCTCGTGAAACTAACTACACTTTTGCTTACTCCACAGTTTACACTGAGTACAGCAAGTACACTATCAGTAGACAACAAACATCATTGATAAAACATCACGCCAATAACAGTGATTTTTCAATGAGAAGAAGGGGCTGTTTTTTTTTAAATAAACCCGTTTTTTAACTCATTTACAATTCCGCAACATTGCTTAGTACAATGAAAACTAGCTACATGACAAATCTTGATTTGATTAAGATTAAAGGAAAGATAAAAAAAATATTACAAAATGCTTTTGTCACCAACACATGTCACGAAATATTTATCACACTTTATCAGCATTAAAATTTAAGTTAGACAGTTGTTGCGTTGAGCTACAGTTCTTCCAACTTTGAAGAGACATTGCGGACCCCCCGGGGCATCCTTGCGGAGGGGTCTGCAAACCCCAGTTTGGGAACCATTGGCAATCAATGAAAGATATCACTATGGTGATGATGGTAAGTAGTAAGTTCATACTGCCAAATATTTTGACTTTTTTTAAGCGTATTGTTGTGTTATTGTTTAACTCTTCTCACAATAACATAATTGCGCTGTCTGGGTCTAAGGCCTTCGATTTCAAAATTCTTGTAAATAATGGACTGAAGCCTTCTCAATTTTAAACTTCCTGCAAAAAGTGGACTCAGGGCTTTTTAATTTTGAATTTCTTTGGTACTATGTCCAATTTTGTCCATGCAACTGTTGAAATGAGCAGTGCTACAGAGTTAATGATAATGGCATCAAATAGGCCTTCGACCAAACCCCCCAAAAAATTTCAGAGGCCCATTCCAATTTTGATGAGCAATATAAAAATAAAAATCTAAAATCTGCATGGAAACATAAAATATGTGCTGTAACTCCTCTATACTGTACACTTACATTGCACTATAGAAATATAAATTAAATATTGATTAAACAGTAAACACTCATCTAAACAATACATTAAAATACACTGGCTGCTAGAGAAACCGCCTGTCTGGGTGGTTAAATTTCTAAGAGTTTAATAAAATAATTTTGTTGTCAATTGCTTTGACTGTTATCATTAAGCTCTTTGTTTCGTTGAATGGCCAAATAACTTGCGAGTAGGCAATAGGCATATCAGAACTTAATGAATACCGGTAAGTTAAAACATATTTATTGTATATCAAGCATTAGAGATGCAGCTTACTTGACAGTTTTACTAACATCTCCTTATCGAAATGGAGCAATTAGGTTAAAGCTTTAAGAATTGCCACACCAATACAACATTAGGTGGAGAAACATATAGGTCAAACAAAGACAATCATGTACAAAGGTAAAAGTTCGAAACATGTTGACCCTAAACTCATTTGATTTAGTCAAGCAATCCAATTGCTGATGTCTACTAGGGTGCTTATTAAACCAGATAATTCTATTTTGTGATCTATCTGTGATTAATATAAGATGAATTGTAGAAAAAGCACATTCTGCAAAATATTGTTTGAAATGAGCAACTCCATGAGGTCCTTCAGCAGCATTTCATGAACCGCTGTGAAAATAAACAAAAACGCTCAGGATAACTTTTTAACCTTCAATGCCAGGAACTTCATTTTGGGGTCTATACCCACAAATTCCAACAATAGAAAGCTATTGCCATGGTCCAAATCAAGATTACTTCAAACTTTACTTTGTTTGGATAGATTTCAAGAATTTTTTTGATACTTGTCGACTTTTTACGACTGTAAGGACTCACTTCATATAATGTAACCGGTAGTACAAATGCAATTTAATATGACATGTAATAGAAACTTATTTTTATAGCAACATACTACAAACCAACAATGAAATACAATCACCAAGTAGTAAGAATGGAGTGTTAGAAAATTTTATTGGCTTTGATAGGCCTTAGCTACATCCTCCAAATTTTTCTTTTCCTTTTTTGCTGGCTATTTTCGTGTTAACCTTCAGTTAATGGTAATCTGATACTCAGCGGTCTGCACTTTCTTTGAGCTACACAAATGATGCAAAATTTAATTGTTTTTTTATATATTGATCGAGTAAATGCTGTTTGTAATATCTAATGAATGCTTTTGAAGAACTGTGAAGTCTTTCTCCTTAGGTACGGATAACTACTATATGATGATAACTACTATATTGAAAAAAGAAACACTAAATTGGGAAGAAAAAGTAAACAAATTCATGTACCTCTAATCTGGTCAGAGGTACCGTACCTAAGGAGATATTGGTACGATACCTCTGACCAGATTAGAGGTACATGAATTTGTTTACTTTTTCTTCCCAATTTAGTGTTTCTTTTTTCAATATAGTAGTTATCATCATTTTTAAGCCGGTGAAATACCAGTGAAATGATACCAAGAGTTTAAATGAGAATGAGCTTGTTACTTCCTAGTTGTGACAAATCTTGTACATACCAGAGCTGGATGTGTGAGACTGGTTTTTTTTTTGAAGTCTCGGTCTTGGCACCTCAATGTCTTGTTTTGATCTCTGTCTTATACCCCTCCAGTCTCAGAATGTTAGTCGTGTCTCGCATCTTTTAAAAACTTGGTAATTTTACTAAATTATAGAATCATTACGAGTAATAAATGGTTCTGGAAATTTTATTTTTTGAAAACTTGTGTAGACTACACAATGTAAATGTTTCGACGTCTCATCTAAGTCTCGATACCTTCATGTCTCAATCTTGACACCTTCTTGTCTCATCTCAGGCTCTGCAATCTTGCAACTCGATCCAGCTCTGGTACATACATTTAGCGACTTCAAGTTTGTTTGCATCTTGAATTGTCGCGATGTTTAGGTCATGAAACAGAGAAATTGAATGGGCTTGATAGTCACTATTTGTGATTAAACAATTAAGGGTTAGAAGATTTACAGTTGTTCACAAAGGAAAATTAGGATTAAAATAAATTGAAACATTGTGAACTATGAAAGTATTGCATTTCAAATGAAACCACTGCAGCATTTGACTGATTTTAGCTAAAAATGTAATATTTGCAAATATGCCGTGGTCTAGGTTTTTTTTTCAAAATCTGGTTTCGGTCATTTGACCGATTTGCCAGATATTTTTTCGGTCATTTGAATTATTTTTCGGTCATTTTCTTATCAAAGTAAAATGAACAATATTTCGCTTTATTGAATTTTTATTAAAGGAATACGAACACGAAACGAAATTTGCAAAACACGGTTATAAAAACAAAGCATTTTAGATCAAAGTATCTCAAGCATTCTCAGCTAAATTGATGCTTCTGCAGCGGGTATGATATAAACAGACACTGCAGTGATGCGAAAAGGCTTCAAAAAAAAGCGTTAGATAGCATAATTAAGTTACAAAAGTCACCAAGTAATTCAGAGTTATTATGACTTAACGATCGCAGAATGATCCATCTTTAACTAAAACTACCCTATAAAAAGACTTAGGATGAACGACACAAGGTCGCAGTTTTGCTCTTTCACGATGCAAGAACAACTAAAAAAACATTCCTGTAGTCGTATTTTTTTAATTATCAGAACAAACTAAAACGTATTAGCGAGTAAAAATTTGCAACACAAAATCACGACTTTAAAAAAGCGTTAAACTTAAACAAACCGAGAAAACACAATCCCGCGCAAAAAATGTGTCTCAAAATTTAGTGGTCCATATTTATTCTTTTTCAGCCATTGGCATGTTGGGCTGTGAAGAAAAAGCGCTGGAACCCCTGCTCTTTGCAGTGTACCTGGACCACTTTGTAGATTGTAACCAATGGTTGTATGCATAGGTGGGCATAAGTCCGTTAATAACGTAGCTAAGTTTTTCATTAACTCGGTTATCCGTTAAAAAGTTTTTTCATTTTAACGGACTAAATTAACTTCCGTTAAGTTCTGTTAAAGTTTTAATCAATAATATCTTGCACCATTCATTCATCGTACCGGTACAAACCAGTTTGCACTGGTAACACTTGTTGCGTGTTAGCACGAGTTTTATAAAAGAAAGAGAAGAAAAGAGCTCTTTTTTGTGGCAAATAATAAGCTGCAGCCTCATCAAATCAAATTTTGTTCGCAATTTCCAGAGATTTTCGAATCGCAACTTCGTTAGTGCATTTGAACTCATTTTTATCTTAAAAATTAGATTAGACTTTGAACTGTAACTTCCAAGACACAAAAAGACCACCATAGCAATAAATATTTCCTTACGATCAGCTCAACAGCATCAATACGTGTTGTAGAAGCAAGTGAATAAAAAGAAATGTAAATTATATGCAAAATGTTAACAAATTAACAGACTTCATTAACTTCGGTTAATTAAACCTGAAAATAACGAATTAATACATTAACGGAGGTGTGAAGTTAGTTAACGAACTAGTGGTTAACAAAGCTAACGTTTTACATTAATTTGCCCACCTATGGTTGTATGCCAAACTGTAATCGCAAGTTTTGTACGATTCTGCATTCAAGTGTAGTCGCATCAATTGTCACAAGTCAATGATAGACGACGATTTCTTGGGGGCGATTTTAGTCTAGCCAAAGGATTAAAACCTTGTTCTACAGTTGCGTTTTCAGCTTTGAAACTAAGTATTGCTCTGGCAATCGTGGAAAGAGTGGGCCAATCCAATTCCTGTTCTGCAGCAATTGTCAAAACCGTTCGCCAATTGTCATAATGACAATTCCGTAAAACTTCAAACTTAAAATTGTGCCATTCGTCTTCTAGCACTTCGTTTACGATAGGGTCAGGGCTAATTTTGTAAAACTTAGCTAGGGCAATGACTTCCTTTTCAAATTTTTTTCATGCAAGCTGGATTTTAGTTTTACTGCTTGTCTTTAACAAAACTTAATTGAACTCGAAAAATTCGACATCTTTGCCGAACTCGAGAAAGAATAAAAATAAGAATCTCAGAACTTGAATTCGCATAAAGAATGAAACGAGTTCGTAGCTGTTATTACTGCATAATATTATTTCTCTTCAATGCTTTGTGCAGCGGTATGAACTTATTACATTGTTAAGTGCGTGATTCACAACTTAAATAAAAATTTTACAGAATTTACTTAGGACGAACCTTGCTCTGTTTCTTC
Source organism: Trididemnum nubilum (assembly GCA_963965965.1). Taxonomy (NCBI): domain Eukaryota; kingdom Metazoa; phylum Chordata; class Ascidiacea; order Aplousobranchia; family Didemnidae; genus Trididemnum; species Trididemnum nubilum. The sequence continues at coordinate 17,911,296 of OZ014471.1, read as the reverse complement.
ATCATCTAGAGTGACCATGGGCGTCGGCAAGGGGGGGGGGGGGGGGCCATGGTTCCCCCTGGATTTTTACACTCTCTTTCTAAAACCTCCCAAATTTCAAAAATTACTTCGTTTTTAGTAGTTAATACTGGCTCATTTCGTTTTGCCCCCCTCCCCTTGAAAAATTTTCTGCCGATGCTCTTGAGAGTGACTGTTAAAATGGAATTGCTATTGTCTTCTACAACGCGCAGCGTTAAACTTGAGGACGAGCTAGATTTGGCTTCGACGACATCTTCGCTACTTGGTGATTTAAAAAAATGAACTCAAGTTCGACTGCTTACTGCAAAAATTTTGTTTTCTTTTTTCTGGGCTCCAGTTGCTCTCTTTTACTAGAACCACTCAGCATACTCCTGTCAGTTGAGATGCAATCTTGTTCTGACTTTTAGGACTAAACAGAGTGAACTGATCTGAATAAACTCAGTGCTAAAATTTTTTCAACCGCTCCACAAGTTTATATTATTTTTTGTTTTATCACTTACCTTTATGTAGCAACTCACTTTGTAGTTATCGTTCTGCTTTATTCATCAACGAGTGTGACAAAATAATAACTGTTTTTCGATAAAAATCATACGTTTTTTGATTTCTGCTCTTTCATTGTGTAGGCCTGCCACATCAATTTCGACATTTGCGGCTTGCGCAGATAAGAAAAGTGCTTCAAAGCAATACTTGTTTAGAGAAAACTATCAACAGCTGGTTTTGATTCTTGACCTTCGCTTGCAGTGCTACGAACCTGCGAATATTGTGTTGGTCGTGGTGAAAAAGTTTTCGGTCATTATGACCGAACCGACCAAAAATATTTCGGTCATTGCGCAAAAAAATCAGTCAATGACCGACAAATGACCAAAAAAAAACAAACCTAGGCCGTGGTGCATTTTCTTCAGGTTGTACACTTGAAGAGTCACACTATAGGCTATATTAAATGATGTTGTGCCGGCTCAGCACTAATATGCATAGGTGGGCACAAGTCCGTTAATCGTTAATAACAAAGCTAACTTTTTCATCAACTCGTTAATCCATTAAAAAGTTTTTTCATGTTAACGGACTAAATTAACTTCCGTAAAAATGTCTGTTAACTTAACGACAATGGTTCATTAACTTACGTTAAGTTGCGTTAACATAAGGTTTTCATCGTTAATTTCTTGTACCACCCATTCATCGTACCGGTACAAACCAAATTGCTCTGTTAACCCTTGTTGCGTAATTAGCGCGAGTTTTATAGAAGAAAAAGCAAAGGAGCTGCGAGATAAACAAGCGAGCGTGGGATCAAATGAGCAGGCGTAATAGCTGCAAGTATAATTTTAATCATGCAAGTATAAAGTGGGTTAGATCTTAGATGAGTTGAACTGCGATACTGCAATAGACCCATGATGTACCCATGAATAATCTGTCATTGGAAGTAAGATGAAAGTGACTATAGCATGGCAGTGTTAGCAAGAAAAGTGGACATGGATGGTTAGTTAGCCTAACCTATAGCAGAAATGGTCTCGATTATTATCATAGTCTACAATCACTAATTTGTAATCGATTACGCAATTTTCAAATTATCGTAATCAGAAATCAATTACAAAGGATCGTAATCTACGAATTGCAAATAATCGAGCCATGGCTGGCTACTACTATATAGGTTAGGCTTCCAGTACCAAGCAAAAGCGTGAATGATGATATAATTAGTGTATAAACTCTATTATGGGAAGAGTACCGTTGACCAACTACAGAACAGAATGCAAGTGCAAGACATGCATGATTGCAATTTTAATAACAGCTTAATAATAATGATAATGCAAAACAGAATTGCAGGGTAGATTGCAGCAAAAATGCAGGATAGGTTCCGACTTCGTAAGTGCTGTTACAAGAATTATTTTTAAATTTTGGCGAAGCGATGTAATCGTAATAGCGATGATTAAAGGTGAAATAATCGCAATGGAAAATCGATTGCATAGGTACGTATTTGTAATCGTAATCGGCGGAATCGATATAATCAAACCAAAGACCATTGAAAGAACAGAATGTAGGTACCGGTACTAAAATATAGCTGTAAAAACAGTGTTTATTTTGAGCTAAGTGTTAATGTCATTCAAAAACTTGGAAATTTTAACAAAATTTAAAATTTTAACATTCCAAAAAATACTGCTGTCCTTGAGCCGAGGACAGGCCAATTTTCAAGGACTTGAGGCCTCGAGGCCAAGGACTTCAAAATGTGTCCTCGAGGCCAAGGACGTCCTCAAGGACTCCACCTCTGTTCAGAACTTTTCCACAACTTTTTGAATAGTTAGAAATAAAGCGCTTTTTAAATCCAGTAAGTCCTAACTTGTTCTAAACAAGTAATATGCAATTAGCACTTTACATATTTTTGCACTACAAAATTAAAACATAGCAGTGAAGTATCATGAAAATGTTTGTTTCAATATCTTAATTTCTATTCATTTATAGGCATCAAAACAATCGATTGAAAGTAAGTTTTTATAAGTCCTGTAGCTTTGTTAATTAGGGTACCGGCTCTAATTTTTTGCCCAAATGATATGTCCAATTCAATCAACTGACGACTTTTTGGTGGAAAACCTAATACCCAAGGTTATGCAAAATTTCAAAGTTATGCTACAAAAAAAATTAGGCACAGATGACAGTACACTGATCACAGGTTTTTACACTGAAGAAAATTATGATGAATGGTTTTTGTTATGTAAACCGGTCAGGCGTTCATCTTGAAATTTGTTGAAGAAAGGGGGAAAAAATTCTAAACATAAAAAAAAGTGGCTGGGCAAAGCCCTGCCTTCAAAGATTTGACAATATTTGGCAAAATAATGGTGCTTTTTTGCTTTCTTGAGACAATATTTTACAAAACTTATTTTACCTTTTACATGAAATTAGCATTTTGCTCTAATTTTGCTTTTGAATATAGGTAATAGAACTATTTTAAGGTGAATTTCTCTGTAAATAGGGAGAAATGGGGGTCTAGGGGTAAAGCCCCTAGCTGCTGCAAAAAAGTTTGCAAATTTAATGCTAAGAATATGCTTTTTGAAGTATTTCTACAGCTTAAAAGGTCTCACTATAGAAGATTTTTCCAAATTTATAAACAGATATGAGTTTTTCTTTCTTTTTCGAACTGTTTGAAATAATTTATTATTATACAAATTTTTTGTCAGGCATTAAAGTTGATTTTCGATTTCGTCCCATTTCTATTCTTCATTCACCGGAAAGCGTCTTGCTGCGCTCTACTTAGGACTGAAATCCCGACAAGCTTGAGAGTTGCCTGGGTTTTAATGCTCCTGTTGAATTTTCAATTTTTTTCCAGTTAAATTTGCTGCTTGTTCAAATCCATTAAGTATGGATAATCAATGTGAAAAGCATTAATCCAGGGCACAACAAATGTTGTAGTTAAAAGTTGAACCTGCAAACCAATTGATCAGATGCCAATTATCATGATCACAGTCGCCGTAAAAACGGTGCACCAACCCACTTGACCAAGCTGCCGACAAATTATGGATATGCATAACAATAAACTGGAAAAATAGATACCTAAATCCAAAAGTAATTTATCCTTGTTTGATAGTTTATGCACAATTGACAAACCAGCACATTAAAGTTTACCAGCTACTTGTGATTTTACACCCTTATGCAAAAAAATTATTAGGTAGTTCTTCCACCATTTTTACAACTTTTTAGCAACCACAGGCATGCCACGTGTGCAGATTTTTTTTGAAATTAAATTTTATGACTTGAACGAAGGGACGCATCCTGCTCTGAAACTCATATCTGTTTGCATCTCCAAATTAGAACGAGAGCTTTACATTATTTCCTTCCAGGAACGCATGCTGTTTTCATTGATGGACAATAAACTGCAGAGTACTGTAGCATACGCGGAGTTGAATTTTCAATTTTTTAATTTAAATCAGGATTTCAATATTTCCACATTTCAGCAGAGCAGAGTCAAAATCTAGTATGTTTGGCTACTAGTAGCTTTTCGCTAAGTTACAAGGTCAGGAGCAATGCAACCATTCAGCCGATTTTTATCAGCGATTAAGGATTTTTATTGGCTACACGTCGACTCAATCTTGAATTTTCCATTGTCTACAGTTGAAAAATTGCCGATTTGTTAGGCGCATGCCGACTCACCAAAACCTAAGAGGGAACACTGGTCGGGAGTTAAAAATTAGCGAAACTTTCCAAATAATAAAAAAAACAAAGTTTGAAAGGTTACCAAGTAAACTTTAAACTAAAATTAACTGCTTTATTTTCGTAATTTTGCACAGCCAAAGTACAGAAGTACTAACAATAATCATAATATGGTATTTATCAACCCCTTTAAGACAAATGCTGGAAAAAGTCTCCAACATAGTCTCCAAAGAGGCAGAGTAAAAAAGCAAATAATCAAAACTATATACCGGTACAACAGTGAAAAGCAAAAAGGCATTGAGGCTGATTAAAAGCAATAGTGGCTAAGGCAAGCATAAGCATACCATTGTAGTGGCAAGGCAGTTATAGCAAAAGAAAATGTAGAAAAAAGCTACCGTACAATAAAAATATGCAAAACAGAGCACAAGTGTGCAGTATGCACAACATAAAGTTACCTGCACCATGTTCATGTAATACTGCCATTGAGCAAAAAGCTACCCCCAAAAAAACATTCTCTGAAAAAATATATTATACTCCAAAAGCAAAATATTATAGCAAGCAATGAGCAGTAAGTCCACAGCAATTAAAAAATATATCAACTAACTAGCAGTCACATCAAAAATAAATCAGACATACGAATTATTTTCAAAGGTTGTTAACATTATGAAAAGCTAGGTTGAAGTAGTGACTCTTAAGACAACTTTTAAAACCATGAGACAGTGTCACTATATCTAACAGACAAAGGTAAAGCTGGCAAACTCCCATCTAGTTACTTTTAACATTATGTGTAACAATCAGTTTATGAAAAGTTAAAGTATCATTAAGGTAAGCAGGAGCAAGATTATGAAAACATTTGTATTTAACCCTTTCGCTGCCAGAACTTTTCGAGAGATTTGTCATTCATTTGCCTTATGACGTACCGGTACGGCGTACGTCCATTTTTAAAACGACTTGTATGCCGAGATTCTTACTTATTTCTGAAAATTGGACGTTCCTCGTATGTCCAAAGGCAAGCTAAGAGCGTCTGAATGCTTTTTTAACACGCACATGGTGTACTTAATTGCGTAAAATAAAAATTAAAAAAATTGAGAAAAAACTTTTTTTCTCAAATTTTTTATTGTTGACGCTCACGCTGATGCCTGCCGCTGGCTTTCACGTGGCACATTTCCGACCTGGCTTCTGTAACCAATCAACCGTGACTGCCTTACTCGGTCTGTTGAGTCATAAACTGAAAGAGACCAATGTGATAGCAAATATTGCAAGTTGCCATGAGCTTGAGGACATGATGTCTGCGAAAAGAAGTAGAAGTGATGAAGGTAAGATTGATCTGCAATTGGTTTGTAAGGTTTTCAAGATTGATTTGTAAAGGACGTAACTTGTTTTTGATAATCTTTATAGATAGATAATATGGTAAATAATATCGATAAACATGCAGTTATTGGCTAGGCTTATGCCAGTTCGGTCACCCGGCAATAAACCAGGGCTAGTTCATGCAATGCATTTGACTGGCAGTAGCATACGGTGCCGTAAGCTAGTGCTGTGCACGAAATATTGGTAGTTATCGAATCAAATAAAAGTTTGTGTTGAATAGCCTAAAGCGGGAAAAATAAGAGATAACAAATGCGATGGCATGGTTGCCACCATGCACCGTAGAGTACTGCCACATGAAGCACATCCAGCATAGCAACTTAGCCTATTGTTTAGGTAAATCTACCGATGATCAGCCTTGCACAAGTCGCCAAGCTCGTGCTAATGAAGCAAGGCTTCGGCGCTCATATGACCTGAGTGACGCCATGAAAGAGCTATATGTAGATTCTGATAGTGATGAGTCAGATCTCGACATAGATAGTGAAGAGGAATATGGACCACCGCCACTGCCCATAGATGTCAGTGATAGTGAGGTAGAAGAAAGTGAAAATGGGTTTATCATGGCCACAGTTACCAATGATGCTGCAGATATTACTACTCCGACACAAAGTCCCTGCAGGCATGACAGCGAGGAAGAAGAGAGCGAAAGCGAAGATAGACATGATGCTCATAATACCACACAAATTCTCAGGCAAGACAGGCATGCTCCTAGCAGTGAATTATCATTAGGTAGAATTCGCAAAGAAAGAAAGGAGTACGTCATGAATACTTTAGGAATGAATGAAAGAAAGTGGAAAAATTCTGCTAACTTGCTACCCACTAAGCATGCCTTTACTGGTAAGCAAGAAATTCTAGTTCGTGCTTCTGAATCAACTCCGTTAGGGTATTTCAAGCTTTTTGTTGGTGATGATGTCATAAAACATATTGTCGATCAAACTAATAAGTATGCTGCTGATTTCATAAGAATATCATCTTTTCGACTGAAAGCAATGTCTCGAGTTCATCAATGGGTAGAAACCAATAATGCTGAGATGAAGACTTTTCTAGGATTGACGATGCTAATGGGCGTAGTTCGCAAGCCAACAGTTCCAATGTATTGGTCAAAAGATCCATTATACAGCACGCCTCTTTACTCTCAAGTGATGTCAAGAAATCGGTACCAGCTACTACTCAAATTTCTGCATCTAAATGACAATGATACAATGCTGCCAAAGTCAGACCCAAACTATGATCGTTTACACAAAATTCGGCCATTACTCGACTACTTTTCAAATAAATTTGAGTCCGTTACACCCCTGGACCACACTTGTCATTGGATGAAGCCATGGTGCTTTGGAAAGGCATGCTGTCATTCAAACAGTTTATTCGGAACAAGCGTACATGTTTTGGAATAAAAGTGTTTTAGCTGTGTGAGGATACTGGATATACGTGCAAATTTGAAGTATATACTGGATCAGGAATGATAGAAGACACCAAGTGGTCAAAAACCGAAAATCTTGTCCTAAGAATTGTTTTACCATCCATCCTTGGGCTTGGGTATGAATTGTACACAGACAACTGGTACACAACTCCCCATTTATTGTTATACTTGCATGAACACAAGGTCAATGCTTGTGGAACTGTTAGAAAGAACATAATTGGCTTTCCCAAATCTGTCATTTCTGAGAAGATTCAGAAGCATGAAATTGCCTCAAAAAGCAATGGACCGCTGTTGGCTCTCAAATATAGAGATACTAAAGATGTTATTTTTCTTTCAAATTTCCACGATGCAAGTATGATGCAGGTGCGAAAGCGGACTTCTTCCGGAGAAGTGATGAGGAACAAACCATCTGCCATAGCTGATTATAATCGTTACATGGGTGGAGTAGACAAAACTAGTCAAGTAAGGAGTGTATAATTTGAGTTTTTTGACAATTTACAAAAATAAAAATTACAGATTGGAATTTTTTTAGTTACTTCATCCTTACAATATGGCAAGACGATCCATGAAGTGGTACAAGAAACTGATATCGTATTTTCTTCAACTTGCAATGCTGAACGGTTATGTTTTATACTCACTGGAAGTAAAGAAGATGCCATTTTTGAATTTTGTTCATGATGTAAGTAAAACAGCTGTGCCAGAAATCTGTCACGATTGCTTTTTTTTCCGATATACGAACGACGTTGACATTTTCAACAACTGTTTGCTATGATTTAGCGCTACCACAGCATCATATCAATTTATATTATATCAATTTCGCATGTAATACATTCGAGAACTCGTACAGTAATATTCGGGTAGCATTGACTACTTTGAGAAATGCAAGCTTACTTGCAGGCGTTTTTGAGTATGCTTTGAAACCATTTTCGCTTTGCTAAATTGTAAATCTTGCCTAAGGTAATTTATTTATTGCAGGTAGTCGGAGAAATGATTTTTACAGAAGGAGTCTTGAGTAATCAGTCATTTGATGAGATGCCTAATGAACATGTCCAGCGCCTCACAGGAAGGCATTTCATTGAGGAAATACCTTCTACCAAAAATAAAGCCAGGCCGCAGAAGAGATGCAGAGTATGCTACAAAAAGGGAGAACGAAAAGATGTACGATACCACTGCAGCGATTGCCCATCAAAGCCGGGACTGCATCTGATGGGATGCTATAAGAAGTACCACACCCAGTTATTGTATTGGGAATAAAGCGTCTGAAACTGGTACTGCGACTTTTTACAAATAAAAGGCATTTTTACAAAACGTTATGTTGACGTACCGGTAAGAAAGAAATACCTGAGTACTGACAGTACTACTATATGCAGTTTCAATCGGAGCGATTTAGAAAGAGCTAATACAAAAAATTTTAGAAAACATTTGCAGTAGAAATGAACAATTTTTCTGACTAAACTAAAAAAATTGATGATGTCACTGATGACGTCATTGCTCACGTAACTAAAAAACATATACATAACATCACTAAAATACGTTTAGAAAATAATTTTGAAAAAATCAACAATAAAATGGTCATGTAAGAAATTTATCTTCTATACAATTGCAAAACTTAAAATAATGACGTCATCAGTGACGTCACAAGGCAGTTTGAGCATACCAACACATCAATGTAACATCCCAAAACGAAAACATCTTTGATTTTGTTTGTTATCGTCTGATATTAAAACAAACAGCAAAGACACAAAAAACGCCTTATGTTGTTAAATTGCTTGGCAAACGGGTGTCAAAAAAAGATGACGTACAACGTACGTCCAAGGGCAGCGAAAGGGTTAATTGGAATTCTCCTTGAGGACCCTTACAAACTAAAAATAAATCTCACTGCTTCATTTAACACACCAATAAGCCTCTTCAACTCTTCAACAAGTAGACAGTTAAATTATAATACAGTGCATTGCAAGTCTAGATTAGAAAGTATCATTGACTGTACTAGTTGCAGTTTCAATCTATGTGGCAATTTTGAGCCTATTCTACCCAGTACTCAAGTTCCACAGGATCAGATACCAAACGCTGATTACTTTACTAATATGCAAACTTAAAGGCATTTTTTGGTCTAATATTACTCCCAGTGTATTAACACACACAGATGTAGGAAAAACATCATTGCCAACCATGTATAGGTCTGGAATTAGTTTTACATGCTCTCTTTCTGGAGGTAATATCTCAACAAACTGAGTTTTCAATTCATTCAACTGTAAATAATCGCTATTTATCCATGTTTTTAAATTGGACATAAAATTAGTGATTTTTATGTTTGCAGTATCCAACAAAGTACTTTTATCAAAACTAAAATAGCATTGAATGTCATCAGCATATACATGAGCCCCTATATTATGACTTAATGCCATATTTTCAATTTCTTGGGAATACAAGTCAAATAAAAGAGGATCATGTCTTTTCGGTGCGACCATTTCGGCGCCACCTATTTCATTGCCGTACGTTTTCTGCACAGATCGTTTCGGCGCGAATTCAGTGCTCTTTGACAGTTCACTTATTTAGGGTTTGGGTAAGGGTTAGGGCTTTGGGTTAGTGTTAGTAAAAAGAACAGAATATTGTCGCCGAAAAGGGTGGACCCAAATAAAAGTGGGCCCAAAATTGATTTTTGTGGAACACCTGAAAAAAGTTTAATATTCTCAGAAGTTACATCATCAAGCTTGACAAAAAACTGTCTGTTTTGTAAATAAGAGATTAACCAAGAAAGAACAGTGCCACCCATGCCAAAACAATGATGTAGTTTTTCAATCAACTGGGTATGATCAACTGTGTCAAAAGCACAAGAAAGATCAAAGGACATCAGTATCACATTCTTATTGGAGTCAAGTAACTGAACAATGTCATTGTGGACCCAGACCATAGCTTATCGTCAACACCATAGCTGTGTCACAGCTATGGTGTTGACGATAAGCAGACTAAAATTGACCCAGCAAGTTATTTGCAAACAAATGCTCATTGATTTGACCACAAACACATTTTTCTAATAGTTTAAGACAAAAATGATAAGCTGTTAACAAGTCTATAGTTTCTCCAGTCACTGATATCAAGCTACTCTTTTCTAAGTCATGGAACAATGCATGCCACCCTAAACCTGTAACAAATGACAGATTAACTATCAGGGTTGCCACAAAAACTGCAGAATCAAATTCCACGACCTTCCAGGACTTTTTTAGGTCATTTCCAGGACTGTTCAAGGTTTTTTTTACAGGACTATTACTCTTTCATGCACCTACTTTTTTGTACTTGTAATTTGACAAAAAATTGTGATATAACCCATTTGCATTCTTAGCACTAACTACTAGCCAGGTGCAAAGCCAGAAATTTTCAACAGGAGGTATGGGGGCAGAGCCCCTATCACCAGAAACCATTGGGGGTCTGGGGGCAAAGCCCCCAGCGCTCGAAAATTTTGCAATTTTTTTGCTAACAATAACTTAATTTTAGGCCTAATTTTGGTAAAGATTATTGCGTTTAAAACGTGGTATAGAAATTAGCACTGCAAAAACACGATTAAACTGGTTGCAGTTTGAGAATAAACAATTGTGACAAGCCGATATTCTATCAGCGGTAGAGAGCTGATACAATATATCGGCTTGGCCCTGGTATCGATTGATAAATATCGGCTGACCAATACATCGATCGACCTTTAGCGATGGTAAATGGTAAAACTTTAGTCCTAGCTTTACTTCCAGCCAGTAAACCATAAAATCCTATCATTTGTAAAAGACAGAGCTTATTTCCATGCCAGCATGCGAAAAAAAACACCAACCCACTCCTAACCCCAACCTGAAAATTAACCCAAACTGTAACCCTAGCTCTAGACCTAACGTTGATCCTAACCCAAACTCAAAGTCTAAACCCTAACACTAGCAAAAATAACTTAAAAAATAAAAGAGCAAATGAGCTCCCACTCTTGCTCTCTAATTGTCTATCAGCAAAGCTGATTTGCACCCTAGAGCACAAACATTCCTTTCCTTTGAAAAAACTCACAAGTATTAATCCAAATTGTCTTTATTTTATAGTGATAGATAAAAGTAATTTGATAAGAGGGGCTAATGAAAAGAGATTTGAGAGAGGTGATTGGTAATTTACAGAATTAAATACTGAATAGACCCTTAAATTTTTTTTGCAAAGCCTAAGTTAAATATTTTACATTAAGTGATCGAATTGATTGTTTATTTTTAGCCATTTTTAGTTAGTTGTTAGTGATTTGATTTTTTTCCAATATTGACCCCTCCCTTAAATAACGCTTCAAAAGTGGCTCTAAATTGCTTTAGAGTCCACATATATTACTGCAAAAGAACTGCCTCAGAAGTAAAGTGCGAAAAACGCAGTATTTTTTTATAGTGCATATTGGTCAACAGGCCAATGGGGGGCTTATAGCCCGCTATGCTACTGCTACTAGTAGTGATACTGGTACTAGAGTATCGCATTGCAATAAATTACTGTCCATGAATTCACAATAGTATTCAATAATTCATGCATACCGTACTGCATAGTGCAAATTTTGGCATTTTAACAAGTGCTTAACTGCTTATTTGCACTATATCGTACAAGTACAAACTGCTTAAAAAGAACAAGACACCAAAGAGCAGAAGAATGGGTGCTCATTTACTCTCTTTTATCTTTTAAATTATCGTTAAGGTTTGGGTTAAGACTTTAAGTTTGGGTTAAGATTAATGCTAGGGTTACAGTTTGGGTTACATTTAGGGTGGGGTTAGAGCTCGTACAGCGATTTTTTTATTTGTGCGCCATCGTACAAATAAGCTCTGTCATTAAACAATATAATAAAGCTTTTTGAAAGACCTTCACAATGCAAATAATTTCAACAATGGCTTTGTACAATTACAAGATACCTGTTATTGTGTAAAAAAAAAAACAACTTCACATTCTGTCCTGGTACCGGTAAATCACGGGAAAACTTTGCAAACATTTTCCAGGACTTTCCAGGACTTACAAACGCAATTCAAGAACTTTCCAGGACAGCAAAAAAATCCAGGACTTTTCCAGGATGTGGCAACCCTGAACTATATGCAACAGAATAGGCAGCACAGCATCAATGCAGACCTTCAAAAAGCAGATTGGGATTGGATTCATATCACAAGTTTTAGAAGACATATTCATAATTATCTTAGTGTACCTAAAGACAAAGGCGCAAATTCAGTCATTTGGCCTATAAAGTTTTAAGTCTTAGAAAATAAGACAGCATTATTGTTGTTTTGATTACCCGCAACTGCATTTCTTATGCCATCATAAATACCGATACTTCTTACTTTGCCATCAAAATATTCAGCAAACTTAATACTTAATATTTCACTTGGCTCATCAAGTTTCAATGTTTTGGCATATTGCTTCTCAAGAAAATGATTTCCTGTTTGATGAGTATTCTTTGCATCACTATAAGAATTCTGCAGTTTTGTGGAATAAAAAAACTTTTTTTCTGTCTTTTTTTCATGAAACAATTTTTTTGCTTTTTTGCATACATTGAGCATCAAAATTTATTAATTTGAGGTTTGTTCTTTTTCAAACTTTTTTTCATTTTTTTTGCTTTTTTGCATACATTGAGCGTCAAAATTTATTACTTTGAGGTTTGTTCTTTTTCAAACCCTCCAAACTAGCCAAACTGTTGAGTGTATTTGGCAGAATGTAAAAAACTATTGAGGAAAATGGGAGGATTAGGGGTCAAAAATTAAAATTTTATGCACACACGACATATTTTCCAGTCTGTATACTGACCAATACATCCACTTTTTTGCTACCATAATCGAATCAGTCTAGCAGGCAATTAAACGTTTTCACTAACCGATATTTGTTTTCTACTGTTCTAATCTAGATATCATACCTCACAAACACACTCCCTGACCAACTGACACCACTATCAGGCAGGGGCATATTCTCCATGCATGCAAGACATGCATTGCACGCCTAGTCATTTAGCCGAAAGAGAAAATAACTAAGTTGCCGCAGTTACAGGCATTCACTTTCAAGTCGAAGTAGCAAAAAAAAGTCTCGCTTAATTCATTGATTTCAATTTTAGCCTGTTTTCAGCATATTACTGAATAAAAAAAAATAATGGCAACACACATGCAATTTTTAAATTGCATTCAGCAGCTCAATAGATCGCTGTGCTTTGATACAATTACAAACACAATTAAAAACGTTTGAAAACTTTGACTGGCACATTGTTTGCTGCAAAAATTCCTTTATACGTCTAGCTTCTTGGGTTTGTGAAATACAGTCTCTATTTTGATTTCAGATTTGTTACAGTAAATTAGCTTAAGACAGGCCACAAGCTATGTAACAAAGCATGCAATTTTAAATATTGCATGCATGTTGCCATTTATTTTATGCAATTTAGCAATACACTAAAAGCCAATAACTAAGCAGTGAAACCAAGCAGTGATAGCCGGTAGGTATTGGCATTAAGTAATGTAAGTCAGAGTGAGTTTCTAATATGGCACTGATCGCACTACTTAGGCTAAATGTTGAGCTATAAGAGTGAAAGCAAGATGTGAAATCCATTTAAACAGCGAGTTACCGGTAGTTGGTTTAGTTAGTACTTAGCAAACCAACACTAGTTGTAAAATTTGCACTAGGTTTGCAAAAAAGTTTTTTAGATTATCAATACATTACCGGTTGGTTGTTTAGTGTTTAACTACTTTGCTTGTGCCTTACTGGTTGCAAAATAAACAAACAAGCAGGCCTAACCATACATGCATTGGACTAGCCTGGAGCCCACCAGCCTGGTTAATATTGTATAGCATCGCTGGCTGTTGCCAGGCTTTGATATATTGTATTGACACGAGGAAGAGGCTATGAAAGTAGGCTATGTATTTGCTATTCAGCAAGTTTGCTTAGCTTAGTTCTGTGATTAATCTTTTTACTTCAAAGTTATTAAGCCTGCTTTGCAGTTAGTGTTAGCCTAGTATGATAGCGGCAACTGGCACATATACTGTACTTAGGCCTGTCAATGTCAGCAGTAACACAAAAAAGACTTGTTTCTTGGACAGTTGGACAGTAAATGTACAGTACACACATTGTGTACAAGGAAGAGGAGGCCTAGTTGCACTACTACACATTTATTAGTGTAAGTTGCTTTTTCATTTAATGCCCGACAATTATTGACATTATGAAAGCTGATAATGTCATCATAATTGCATGCATTATCTGAAATAACATGCTACGCCACTGCTATCCGACTATCTCAACTCAAAAATACATTCACAAATGCCTGATGTCATCTTATCAGTTGAATTAAAATAAACTAACTATTCAAACAATTAAAATTCAATGAAAATAAACAAATTTGCCATACATTGCAACATTGAACTCTTGTTTGAACAAAAAAAAACAAAAAACTATTCTGTTACCCAGCACCAGTATTTTCTTTAAGATTTTAGTATATACATGCAAATTTGCCCACATTTGGAATTTTTAAAAAATTTCACAAGAATTTTTAACCCCTTGAGGCTAGCAGTGCCTCAACTTTTCTGTCAAAATAGGCAACAACAGTGATATCTGATATATCATTTAGTGAACAGACAAAACAAAAAATAGTAAAACTTTTCAATTAAAATAACAAAAAAGGCTTGGCGCACGTTTCGTGCTCGCAGACATTTCCTAATACAGCCAAAAAAACTAACCCTATGCCCTAACCAGAGGTGGAGTCGAGGACACAAGGCTCGAGGCCAAGGACACAAAAAAATTCCGAGGCCAAGGCCAAGGACAGCCTTTCCGAGGACAGACCCTCTCGAGGCCAAGGACAGGAATGCTCAAGGCCAAGGACCAAGAACACAGGCGCAAGTGTTCAAAAAAAATTTTTTTTCAGGAGTTCTCAAAAAAAAAGGACTTCAAAAACATTATTGCTAGTGCTTGAGTTACGTAGCAGGGGCTCTTATGTTCAAGCCTATGCCGATGATCTAGCAGTGTTGGTCCTTGGTGCTGATATGCTTTGGATCAGAGGTACGACACAGAAAGCAATAAATATTGCTGCAAACTGGGCTTTGGAACAAGAGCTACAATTTAGCAGCAAGAAAACCGAACTTGTACTGCTCACTCACAAACGGAATCCAGATTTGGTTTCCTTGTCAATGAATGGTTCAAAACTTGAACTTTCCCAGAAAGCAAGGCCGTTAGGTGCAAATCTGAACAGCAAGCTAACTTGGACACATCATATTAGCCGAATTACCCGCAAATCAATTACAGCATTAATGCAATGTAGACAAATTGTGGGTAAAACGAGGTGAATAAAACCATCTATGTTGAAATGGATATGCACAGCTATGATACGTCCAATCATGTATTATGCGTGTGTGTCCTGGGCTGGCGGTCTCAACAAAATGTATCTAGTGATAAAACTCGCAAAGGTGCAGAGACTTGCTTGCCTGATGATTTCATCAGCTTTTCTTGGCACCCCTACTGGTGTGCTCTGGAAATATTGCTCAACATTACTTCTATTGAGGAATTCTTACTGGCTGAGGCAGAGCGAGGGTCATACAGAATCACTGTTGGTGGACTCTGGCAAGTCAACCGAGTTGGTTCCTTTGGAAAAACGAAATGCCACGGTGATCTTTGCAATGAGGCTAGAAAATTCTTATCTCTGCTGCAAATGCCAGCTGACTGAATAAAGAAAACTAAGGTATTCAAGAGAAATTTTGAAAGTCAAATAATGGAAAAAAAGAATGCTATCAGATCTGAAAGCATTCTAAATCAGAACACTGTCAAGGTTTACACCAATGGCTTGAAACTAGGTGGGAAAGTAGGTGCGAGCTTTTATGCAGAATACCCCAACAACTCCCCAAAACAAGCATTTTTCCACCTTGGAATTTACAGTACTGTGTTCCAGGCAGAAGTCTTAGCTACTTGATAAGTGGCAAAAAACTTGCTTTTGAAAAAATGCACAATCAAACTACTGTTGTGCTGGTTGAGAGTCAAGCAGCTATCAAAGCACTCATAAAGTGTACTGCAACATTAATTACAGTGTTCAACTGCATTAGAAACCTAAATCAGCTAGGCATAGGTAGGCAAGTTAAAGCAAAACGTTAGCTTCGTTAACCACTAGTCCTTAACAAACTTTACACCTCCGTTAACGTTAATCCGTTATTTTCAGCTTTAATTAACGAAAGTTCATAAAGTCCGTTAATTCGTTAACACTTTGCGTGTAATTTACATTTCTATTTATTCACTCGCTTCTACAACACGTATTGACGCTGTTGAGCTGATTGTAAGAAAAATTTATTGCTACAGTGGTCTTTTTGTGCTTTGAAATTACATTTTACGGTCTAATCTAATTTCAAGATGATAATAAATTCAAATGCACTAACGAAGCTGCGATCAAAAAATCTTTGGAAATTGCTAACAGCAACAACTAACAGACCGATAAGGCTGCAGCTGATTATCTGCCACAAAAAAGAGCTCCTTTCTTCGCTTTCTCTTATAAAACTCGTGCTAGTATGCAACAAGTGTTACCAATGCAAACTGGTTTGTGCTGGTACCATGAATGAATGGTGCAAGATATTAACAATAAAAACCTTAATGAAAGTTAATTTAGTTCGTAAACATGAAAAAGCTTTTTAACGAATTAACGAGTAAATGAAAAAGTTAGCTTCGTTATTAACGGATTTGTGCGGATTTGTGCCCACCTATGCAGTTAGGTAAACAAAACCATGTCAGTAATGCCTTGATTCCTGGAAATGCAGGGGTACATGGTAACAAACTGGCAGACTATTTAGCCAAATCAGGATCTAAATCAAAAATCCATGGTCCTGAACCTTTTATTACAGTCCCGCATGCTAGCTGTGTTAGCACGGTTAAGGACTGGTCCACAGATAAACGGAAATCTATGTGGAATGAACGAAAGGGCTGCTTGAGGATGAAGGAGTCTGTAGTTTGGACGTCTTCTCGACTAACAATACGTCTACTTAACTTTATGAGGCCTCAATTAAATAGAGTAGTGCAAGTTATAACTGGGCATTGCAATCTACAGCGACGCAAGAAAACTACAGGTCGCGCTGAGTCTTTTTTGTGTCCAAAATGTAGTCTGGAGAATGAAACACCAAATCATCATGTTGGCAATTGCATGCTTTACCAAGAGATTCGTGTTATATAAATATTTCGGAATTACCAAAACCACTGTTCACAATGTGGTAACGAAATGTAACGTTAATAAACTGCCCCCATACTTAAAGGAAGGTTGAAGGCTTTCTGAGTTCGACTAGTAACCAAACAAAACAACAATAGCATAGCAGCTACAGTTGCAATAGGCCCAAATGAGGCCTACGCAATGTGTAGGTGAACTTTAACTAACGATAGCAGATTCGTTTGCACCGTTGCCGATTAACAATAATAATAAAAACATTTTTCAGGCAATCTCCAGTGGCAGAAAACAAAAAAAGTCTTCGCAAATTTTCCGCGAGATTACTGGCGTTTTCAATGGTACAAAAAATAGTGCTGTCCTCGAGCCGAGGACAGGGCAATTTTCGATGACTTGAGGGTTTGAGGCCAAGGATGTCCTCGAGGACTCCACCTCTGGCCCAAACCCTAACCTTTACCCTAACCTTTACTCTAATCTTAACCCTAACCTTAACTTTAATCCTAGCCCTAAACCTAACCTAAACCAAACCTATAACTGTAATAATCAAAAAAAAATTTCCAAAAACAGGTGACGTTACCAGAATCTTTGGTTAACTGCACACGTTTCATGCGCCAAGTCACTTCATAAAATAAATAAATTTCCCAATTTTAGGTTTTAACAATCTAGAAAAAATACAAATTTGCCTAAAAGTTTTTAGACTATTAGAAGAGTAAACAGTGCTCAAGACTCTACTTAAGTTTAATCAAACACAAATTATCATGGAATGGAATTTCTTGCATGATTACTAGGGTGGTCCTTATTTTAAAATTTTGGAAAACTATATGGGAACCGGGTTAAAATTGTTCGTTTCCGATAAAAAACTGTACATGCAAAATATCATGGAGAAAAATTAAAGTTTACAGGTTGCACATGAACAGCAAAAATTTGAGATTAGTCATATGCTACCATACATACAATATTATACATCACAAAACGAGGGCCCTATCAGAACGATTCTAACAAATGTAACCTTTGTTTGGAAGAAAAAATTGCGATACTCAAGGAAATCTGGTGAACACTCTCAATCAGTGTTCCCACTAAGCCGATTTTTGTCAGCGAATTAGTGATTTGTAAGAGTATAGGCTAATAATTTTTGGCCATATGATGAACATAGCTTTAGAAAATTAAATAAACTTGTGGAAATATGACATTTAGCATGCGTTAATACTGGATTGGTAACAAACTTTAGGGCACATAAACGTCTTTTTACAGCTTTGGGCACAATTGTGTCAAGATAATTTGGGCACTCGCTGATTGGTCAAAAAGTTAGAGGGAACACTGCTCTCAACCAAAGAACCAAAATGTCAACACAAAGCCAAGTAAACCTAGAAATCATCAACCAAATAAAACCACATTTAACGCAAATTGGTTGATCACTGCAGACTGTGACGTAAAATGCCGCTTTGTATCTGGGACAGTGTTTAAAATTGTAACAGTGTTTTCACAACACTTGACAGATATGCGGCAGCGCATCAGCAGTGTTTGATTACGATGCTCAGCCTTCACAGTTAATCCTTATTAAGTTTTGTACCAACCAGCCGCGGCTCCACACCATCGACCCAGGTTGTGGCCCCTGCCTGGTGCATACCACTGTTAACCCTAGTGGGATAGCTTGAGCCCGCGCCCACCACAGGGTTTCTGATGCAAGGAGGGGGAGATGTGGGTGGTGTACTGAGCTCTTTTACTGTTTTTGTTTAGCTTCCACCCCACGTGACAAACCCATTAGGGGAAACAGTCTGTATTGGGTTATTAAATTTCTAATTTTAACTGAAGTTTTTGTACGTTAACTGGGGGCCCAAGTCCATTGAGCACTGTAGAAACTGGGAAGATAGTGTACAAATCAATTATATATCATATGTTTTCTAGAGTAAGTGATTTTCACAGCACCTACAAACAGTGCTCGATGCCAAAGCAGAGCTATTATTTAGGTGAAACTATTCAACATGAGCTAAAATGTGCGACCATTGGTTTCATGTTTATTATAATCATCAGGCACATTAAATCTCTGTAAAAAAGCAAATGCATCAAATGCATCATAATAATACCCATTCAGTTGATGTATGATGCATTTGCTTTTTTACAGAAATTTAATGTGCCTGATGATTGTAATAAACATGAAACCAATGGTCGCACATTTTAGCTCGTATGTTTTCTATATGTCTTTTCCTGTATTCGGAAGTTGTTTGCCTCAATAAGTTTGACTGGAATCATTTAAGTTGACACGTATTAATTTGTGGATAAATTTCAAACCTCATTAACTAATTAAACTTGTTAAAATGCTTAGCAAATCTTTAAGGCTACCACAAGTAACAAAAAAGATGGCCTGAAAAATTTCTTCGATGTGGACAGTGCAAATGCTTTGATCTCTAGACCCTCATGACAAAGGTACTAAAATTTTCTTCTGGCTCAAAACAGAATGGTAGAGAATAGAATCAATGGAAACAGGGGATCTAAGAGTGGCAACTGGCAAGTCCACAATAATAAACTGAGCAAGGAACTTAAAAGATTATCTTAAGAAATTAAAAAAATAGTAGCCCGGAATATTCTAAACATATTCTTTTTTTTAAGTTTTCATAAATAAATTTCAGAACCAATTTCAATCTTATTCAAATTTATTTGCACAAGTCTATCACCCACTTCTCATCACCTCTGACATCTGCAAAAACCATCTGCTCAAGATTGCCCCAATTCCTAACGGGACCAGTTAGTCTCAAGCAAATGGCATTGTTTGAGCACTAAAAGAATGGGGATAGGCTGAGAAAGTTTTTGCTACAGGGAAATATGTTTTTTGACATGAATGTCGTAACACTAAAAGTAAGAATTTGGTGCTTGCATCTCCATTAAAGCAAAATTTGAACAAAATCAGAAATTGGTTAGGGGCGCCAGCACTGATTATGGCGCCACTAACCAGAGGTGGAGTCGAGGACATAAAGCTCGAGGCCAAGGCCAAGGACATGAAAAAATCCAAGGCTAAGGTCAAGAACAGCCCTTCCAAAGACAGACTCTCTCGAGGCCAAGGACCAAGGACACAACGCAGAAGTGATCTCCAAATGAAAGGTTGCCGCTCCTAACTCAAGAAATAGTGCTTTCCTTGAGCCAAGGACATGGCATTTTCGAGGAATTGCAGACGTCGAGGTCAAGGACTTCAAATTGTGTCCTCAAGGACTCCACCTCTGCCCTTAAGATATGGTGGCTATAATCAGTTTACCATATGCCAGAACTGCAAAATAAACTGATTATGGCAAGCATAGACCAAAGCATCATTCCTTGTATCTGCACTAAACTTGCTGAAATGTAGAAAAAAATTTGTACTAGCAAAAAACGTGGCAAAATAGCATTGACAAAAGAATTGGGGCAACCGTAATGAAAAGATTCTCTGGCTGGCTTTGGTACACGTCTAAGAAACTAGTGGCTTACGTTTTTTTTTAACCAGAAGTGCATGATGGCATGAAGTGATGAATGGTTGCTGCTCTTTACGAAAACAAAAACTTTATTAAGTGTGCCATTAAGAAACAACAATTGGATAGAGTGGTTTGCTGATTAGACGCAATTAATTGCATTTTTCCAAGAAATAAAAATTGATCAAAAATTTCTATCAATTGACTTTGATTCTTGGAGTGAATTATCAGGCTTATTGATTGCAGACATAAAGTTGGTTCAAAGAATCCAAGTCCCGCATGCAGCTGCAGAGAGGCAGATGGCAGTGGCACTTATATACAAACAGGGATGTGGAAGCGCCTATTTTCCAACCGCTTCTGCTTCCACCTCCATCGCTTCCGCTTCCACCACTTTTACCAAAATTTATCATAATATTTTTAGCTAATAATATGAATAAAATGCATTAACATGTTACTGGTATGTAAATGAAAAGTGAAAACGATTTATTTCATTACTAACACACAGAAAAAGTAAACATGAAGAAAAACAATACTCCGTGCAATAAAAAAAAGTAATATTAAAACAAGCAATTTAAAACAGTGAGTGCAATAAAAAAGCACAAGAAAACAGCGGCTATAATAAAAGAAAAATCCAACGAAAATGGTGAGTGTAAAATAAGTGAAAAAAATATAAAATAAGTGTAAAAAATATTAATAGAGTAAAAATAAGTGTAAAAAAATAATTTTACTTAATTTTCAACTGCTCAATACGTATTAGGCTATGAATACGAGCTACTTAAATTTACTTGGTCAAATATCAAGTTTGAATCGTCGTATCTCTATTTATACGCCGAATATGCATGTCATTTATTACATACTTACGTCATCTACTACGAATTCTCACCGCCTTGTAAACACAAGAAAAACAATGAATTGAGTTGCATATCGTTAATCGTAAACAAGTTTAAAGTTTGGACGTAGGAAAATACTTTGAGACGTCACCGAACTCCATAGGTGGTTGCAAGAAAGGCACTTTATTAAATCGACCGAAGTACCGTCAGCTTGGTAGGTTAGTATTTTTCAATAAAATTAAATTCAATAATGAAAACAGCGGTTTTGAGAAAGTGAGCGCACTGCGACTATTGTTTTTGTATTTTTTTCGTGATTCACGAACCCAAACATTACAAACATACGCTATTGTCCCCAGAGAATTTTCCTATCACCAAATTTAACGCTACACACTCACAATTAAATTACTTACCGCAAAGAATCGTCAAATGGAATACGCGAAAGCAACATCAAAATACTCAGTTTTCTTTCATAATACTTTAATGACAATGAAATTACATTATTTTAAAAACTATATTAACTAACATTACTTCAAAAAGCTTGATTTTATTTGAGTAATAAAACTTCCCGTTGTGAATCGATAGTAACTTGCGAGATTTGCCAACAGTCGAAAGATTGCAAAATAGTGCGTTGGTAACTTGGTATTCGCTAACTGCCTTTTATAATTTGTAAATGAGAAACCACGAAGCTTTGTTTTCCAAGTGTGAACTGGGATTGTTGCTGAAGTTTCGGCAAAATATGGCTTTGCCAGTATTTATAAAGTTTTAAACCAAAGATTTAAAAAGTTATTGCCCCGATTCGCATTTGAGGGCAATGAGTTTAGCAAACAGCGGTGGACTCAAATTTTTGCGAGTTTAAGAGTGGATACTTTCTGCAACAGCTGGCTTCACAAACTCTTGTAATGATATGTTTCAATTGTTTGTTTTGTGTTAAAAAAACATTTAGTGCGGGTATTGTCGAACAACGTAAGTGGAAGCGGAAGCGGTACCCATTTACCGCTTCCAGCTTCCGCTTCCACAAAAATTTACCACTTCCGCTTCCAGCTTCCGCTTCCACATCCCTGTATACAAATACGTCTGGTTAACTGAAAAATGTGATGAAGATCAGCTTCAGTTCTACATGCATTTCGCCTCAAAGCATACCAGAGGCATGGTTTTTGCTAAATGAGAATAAAGAAAGCACACGTCTTACTTGGCATTATACAATAAGTTGGGTTTTACCCATAATATTACTGCTTTTGAACAGCCTACACTCAGCAAACAGTGAAGCTCTTATTTTTGCGAAATTGGGTATTTATGAACAAAGTGACTTGGCAAATGCAACATTCGCGGTATTTTTTTTTCCTTGCGAATGGAGACATTGCCTTCTTCATACATTTGGTTTAAATACGACATATTGTCGAGTAGTTGGTGCAAGCTGCGTAGTGTAATGGTTACAGCGCCTAACTGCTACCATCGCACCCGGGTTCGACTCCCGCCGGAGGAGCAAATGCGTGGAATAGACAATATGCAGAATAGACGAATAAGGGAAGAATATACGCGTATCATTCTTTTTTTTGCTTCAAAACCTTGCATTACAGTTAGGGTTGGAGCAGCGATGCCAGTCTGAGGGATAGCAATTCCCTGCAGCAGCTATTCATAGCGCCTGATACATTCGCAAGGAAAAAAAATACTGCGAGTGTTCCATTCGCCAAGTCACTTCCATTTATGAAAAACTTTACTGCCTTTGTGCAACCTCAAAATATTTTTCTATGTCGGAGATTTTTCACACATGATGGTGTTAGCATAAAAGAAACACATTTACTTCGGTTCCCATGATAATTTTTGTTGTTTAAATTTTGCTAAGTATTTAAAGACCACCCTAATGATCACCTAATTGAACACCTTGAGGCTTCAGCCATTTTCACTTCCACTCTGCACTGCATGGTGCTATGATCATATCACTGCATAGCTATCACCACAAACCTACAACGCCAATTATAATGTGGTGCAAAATCAGAGCACTGACGAAGCAGACTGAATCAACAAATAACATAGGCCTACACACTAGTACCACTCCACTAAGGTCCATTGCCATTCTGCATTGATGATATTCCAATTTTTACAGTAGCCTAGGCCTACAGGTATAATGTAGACCTAAAACCACCACCACTATCCCACCACCCATACAACAGACACTAGCCTATCTGCTACCTGCATCACCTCTACCTGGCTACCAGTACCAAGCACCATGACCATTGACCAGGGACATGCGGTCAGGGGAGGCAATGCCTCACTTGAAGAATTGTGCAAAGGAAAACAAAAATAAAGTAGCCTATATGCATATTTAAAATAATATGGTTTCACACAAATCAAAATATTTATCAAAAACTTTATTAATTTTTGTCATTTTTACTGTTTTTGTGTATTCACTGCTTTTATGTTACGTTTTTCACATTAAAACGCCCAAACTATGCGGTGTAATATTGCTATCAATACAGCGTGCCATTGACCATCGCTTTAAATATGCGAAGTGAGGCATTGTCGATTGTGCCTCACTTCAGCTAAGCAAATTTTAATGAACAAATTAATAGTATGCCTTTTTTTTTCAGACAAATTGCGGATAACGCATAATGCTTTTAAAATCTGATTTTGCAGCGTGCCTCACCTGTGACGTCATAGAATGAGAAAAAGTTAAGGCTGTTTTTTAGGTCTTTCGTTCATTGCGAAATTGAACAAGTTATTTTTATAGCAAAATAAAAACAATTTAATCCGAGAAAATGAACTAAAATGGAAGAAAATTTAGTCTCAAAGCTGAGAGACTTTCTAAACAAAGTTTTTAATCTAAACTTGAAGTTACAGCTAAAAGAAAACCGATTTAAAAGATTTGCTCGAGACATCATTACGAAAGAACCCCTCCATTTGAAAAGAGTTGAACCGTACCTACTCAAGAAAAGAGTGGTTGCACTATAAAAATCTTCATTTTTGCTTTCATACTTTCAGCAAATAAAAATGTTGGGACTGAAATTGGGTTTTTGTGACTTAGAGAATTTGCCAAGAAGGCTTAGCAAGCACAAAAACTTCGATAGTGTCCACATTGAAAGCCAAATAATAGGCTATAGGCTACCTTTACAGATTTTTGAAACTTCAAGAATTGATTTGGCTTCAAGTTTACGTGAACAGCAAGAATTAAACGAATAATTAATTATCAAAAAATTTGGTTTTTGTTTAATGGCTATGAAAACAGTTATTTTTGCTTGTCATTTATTGTCTTTTGTAATTTTTTTGCAAACATGTGTGTGAATAAAAATTGTGCCTCACCAACCAAAAGCCTTACCGCACGTCACTGCCATTGACCAGCACCACTAAAAGCGTAGGCTACTGATACCACGCACAATGCACATGCTAACAGCTGAATATCTTTACTTACACCATCACCTGATCACTGCACCACCTACTACGAGAGCCACCACCCCCCCCAACCCACCCATTTTAGGACTCAGCTAAAATCCACTGCCAATCACTTTTAAACACACCTTAGCAAGAAGTTAAGGATTGACGAGATGGGGTGTATTCAACGTGGTATGGTCGTAGGCAAATTCGAAACTGGACTTTTTATTTCACCCACCCTCCTCTCTTCACTACATTACCACTACATCTACTACACCATCACTGCACCTGTGCACCAGTACCACCAACCACCATTACTGCCCACCCTGTCGACCACTCTGGCACGACCATTCTACCAGCACACATCTCAAACCCTACACACTCAGACACTCACGTGCCACACATTAGCCTACCACCATTGCAACAATGCTACTTCTTATCATCATTGGACCATATCCAATTCAACATACTATTCTAATTATAGCTCTATGCTACCATCTCGCGGTAAAAAAATCTTGAAACAAAAATCGAATTTAAACTTTTGTTTCGGCACGTGTACTAGGATGAAAGTGTAACTTTTTCAATTTTTTATGCTTTATTTTGAGCGAAATCTAAATGATAAAAGGGCAGTCTGTTTTTTGTTGTTGTTGTTGTTGTTGTTTTTTTTCGAGGGGGGGAGCCAAGTTTGTTTAAGCAATTAAACTCCAAGCTTATTGCTAATTTGTCATCGCCTCAGACAAGAGAAGGTCGGTATTCTTAGATTCAATTACCAGTACTCCGGCCACATTGCATTCGACCTGTCGGACACAGTGTTACCATCGACTCAAAACACTAGAACACCTGTTTCAGTGTCCCCCGGACACACAATTGCCGATTGCAGACCCTCGTTATTTCATTATAAACAGGCTTTGACGCATAGCGCCAAGCGTAATAGAGATTTGATTTTGAGGTTTTGAAGGAAGATAGAATTAAAGCAGTTCAGTTGCTATGTTCCTGCTTAAAAGCACTTAGAAAACATTTTTTTTAGTGCTCTTCGCATTTCTATGAAACGCCAAAAGTAAACCCAAGGATTAACCATTGAGTTTACCAACGAGGTTGTGAGGAGAATTTTGGCGGTTAAAACATAACGCTTGTCCGTTTCAGCAAAAGAGACAATGAACAATATACCAAGTGGGACTGTACTAGCAACTAGTATAACAAGTATTATGATAAGAGTCCGCAGCAACCGCATTTCTCTTTTCCGCTTGAACTTTGCAAAGGTCCTTGAGAACGTACCGCTTGAAGCAATAAGGATTTTTCGCACCCTTTTGTCTTGATTTTGGCTACTGCTTTTTAGCTGATTTTGGCCGTTTTTACAGAACTGAGTAAAACAGCCTTTTTTCTTTTTGCGGTCATGACGCACGATTGAATCCGATGACGTCAGATTGTTGGTATTACAGTCAAAATGAACTGTACCGCTTCTTTCATCCGATGAATTCGAAGGAGACACTGGCACAACCCGAATCATTTTCTGGTGTCCTTCTGCAACAACACGCTTTTTTTCAAACAGTGTTTACGTTTCGTTTAAGTTTTCAAAAGTTTATGCTTACTAAACCCATTGAACTCCACTAAACACGTCCGAGAGATCCGTGACAGCTCAAAAGCCAGAAGAAGCTCAACTGGTAGCACTCAGAAAGCCATATCTCTTAGATATTATCTTACTAGCTGTCCTGCAAGAGGACCATTTATTACTGTTCAATTTCAACTTCAAACAATAACTTTGGCGCAAATGAGATAGTTTTACATTAGTTCGGGGCAATCCAGTAACTAAAAAGCCTTTTCTTCCGAAATCGTAGACTTTTAGTCAGTCAAGCTGAAGACTTTACAATTGCTATTATAACTTTTCTGGTTGAGGTTCAGCATTAATAGAGAAAAGAGTGTTGAAACTTTGTGATAGACAGGTGACAACTTGACTCGAATCCTAATGCTGTCTCCTTAGAAACCTTGGTAAATTAGATTTAGAAAACTTGGTAAATTAGATTCAATAACAATTTGATTGACCAAGAAGACTCATTATAAATCTACTTGATGTTACCTTGTTGAGCATTAATATACAGACTATTCCTTTGGGGTGGTCGGCAATCGTGGTCAACAGAACTGCTGCTGGATGAAGGACGGCTGTACTGGTTCTTTACCTTTTTAGCCGATTTATTTACGAAACGATAAATTCTAGCATACATGAAGCAAGGTAGGGTGGGCATTAATATTAGAGACAATCCCAAGTATAACATCGAAGCTTTCGTAAATGGAGGATTAGTCTGGAAAATAAACAGAATAATGATACGGCAAGCTGTAGTTTACAGCAAAATTCTATCGACTTGTTTATCAATTCTTATCTAACTTTAATCCAAACTTAAATCTTCATTTTAAAACTAATCCAAACAATGGCAAACGGTATAATTGGAAGGAGGCTAATATTTTAATCATGAAAATCACAGCCAATGTTATTGTAATAAGTTTATTGCGAACATTTCGGCCCTCTTTTGGAGCCATTTTCAACGAACAGTAAAACACTTACGCGAATTGCATCCTGGTATCGATTGAAAACTTGAAAGATTGAAAACTGAAATTTTTAATCAATACCAGGATGTAATTCGCGTAAGTTTTTTACTGTGCGTTGAAAATAGCACCAGAAGAGGGCCGAAACGTTCGCAATAAACTTATTACGATTACATTGGCTGTGATTTTTATCATTAAAATAATCCTAACTAAAAACCCTAGTTTTAACGGTAACCCAGAGATAGCCGTATATTCTTAACTCTTACAAAACGCAGAACAAAAATGCGGGGATGAATATTTCTAATTTTTCTGTTACTCTCTTTAACTTGAAATTTTCCCTTGAAATGATGATTCTTTAGCACAATTACTCTTTATAATCTATTTTTAATAAAAAAAATCCCCCAGGAGATTCAAGCTGTCTTTTTAAATTACTAAAAATGAAGGAAATGAAGGAAAACATGTTGTGCTTACAAAAGAACAATATCGAATGGGTTGGCAAATCATGTAGTAAACGTCAGAAGTGCTGTTTGTTGGTTTATAGCAGTCGCAGTTGCTGGCACAGTTCCAAACCGTCACCACCGGAGCAACAAACGTTGAAATAGGGATCAACCATGTAAAGAGGATTCCAATCTTCACTACGCTAAATACAAAAAAATAACCAATCTGATTAGATGTAGAATAGATTGAACTGGTTTCGGCCAAATTTTCGAGGCTTGGCACTGGCAGCATCATTTCAGGAGTTTAACAAAAATTAAGCAAAAACTAAAAATAGTGAGTGACGACTGTAATGTTAGTTTACCCGTAAATTAAAAGTTGAAAAAAAACTACGAAGTTATCATTTTGAATGTAAAAAAATTTGTTAAAGTTTATGCAGCTTTATTAATCTTATTAAATACACAAATCAAACTGTGGCCGGGTTCGATTCCCAGTCGATCAGAACTTTTTGACAAAGCTGTTGGGGTTAGAGTTTTGTGCCAAAATGTCTTCGAGATAAACCGACCCCGTCAAAATCTCTCGGGTCATTCTTATCGCTTCAAAAATTCACTGTCCCTACTCCCAACACTCTTGTAATTTACACAACGTAAAGTATGATTAAAATTAATTCCAACACAAGGCTATAAAATCGCAAAATTGTAGAGCAGCTGGGTGCTTTTGCTTCCAAACTCCCGCAGGAGTAATTTATTTATTTTTTTGTGGCTAAGTACTTATTCTAACATCCCTCCCCATAAGCGTAACCCTGCCTTTGCCTTAATGTAGTCATTATAAAGTTCATTCATATGTTCAAGATCGTATCACAGGTACGTTTAGCCTGAACAAGAAACATGTGTCCTGAGCAATAAAAGAATGACTCATGGGGTCACAAAGTGACTTAATTAATAAACTCTTTGAGTGTTTACTGGTCAGACCTTTACGATGGACATTAACTTTTTTTTGACTTTTATC
Source organism: Trididemnum nubilum (assembly GCA_963965965.1). Lineage (NCBI taxonomy): Eukaryota > Metazoa > Chordata > Ascidiacea > Aplousobranchia > Didemnidae > Trididemnum > Trididemnum nubilum. Next base: position 17,882,601 of record OZ014471.1, on the reverse strand, counting down.
TTAATGAAATTGAGTAAGGGAGTTTTGTCACAAGTTTGTCAATTGGTTTATTCCCATTGGAGGAAACTTGCTTTTGTAGTATCGCCTGCAAATTATAATTAAATTTTTGTGATTGACATTTGCTGATTTGTTTATAAACTTCAAATAGCCTAAATTCAGCTGGTATAGAACAATGGAACACTCGCAACAGCTGCTATGTTTTCATAATCAAATGTTGTGGGACTTGAGACCGACAGCTAACCAAGTAAATTATCATAGAAGTTCTAAAATAGTTAGGGCTGTTGGGCCACAATAAGAACTGGCGCTCACAAAATTTGAAAAAGCATTCCCGGTATACATTTGAACCAAATTTTCCACAACGCCATAGAAAAATAATTGTCTTCATTTGCTCAGCGCAATAAAGTAGCTTATCTCGATAATCGAAATTGACTGTATATACCCATATAGCTACCCAGTTGATGATCTCTGGATAAAAAAAAAAATAGAAAAAATTATCAGGCGACTTTACAGCCAATCAGCTTTTCATTCCAGAATGTGTTTTCGATCCTTGTTTCGATTCTGCTTGCAAATCTTTGAACTGTGTATTGTAGCTTTAAAGAAACAAACTAAATTTATTGGCATTAAAAAAAAAATGAAAATTTTTGAAACAGAATTTGCTGTTTGAACACTTCTTTGCCACCTTTTTTGTGATTTTTGGTTCTGTTTTGATTTTTTTTTCTGTTTTCAGAAAAGAACCAATAAGACGCTCAAAACTGTAAAGCAAGTACGTAAATAACAACACTCCTCAATTACTGGAAAGTACCTTTTTCGCATTCCAGGGGCCCATTTCTTCTTAGGGTTTTTTCCACGGACAGAGTTTCTCTCTCTCCTCCTCGTAGTCACGCAAAAATATCGATCAGTCGCGATGATAACTTGACTGAACATTGAAGACCAAACAGTAACGGCCCAAGCGCTTTTCTGAAATAACTCCGAGAGCGGTGTACGAAAAGGCAGAACAACCTAAAGCAAAAAAGTTTGATGATGAAGTGATTTAACTACGTCGTATTCAAAACTATCGATTTAATGACGCCATGAAAATATAAGGCAAGTTGTGCTGAAAAAACTCTAATTTGTGCCCCTACTAGGTATTGCTGATTTAGTCGCATAACAATTAATTGCGCCCGTCACTAACAAACTCAGCAGTAAAAGCAGCTCTTGTAAAAAAAAAAAATTTTTGTACAAAATTTGCCCGACGAGTAGCATTAGCCGCAAATAAGGTTAAATAAAGCGCTTATTGCAAAATTACCGGTTGAGAAGAAATTTCTGTGTTCGATAAATCAAGCGCTACCTGATGGTTTCAAATTCATTGAGCGTAATGGAAAACCTTTTATCTAGGTCTCTTATCAGCAGTTATCTTAGGAAGCCATTTAGCACGAGCAAAAATTGAGACATTGCTTTAAAAAGATACTGCTCGAGATCGGTTTCATTGAGGAAATAAGAACTACTTGAGATGATAAAGAGGTGCTCCAAACTCTGTTTCACTTTTCCCTTTATACGCAAAAATACAGTAGATTTAATCCGTTTGACTTCATACCATTGGCAACCCTGAGTTTCGAACTTTCGTGACATCTGGAAAGGATGACTTTGCAAAATTTGTTGTAGAATAAGCAACGTGATCTTCGATAATTTAACATTGTGTTGCTTATTCTGCAAGAAATTGCCGGTTTACAAAATTTCTTGCAGAATAAACAACGCGTTTCTCGATATTAAGCAAGAACTTTTGCAAAGTCATCCTTTTTTGATGTCACGAAATTCCGAAACGCAGGGTTGCCAATGGTACGGAGTCAAACGAATTAAATCTATTTTTGCGGTTAAGGGAAATAGTGGAATAAGGCTTGGAGCACCGCTTTATTATCTCAAGTAATTTTCACTTTTTCAATAAAACTGATTTCGAGCAGTACCTCTTTAAAATCTATGTTTCGCTTTAATCATACTATTTTGCTTTTTTTGTTATTTCACTTTTCTTAATATACCTCTCAAACGAACTAAATCTTGCAATGTCCATTCTGCACACAAATTCTTGTCAACTGTTATTGCTATAACTAGGTTTTTGTAACGCTTGCAATCTGCAGTAGGCGCGTTGATACCTCCGAGCACATAAAAAAGTTCTACCATAATTTATGAGAAAATTGTTATGGTAGATCATTTTTGGTTAAATTTTGAAGTATATAGTAGGTGATATCCAAATTACTGTAACCCACGCTTTTCTAGTCACATTAATAACAGAATCAAGTAAAATCTGAAAAAAGTTCAAGCCGTTATTGCAGAATGGCCTAATCCATTTATTAAATTAAACGTCATCTTAGATTGTTTTGTTTGTGAGTGTATTTCTGACACCTACGTCACCAACATTATTTCCGTTGGGACCTTTAAAAGGTGCGGTTGTTTCTATAAAGTCACAAAAATGTGTCATAGCTGAAACCTAAGAATTAGAGAGTCTGATTGTTTTCAACTCTGGAACTCTGCTTCATCTACCTGAGTTATTAAAAGGTTAAAAACAAACTAAACCAATTTGCCTACCTTTTGTAGCCCAAAAATCCACAGTAGCAACAACCCTGCCAACATGTCGGCAACAGCAAGGTTGCAGATGCACAAAAACGTAGCTTTTCGGAGTTTTCGGCCTCCTCCCAAAATCACTGCCACCACCACGATATTCGTCAGCCCGATTATGGCACCTGTGCAAGACGCTACCACCTCAAAGATACTGGTTCCTTCCTTGTCCTGTTGGCAACGGGTCTGGTCATATCCTTCAACTGCGTTTGAAAACATTTTCGCACCAACTGAAAAATGAGCGTTTGCCTCACCTAAAAATTTTATTTTATTTACTACCTTATTTTTTAGATCTCATAGTTCATTGGATTTGGATCTCAGTAGCTAAGTCAAGAATTTTCATATTGGGAGAGACGAAAAGAAAACGTTCGTAGCCCACAAATGGGGGCCACAGAAGAAGAGTTCACGTCGCAACCCCAGTTAGCTTTGCTGTGAATTCTGCTACCACTAGCATAAAATTTAACGAAGGAAAATCTGCAAATGATAAACAATCTCAAATATGCGAATTGACCACGTTTTAATCTGAAAAATGGATGATTATCAAACAACACTATTTTTTCATGTTGGAATAACGGTTTTGTCAAAAAAATCTCTATATTAGCTTGGATTTACATTGTTAAAGGGTTGGAGTCAATAAACTAAAGGGGGGGCATGAGATAAACAGATTTTCACTGGATGTTTATGCAATTAAGGGTGGTAAAAAGAAAAGGGGGAATGAAAACATGGCACAATGAACAAAATCATGGTACAACGCCCCCCTTCCATAAACACGCTACTGAGTGGGAACCAAAAACATTGCTGTAGTGAACTATCAACGACACGATAAGTTTTTAACGCGAGAGTAAAGTCTGAAACTGAAAGCCATTAAAAAGCATTTACGATACCGAAAGATTGCTGGCATTTTTTTAATTCTTCGTATTAGCATAAATTTAGCCACAGTAATTTTTTATGATATCAATTAATGCCCTTCCTGTACTCCGCATAGAATTCTAGTTTCATAGTTTTTACCATTTTTATCTCAACTTCTCAAATCAATTATTTTTATATTTTTTTATAGCTTATGATGAGTGGAGTTTGAATTCAAGCAATTTAAAAGACTGCTCGACGTAAGCCAGAGCGAATATCATAACATATAACACAGCACACTTCAAAAATTAACAATTTAAAACCCATCAATCTGTTTCACCCTTAATCGGCTCATCAGGGGTGTCTTATTCAAATAAAATCTTCAAATCAAATTATTTACCATTTATAACGCCGCAAAAGCGATCTCGGCTGTAATGAAATAATTTTCAACGACTATAAAAATGTTTATTGCTCATGTCATTACCAACCTTCACAAAGGGCAGAAGCAAAACAGTTATTGTAACTGTCTTGTCATCGGAGCAAAAGTTGTTAAATTTTCTAGGCTTTCGCTAATCCGCTAAGTGTGTACTGGACACTGGTTGTTGTGTTTTTATAATTTCAATCAACAATATGAAGTCGTAAAATCATTGACTAGTTATAAAACAAGTTTTAGAAAGTTGTCTATTTGTTTCGAATTTTTATGTGTCGTTTTATTTATCTTTTTATAGCAGCTCTCTGACTCATAATCACCTTTTATAAAACTCTATCTTGACATATACTGCTAATCAAAAATAACCATTGTCAGGTCTAACAAATTAAAATTACCGATTTAGTAGTATTGTGGAGTAAAGATGTAATAGACATGGACTGTAAAATTACAAAAATTGAAAATAAACGGTGGTTGATAAAAGAAAAATAAACGAATTTTGAAGTAAGGCAAAAATCTCGGGTTTTCATGTATCAAATCGCCTTTTCATGTACTGTACTTTACAAAGGTTTTTTTAATGCTAAGCGTTAAACAGGAAAGAAGTGAACACCAATTTTCAAAGTGTTTGGTTTGACCCTACTCGAAATTGAGCCCTTTTAAAGATTTAGAGAATAGGGGTAATAATTTTTAAACTCTGAGGGGCTGCTCGCACCAACGTGGACTAACTTTGATCGACGGATTAGCAAAACTTTGGGGAAAAAGTTCGGACAGTGGGCCAAGAAAAAATTGCTAGAATTATAAAGTAATTCAAGAATTCCTTTTCTGACCTCACAAACTCAGTTTATTTTATGTAATAAAATCAGCGGTGTAGAAGATGGAAACCTGGTAATTCGCGGACCAAAATTAATCCGTGTTGGTGTATACTACCAGCGGCGCAAACAGGGGGATGTCTAAGGGGGCTTCAGCACCCCCTAGACAAGTTATCTAAAAAATTAACCCAAATCTGCATTCAGGCCAAAACCTAGCCAAAATCCGGCGAAGATATTTTTGCTCTTACCTAATTTCCGGAGGAACACAATCGTAATTATCAGTCTTCGTACCCCCTGAAAATATCCTCGCTAAGGCCCTGTTTGTGATACGCGTAGTTGTACCGGTTTGCTTGCCACACCACTTAAAATACACAACTCATTTTTCGAACAAAATAATTTTAACATTGGGGTTAAGCTCTTACTTTAGTAAAATCCTGGTAGCGCGCTTGCATACGGCCATAACGTAGGAACAGGCTCTGCAACTTACTTGTCAAATTGTAATGTAAATTCTCCATTATTTTCTTGATGAAAACTTATTCGATATACTAAACAAAACACACTTGAGTTTCAAGAAATGAATAAAACGTAATCAAGTTGAAAGAAACATAGTACGACATAGCACTAAATTTAAATTAATGTTATTCTGTAAATGGAAACAAAGATATTAGTTGGCTTCAATGAAAATGGCATTCGATAAAGTTATTTCGAAAAAAAATTACCGTAATGATTTCAAGTCGACTTTTTACATCTGAATTTCGAGTGATTACTGTAAATTCATTTTCTTTTGAAACTTTCCATTCATAACGACTTCAAACCATTTGCTTTCGCAACAAATTGAATGGAGCAAAACCGATGTCAAAATTACTGGCATTTCTTAATTTTAGGGCTGGAAAAATTTTTCTAAATTTTATGCTTACGCTTATTTCAATTTTCTAACAAATTTACGAGTAAGCATTTTGAAAAGGTATAAACAAAACTTCATGCTTGTTTAGTTTAAAGTGCCAGCTGGGAAAAGAATTTTACATAAAAGCTATAAAAATGAACAACAAAAAGAAGCTTTTGAAAAATTTAACAAATGGAAAAAAGAAGTAATTTTTCCAGTGACTAGTTTTACTACTTGTGAATTTGTTGGGATGGGTATAAAGTGCAACAGTCGATTCACAATTTCAGCGGAAACGTAAACGTTTTATCTACTTCGAGAAACAGACAAAATAGGAAGGCTTATTTCCCGGAAATTTCTAGCTACTTTTTTTATTAATTCTGAACTAAATCTCTCCCAAATGCAAGTTTTTACTCTCAAATTTGTCCCAAATCTAACCCTAGCTCAAATTCTAAAAAAAAAGAAAAATGCGAAGATGAAAATTCCTCATTTTCGTTTTGTTCTTTTTAATTTAAAATTTTCGGGTGAATTAAACTCCCATGAAGCAAAATAACTTCGGAACAAAGAACTACAGTGTATAAATTCATTATTGTAATCTCGTATTTGCCATATAAGTTTTCGAAAGCATTTATTTTAACAGTGTTATTGTAATTACATTTTATTCACCAAGTTTCCTTGGCCAGGAGACAGCAAAGAGGCCTTTTTTTTGGTCTTCGAGCCAAGCTGCCACATGCCCAGTTTGCCTACCTGTCTACCACACACGGTAGAGTCTTCACTAACTGTCACTTTAATTAATGAGCGTCAAGCAAGAAACAAGTGAATACCAATTTTTATTGTCTTTGGTTTGACCTGGCCAGGAATTGAACCCGAGTCTACCGTTTCAGTTGTAGACGTACTACCCACTCGACCACTGATCAGTTAAATTGCTACAATAAAAAATGTAATCCAAAAAGTCCTACATTAATTTGCACAAAATAAAAGTCCATTCATAAAATTTGGTTATTCCATGTAAATCATTTGGGTTCACATACAATTCAAAATTTTGGTTAACTTAATGGCTCCATCTTGTCTGATCACTGTACACCGAAAAAACAATTTAAAGAGGATTTTGGAAATTTCACCGCAGCGGCAACCTGCAGACTTGTCGTCCTCTTATCTTGAGAGAAGCTACGATGTGCACAGGGCACATCTGGTTGTGCACGAAACAGACAATACGTTACAAATAAGTAATCGATAGTTGCATATTAACATTTCGTTGTAAACCACAATTTCGTCATCAGGGAAAATAACAATGCACCACAAAGCAAGAAAAACGAATTTTTCCAACAAATACCGTAACGGATTTTTCCGACCACGCGTATTTCATGCGCACGTGGATTTTTCAATATTGGTTGAAGCGAAAAAAATGCGCATAGGCGTAAAACACGTGTGGTAGGTAGAAGCCGCTTTATGCTGATTTCGTTTTACTTTGAATTTTATTGAAGTGTTTTTCGTATGATTTAAGCCTATTCTAAATTTTGTACCAACTTGATATTAAGTAGTGTGTATTGTAGTAATAATCCTGAGCTGGCGAGCTATAACCGATTTTTTCAAACTTAATTAGAGCACCTTTACGAATTATTTTACGTTAATTCTGGGAAATCTTACTTTAATTTTTAGGCAGTCAACAAACTGTGTACATAAGCAGAAAAGAATCGAGCGTTATTGCAGAAAATTGCAGAGTTTTGTCAAACATTGACAAAGTTAAATAGGCGATAATAATGGGGCACTTGACTACCATTTCGCAAAATTTACGATGGTGTTTAAAGATGCTGCTCACCACTTAGAACAATCAGACAAAGATCGCTACTGGACAGTTCTTTCCAAGTAAAAAGCTTATAGCGAAAGCTTAAGATAAACTCAACTTTGCTGAAAGTCATATTCAGATTTCGTACCATCTCGAAATTCTTCATCAAAGACAACGATAAAGTTTCAAACAAAAGTGGCCGAGTTTCTGTCGCTATTTTTGCAAAGTGCGTTTGCAATTTTTTGGGTTTTCTTGCAAAACAGCAAATTGAGTGTCCTCTCTATCACAACATATCAAAAAGGTGGGGACTTTTACACTAACAAGCAACCATGCTTTCATCAACAGTAGTCAGACTTTGCTACAGCAACTAATTCAGGAAAACCGTGGGTTAGGTGAATTGTTGTGGAATTTCTAAGGAAATGTACTTTATGTTGCACCGTGTAGGAGTCAATGCAGACCGACGCAAGCATTGTCACAACTGTGCCGTATAATTCGTTTCAAATACTATTAAATAAACCATTATGTTGAAATCTCTTGAGAAAAATACACTGATTGCCTTAAACTCGAACGGTCTATCACATTTCACCAATGATTTTGCGAAGTCTGTTGGCTAAAAACTAAATGCAAATCGTCTGAATGATAACAAAGTTTTCAATATAACCATAAGGAATGCTACTACCCTTTTGAAAAGACTTCTAAGGTCTACGTCAATACTTTTGCATTCTGTCGCCTAAACTAAGTCAAATTTGTAATGAATGGCACACGCGAAAATTTCTGGAAATCCCTTAGCGCCTAATTTTTCTGAACGTCTGCGAAACATCCACAGTAAAAATAAAGTTGTTTTTCCGTGTGACTTTCTGGTTTTATTGGTGATTGTTTGCATAAATTAAATATGTTAAAAACATAAAAACTGAAATCGTTATTATTTGTTAGCAGATACGAAAACCACCTTCTACTTTTTTGACGTAGCAACATTAACTAGCCCTTGCGCTATTAGATTGCGCCAAATAATAGCCTTTCCTCTGAAATGTTTAGCCTTCCTTTTCAAGTGATGTAAAATGCCACTTAAAGGTGTAATTTCTTTCCGCTATTTTAGCTAGCGCCTAATTAGTAAATAGTTGATTACCAAGTGTATCGCTTTTGAAAAAACAATGGATGATGCTGCAGTGCAGTCAACAACAAGTGAACAACTGGTGGCGCAATGGCTTTTTTGAAGCTTTCGTGTGAAAAATATGAGGTAAAATATTGCTGTAGCATTTGATCAGCTGATTAACAACTACACGGCGAAATAACACGAGACTAACTAATAATGGCAGTACAAAGTAGCGTGAAGGCTAATATATTTTTCAGTACTTCATACATCTATCTCAATTTTGACGGGTTTAAAACAATAAAACTTGCGCAAAACTTAAAGTTAATCACAAAACTCATGTAAATTTTGACCTAAGTTATTGGCTCGGTCGACACGGTCAAGCGTATCTGGTATTCTTAGTTAATTTTAAACTAAAACTTGGTACGCTCGGTATCTTGTCTAACCATGCAAGGTACAAACTGCATTTCATTAAAATAAACTAAGGATACATTTGGATGCTCTCTATTTTACGCAAAGTGTGGAAAGGGCCATAATTTTTGAAATTTAAAATCACTTTCTTTTGATCAATTCGGATGCTCTTTGTTTTGGATCATTTTGCTTAGATTTAGTTGAATTACTATGCATAATGACTGTACTGTACTGTAAAAAACCCGAAAGATAGAGACTATTTCACTGCAAATTTTCAAGTTAAAGAGAATAAAACGAAAATGAGAAATATTCATTTGTGCTTTTTTCATTTGCTTTTTTTCGGGGCTAAGATTAGGATTTTGGTTAGGGCTGGGGTTAGGGTTCAATTTGGGAATAGTTTTAGAGTAAGCATTTCAGTTCGGGTTAAATTTGAGTAAGAATTAATAAAGAAGTAGATAAAAATTTCCGGTGAAATAAAGCCTTTCAAACTCAAAACCACTTGGCTGCAAAATTCTTTTCTGAGCATAGCTACAAGTTCTTTAACAACTTTCAATCGAAAAATTTAAGTTTTTTAATTTGTTACGATGTTGCTACTTGCTATGCTCTTGCCTGTTTTGCAAAACCTTCGTTTGATAGCTGTCATCAATCCTTTACCTTTCGCAGTGGTTTTGACATTTTGTCTGTCTCGGATACGAAAATGACGAATCGGCTACATTTCCTCAATTTTTGCTGGTTAATTTCCCTTTTTTCCCACGTTTTGATTTTCTTTCTCAGATCTTCGCAATCGCATGAACACGCAAACATTTGAAACAGCTGCGTGTTTCAATCAAAACTGCCATAAAATTATTGTTGCGTCTTCCATTTTTGCGTAGGAGATTATATGATCTATTAATTACCTCACTTTTAATGAAGTTAATTGAGATAGGCTGTGTGTTTACGAAATGATTGCAAATACAGTTAGTACCTCCGATTATAACTTAAAGCTTCTATTACAGCAATTAGTGCGTATGTTAATTTTATTTTGTTACTACTGTTAAATTAATGTCAATTTGTATTTTATTCTTTATATTTTCAAAAAATCAGACCATTTTTTAAAATAAGTTAACACATTCAGCTATACATTGCAACAAAAATTATTGTTTAAAACCTTCACTTCTAACAATAAAAATTCAGAAGCAAATTTTGCAGTACGTCTGTAATTTCAATTGTCTGCTTGCAGTTATTTTTTATCCTGTTGTCCCTATTCAAATAAAATTTGCTGCAAGGAATGCAGAATATTTCTGAATTCATCATTTTTAAACACATTTTTAAGCAATAAACCATTCAAAATAAAGAGAGTTAAAACTTGTTATTTCTTCTGTTGCAAAAATAAACAACAGCTGAAGGCTAGTATAATCTTAGCACACATTCTTTTGAGAAATTAGCGATGCTTAAATTACTGCTTTGCTTTAATGAGAACATCGATTAGCAGCAATTAAGATAAGCAGTAAAACGCAAAAAAATTAAAATTATTAGTAACCTAAACTTAAAATTGACACCTATCGACGCTATTGAACATTGTTTTCTGAAGCTTTTTGATTTAAGCAATCTTTTTTCTTTCTTGAAAAAAAAGCAGTACGAGTTATAAACACAAAAATATTGCCAACCAACAACTCAGAATGTATTTTTCTCATTAATATATATGCTTCATGCGTTCGCAGACAGAATTGAGACCCAAAAATAATGAACAGAGAGTTCAACTTTTTTCGCGGTGTTATTCACATTTTTTTTAAACGCGGACGAACATCGTAAATTTAAGAAAAAACACACGACAATTTACATACACTTAGGGAATTTGCAGCGGCCGGAAATTGAACTCATAAACGTGTGATTTAGAAACCAATCTCCATACTGTTGAACCATCCCCCAAGCGCGCAATCAAAATAGATTAAAAAAACAGATACAGAAACAGGACGAATATAAATTTAAAAAGAGCACAAAACAATTCTCAACACAGGTGTAGTTACACGCACTCTTTTTTGATTACTTTTGAAAACGTACAAGTGAATTCTTGCGGAAAAGTACGCTCCGTATTTTCGCTCATAGGTGGCGCATTGGCGCAAAAGTTTCATAATGGTCCTGATTCTGAGTGATATACACTAACTCACTAACTAGAGTACTGTAAACCGAATCTATTCACAAAATTGAATCAAAACATAGAAAAACAATTTTATGGATAAAACTCCGAGTTGACGAATTCCTAAAATCGACTCAATCCCCATTTCACAAAATGATGAATAAGCAAAATCTCAAAGCAGCAGTTTTTCAAAAAGAACAAAATTTCTACGAGGTTTAAGTTGGGCTGAGAGGTAAAACTTTGGAACTTTAACTCAGGTCAAAACGTTGAAATTACAATTTCCTTCGTCGATTGCAAGCGTGTGAAATAAGAGAATGATGTTACGGCTCAAGTATTAATTTGCCTGTGTTTGCGTTATGAATATTGTAAAAAAATTTCTTCAAATTATGTATAAATTTTCATCAATGCCTTTGGCTTATGGAGCTCGTCGGCCATGAAATTTATGTTTTGACCACGCGGGTAACTTATTGTCTGCTTTATTATTTGCCTAAAAGTTTGGTATACTTTGCACAGATTAGTGTAGGCGGGTCAAAGGTCAGGACCGGTATGGGTTTTACTAGCCACCAATTAATTAATATTTAGCTAAAAACATTGAATACTCACTTTACGCGATTTTGCGTTATCGTGTTTGCTGTCATCAAAAATCTCAGAATGCTTAGGCAGTGCAGTAATGCTTAGACAGATTTTCAAAAAATAAAAATAAAATAAAGAAGAACAGAGTAGTAATGCTTAGACAAATTTTCATTCAAATTGTAGCTTGGATGGTTATTTTATCTGCGATTCGATTTAGCGATGTAGAGGCTTCTTTTCGGTACAAGGCAACAGTTCAAAGTTTAGGTAAGTAGATTTTCATGAAAAAAGTTTTTGCAGTTATAAAGTCCCCTGTGACAGGCTTGTACAGGGCTGGCCAACCAAACCCTTTTTGTTGCTTTCGTGCGGTCCTTTTTCACAATTCAACGAAACTGAACAAAACAAAAACAAACAAAACAAATAAGTATACAGACCATAATATTACTTCAAATATCGGACAACTGAATGGCTGCTTTAGGACTTTTATATTTCGCTGTATCAAAGATAAAATTCCGTTCAATTCAAAGACTACGATGGGACCAAATAGGTCTTCGAGTCAAGTAGTCAACCTTCTAATTAACCGCATAATGTGTTCTTAAAGTGGCAGCCTAATTTTTTAGTATTTTTGTAGATAGAGACCTTAAGCAATGGCGCGCCTGGGGGCTAAAGGGGATTTATCCTCCCCCCCCCCCCCTTATCCAACTCAAAAAAATTAACCTCAAAATATAATAATTTAAATATATTTTGGACTTGACCTGTAAGTATAGGGGCAAAACAATTTCTTTTTTTTTTAACTGGCTTTTAAATAAATCTTAGAAGTTTGTTTTTTTCAAATGCCTTTAAAATTGTGTAAAATGCTATTCAAATGGCGTTGAAAAGGTATTTTTTTCTCAAAAAATCGCAGAAATGGCCCAGCGGCTGTTGGCTCTACCCCAGAACCCCATATGACACTTTTGAGTTGCAACAGTGTTCTCATTTTGCCGCTCAACTGAGGCATTTTTCAAACAAAAAAATGTAAACTTTTGGTTTAAGTCCCCTCTTAGCAAAATCCCGGCAATGCGCCTGCTCTTGAATTGAGGTAATGTTTAAGTGTGCCTGCGAGTATAATAAGGCCTTTTGCAGTAACACAGTAAAAAATGACTTTTGGCCTCTGGCTGGTTGGCCACCCCTGGTGTAGTAGATGCTAAGTTTAATTTTGGCAGTAAAATAATATCCCAGCGCTTTTGATTTATATTATTAAGGACCTGCGTATCATCAGTCAAATCCAAAATTATTGATTTGAAACTAACATAATATTGCAAAAAGCAGTGGTCTGCGGTAATTCGATGATAAATACGAGTAGAAGTAACTTGTTCTTCAGCGACTTGTTCACGTGTAAACTATACAACAGATGCAGTAATGATACCAGTTAAAATATTTTCAACCAATACGACTTATCATGCCTATTACTCTCATAGGCCTATTACTCTCATGCCTATTACTCTCATAGACTCTTTTCCATCTTAAGTTGTTTACTCAAAAGCTTGGATTTTTCCTCAACAATCTCTCTTTTTCAAAATTTTTTCCGCACCCTGTAGTATGAAAGTAATGGTGTCTATTGATTATGCAATTTTGTTTTCCAGATATCTATTTAGACAATCGTCTTATATTACGTCATTCTGTCGACAAACCAGCAGTAGAGATTGGACAAGGCAAAGCAAAGTAAGCTTGGCATATTTGCTGCAGCGATCTCTAAGCTAAAAAAAATTTTTGTATGCTTCGCTGCCAAAACACTAAAAAAGTAAAGCTTAAAATTATTGTACAGTTATAATTGCAATTAATGCAATGTATTTTCCAAAAAAAAATTACTTATTTTGCATTTGAATAAAAATTTTATTTCAACATTTGCAAAATATATATTCTTTGAAATTGGTCAACGGTAAAGTGAATTTAATTTTTTAATACTTTCTTTTGTTGAATACTGTTAAATGGCACATTAATAAATTTAGTTCAAAATATTTTAGAATTTTTATATTATTTAGATATGAATATGATCAGGGAAATTTTGATATTGATGGCGTCATGAACACTAGAATTTCTCTAAATCAAGCCTCTGTGATTGATAACCCAGCCTTTGAAGAGGAAGACGAAGATTTTGATCAAACTCCGTTTCAAATCCGCTTTTTTGCCAAAGATTCGAAAGCAGCAGTAAGTGGATCGATCAATTGATGGACTTTTAAAGGCTGCATTCCAGTCAAAATAATGACATAACGTCTTATTTTTGACAAATTTGTAGGTTTTATGAGCGACCTCTGACTTTTCTAATTCATGGTTAGATCAGTTCCAAAACTTTTCAGTTTAGATTAAAAGTTTGAAAAATATCTCCAACCGAACTAACATAAGATTTCAATAGCAACACTGCGCATAGCTGAAACTGGCTAAAGTTGGAATGAATACTAATCAACCATTCCAGTCACATCACTTGACCAAGCCAATTTCGATAAAACCTCCTTCTCCGTCCAAATTGGAGTTGAGGGAATCAAATAGGGTCTATTTAATCACCCCAACTCTATTCTATCCCCTGCCCAATCCCACAATGAATAAAAAAAACCGGGGTTTACCAAAATTGACTTGATCACGTGATATGACTGGAATGGTTGACAAAATTCATTCTAATCTTACCTGCTGAAACTTTGCACTAGTGTTGCTATCAAAATGCTGTCGCTAGGAAATACATTGGAGGCAAGATTTTTTTTAACTTCTCTTCAGAGCCACAAGAAATTCTGGCAAAAATTAATGGTACAGCAAAACTGCAAATACTCTGTTTCACTCTTAGAGAAACTTCAGGGGTAAAACTAATTTAAGTAGACTTTGATCAACGTCACGCTGTTCACCAAGTTTTGAAAATATACAGACACGATTAAATTTACAGGAAATTTTTAAAAAATACTTTCAATATTAGTGTAAAACTGATCGCGTAGGAACTTCTCAAAAACAAGTTTTGCATTATCATGTTTGGATGCCAGGTAACACTAGAATTTGACAGTCAAGGGAATTCAAACACGATCAAAGTGAAGGGCGTTTCAGAGGCGAGTTGGAACCGTTTTTGGCTCCGCCTTCATGCCGAGAAAACGGAACATATTTATGGAGGTAAGCACCACGGACGTACAGTACTCATTTCCAGTTTGGCCGAGAGGTTTGTCCAAGAGCTCAGATCAAGTGATCATTCTTTTCAGGGCTTTTGTTTGGTATCCGCTATCATCGCGGGTCACTTGTATTAATTTCAGCTACAATTCGTAAGAGAGATAGTTCGGCTACGCTTAGTAGTTCGAGCTTCTCTCGCCACGATAGATTTATCAGAGCCACTGCAAATGCCTTGTAGGTGTTTGCAGCGCCTTAATACTATTGGCGCTCAAAGCATCCAGGACGCGGTAACGCGTTCTTTTGTGCTGAATCATCTAGTAAGCAATCTTGACTCAAAGCAGCTGTGGATGCTTGGAAAAGTGTCTTCAGCTCTCAATACTACTCCCACAACCATCCCACAACCTTAAAACTCAACACATAGCCAAAACCAAAAAAAATCTACAAAATAATCTGCTGACACGTGTAGTATCACCATTTTTCATTGCAGCTAGAACTTTGA
Source organism: Trididemnum nubilum (assembly GCA_963965965.1). Taxonomy (NCBI): domain Eukaryota; kingdom Metazoa; phylum Chordata; class Ascidiacea; order Aplousobranchia; family Didemnidae; genus Trididemnum; species Trididemnum nubilum. Next base: position 17,867,455 of record OZ014471.1, on the reverse strand, counting down.
ACCCAGAGTTTAATGGCGCAGCCATTTTACACTAAAAAATGACTTGCTGTCATGGCATGACAATAGCAAACCATTTCCGCTTTCCAACCTCCAAAATAAATGATCATGGTTATGTTAGGGATATGGGTAAAAAGCAATAGTGGTCGAGTGGATAGAGAGTCTACTACTGAAACGGTAGACTCGGGTTCGATTCCCGTCAGTTTAAGCCAAACATAGAAATTGGTATTCACAGCTCTCCTGCATGACGTTCAGCAATAGAAGGGACATTGTGCAGCCTCAACTTTGTGTGATAGACAGGTGGGCAGGTGGCAGTTTGACTCGAAGACCACAAAGTCCCTCACTCCTAGCCTAGGAAACTTGACAAAATAAATTGTAACATTACAATTACATTGGCTGAATGGTTTGAAAAAGAATTTACTAGTGCTGAACATAGTTTTATGACGTGGATGCAGAAAACAGCAGCCCAAATGCACAGTCGCACTCTAAAATATAAATGCCATTAGTGCTATTGTTTTTTTTTTTGTATTTTTGTTTGCAACGACTCAAATACCTTAAAAGACATCAATTTCAGGCGGGGAACAATTCAGTCATTTTTCACTGCGCGGTCACGCGTATCCAATGTGGACACGAGAACAAGGAGTGGGAAGGAACAAGTCGACATTCATTACATTCTTAGCAGGTACTGTCAACTGATCATTTTTTATTCAATTAATACAATCCACAATACCTCTCAAACGAACCTCCATCAGGCCAACATACTCTTTCTCTAGCTATTAGTCTCTTCGTTTTTAGTTTGATGAAGCTATAATTTTTACACGTAGAATGTTATAGCATGTAAGATTTAAACAGACCGCTTAGGTGTTCGGCTCTCGTCGTACAGTAGTTTGTGAAATTGCTTGCTTTGTAATCACTTTCCTTGTTGAGGATGCTGACCTTTTTAATGGGCTCATGGAGAAAAAAATCACATTTTGTTTACCGGTATATTCAAATTGGATTTTTTTGTTTTGAGTTTTTTGCTGTTTTTTGCTTTTTTACAGTGCCTTTAAGTAGTTTTATATTTTTCTGTGTTTTTTATGCGTTTTAGTATTTTTATGAGTTACTTGTGATAACGCTGTTTGCTCCTTTCTTTGTAAATTCATTTTTTATTACTTCTATTAACCCTATTTTACACTGGGAGACAAGGCATTTCCCTCCCTTTGGTTTTTTCGTGATAAATCCTTTTAAATAAAAGGATTTTTACTTCAAACCAACTTGTCTTTGAGTTAAAATCCATTATTACAAATACCTCATAAAAATTTGAAGTTGTTAAGGCAACGGAAAGTTTCCCGATTTTTGAGATTCTCCGATGTCACTTTCGAAATCTGAGCATTTTTTAGCCAATATTTAACTTAAATGACGTCGGCATAAGACGATTTTTGTGATGTAAATATCTTGATATAGACATTTTATGATTCAATATTAAAAAACAAACCTATGCACAAAATATAAACCGTCTGTGACGCCTACGTACAAAAATGACGTCATTTAAAAAACATGGCTGTGACGCCACAACAATGACGTCATCAACTCAAGACCAATTGTTGCTTCCTCGTGTAAAATGCGTTGGTAAAACAGCCCGTGTAAAATAGGGTTAGCATCAAACACCTCATTTTCAATCAAATTGGATACCTGAAAAAATAAGGAATCAAGATGCTATCAATAAACTAAGGAATAGCATTAAATCCGGCGTACTATCGTAAGCATCGAAGCATAATCTTTGTTAATTTTAGTAAGTTTTTTGCCAGTGAGTCGGTACAATGGGCGTGTTGAAGTTTTGTTTAAGACAAACAAAGGACACCCTCGCTCACTTCGTTTGAAGAGGAGCCATTTCTTCAACGCACGCGTTTTTTCAGTGGCATTATAAGTTCGTAAAACTTTTTCAGATAAGATCGCTGGAGCTGGCGGAAACTACTACACCACCTACTGGCCACAACCTACTTTTGTTTCGGATCGTTTGTATTTTGCCCATCTGGACTATTACGCGTACAGTGTTCTCAATTTTAGGTATAATGCGGTATACTGTACATTTTGTAACATAAGCGATTTTTCTTTCTAAAATAAAAACCCAAAGCGTGCATACTGCATAATTATCCTCGACAGTTTACAAGGTCAGGTGGGTAACCAGGATTTTGCTAAGGGAGTAGGCTTTGAACCAAAGCCAAAATTTGTCTGCATCTTACAGATGAAGATCTGTGAACAAAACCCCTAGGGACTGGGCGATTTTTGTAAGTTTTTGAAAAGAAATAGCTATTTTAACACCATTTGAATGTCATTTCCTACATTTGCAGAGCCATTTGAAAAAAGTAATTACTAGCATTTGAAAATCTTTTGACAAAATTATAAAGTTGAGCCCCTCCACCACCCTTTTACTTTTTGATCAAGTTCAAAACACGTTTAAAACGTTGCATATTTTTAGTGACTTGGCTAAAAGGGGTTTCAGCCCCCTTAGCTGCTCCTGCTTACGTTACTTCGCAGGACATATTCCGCGTTGTAGCATTATTAATATCTCGTTGTATCTTGTCATCACCCTGCTGATATCCAGTATCTAGATTGTTGGTTGATTTTGGCCACACTGTACCTGATTTGATCGGCCATGTGTCGAACTCCTGCTTTGTTGAAAATAACCGTCCTAAATGTCAAACATCACAATTATTTTTCCAATTGTATAAATTACAAGCAATTGAATATATTGCAAATCACAAAAATTATCTATGAGATCTTAGAGTACTGCAATTTGTATTATTCAGCTCTGTATTTTCCTCTGACCACTCTTTTCACGGAAACGTCATTTCTCCGCAATTGGATATATTTAAAAGTACTTAAAATTATATCATTTTTGCAGTATTTTGTTCCAAAGATATCGTATGATTTACGTTTTAGTTCAGAAGATTATCTAGAGCTGGAGTTATGGGATAGTTTTGATAAAATGCAAATCCATCTTCAAACCGCAAAATCCTGGCAAAACCTTCTTCAAAAACTGACATCATATTTTGGAAGGCAGCCTCATCTACCGAATTGGATTTATAACGGTGCTATTTTAGGTCTACAAGGGGGCACTGAGCAGGTCAGATTTGAAACGTAGCAATACTGTATTCTTTTCGAATGTGCTACTTCAGAGGCATTCATTTTTGGCCGCAAAAGTTTATAAACCGAAAGTTCACGTTTAATTTTTCTGTTTTCACTCTTATGTTTTTGTCAAAGAAAGAAGTCAAAACACATTTGACATGGTAGGTCTTACGTGGAAATTGTGGGATGCTTAAATGCTAAAAAAATGATTTTTTCTGCAGTTTAAACGTTATTACTTTACTTTTTTGATTTGATTTGCACATTATCCAATGGTTTTTCCAACACCTTAAGCGTGGTGCCATCAAAGAACTATTAAGCTGCGGGCTCCTTCACGATGTCAAATTTGGTACTCCTTCAACAAAAGTTTGTCACCTCTGAGCTAGACATTAGGCCTACAGTCGCGTACACGTATTCAAAATTCACGTTCCATCTTCAAGTTCACGTCCAAAAAATTCTTATTGTTGTTTCAGGTATTGTCTCGATATAACCAGATCAATGCCCAAGGAGTGAAAGTAAGCGCGATTTGGATCCAAGACTGGTCAGGTAAAATTTTTACATCATTGGGTAAGAGGGTGTATTGGAACTGGTCGTGGAATCCAGACATGTATCCAAACTTGGACAAAATTATCCAGGTTAGTTTCAGAGATGTTAGGTGATAAATGATCCGGTGTGGAAGAGTAACCCAACAAAGTAGTGACTTCACGTAAAAAGATTGTATCTTCAATTAACGCTAAAAAGCAAAACAAAGATTGATATTGAGCTATGTAATCTCATTTTTATTTGGTTAGTGTTAACTCGTTCTCAGAGGGGGCAGCGCAAGTCAAAAAAGTAGCGTCGCAAGCGCACGCGCAACTACTCAGAAAATCTTGCGGCGCAAGCGTTTCCGCAAGCCCCCAAAAATAGTTGCGTTGCAAGCGCAATCGCAAGCGCACGCACAAAGGTAAGGTTTTGAAAAGTATAATTCTGATTGATTCACTGCTGAAACTGCGCTAGGCTACGGTACGAAACCAATACTCAAAACAAATTATGCACGTTACCAAATTAGTAAACAAAAAATTTATGATTTCCTTTAAAAAGTGCAAGCATATGAAAATGTGCATCGCATAACCCTTTTGGGCGAAGAACGTCTATATACCTAATGAAAAAAGACTTTCAACACTCGCAGTTAAAGGAATCGGGGTGTTAAAAAATTCTACTGATAAAGTCTTCATGTGGAGGTAAGCGAACAACTTTGGAGTCTGTTTTTTTCTAATGGCTCGTCAAGGAAATCCTTTACAAGCTTCGATATATATTTTGCGCTTCCCAGGCAATTAGCTTCACTCTCTGACGATTGGAGCACGCTAAAAAAATCATCATGTTTTTTGTTTAAAGAAATTGAACCATTTAAGTATCAATTATAAGAGCTAGCAATACTGTCACCCCTGTTTGCAATATCTCTCAAGTTTTCCCGGACTAGCCAAAAGTTGTAACTTAATAGTTTTTGTTGTTTCTTGTTTTTAAATTACGGTAAAAAAAAAGTCAGACAGTTGCTAGTAACGCGCTTAATGCCCAAAGCAAGTTTAAGATTTTTTAGAAACGAGTAGCGCATTTCTAGAAAAACAATTTTAAAAATATTTTTTCTGTTTTAAACTTGATTTCACAACCATTGTTTAAATACACGAGCGGAATTTTTTTTAATCGGCAAAAAATATTTTAAAGAGAAACGTTTCAGTGAAAGAAGACCTCTGCAGTAAATCCAATAGAGAAGCAAGAGAAGAATGGAATTTCCCATGACGAGGCTTTTATGTACCTACCTCGTCATAGGCGTAGCCAGAACGGGGGGCCAAAAGGCCGCTCCCCCAATTAAAATGTTGCCAATGATAAAAATAAAAACAACCAAGCCTAATGTTTTTTCAGTTCTAGTTTCTTATAGCATTTTGCGTACCACAGTATACATGTATAACAGACTAATATTAATACTGACGACCAGGTGGAACGGGCCTCCTCAAATCACATTTTTACCAACCAATTGAAATGTATAACTCGAGAGAAATTCAGGGTTTTTGTTCTAAAAGTCGCGAACTCATGCCCTCATGTAATCATTTTGTGTATGTACTTAATGCAATAACATGATTACTTAGCAACCATCTATTGCACCAATTTCGAATAACAATCCACCTCCACCTCGCCTTTACACGACAAAATAGTTTTGACAAAAAACTTTTGATAGAAACATTAGCAAGGGAAAATGCTTGTTGAACAAATTATTGAATTTGATTTGAGGGGGCCTGGGTCCTCAAATTGTACGTGTACTCCTAAAACTTGTAATTTTCATGACAAAACAAACATCTTCAAGTCAAATACTTGAGTGATTACTTACTGCTAAAAATATTGCAGGAGGCAATGTATTTTGGTTCCCCCATCTGGGCCAAGTTACTTACAAAATCTAACTCCCAAATTCAGGATTTTAAACGTGTTTTGGACTTGATCTGTTAGCAAAGGGAAGACTGAACAATTTAATTTTTTCCATTGGCTTTCAAATCTTATAAATTCAGTTATTTCAACTGGCTCTAAAAACGTGCAGAATGTGATCCAAGTGGCATCAAAATAGCAATTTTTTTTCCAAAAAAATTACAAAAAATCACCCAGCTGCCGGCCTCCCAGACCCCCGTCTGTAATACATTTGGGTTAAACTAGTTTGCTCACAACGTCTCCCAATTTAGACCATTTTGGAAACCTTTTTAACTTTTAGTTCAAGTCTTTTCGTGTAGCAAAATCCAGGTTGCATGAAAACCCAATCCCGGGTTTCTGATCCTCCGTTCTACGGTATTTTTGTCCCATAAAAAGTCCATCCTTTTCGAAAATTTTTGATGACGCCATTGCGTGTGATTTGAGGTTTGGCTTTCTCCCCAATCAAGACTCTTGGCTGCGCCCTTCTACCTCGTCAATATTTTTTCAATGCTTTAATCATAGTTGATTGAAAAACAATTATTCATAATGGTATTTGAATTGCGCTTGTGCGATTGCGCCAAAATTGCCCAAGTACTTGCGGCGCAAGCCTCAGAGCAACCGTTTAAAAATAACTGTGGCGCAAGCACTATCGCAAGTAAAATAATTGAGCAGCAAGCTTGCCCACCTCTGCTCGCTATATACTGTATATACGTGATTATTTTTAGCCTATCACATACTGTATATACGCTTCTGAAAAAAGTAAGAGGTCCTTGTTTTCTTTGTTTGATCTGACACTGACAGCAATGCAAACGCCTTGCAACCGCAGCAACATTTTCTTTGCAGGTGTCAGAGCGTGCATGATACTGTAGTTGTGGATGCTATTCGTAAGTCGGATACAGTTTCCGCTTCAGTCGTCTTTCACTCTTTCTTTTTTTTTTTTTTTTTTGCTAGACGCCGTGTTAATTATATTTTCTGTGATAGAAATGATGCTGTTTTAGAAAATGTCGTTTCTGAAATTACCAGCACTGTCCTCGAAAATGGGAGCCCTCTGCGTTTCCATTTAAAAAATTACAAATATAACAATACGTTGCTTTTTTGTAAAGCGTGCCTGCCTTTCTCAGGGAGAGTTTGCTTGGGGTATTGTTCGGGTTATCATTTGGTAACAATAAAAGCCTATAACATGATAAACTATAAGCAAGACAAAAGAGTAATTTTTGATTTGCAACACTGGGTAATGTCATTTTACAATACAGGCATTTTTTCACGGCCTATGGAGGTACGAGTATAGTAGTTGATGATAAAAACTTGATTTTATTTTTGGTTTGAATTTGGTGTTAAAAAAATCATCGCTGTTTTTTCAATATCAAAAATACCTGTATTGTTTTTTCCTGTTCTTGTATGCAAGTAAGCTAATAGGTACGCGGTGATGATTTTTGTATTTTTTTCAGCAATTTAGAGAAAAAGAAAATGTTCGATTTCTTTCATATATCAATCCTCATATCATCAATGGAAGTGATATGTTTAACTACGCTCATGAAAAAGGATATTTTATCAAGAGCGCTGAAACGGGTAAAAGCAGTAATAGTGTCAGCACAATAGCTGCAGTACTTTATGAAGAAATTGAACAATAAATGAACAAGATTTTAAGTCGGGCAACATAATTTCATTCAGCTATATACTCCATCAACACGTTTTACCAAACCGAGGTGCTGGATATCGAGTTTGCGGGGCCCACTCTGCGTCATTTCGCCAAAGCTATACAGCTCTGGTAGAACAAATGTCAGGAGGCGAGCCGTTGTCAATAGGAAGCTCATTTGACCAGTCCTGGAATTGAACTCTATACCTTTCGTTTCAGAGGAATACCATTCGGCCAACTACTGTATTAGGTTTATATATTTTATATTATCACAGAACAGCTGGTTGCCAGTTTGGAAATACGACGAATAATTTTATAGCATTTTGGAAATAAACAAAAAAGGTTTGAAGGTAAAGAGAAATCAAATGATTCAAACCAGAAAAAAAAGAAATTAGGCTGCGAATCTTAAGCTTATAATTATTGCAGTAAATTGGTGGTGTTTTACTTGCGACAATGTACGATAGGATCGTTGGATCAACCTATTTCGAACGCGTATGTTTTCGCTACTTTAAAAAAATGCTGCTGTCTCCTCTTTCGCATCTCCCAGTAAATGTTTGAAAAATTTCAAAAACTGTCATGTGTCAGGAAAAAATACAAAAGAATGATCACTTGAGGTCTGTTTTAGGTTCGTCCCAATTGGTTGACTTTGGTGAAATGTATTGTGGAACAGTCGATGTTACTTACCCTGAAGCTTACAACTGGTACAAAAGTGTTATAAAGGTAATTAAAAAAAATTAGCATTAAGCCTCACAGCAGGGCCTAAGAGAAGGGGGTTTAGGGGGTACATTGTACCCAGAATGGAAGACCCTAATAGTACACGCGATATGTGTTCTGTAAAACTTGAATAAGCTGGTGATTTTTTTCGGACTACACCTAATTTTAAACCAAAAAATAGTCCAAATCACGGTGAGACGAAGACTTGTTTTAGGTCTTCACCTAATTTCCAGCGGTACACATTCGTAATTTAAATACGAACCGAGACTTGGTTTCGTACTCAGTCTTCGTAACCCCCTGAAAAATTTTCTCTTTGAGGCCATACCTAACAGTGGCATAAAAATAAAAACAAAAACGAATCGGAAATGTTTAATTGCTAGTGGAATAAGCAAGGGATCATATTTTCAGGATATGTTAAAACTCGGATTTTCTGGTTGGATGGCTGATTTCGGTGGTGAATATTTACCTCCAGATGACGCTGTTTATCACAATCAATCACGAACCCCAGCTGAAATGCACAATGCTTATTCCGAGATTTGGGCGAAGCTAAATCGAGAAGCGGTTGAAGAAGAAGGAAAAATAGCCGATACATTCGTCTTCATGCGATCAGGTAAGAAGTTATTAAAGTTTTTGAAGCCCACAGAGAGGGCTTATTAGAAAGGGGCGATGGGACAATTGGCTCTGGGTCCGTGAAGAAGAAGCCCCAGAAGAAGGTCACCTATGAATTTGTGTGTTAAGAAAAATAAAGACCAAAAATACAACAAAATCAAATAAAGTAAATTAGAAAAGTGTACGCTTTCGTGAAGGCCCGTCGACTTCGTTCGCTTCGGGGCCCTTGTGTCTTAATGTAACCAATTAGAAGTCGAGTGGATAGATCGTCCGCTACTGAAACCGTAAACTCGGGTTCGATTCCCGGTCGAGTCAAACCAAAGACTACCAAAATTGGTATTTACTGATTCCCTGCTTGATGTTCAGCAATTATAAGGACAGTGTAAAGACTCCACCATTTGTGGTAGACAGGTGGACAGGTGTCACCTTGACTCGAAGACCGAAAGGTCCCTTCGCTGTCTTCTGACCAAGGAAACTTGGTGAATAAAATGTTATTACAATTACAAATTACCTTATCCAAGAAGAAAGGCCGTGAAGTCTCAAATTTCTAAACTTCCAATGATGCGTTGATGTATAGGCCTATATATCCAATAGAATTTTGCAAAGGAGTGCAGAGTTGTAAGTCGGGCGTTACTTTTTCGGGTCGGGTTCGGGCCGTGTTCGGGCTGTGTTCGGGCTTTTTCGGACTTGGTTTTGGCTTCAAATCACTTTGCGGGTTCGGGCTTGTGTTTTGGGGTTCGGGATCGTACTTGTCGGCCCGTTTACAACTCTGAGGGAGTGACTATTTCATTGAGAGTAAAACAAAAATGAGGAATAAATTAATAGTGCATTCTTTATTTGCTTTTAAAAGAGTCAAGATCAGGGTTTGAGTTAGGGTTAGATTTTGCAAAGCAAAGATTCGAGTTAAGGTTATTGCAGATTTGAGACAGAATTACTGTAATTAAAAAATAGATAGAAAGTTTTGGTGAAATAAAACGTTCTCTTTTGCAAACGCAGTAAAGATAGTGGTTGGATGTGTCGTTTTTCAAAAAAAAAACTACCGGTACGTAACTTTTTGTTTTTGACAGGATTCGGCAAATCTCCTGGTTATACAACAGTGGCGTGGGGAGGAGATCAAAATGTAGATTTTTCTTACGCAGACGGATTGATGTCGGTGATACCTGCGGCATTATCTATGGGAATGTCCGGTAAGCTTCAAATAAAATTGGAGACAAGGTTTTACATCTTACATTGTTTTGACCAAACGATCGCAAAATGGTAAAAAAACAAGCCGTACAATTTTAAATCAGCTGGTTGATGTCCGTTTAATCAAATTTCATCTTTTCACCCTTGCTTTTTGAATTTTATATATTTTGTCGCTGCTGAAAGCTTCAGTCAAAGATTGAACCAATTAATGCGATGTAGAATTTTGAACTCAATAAATTTTTGAGCATTTTCTCTTCCTCAGGAATGGGATTTCATCACTCCGATGTCGGCGGATACGTTTCGTTGATTTGCATGGTTCGCACGGAAGAATTGGTCCTTAGATGGGCGGAAATGAACGTTTTTACTCCAATCCTTAGAACTCATGAAGGGAATAGGCCCAGCAAAAACTGGCAGGTATTTTCAATTTGAAAATCACTGAAGTGGTGAAATCAGCAATTCAAAATCAAGACGATTTTTTCATGAGAATGAGAACTTGAACCCAAAACGTTGATGAACGAGTCTATTGGAACTTTGATTGAACAGATTTGATGGAAATTACGCGCTACTATATAAAGATATCTTTTTGCTCGATGTTTGATAATATGAATTATTTCTTAAAAATGCTTTTCGGATTGTAAATACCTACAGAATTGTTTGTGCAATTGTATTGTAGATATTGAACTTTCAAAGATTGATTCTTGTGGCTTTACATTGTTTATGCATATCCTTTGGTTCAAAAATAGTTTATCATCTGTAAACTTATGGTTATGTATCTTTCTTGCAGATCTACACTTCCAATCACACCGCCAAAGCGTTTGGGCGCTTAACCGAGTTATTTACGGAGTTAACTCCGTACCACAAAGCTGTAGCTGAAGAAACAGTGATGTACGGGTATCCAGCACAAAGACCGTTATTCTTTCACTATCCGGACGACCCAATTGCACAGGAAATGCAATTTCAGTATTTGTATGGAGAAGGTAGTTTTTCAAATCTAATCTTTCATTATACTCGCGGTATTAGGCCAAAGCGTGTAACGAGTTTGCGGGTCCATCTCCGCGTCATTGCGCCCGGACAACCCAGCGTTTTTCGAGGAAAAGTTACAAAGGTGGTGAGCCACAATGTGTCCGATTTGACCGGCCCAAGATTTGAACCTCAGAACTCCCGATCCAGAGACGAACGCGCTACCGATCCATCAACTAGTTTTAGTCATAGTTTTTCAACAAGTATTGGTAATGGCTATATCTCATAAACATCCGTATCGTCCAGAGCAACGCTCCGGATCGAGTCAAACCAAACACTAAAAAATCGGTATTCAGAGCTACCCTGTTTGACGTTCAGCAGTAAAACAGTGTGAAGCCTAAGTGGTGGCATAGGCGTAGCCAGGATTTTTGATTGGGGGGGGAGGAGCAAACCACAAATCACATGCAATGACGTCATCAGAAATTTTCAAAAAAGGAACCTTTGTGGGGCAAAGATATCGTAGAATGGAAGATCTGAAGCCGTAACCTGTTGGCACTTAACCAGGATTTTGGCAAAGGGAGAGGGCAAAAACTAATAGTTAGAAAGTGCAAATGCCTAACTTAGGAGACGTGTGGAGTAAGCTAGTCTAGTCAAACATATCAAAAACTTACAAAAAGCCACCAGCCGCTGGGCTATTTTTGTAAGTTTTTGAAAAAAAAAAGCTATTTTAATTCCATTGGATCACGTTTTGCACGTGTTCACAGCCATAAGGAAGAACTAGATTTTTAACATTTGAAAGCTAATCCAAAAAAATTTAATTGTTCAATCCTCCGCTTGCTTGCAATTAAAGTCCAAAACACATTCAAAATGTTGTATTATGGTGTAAAAATTTAATTGTAAATGCTTTGGTCCTTGTAGGGGGAAGTAAGGCACATCGCCTCCTGCAATATTTTAGCAGTAAATAATAATCCGCTAGAAGATTTTCCTTGGAGATTTTTGTTTTGTCATAAATTAACCAGTTATAGGAGTACATGTACGGTCAGGGGGCCCAGGCCCCCTCAATTCAAATTCAATAATTTGTTCAATGAGCGTTTTTCTTAGATATTTTTTTAAAGTTTTTTGTGGGCAACAACTGGCGAGGTGGAGGTAAATCGTTATTGAATTACAGTACAATAAATGGTTACGCTTACTAAACATGTTATTGCCGGGCCGGATTTACTTTGCGCGGGGTCACTGGCAGGCAAGGGATTTTTGTAACATTTCCCTGCCAAATATAAGTGAAGACAAAAAAAAGTCCTACTATCTGAGCGCGGGGCCCTGACACTGTGTCATATGGCAAATGCGGCGCTGGTTATTGCATTACGTTCATAAATGTTGGGATGAGGCCTGAGGTAGTAACTTTTAGGACAAAAACCTTTTTTTTCACCTTGGTTATACGTTTGAATTTTTTGGAAAAAAATTGAATTAAGGGGGTGCGCCATACCACCTGGTTGTCAATATTGTTCATTGTTAAGTACTGTTGTACGCGTGTACTGTTGTACGGAAAAATGCTAAAAAAAACTGAAAATGAATAAAGAAGGCTTTTTTGTCAAATTTTTGTCATTGATGGTACTTCAATTGAGGGGCCCGGGTCCCCTATGCCACCCTCCTGGCTACGCCTATGATTTTGAGATATGATCGCGCCCTTAAGTTCTTGCATAAAAAAACATTTAAAGCAAAATTAAAATAACTTTTTTCCAAAACATGGAGGACTCGAGTCAAGTCACTTGACAGTTTTTTGAAACCTCCAAGAATTGCATGACATTATTATGACGTGCACACGTGGTCGCCATTAGTATTACTTACTTCTGTAAGCGTAAATCCTAAATTAAAGAAACTGCAATTCTGGACAAGGACAACATACTGGTTATGCTCTCATTATATTTATCATTGGTAGTATTTCAATTGGGGGGGTTTGCATTACCGACTATGTTACAGCATTAAGTTCTTATTAACGTTAAACAAGGGCCAGGAGTTGCAACTTTTAGGACAAAACTCTTACATTTGTAACAAGTTTTGCATATAAATTGTTAAAAAATTGAATTAAGAGGCCCCTTGGTCGTCAGTCAGGGATCCCGGGGCCTCCTGGTTGACAATTAGGGGCCTCGGGGCCACCTGGTTGTTGGTTAGGGGCGCTGGGGCCCCCTGGTTGCCAGTTAGGGACCCCGGGGCCCACTTATTGTCGGTTGGGGGCCCCCTGATCGCTAGTTAGGCGCCCTGGGGCCAACTGGTCGTTATTTGGGGGCCTCAGGGCCCCCTAGTTATTAATTAGGGGCCCTGGCCCCCCTGGTCGTTAATTAAGGGCTCCGGGGCTACCTGGTTGTTGGTTAGGGGCACCGGGGCCCATGGTTGTTAATTAGGGGCACTGGCCCCACCTGGTCGTTAGTTAAGAGCCCCGGGGCCCCTTGGTTGTCAGTTAGGGGCCCCCTGGTTTTCAGTTAGGGCCTCAGAACCCCCTTGTTGGTGGTTAGGGGCCCCGGGGCCCCCTAGTTGTTAGTTAGGGGCCCCGGGGCTCCCTCGTTGTCATTAATATTATTGTTAATTGCTGTTAGGTGCGTAATTATTGAAAAAAAACTGCAACTTAACATCACTAGGCTATGTTGTTATAATTTTTATCATTAGTGGAATTTTAATTGGGGGGAGGCCGGGCCCCCTGGGCCCCCCCTCCGACTATGCCTATGAGTGGTAGACTAGTGGATAGGGTGGCAGCTTGAATCAAAGACCGCCAGGTTTCTTCATTCGCTGTTTCCAGCTGCTGGCCAAGGCAACTTGGCGAAAAGATGCAATTACAATGCGTTTGCTAAGAGTTGCGACGTAGGTTTTAAAAAATTTCCCATTGTAACTTCTGCGAGTGCGTTTACTCCTCCATAAGTCTTCGATTATATTTGTATAACTTTATTACAGGAAAATTTTGAATCGAAAATTTGCGCTGATAAAAGTTTAAAAATCAAGCTCTGTTAAAGCCAGACGTGGGTCTTTTAAGTAAAACCGATTAAAATCGTTCTATAATCTTTTTTTATTTTTGTCACTTTGTTAAATTTTTATGATATATTGTTCAGTTCGTGATACTGGAATACAAACGTGATACGGCTCGTGGACTTGAACTTTCGGATTTATTTCAGATTTGTTAGTTGCTCCAGTTTTGCTAGAAGGTCATCGCAGCAAATCCGTTTACCTTCCTGCGGATGATTGGATCTACATTTGGAATGGATCAGAAATTTCCGTCGCTTCAAATCCCGACGGAATAGGAAGATTTGTTGATGTGGAAGCAGAAGTTGGAAATCCTCCTGTTTTCTACCGCAAAGCATCGTTATGGTCAAAGGACTTTGCAAAACTTCAAAAATGTAAGTCGAAAAATTTCTGGATTACTGTCGGTTGACGTGGCACAGTGCAAAGCTCATTGTAAGTCCACGAATGGGAAACACTAGCCGTGATAAAACAATAAAAATAATGAACCGCGAACGCAATTATGATCTACGGTCTAACTCATTTGGATGAAGAAAATGGAGAAATAACAGCCCAATAAAGAGCATCTTTATCCCATCGCACTTTACGGCTAAGGCTTTCGCAATTCGTACGACAAAACTATTTGTTTATTTATTGAAGTTACACGTCCTAAATTATACTAAACTAAAACTAGAAACCACAATGATTACCTTTGTGGAAATCTCAAAGACATGAAATCGGAGTCGTAGTTTGGTTGTCCTGAAAATTCGATAGACCAGTTTCACAGGGATATTACTTCCTGATTTCTTTTCCGATCAATGGCATTATTTCTGTTGCAATCAAAATCTAACCAATCATTTATAGGCTTAAACTTATTGAGTGATTGTTTTTTGTTTTTTTTTGTTCCAGACGCTGTGACACATTTCGAAACTGAAGGTTTGTCTTGGAATCTTTTGTGGAATGATCCTATAATATTTTTTTATTTGCTTTTGCGTAAAATATTTTGGTATGTATTTTTCAACGTGCAACAATAAAACCTCCATGTTTAATACGTAATACAAGAAAAACTGCGAAGTGGATTAAAATTTATGATATGTGCATAGTCCGTGTCATCAGTAAAATGTAATTAAAGCTGGTAGTCTGTTCCAAGGAAAATAAAATATAATATAGGTTAAATAGGCCTATGTCCAGCACTTAAATTGTAAGAGGGACGCGGGGGGACGCGACTCCCATCCAGAGTTAGAATCCCCCCATCGAGATTGAGCGTCCCCCCATCGAGATTTTGGTGTTTCCCCATTGAGATTTGAGCGCTGGATGATCAGAGGAAAAAGACCTACAAATTCCGGTCGAATATAGCACCAAATTCAGTGATTCAGAAGGAGAAACACTTCAACCGTCGGCGAAGATCTTTTTTTGATGGTCTTCACCTAATTTTGGCGAAAAAGCACTTCGATTTTCGGCGAAAACCTTTTTCTTTTTTGGTCTTTATTCAATTTCGTGGACGGAATTACGTAATCTTCATTAAGGTTTGGTCAAGGCTGCAAAAGCGTCCCCCCATGCAAAGTTTTACAATTTAAGTACTGCCTATGTCGATAGAAACATTAGCACCGTTACTCAAACTAGCATGATCAAACTTTGATAAACTATTAACCTAATACGC
Source organism: Trididemnum nubilum (assembly GCA_963965965.1). Lineage (NCBI taxonomy): Eukaryota > Metazoa > Chordata > Ascidiacea > Aplousobranchia > Didemnidae > Trididemnum > Trididemnum nubilum. Next base: position 17,852,171 of record OZ014471.1, on the reverse strand, counting down.
CTAATTATTTTTAACTTTTACACTTACATAAAGCTTATGATATTCTAAAGACAAACCGAATAGTTGGTCAAGCGGCAACACGTTCGACTCTAAAGCAGGAGTTCTTAGATTTAAATTCGGGCCTGTCAAATCAAACACAGGGTTGCCAAAGACTCACCAACGTTTTCTTCCAAAGAATTTCTTCCAAAGGAGCTGTGTTGCCCGTAGAGATGGCCTCCCAAACTCAATACACCCTCTGGCGTAATACAAGCAAGTTCCTTTTTTTTCTGCAAAAACTATTAAATTTTGGTCTGACGCTGCTGACTGTTTTAAATGGGCATTTCAGTCAGGTTTTTGACTCTCAAACAAAATGTTGGGATAAGCCTAAAATTTATTCTCATTAAATTTAAACTTTCTACGCTTTCACGTTTTTAAGATGATGCAATTCAAATTAGCCGCTTTCTTCTGATTTCAGTGTTGCCATTTTTTCAGTATATTGTGATGGAAGATTAACTTTTGGAAAGCTCACTTACAGTTATTGAAAAGCAGCTATTTTTACAGTTCTAATCCTTTACTTTGTTTTACAAAAATTCTGGAACAAAACATTTAATGAGAATCAAGAATATGCTCTTACTTTTTTAAATTTTGTTTCTAATTAGCAACCCTGGCAAAATTTAAAGGGGAAAAAGCCTTTCTAAGGGGAAATCTAAGCTGTTATATGTATGAATTACACCATTGTTAATGAAGTTAATTGAGATAGGCTGAGTGTTTACGAAATAATTGCAAATACAGCTGTAGTATCTCCGGTTATAATCTAAAGCTTCTGTAGAAGAAAGTGTATATGCTGATTTTATTTTGTTGCTACTGCTAAATTAATGTCAATTTGCATTTTATTCTTAATATATTCAAAAAATCAGACCCTTCTTAAATAAGTTGAAAAATTCAGCAATACTCTGCAACAAAAAATTTTTGCTTATAACCTTCACCCATAACAATCAAAAATTCAAAAGCAAATTTTGAGTTACGTCTGTAATTGCGATTGTCTGCTTGCAGCTATTTTTTTATCCTGTTGTCCCTATTCAAAACAATGTTTGCTGCAAGGAATACAGAATATTTCTGAATTTACCGTTTCTCGACATATTTTTAAGCAATAAACTAGAGATGTCAACCGCGCCGCGTACTCGGCGGTGCGCGGCCGCACCGCGCGGGTACCGCGTAAAATTTTGCGCAGCTTTGCCGTGCACTGCGGGCTGCGGACGCCGGACGGTTAGGTACTAAAGTTTTCTCTTTCAAAATTGCAACGACTAATGAGTTAATTAAGTGATCATGCACTAACAGTACAGTGCAGTACCACTATATCAGGAACAGGCTAATATCGGTATAGTTCCTTTGGCAAAATAAGTCGTTTTTCTGCTAGCAGATAATTATAATGCCATAACTTGGGAAATCGGAACAATGGAAGGTGGAAACAGGAAATTGAAATTGAATCGAGTTAGATTGAATGCATGAAACAATACTTTGTCAAATTTTGGGGGCTGCCGGTCACGTGATACGAGTTTTACGGACCCTAATCTGAAAAGCTAATGCTAGCTTTAAATGGTTGCATAGACCTAAAGTGGTTGCAGGAGGAGAATAACAATTTTGGATTTCAAACTGCCTGGAGATGAAGTTTCAGGTCTCCCATTCAATACGTTAGAGTTTGGAGATTTATATATATATATATATATATTTTTTTTCTTTTGCAAACTTTTTTGCGCATGCTATAACTCCAAAACCATTGAATCTAGATGCTTGAAATTTGGAATTGCAATAGATTTTTAGTTGAAATTGTGTCTATTGAATTTTGATGGTGATTGATCTTGTGGCTAGTGAGGATAACCACCAAACTTGTGATTGTTCGACTTGTTTGAAGATTGGATTAGATTTAGCTAACACATAGGGAATAGTCAGCTACTACAAGTGTATTTTTTGTTCAATGTTGAAGGAGGGTTAGGGCAAGAGATCTTTAGAACAAACTATTCCCAAGATTCCAGCTTCATGAAAGTATGTTGATAAGATTCTATGCAAATAAGCATTGAGTTACAGTATTTGCTCACTAGTATTCAAATATCGGAAATATCGGAAAAAGACTCTTCAGTGTTTAGTGTTAGTACTTCGCCAGCAAATCATTAAATTTATGCAATATATTTTTGTCATATTTTTGGTATTTTGTTTTTATGCGGTTCAGCGCGGGTGCAGTGCAGTGCAGTGTTTGCAAATTTATTGCTGTGCGGTATGCAAACAGACCTTGGCGGTGCGGGCGCAGTACAGTAAAAGTGTGCACGCGACATCTCTACAATAAACTATTTGAAAAAAATAAAAGAATTAAAACGTGTTATTTCTTCTTTTGCAAAAATGAACAACAGCTAAAGACTATTATAATCTTATCGCACATTTTTTTTTTAATTTAACCAAGCTTAAATTACTGCTTTTGCTTTAATAAGAACATGGAGTAACAGTAAATAAGATAAACAGTAGAACGCAAACCAGGAAGATTACTGGTAACTTAAAATTAAAACTGACACCTATTTACATCGTTTTCTGAAGCTTTTTGATTTAAGGCTCGTTTATATAGAGCGCGTACCTGAACTCAAACAATGCGGAAAACCAGGCGATTTTCCGCGCGAATTGCTGTTCAATAGAAAGCGGTTTTCCGCGCCAAAACCGCAATATGTTTTATATTAAAACTTAATCATTTGCCCATGTAAATTATTATAATTAACAAACTATAGATGATTAAGACGGTTTGTTTGTTACGCCGAATTCTATCATATTGCAGAAGTTGTAGCCTATTTAAAAGTTTGATCCTGATCAATTTTGAAAATACTTCAACTGACGGCACTTAAAAAACACACTAATCACTAGGGAGCAATCACTTTTTTTGTTTAATGTCATTAAAAAAAGAAAACAGCTCTGGTATTTCATTAAAGAGAACAATTCTTTTTTTGTTTAACGTCATAACTGATTTTTACTATGAAGTATTTTTTGTAACAACAATTCAATAAAAACACCAGCCAAATTACAAAAAAAAAGCAAAAAAGAAACCTTCTATTTTCAGTACTGTATCGTAACAAAACGGTAACCATGTTTCAATAATCATAGCCACTAAATTATACTGTTTTGTTGAATAATCAAAATCAATAACAAAAAGAAATGTTTTTAATTCAGCAAAAATGAGCTTGAGTCACTCCAATAAAAATTAAGGCAAATGAAGTTAAAATTTGTGAACATTTAAAAACCGTAACCTACGACCTAAATTTGTTGGTTCTTATACAGAAAAAAAGGATTGTGCTCCATTGCTGATATTTAGACAGACAAGGTTTATTTTTCTGAAAAACAGCGAAAATGATATTATGAGGTAACAACGATTAAAAAGTTTTTGTCTTTTACGAAAAGAGTAACCTAGACGTTAGTAGTCGTTTAATTATTATTTCAGCAGGAATTTAAGGGGTCGAGAAAACGAGCGGTTCGTTGGATGAAATTAATTTCAAAGTTTATGCGCTGTCAAATGTTTATTGCAGTAAATAGTACACTAATAATTTTTTTAAACATCCTTTTGGATAAATTTGTATGCCCGGATATTTTGCATCATATACTGTAGCCGCGTTGCATTCCATTACAGTGTTTTGTTTGTTTGTATCGCAGTGCAGTGACGTTGTATACGTGGTGACGTAGCCTAAATTGAGAGCGCTGATTGGGTGAACACAAAAGCCGTCGCGAACGCCGCCTAAAAATTCGCTCTGGAGGCAATCTACGCGGTTTTCCGGGCGAACTGAATTTCGTTCGTGTTCGCGCTCTGTCTAAACGAGTGTATTTTATTTTATTATGACCTTTCTTCTGCGAACGCCGCCTTCTCGTTCGCGCCGCTTTACGCGTTCGCGCTGTCTTTAAACGGGGCTTTAATCAATCTTTTTTTCTTTTTTGAAAAAAAAGCAGTTCGAGTTATAACATAAAAATATCACCAACCAACAACACAGTACGTATTTTTTCGCGTAAACATAAATGTTTCTTGCGATTACAGAATGACTAACAGCGCAGACGGAATTGAAATAAAATAATAATGAGCAAAGTTCAATTTCTATCGCGGTGCTATTCACATTTCTGTTAAACACGGACAAACATCGCAAATTTAAAAAGGAACACAAGACAATTTTTTAACTTGAGTATTTACACGCTCTTATGAAATTTGCAACGGCCGGAAATTGAACTCTTAATCGTGTGATTTAGAAACTAATCTACTAACTGCTCAACCATCACCCAAGCGCGCAATCAAAATAGATTAAAAAACAGAAACAGGACGAACATATATTTAGAAAGAACACAAAACAATTTTCCGACACAGGTATAGTTGCACGCACTCTTTTTTAATTAATCTTAAAAACGTTTAAGTGGAATCTTGTGGAAAAGGATATTCCGTATTTTCGTTGATAGGCGGTGCATTGGCGCAAAAGTTTCATATAGTCCTGATTCTAAGAGATACCGTATTTCTATGAATATAAACCGCCCTTGATTAGTAGCCGCCCTCGATTAGAAGCCGCACAAAAATAGAAAATAAAAAAATAAGCCGCCCTTGTTTAGAAGCCGCATAAAGAGCAGGTGCCAGGCGGCAGGCGTAGAAACTAATAGTTATCCTGTTAAATAACGCACTTAAAAGGGCCATGTGCAAACGCATCTGTTAATGAGTACGAAAATCCCACAGCAGGATACCAATTACAGTGTTTTAGAGAAGTTTGTTCAGCTCTTTTATTAGTATGATGTCAAAAATAATAAAAGCCGCCCTTGAATAGAAACCGCTCAAAATAACCACAAAAATAAATAGAAGCCGCGGTTTATATTAAGAAACGAAGTACTTTTACTTGAGTAGATCACTCGAGTAGTTTTTTTTCGGTAACGGGTACTTTTTGAGTAGTTTTTTTGTGGCTACTTTTACTTGATTACTTTTAGAGTGAAGTAACGCAACTTAAGTAACTAATATTTTGATTCAAAAAAGCACAAAGTACTGTAATTTCGAATTGGAACCACAGATTTGTCAGAACGGTTGACTTTGCTACCGGCAATTGTTCGATTCAGTTAAGTTATTTGTCTTTTCCTCCGTTTTCGGCTGGCAACTCTTGCGTCAGAGGTCTGACCACTACAGCAACTGCATCCATAGGTGGGCAATTTAATGCAAAACGTTAGCTTCGTTAACCACTAACCCGTTAACAAACTTACTACCTCCGTTAAAGTTAATTCGTTATTTTCAGCGTTAATTAACGGAAGTTTATGAAGTCTGTTAATTCGTTAAAGGCGGTGAATCATCCAGCCAATTCCGGTGGTTTACAATAGCTAAAATTGAACTATAATTTTTGATATTTTTTGTTTTGATTCTGGGGCTGCGGTTGCAACGATATTCACAGAAAAAGATATCCCCGGAAAAAAGTTTTTTGGAAACTCTGAGTTTTGTTCTTTTCGCCAAAACTACAGTAGGCCTAATAGTTTCAAAAACTGTGGTTTTCGCTGGAAGAACAAAACTCAGAGTTTTCAAAAACTTTTTTTCGGGGGATAACTTTTTGTATTAGTTGAATATCTTTGCAACCGTAGTTCCACAATTAGAACAAAAAATATCAAAAAATCAGTCCAATTTTAGCTATTGTAAGCCACCGAAATCGGCTGGATGATTCACCGCCTTTAACATTTTGAGTCTAATTTGCATTTCTTTTGATTCAGTCACTTTTAGAACACCTAATGACACTGTTGAGCTGATTATAAGGAAAAATTTATTGCTTTGGAGGTCTTTTTGTGTTTTGTAAATTACATTTTACAGTCTAATCTAATTTCAAGATAAACGTTGGTTCAAATGCAGTAACGAAGCTGCGATCGGAAAATCTTTAAAAATTGCGAACAGCAATAATTAATAGACCTATGAGGCTGCAGCTTATTATTTGTCACAAAAAAGAGCTCCTTTCTTCGCTTTTTCTTCTTTAAAACTCGCGCTAATACGCAACAAGTGTTACCAGTGCAAACTGGTGTGTACCAGTACGATGAATGAATGGTGCAAGAAATTAACGATGAAAACCTTAACTTAAGTTAATAATACTTAACGGAAGTTAATTTAGTCTGTTTACATTAAAAAAACTTTTTAACGAATTAACGAGTTAATGAAAAAGTTAGCTTCGTTATTAATGAATCAACGATTAACGGATTTGTGCCCACCTAATGTATATCTGTAGCCATGCGTTTTTTTCTACGTGTGCGCGTACGTATCAGATCAAGTCTGGCGAAAAGCAATTCAAGATTTTTTAATTTCACTTCGTTGTGTGGTGTCGGCTCTTCCCAGTAAACTGGCATAGATGTTTACTCTATTAAAAGTATATCATGAAAGTAGCAATCAGAGATAAAAATTTGCCAAAAATGAGTCCTATGATTACAAAACGTTTCTATTGCTAAATTCTACAGAGTGAGCCAAAAATCACACACCATATATGCACTAAACATTATTGCACGGTACTGTAATATATTGCTCAATGTAACTACAAAATGTTTTGAAAATGATGATCAATTTTGGCTCAGTAGAAACCCAGACTATCTAAATGGACTATCTACAATAATTTTGTGTGATTTAGTGACGTAATGTTTCTCAGGCTTCTGCCTGCCTTCACATGTTGTGAAATAAATTAAATTCGAAAAAATCTTCAATAATATTGATTAGTTAATCCAAAAAAGGTTATCGCAGAATATACTGAAATAGCTATGATGCGAACTTTTGGCCCTTTTCTGTAGATAGATACAGTAGATTATTATACACTAATAAGACACGTCCACAAAAGTGTTTTTAAATTTTAGCGTAATTTAACAATGACAGTGAATGAATACTTGAGCAAAGATTTTATTAAATAATTCCATGTAGATTCTGTATGGCATGATTTTCAAATCTCGAAGTTTTGCTGTTGTTGTTCTTTTTGATCAATTATCTTGAATATAATAACAAAAAACTTGCAAAAATTAATCATTCATGATTTCTTGAGAGAATGAAGGGTTAGTAGACCAAGCGCTACGTGGCAGTGATGTAAAGGTAGTCGACCAGTTGTCATATGTCCATTGAATAGTTTGTTTATTTCGTTTGAATACTTTCAGAAATACTTGTACTTGAGTACATTTAAAACGACTACTTTTTTTACTTTAACTCAAGCACTTTTTTTGGTCAGTGCTTTGTGCTTTAATTCAAGTAGTTTTTTCGTCAATAACGAAACTTTTACTTGATTACAAATTTACAATTTTCGAGTGCTTTTTACACGACTGGTAATACATACCAACTAGTGTGCTGTAAATCGAATTCTATACAGAAAATCGAATCAAAACACGGGACAAGTTTGTGGGTAAAACTCCGAGTTGACTAAATCCTAAATCGACTTAATCCCTATTTGACAAAGTCATGAATAAGCAGCAAATTCCCGAAGCAGCAATTTTTCAAAAAAAAACAAAATTCCAACGAGTTTTAAGTTAAGCTGAGCAGTAAAACTTTAAACCGTTGACTCACAAGTCACAACGTTGATACTTCGATTTCTTTTGTCGATTGCTAGCGTGTGACAAGAGAATGATGCTATGGCTAAAGTACTAATTTGCCTGTTTTTGTGCAATAAAAATTTTAAAAATTTTCAAATTTCGTACAGATTTTCATCAAGATAAAATTTTAGAATGATACAAATCAATGCCTTTGGTTTGTAAGGCTTGTCTGCAGGGAAATTTATGAGCTGACATGCGGCAAACTTATTGTCTGCTTTATTGTTTGCCTGAAAGTATGATATACTCTGCGCAGATTAGCGTAGGCGGGTCAAAGGTCAGGAACGGTTATATAGTTTAATAGCCTGCATTTAATTTAAGTTTAGCTAAAAACTTTTAATCGTCACGTTATGCGATTTAGCATTATCGTGTTTGCTGTCATCGAAAATCTCAGAATGCTTAGGCAGCGCAGTAATGCTTAGACAAATTTTCATTCAGATTGTAGCTTGGTTGGTAATTTTTTCTGCTGTTCGATTTAGCGATGTAGAGGCTTCTTTTCGGTACAAGGCAACAGCTCAAAGTTTAGGTAAGTAGATTTTAATGGAAAAAGTTTTTGCAGTAATATAGTCCCCTGTGACAGTCTTGTACAGTGCTGGCCAACGAAACGCTTTTTATTGCTTTCATGCGGCTCTTTTTCGCAATTGAACAAAATTGAACAAAGCAAAAACAAACAAAACAACTATAAGTGTACAGACCATAAAATTACTTCAAATATCGGCCTGCTGACTTGCTGCTTTAGGACTTTTATATTTCGCTGCACCAAAGATAAAATTCAATTCAATTCAAAGACTGCGATGGGACCAAATAGGTCTTCGAGCCAAGTAGCCACCCTTCTAATTACACGCATTGTGTGTTCTCAAATCTGTTACTTAATTTAATTCCTTAGTATTTTTGTAGATAGAGGCCTTGAGCAGTGGCGCAACTGGGGGAGGGCTAAGGGATTCAGCCCCCTCCCCCAAGCCAACAAAAATTTTAACACAAAAATAGAGGCATTTAAGTATGTGTTGTACTTGACCTGCAAGTAAAAGGGCTGGACAATTTAATTCTTCAACGGGCTTTCAAATACTGTATATCTTCGCTATTTAGTTTTTTCAAATGCCTTTAAAATTGTGTGAAATGCGATCCAAATGGCGTTAAAATGGCTATTTTTTTGTCGAAAAATCACAGAAATCGCTCAGCGGCAGGTGGCTCTGCCCCAGACCCCCATATATGATACTTTTGAGTTGTAACAGTTTGACCAGCACGCCGCTCAATTGACGCATGTTTTGAACGAAAAAAAATGTAAACTTTTGGTTTAAGTTCCCCTCTTAGCAAAAGTTTGGTTGCGCTTCTGGCCATAAGTTGAAGTAATGTTTAAGCGTGCCCTCGAGTATAATAAAGCTCTTGGCTGTATCGCAGTAAGAAATGAGGCTCTGGGTCTCTGACTGGTTGGCCACCTCGGGTCTAATAGGTTCTGGATTTAATTTAAGCAATTGAATAATATCCAAGCACTTTTGATTTATTTTAAGGCCCTGAGCATCAGTCAATTCCAAAAATATTTTTTTGAAAATTACATAATACTGCAAAACGCATTCGTCTGCGGTAATTCGACACTGAATACGTGTAGAAGTAGATTGCTCTACGGCGAAACTTGTTCACTAGTTCACATACAAACTAAACCGTAGTTGCAGTAATGATACCAGTTAAAATATTTTCAACCAATACGACTGACCAAGCCTATTACTCTCAAAGTGTTTTCCATCTTCAGTTGTTTACACTAAAGCCTAGATTCTTTCTCGACAATCTCTAGTTTTAAAATTGTTTCTGCATGCTGTAGTATGAAAGTAATGGGGGTCTATTGACTTTACGATTTTGTTTTCCAGATATCTATTTAGACAATCGTCTTATATTACGTCATTCTGTCGATAAACCAGCTGTAGAGATTGGACAAGGCAAAGCAAAGTAAGCTTGGCGTGTTTGCTGCAATGACCTCTCAGCTCCAAAAAATTTTATATTTTGAATAAAAACTTTTATTTCAACATTTGCAAAACGTATAAATTCTTTTAAGTTGGTCTACGATAAAATAAATTTAGAAGTTTAATACTTTCGCTCGTTGAGTGCAGTTAAATGGCACTTTAATAAATTTAGTTTAAAATATTTTGGAATTTTTATAATTTAGATATGAATATGATCAGGGAAATTTTGAGATTGATGGCGTCATAAATACAAGGATTTCTTTAAATCAAGCCTCTGTGATTGACAACCAAGCCTTTGAAGTCGAAGATGAAGAGTTTGATCAAACTCCGTTTCAAATCCGCTTTTTCGCCAAAGAATCGAAAGCGGCGGTGAGTCGATCGATCAATTGATGGACTTTTAAAGAAAGGCTGCATTCCAGTTAAAATAATGACATAACGTCTTATTTTTGACAAATTTGTAGGTTTTATGAGCGACCTCTGACTTTTATAATTCATAGTTAGATCAGTTCCAAAACTTTTCAGTTTAGATTAAAAGTTTGAAAAATATCTCCAATACCGAACTAACATAAGATTTCAATGGCAACACTGCGCATAGCTGAAACTCGGTAAATTAAGAATGAATGTTATCAACCATTCCAGTCACATCACTTGAATAAGCCAATTTTGATAAACTCCCTTTTTCGTCCAAATTTGGGTTGAGGGAATTAAATAGGGTCTACACCGCAACTCTATTCTACCCCCAGCGCAAACCCACAATGACTGAAAAAACGGGGTTCACCAAAATCAGCTTGATCACTTGATGTGACTGGAATGGCTGTCAATATTCATTCTAATCTTACCTGCTGAAACTTTGCACTAGTGTTGCCATCAAAATGCTGTCACTCGGAAATACATTGGAGGCAAGATTTTTTTAACTTCTCTTTAGAGCCAAAAGAAATTCTGGCAAAAATTAATGGTACTGCAAAACCGAAAATACCTTGTTTCACTCTTAGAGAAACTTCAAAAGTAAACCTTATTCAAGTAGACTTTGATCAACGTCACGCCGTTCACCAAGTTTTGAAAATTCACAGACACGATCAAATCGAAAAAAAATTCTTAACAATGCAGTACTTTGAATATTTGTGTAAAACTAATCGCGAAGCAACTTTTCAAAAACAAGTTTTACATTATCATGTTTGGATGCCAGGTAACACTAGAATTTGACAGTCAAGGGGATGCAAACACAATCAAAGTGAAGGATGTTTCAGAGGCGAGTTGGAACCGTTTTTGGCTCCGCCTTCATGCCGAGAAAACGGAACATATTTATGGAGGTATACACCACGGACGTAGTAGTCATCTGCTGACACGTGTAGTATCACCACTCTTCAGTGCAGCTAGACCTCTGAGCTCAGGGTTTAATGGCGCAACCATTTTAGACTGAAAAATGATTTGCTGTCATGGCATGACAATAGCAAAACAATTCCGCTTCCCAACTTCTGAAATAAATGAACATGGTTATGTTAGGGAAGGGGATAGGAGAAGAAAAAGCAAAAGTGGTCTAGTGGATAGATCTTCTGCTACTGAAACGGTAGACTTGGGTTCGATTCTCGTTCGAGTCAATCCAAATAATTATAAAAATTGGTATTCACAGCTTTCCTGCATGACGTTCAGCAATTAAAAATGACAGTGTGAAGCCTCCATTGTGTGTGATAAACAGGTGGGCAGATGGCAGCTTGACTCAAAGACCACAAAGTCCTTGTCTCCTGGCCAAAGCAACTTGATGAAATAAACTGTAGTACTGCGTTACAATTATACATTAGCTGAATGGTTTGAAAAAGAATGTATTTGTGCTGAGCATTGTTTCATGACGTGGATGCAGAAAACAACAGCCCAAATGCACAGTCGCACTCTAATTAAAATATAAATGCAATTTCTGTTTTTTGTTTGCGAAGACTCAAATACCTTAAAAGACATCAATTTCAGGCGGGGAACAATTCAGTCATTTTTCGTTACGTGGTCACGCGTATCCAATGTGGACACGAGAACAAGGAGTGGGAAGAAACAAGTCGACACTGATCACCTTCTTGGCAGGTATTGTCAGTTGAATTTTTTTATTCAATTAATGCAATCACAATACCTCTTAAATGAGGCCCAAACAGGCAAACATACTCTTTTTCTAGCTCAGCGGTTCTTAATTCATTTTGAAGCTAGCACCCCTTGCACAATTTTTTGAAAAAAAGAGAATATACAAAGAATTTAATAAACAGAGGTGGAGTCGAGGACACAAGGCTCGAGGCCAAGGCCAAGGCCAAGGACACAAAATAAATCCGAGGCCAAGGCCAAGGACAGCCTTTCCGAGGACAGACACTCTCGAGGCCAAGGACAGGAATGCTCGAGGCCAAGGCCAAGGACCAAGGACACAAGCGCAAGTGCTCTCCGAAAAAAAAAGCAGGCGATCTCCAAAAAAAAAAGGTCTTTACAAAAATTTTTCAAGCGATCTCCACAAAAAAACGTTTTCCAAAAAATTTTTCAAGCGCTTCACAAAATTTTAACAATTCAAAAAATACTGCTGTCCACGAGCCGAGGACAGGCCAATTTTCGAGGACTTGAGGCCTCGAGGCCAAGGCCAAGGACTTGACCTTCGAGGCCAAGGCCAAGGACTTCAAAATCTGTCCTCGAGGCCAAGGACGTCCTCGAGGACTCTACCTCTGTTAATAAATGAAAATAAACAAAACGTATGCATAAATTTAAGGATTTTGCACCCATAGCAGCATTTTGCTCCCGAATTCCACGAAGATCAAAAAAAAGGTCTTCTCCACTATTTAGAAAGGGTTTTGAACTCGGATTCGAATAAAGACCAAAAAAAGGTATTCACGCAATTGTCACCCTAAAAAGTATCCTAACTATTCGATTAGTAACTAACCAAAAAAAACAAAACTAAGTAATAATGCAGGGATACGCGCTCCACGTGGTACAGGCAGACGATATGTTTTTATGACCTGAGAAATTTTGTATCTTCTATAACATCACAGTCAATCGTTCATAAAGCACAAATGAAACAAATACTGCTAGATTAGTAACATTTGCGTTATGGTCCGATGTAATATAAATTAAACTGCAGTTTTGCAAAAAAATTTGCACCCCCAGAATTCCCTTCTCGCACCCCCAAGGAGTGCGAGCACCCCCAAGGAGTGCGAGCACCCCCTAATGGGAACCGCTGCGGCTAGCTATTAATCTCTTCTTTTTCAGTTTTACTAAGCTACAATTTTTACACCTCGAATGTAATAAAACATGTAATAATTAAGCATATCTGCTTAAGTGTTTGACACTTGTCATATAGTGGTTTGTGAAACTGTTTACTTTGCAATTAGTTTCCTTACAGAGGATGTAGACTTTTTTAATTGGCTCGTATAGAACAAATTCACATTTTGTTCACCCGCATAATTAAAGGTGGAATGTTTTTTTTTCTATTTTTATTTTTCTGTTATTTTTTAGTTTTTTTTTACAGTGCCTTTAGGTACTTTTACATTTTTTTGTATTTTTTATAAGCTTCAATATTTTTATGGGTTACTTGTGATAACATTTTTTTATGTTTTTCTATATCTTTATGCGTTACATGTGAGTAATGTTTTTAGCTCCTTTCTTTGTGTCATTGACATAAATGAATAAATATATGCAATACAAGAAACATGATTATACCCATTAAATAAATATACAAAGCAAGCAACTTGGTAGCTATATGATTCCACTTTCTGCATCATACTACAATTTTCTGAAAACAATTTGGCAAAGTACTGTAAATTCATTTTTTATTCCTTCTATTAATCCTATTTTATGCTGGGAGAGTAGGCATTTTTGCCCCCTTTCGATTTTTTCGAGACAAATCCCTAAAAAAACAAAAGAGCTTTATTTCGAGTCAACTTGACTTTGAATCAAAATTCATATCACTACCAATAACTCCTGAAAATTTGAAGTTGCTAAGGTAACGGGAAGTTCCCAATTTTTGAGGTTTTCCGAAGTCACTTCCGAAATTTGAGCATTTTTTAGCCAATATTTAACTTAAATGACGTCGGCGTAAAACGTTTTTCTGGGGTAACTAACTTAACTAATGCATTTTTTGATTCAGTATCAAAGAACAAACCTATGAAAAAAATATAATCCGCCGGTGATGCCTATGTACAAAAATGACGTCATTTTTCAAACATATAGTCGTGACGACACAATGATGACGTCATCAACTCAAAACCAATTGTTGCCCCCTCCCCCGTGTAAAATGCGTTGGTAAAATAGTCCGTGTAAACTGGCGTACTATCGTAAGCATTGAAACATAACCTTTGTTAATAAGTTTTTCGCCAGTGAGTTGGTACGCTGGTGCATCGATTTTTTGTTTAAGTCAAACAAAGGACACCCTCGCACACGCGCGATTTTACGTTTACGTTTCTTTACCACGCGTGATATTTGAGTGGCATTACAAGTTCGTAAAATTTTTTCAGATATAAAGATCGCTGGGGCTGGCGGAGACTACTACACCACCTATTGGCCACAACCTACTTTTGTTTCGGACCGTTTGTATTTTGCCCATCTGGATTATTACGCATATAGTGTTCTCAATTTTAGGTAAAGCGCGGTATACTGTATATTTTGTTGCAAAGCAATTTTTCTTCTAAAATAAAAAAATCCAAAGCGTGCATATCGTATAAGAGCATAATATCCTCCATAGTTTACAAGACAAGGAGCGTAAGCAGGATTTTGCTAAAGGAGGTGGCTTTGAAACAAAGCCAAATTTCTCTACATCTTACAAACAAAGATCTGGAAACGAGGCCCCCAGCCATTGCGCGATTTTTGTGATTTTTTGAAGAAAAATAGCTATTTTAACGCCATTTGGATGATATTTTGCACGTTTGCAGAGCCATTTGATAGAAAAAATTGTTCAGATTTGAAAATCTTTTGACAAAATTATAATGTTTAGCCCCTTCACCACTCTTTTACTTTTAGGTCAAGTTTAAAACACGTGTTGAAGATTGGATATTTAAAGTAAATTTTATTAGTGACTTGGCTAAGGGTGTTTAGCTCCCTTAGCTGCTCCTGCTTAAGAGACCGCGCAGGACCCATTCCGCGTTGAAGCATTAGTAATATCTTGTTGTATCTTGTCGTCACCCTGATATCTAGCTTTTAGATTGTTGGTAAATTTTGGCCACACTGTGCCTAATTTGGTCGGCCATGTTTCAAACCCGTGCCATTTCGAGAATAACCGTCCTAAATGTCAAACATCACAAAACTTTTTTCTAATTAAATTTGTTGCAAATTGCAGTAATCTATGAGATGAGAGATTACTGCTGTTTGCGTTATTCTGCTTTCGATTTTTCATTGACCACCCTTTTCATCGCAACGTCATACCCCTGAAACTGAATATATTTTTGAAGTACGTAAAATAATATCCTTTTTGCAGTATTTCATTTGAAAGGTATCTTATGATTTTCGTTTTAGTTCAGAAGATTATCTAGAGCTGGAGTTATGGGATAGTTTTGATAGAATGCAAATCCATCTTCAAACCGCAAATTCCTGGCAAAACCTTCTTCAAAAACTGACATCATATTTTGGAAGGCAATCTCAACTACCGAATTGGATTTATAACGGTGCTATTCTGGGTCTACAAGGGGGCACTGAGCAGGTCAGATTTGAAAAGTACCGATATTGTACTCTTTTTCAATGAGCTACTTCAGAGGCATTAATTTTTGGCCGCAAAAGTTTTTTAAACCGAAAGTCCACGCTTAATTTTTCCGCTTTTATTTTTCTTTTTAATCAAAAAAAGAACTCAAAACACTTTCAGCACAATTGGTCTTATATAGAAATTGTGTGGTGTTTAAATGCTAAAAAAATGATTTTTTCGGCAGTTTAAACGTTAATACTTTACTTTTTTTGTCAGATTTGCACATTATCCAATAGATTTTGGCCTAATATTCCAACTAGTGAAATGTGTTGCTATCAAAGAGCTATTAAGCTGCGGGTGCCTTCTCGAAGTCGAATTTGATACTTCTTCAACAAAAGTTTGTCACTTCTGAGCTAGACATAAGGCCTACAGTCGCATACACTTATTGAAAATCCACGTTTCATCTTCAAGCTCTCGTCCAAAACATTCTGATTATTTTCATAGGTATTGTCTCGATATAACCAGATCAAAGCCCAGGGAGTGAAAGTAAGTGCAATTTGGATCCAAGACTGGTCAGGTAAAATTTTAACGCCATTTGGTAAGAGGGTGTATTGGAACTGGTCGTGGAATCCAGAGATGTATCCAAACTTGGACAAAATTATCCAGGTTAGTTTCAGAGATGTTTGATGAGAAATGATCCGGTGTGGAAGAGTAACCCAACAAAGTAGTGACTTCACGTAAAAAGATTGTATCTTCGACTAAAGCTAAAAAGCAACGCAAAAACCAAAACAAAAATTTAAAGGTACATAATCTCATGTTTATTTGTTTGGTGTTTAATCGTTATATACAAGAAATTAATTTTTAGCCCATTGTGTACGCTTGTGAAAAAAGTAGGAGGTCCATGTTTTCTTTGTTCAATCTGACAGCAATGCAAGCGCCTTGCAACTGCAGCAGCATTTTCTTTGCACAAGCTAGAGCGTGCATGATACTGTAGGTGCGGATTCAATTCATAAACCGGATGCAGTTTCAGCGTCGTCATACACTCTTTATTATTTTTTTTTTTTTTTGCTAGGCGCCATGTTAATAATATTTTATGTGGTAGAGATGATGCTGTTCTACAAAATGTCGTTTCTGAAAATGCCAGTACTGTACTCGAAAATGGGAGCACTCAGCGTTGCCATTTTAAAATTACAAATATATAGCACTACGTTGCTTTTTCGTCAAGCATATCTGACTTATTTAGAGAAAGTTTGTTTGGGGTAGTCTATCATTTGGGGGCAATAAAAGCGTCTAACATGATAAACTATAAGCAAGATACAAGAGTAATTTTTGATTTCCAACACTGGGTAATGTCATTTTCCAATACTGGCATTTTCTAACGAACGGTGGAGGTGCGAGTCTATTAGTTAATGATAAAAACTTGATTTTATTTTTGGTTTGAATTTGGTGTTAAAAAAATCAGGGCTGTTTTTGCAAAATCAAAAAATACCCGTATCGTTTCTGATTGTTCTTATAAGACAAGTAAACTAAATACGCGGTGATGATTTTTGTATTTTTTTCAGCAATTTAGAGAAAAAGAAAATGTTCGATTTCTTTCATATATCAATCCTCATATCATCAATGGAAGTGATATGTTTAACTACGCTCATGAAAAAGGATATTTTATCAAGAGCGCTGAAACGGGTAAAAGCAGTTATAGCGCTTGCGCAATAACTTCCTTACTTTTATGAAGAAATTGAACAATAAATGACCAAGATTTTGAGTCGGACAACATAATTTCAGCTATATACTCCATCAACACGTTTTATCGAATCGAGGTGCTGGGTGTCGAGTTTGCGGGGCCCATCTTTGAGTCGTTTCGCCAAGCCATATGCAGCTCCGGTCGAAGAAATGTCAGGAGGCGAGCCGTTGTCAACAAGGAGCTCATTTGACCAGTCCTGGAATTGAACTTTATACCTTTCGTTTCCGAAGGTTACCACTCGGACAGTTGTTTGGTTTATATATTTCATATTATCACAGAACAGCTGGTTGCCAGTTTGGAAATACGATTAATGATTATATAGCACTTTAGAAAAAAAAAAAAACTTTAAAAAGAAAAGAGAAACCAAATGATTCAAATTGGAAAAAAAAACGAAGCTGCCAATCTTAAACCTATAGTTATTGCAGTAAATTAGTGGTGTCTCAGTTGCCACTATATACCATTGGGTTGTTAGATCATACTATGTCGAACGAACGTTACGTCAAATATTTTTGTATGTTTTGGCCACTTGAAAAAAATGCAGCTGTCTCCTTTTTCGCATCTCCCAATAAATGTTTGAAAAATTTCAAAAACTGTCAGGTGTCAGCAAAAAATACAAAAGACTGATCACGTGTGGTCTGTTTTAGGTTTGTCCCTATTGGTCGACTTTGGTGAAATGTATTGTGGAACAGTCGATGTTACTAATCCTGAAGCTTACAACTGGTACAAAAGTGTAATAAAGGTAATTTAAAAAAATTAGCATTAAGCTTCACAGCAGGGCCTAAGAGAAGGGGGTTCAGGGGGTACATCGTACCTAGGCTGGAAGACCCTAATAATACACGCTATATGTGTTCAGTAAAACTTCAATAAGCTGCTGATTTTTGTTTCGGACTACACCTAATTTTAAGACAAAAATGAGTTTAAATTCCGGTGAGGCGAAGACTTGTTTTGTTTTAGGTCTTCGCCTAATTTCCAGCGGTACACATTCGTAATTCAAATCCGGTTATTCAGTCTTTGTACTCTCCGACAAAATTTTCTCATTGAGGCCATGCATCAGTGGCATTAAAATACACACAAAAACGAATCGGAAATGTTTAATTGCTTGTGAAATAAGCCAGGGATCAAAATTTCAGGCTATGCTAAAACTCGGATTTTCTGGCTGGATGGCTGATTTCGGTGGTGAATATTTACCTCCAGATGACGCTGTTTATTACAATCAATCACGAACCCCAGCTGAAATGCACAATGCTTATTCTGAGATTTGGGCGAAGCTAAATCGAGAAGCGGTTGAAGATGAAGGAACAATGGCCGATACACTTGTCTTTATGCGATCAGGTGAGAAGTTATCCAAGTTTTAAAGCCCACAGAGAGGGCTTATTAGAAAGGGGCGATGGATTAATTGGCTCTGCGTCCCTCAAGAAGGAGTCCCTCAAGAAAATCACTTATGAATTTGTGTGCTAAGAAAAATAAAGACCAAAATACAACAAAATAAAATAAAATAAATTAGAAAAGTGTACGCTTTTGTGAAGGCCCGCTGACTTCGTTCGCTTCGGGACCTTTGTGTCTTAATCTAACCAAACGGTGGTCGAGTAGATAAATCATCAGCTACTGAAACGATAGACTCGGAGTCGATTCCCAGTCTGGTCAAACCAAAGAATACAAAACTTGTTATTCGCAGCTAGAGTTGGAAAAATTACTTGTTTTTGCTTTAATTATAATTTACAAATACAATTACAACCTAAAATTTCCAATTACAATTACATTTATTCAAGTTCAAGTAATTGTAATTCAACTACAATATCAATTACAATGAAAAGATTCTCAAAACATTGCAACCAATTCACTTACATACGAAGCCTCGAGTTTTGCTTATGTAAACACTGTAGATTTGTTTTGTATTTCTATACCAGACCTGTTAAAGCCCCATTTCTCTCTATCCTTGTTCTTCCATCAATCTTTGTTTTACTTTAATTTTTGCAATACATAATTTAGTTTGTAAGCGGTTGTCAAGTATGTTATTGAACTCATATAGCGTCTAGCAACATTATGGTTTTAGCTAAACCTTGGTATCATACCGCAATTATTTGCGCGAAAGAAAATAAGTTTTAACACAATTAAAAAATTGTAAAAAGGTTGAAATTGTGTACGTTACAGCTTTAAGTTACAACTACTATTCAACACTGAAGTCATAGGCCAATTCTATGTTAGGCTATTTTTTGGCTTAGAGTTAGTGCTAGTTATGATTAGAGTAGGAGCTAAGTTTAGGTTATGAATATGATTAACTCTATCTCTAAAACTAACTCTAACTATCCCTAACCTACTTGGATGCTCGGTTTGTGACGTCAGATGTGATCGCAACCGGTAGAAAACATCGTTATTGATTTGCAACCGGAGGAAAATTGATATTGTTCAAACACATTTTGTTATCATCCACCATAGGGAATATTTGTAATCGAAAATAGGCAGAAAAATTTTCAATTAAAATTGCAATTACATTTATCGACTTTTGAAAATGTTCAATTACAATTACAGCAAAATTGTGTCATTAATTCCGAGTTTGTCAACCGCAATTACAATTTTTCCAAACCAGTTCGCAGCTTCCCTGCTTGACGTTCAACAATTATAAGGACAGCGTGAAAACTTCACCGAGCGTGGTAGACAGGTGGGCAGGTGTCGACTTGACTTGAGAGAGAGAGAGACTTCTTTATTTACCAAGTGACGCGTACAGCAAAGAAAACTTGAAGACCGAAAGGTCCCTCGCTGTCTTCTGACCTAGGTAACGTGGTAAATAAAATGTAATTACCTTATACAAAAACAATGGCCGTGATGTCTCAAATTTCTGGACTTCCAATGTTGCGTTGATAGTTGGCCTATATATCCAATAGAATTTTGTAAGGAAGTGCCGAGTTGTAAGTCGGGCTGGGCTTTTCGGTTTGGGTTCGGGCTTAAGATTGGCCGAATGTCGGGCTTAGTTTGGGTTTGCTACACGTACTTAATCTTGTGTTTTTGTCTTCTGTATGTGATGAAAGGGTAATTCAAATAACTGTGCTACACTGAATTACAACTTCGTTTAAACATCAATGCGATTATTTTTAGGCCTACAAAATCATTATTATTACATCACAATTTTTCAGCACCAATTAATTACATTATGAGCAATAAAACCGCATACAGTTTTAAATCCATAACCTAATTTTCGGGCTTTTTTGGACCTGTTTTGGCTTCAAATCATTTTGCGAGCTCAGGCCGGGTTCGGGCTTATGTTTTCGGGTTCGAGCTCGTGCTTGTCGACCCGTTTACAACTCTGGGGAAAAGACTATTTCGTTGAGAGCAAAACAAAAACTAAGAAATAAATCAACAGCGCATTCTCTATTTGCTTTTTGAAGGGTCAAGATCAGGGTTTGTGTTAAGCTACATTCACACGGTGAAAATTTGTGAGAACGGACATTTGCGTTTTTTCTTTCTCAAATCGCGAAGATCTCTTGGCGCAAGATTCGCATAAGATTTTGCCTGAAAACTATCGCCAAACACGCTCCCAAAAAAATCAATTTGCAGCAGTCACTCACACGGGTGAGATTTTAACGCGATGCTCGCGTACGATTGCAACTCGCAGAAGTCCCTTAAAACCGCATTTACACGGGCGACTTTTAGCTGCGAGAATCGACATTTTGCCTTTTTTCTTTCTCAAATCGCGTAGGTCACTTACACGGCGCAAGATTCACGTGAGATTTTGTCTGCGCGATATCGCCAGACACGCCCCTAACAAAATCAAATCGCAGCAGTCACTCACACGGAAGAGATTTTACCGCGATGCTTGCATACGATTGCAACTCGCAGAAGTCACTTACACGTTGAGACTGCGTGCCAGTGATTAACGCCAAATCGAGTCGGCGGAAGAGTCGCTATCGCACTGGTTCACTTACACGGTGCGAGATAGTTTCAAAGCGCGGCTTGCTAGTTTTGAATTTGCAAAAGCCAATTGCTGCAAAAGCTCTTCAAATACGCAGCTTTTCAGCTTTTGTGTTTGAAACAATCACGCTTCGGAATTTTGAACAGAAATTGTATGAAGCCAACGCAAGCGTAAAACGAAATACAAGGAATACAATTGAGCAGCTAATTTCGTTAAAACTTGCAATGAAAATGCAAGGTGAAAGATGAAGCACTAAACGCTTGAAATTACTCAAAAAAACTTATTGACCCTGCATCATTCCGAGTTAGCTTGGATGGAGCAAAGTCAAGCGGGCATAAACGCTCATAATTTATTTTAAAATTCTGTCATTTACCCTTAAGATCTTGGTTTTTCACCACTGCAACCTGCAACCCATCTCTTGACTGTGTTTCTTGTTTGGTTATACAAAATACTTTGGTAAAATAAAACAATAAAATTTATCAACATTTTTGTGCAGTTAATTCTAACAACACTTTTGAAATTACCTTTTCTCCAAGCATGTGTGACCGACAAATTCATATTGTTTGTTTCCTTGATAGTGCACAAGTATTTCGTATTTTATGGTAGATCTGTGCTGTTATATCATGCGAAATACCAATTGTTAAATTTTATTTTTAAGTTTACTTTTTGAGTTCTTCTGAAGTGATACCAGGCGCTTTTTGTCGCTACTGAAGCACTGGTTCTTTTTTAATTTAAACCAACATTCAAAAAATTCATATAGCATTTGTATAATACGTGTTTTCATGTGAATTTGTTATGGGGCTACTAAACCACAGCTGTTACAAAGCATCAATATCCACAATAATAAAATAAGCTGCGCATGCACTTGCTAAACTCTAGGCAATTACAGTAAGTATAGCGCGGAGGATGATCATCATGAACAGTGCAAAAATACGTCAGTCTTCGTTCCTGGCGTAATTCAAATGAAAAAGCGCCATAAAACCACTAGATATTGAAAACATGATTTGCTTAGAAATAGCATTTTCATGAAATTAATCTTTAATTACAATATACGGTGCAGTAGGTGTTATGTTTCTCCCTTTAAATGTGGTCATTTTAACCACAAGAGATGCCGGTAGGCTACTAGCAATCTCGGGTCAGAAAAGAAAGCAAACGCTAACACGTTTTTAGCCGACAAAAACCAGTGGATGGTACTTGTCTACAAGATGCTGGACCCAACGAGTGAGCATAGGGTGTAATGAGCCTACACTGCTAGCACTGTCAAAGTACCGATTGACTTTTTTTTGTGTTGCCCCGCTCTAGTTTCGGAATTCGGCCGCTTCTTATTTTCAGTTTGCTCAGTTTGCGCACGCCACCTTATTTCCAACAACCATTGGCTGCAAACGTTTTAAAAATTACGCGCTTTTTGGTCGAGTTACCTCTGTTCTGACATTTCGTTTCATTCGAGCAATTGGCAAACGGACGTATTTTATTTTGAAGACCGCTCGTACGGCACTCTATTAGTTCATTATTTTCAGGTTAAATTTTAGTTGTTGTTTAGCATGCCGTACTGTTCCATATTATTTGTTTTGTCTGAACAATACAGTTTAAGTTGGAGAATTTCAATTGTCGTTTGCCCAGACCTACAGAGTGAAGGCTCCAGAGTTTCGCTGGAGCACCTGCAGTCAACAGTATTACGGAGGGCTTCTGTAACAAGCACCTCCATTTCCAAAATAAATTGTCCAAACGCCATTATTGAGAATTCATTGTCTTAGCTATTGTAGGGTTTTCAGATTTTTAACTTACTCGTATGTTTTTGCTATGTCAGAATATTAGCAATGACAAAATTGATTACATTTTTTTATACACAAAAAATTTTGTAAAAACACGAGGCTCATTTTTGCTCAAAATTTAATAACACATTAGGAAGAACAACCGAAAAAGAATAAATTCCAAATCAAAAAACAAACTAAATTCTGTTCTGATTAAAAACAATAAAGCTTGAGTGGTTTTTTAGTATTTGCGAGCAAAATTGCAACAAAGTTGAGACTATAGAGTGCTGTTGCACACAGCGCAGGTAATAAAAACACTTTTTGGCTCTCGTTCAAACAGAAATTAGTGCTCGCTTTTTCGCTTTCCGCAATTTTACGATGCTGCAAAAGTAGCCAAAAAGGCGTTTACAAGCAGACATAGCACTAGGAATTAACAAACATGGTCGCCATAATTGACATCAATGATCTCAAACTTTAAGAACCAATTACGAGCAACTGAGGCTTAACATTGGCGAAAAGATAAAAACAGCCAGCCTTAACTCAAAGTTTACTGATTCTTATAAAAAAGCGTGCTTAAGGTATTATAAAAGCAGAATACAATTACGGTACTGTTACCTCTGGTTAATTCATTATACACTTTATAAAGGGTTAAAGTTTTGCTTGATTGGCTTCAGAGTTACTAGCAATCAGCTCATGACTGCCGTATCTGCAGTAGACCAGTGCCAGCATGCACAAGAAAATTATTGGTTCTGCGGTTCTAATATGAAGTAAATTTAGTATCGAAATCACAATTAATTACGGTAAAAGCATTATTTTATACTATGAACAAAATACTTTGTGAAGCAAATTTAGGGTAATCGCAGCCAGCGACTCGCAAAGCATTTGTGCATTGCGCTATGCCTGGGCGACTCGTAAATTGCATACGATTTGCTGTTTACACGCGCGCAACTTTGCCCTGAGACTCTCGAGACGTTGAAATCGACCTCGTGTAAGTGATCACGAGCGAGAAGGATTCTTGCATCGAGTCGCGCGAAATATAATCGGCATCACAAATCGCAGGTGTTACTTACACGGCGGCGATTCTTCCCAAACGCGATCGCGGTAAGCGAGTCTCGCCTCGTGTGAGTAACCACTCTGCGAGAGAGATTTTCACGCATAAAAAATCTTCGAATCGCGTTGCAAAAAAGTCGCCCGTGTAAATGCGGCTTAAGCCGCATTTACACGGGCGACTTTTAGCTGCGAGAATCGACATTTTGCCTTTTTTCTTTCTCAAATCGCGTAGGTCACTTACACGGCGCAAGATTCACGTGAGATTTTGTCTGCGCGATATCGGCAGACACGCCCCCAAAAAATTCAAATCGCAGCAGACTCACACGGGAGAGATTTTAACGCGAAGCTCGCATACGATTGCAACTCGCAGAAGTCACTTACACATTGAGACTGCGTGCCAGTGATTAGCGCCAAATCGAGTCGGCGGAAGAGTCGCTATCGCACTGGTTCACTTACACGGTGCGAGATAGTTTCAAAGCGCTGCTTGCTGGTTTTGAATTTGCAAAAGCCAACTGCCGCAAAAGCACTTCAAATGCGCCGCTTGTCAGCTTTTGCGTTTGAAACAATCACGCTTCGGAATTTTGAACAGAAATTGTATGAAGCCAACGCAAGCGTAAAACGAAATACAGGGAATATACTTAAGCAGCTAATTTCGTTAAAACTTGCAATGAAAATGATAGGTGAAAGATGAAGCACTAAACGCTAGAAATTACTCAAAAAAGCTTAGCCTATTTACTCTGTATCATTCCGAGTTGGCTTGGATGGAGCAAAGTGAACCGGGCATTAATGCTCATAATGTATTATAAAATTCTGTCATTTACCCTTTAGGTCTTGGTTTTTCTCCACTGCAACCTGCAACCCATCTCTGATTGTGTTTCTTGTTTGGTTATATATAATACTTTGGTAAAATAAAACAATGAAATTTATCAACATTTTTGTGCAGTTAATTCTAACAACACTTTTGAAATTACCTTTTCTCCAAGCATGTGTTACTGCCAAATTCATATCGTTTGTTTCCTTAATAGAGCACAAGTATTTCGTATTTTATAGTAGATCTGTGCTATTATCTTGTACGAAACACTAATTGTCAAATTTTATTTTTAAGTTTACTTTTTGAGTTCTTCTACAGTGATACCAGGCGCCTTTCGTCGCTACCGAAGCACTGGCTCTTTTTTTAATTAAACCAACATTCAAAAAATTCATATAGCATTTTTTGTACAATATGTGTTTTCATGTAAATTTGTTATGGAGCTACGAATTCACTGCTGTTACAAAGCATCAATATCCACAATAATAAAATAAGCAGCTCATGCATTTGCTAAACGCTAGCTGGCAATTACAGTAAGTATAGTGCGGAGGATGAATTATTATGAACAGTGCAAAAACACGTTAGTGACTTCAGGTCAAAACTCATTCCTGGTGTAATTCAAATGAAAAAGCGCCGTAAAACCACTCGAAATTGAGAACATGATTTGCTTAGAAATAGCATTTTCATGAAATTAATCTTTTATTACAATATGCAGTGCAGTAGATGTTATGTTTCTCCACTTAAATGTGGTTATTTTAACCAAAAGAGATGCCGGGAGGCTACTAGCAATCTCGGATCAGAAAAGAAAGCAAACGCTAATACGTTTTTAGCCGACAAAAACCAGCAGATGGTACTTGTCTACAAGGTGCTGGACCTGGACCCAACGAGTTAGCATAGGGTGTGAGCCTACACTGCTAGCACTGTTACAGCACCGATTGACCTTTTTTGTGCAGCTCCACTCTAGTTTCTGAATTCGGCCGCTTCTTACTTTTAGAAGTTACACAGCAGACTTGAACATAAAGTTTTTTTCACGACTGTGAGGCAGCACGTACGTCACATATCTGCTATCCCATTAGGCTAGTGTTTCATCAGCATCTGAATTCACGCATAGCCTATCCTGGTTGCCCTCGTGTGTGGTTTGAAGGTTCGGGTGGGATGCCAGGATAGGCTATGTGTGAATTCTTACTTTTAGTTTGCTCAGTTTGCGCACGTCACTTGATTTCCTGCAGCCATTGGCTGCAAACGTTTTAAAAATTACGCGCTTTTTGGCCGAGTTATTTCTGTTTTGGCATTCCGTTTCATTCGAGCAATTGGCAAACGGACGTATTTTATTTTGAAGACCGCTCGTACGGCACTCTATTAGTTCATTATTTTCAGGTTAAATTTCAGTTATTTTTTGCCATGCCGTACTGTTCCATATTATTTGTTTTGTCTGAACAATACAGTTTAAATTGGAGAATTTCAACTGTGGTTTGCCCAGACGTACAGGGTGAAGGCTCCAGAGTTTCGCTGCACGTGCAGTCAACAGTGTTACGGAGGGCTTCTGTAACAAGCACCTCCATTTCCAAAATATATTGTCCAAACGCCATTATTGTGAATTCGTTGTCTTAGCTATTCTAGGGTTTTCAGATTTTTAACTAAGTTTTTGCTATGTCAGAACATTAGCAATGACAAAATTGATTACACCTTTTTATAAACGAAAAATTTTGTGAAAACACGAGGCTCATTTTTGCTCAAAATTTAATAACAAATTAGGAAGAACAACCGAAAAAGAATAAATTCCAAATCAAAAAACAAACTAAATTCTGTACTGATTCAAAACAATAAAGCTTGAGTGGTTTTTTGGTATTTGAGAGCAAAATTGCAACAGTGCTGTTGCGCACTGCGCTGGTAACAAAAACACTTTTTGGCTCTCGTTCAGACGAAAATTAGTGCTCGCGTTTTCGCTTTCCGCAATTTTACGATGCAGCAAACGCAGCTAAAAAGGCATTTACAAGCAGACAGATCATTAGGAATTAACAAACATGTTCGCCATAATTGACATCAATGATCTTAAAATTTAAGAACCAATTACGAGCAACTGAGGCTCAACATTGGCAAAAATTTAAGAACAGCCAGCCTCAACTCAAAATTTACTGGTTCTTATAAAAAAGTGTACTTACGATATTATAAAAGCAGAATACAATTAAGGTACTGTAACCTCTGGTTAATTTATCATTCATTTTGTAAAGGGTTAAAGTTTTGCTTGATTGGCTTCACAGTTATCAGCTCATGACTGCCGTATCTACAGTATATCAGTACCAGCAGCATCAACAAGAAAATTAATACTTCTGCGCTTCAAACTAATATGAAGTAAATTTAGTATCGAAATCACAATTAATTACGGTAAAAGCACTACAGACTATTTTGTACTATGAACACAATACTTTATGAAGCAAATTTAGGGTAATCGCAGCCAGCGACTCGCAAAGCATTTGTGCATTGCGCTATGCCTGGGCGACTCGTAAATTGCATACGATTTGCTGTTTACACGCGCGCGACTTTGCCCTGAGACTCTCGAGACGTTGAAATCGACCTCGTGTAAGTGATCACGAGCGAGAAGGATTCTTGCATCGAGTCGCGCAAAATATAATCGGCATCGCAAATCGCAGGTGTTACTTACACGGCGGCGATTCTTCTCAAACGCGATCGCGGCAAGCGAGTCTCGCCTCGTGTGAGTAACCGCTCTGCGAGAGAGATTTTCACGCAAAAAAATCTTCGAATCGCGTTGCAAAAAAGTCGCCCGTGTAAATGCGGCTTTACACGTTGAGATTGTCTGGCAGTGATTCTCGCAAAACCTCGTCCGCGGAGGAGTCGCTATCGCACTGGTTCACTTACACGGTGCGAGATAATTTCAAAGCGCAGCTTGCTGGTTTTGACTTTGCAAAAGCCAGCTGCTGCACACAACTTCAAACGCGCCGCTTGTCAGCGTTTGCATTGAAAACAATCACGCTTCGGAATTTTTAGCGTCTTTTTAAGAAAAAAATATACACGTTTGCAGCACTTAAACTGCAAAATATTGCATGGGGAGACGCTTTCGCAGCCGTGTGCAGACGCAATCGGGGTACGACAGCTCTCAAAACATAATTTATTCATATCCGGGTGAAGACCAAAAATAAGGTCTTTGCCGCAATTTGGTTCTGGCTTCGCCCGGAATTTCGGGATTTTGCCCCCAAATTCAGATGAAGAGCACAAAAAAAAAGGTTTTCACCGCAATTCGGCACTGACTTCGGCCGGAATTTTGGATTTTTTGTAATTACCAGCCACTTTTTCATCCCAAAAATGTCCAGGAATCCTCCTTTTGGTGTGCGTGTCGCTAAATCTCGATGGGGGGACGCAGGGGAACGCGTCCCCCCGCATCCCCTCTACAATTTAAGAACTGCACGTATGTACCTAACGCAAGTATTAAATGAAATGCAACTGAAACAATTAGCAGTTAGTTTCGTTAAAACTTGAAATTAAATGCAATGTGAAAGATGAAGCAGTAAGGGCGTCGTGCTGCTCGTGCAGGATGTGTGATACGTAAACACTTGAAATTACTTGCAAACGCTTACTTACTCTGTATCTTTCGAGGTTGGCTTGGATGAAGCAAAGCCAAGTGGGCTCATAAATCGCTTGGTTTTTCTTTACAGCTACCCATCTCTGATTGTGTTTCTTGTTTGGTTATATGTATTGTTTAGTAATACATATCTCAAAATTATCAACATTTTCATGTACAGTAGTTAATCCAAAAAACACTTTTGAAATTACCTTGTTTATTTCCTTAATAGTGTATAACTATCTTGCATTTTACAGTAGATCTGTGCTGTCATATCATACGAAATGCTACATTTTATTTTTGTTTTTATAAGATTACTTTTTGAACGTTTCTGCAGCGATACTAGGCGCCTGCTGTCGCTGCAGAAGTGCTGACTCTTTTTAAGTTAAACCAACATTTAAAAAATCGATAGCATTTCATATACCTGTGTTATTCAACTATAAAAATCACTGCGCATTTACACGGGCGACTTTTAGCTGCGAGAATCGACATTTTGCCTTTTTTCTTTCTCAAATCGCGTAGGTCACTTACACGGCGCAAGATTCACGTGAGATTTTGTCTGGGCTATATCGCCAGACACGCCCCCAAAAAATCAAATCGCAGCAGTCACTCACACGGGAGGGATTTTACCGCGACGCTCGCATACGGTTGCAACTCGCAGAAGTCACTTACACGTTGAGACTTCGTGCCAGTGATTCTCACAAAATCGAGTCGGCGAAAGAGTCGCTATCGCACTGGTTTACTTACACGGTGCGAGATAGTTTCAAAGCGCTGCTTGCTGGTTTTGAATTTACAAAAGCCTACTGTCGCAAAAGCACTTCAAATGCGCCACTTTTGCGGTTGAAACAATCACGCTTCGGAATTTTGAAAAGAAAATGCGTGAAGCCAACGCGGGCGTAAAACGAAATACAAGGAATACAATTAAGCAGCTAATGTCGTTAAAACTTGCGATGAAAATGCAAGGTGAAAGATGAAGCACTAAACGCTTGAAATTACTCAAAAAAGCTTATTTTCTCTGTATCATTCTGAGTTAGCTTGGATGGAGCAAAGTCAAGCGGGCATTACTGCTCATAATCTATTATAAAATTCCGTCTCTAACCCTTTAGGTCTTGGTTTTTCACCACTGCAACCTGCAACCCATCTCTGATTGTGTTTCTTGTTTGGTTATGCATAATACCTTGGTAAAATAAAACAATGAAATTTATCAACATTTCTGTGCAATTAATTCTAAAAACACTTTTGAAATTACCTTTTCTCCAAGCATGTGTGACTGACAAATTCATATTGTTTGTTTCCTTGATAGTGCACAAGTATTTCGTATTTTATAGTAGATCTGTGCTGTTATATTATACGAAACACTAATTGTCAAATTTTATTTTTAAGTTTACTTTTTGAGTTCTTCTACAGTGATACCAGGCGCTTTTTGTTGCTACTGAAGCACTGGCTCTTTTTTAATTATACCAACATTCAAAAAATCCATATAGCATTTGTATAATACGTGTTTTCATGTGAATTTGTTATGGAGCTACTAAACCACAGCTGTTACAAAGCATCAATATCCACAATAATAAAATAAGCCGCGCATGCATTTGCTAAACGCAAGGCAATTACAGTAAGTATAGTGCGGAGGATGAATTATTATGAACAGTGCAAAAATACGTTAGTGACTTCAGGTCAAAACTCACTCCTGGCGTAATTCAAGTGAAAAAGCGCCATAAAACCACTCGGAATTGAAAACATGATTTGCTTAGAAATAGCATTTTCATGAAATTAATGTTGCATTACAATATGCGGTGCAGTAGATGCTATGTTTCTCCCTTTAAATGTGGTTATTTTAACCAAAAGAGAAGCCGGTAGGCTACTAGCAATCTCGGATCAGAAAAGAAAGCAAACGCTAACACTTTTTTAGCCGACAAAAACCAGCAGATGGTACTTGTCTACAAGATGCTGGACCCAACGAGTGAGCATAGGGTGTGAGCCTACACTGCTAGCACTGTCAAAGTACCGATTGACGTTTTTTTGTGTTGCCCCGCTCTAGTTTCGGAATTCGGCCGCTTCTTATTTTCAGTTTGCTCAGTTTGCGCACGCCACCTTATTTCCTGCAGCCATTGGCTGCAAACGTTTCAAAAATTACGCGCTTTTTGGCCGAGTTACCTCTGTTCTGGCATTTCGTTTCATTCGAGCAATTGGCAAACGGAAGTATTTTATTTTGAAGACCGCTCGTACGGCACTCTATTAGTTCATTATTTTCAGGTTAAATTTTAGTTGTTTTTTGCCATGCCGTGCTGTTCCATATTATTTGTTTTGTCTGAACAATACAGTTTAAGTTGGAGAATTTCAATTGTCGTTTGCCCAGACCTACAGGGTGAAGGCTCCAGAGTTTCGCTGGAGCACCTGCAGTCAACAGTATTACGGAGGGCTTCTGTAACAAGCACCTCCATTTCCAAAATAAATTGTCCAAACGCCATTATTGAGAATTCATTGTCTTAGCTATTGTAGGGTTTTCAGATTTTTAACTTACTCGTATGTTTTTGCTATGTCAGAATATTAGCAATGACAAAATTGATTACATTTTTTTATACACAAAAAATTTTGTAAAAACACGAGGCTCATTTTTGCTCAAAATTTAATAACAAATTAAGAAGAACAACCGAAAAAGAATAAATTCCAAATCAAAAAACAAACTAAATTCTGTTCTGATTAAAAACAATAAAGCTTGAGTGGTTTTTTGGTATTTGCGAGTAAAATTGCAACAAAGTTGAGACTATAGAGTGCTGTTGCACACAGCGCAGGTAATAAAAACACTTTTTGGCTCTCGTTCAAACAGAAATTAGTGCTCGCTTTTTCGCTTTCCGCAATTTTACGATGCTGCAAAAGCAGCCAAAAAGGCGTTTACAAGCAGACATAGCATTAGGAATTAACAAACATGGTCGCCATAATTGACATCAATGATCTCAAACTTTAAGAACCAATTACGAGGAACTGAGGCTTAACATTAGCAAAAAAATAAAAACAGCCAGCCTTAACTCAAAGTTTACTGATTCTTATAAAAAAGCGTGCTTAAGGTATTATAAAAGCAGAATACAATTACGGTACTGTTACCTGTGGTTAATTTATTATACACTTTATAAAGGGTTAAAGTTTTGCTTGATTGGCTTCAGAGTTACTAGCAATCAGCTCATGACTGCCGTATCTGCAGTAGACCAGTGCCAGCATGCACAAGAAAATTATTGGTTCTGCGGTTCTAATATGAAGTAAATTTAGTATCGAAATCACAATTAATTACGGTAAAAGCATTATTTTATACTATGAACAAAATACTTTGTGAAGCAAATTTAGGGTAATCGCAGCCAGCGACTCGCAAAGCATTTGTGCATTGCGCTATGCCTGGGCGACTCGTAAATTGCATACGATTTGCTGTTTACACGAGCGCGACTTTGCCCTGAGACTCTCGAGACGTTGAAATCGACCTCGTGTAAGTGATCACGAGCGAGAAGGATTCTTGCATCGAGTCGCGCAAAATATAATCGGCATCGCAAATCGCAGGTGTTACTTACACGGCGGCGATTCTTCCCAAACGCGATCGCGGTAAGCGAGTCTCGCCTCGTGTGAGTAACCACTCTGCGAGAGAGATTTTCACGCATTAAAAATCTTCAAATCGCGTTGCAAAAAAGTCGCCCGTGTAAATGCGGCTTAAAAGGTTTCTTTGTTTTTTATTTAATTTTGATATGGTGCTACTAAACCAAACACCAATATTCATAACAATGACAAAAAAATAAGGAGCGCATGCACTTGATAAAGCTTGATGAACGCTCGGCAATTTAGTATGGCGCGTAGAATGAATTATTATGAACAGAGCAAAAATACGTCAGTGACTTCAGGTCAAAACTCACTCCTGGCGTTATTCCAGTTAAAAAGCGCCATAAAACCAGTCTAATTTTAAGAATGGTGTAACTAAAATTGAGAGCATGATTTGATTGGAAACAGCATTTTCATGAAATTAATGTTTAATTAACAAAAATTGCAAAAAAATATAATCGGCGTCGCAAATTGCAGGTGTTACTAACATGGCGGTAATTCTTGCCAGACGTGACTGCGACAAGCGAGTCTCGCCTCCTGTGAGTTACTTACTCCGAGAGAGATTTTAAGGCATAAAAAATCTTCGAATCGCGTCGCAAAAAAGTCGCTCGAGTGAATGAAGCTTAAGAGCTGCTTTCAGGCAGGCTTAATGATTAAATGGTGGAAATTGAATCAAAGTTTGTATTCAATTTTACTTTACTTTATGAAAAAACTCATCTGTGTTCTGCTAAGTAGCATGCAATTTCAGGCATTTCTAACCCCCTTTACTATTCGAACACTATACCCAAACTTTTTGCTGTAAAACTATGTATGCGGTGACATTTTCATGGATGATTTTGCCCGAAGTTGGACATTGTGTAAAAGCACCGTTATCCGTGTAAAAATCTTTTAACTATACTTCCTCAACTAAGTCATGTTTTATGATAGCTCTTTTAAGCTGCATTCTATGGGGCGCCGTTAGGAAAAATATGATTTATTTTGTAACCCCTCGTTTTTGAGCTAATTTACAACTAAATTTTTCCGATATATATTGGAAATTTCCAACTTATTGTAAACAAAATACACTCTAAGTTTGAACAAAAAAGCCTACCTAAATATATCGTAAATTTCCGATACATATCGAAAGTTTCCGATGTATATACGACAAAATACAGTATGCTATATATACTCAATATATACATCGGAAATTTCCGACTTTGTTTAAAAGCGTTTTTTGCTCCAAGTTAAAGTGTATTTTGTCGTATATATGTATAGGAAATTTCCGATATAATATCGGAAATTTACGATAAATTTTGTAGACTGTTTTGTTTCAACTTTGGAGTGTATTTTGTGGTATACATGTATTGGACAAATTTCATTGTAAATAAGCTCAAAAAAGCGGTGTTTCAAAAAAAAATGATATTTTTCCATTGGCGGCCCAAAGCATTCACACGGGCAAATTTTAGCTGTAAGAATCGATATTTTGCCTTTTTTCTTTCTCAAATCGCGAAGGTCACTTACACGGCGAAATATTATCGTTTAGATTTTGTCAGAGAGATATATCCTGACACGCTCCCAAAAAAATCAATTCGCAACAGTCACTCACACGGGTGAGATTTTAACGCGATGCTCGCTTACGATTGCAACTCGCAGAAGTCACTTACACGTTAAGACTTCGTGCCAGTGATTCTCGCAAAATCGAATCGGCCGAAGATTTGCTATGGCACTGAATCAAAGCGGTGATACTGATACACGGTGCGAGATAATTTCAAAGCGTGGCTTGCTGGTTTGACTTTGCAAAAGCCGACTGTTGCAACACAACTTCAAACGCGTTGCTGGTCAACTTTTGCTTTGAAAACGATCACGCTTTAGAATTTTTTACGTCATTTTGAAAATAATTGCTCACGTACAGTATGTAGGCAAAACAAGTGTAAAACCGAATACAGTGAATACAGTTAAAGCAACTATTCTCGTTACAACTTGAAGTGAAGATGCAAGGTGATAGACGAAGCAGCAAGGGCGTTGTGCTGCTCCTGTAAGCCACCCACCATGTAATGATCTTTGTCGTTTTCTTCCTAAAATTTCGGCAGCCAAAACAATAACCAAAGCAAAAATTAGGCCCACCGGTATTTTTATTTCGTGAGGCATTAAAGGCTACTACAACTGTCTGTACGGTATACTCCGGCTATGCAAAAATTTAAACTTGCACAATTCAAACTTTATCTAAACCTAGCTCAACCTATCGAAGTTTGGTAGATTTAACCGATAATTTATTTACACTGCACCAGAGATAAAGATTTTGTAATTTCCCAAAAAATATTGCAAATCAAAATTAATAGGGAATTGCAAACCTTCATCTCTGGTGTAGTGCAAGTTAATTATCGGTTAACCTTTCCAAAATAAATATTATAACTATTCCTCCTAAACAAACAAGAGTACAATTCCTCCCTTTTAATTAAATAAGCATAGGTGGGCAAGGTAATGCAAAACGTTAGCTTCGTTAACCACTAGTCCGTTAACAAACTTCACACCTCCGTTAACGTTAATCCGTTATTTTTAACTTTAATTAACGGAAGTTAATAAAGTTCGTTAATTCGTTAACATTTTGCGTGTAATTTGCATTTCTTTTTATTCACTCGCTTCAAGAACACGTATTGACGCTGTTATGCTGATAGTAAGGAAATATTTATTGTTATGGTGGTGTTTTTGTGTTATGGAAGTTACATTTTACAGTCTAATCTAATTTCAAGATAAAAATAAGTTTATATGCACTAACGAAGCTGTGATCGGAAAATCTTTGGAAATTGTGAACAGCGATAATTAATAGACCTATGGACTGCAGCTTATTATTTGCCACAAAAAAAGCGCTTCTTTCTTCGCTCTTTTCTATAAAACTCGTGCTAATACGCAACAAGTGTTACCTGGGCAAACTGGTTTGTACCGGTACGATGAGTGAATGGTGCAAGATATTAACGATAAAAACCTAAATGGAAGTTAACAGATCTTAACGGAAGTTAATTTAGTCCGTTAACATAAAAAAACTTTTTAACGGATTAACGAGTTAATGAAAAAGTTAGCTTCGTTATTAACGGATTAACGGACTTGTGCCTACCTATGTAAATAAGTAATGGGTCCTCGGTGAATATTGTCAGTATTGCCAAATATTTAGAAGTTATCTTTGACAGAGATTTCAATTTTAAGGACCACGTTTCTGGATTGGAGAGAACAAATTATCAGATGTTTGTTAAAAATCAGCTCCATATTTTAATACAATCACAAACACGAAAAATACGTTTATGCAAATTTAGGTTATAGAATTGCGAATGAGCTTACGCGACGCGTATCGACCTTGCTCAAGGGTCTCATCAGGCGAAAATTGTATTGGAGAGAAAGGTGGCTCTTCCTGGTTTTATCCACATTGGTCCATATTTTTCTGAGAATATCATGCTACAACTTTATCATGCATTAGTGCCTCCATTGACATCGTATGGTATAATAATTTGTTGGGATCCATCTTTCCCTCCAATTTGAAGAGATTAAAAACTTTACAAAATCGAGCTACACCAATAGTTGTTACAGACGCCCTCTGTTATACTGTAAGTAAGAATTAAGTTCCTATGTGGTTCCAGCGCTCTGATACTGGAGCCTTCACTGTCCTTGCTGTTTTTCAAAAATCAAAATCCAAGCTCCAAAAAATAGAGGTTTATTCAGTTTCAATAATAAATGAGAAGAGCAACACAGGGCAATGAAAAATATTTGAAGGTGAATCCAGATAATGTAAAAGGGTAAAGTAATCGAAGCCGTGTGACAAACTTAATTAAAAATACGTCCGAATGCCATTGGATCCCCAATTGAAAAAAAAGAATAGACGCTAGAAATCGGCTAAAAGAAAAAAGATCTGCGCGTAGTGCCGGAAATAAGGCGTTGAATAAAGACATGGAAAAATTAAAAAACACAATTACGCACAGGGCAACACAGCAAATAAAGTAACGAAATAAAAGAGCTGAGTTCAAAAATTAGGCAGGGCATAAACTAAATTGCAGAGGTTACTGCACAACTAAATTACAGAGGTTACTCGTTACCACACAACTAAATTGCAGAGGAGCATTAAATATCAGTGAGTGAAGACCTGGAATTCCATTCTTCAAGAAATTAGATCATTTTCTTTCAGAAAATTTAAAAAGTATTATAAAAAATTTTTGTTAGCGCAATACTGCAATTAGATTCGCTGTGAGCCGTTCTTGTCATCGAACCTTTCAATGACATGGGACCGTTCTTGCTTTGGCGTGCCCGAGTATTAATGGTCACACAAATCGCTTTATCACAAACTGAAATTTACTGGCAAAACTAGCGATTTTCAACTCTGACCTGTAGAATGGTTCCTTGACTCGATGACCGCATTGTCCATTCTCAATTTCCCTGTCGCATGCTAAGCAAATACAAAGTAAACTGAGATTATTATTTTACCATCACTATTTTTTGGTGGTTATTGTTTACAGTTACCATGGTTACAGAATTTAGCGCCTATACACAAATTTGTCTAGTCTTGAATTGTGCAGGTTTGAATTGCCGGGTTTGACTTTTCGTAACACCCAGCATTCCAGTGTTGCTGCTGCTCTCTCCTCACTCAATTCGTAAATGACTTAATGCATAAATATAAATGTTTCGCAGCAAATTTGAGCGGCATCTTTCGGGTTTCTGATTGGATAATAATCTCGATGAAGTAGCTATTTCTGCTGCTGCCTGCTGCACAGCTCGGGTTATAAAGGGTTAAAGTTCTGCTTGATTAGCTTTACAGTTATCAGCTCTTGATTGCCGCATCTGCAGTGGACCAGTGCCTGCATCCACAAGAAAACTATTTCTTCTGCGATTAAACTAACGTGAAGTAAATTTAGTATCGAAATAACAATTAATTACGGTAAAAGCACTAAATAAGACTGTTTCGTACTATGACCACAATATTTTATGAATGAACAATTTTAAGGTGGTGCAGAATTTGAATATGACTTTCAATAAAGTCGATTTCATTTTCGCATTACGCTTTTTAGACAAAACTATTCAGTTGCGATCTCTGTCTGGTTTGGAATGTGTTGAGCAGGGTCTTTTAAAGATCAAATGCACTAAGGAAAAATGCTCTCTTCAGAAAGAAGAAATGCATTCTAAGGAGATTGCACAATCAATGATAAAGAGAAATGCAATCTTTAGAGTGGCAGTGGGCTCATATCTTACGGAAACAGTTGAAGGGTAAATACGAACTGCTTTTGCCGGCAAAAATCTCTTTTTTTTTCATGAAATATGAACTGCTTCCAGCAGGCTCAAGTGAAATTAAGAACAAGCTGCGGTTAGGATTTTAAATTTCGCTTGAGCTTGTTTTAAGTGAAATTTAAAATCCTAATCACAGCTTGTTCTCAATTTCACTTGAGCCTGTTGGAAGCAGTTTATATTTCACCAAAAAAAAGAGATTTGTGCAGGCAAAAGCAGTTCGTATTTACCCTTCAACTGTTTAGGTGAGATATGAACCTACTGTCACTATAAAGATTGCATTTCTCTTTCCAATTGATTGTGCAATCTCCTTAGAATGCATTTCTCCTAACTGCAAATTGCCCTTCTCCTTAGTGCATTTGATCTTTAAAAGATCCTGCTCAACACAACCAGACAGAAATTGCAACTGAAGAGTCTGTCCGAAAAGCTTATTGCGAAAATGAAATCGACTTTATTGAAAGTCATATTCAAATATTTTATGAAGAAAGTTAAGGACAATCCCAGCCAGCGACTCGCAAAGCATTTGTGCATTGCGCTCTGCCTGGGCTACTCGTAAATTGCTTACGATTTGCTGTTTACTCGAACGCTACTTTGCCCTGAGAGTCTCGAGATGCTGAAATCGCTCTCGTGCGAGTGATCACGGGTGAGAACGATTCTTGCATCGAGTCTCTCAAAAATGTACTCGGTGTCGCAAATCGCTGGTGTTACTTACACGGCGAGGATTTTTGCCAGACGTGACTAGGGTAAGCAAGTATCGCCTGGCGTGAGTAACCACTCTGCGAGAGAGGTTTTTACGAGGAAAAAATCTACGAATCGAGCCCCAAAAGGTCACTCGTGTGAATGCAGCTTTAGGGTTAGATTTAGGATTAGCTTAAAGCAAAGATTTGAGTTAAGGTTTCTGTAGATTTGAGTCAGAATTACTGTATTAAAAAGTACTGTAGATAGATAGTTTTGGTGAAATACTGTAAAATGTACTTTTTTCTACAAACACTGTTAGCATACCGTTTGGGTGTGTAACACAGTAAGCATAATATTTGGGTGTGTGGTTTTTCAAAAACTACTGGTACGTAACTCTTTTCTTTTGACAGGATTTGGAAAATCTCCAGGTTATACAACAGTGGCGTGGGGAGGAGATCAAAATGTAGATTTTTCTTACGCTGACGGAATGATGTCAGTGATACCTGCAGCATTATCTTTAGGAATGTCAGGTAAGCTTCAAATAAAATTGAAAACTAGGGTTACATTAATTTTTTTTACTAAACTATCGTGAAATAATGGCAAATACATACCAAGCCAGTACTAATTTTAAATCTGCTAGTTGATGTATGTTCAATCAAATTTCAGCTTTTCACCCTTGTTGCTTGTTGAATTTTATGCATTTTTACCCTGCTGATAGCTTTAGTCAAAGATTGAACCAAAAAATGTGACGTAGATTTCTGAAATCGTTAAACTTTTGAGCATTTTCTGTTCTTCAGGAATGGGATTTCATCATTCCGATGTCGGCGGATACACTTCTTTCGTCTGCATGGTTCGCACGGAAGAGTTGGTCCTCAGATGGGCGGAAATGAACGTTTTTACTCCAATTCTTAGGACTCATGAAGGGAATAGGCCCAACAGAAACTGGCAGGTATTTTCGATTTGTGAATCACTGAAGGTCATGGAGTCAGCAATTCAAAATCAAGACGATCTTTTTATAGGAATAATAAATTGAACCCAAAACGTTGTTGGATGAGTCTACTGAAACTTTGGCCGCGCAAATTTGATGGAAATTACACGCTACTGTATAAAAATATTTTTTTGCGCGATGTTTGATAATATGAATTCTTTCCTAAAAATGCTTTTCTGATTGTAAGTACCTACAGAATTGTTCGTGTAACAGAGTATTGTAGATATTGAACTTTCAAAGATTGGCTCTGCTGGCGTTACATTGTTTATGCATATCCTTTTGTTCAAAAATAGTTTATCTACTGTGAACTTATCCTGATGTGATCTTCGTTGCAGATCTACACTTCCAATCACACCACCAAAGCGTTTGGGCGCTTAACCGAGTTATTTACGGAGTTAACTCCGTACCACAAAGCTGTAGCTGAAGAAACAGTGATGTACGGGTATCCAGCACAAAGACCGTTATTTTTTCACTATCCGGACGACCCGATTGCACAGGAAATGCAATTTCAGTATTTGTATGGAGAAGGTAGTTTTTCAAATCAAATCTTTCATTATACTCGCGGTATTAGGCCAAAGCCTGTAAACGAGTTTGCGGGCCCATCTCTGCGTCATTGCGCCCGAGCAAAATAGCTTCTTTGGAGGAAAAGTTGCAGCGGTGGCGAGCCGTTGGCAACACTGTGTTGGATTTGCGGCGACTCGTCCGGCCCAAGATTAAAACCTAAAACTTCTTGCTTTAGAGACGAGCGCGTTACCGCTTGACCAACTAGTTTTAGTCATAGCTTGTCAACAACTACAATAGCTAATGTCTACATCTCATAAGCATCCGTATCGTGCAGAGCAACTTTCCGGATCGAGTTAAATTAAATACCAAAATATCGCTTTCGCAGCTACCCTGCTTGACGTTCAGCAGTAAAACAGTGTAAAGCCTATGTGGTAGACTGCTAGGCTGGGTGGCAGCTTGACTCAAAGACTGCCAGGTTTCTTCAATCCTAGTTTCCAGCTGCTGGCCAAAGCAACTTGGTGAAAAGATGCAATTGTAATTACGTTTGCTAAGAGTTGCGACGTAGGTTTTAAAAAGTTTGCCATTGTAACTTCTGCGATGTCTTTATGGTCCTCTACAAGTCTTCGATTATATGTGTGTATAAGTTTATCACAGGAAAATTTTGAATCAAAAATTTGCGCTGATAAAAGTTTAAAAATCAAGTTCTTTTTATGCCAGATGTGGGTGCTTTAAGTAAAATCGTTAAAAAACGTATAGTTATTTTTTATTTTATCAACTCGTTAAATTTTTAAGATACAGTGCTCTGTTCGTGATACTGGAATACAATCGTGGTACGGCTCGTGGACTTGAATTTTTGGATTTATTTCAGATTTGTTAGTTGCTCCAGTTTTGCTAGAAGGTCATCGCAGCAAATCCGTTTATCTTCCTGCGGATGATTGGATCTACGTTTGGAATGGATCAGAAATTTCCGTCGCTTCAAATTCCGACAGAATAGGAAGATTTGTTGATGTGGAAGCTGAAGTTGGAAATCCTCCTGTTTTCTACCGCAAAGCATCGATATGGTCAAAGGACTTTGCAAAACTTCAAAAATGTAAGTCGAAAATTTTCTGGATTGCGGTTGTTGACGTGGCACAGTGCAAAAAGGTCGTAGTAAGTACACAGCTGGGTGACGCTAGCCGTGATAAAACTAATGAATTGCGAATGCAGTTATGATCTACGGTCTACCTCATTTTGATGAAGAAAATGGAGAAATAACAGCTCAAAAGAGCATCTTTATCCCGTCGCACTTTACAGCTAAGGCTTTCGCAAGTCATACGGCAAAACTATTTGTTTATTTATTGAAGTGACAGGTCCTAAA
Organism: Trididemnum nubilum; assembly: GCA_963965965.1. NCBI lineage: Eukaryota > Metazoa > Chordata > Ascidiacea > Aplousobranchia > Didemnidae > Trididemnum > Trididemnum nubilum. The sequence continues at coordinate 17,811,849 of OZ014471.1, read as the reverse complement.
TTACTAAACTAAAACTAGAAACCACAATGATTACCTCTACCAATGATCACACGTAGCAATGTCAAAAACATGAGATCGTAGTCATAGTTCGGGTGTTCAGAAACTTCGATAGACCAGTTTCACAGGGAGATTACTTCCTGATTTTTTTCCGATTTATGACATTATTGCTGTTGTAATCAAAATTTAACCAATCATGTATATGCTTAAATTTATTAAGTGATTATTTTTGTTCTTATAGATGCTGTGATACATTTCAAACCTGAAGGTTTATCTTGGAATCTTTTGTGGAATGATCCTAAAATATTTTTTTATTTGCTTTTGCGTAAAATATTTTGGTATGTATTTTTCAACGTGTAACAATAAAACCTCCATAATTATACTATAAGTAATACAAGAAAAACTGCGAAGTAGATTAAAAATGTTGATATGTACATAATCCGTGTTATCAGTAAAATGTGATTAATGCTGATTCTATGCGGTAGTCAATTCCAAGGAAAATAAAGAATAGTATAGATTAGGTAGGCCTATGTCGATAGAAACATTAGCACCGTTACTCAAAACTAGCATGATCAAACTTTGATAAACTATTTAACCACTAGGCCTAATTGGAAGGACCGACGCATGCGTCGCGTGTTCCTTTGTTTTTATTTGGCCATTTTCTAACAAACGAGTGTAAAGTTGCAGACTTTTGTTTATAACTCGAGAACGGTTAGATCTGGCTACAAGAAATTTTGACAGCAGTTTGATATTAATAAATTGGGTATTTCTCACAAATTTCGAGGCAATTGGTCACAAGACTTTGGTTTTAGGACCCGAAAACCGTCCCAAAAATTTGGCGTAAAAAGCGGTCTCATTCAAAAACGGCTTAAGTACGACAAAAATATTTCATATTTGAGGTTTGATTTTTTCCTTTTTTTTCTTTTTTTATTCCTTTTGTTTATCTCTTTTTTCCTAAATCTTGTACGCTCTTCTTCTCCTAAACCACAAAACATCAAAATCTAACTTTTGGGTAAAGTTGTTTAGCGGCAAACGCGATTTTGTTTTCCGAAATTTTTGGGGCCACTCCTCCGGTAACCCCCAAAAATTAATTTTTTGGACGGCTTAACTTAGGGTGCCAGTTTTTTTGATATCAGTAGATATTTAACAGACAAATATTTTGACATAGTTTGGGGATACCCCCCTCCGGTGCAACACCCCCTAAATGGACTTCTCAAAAATTAATATTCGATTTTTTGGGAAGAAGAAGAATTTGAGGAGAGATAGATATAAACTTAAGTAAGACGAATGAATGAAGATGTTAAGCAAGACGAATGAAATTTTGAGGAGAGATAGATATAAACGAAAAATAAAATATGTCAAAATTTGGGGGTGCCACAATGGGGATCTTTTAATCATGGGCTAAAATTGATTAAACGTTAATTGATGGAATTGGTTTTGGTCGTGTTGAACTTTTTGGGATGAACAGCCTGGCCGATTACGGTTTCTAGGCCACGGCCAGTCCGGGTTGCAAAAATGTCATCCTTTGCCAATTCTAGGTAATTAGTTTAATGTTAGTATGATATACTAAAGACTTTGTGAATCGCCAGACAATTTTAACAGTTACTTTGTTTATTTTGCTTAAACAGTAACATTTTAAAGTGGTTTGTTATGCAGGCAACATCAACATTATTACCTCTTGATTATATATCACTCACTGCCTTAATATGAAGTTTCACAGAAAACATAAAGCGTGAACTATTAAAATCTTCCGAGCCTCCGATCCCGGGCCGCATTTTAACGAATTGTACCTTAGGGGTGGTCCATATTTTATCAATTTTTAAAAGTTTTAAGTCTGACCCCTTCAAGTTGTGTCATTTCGTGAAAAAATAGCTTCTACAAATCTTTCTGAAAACTTTTCATGTTTAGGGGTCCCCCAGGTCCCCGCAAAATTGGAAATTTTGTCAAATTTTTGTATTTTTGTCATATTGACCTTAATGTACTTTTTGATTGAAAACTGTGATTATTGATGTTAAATGATTTGTCGTATCATATTTGTCAAATTTGATACTCATATGGGATGTAAAAACAAAATTGTGGTCACTTTTGATTTCTACCACTCTGTGGCTCTATAGTTTAAATCATAAAAATTGGTAATACGTGGTAGTTTCGTAACCCAGAACAATGGTATTGATTTCTGGAACCATATCTTTAGTAATGGAAGTTTCAAAACTTCTATAATATGCTATTTTTATGTTATATAATCGCTGTATGCTTTTTCATCGTTCTTCACAGCGATTTTAAACTTTGTTCATTTAATTCACATTTATTTTCGGTTAAACAACAATTATTTCTATGATAGTTTTTGATTAGAAAACAATATTGTGAGATTTAGGGGCCATTAAAGCCGAGTTGATACTTTTTCATTTGGGCATCATCTTATAGTGGAATATTTACAATTTAAATTACTTAACTGGCTTCTAGTGCTGAATATCAAACAAAAAAGCTGCAAATATCCTTTTAGCTTTTCTCAGTTTGGTTGGACTCAGCTCTGAGTTTGGCATTGAATCCGTTTTCAGTTTTTAGCTGTCATGGTAAATGACTTGAATTTAGTTAATCACAGATCTATGTTAAAACTGTTGACAGCAAAAAACTCAGTGGCGTCGCTAAGGGGAGGAGGGAGGAGGGCGGGAGCGTCCAGCCCCGGGTGTCACCATTTGGAGTGACGCCATTTTATGATACCAAACAAAAAAGAAAACAACAAAATCGTTAATGTCACTGGAAATAGTTTGCCCTAATTAAGATTAGGGCTTAGCTGTAGGCAGAGTATCAACTGTTCAAAAGCAGTAATATTATGAGTATAACCCAACTTATGGTGTGTTGCCAAGTACGTATAGTGTAGCCTACTATCTTTATTCTCACTTAGCAAAAGCCATGCCTATGGTATGCTTTGTGGCGAAATGCATGTGGAACTACAGCTGATCTTCATCACAATATCACATTTTTTAATTAACCAGTCATATTCCTATATAAAGCTATTCGGGACTTGAATTTCTTGAAGCAACTTTCTGGCTGCCATCAATAAGCGTGATAATTCACTCCAAGAATCAAAGTCAATTGATAAAAATTTTGATCCATTTTCATTTTTCGGAAAAAGCCGATTAATTGCGTTTAATCACCAAACCAGTTTTTCCAAGCTTGGGTAAGTTTTCATCTTTGTAACGAGCTGCAACCATTCTCCAGTTCATGTCAACATGCACCTCAAGTTCAAAAAAAAAACAAGACACTAGTTTATCAAACGTGTACCAAAGCTAACAAACGAATTTTTTCATTACAGTTGCCCCTATTCTCTCGTCAAGGTGATTTTGCCACATTTTTCGTAAGTCCAAGATATTTTCCACAGTTTGGCTAGTTTAGTGCTGATACAAGAAATAATGCGTTGATCTATGCTTGCCATAATCAGTTTACTATGCAGCACAGAGCTAAAGTGTTTTATAAAAACTTAAAAGAACCTCTGATCAAACTCTAATACATGTCATAGTGATGGTATTGAAAATATGAACTTTGGATCTCGTTCAAGTTTTAAAAAGAAAAGGTAACTTAAATCTGGCTCCCAGTAGCGTACGCAGGATTTTTGAAAGGGGGGAGGCCAGAAAATTCAGAAAATTTGAAAATGATGAAGACCAGAATAAAAATTTTTCCACTCAGAATAAGTCCGTTTTCCTGCCCAAAATCGGGAAAAGACCAAAATAAAAAAAGGTCTTCACTCAAATTTAGTCCGGTTTTTGGCCCAAAATTAGGTGACCACCAAAAAAAAAAGTCTTCACTCAAATTTAGTCCGATTTTGGCCCAAAATTGGGTGAAGGCCCAAAAAAATGGTCTTCGCCCACCATTTCTGTGCTCAAACCTTCTGCCAAAGTTACAAAACGGGTGGCCATGCCGCAGTTTTACATACTATCCTATGCTATTTACATTATCCTGTCGCTCCAAAGGGGGGGAGGCCATGGCCCCCCCTAAATACGCCCCTGCTGGCTCCTCAATCTACGTTTGGGAGTATAGCCAAGTGCTCGATCTCCTAGCACATCACCACCATAATTTAAAATTCCGGCTGCCCTAATTAATTTCTGATTTACTTCAAGCTTTGCTTCAATGGATATGCAAGCACCAGATTCAACTTTCAGTGTTTGAGACCTTCATGTCAAAAAACATATCCTGTAGCAAAAACTTTCTCAGCCATGCTCAAACAAGCATTCTTCTAATGCTCAAACGATGCCATTTACTTGAGACTTCTTGTTCCCATTAGATATTAGGGCAGTCCTGAGCAGATGTTTTATGCAGATGCCAGAGGTGATGATAGGTAGGTGATCGACTTGTGGAATAAATTTGAATAAGATCGAAAGTGGTTCAAGTTATTAATCGCAACTTTTTTTTTAAAAAATAGATAATGCTCAGATTATTAGTGGCTATTATTTTCTTAAGATGACCTTTCAAATTTTTTGCTCAGTTTGTTATTTTGGACTTGCCACTAGCCACTTCTAGATCCACTGTTTTCATTGAATCTATTCTCTAAAATTCCCTTTTGAGCCAAACGAAAGTTTAGTTATCTTTGTCATGAGGGTTTATGGATCAGAGCATTTGTACTACCCACATCAAAAAAATTTTTCAGGCCATCCTTTTTTGTTACTTGTTGTAACCTCAAAGATTAGCAAAAACAATTTAATAAATATCCAAAAATCCGAGTAACACAATATTGTTTTGTAGTGTATGAAGTTTGAAGTTTATCCAGAAATTAACATTTTACAGCTCAAAGGAATCCAGTCAAACTTATTAAGGCAAACAATTTCCCACTTAAAGAAAAGACATATTAAAAAAATATATGTCGTATAATTGCAAGTATATATACTGTAGCATATGAACAATCTCAAAGTTTCCTGTTCATGTGCAACTTGTAAACTTTAATTTTTCTCCGAGATATTTTGCATACACAATTTTTATCAAAAACGAACAAATTTAACCCGGTTCCCGCATAGTTTTCCAAAATTTTGAAATAAAGACCACCCTACTGTACACTGCACAGCTTCACGGCACTTGTATGAGAGGTGGAGTCGAGGACACAAGGCTCGAAGCCAAGGAAAAGGACAGCCCTTCCGAAGACAGACCTTCTTGAGGCCAAGGACAGGATTGCTCAAGGCCAAGGCCACGGACCAAGAACACAACGCAGAAGTGATCTCAAAAAAAAAGATCTTCGCTCCAAAATTCAGGCGTTCTCCAAGTCAAACAATAGTACTGTCCTCAAGCCGAAGACAGGGCATTTTCGAGGACTTGTAGGCTTCGAGGCCAAGGCCAAGGACTTCAAATTGTGTCCTCGAGGACTTCACCTCTTACTTGTATGATCTATTATTTTGGAGTATTTGGTTTTGCTGCCATTGTACTACATGAAATAGACACTACGATTGTAATACTCTTGACTCCATCATTGCAGTAGGCAAATGTGTTTCACAATAATTGGTTTAGTCAATTTAAAAATATTTGCATCTACTGCAGTCTTTAAGTTTCAAATAATAGCTGCAAACAAAAACATTCAACATCAACTTTTTAGTACTGTTCTCCAGCTTGCAAAAACTATGGCTATCTGATTAGATGTTTTTGCAGCAAAAGTTTAGTTTTGTTGAAATTTGTCATAACTTACTGCAAGTTAGTGTAATTGAGACTGCACCATAAAATCTCCTGGATTTATCTTAATCGGAGTTTAATCAAAAATAACTTCAACAAAAAAGTTGGTATTGGTCAAAATTATATACCCCTAATTTTTTATTTGTCTGTTTTTCTTAAATTTTTTGCTAGTTTTGTTGAATGCTCATTGTGTCTGTTTAATGATTATAGTCAAAAAACCTATTTTTCAAAATTATTATGCTCTACTGTTAATTTACAAAATATTAAGAGCTGCGACATTTTTAAAAAGCAAGTGGAGCCCAAATTCTTACTAGATTTTGGATTAAACGGAAAAAGACTTTTCTTCAACAAAGGTTTTGAAATTTTAATTATTTTTTAATTTAAATTGCAATCTTTCAATTACATTGTTAGTCAATGCTTTGTGTAATGATATTTCTATCTACTTTAGTTTATTTTAGCTGTAACTCAATATTGTACTATTAAAAAAGTAATGGGTTTGAAGTTTATAAACCAAAATGAAAAAGCTTTGAAATATATGAAGAAAGTATAGCTGCCAGCATATAATCTGACACCATACAAAAATAGCATTATATAGGAGTTTTGGAACACGCATTGCTGAATTCAACACCATTGTTCTGGGTTAAGAAACTACTACATATTACCAATTTTTATGATTTAAACTATAGCGCCACAGAGTGGTAGAAATCAAAAGTAACCACAATTTTGTATTTACAACACACATGAGTATCAAATTTTGACAAATATAATACTACATATCATTTAACATCAATTATCACAGTTTTCGATCAAAAAATGCATTACGGTTAAAGTGACAAAAATACAAAAATTTTAGAAAATTTTTGATTTTTGAGGAACCTAGAGCACCGCTAAACGTAAAAATTTTTCAAAAAAATTTTACATAAGTTATTTTTTCACGAAATGACACATCCTGAAGGGATCAGACTTCAAACTTTCAAAAATTGATGAAATATGGACCACCCTAGTGTACCTGCATATTTACAATCATTTTTTTTTTTCAGTAACTCAATTTAAATACGTCACTTTGACGATTCGACATAGTCGGCTCTATGGTATACTGGTTAGAGCATCTGGAAAGTCTCGCGCTTGAGCTCAATTCGCGCTTCATTATGTTTTTTTTTTTTTTTGCTTTAGAGCTTTACATATGAGTTAGGGTTCGGGAAGCAATGCCAGTGTAAGAGATAGTAAATCGAAGTGCGAAAAAAGGTACAGTTCGTAATTATGCTCCCGCGCCCCCTAGATCCGGGCCCGGTGCAATGTACCCTATTAACTCCTTACATAGGCCCAGTACTTAAATTGTAAAATTTTGCATGGGGGGATGCTTTTGCAGCCTTGGCCAAACTTCAGTGGAAATTATGTAATTCCGTCCCCGCAACTGAATGAAGACCAAAAAAAAAGGTCTTCGCCGAAAAATGAAGTGTTTTTTCCACGATATCAGGTGAAACCACCCCCCCCCCAAAAAAAAGGTCTTCGCCGTAGTTTAGAACTATATTTGGCCGGAATTTATAGGATTTATTCGTGCTGCCTGGCTCTTTTTCGTCTGATCATCCAGCGCTCAATTCTCGATAAGTGGACGTCTAAATCTCGATGGGGGGATGCTAAATCTCGATGGGGGGACGCTAACTCTCGATGGGGTACGTGTCCGCCCTACAATTTATATACTGCTTAGGCCCCGGCTACTATGACTATCTAGACTCATACGAAGTTTCTACGTCATACTAAAATAATACTTTGAATTGAATTACTGAATTGAATATTATTAGTAGTACAGGTATGGTATGTTAAACTGTTGATAAATAAAATTGGAATTAAGGAGATAAAATCCCGATCAATGGGCGAAATCCAAAATGGACAAATCCCGAATCGGACAATGAGCAAAAAATTCTGAATTGAACAAAATCCATGAGAGACAATCATCCATGAATTAAACAAAACTCTCAATGAAAAAATTTCTGAAAAAACAAATTTTTGAAAAAAAGCATAAATCTAATGGATAAAATTTCGAATGTTCAATTCGGGTCTTGTTCATTCGTTATTTATAGGATTTTATTTTTTTGATTTTCAACACGATTCTCACATCAAAGTTCTGCTCGAAACTAAAAGTTTAATTTAAAAATTAATATCATTCAAATGATAGATTTAGAAATCCAACACCCAGACTAAATAAATAGATTGCTACTCTATGAGGTGTAATTCTTTCAGCTGACCGGAAATGTATTTTTTGTACGCATAGACTAATGAGTAGGGCAAGTTTTTGATGCACTAAAAAATCGAAAAATTTGCATTTATTTCTTACGAAAGTTGCAAAAAGTTGCATTTATGCACAGACATTTTAAACGACCGTGATTTACGCAAGCGATTTATTTACATATAATGCCAAATATTTTTTCAAACATTATTTGGGGAGAAATGGCGATCTTTTTCCAACAGTTTGCCTAGCACGCTAAAACTTCGTCCCAGAGTGCACGAAGTTGTAAACCAACTGTTACGTCCTAAATAGCATTGAGACGCAGGTTATCCGTCACATAGCTCTTTGTAATGCAAATCAAAGACAATAGAACTGTACTGATACAGTTTTATAGCATGCTATTTAAATCGCACTAACAATTTGTGCCCTACTTAATAAAAATTGCAGTAAAAAGTTGCACGTAGAAACAAAAAAAGTTGCAATATAAAATTTCTAAACACAGCTTAAAGCAATGCACTACATACATTCTTAGTATTTAGGAAGCAGTCGGAAGCTGTAAAAAAAGTTGCAAAATTTGCAAAAACTTGCCCTACTAATGAGATATTATGACAGTGATTAGTGAATACCTAAATTATTTCATCATCCATCGTCACTGATTGATAGCAAGGTTTGTTTTATTGTTATTATTACTATCCAATGTTTATTTCAGACTCACAGGGTCCATAGTACAAACAACAACAAATAATTAGAGAAAAAACAATCATTCAGTAAAAAGGAAATTATGCATAGCCTAACACAGAAGCCATTCCCTTCAAATCATACTCATATAAAATACTGCAATAATAATCAAGGTATAGCGATGAATTAAAGCTACCAGAAAACATTAATTTGTTTCTAGTCAAAGGTTAGTGGAAGCATTATAGCGTTCAACGAATTCTGACTTTTATTATTTAACTTCATATTAAATCAATGTTGATCAATTATATTAAATCCATGCTGATTGTCAACCACTTTTCGGATGAAATGAATCAATAACGATTATGATAATTAGCAAGTTATTGGTTTTACTGTCTGCTTCATCGTTAATTAATACATTTGCTCAAAATACGGCAAATTTTAACTCGAAACTTCAATCTTTAAAGTAATGCCTATTAAGACGTCTTTAGGTAAGCATAACATGTCAACAAGTCTATTTGGAATTGCCAACCTGATCGAAACGCTTGGTCTAGCGCTGTTTCGCAGGAGTAAACTTTTAGGAACAGCTGGGGAAGCGGAGTCGAGAATTGGAAGTTTATTCTTATTGTCACTGAATCGAGAGTCAAAACAGTTCGTGTTGATTTGGAAGTCGATTAAAATCAGTACAAATCGATGACCACTTTATAAAAGAACTTCAAATGTTGACTGGTTATAATGAAATATCAATGCTTTGAGTACTTTTAAACAAGGCATTTTCAAATAGATCAACACAAACAATACATATACAATAAAAATGATTTGTCCTGGTAACCACTCAATAACAAACATACTTTAAGTTATTGTTGATAGTAATTGGCTCTGGGTCTGAGATGCAGAAAATAAGGCTGCAGGAATAGTTTTATTGGAATCGGATTCCGCACGAACAACTCCACAACATCTTACATTCCACGGCCACAGCAACTTCTTCCAGTGATCAAAACAACCAATTGTTATCAAATGATTGATTAACAAGTTTATACCGTACACCCATACTGCGCTATTTATAACACATCCAATGGCAAAAAATGAATAAGTTACGATCGTAGCAATATCTGTTCCAAGACAAATTGATGCAAAGACAACCGCTTTCTTAACTCTTCTCATCACATTCGGGTTGTTTTGTTGATCTCTCCAACGCGCTTGCTTGAGAATGGGGTAGATGAATAGGCCTAACAATGATATTTGCATTGAAATTGATACCGCGGTCCAAGTAAACACCATTTCGTTGTAAGGCTTTACAGAGTCTTTGTCAAGGATACAGCCACTTTTTTTGTTAAAGTTGTATTGTACTTTTATTAAATAGGCGGAAAAAATACTTATCAAAAACAAAATCCACAAAATCAAAATCACAAAACTGAAAAAACTGACATATTTGTTGTTGAGAACTTTCAGCGATGGATGAACGTATATAACCCTTTGTCTGAGCCACAGAAATAAATAAACGAAACCATTGCCACCGGTAATTGCCACAAGGTTGATTCGAGTAAAAACATTGCACACGGCTTCGGCAGATGTCTGATTGGACCCATCGAAAATTGCATTGCCTTCTACAGACCAGTAACTAGCCGAGCTAACAAATAGAACCAAAGAAGCAATTGCAATGGAGATACACGTATATTTGGACAGGGCACTGTATTTTTTTTCAATGGGAAGTTGCAAAAATCCGATTTGACGAGGTTTCTTAACCCTTATTTCGTGATAAACCAAGGCAAGCAAAACGTAGAGAAAGATCGGAGAAAGAAGGCTAGAAATTGCAATGTTACTGATCCAATACTCCAGTTTGAATTCCAGACCAGTGCATTCCGTTATATTTTCCATGAATTTCAAAAAACAATCAATAATTTAACAACGCAAAGATGCTTAAAAGATCTCGAAATGGACAAAATCTAAAAATATTTCATCTTGCTCGTTTGTTCGAGCGTATGATTCAAGCACTTTGTGTCTGTCAAACTACGCAAACGCAGAGCACCCTTTTTGAGTTCTGTTTGCAAAACAGTTTTTTGTCAAGGTGGACCACCAGTCCACCTCAATGGAAAGGCTGCTAGGTCTCAATAGGAAGAAACAAAAAGCGTAAATTGTCTTACAAAAGGACACAACGACGCATTACCCGTTCGGGAGTCGAACCGGGATTCAGCAACCTTTCGATCGTCAACTCGACGCTCTATCAACAGATCTGCCGCTGCAGCATCTTAAAATATTGATTATTGATCTAGCAGATTGAGCGTCTTCTATTGAAACAGTGGGAATGCGGTTCGATTCCCGGTCGTGTCAAACAAAAACTATAAAGTTAGTACTCCAATTGGCGAGTTAAAAATGGCAAAGTATTGAAGCCTCCATCACGTTTGGTAGGCATACGGGCAGGTGCAAGCTTGACTCGATGAACGCAAAGTCGCTTCCATCACTGTTTTTTGGTCAGGGCAATTTGGGATCAGTTGGCTAGCACACTTCCGGGGCTGGTTTAAGTTCGGTAGGCGCCAAGGTATTGCTCGCAATCGGTGGGAGGAAACTGACGCGGAAGCTAGCAAAAACATGCATTCCTCTCGCTTATTGACGTGCATTGTCTTTAGACCAAATTTGGTGTTTACTAGTGCGAAAGATTATTTTGTTTTTTTTTGTCGACCCATTTTTTTTCGAAAGGTGATGTTTTAGAGACTAGTGGTCTTGTGTAACGTTTAGTCGCTTTACGAGAAGGGCCTTTTTGTCCTCCCATGCCCTTTCTCTACTATAAGGTCATGGAAACTTCTGTTTTGGTACTTTCAGAACGTTATAGACATATCGGATACAATGTTGCCAACTGCTCGACACCGCTGAGACATTAATTCAAATGAAGCTGTTTTGGCCGGGCGAAATGACTCGGAGATGGACCGCGCCAACTCGTTACACGCTTCAGCGTAATACAGCAAGTATAATGAAAGATTTGATTTGATATTAACTCAACCTATTGCAATCAACTCCAAAAGAATAATTATCTTGTGCAATCCAAGCATTAAAGACAAACTGAAAAAAACAACTTTGTAGTTTGCTGACAACTCACTCTATTTGGTCCTGACGCAACGGCGGCTGTCAGGTCACTACAGAGGTAAAGTCTACAAAGGAGCTCCTGCTTGAGCAGTAGTGTAGCCAAGGAGGGCGGGGGGCTGTAGCCTCCCCCCCAATGGCCTGTTAACCAAAACGCAGAATAGGAAAAATACCACGTTTTTAGCTCTTCAGAGAATGTTTTTTGCACTGGAATGGACTAAAAAGTGTTTTAAAGCATCTGTTGAAACATGTATTCGGGGAGGGGGGAGGGGTTAATTTGTCAAAAATAGAAGTCACAAATCAATAAAAACTTTGAAAAATGCCCAAAAATAGGCAATTAAATTTGATCGTTAGTGTAAAAACACCAAACATAGGTTTTATCAACAAAGATATAAAAAACTCAGGAATAAAGGCGGGTAGCTATTCAGTATTAATTACTTACCAATCACTTCTCTCAAATATCTTTTCATTAGCACTTCCCTCCCCCTTAATTAATTTTCTCCATAAAATATAGACAAAATAGATTACTCAGCGTGAGTTTTATTGAATAATAGGATTTTATGATTCACCAGCATGTAAACAAGAGAACTACAATGTTATCATTAGCCACCTCTCACACAGCCCATTAATGCAGCCAGTTGAATCACGTTGCACTGCTAATTTCTATGCCACGTTTAAAAAGCGTTATTTTTTATTAAAATAGCACTAAAATTAAGTTATTTTTGCAAAAAATTGCAAAATTTTCGAGCGCTGGGGGCTCCGCCCCCAGATCCTAGTGCCTCCGGCGGCTTGGGGCTTTGACCCCAGACCCCCAAAACAATCCTCCATTGCAAATTTCTGACTACACTCGAGATGGACTCCGGGGAAATGGCACTGACGCGACTGGGCTGCCAGGTCACCACCAACGCGGTTATTGTCTCTGGCTTGAACTCCGGAGAATGGGGGGGCAACTGCAGTGAAATAGCAGAAGCCAATCAGTATGCATGTATCCATGGGAGGTGGAGAACAAGAAAATTTCTGTTCTTTGCTGCAGACTTAATTTCTGACTTGTTTTTTATTGAAAGTTATTTCGAAAGTTATAAGTATCTCTCGTCTATGAATAACGTAAATGAATAAAGAAACTATACCAGCAATAAAAGCCTGAGATTGTTCACAATTTGAACGAAACATCCGGTCTGAGCTTCTGAATTTAGAATGAATTGGAAAAGAGCTTGACAGGATTACAGAAATATTCGAGATTATGCCTTAGAGGGATTACAAGTCACTCATCAAAAATTTATTTGTCATACTAATTTGAGGAAGAAACCGTTCCGACATTAAACTATAGATTTTTTTGGCAATTTCCTAACTGTTATAAACAGTGTGGGAAGGATCAACAGCATGTTTTTAAGAAAATTTGCGATTCAATAAAGAAGTTCTGACACTGCAAAGAAAAATATAGCTAGCTTTAATTATGTCGTCGGTTGTCCTGAGGAAATTGCGATAAAAAACGCAAAAAGTTGTGAAGGTATAACATGTTGCTCACAGGATATAAAAACTGACGCTGAATTTATACGAAGATCAGTAATATTCGAACTGCTATTCTAGTTGAAATTAGAGTGACTGTGACATCGGTAAACGATAGTTGGGAACATCGCAACAGAGTTATAATGTTGCGTGAATTGATTACTTTTATACTATCATGTGACAAAACGTTACTAAATGCTAATTTTTAGGCCTATTTTTTTTTCTTTTTTGATTAACATCATACAACTTAATTTTCTATAATGAACTAACAAAATGAAACACCGGTTCCAATTATTTCCACCGAAAAACAATGACTTGACTGTAAATTTTTTCTTAAGCAAACATTTGCAATCTGTTTTTAGAGTTTTTAGGTTAGAGCCAAAAAAAAATTAGAGCCAAAATATATGAAACATATTTGAATTAAAAACGTTTAGTTAAACCATATACTTAAACCATTATCAATCTTATTTAAATAGAACTCATTCAATTTGTTCAAGATTCAAAAAAACTTTTTCAATTCATTCAAATCAGTTCTATTTGAATAAGATTGATAACGGTTTAAAAATAAACCGAAACGTTTCAACTTCAAATATGTTTTATCTATTTTTGACAGGCCAGTAGGTCGAGCGGTAACGCGTTCGTCTCGGCTGCGGGAGATCTGAGATTCAATCTCGGGCCGGATAATTGAACACAGAGTTGCCAACAGCTTGCCGTCACTGCTACGTTTCTTCGAAAGGAGTTGTTTTACCCGGGCGCAATGACGCAGAGATTGGCCCCGTAAACTTGTTGCACGCTTCGGCGTATAATACAGTGAGGACAATGAAACATTTCATTGATTTTGATTTGATTTGCATAGATTTTTGGCTCTAATTTTTCTTATTTGATTAAGTGCATTTTTCTTATTTGATTAATTTTTCTTTATTTGATTACCCACACTCTCTGCTTCGAAATCTGGTCTTAACTATATCTGCGAAGAGACGTAGATTCAAACTACCACAAAAAGTAACGCGGAAGAGCCCCGAATGCTTTAGCTCTTTTGATGTTTTTAAAGGGTAAAATACAGCATTCAATTAACATCCAGTACCAAAAATAGTAAGCAGAAAGTGAGACGCAGAAAACCTCATGTAGAAATGGGGAAATGATAACGTTTAAAGTAATCATTAATCGAGCAAAAAGCAGATTTTTACTGGCTGAGGTCTTGAATCTAGACACAAGCTTATCAATATATTGAGTAAGGGTACCAACAAGATTACTATTATTTGGCTTGTCAGATAAAATATTCCCTGTCCTACTGTAAATCTTGATAAGTGGTTATTTGTCAATATAAAAATAGCATGCGCCGTTATATCTTTTTACGACTTTACTACGTCTGGAACGTCTGGAATCCCTTTGAAATTGGGGGTGCCACGTTGATTCTCCCAAATGGGCCCTTCAAAATTTTGCAACTTATTTTGAACTATCAAAGTAAGATAAGTTAAATTCTTAGAATAGGTCGGTATTGAAAATAAGTACAATATGATAAAAACTGGGTTCCCACATTAGGCGATTTTTCTTCAAATAGGTTATCCAAAATTTAAAGTATTGACTTCTTAAATTAGCAGGCCCGGCGCCAGGATAGCGTGACTGGGGGAAGCAAAAATAAATTTGGGGGGGCACGAGAACTTTGTTTTTTGCAAATTCGAGGGTGTGCAACAAACGAATAAGGTGAAGTACAAAAAAAAAATAAAAAAAACGTCTTCAATTCAAAATTTTTCACAATTCTGGTTTTCCTTTCCAAAGTCGTTCGATTTTCCACGAATTTTCAGGTGAAGATCAGCAAAAAAAAGATCTTCAGTTGAAAAATTTCCAAAATTCTGGGTTTCATCTCAAAAAAAGTTTCATGAAATCCGGTGTTGAGTCCGCAAAAATTACGAAAAAACAGTTCTTGCTCACGAATTTTTTGGGCGACAAGTACTATTTTGGGAGTCTAAGGTGTCGATTTGCACTCCAGTAGCCCCGAGCCTGTTAATTTCTTTGGGGCACAGTTCTCGCTTGGGGGGCACAATTTTCGTTTGGGAGGGCACAAGCAGTCATTTGGGGGGGGGCACGGCCTCGAAATACCCCCTGTGGCGCCGGACGTGAAAGTCAGACAAGTGAAATTTTTAGGATAGATACAGTAGATATAAAAGAAAATTAAAATATGGGGATCTTTCAATGGGGATCGTTCAATCATGGGTTGGAATTGATTAAACGCTAATGAATAGAATTGGTTTTGGTCATAGGTGGGCAGAAATTGGTTAATCGTTAATACGTTGATAACGAAGCTAACTTTTCTTTAACTATAGTTAATTCGTTAAAAAGTTTTTTATGTTAACAGACTAAATTAACTTGGGTTAAGTTTCGCTAACTTACGTTAAGGTTTTTATCGTTAATTTCTTGCACCATTCATTCCAACTTACCGGTACAAACCAGATTGCACTGGTAACACTTGTTGCGTATTAGCACGAGTTTTATAAAAGAAAAAGCAAAGAAAGGAACTCTTTTTTGTCGCAAATAATAAGCTGCAGCCTTATAGGTTTATTGATTATATCGTTGTTCGCAATTTCCAAAGATTTTCGGATTGCAGCTTCGTTAGTGCATATGAACCTATTTTTATCTTGAAGTTACATTAGGCTGTAAAATGTAACTTCCAAAACACAAAAAGACCACCATAGCAATAAATTTTTTCTTGCAATCAGCTCAACAGTGTCGTTTTGGAAGTGAGTGGATAAAAAGAGATGTAAATTACACTCAAAACGTTAACGGATTAACGGACTTCATTAACTTCCGTTAATTGAAGCTGAAAATAACGAATTAATTTTAATGAAGGTAGTAAGTTTGTTAACGGACTAATGGTTAACGAAGCTAACGTTTTGCATTAACTTGCCCACATATGGTGTTGGGTAAGTTGGACTTTATTTTTGGGACGAGCAGGCGCGCCGATTACGGTTTCCAGGCTACTGGCAGTCCGGGTTGTAAAATATCAGCCCGTGCCAACTCTAGGCAATAGGTTTAATGTAATATATAATATTCTAGGGCCTATATAAATTCCCAGACAATATCAACAGTTTTGTTTCAGTAATTTGCTTCAACAGCTACATTTTAAAGTGGTTCGTTATGCAAGCAGCATGGACATTATCTTTCGATTATTATACACCAGTCATCACCTTAATGTGAAGTTTTTGCGAAAACATAAAGCGAGAACTATGGTGATATAAGTAATGTAACAGAGCTTACTATCAATCGAATTTAATTTTTCTAGGTCTGCATCTTCCGAGCCCCCTGATTCTGGGCCCCCTTAGGTCTGGTCCCGGTTTCGATGTACCGCATGAACTCCGCTTATAGCTCTGGCTGCTACTACTACACTATCTACAGTTATGCATGCTTATTACATCATACTAAAATAATACTTCGAATTGAAATAGTGAGTTAAATAATATTGCATATATGTACAGTGTTAAATTGTTGATTAATAAAATCGGTATTAAAAAGATAAAATTCCAAAAGCACAAAATCCCGAATCGGACAAACTCTTGAATGCGCAAAAAATTTGGAATTGAAAAAAATCTCTGAGTGACCATCATTCTGAATCAAACAAAAATCTGAAAGGAAAAATTCCCGGAAAGACAAATTTTTGAAAAGGACGAAATTCCAAATGGATAAAAACTCGGATGGTTTAATTCGGGCTTGTCTTTTCGGGGTTTGTCCGTTAGTAGGATTTTTTTTTTTTTTTTGATTTTCCACACGATTCTAATATCATTCAAGCATCAAATTTCTGACTGGAAACTAAAAACTAAACTTAAAAAATATGTTCTCTCAAATGACAGAGTTGAAACCTAAAACCTTTACAATTAAATTCAGTTGACTCTACAAGGTGCAGTTCTTTGAGCTAACCTGAAACGTAATTTTTGCGTGCATAGACTTATGAGACTGATGATAAACTACGATAGTGATTAGTGAATACCTAAACTGTTTTGTCACTGATTGATAGTAAGCTTTGTTACATTACTATTATTATTATTATTATTCAATATTTATTTCAGACTTACAGGGTCCATTAAAAAAGAACAATTATCATTCAATAAAAGAAATTTAGGTTTAGCTTACTGTAGTAACACTTCCCTATTTATTCATGCACATACAAAATACTGCAATAATAATCAATTTATAGCGATGAATTAAAGCTAACAGAAGACATTAATTGTTTCAAGCCAAACGCTAGTGGAATCATAATAGCGTTCAATGAAGTCAAATCAATCATATCTTTTATTATACTCGCTGTAATACGCCGAAGCGTGTAACGAGTTTGCGGGGTCCATCTCCAAGGCAAGACGAGACAAATTTATTTCATAGCTCAGTAATAGCATGAACAAGAAAATATAATCAGCATTTATTTCAAAGGGCGACAGGGAAGTTGCGAAAGACTTTACGGTCATCGAGTCTCGCAACCACCCTCTAGTCAGAGAGGCGATTTATACCAGTATCATGTATGGTTTTCATTACTTTGCCTAAGTGAGTTGCGACATTTTGACGATTTCATAAAAAATAAAAAACAAAATAAAAATTAAAAATGACGACCCGTCATCAGCATGAACTTTTTATGTGACCAAAGCAGACATTTGCTTAATTTTATCATAAAGGAATATGCAAACTGTGTAAGAAAAATCTTTGATGCTAATACAGTATTTGTACGAAGATAATAGAAGTTTTTGTTGCTATATTTGAATTTTTTGTGCGAGAATGCCCTAATATTTGTGGGAATGCAATTCCAAATCCTGACTCCTTGATACTTAATGCACCTCTGTAATTTATTAGTAGGACGGTAACGAAGTATATTTAAATTGTTACAATCGCTCGACTGCCTCGTAGCTTGACTTGAGCGCTCATTAGTTTTGCAGAAATATCCGCAAAATGAATCTGGAGTTTCATTGTGTAGGAAACCATAAATAAATTTGGCCACTTAAAATTTAAACGAGTCATCAATTTGCAGTATTTTCAATTGGGAGTAATAAGGGTTTACTAAATCTCGAAAATGAGCTCCAACAATGGTTCTTATCGCTAGATTTTGTAAGGATTTTAATTTCTGTAAATAAGTAGGATACGTGGCTCCCCGTAAAATCATACCATACAATAGTAACGAATGTGCTAATCCATAGTAGAGTTGTAACATAACAGTTTGAGGAAGAGTTTGTTGATGTTTATTTAGTATTCCCACTGAGTGCGCCACTTTACCCTTCATTACTTTAATTTGCTCATGAAAGTTAAGCTCGTTATCAATGATAACTCCTAGGTATTTGGCGCTACTGACTATATTTACTGGAGTTCCGTTACTTGATAGGTTTAAATGGGAGATTGGCGCTTTAATTCGTTTAGGTGGAATGATTACGATGTTGGCTTTAGCTGGATTGACGGATAGTTTATTCACACTGCACCACAAATGGAGATGATGTAGTTCTGCATTAAGATTAATTTCAAGTTGTTCGGAATTTGAATCTTTTACTAACAAGCACGTATCACCTGCAAATAATCTTGGTTCGCTTTCCAATGAATTATGTAGATCGTTAATGTTTATCAGGAAAAACATAGGACCTATAGTGACGACCCTTGGGGAACCCCAACTCTAACAGGTTTTAGATTGGATTGACTTTGGTTTATAAATACAAACTTTTGTCTGTTATCAAGATAGGAGCGGATTAAAGTGAGTGCTACGCCTCGAATGCCATAATTATTTAACTTTGTCAAGAGAATGTTATGCGACACTGTATCAAATGCTTTATATAAATCGACAAATGCTAATCCCGTATAGGAATGATCATCAATGTTATCGCAGGATGAGGTGACAACGTTCAACATTGCATTTGATGTGGAAATGTTGCTTTGAAAACCGTATTGATTTTTGTATACTACATTGTGTTTTTTGAAAAAACTGCTCAGTCGCCCAAATAGGATCTTTTCTATGATTTTTGAAAAGCAAGTTAAAATGGATACGGGGCGGTAATTATTCATTTCCTCTTTTGCTGCACTTTTGTAAATAAGTGATCCTTGCAATTTTGCAATTTCGAGGGAAGATTCCTTCCGAAAAACAAACTGGAGAAATAAACTTAAATACGTTGCAATTACGTGTCTGGCAGGTTGGATGTTGTCATGCCCCACCGCTTTGTTTTTTAGAGATATAATCTGATTTAGGACTTCGTTGGTACTTGGCGGGTCAAGATAAATTGAGTCTAATACCTTTTTTAAGAAATCTTTAGGTGTTTTAATTGTTTCACTATTTATGGTACCTGCCATTAAGTTGGAACCGATTGTGCAAAAGAAATTATTAAATTGATTTGCAATGGTGTTAGGGTCATCGGTAATGTAACTTGAGAGTTAGAGGGGGTTCACGGGTTGATTTATGCGGCAATACTGAACGTATAATTTCCCACGTTTTATGCAAGTTTTTTTGTTGTTTGCAAATTCAGAGTAATAGTAAATCTTTTTAGACAAGAATTCAATTTTTGTAATTGCGCCCAGGTAACACGTAGCTTCATTTGAAGAAATGTCTCAGCGGTGGGAACCGTTGGCAACACTGTGTTCGATTTGACCGGCCCGAGATTTGAACCTCAGACTTCCCGCTTAGGAGCGTATTTAGGGGGGCCATTGGGCCATGGCCCCCCCCTTTGGGTCGCTAGGATTGTATAATTAGCATAGAATAGTATGTAAAATTGTGGGATGCACCCCCCTTTGCAAGTTGGGCAGAAGCTTTGATCACACAAAGGGTATGTTTTATGCGTTTCTTTTAGGCTTGCACCCAAGTTTGGGCAAAAAATCGGAGTGAATTTGAGTGAAGACCTTTTTTTTTAGCTCTTCACCTGATTTTGGGCGAAAAATTGGACAGATTTTGGGTGGAACAATTTCTTATTCTGAACTTTGTTCTTCTCAAATTTTCTGAAGTTCCTGCCCCCCCCTTTTCAAAATCCTGCGTACGCTACTGCTCCCGCTCCCGAGACAAATCAGTTTCTGCTCGATCAACTGGCCTGTCGCGTTTAATAAAGTTTGACTTTTATCTTTTAACTAAGCGTAGATATTAAGTCCAGGTTGTAATAATTATTAAATCCATGCTAATTGTCAACCACCTTAAGGGTGAAATGCATCAAGAAAGATAATGATAATCATCGAGTTATCAGTTTTACTGTCTGCTCCATCCAGTAGCGTAGTAAGGGGGGAAGGGGGCTATAGCCCCTTATTGGCCTGTCGACCAAAATGCAGAATAAGGAAAATACCACGTTTATAGCACTTCTGAGCACTGAACTACCTTTTGCACTGAAATATACTCAAAAAATGATTGAAAGCATATTTTGAAACCCTTAATTAAGAAGGGGATGGCTAATTTGTTAAAAATAAAACTTGTAAATCAGAAAAAAAAACTTTAAAAATTCGCTAAAAATTGGTAATCAAATTTGATAAGGGGTGGGGTTAGACTATTCAGTATTAGTTAATTACCAATCACTTCTCTCAAACTTCCTCCAGTTAACCCCCCTAATTATAACCCACCCTTATTATATCTTTCGTCTTCTATTGGAACAGTAATGTGAGGTGCATTTCCCGGTGGTGTCAAACCTAAAACTTTAAAATTTGTATTTTCAACTTCCCGACTTGACGTGTTAAGAAGAGCAGAGTATTGGAGCGTCCATCATGTGTGGAAAACATATGGGCAGGTGGAAGCTTGACTCGAAGAACGCTAAGTCTCTTCGATCGCTGTTTTTTTGTCAAGACAATTTAGGAACATTTGGCCCAAACACTTACAGAGCTGATTTAAGGTCGGAGGAGCCAAGGTTCAGTTCGCAATCGGTTAGAGGAAACTGGCATGGATGCTAGCGAAAACATGCATTCCTCTGGCTTGTAACGTGAATTGACTTCAGATCTACAGTAATTTAGTGTTTACTAGTGCTGAAGATTTTTTTTGTTCTTCACCTTTTTTCCACCTATTTTTTTCTGAAAAAATGTTGTAGAGACTATAGACCTTGTTTGATATTTAATTGCTTTATGAGGAGGCCCTTTTTTGTCATCCATTACCACATCTCTTCAAAATGTCCATGGAAGCTTCTGCACCGGTACATTCGAATGCTTATCAACACAACCTATTGCAGTAAACTCCCAAAACGTAATCATTTTGGCTACTGGAAGCATTAAAAATAAACTGAAAAAAGTTTCTACTTTGCTGACATCTTATTGTGTTTGGCCTGAAGCATTAACAACATACCGAAACAAATTTTTTACTGTGCTAACTTCTCATTTTATTTGGCCTTGACGCAACGGCGGCTGTCAGGACACCACAAAGTTAAGTCGACTAAGGGGCTCCTGCTGGGGATGGACTCCGAGTAAAAGGCCCTGGTGCGACTGGGCTGCCAGATTACCATAAACGCGATTTTTGCCTCTATCGGGAACTCCAAAGAATTGGGCGGCAATCATAGGCGTAGCCAGCGGGGCCCAAACCCCCTCAATTGAAATGCTACCAGTGATAAAAATGTCGCAAAAAAGACTCTTGTTTCTTCAGTTTCGGTTTCTTTTAGTATCTTCGTGTACTACAGTACACGCGTACAACAGTTATTAACAATAATATTGATCCAGGGGGCCCAGACCCCCTCAATTTAATTTGTACCAACCAATTTAAATGGGCCCCCTACAATAATATTTAAATGGCCCTAAATTTAGATGGGCCCCCAACAATAACATTAATCCAGGGGGCCCGGGCCCCCTCAATTTAATTTTTCTAACCAATTTAAATGGGCCCCCTGCAATAATATTTAAATGGGCCCCCAACAATATTATTGTCCAGGGGGCCCGGCTTCCTTTAATTTAATTTTTGCCAACCAATTTAAAAATTCCCCTACATGAATATTTAAATGGCCCCAATTTAAATGGGCCCCCCAACAATAATATTGTTCCAGGGGGCCCGGGTCCCTTTAATTTAATGTTTCCAACCAATTTAAACGTATAACCCAAGTGAAATTAAGGGTTTTTATACTAAAAGTTGCTACCTGAGGCCCTCATCTAACCTTCTTATGAACGTAACGCAATAACCATTAACCAGGGACGGATTTAACATATGGCACAGTGCCAGGGGCCCCTCACTCAGATAAGACTTTTTTTGGTCTTCACCGTCCAGTATTTGGCAAGAAAATATTGCAAAAATCTCAAAATGCCAGGGGCTCAACTCAATGTAAATCCGGCCCGGGCAATAACATGGTTGTAGGCGTAACTATCTATTGTACATTTTTCAATAACAATTCACCTCCACCTCGCCAGTTTTATGCGACAAAGTGCTTTTGAAAAACATTAGCTACAGCAAAGGGAATGCTCATTGAACAAATTTTTGAATTGAGGGGGCCTGGGCCCTCTGGCCGTAAATGTACTCCTATAACTGGTTATTTCCATGATAAAACAATAATCTCTTAGGAGAATATTGGACTGGATTGTTATTTACTGCTAAAATATTGCAGGAAGCAATGCAGTTTACTTCCTCCTATCTGGGCAAAATCACTTACAAAATTTAACCCCAAAATGCAAGATTTTAAACGTGTTTTGGACTTAAGTTGCAAGCAAAAGGAGGTCTTAACAACCTTATGTTTTCAATTGGCTTTCATATGTCAAAAATTTAGTACTTTCAAATCGCTCTGATTACGTGCGAAATGTGATCTAAGGTATTAAATAGCGTTTTTTCCAAAAAATTACGAAAAAACACCCAGCGGCTGGGGCTTCGCCCCCACACCCCCATATGTGATACGTTTGAAATACAGTGCACTTCTTTGCTCAATACACGTCTCCCAATTCAGACATATTCGTGTTTTAACTATTGTTTTAAGCCCTCTACCTTGAACGAGTTCCTAGTTTCGAGCCAGCACCAGGCCACGGCTTCTGATTTTCCATTCTACGATATTTTTTCCCCTCCACAAAAAATTCCACTTTCCAAGTTTCTTTTGACGTCATTGCATGTGATTTGTGGTTTGCCCCCCCCACCCAATCAAAAATCCTGGCTACGCCTATGGCGGCAATTGCTGTAAAATAGCAGAAGCCTGTAAAGTATGGCTGTATTCAGTAGAAGTGGAGAATGAAGGAAATTTCTGTTCTTTTCTGCAAACTTAATTTCTGACTTGTTTTTCATTGAAAGTTATACTGAACAAGCGAAAGCTAAACATACTATATTAAGTATATAACTCTCGCCCATGGATAGGTTAACTGAATGAAGTCATACCAATAAAACCTTGAGATTGCTCTCGGCTTGAAGGGAACTTCAGGTCTGAGCTCTGAATTAAGAATGAACTGGAAAAAAGCTCGACAGAATTATATAAATAGATGAGGTTAATACATGGGTTAAAGGCAATAACAAATTACACACCAAAAGCTTATTCGTCATACTAATTTGGGGGAGAAACCGTTCAGACAGTAAACAATGGTTTTCGCTGACAATTTCCTAACTGTTATAAACAGGTTGGTAAGTATCAACATGTTGTCAGGAGAATTTGAGACACATGAAACAAGTTCTGACTCTACAAAGAAAAATCGCTTGCTTTAGTTACGTCCTCGGTTGACGCGGAGAAATTGTGATAAAATATGCAAAAAGCTGCGAAGGTATACTATTAAGTTGTTCGCAACATATAATAATTGGCACTGAATTTAAAAGAGTATAAGTGGCGTTCGGACCATGATTGGATCCATTCATTCTTTTTAATTTTTGAATTCAAATTCAAATTCATTGACTTTAAAAAAACTAAATTCAAATTCATTGACTTTGAAAAAACTAAATTCAAATTCATCAATAACTCGTGAGCGGATTCAAATTCAAAATTCAAATTCAATCCAACCCCACTTTTCACACCAAAGATACAAAGAGGATTTTGCAGTTTGCACCTAGCAAGTCGCAGATGTGTATTAGCGCGTCACAGGTGCGTAATAAACCTACAACTCAAGTCGCTTGAATCCAGAATTGGATCCAGTGCCGTCGCCAGAGCGAGGAGGCACCAGCCAAAAGTGGGGGCCGGGGCTCTAAAATTTGCTTATAAAAACTGATCTTCAGATTTTGTACGGTTACAGTTATGTGCAGTTTTAAAATAAGGTCGGCAGCGTTTCTTAGCTTGTTTCGTCCGTAGCCAATAATCGTTTGAAAAATCTATCTACAGCAGAGAACGCTACCAGACGTGCGATCAGGATTTTGCTAAGAGAGGTGAACCGAAAATTTATTTTTTTTACACAAAAACTGCCTGATTTAGCCCCCGTGCTGAACAAATTGATGCAACTCAAGCGTGTCACAGACGGACATAGATACTAAATATTAAGTGAATGTGAATAGGGCCTGAGGGCGGATCCCCCAGCCGCTGGGTGATTTTGAAGCAAAAAAAAATAGCAATTTTAACGCGATTTTGATCATGCTTTGCACTTTTAGAAGCCATATGAATAACTAAATTGCTAAAATTCAAAAGTAATTTCGAAGAATTGAATTGCTTTTCACCTCCAGCCCCCCTTACTTTAGGTCAAGTCTAAAATACGTCTATACGCTTGTATTTTGAGATTAAATTTTCGAAATAACTTTGCAAACGGGTCTTAAGCCCCTTCACCGTAGTTGCGCCTCTGACTTTGACTTCGAAATCTTGAGTGCGCTCTAAAAATCAAAACAGCTGGTCTTTGAAAAAAGGGTTTTCACGCATTGTTTCATTTCATAATCACTAACAAAGTACCGGTAACGATTTTGCAGGCTTACGTGTCTCTTCCGCGACACATTCGTAAAGGCGTGTCAATAAGACGGAATATTGCGTCAGATTTGTGTACAGCAGTTGGTTGCCAGCAATTTCGCAAAGAATCGAAAAAATATCAAAGAAGAGTTATGTTTAAACGTAATTATTTCTTTTTCCATCATTGCCTGTTGTCATGTCGTTGCGTGATGTCACAAAAGCTGCATTTTTAGTAAACCAAAATGGGGGCACAAGCGGCCGTTAGGGGGTTACGCCCCCCTGCTCCCCCTTCCTTAGCGACGGCACTGGTTGGATCCATTCATTTTGTTTTTAATTTTTATATTCAAATTCAAACTCATTGACTTTGAAAAAATTAAGTTCAAATTTATTGACTTTGAAAAAACTAAATTCAAATTCAAATTTATTGATTTTGCAAAAGTCGAATTCAAATTCAAAATTCAAATTCAATCCAACCCTAGTTTGGACCACTATTCGTAATAAGAAACTACTGTAAAATTCGAATTGGAATTGGAATCCCGAATGGGGCAAAATCCCGAATTGGACAAAATTCAGAATGGACAAAATCCCGGACGAAAAAAATCCAGAATTGGACAAAATCCCGAATGGACAAAATCCCGATTTGGACAAAATCCCGAATGGACAAAATCCCGAATGGACAAAATCCCGAATTGGACAAAATCCCGAATAGGACAAAATACCGAATGGACAAAATCCCGAATTGGACAAAATTCCGAATTGGACAAAATCCCGAATTGGACAAAATCCCGGATTGGACAAATATAGAATGGACAAAATCCCGAATAGGACAAAATCCCGAATTGGACAAAATCTCGAATTGGACAAAATCCCGAATTGGACAAAATCCAGAATTGGAAAAAATCCAGAATCGAACTAACATCAAAGATAGGGAAAGTCAGGGTTGATAGTGTACTCACTGCTGGCTTATAAGCACTAATAAATATAAATAATTAATTTGCCAACAAAACTACATGTCTTTCATTCGCTTTTGTCGTGGCGACCTAAAAAAAAACAGCGCATATACAAAAATAGAGTGATCAAGTCAAAAAACTTTACAGTTTTGTCGAGTTAATTAGGTGCGAAGCAGTTTGTCGTGTAGGAAAAGTCTCGCACTTTTCACGTGTTACGTCAACTCCTTCAGTGTACAGGAAAAGAAACTAGGCAGTATTTAAAATAATAGCAAGTTTTGTTCTTGACAAAAATGTAAGCAATTAAAAGGAGAAGCGAAAGTTGGCCCACGAAAAACTTCCTAAAAATAAAATTTGCTCTGTGTCCAATACTGCTTTCTTTTTTGCCAAGAATAAAATTTGGTATGAATGTTTACAGAATCAAATATTAAATGTTTTTTGCCCTCACTAAAAGGATTTTTTTGACCAAAACCAGCAAAAGAGCAATAAAGTTTAGAAAATTATACCTCAGTTCAATGATTATGTGTTATGGTCATTACATGTTTTAATATGTTTTTTTCTGGATCGGCGAGTTGGTCGAGCGGTAACGCGTTCGTCTCTGGAGCGGTAGGTTTGAGGTTTTAATCTCAGGCGGTCAAATCCAGAGGTGGTGTCCTCGAGGACGTCCTTGGCCTCGAGAACACATTTTCAAGTCCTTGGTTTTGGCCTCGAAGCTCAGGTTCTTGGCTTGGGTCTCGAAGCCTACAACTTCTCGAAAATGTTCTGTGCTAGGTTCGGGAACATCAATCTTTTTTTAATTGGTTTTAAAAAACAAAAAAACACAACGTATCTGATAGTACTCGTACGTCAATTCGTTGTTTCTTTTCCTTACTTGAAAAATAATACAATGTGATAGCCAACTAAGCCAAGTCATACTGGAACTTATTAAAAATGACATTGTGTGAAAGCTCTGATCAGAGAATAAGGAAACAAAACGCATTGTAAAAAATTGTTGTTTTTATTTCTGCTAATACTTCCGGTGCAGGCGGTAAAACTGCAAAGCACTACAGCAAAGCCATCCAGAGCCATAATAAGGAATCCGGGGTCCGGACAAACATTTTGAGTTGCTATTGCTAAAACATGACCAAGCCTATTCGGTGTTTGAATTTAGAAAGTATGTGTGTGATAATAAAATGTAATAAAGTATTACTAGAGAAGACATATCGGTATACTACCGTAATTTTGTTAGTATATCTTCTTGAGAACGCCAACTTGTTCTGAAAATGCGCAACTTTGAGATGAGAAAGAATAACTCTAATCACTGGAAAGCGGTCTGGGGGCAAAACCACGTCCACTGAACAATTTGTGTGTTGGAAATAACCGCTAAGAACCCCAAATAACAAACTATTGAATCACAAAAAAACGCTACATGAAGGATTATTAAATGATAGTATGTGTGAAGTTAATTACAACTAGAATTGTTCAAATGCCTGGAGCAATTAACAAATTTTGTGCAAGCTTTCACAAAAAAATGGGCGCTTTTAGAGAAAAATTAATGGTTGATTATTTTTCCGTTTCGACAATTGTAGACCTTTTGGAGGGGGCACGGCTCAAATGTCTCCAATGCCTTCCTTCTTAATACAAACCTGCTGGGGTCCTTAGGTTTTTTTGAAAATAAATACCTTATGTAAATTTATCAGATTTCTGTTAACGGCCGAAACCTTCGTACTCATTCATTGGCAGGCTTTATAGATATGAGAGAGACAAAATGCACTGAAATGTAAAGAAAAGATTGGCTTAAAATCAAAGTTGGGAAATTGTGAGAAAACTAAAGTTTTTCTAACTCAGCATTTACGGTATTTTCTTTTCAAATTGCATTGAAATTTTAAATGTGTAATCTTCTTTAACGTCACAAAATTGCTTTTTTTTCAAAAAATTATCAAAATTTTTAACGGGGGCTTGGGGATAAATTGCTCTCGCCCCAAACCCCCTTTTTTCAATGCCAAAAACTTTTGAGCTAACAAATTTACCCTTTACGGTACTTCAATTAATTTTAAAAACATAAATCCACAGTATTTTGCAATATTTTTAGAAAACATTTTTGAAAAATTCCTTGAAAAGAAATGGTTTAACCAAGCAATGTGGTTTGCGTACAGGAAATTACTAAAAACGTGGGGATCCATAATCAGTGGGCGTTTGCATCACTGCACTAACTGATGAAATTATGGCCTTAAAATTGACCATTTCTACATTTATAATTTAGCTATATTTAGCACTTCAACAATGAAATATCGCATTGGGGGACGCTTAAGCAGCCTGACAAGATACATTCGCAATGCCGTAGCAACTTGGTGTGAATTTTGCCCCGAAATCGGAAGAAAAACAAAAACAATCGCCTTCAGTTGCAATTTTTTCACAGCCAATCAGAATGAAGACGAAAAAAACAAGGTCTTCACCCTAGTTTGTGCGATTTTTATCCGCTTGATTGAAATCAAGACCAACGCAAAAAGATTTTATTAGACGATTGTTTGTTTGTGGTTTTATTGTGCGATATATGTTTTGTTTTGCGCGATATTTGACCGCCATATTCGAATAAAGACCAAGCAAAGTTTCAAAAAAGGTATTTTCCGCTCACCGTGTATGGGGGGCAGGGGCGTATTTAGGGGGGGCCATGGTGCCATGGCTCCCCTTGGGTCGCCAGGATAGTATAATTCGCGTAGAATTGTATGCAAAAGTGCGGCATACCCTCCCCCCCCCCTTTCTAACTTGGGCAGAAAGTTTGAGCTCACAATTTTTAGTGAAGTAATTTCATTACTTTTTTTTTAAGAAAGTTTTTTTTTAATTTTCAGTGAAATAATTTCATACTTTTTTTTTTAAGTAATTTTTAGTGAAGTAATTTCATTACTTTTGTGGAGTAATTTGCCCACCACTGTTAATAAGAAAGTGTTACCAGGCAGTCTGGAAACTCCTTAAGAAATGTTGTTGTTTGCTCCGCCATCTAGTGTTGGTGCCCTAATGTGGCTAAAATTACTATTGGTAGGTACTGTATATAGGCAGAGTGTAGAAAACATGCAGTACAGTAATTCCCCTTTACCAATTTTGCGTCCATGATTTTTAATCGGTGGCCGCCACTTTCCTGGCTGCCACTACAAAGTGAACATGCAAAATTCTCAACACTAGAGGCGCTAAAGTATTTTCGAATGCTATATTTGGTTTACGTTAGGTTATCTTTGTCGCTAATTTTCGCTTTGCCGGTGTGAAGTAAATTAAACTACAAATGATGAAATAAACTGAAAGTGTTGTATTAGATTAAGGAACGTTCGAAGTTGTCGCGATCCCATTATGAAATCATAATAACCTGACAAATATGCTGATTTCCAGCGATTTCAGCGCAATTACTGATTGTAGATTGATGCAAGGTCTTTTCGAAGCGGCTGACAGTATTACACCAAGTCGACGTAATCGATACGCTGTTGTGACGTCACAATATATTGACAGTTTGTTTAATTGTGTATTAATGCTTGCCACTAAAAGCTTTTTAGTGCATGTATTGAATAAATAAAACAGCAAACTTGAAACTGCTAAATCGGTTCAAAGTAGTCGTGACTGTATTATGACGTCATAAAGAAGTGACAAAATGCATATTTTGATGGCTCTAACAAAGTTATCAATCATAAATTTCATCAATGTCTTTGTTACGATTGAAAGTTGTGTCAAGTCGAGGTGGCGTCTCCTCTCCCGAGATGTTTTTGTGACATCATCATGCATTTACGGTTTAAGTAAATTCAAAATAGTTTATGCACTGATTAGTGGATAGGTCTAAAAATTCATCAAGAAAAGATGGGATCAGCCACAAAATAGGGGATCACAAACATCAATTCCGTCGAAAAGACCTGGGTGGCAGTAATCTGCTCAGTCGCATTACTGCTAACCGAGGATCACTATTAAGCCATCATAATTACAAGATTCGCATAGGCTGGGAAAAACTTTTGGTGGATAATCGGTACCGGCAAAGTCCAAAGCATAACAATTTTGTTAAGTCATAGAGCTCAGTCAATTTCTTGACCGAACTACCACCAAGCAAAACAGTCGCGCGCAAAAAAAAAAAATCTTCTCTGTAGCAAAAAGAAATTTGAGAGTAAAATAACCCTCCTTGCAATGCTCAGGATAGCTCTATTTCGGTCAATACCAAACCTCGTCAGCTGAGCTGGCATGAATCGAAATGAGTAAGCAACAAAAATTTTTCTCACTATTTATAGAATTTCTAGTCGCTGAAAACAGGCCAAGCCAAAAAAATATAGAAGGCCGAAACAAAAGAGCAAAAAATCGGCAAAACCAACAATAAGCTCCGAAGTCAAAATTATCGTTTCGCCTGCAATCAAAATGCAAATGAAGCGTTGAAACCGGCTACGAATCAAAAGTTCGGTCAAGAAATTGACTGAGCTCTCTGACTTAACAAAATTGTTATGCTTTGGACTTTGCCGGTACCGATTATCCACCAAAAGTTTTTCCTAGCCTATGCGAATCTTGCAATTATGATGGCTTAATAGTGATCCTCGGTTAGCAGTAATGCGACTGAGCAGATTACTGCCACCCAGGTCTTTTCGACGGAATTGATGGTTGTGATCCCCTATTTTGTGGCTGATCCCATCTTTTCTTGATGAATTTTTAGACCTATCCACTAATTGGTTTGATTTTTGGAGTTGATTGTTGAGAATCGCCTGCTGGCCTGATTCCCTGCTATTCTCCTTTCAGCTATTGGCTGTTAATTTTTGTTTGGCCTTGGTACCTTGTTAAGTTTTTCATTTTTTAAGCACAATTTTCTTCCAAAATAATGTTTTTAGTTAAAATTCTTGGCAGATTTCAACGGCTAATTTACATAATTTTTTGATCGGTTCATTAAAACTCGTAGCCGATTTCAACGCTTCATTTGCATTTTGATCGCTGGCGAAACGATAATTTTGACTTCGGAGCTTATTGTTGGTTTTGCCGATTTTTTGCTCTTTTGTTTCGGCCTTCTATAGTTTTTTGGCTTGGCCTGTTTTCGGCGTCTGGAAATTCTTATTAATAGTGAGAAAATTTTTTGTTTTTTACTCATTTCGATTCATGCCAGCTCAGCTGACGAGGTTTGGTATTGACCGAAATAGCGCTATCCTGAGCATTGCAAGGAGGGTTATTTTACTCTCAAATTTCATTTTGCTACAGAAAAGATTTTTTTTTCGCACGACTGTTTTGCTTGGTGGTAGTTCGGTCAAGAAATTGACTGAGCTCTATGACTTAACAAAATTGTTATGCTTTGGACTTTGCTGGTACCTATTATCCACCAAAAGTTTTTCCTAGCCTATGCGAATCTTGTAATTATGATGGCTTAATAGTGATCCTCGGTTAGCAGTAATGCGACTGAGCAGATTACTGCCACCCAGGTCTTTTCGACGGAATTGATGTTTGTGATCCCCTATTTTGTGGCTGATCCCATCTTTTCTTGATGAATTTTTAGACCTATCCACTAATTGGTTTGATTTTTGGAGTTGGTTGTTGAGAATCGCCTGTTGGCCTGATTCCCTGCTATTCTCCTTTCAGCTATTGGCTGTTAATTTTTGTTTGGCCTTGGTACCTTGCAAAGTTTTTCATTTTTTAAGCACAATTTTGCTTCCAAAATAATGTTTTTAGTTCAAAACTTATGGCCGATTTCCACGGCTAATTTACATAATTTTTTGATCGGTTCATTGAAAGTCGTAGCCGATTTCAACGCTTCATTTGCATTTTGATCGCTGGCGAAACGATAATTTTGACTTCGGAGCTTATTGTTGGTTTTGCCGATTTTTTGCTCTTTTGTTTCGGCCTTCTATAGTTTTTTGGCTTGGCCTGTTTTCGGCGTCTGGAAATTCTTATTAATAGTGAGAAAATTTTTTGTTTTTTACTCATTTCGATTCATGCCAGCTCAGCTGACGAGGTTTGGTATTGACCGAAATAGCGCTATCCTGAGCATTGCAAGGAGGGTTATTTTACTCTCAAATTTCATTTTGCTACAGAAAAGATTTTTTTTTCGCACGACTGTTTTGCTTGGTGGTAGTTCGGTCAAGAAATTGACTGAGCTCTATGACTTAACAAAATTGTTATGCTTTGGACTTTGCTGGTACCTATTATCCACCAAAAGTTTTTCCTAGCCTATGCGAATCTTGTAATTATGATGGCTTAATAGTGATCCTCGGTTAGCAGTAATGCGACTGAGCAGATTACTGCCACCCAGGTCTTTTCGACGGAATTGATGTTTGTGATCCCCTATTTTGTGGCTGATCCCATCTTTTCTTGATGAATTTTTAGACCTATCCACTAATTGGTTTGATTTTTGGAGTTGGTTGTTGAGAATCGCCTGTTGGCCTGATTCCCTGCTATTCTCCTTTCAGCTATTGGCTGTTAATTTTTGTTTGGCCTTGGTACCTTGCAAAGTTTTTCATTTTTTAAGCACAATTTTGCTTCCAAAATAATGTTTTTAGTTCAAAACTTATGGCCGATTTCCACGGCTAATTTACATAATTTTTTGATCGGTTCATTGAAAGTCGTAGCCGATTTCAACGCTTCATTTGCATTTTGATCGCTGGCGAAACGATAATTTTGACTTCGGAGCTTATTGTTGGTTTTGCCGATTTTTTGCTCTTTTGTTTCGGCCTTCTATAGTTTTTTGGCTTGGCCTGTTTTCGGCGTCTGGAAATTCTTATTAATAGTGAGAAAATTTTTTGTTTTTTACTCATTTCGATTCATGCCAGCTCAGCTGACGAGGTTTGGTATTGACCGAAATAGCGCTATCCTGAGCATTGCAAGGAGGGTTATTTTACTCTCAAATTTCATTTTGCTACAGAAAAGATTTTTTTTTCGCACGACTGTTTTGCTTGGTGGTAGTTCGGTCAAGAAATTGACTGAGCTCTATGACTTAACAAAATTGTTATGCTTTGGACTTTGCTGGTACCTATTATCCACCAAAAGTTTTTCCTAGCCTATGCGAATCTTGTAATTATGATGGCTTAATAGTGATCCTCGGTTAGCAGTAATGCGACTGAGCAGATTACTGCCACCCAGGTCTTTTCGACGGAATTGATGTTTGTGATCCCCTATTTTGTGGCTGATCCCATCTTTTCTTGATGAATTTTTAGACCTATCCACTAATTGGTTTGATTTTTGGAGTTGGTTGTTGAGAATCGCCTGTTGGCCTGATTCCCTGCTATTCTCCTTTCAGCTATTGGCTGTTAATTTTTGTTTGGCCTTGGTACCTTGCAAAGTTTTTCATTTTTTAAGCACAATTTTGCTTCCAAAATAATGTTTTTAGTTCAAAACTTATGGCCGATTTCCACGGCTAATTTACATAATTTTTTGATCGGTTCATTGAAAGTCGTAGCCGATTTCAACGCTTCATTTGCATTTTGATCGCTGGCGAAACGATAATTTTGACTTCGGAGCTTATTGTTGGTTTTGCCGATTTTTTGCTCTTTTGTTTCGGCCTTCTATAGTTTTTTGGCTTGGCCTGTTTTCAGCGACTAGAAATTCTATAAATACTGAGAAAAATTTTTGTTGCTTACTCATTTCGATTCATGCCAGCTCAGCTGACGAGGTTTGGTATTGACCGAAATAGCGCTATCCTGAGCATTGCATGGAGGGTTATTTTACTCTCAAATTTCTTTTTGCTACAGAGAAGATTTTTTTTTTTGCGCGCGACTGTTTTGCTTGGTGGTAGTTCGGTCAAGAAATTGACTGAGCTCTATGACTTAACAAAATTGTTATGCTTTGGACTTTGCCGGTACCGATTATCCACCAAAAGTTTTTCCTAGCCTATGCGAATCTTGTAGTTTATGCACTGTTGATTAATTTAATTGTGCCGGCATTTACTATATTAATTAACAAAACTGAAAGTGCAAAATTGTCTGGAAATAGTCAGGACTTTATTGTGACATCATAATCTGATTTAACAAATTTCCGGTTTTAAGGTATATTAAAACAGTTATTCATCATAAATCATGTCAAGAAATTCGATCGTAGCATGTCAAAGCTTAGCACCTACCAAAGTGGTCGGAATGTTGCTGTGATGTCATAAGGAATTAGGATTTATATTAATGCTTGCTGTTGAACAACATTTTAGTGTTTGCATTGAAGAAATTATAAGTAACACATGTTATGGTGCTAAATCGGTTCAAAGTCGTTGGGAGAGTACTATAATGTCATAATGACGTTAACGACATTGCTTATTCCAAGTGTTACTTGTATCAGTTATTGATACTTAACTATACTGATATCTAAAGGATTCATTGCAGTTGAAGGTTTCATTTAGATTCAAAAAAATTGAGATGCTATTTTGGCGTCATAATGCCATTACGGTTTACCTAAATTCAAACTAATTGATACTCTGTTGATAAACAGCTATTTCAATAACGAAATTGGACATGAAAAAATTGCCCGAATGTAGTCGTGATGCTAGTATGACGTCACAATGTCGTTGAACAAATTTGGTAATGTCAAGCAGTTTTAGATCGCAAGTTAACGATGATAAATGATATCAAGATCTTTATTGTTGCTAAAAAGTTCCACATCAGTGGAAGTGGTCGAGTCGCTGCTATGATGTCATAATAATGAATAAGCTTAATTATTATGTTTTTGACATTTTCGGTTGATGCCTGAGTTGAATTGTTTTATGTCATTGGTTTGAACAAACTTGGAAGTGCTGCCCGAAATTGGTTCAAAGCACACGGCAGTGTACTATGACGTTAACAAAATTGCTAATTCTAAGAGACACTTATTAAGTACTATCGATCATTTATCATAAGTATCAAAATGAATTTCCTGGGGATAAAAGTTTAAGACGAAAACCTCATCATTGTTTATTTCAACTTAAGAATCACTAACAACGTCAAAGGCAATGTCAAGCAAAAATAAAATTTCTTTTTAACAGCAAAAATAAAAACAAAAATAAAATTTAATGCTGTTCAACAGCAACCATTAATATAAATTTCGCAAAAATGCTAATTTACATGACGTAATAATATAGTTTGAATGATTTAAGTGACTTATTTAAGTGATGTCATAATGGAGCCATGGCTACTTTGAGCCGATTTACTACTTTCAAGTTTTTATAATCAATATCATAAAAACGTTTAGCAGTGCATGAATTAATAATCTACATTTAAGGAAACCATAAATGTCCCATGAAGTCACAAAAAGCATCTCAAGTTGGAGCAGCACGACGACTGAACTTAAAAACTTTAAATCATAGCAAAGACATTGATGGAAATTATGATAGATAATTGCATTAGAATCGTTTGAAATAAGTGTATTTGTCACTTCATTATGACGTCATAGTCCTGTCGCAATTGCTACTTCAAACTGATCTATCAATTTCAGGTTTGTTGTTTTATCTGTTTAATGCGAGCACTAAAAAGCTGTTTAAAAGCAAGCATTAATTTAAAAGAAATAAACTCTCATTGATTTGTGTCGTCACAATAACGTCTCGATCATTTCGACTCGATGCAAAACTTTCAGCTTCAACAACATGATTTGCATCAATCTACGTTCGACAATGGCACTGAAATCGTTGCAAATTATTAAGTTTTTCAGGTTATTATGACGTCATTATGGAATCCCGACTACGTCGAGCATGCTTCGCGCCGATACACCATTTTTAGGTTTGTAGTTCATTTTATTCAAAACCGCCACGAAGCAAAAGCTACCAAAAATCAAAATACAACATTTGAAAATACTTTAGCGTCTCTAGTGTTAAAAAGATTGCACAACATTCGGAAATACTTTAGCGTCTCTAGTGTTAAAAAGGTTGCATGAGTGGCTTTACAACTCAACTTTGCAATGAGTGGCAGCCACCGATTAAAAATCGTGGACAATGGAATCACTGGGAGTAAAACTACTCTATGTTCTCTAATCTCTAGCCTATACTGAGCTGTAGCTACAGGACTCCAACACTAGATGGCGGTGCAAACAACAACATTCACGTGATTATGCGTTTAGTTGCCAGACTAGTACTATAACGACTATGGTACTATGGTAAACCTCATTTCTTTTTCACTAAAAGATTGTTTTTTCTACTGTAATTATTTGGTGTTGTTTTTACTATGGACCCCGTGAGTTTGAAATACTCGTAAACATTGAATAGCAATAATACTCACAGGGTCCATAGTAAAAACAACACCAGATAATTACAGTAGAAAAAAACAATCTTTCAGTGAAAAGGAAATGAGGTTTAGCATATCACAGAAACACTTCCCTATAAACCATACACACACAAAATACTACAATAATAATCAGTTTATAGCGATGAATTAAAGCTAATAGAACATATTAATTGCTTCAAGCCGAAGATTAGAGGAAGCATAGTAGCGTTCAATGAAGTTTACGTTTTATCATTTAACTCCATATTAAGTCAATGTTGTATCAATTATTACGTCCATTCTGATTGTCAACCACTTTACGGGTGCAATGCATTAATAACAATTATGATAAAAAGTTTTTCCTGAGGTTCCTCTGGTGTTCTAGGCTAGCTTTGAGAAATCACACAGGTGCTACTCAAAAGACTAACTTTATTGCTGACGTTTCGCTAGTTAGAAGCAACTAGCTTCTTCAGAGCACTGCTATCAGTAGTGATGGCAAAACGCCATCAACTTCTGATAGCAATAAACAGAAAAACGATCCCACACATTGCTGCAGTAGAATTACTAGCGAAAAAATTCAAAATAAGGCTCCGATAAAATTCATTGTTACGATAGGCTACGTCATACAGATAATGTAAAGGTGCGTATAAAAATGAAAGAAAGCGGTTCTATGAAAATAATTTCTCCGAATTAACATTGCAGCAAAACACGTTAGAACTAACACTAGGAAATTATGATAATCATCAAGTTAATAGTAGTTCTTGTTTGTTAATAGTGGTTAATAGTAATAGGTTTTCCTGTCTACTTCATCGTCAATTAAGACATTTTCTCAAAAAACTATCAATTCAAATAAGCAAATTGTGTCAACATGTCTAGTTAGAATTGTCAGCCTAAAATCACTGGCCTAGCCCTGCTCCGCAGAAGTACACTTTTAGGAACAGAACTGGGGAGACGGAGTCGAGAGCTGAATTTTATTCTTACTGACGCTAAATCGAGAATCAAAACAATTCGTGTTGATTTGAAAGTCGAATAAAATTAGCTCTCTACCCAGGACCACTTTACCCTGGAACTCTAGCCACAAACTTCAAACGTTGACTGCTTGTAATGAACTAATCATGCTTTTGATTAGGTTTAGACAAGCATTTTAAAATGGAATCAATACAAAGAAGACATATAAATATAAATGATTTATTCTAGTAACCACTCAATCTCAATATAACATTTTAAGTTAGTTTTGTTGATCGGCTCTGGTTCTGAGATGAAGAAAACGATGCAGCTATAATAGCTTTATTGGAATCGGACTCCGCACGAACAACTCCATCACATTTTACGTTCCTAGGCCACAGCAACTTCTTTCAGTGATCAAAACAACCTATTGTAATCAAATCATTGAGTAACAACTTTATATAATACACCCATATTGCGTTATTTGCAACACAGCTAGTCATGAAAAATAAACTACAATCGTTGCAATATCAGTTCCAAAACAGATAGATGCAAACACACCTGCTTTCTTTACTCTTCTCATCAGATTGAGATTAGTTTGATAATCTCTCCATCGCGCTTGCTTGAGAATGGGGTAAATGAATCGGCTTAATATTAATATTTGCATTAAAATTGACATCGCAGTCCAGGCATTCACTATTTTGCTTAAGGCTGTACAGAATTGTCGTCAATAATACAGCCAATTTTTCTGTTAAGGCGGTATTGTACTTTTATTAAATAGACGATTGCCAAACTTATCCAAATCAAAATCCACAAAATCAAAACCACAAAACTGAACAAACTGACATATTTGTTGTTAAAAACTTTCAGTGGTGGATGAAGTAAATAACCCTTTGTCTGAGCCACAGAAACGAATAAACTAAACCATTGCCAACGGGAAAGGCAATATCAGAGATAGAATTGAAAACAACTTACGCGGTTTCAGCAGATGTCTGATTGGACCCATTAAATATTGCAATGCCTTTTACTTACCAGTAACTAGCCGAGCTAACAAATAGAACCAAAGAAGCAATGTTAATGGAGAAACATGCATATTTGGACAGAAATCTGTATCTTTTTTCAACAGGAAGTTGCAAAAGTCGGATTTGGCAAGGTTTTTTTACCCTTATTTTGTGATAAACCAAGGAAAGCAAAACGTAGAGAAAGGCCGAAGAAAGAAGGCTAGAAATTGCAATGTTACTGATCCAATACTCCAGTTTGAATTCCAGACCAGTGCATTTCGCAACATTCTCCATGGATTTCGCAAAAAATCAATAATTTTACAACACAAAGGTGCTCAAAAGATCTCAAAATGAACAACACTTAAAAATATTCCATTTTGGAACTGGGTCGTTCGTGCGTATGAACGAAGCACTTTTTATTTGTCAAATCACATAAATGCAGAGCACCATATTTTGGATCCTGTTTGCAAAACAGTGTTTTGTCAGGGTGGACCACTAGTCTGCATAAATAAAAACGCAGCTGTGTTCCAGTAGGAAATAGCAAAAAGCGTAAGTCTTCTTTAAGGACACAACGACGCATTACCCGTTCGGGAATCGAACCGGGATTTATAGTAACCTTATGATCACCAACTCGACGCTCTATCAACTGAAGTATCTCCGCCGCATTCCGAAACTGATCATTGATCCAGCGAAGAGAGCCTCTTCTATTGAAACAGTGGAAACAGTTCGATTCTCGGTGATTTCAAACCAAAAACTATACCGTTAGAACCCAACTTGATGTGTTTAA
The DNA here is from genome assembly GCA_963965965.1 of Trididemnum nubilum. Classification (NCBI taxonomy): domain Eukaryota; kingdom Metazoa; phylum Chordata; class Ascidiacea; order Aplousobranchia; family Didemnidae; genus Trididemnum; species Trididemnum nubilum. The sequence goes on along the minus strand of OZ014471.1, from coordinate 17,773,184 downwards.
AAGGGCAGAGTATTGGAGCGTGTGATAGACATAATATGGTCATGTGGAAGCTTTGACTCGAAGACCGCAAAATCGCTTCGTTTGCTTTTTTTTTTTGGTCAGGGCAATTTGGTACCGCTTGGCAAGTACTAGAGATGCAAAAAAATGATGCTTGCTTTTTTTTAAAAAAAATTGCTTTTGCTTTTTTTTGATTTCAAAAAGAACATTGTGTTCTTCGTTTTATTGATTTTTTTTTTTAATAGTTATTTTTGAATCAAATCGGAATTGTTGTTTTGTAACACCCTTAATATTAGCAAGCCTGTCCTGAAAACCGTGAAATCTTTGGCAGGTTGTAAGCCTGAAAAAAGGTCATCGAATCAAAAATTTTCTTATTCTCGCTCAGGCGCGTAGCCAGAAATTCGCAATGGGGGGCTGTTTTGGGGGTCTGGGGGCGGAGCCCCCAGCCGCCGGAGGCCAATGGGGGCCTGGGGGCTTCGTCCCCCGCCGGCGACGGCTAGGGGTTTGGGGACAAAGTCTCCAGCTGCCGAAAGCGCAGGGGCCTGGAAGCGGAGCCCCAAGCGCTCAAAAATTTTGCATTTTTTTGCAAAAATAACTTCATTTTAGAGCTATTTTGATTAAAAAATGATGCTTTTAAAACGTGGCTTAAAAATTGGCAGTGCAAACATGATTAAACTGGTTGCCTAAATGTGCTATTTGAGAGTGGCTAATGGTAAAATTTTAGTTCTCTTATTTAGATGCTGGTAAATTATAAAACCGAAAAGTTCAATAAAATTCATACGGAGTAATCTACTTCCTATACAGTTTATAGAGAAAAATAATTGGGGGGGCTAATGAAAAGAAATTTGAGAGAAACTGGTAATTAACTAATACTGAATAGCCTCCCTTATTCCTTAGTTTATAGTATATTTGTTGATGACAACTATGTTTAGCATTTTTACACTTGCTATCAAATTTGATTGCGTATTTTTGACCATTTTTCAGAGTTTTTATTTATTTGTTAGTTTTAATTTCAATAAATTAGCCCCCCCCCTAAATAGATGTTTCAAAATATGTTTTAAATCACTATAATTTAAAGTCTCAAAAAGTGCTAAAAACATAGTGTTTTTCTCATTCTGCATTTTGGTCGACATGCCAATGGGGGGATATAGCCCCCCCCCCCCCCCCCCCCCCCCCGCATCTCCTGGCTACGCAACTGTTCTCGCTGTATTTCGCCGAAGTGTAGTGCAGCGAGTATAAAGAAAAATTTGGTTTGATTTGACGATGACTTTTCGGTGTAACCTACTCTGCTACTCAACGGAAAAATAACATACAGTAAATCAAGGGTCAAAATAACTTTTAAACAGTCAACCTATATTTTTGGCTATCTAAAATCTTATTAGCTAGACCACAAGCTATAGGCTACTCGTCCATCAACGCAATTGATGGCTAGTCATACTCAAACAATCCCAAAAGTATGTTTGGTGGACAAAGTCTTTTGATTGCTCACAAGGTTAGTGCGCTGAATACTGACTCGTGATTTTTAAATATATTTTTTATCCCGAGGCTAGTATTGTTCTTAATTTCTTCATAAATTTTGAGCAAAAATGAGTCTCGTGTTCGTATAAATTGTTAGTTATACAAAAAAACTAAAGAATTTAGTGGTACTACGCTCATAAAAAAATGGATCTATCAAATTAGATCAATAAATCAAAGAATCATAAAATTGTTTCAGTGGCGAATAGTTTTATTTGTAGAATACTGTTGGCAAAGGTGGGCAGCCCAAGTCATAAAAGTTGTGCTGCAAGTGCACGCGCAACTACTCTGGAAATCTTGCGCCGCAAGCCCAAAAAAATATTTGCGCCGCAAGCGCAAGTGTGACGTTTTGAAAAGTATAATTCTAGTTGACTTACTGCTCAAACTGTGCTAGTGCGAAGCCAGTATTCAAAATAAATTATGCATGCTACCAAATTTGTAAAACAAAAGATTTCCTTTAAAAAAATACTAGGATTTGAAAATGTGCATCGCTTAACCTTTTTTGGCGAAGAACTTCGTTATACCCAGGGCCTGCGAGAGGGAGGTTCAGGGGGTACATCGTACCCGGGCCCGGGTCTAGGGGGCCCCGGGCTTAGGGGGGCCGGAAGAGTTGAGGTAGTCGCGTTCAGTTTTGGACCAAAAGTTTTTTCATCCCTGCCCATTTTGCGTCCCTGACCTAGGGCAAAAAAATGGGACCAAATTTAAGCGAAGACCCTTTTTTTTTACTCTTCATCTAATTTTGGGCAAAAAATGGGACCAAATTTGAGTGAAGATCTTTTTTGGATTTATTTGTTTGTACTTCACGTAATTTTGGGGGCCCGGCATCGATCTTCGTACCCCATGGAAAAATTTCTCTCTGAGGCCTAATGAAAAAATACTTAATGAAAAAATACTCTCAACACCCGTACCCTAGGAAACTGGGGCATTAAAAAATTCCACTTGTAAATGCATCATGAGGAGGTAAGCGAACGTCTTCGGAGTTTGGAGTCACTGTTTTTTTTTAATGGCTCGTCAAGAAAATTATTTACTAGCTTCGATACATATTTTATGCTTTTGGAGGAATTAGCATCGCTCTCTGACGAATGGAGAACGCCAAAAAAATCATTTTGTTTTTTGTTTAAAGAAATTGAACCATCCAAGATTTACTTATAAAAGCTATACCAATGATATCACTCCTGTTTGCAATATCTTTCACCGTTTTCCCGGACTAGCAGAAAAGTTGTAATTATTAACTTACTTTCTGTTGTTTCTTGTTTTTGAATTACGGTAAAAAAGTAGGACTGTTGCGAGTAACGCGTTTAATGCCTATGCCAAGAAAAAGATTTTTTAGAAACAAGAAGGGTATTTAGAACGAAAATTACAAAAGCAATTTTTCTGTTTAAAATTTGATTTTACAACAATTTTTTTAATTACTCAATTGAAAAATTTTTTTGAAAAATCGGAAAAAATATTTTGGAGAAAAACGTTTCAGCGAAAGAAGACCCCTGCTGTAAATCCAATAAAATTTTTGCAAGCAGTAGACGAATAAAATTTCCCATGACGAGGCTTGTTTGTACCTACCTCGTCATAGTCGTAGCCAGAAAGGAGGAGAGGGCAAAAGGCCCGCCCCCTTCCCAATCGAAATGCCACCTATGATAAAAATAGTTACAACAAACCCTAATGCTTTTTCAGTTTCTTATTAGCATTTTCGCGTATGAACCAGAGTTGTAAACGGACCGACTAGTTTACGCCCAAACCCGGCCCAAACCCGAAAATATAAGCCCGAACCCGTAAACTAATTTGAAGCCCAAGTCATGCGCGAAAAAACCCTTAAGTTAAGTTAGGTCTGAAAAATTTAGCAATATTGCCGAGTTATTTTGATTATATTTTTGTGCATTTAGGACAAAAAGTACATCTCAGGCCAGAATTAAGCCCGAAATTTTTGTCAACTTTAGGCCCAAACCCGGCCCGAAAAGCCCGGCCCGACTTACTACTCTGGTATGAATAGCATACGAGTACAATAGACTAATATTAATATTGACGACTAGGTGGCTTGGGCCCCCTCAAATCAAATTTTTACGATTCAATTTAAATGTATATTATCCAGGAGAAATTTAGGTTTTTTGTCCTAAAAGTTGCAACCTTAGACCCTCATCTAATCACTTTGTGAACTAAATGCAATAACATGACTACTTAGTACCCATCTATAGCACAAATTTCAAATAACAATCCACCTTCACCTTACCAGTTTTTACGCGACAAAACACTTTTGACAAAAAAAATTAGCTTGGAAAAATGCTTATTGAACAAAATATTGAATTTGAATTGAGGGAGCTTGGCCCCCTATAGGCGACCATGTAGCCCATACTCCAAAACCCAGTTATTTTCATGACAAAATAAAAATCTCCAAAGCAAATACTTGAGGGATTATTATTTACTGCTAAAAATATTGCACGAGGCATTGTGCCTTACTTCTCCCACCTGGGCCAGGTCACTTACAAAATTTAATTCCCAAATTGAGGATTTTAAACGTGTTTTGGACTTGATCTGTAAATAAAGGGAAGACTCACCAGTTTGATTTTTTCAATTGGCTTTCAAATCTTTAAAATTTAGTTATTTCAAATGGCTCGAAAAACATGAGAAATATGATCCTAATGGTATTAAATTAGCTATTTTTCCCAAAAAAATTACAAAAAATCGCCCAGTGGCCGGCCCAAGTACCACCGTTTGCAGTGGTGGGCAAGTTACTTTCTAAAAGTAACTAGTTTCAAGTTACAGTTACTTGGCAAAAAAAGTAACTAAGTTACAGTTACAGTTATAAATTTGAAAAAGTAACTAGTTACAGTTACAGTTACAAGTTACAGTTACTTTTAGTGATTAAAAATTTGGACTAAAAACAGGCCTGTCGGCACTTGCCAGATTACGTCTGTCTCAAAAGTATATTAAGACCAAACCAAGGATCGATGTTTCTTTGTCAAAAAATTTAGTTTTGTCAAAGCGTTAAATTTCATACATCAACTTCCAAAGTCGCATTTGTGTAAGAATGCAAAGGAAAAAGGACTAGCTAGATCTAAAAATATGCACTAATAGTTACAAAAATTTTGAAAACAGAAATCAGTTAATTGCCTTTCAAAAAGGCTAATATTTCAAAGTGTTCGTCACTGAGCCCACAGCGTTTTGGTTTTAAGATATCTTTACCCAAACTAAATAGTCTCTCCACTGCTGCACTAGATGGTAGGGTAGTATTATATTAAAATTGCAAACTAACACTGATTGCTAGTACACGTACAGCTGTGCAGTTGGCACACTCAGCTCTGAATCCCCAAACGGTTTCAATCACCAGAATGCGAAGTTGGAAAACTATTACTGTCTTCACTTTAACCAGCAATCTCATGTATAGTCCAGAGAACACGGTGAAAAAATATGGATAAAAGATTATGGTAGATCAGACATGCGACTGTGCGTCCTGTGTTGCCAGTGTAATACCATTATTTTGAATGGAATTCATAAAAAATCTGTAATTTGCTTCAAAGTATGCAGTACAAAAAGTAACTGTAACTGTAACTTTTTTTAGGGCTCTGAACTGGTAACTAGTTACAAATATCGTTACATCTGAAAAAAAGTAACGAAGTTACAGTTACTAAAAAAGTAACTAGTTACAGTAACTAGTTACAATTGTAACTAGTTACTGCCCACCACTGACCGTTTGTGACGTACAGATAAACAAGTTTACTCACCACGTCTCCCAACTTAAACAATTATGAAAACTTTTTAACTTTTGGTTCAAGTCCTTTCCCTTTAGCAAAATCCAGGTTACATGACAATCCAGGCCCGACATCTAATCCTCCATTTTAGGAGCAGTAGCGCGCTACTGTAGTAGCGGCGCTACCGCTACCGCAAGTTTTTGAGTAGCGGTAGCGCCGCTACTGTAGAAACCGAGGAACGGGAAGCGATAGCGACGCTACTTTTTTGGGCAAGTAGCGGTAGCGATAGCGCCGCTACTTTTAGAAAATGAACCATCCCGCTACTGCTACTTATTTCAAGTGCTTATAGTAAAATCAAAAACAGATACATTAGTACATTGTTATATTTAGTTCACAAAATTGTTAGTACGGGTGAGAACGCCGAAATAACTTTGTTTGTGACGTTGTAATGACAAATTTATTACGTTTTGCTATTTCCAGCAATAGATTTGTGCAAGTGATCGCTGTCATCTAAAGTCCAAACTAAACTACAGCCTCATTGCTGTGGTTCAGTAGCTGCTGTATCTGAATAGGAGTAGCGCATACTATAGGTTAATTATTATAAAGTAATATTCGGTCTGTTGGCAAAAAGCGAACTAAAAAAAAAGCAAAAATACAGTTAGGCACCAGAGTAGAGATTTGCGCTTAGTGAGGCCGCATTAGACAGTTAGAGGCTGAACCGGAGCCAAAATAGGGTGCTTGTGTGGAGGGGGCTCAGAAAAGTTTTTTGGGGAGGTGCGGTTTGAAAACAATGAAATGCAGTAACTTTTTTCGTTAATTTTAGGTAAAGACCAAAAAAAGGTCTTCATCGAAATGCTTTAGCTTTTTCGTTAATTTTAACCAAAAAAAAATAAACAAGACATGTCTATTTTAGTTGCAGATCAAAAAAATAAATAAATAAATAAATAAACTTTGAAAACATTTTTGCGAAGTTCTGTTGCTGTAATTTGTAGTTGCCGTCCAGCAATTTATTTTGTTTGTTTGTTTGCATAGCAATGTTCAGGGTTGATTAAGTGTTTGTTTTCGTTTGAACAATAAACAAATATAATTAATGAAGAATACGAAGCATAGCTTTAATTTGAGCAAACTAAATCTATATGGTTTTCAACCTACGGGTCGCGACCCATAGTTAGGTCGCCTGAAAATTCTTTTGGGTCGCTTGGTTTCTTTTTGCAGACATCCACAAAGGGTGAAATATGTAGCCATAACGCAATAATAAAAAATGACTCAGTAAACCCGCTGAAATATGTGGATTCCCGAAGTAAAAACGTCTCTTTTGGTCTTCACCTTAAAACCCGCCGTATACAAAGCCTTGTGGTACACGAGTCTGATCGAACCCGCGGAAGTTTGTGGATTCCTAAAGTGAAGATCTTTTTTCTGGTCTTCACCTAACATTCTGCAAATATAGGTCGTTTAATGTCACACATTTGACTTTTTCAATAACTTTGGGTCGCATTGAAAAAAGGTTGAGAATCACTGATCTCAATGTCACAAGCGCTCTGTTTTTGATCACAAAAATGTCGTTAATTATTTACTAAATACTTTTTGTTAAAAGAACGATACTACTTTTACAAGACCACGAAATTTAGTTTTGTTCAAAATTTGAAAAACAAATTTGGACCAAAGCTAGCCTTAGCAGAAAAAAAAATTTAGAGAGCATCCATCTGATTCATTCATTCAACGCATTTGTACCACATCAATGGAGTTCTCTTGATCTTTTCTATATTGCCATTGTTGATTTTAATGACTTGTCTAACAGTATAGGCTTAATTGTAATTACATTTTATTCGCCAAGTTGCCTTGGCCAGGAGACAGCAAAGGGGCCTTTCGGTCTTCGAGTCAAGCCGCCACCTGCCCACCTATTTAACACACTCGGCGGAGGCTTCACACTGTCCCTTTAAGTGCTGAATGTCAAGCACGGAAGCTGTGAACTATATATAGGGCTATATATAATTATATGCTTTTATAGTCTTTGGTTTGACCCGACCGGGAATCGAGCCCGAGTCTACCGCATCAGTAAAAGACGCTCTATCCACTCAACCACTGACCGGTTATAAATAATAATGATCTAATTTAAAACAAAAGTTAACTTTTAACAAAAATAAATATGCCACTTTTTACTTAATGAAATTTATGTCACTTTATACTCCAACTATGGTTAAGAGCAAATGAGGTTAAAAATACTGTACGTAAAAATTTTAAAACAGTCTGCCCAAACCCAAAATTTACTGGTTTCAGAAAATTTACAGCTTTTTCAGCTACGCTATTCACAAGACACTCGATGATAATCTGATCTATCTTCTTCATCATCCCAGTATATACCCAATTACTCATAAGTCACTGCAAAAAAAAAGAAATTACGCGTTATTCAAAGTAGCGGGTAGCGGTAGCGGGTAGCGCCGCTACTTTTGTGGTAAAGTAGCGGTTGCGTGCTACTTTTGAAGACAAAAAGCGGATGCGTAGCGATAGCGACGCTACTTTTTAGAGCAAGTAGCGGTTGCGGGAGCGGCGCTACCTTTGAAGTAGCGCGTGCCCATCTCTGCATATGGATAAACAAGTTTACTCACCACGTCTCCCAACTTAAACAATGTTGGAAACTTTTTAACTTTTGTTCAAGTTAGTCCTTTCCCTTTGGCAAAATCCAGGTTACATGCCAACCCAGGCCCCGCCATCTGATCCTCCATTTTAGGATATCATTGTCCTATGAAAGTCCCTTGCTTCAAAAATTTTTGTTGGCGTCATTGCGTGTGATTTGCTGTTTGGCCCTCATTCCCAATCAAAAATCTTAGTTACGCCCATACACCTTGCATAGGCGTAGCCAGGGGGGCTAGGGGGCCCGGGCACCCCCTCAATTGAAATGCTACCAATGATAAAAATGTCACAAAAAAAACTATTGTTACTTTAGTTTCAGTTTTTTTTTTAGGGAAGTGGCTATTTTGCCTCTAGAGGCAAAGTAGTGTTTTTCCTCTGTTTGGATTAGGGCTAGGGTTGGGATTAGGGTTAGGATTAAGGTTAGAGTTTGGGTTGGGGTTAGGGTTTGGGTTAGCATTAGGCTTAGGTCTATTTTGGCACTTGCGGCAAAATAGCCGTTAGGACTATTTTGCCTCCCAATGGCAAAATAACACGGGGCTATTTTGCCTCTAGAGGCAAAATAGCCTCTAGAGGCAAAATAGCCACTGCCTTTTTTTAGCATCTTCGCATACAACAGTACACGCGTACAGCAGTAATTAACAATACTATTAATCCAGGGGCCCCGGGCCCCCTCAATTTAATTTTTGCTAATCAATTTAAATGGGCCCCCAAAACTAATATTTAAATGGCCCCCAATTTTAATGGGCTCCCAGCAATATTATTAATCCAGGGGGCCCAGGCTCCCTAATTTAATTTTTCCGACCAATTTAAATGGGCCCCTACAATAATATTTAAATGGCCCCAAATTTTTATGGGCCCCCAACAACATTATTGATTCAAGGGGCCCAGGCCCCCTCAATTCAATTTTTGCCATCCAATTTAAATGGGCCCCTTACAATAATATTTAAATGGGCTTCCAACAATATTATTGATCCAGGGGGCCCGCGCCCCTAAATTTCATTTATGCCAACCAATTTAAATGGGCCCCCTACAATAAAATTTATATGGCCCCCAATTTAAATGGGCCCCCAACAATATTTTGTTCCAAGGGCCAGGGCCCCCTCAGTTTAATTTTTGCCAACCAATCTAAACGTATATAACCCGACTGAAATTAAGGGTTTTTATCTTTTAAGTTGATAACTGATGCCCTCATTTAACCTTTTTTATGAACGTAATGCAATAACCATTAACCAGGGACGGATTTAACATATGGCTCAGTGCCAGGGGCCCCGTGCTCAAATGGTAAGACTTTTTTTTGGTCTTCACCTGTATTTGGCAGGAAAAAATAGCGAATATCCCAAAGTGCCAGGAGCCCAACTCAATGTAAATCCGGCCCGGGCATTAACATGGTTTGTAGGCGTAATTAACTAACTTACGTATTGTACATTTTTCAATAACAATTCACCTCCACCTTGCCAGTTTTTATGCAACAAAAAACTCTTTAAAAAATTAGCTACAGTAAGGTGAATGCTCACTGAACAAATATTTGAATTGAGGCGGCCTGGGCCCCCTGGCCGTATCAGCCTGTTTACATGTGCACTTTTGGGAACCAGTTCTTAGTTCTAGTGCCTGAATTTTGCTGAGTCACACACAAAAAGGCTCTGAATTACGTCACAGAACCTTTTTTGTGTGTGACTCAGCAAAATTCAGGCACTAGAACTAAGAACTGGTTCCCAAAAGTGCACATGTAAACAGGCTACCTACTCCCAAAACTGGTTATTTTCATGACAAAACAATAATCTCTAAAAAAAATATTCGACAGGATAGTTAATTACCAGAGGTGGAGTCCTCGAGGACGTCCTTGGCCTCGAGGACAGATTTTGAAGTCCTTGGCCTTGGCCTCGAAGGTCAAGTCCTTGGCCTTGGCCTCGAGGCCTGAAGTCCTCGAAAATTGGCCTGTCCTCGGCTCGAGGACAGCACTATTTTTCGGAAAGTTAAAATTTTGTGGAGCGGTTGAAAAATTTTTTGGAAAGCGTTTTTTCGTGGAGATCGCTTGAAAAATTTTTGTGAAGACCTTTTTTTTTTTTTTTTTTTTTTTTGGAGATCGCCTGAAAAATTTTTGTGAAGACCTTTTTTTTTTTTTTTTTTGGAGAGCACTTGCGCTTTGTGTCCTTGGTCCTTGGCCTTGGCCTCGAGCATTCCTGTCCTTGGCCTCGAGAGTGTCTGTCCTCGGAAAGGCTGTCCTTGGCCTTGGCCTCGGATTTTTTTTGTGTCCTTGGCCTTGGCCTTGGCCTCGAGCCTTGTGTCCTCGACTCCACCTCTGTTAATTACTGTTAAAATATTGCAGAAGGCAATGCAGTTTACTTCCCCTTACCTGGGCATAATCACTTACAAAATTTAACCCCAAAATGCAAGATTTTAAAAGTGTTTCCGGCTTAAATTATAAGAAACGAAGAATTGAACGATTTATTTTTTCAATTAGCTTTCAAATGTTAAAAATCTAGTACTTTCAAATGGCTCTGAATACGTGCGAAATGTGACCTAATGGTATTAAATAGCTTTTTTTCCAAAAAATTTTGAAAAATCGCCCAGCGGCTGGGGGCCTCGCCCCAGACCCCTATAGTTTCCAGCAGCTGGGGGCTCCGCCCCTAGCACCTCCATCTGTGATAAGTTTGATTTACAGTGCACTTCTTTACTCAACACAGGTCAACCAATTTAGACATTTTCGCATCTTAAGTATTGGTTTAAGCCCTCTACTTGAACGAGTTTCTAGTTACGAGCCAACACCAGGCCACGGCTTCTGATCCTCCATTCTACGATATCTTTGCCCCTACAAAAAATTCCTCTTTCGAAGTTTCTGATGACGTCATTGAATGTGATTTGTGGTTTGGCCCCCCCGAATCAAAAATTTTGGCTACGCCTATGATACCTTGTCAATGTTTTTTTCTTAACTTTAATCACATTATTGAAAAACAATTATTCCTAATCATATTTGATTGTGCTTGCGCGATTACCCTCATAATTGCTAAAATGTTATTGTAGGATCTATGCTCACAATAACCTTTACATAAAAATAGCTCTAATTCCGAACTAACGAAAATAAATGAACTTTAGCGATTAACAATTAACGGTAAATAAAGTTCAAAACGAAATACTTAACTTGAATTACAAATCAGTCGTTGACTTTGAAATTGCTGTTGTTGTTACGTGCTGCTTAACCAGTCTCAAATCCAATACAGAACTTTGAATTGTTTTTTGCATGGTATGAGCTCAGATAGTGAGAAAAAGGCAATGTCACCCCACTAATCAGCTGATGCTCTGAGCAGTAGCTATCGCAGGATTTTGAAAAGGGGGGGGGGGGGGGGGCAGAAACTTCAGAAAATTTGAGACACACATAGATTAGAAATTGAAATTGTCATACTCAAATTTCGTCCCAATTTTTCGCCCAAAATCAGGTGATTTCGAGCCCAGAGCCTGATGCCCAGCTTGCAAAGGGGGGGGGGCATGCCACAATTTTGCACAATTTTCTTTGCAATTTTGCAATCCTGGTGACCCAAAGGGGGGCCATGGCCCAATGCCCCCCCCCTAAATACGCCCCTGGCTCTGAGTCTGAGCAACCTTCATGCGTCTCGAAGTAGCGTGATAAGTATCACCAGTCACTAAGGTATTACCAGCTGGTTTAACAAAACAAAGCTTCGATTGTCGGTAAGGTGACAGCCCTTACGAAGGTGTTGCATAGGCTACCATGTTATGATCAGAATTTAGATCAAAGTATTCTTGTTCTTTGAATATTTTTTTGGAATTGGACCAGGGTTCAAGTGTTTGTTACAAAACAGGAAAAGGATACAAGAGTTGTGACTTCGAAGTTCGGATCAGGATCGGATTCGGACCCACAAAATTACGACTGCGCACAATGAATACCGTATTCTGTGCGCCGCGTTAACTTTACGCCTTTGTTCTAAAAAAAGGATAAAAAATGTGGAGTGATCCACGACGTCAGCTCTATGTACTTTTTATTGTTGAAGGGTTTTTGTTCCTCGGCCGCACCAAGGGCCAGGCTACATTTGTGTTTTTTATTCCAAACTGTTGCAAGAATTTGTGATACCGCAAGTCTGCTATACGCAAACTTTTTTACGAGTTGCCACTAGCTAGCGTCATGTTGATTGTTGCCTGATTGGCTACCAATCCATTATATTTATTAATAGCGAGGGCAATACCGAAAGCTGCAATATTGCTGACTAGTTGCTGTTTCAATGATTCAGCATTCATTTTTGGCTTATGTTGATTCTGGTGATTCAGCACTACTGTCTACCTGGAGTTATTGACACAAGCAACTAGGCCTCGGCGTCCTCAGTTTAAGGTACCGTCCGTAGGTCCGTTCCTCGCAAGTGCAGCAGGCGCGTGTGCAATTTAGGTTACGATACCCCTTCCCCTGCTGTGGTCAAAGTAAAGTTGTGGTAAAGAGAAGAAGCAAAACTAGCCTACATTAACACTCTGCACGTCTAAAGTCCAACCTTGCCTGACTTTACTGCTTACTAATACTTAGGTAGCCTAGCCTAGTCTTCTAGCTCGCACCCTCTTAAGCTATTGCCAGTCAAACTGGTAGAATGAAATTTGAGTCTGAAGTTTAAAGACCTGGGAGTAAGAAAATTATGGCAGCCCACGGTAACGACACTTGTACAGTGTGTACTAGCCGTGGTAGACTGGTAGTGTGACAGTTTTGACTTGCCCATTTAGTAGGCTAGTAGTTAGCCTAGCCTACTTACTCTGCACAGATAACTGAATCGTTGGCCTGATAAAGTGATTGTGATAGGCTACTGTGGTAGTGTGATGCTTGTAACTTCGGGTGTTGCTAAGTTTTGTATCCTGTAAGCTGTTCACTTTTTTTCGGAGCCTCTGCAACCCATGTGTGAGTAGCCTATGTGTGCTCTTTTTTCAGCTATTCTTCCAAATCTAACTCTAATAAGTGCCCCAATCTAAACTACTGGCCTTCTCCAAAATAAAATCTTAACCCTAACCATAATGAGTGCGTGCATGAGACCGTGTACTCATACACCATTACATGCTAGTTATACTTAACAACACTCAATACTTTACTGCAGAGGCTGCTGTTACGTTAGTTGTTGTAAGAATAAGAAAATCGTTAGCCTATCCTAGCCTAGCCCCAAACCTAATCCTAAACCTAAGTAACCAGTAACTGAAACTCCAACCCTAACATCAATTCTAACCCAAACTCAAAATATAACCGAAACCTTAAGGATTTAAAAAATGAAAAAGAATAAATTCTGAAATGAGCAAATGGTTGCTCACTCTTTGCTCTCTTAGGCTATTCTCTTTACCTGCTATGGACATTCTGCAATGTACCGTACCATTAGTCACTTCCTACTTTTAGTTTTATGCTAGGCAACCAGTAAGCTACCGGTAGGTGTGTAGGCTTACTGCTGGTACATTGTATTTAAACATAAACAATAACAGTAGGCTATGGTCTGATAACTGGTAGTGCAAGTACAGCAGGCCTACTTGGATACCAGTAGGTCTACTAAAGTTCTGGTCAGACATACTGCATTAACAAGTCCTGATTTCACTGTTCAGAGTCACTTAGTTATAGACAACAGAATATATATACCAGATACCGGTACTTGAAGATCCATATTATAGAGGAGATGTGGAAGCAGCAAATTTTTGTGGAAGTAGATGTCTGAGGTGCTAAAAGGGTATCGCTTCTACTTTGGTCATTCATATCGACCATCAAAAACTTGAAAGCGATAAAATTTTTTGTAAAATGTACAACAAAAAGTGAATGTTCAATAAAACAACATTTAAAAAGAGATATTTTCAAAGGCTAGTGGTTAACTTAGATCTGGGGCAACCCTTACCCCTATCAACTCAAAGATAAACCATCTAGCCAACCTAACGATACTCATTTTTAAACGGATGTCGTTAAGTATAGGCTAAGTCGTCTGCTTTTTTTCAGACTTACGCACACTGGCGCAGCCAAAAATAAAAAAACAGGGGGACTAATTTTTTTTCATTATGATTAAAGCACACTCAAATCGAAAAGTTTTCATTCAGGCAAATTGTAACAAATTACAAGATTTAGTGCTAACACTAACAGGCAGGAGTCCTGCCATTGTTCAGGTAGCAGACGCATAAAAACAAAGGAGAATAAAAGTGGTTTTACCTGGTTTTACAAGTTTATTTGTTTGATGATGCAAAAGCAGTCACAAAAAACTCGTTTTCTTAACGTTGGTCATATGAGAAAATCGCAGATTGCCATTATTATTCAAGCAAGCAGGCATAGTAATAATATTTCAACTTTCAAATATAGTCAATTTCAACAAATTACGAACAAATGAGATGTAGGATTTGTAGAAAGATACCCGTACTGTATCTGATATGAACAACACCCACCTACGCCCGAAAATGATTGGTTTTTAAAAAATAAGTGTTCCCTATTATTGTTTATGATAATTGACAACACATAGCCTACTGCTTGCTATCTTCAAACAGAAAAAAATACGCTGTATTGTGGTTTGCCAATTCAAAAATTGCTGCTTCCACACCTCTGTGTAAAAGCCTACTTATAGGCCTAGGCTAGTTGAATAATGATAACTTACATGACTCTTACCGAACTTAGTAGGCTTTTTATAAATGCTTGTTTAGGTTAGGATAGTTTTTGAATCAAACCTACTACTTAGTCCTAGCCTTTTCAATCATGGAAAAATTAAAATATTTTGCAAAACATATCTTATCTCAAATCCCAATTGTTCTGGTTATTCTTGACTTGCATTTTGATGGTAAGTTGAACTGTGAAACTCTACTGTTTACTGGTATGCAACTAAACTTGAATTGTGTTGATAATTTTATGACTTACTATTTGCTTTGTAGAAATACAAATACCATTTAAAAGCACTCAAAAAGTTATTTATGCAATGTATGTTAAATATGTAGCAGTAGGAATAAAAAAATATGGATAGTCTTGCCCTAACCCAGAAGCTCAATTCTAAATTTCACCTAAACTAAAGTGTAGCTTCAACCCTAACTTCAATCCTAATCAAAGCTCAAAACCCAACCCAAATCCCACATTAGTTAAAAACAGCAACTTAGCACCCATTTTTTGCTTGCTTTTTTTTATCTCCACTACGAGATGTAGCACATCGTAAGCCAGTTTCATAAAGAATATATTTGTCAAGCTTTCTGCTAGAATGCTAATTGCCAATACATACCATATTTTACTGTTCTATTAAGTACAGGTTTCTATTGCATCCTTTGAAAGGTCACTCACCTGAATCAGAAATAGGCAGTGATTTATTATACTGTATCGATAGCTGCATACCTAAATTATGATTAAAGACGCCTCTACGGTCTATATCATGTTGGAGGTAGAATATCTCTTAAATGGTGGATTAAGACAAATGGAGTCAATGCCAATATAATTTAGTTTGATTGCCCTTAAAAAACCCATTGATTATGTCTTCTGCTCTCCTCTAAGTTTTGCTGCTTTTGAATAGGTTTCTCGCTGCATTGTTTTGGCTTAAATAAAGGAATTCATTTATCTGTTGTTTTTTTTTCACTTATCCATTCAGGTTTCTAAGAAATATATACTGTCCCAACTAGACCAGATAAGTGAGAAAGCACTGTATATTAAAGGAAGTGACTTGGCATGCGGAATGTGCACAGTTTTTAGGGTTAAGATTAGTTTGACTAGGCAGTTGTTTGGGCCCTATTCCAAGCTCTAACCCTAAACTAATATTAACCTTAAGAACTGCCTAGTCATTTAGTCAAACTAATCTCAACCCTAACAACTGTGCAGTGCACACATTCCATGTGCCAAGTCACTTGATATGTTTATATCTAATACATGCTGGCACCTCATCTCTAAGCTTACTTCAGAAGCAATATTCTATAACTCTAAGTTGAAACAGCCTACTGGTATAATAATAAAAAATAAACATATTTCTTAGGTTTCATTTGTTTAGGATTTTTGTTGAATTAGTCAGTGCTATGTTTCAATAATAGTGTAATGTTTGTAAAAGCTATTTTAGTGATGGTAAAGGCTGATGTTCTCTAGCATTTAATGTATCATGGATATAACTGGTGCTGAATTTCGCTAAACAATGCTTAGTTTCAACTAAATTTAAAACCAAAATATTTTGAAAATAATACCAAGCTATAACTCTGATTTGATATAACAACAAAAATTTATAATCATACATTCTTATGTGACATAATTCCAAATCTTTTTTTTCCTAATTCTAAATTACATAAATGATGTAATAGATCTGTTTTCATCTTGTGCTACTTAGTCAGGTACTCAAGATTAATTGCTCAAGTGTAATTACAATCATTATTTACCAAGCTACATTGGCTAGGAAATAGCCCAGAGTCCTCTGCAGTCTGTAAATCAAGGTGCTACCCTGTTTGTCACTCAAGTTGAAACCTTTCACTTTTGCTTTTAATGCTTATTGTTGAGCCATAAACCTGTGATGACCAATTTTAAAAATATTAGGCTTGACCCAACCATAAATAGAACCAAGTCAATCTGCATATATATACTATTGTAACAACAAGCAGTTCACCTTGTTACAAAACCATTGATTAATTGTAATGTTACCAAATTTTTTGTTTAAATTTAACGAAGCATTGTTTTGTGTAGTTGTTGAAGGATTAAACAAAGAAGAAGCTCAAAAGCATTTATCACGAGGAAATCAACTCCTCAATGCTGGTCAACTTGCAGAAGCTCTGACACACTATCATGCTGCTATTGGTTAGAAGTTGAATGGTTTTATTTAGCATTATAGTTTTTGTTGGGAAGATACCATTTCGCTGGAAATTTTTAATCTTTTTTTTTATTTATTCTGACCCTAATCTATACTATAAAGCTAACCCTCAAACCCTAATTTTTAACTGTAAAAAAGTAAATGAAAAATATGTGGATGAATATTTGTCATTTTTGTTGTACTGTATTCTCTTATATTTAAAAAATTTTTGGTGAAGTACATAGTCTCTCCCTATTTGTTATGTTTTTCGCCTTTTTGTGAAGGTTTTAGGCACAATAGATATTGTGTAAATGAAATAAAAACTTTGATCCGTTTTTGCATGAGCATTCCAGTCTTTAACTATCACTGGTATATATTAGAATTTTGTTTTGGTATTTGTGTTTTTTTTTTATCTCCTTTTTTTGTATCAATGATACAACTTGACATTCAAAGTACAATTCAGAAAAAAAACATACTATTAAAATTGCTTGATATGAAATTCATTTAGGGAAAACAAAAACTATTTTAACTTCAATGTCGTTTTTCCACAAAATAAATTTTAGAATAAGAGATTGTATTTGTCTTATTGAGCAGCATTTTTTTTTTTTTTTTTGCATCAATCGAATGTTTTCTAATAATTGACTTATTTTTACAGAAAATGATGAACGCAATTATCAGGCATATTATATGAGAGCAACTGTATATTTAGCAATGGGCAAATCTAGAGCAGCTCTACCTGATTTAAACCAGGTATGCCTGTAAGATTTTGTATTCTTTATTGTTTTGGATAGTTCTAAGAATGCAATTATGATATCTATTGTGTGGAAATTTTACACCAGTCAAGAAATCCTGGACAATTTTATACGTATTAACTGCAAACTAGTTCTTTGTTTCATGTTTTTTAATTTTAGAGGGTTTGCTTGAGCCCATAAGATCATTGATTTTCCTAAAGCTAACAATGTAAAAATCAAAAGTAGTTTGGCTTGCACCCAAACAAAACGCTGCTTCGCTGATAAAACTAACCTTAACATTTCCATAGCTTTGGACTTGATTTTGTTTATTCAAGTTCATAAGGAGAAATATTGTACATTTCCACTTTGGCTTCCATATGAGAGTGTGTAGTATTTTGCTTGCAATGCTTGGAAACAGGCTATTTCAAAGAAGTTGAACATTCTGTGTTTATTTGTCAGGTTGTAAACCTACAGCCAACGTTTGTTCAAGCAAGGTTACAACGTGGTAATCTTTTTTTGAAAATGGGAAAATTTGATGAAGCTCAAGCAGATTATGAAGCAGTGGTAAGTTTCTAACCATTCACACTTTTGTTTTAAAAGGTTTTAGTTTTTTCTACAACTGTGAGGTAGCCCTTCACCTACTTATCTGCTTTCCCACTAAGCTAGTGTTTCATTAGCATCTGAATTCATATACAGCCTATCCTGGTAACCCACCTGAACCTTCAAATCACTCACAAAGGCATTTTTGCACTTGCCATCGTACCCCTTTTTTTCCTGAACTCCAGAACATTGGCATTTTGGGTTAGCTAGATTTTTTATGTTTTTAACTATGCGATATATTATTTTTCTACTGGATTTTAATGAATGTTTTTTATAGCTTCAATTTGCTGATTTTTATTATTTATGTAGTGTTCAAATGGCATTTAACTTGTAACATTTGATCACATTATCAAAAATTTTGTACTTTGATGTTGTAAAACAATGATAAACAAATTTAATGAGATTGTACTAGTAAAGCATGATTATAATCAAGAAATATAAACAAAGTACACATACCAGACAAATAAAATGCAGTATTATATAATATTACTAGGAATAGACTTTTATAATTAGTTGACTGCTGTTTGAATGTTAGATTTGGAGTGACAAATACTATGAATTTTTTTTTTTGAAATCAAGATGCTTCAAAATATATCAGCTTATTTCATGGGTTATAAAACTTTACTTGTAGCTGTTATTATTTTTGCAAAAAGTGTTTAATGCATGATTTGCATATTAGCTTGCTCACGAGCATAAAGAAGAAGCAGCTCTAAAAATTGAAGAAATAAGACCTCTTCGAAGAAATGCTCTTCACAGTCAAGAATTGATGAAAGCTAATGACTTCAATGGGGCAATACAACTTTTAGCAGTTATTATAGAAGTAAGATTGAATATTTTGTAAATATTAACTATATGAAGAAAATTGATATACCATTATTACTATTCTTCGTTTCTAACACTACTTTTTTTGCTTGTTTAAAATGGTTATTCCTAGCTTTATATTCCTTGTGGTTGTTACTGTTGAATGTTGCTATTATTATTCGACCATCAAAATGACTAGTTCAAAGCAAAAACTTAAATAATTGTAAATCCCATATCACAACCCAACATTTATTGATATTATTTTGTGTATATATACTGTATATATTGGTACTGAATTCTATGCGAACACTGGCGGGATTTACAGTCTTTGTGTGAGAATCGCTTTTGGTAAATGTATGCTGACAGATCGTGTCTCAGTTGTCCGTAGTTTCTTCTTAAGGATTTTGGTGATGCCAAAAAATAGCGATTACTCTGTACTTAAATAGTAGTTTAATTAAATAGGTTTGCTTCTGCTCAACGATTGGTTTAGCTACCTGGTCACAACGTTAGGTTAGTTCATTACATTAGTAAATAACTGTATGTCTTAATGCCTCTACTTCATTTTAGTCTTGCCCTTGGAATGCTGAATTTCGTGAAATGCGTGCAGAAGCTTATGAACGAGTAGGCGATTTGAGGAAGGCTATCAGTGATCTAAAGCCTACAACAATTTTGAAATTGGATAACACTGTTGCTTATTTGAGAATGAGTTTACTCTGGTACAGATTGGGAGAAGTAGAGCAATCATTAGAGTAAGTATGAGCAGATGAGATTTAGTATTTGTATTTTACACTAAAATTAATGCGGTGTTAAATTTTTCATCCGAGCTTTGCATTCAATTTTTCCAAAGAGGTTTATTCACTCATGCTTATTGGTTGTGAATGCGACCTACATCTTCCAAACCACATTAACGCATAACATTCTTTGATTGGTTCTCTTTGCACGTTTTTTTCTGCTCGGTTGCTACTACTGGTAGACTGCTTCACCTCAATGGGATATAAGCGTAGCGTCTATCTCAAGAACACAGTAGTGCATTGCCATTTAGAAAACCAATCAGACTTAACATATGCCAGCTCTTCTCATATCACACCTTACGTGATTCTTCCAATACCAAACAATCTGTTAAAGTTTTGTTTTTTAAGATCAACAGGGAGTGATATGTTTATTTAATAGCAACTGGCCAGTATATATCTCAAAATATATATAAGTATATATCTCATATAAGTATATATCAAAATATATATATATAAGTATATGTCTCAAAATAGATATAAGTATGTATCTCAAAATATATAGATATCTCAAACTGGCCAGTCGATCGAGCGGTAACGCATTTGTCTTCGTAGCGGGAGTCTGAGGACCTGAGGTTCAAATCTCAGTTCAACCAAATCGGGCACAGAGTCACCAGGGGCTCTCATCGTTACGACTAGCTGTTTTGTTCGGTAACAACGACGCAGAGATAGGCGCCGTAAACTAGTTACACGCTTCTGAGTTGTACAGCAAGTGTAATAGAGATTTGATGTTGTTGCCCTACCTCAATTATGCGATTTTAAAATATATCAACAAAAAACAGAATATCAACTTCAGTATACCGGTAGCTTGTAATTGCTTGAAAGCAATAAATTCCCTCAAAATTTTAGTTTGTATATTGACCAGCATATTCTTAAAAAATGATTGCATTCGATAATATTGACATAAAAAACTAAAAATAAAATTTGTAGAGAAGTGAGGGAATGCTTGAAGTTGGATCCAGACCACAAGGAATGCTATTCTCACTACAAGAACGTCAAAAAATTATTCAAGACTTTGGAGGCAGGAAAGACGAAAATGGCTGAAAATCAGTACGTTATGTTAACTGAAGACATGCTATGACTTAAAGTTTTACTGGTACAATACTGCCTAATATTTTTTTCGGTAACGTGGCTCTTTTTAAATATATGCCAATGCTTCCAAAAGCTTGTTGAAATTGTACCAGTGTACCTTAGTTTTGTTCTGGGTTAATTTTCTTAAGTTCTTTTTTTTTTTCATTGCCACGTTTAAAACTACATTTGAAACAAAATTGATTTTATCTCTGGTTTCATCCCCAACTGAAATTGACGAAATATCCAAAAATCTAAACTTCAAAAAAAAAAATACTGACCGTGAAATTTAGTTGATTACGATTGCTTGTTTGAATACAAGTTAACATTAGTTGGGCAATGCTTATTGGGAGCTTTTTCAAAAAGAAGGCTTTAAAAAACCTTTGTTATATTTCAGATGGGAAGAAGCAATTGCAAAATTCCACAAAGCTTTAAATCAAGAGCCTCGAATTGGGCCATTGCTTATAGAAATCAAACTAAAAATATGCGAATGCTATGTAAAGGTGAGTACATCAGTTACGTTGAACTGGTATTTGATTCAATAG
This sequence comes from Trididemnum nubilum, assembly GCA_963965965.1. Classification (NCBI taxonomy): domain Eukaryota; kingdom Metazoa; phylum Chordata; class Ascidiacea; order Aplousobranchia; family Didemnidae; genus Trididemnum; species Trididemnum nubilum. The sequence goes on along the minus strand of OZ014471.1, from coordinate 17,752,087 downwards.
TTCATTTAACGTTGTGATTAGCTAAGCTTAGATATATATGATTTAAATTCCAGTATTGCGAAAATGTAAATTCCGTATGATTGTAAAAGTGCCCCAAGAAACGGATCAGAGCATAATTAATGTTGAATTTAAAAAAATCATTCAACAGTATGTTCCGTCTTGCCGTTCGTTTTTTTTTGCAATGTACTAGAAATATTAGCTACTCGAAAAACTTTGATTTACGAAGGAATCCACATATGTTTTAACGCTTAGCTATTATACACAATTGAATAGAGGAGAGGCAGAATAAGATTTTGAGGGTTTGAACGACTTTATTTTATTTTTAGAACAGGGGTGCCCAAAATGTGGCCCGCCTGACGACTTTGTGCGGCCCGCGAGAGATATCCGGAATTTAAGTTATTTTGGCGTAATTTTGCGAAAAACTAAACCACCGATGAAGACCTTTAGTTATTTCTTTGTCTTTTTGCATTAGGATTACCCATAAAATTCCGGCACATTTAGTATTAGTTTCTGGTCTTTTCGTCTTCATCCAGATTTCTGACGAAAATGGCATCAATTTCTGGCGAAGACCTTTTTTTGTTTATTTTATTTTTGTTTTGGTCTTCACCTAAAACTCCGGCGATAAACGTTGGCTGCGGCCCGTCCCTCCATATAATATAGCCAGTGTGGCCCGCTCTTGAAAAAGTTGGACACCCCTGTTCTAGATAATATCTAGACAGTATTTGCAGTGAATTTTAATTGGAAATTGTGTCATTTTTGGGAAGCTTTGCGCCAATGCGATTTGCTATCTGTGTTAATACAAAAAATAAAGTAAAAAAATTTAGTCAATGCGTGTTTAATTTCGTAGCTTAACAAGAGTTTTTCGGATGCACTGATCGCTTGTGCTGCTGCTGTAAGATCAATTCCCCACACAGATGTCAGAATAGCAGCTGGTTATACGATGCTTTCCGATCTGCATTCTAAGTTAGGCGACTTTAAGTCAGGTATTTTGAAGAATCTATTAACAAAAAAATCAACAGTCTTAGTTGATTTTGGAGCGTAGAATGTTAATGACTCCATTGCGAAGTCGTTACCTACTTCCTGTAGTTTTGATTCATTAAATTCCCTAAGTCCTTACTTTCACTTGTAAACAAAGTTTCAAAATTAACTATAATGTCTCGCAATGTACCAGCTTACCAAATTAGTGGAGCCAGTAGTCTTGAAGCAAATTATTTAGATACTTAGTTGTGCTTTGAAAATGTGCGCTAAAGCTTATCGCCTTTTTGAAAACTTGCAGTTACCAGTAGAAATTAATTGGCACTCTAATACAATGGTTCTCAAGCTTTCGAGCTCCGTAGTCCCTTGCTCGAAAAAAAACAGGTTGCCAGAATATTTTGTACCAAGATCTGTACTAATTAAACGGCGAAGAGCAAGATAAAGGTCTTACGTGTTTTAAGGGTCATATTACGGGCTAATTTAGGGTAATAGTAGAAAATTAGGACTCACATAAAATTGGTATATGATCCAAATTCCGGTATTATTTAAAGGGTAAAAGCCAAGAAATTCGTCAGTTCTTTTGTACCAGATAACGAGCAACTACGGTTTTAGTGTTTTATTCCACCTTCCGCATTCGTTTTTTCGTGTTCTCTTGAACTGCTCTGTGGGCCTCTTTAGAAACCCTGATCTAATAGTAGGTTGTAGCTAGTTGGTTACTTAGTTTGCTTAAACTAACATTGCTTATAATGCATAGGCAAATAAACCTGACGAAGGGCTATTAGCAGCAAAAGAGGTGCTTGCTTTGGATTCGTCCAATATTCCTGCGTTACTACTCAGATCTGAATTGTTAACCCAAAATCAAGAATATGAAGAAGGTAGAAATATGACTAACTTAGATTTTGATTATTTAAACCCTATTTTGTATGCAAAGGGCAAAATTTTATTTGTTGGTTTTTTCATGATAAATCCCTTCAGGAAAAAAACAACTTTGGCTTCAAATCAGCTAAACTTAGCCAAATTTGTTCCCATAAAACGCTTGAAAATTGGAAGTTGCTGGGGTTAGATTGTTAGCGGACATCAGTTCATATCTGGCGTCAGTGAAAATGAACTGTAGTATTCTAATAATGAAAACTGACTTGACACCGTCTTACTTAAAGCCGTTTAAGCAAAAGTTTGCCAGTAACTTCATAGCATTTTTGTAGCTTTATCTTTTACTACTTTTTGAGAGATTTTTAAGCTGTTCGTAGCCAAATCCAAGCATGAATAGCTTAAATCCTACTTACCTAGCTCGGGAATTGAACTGTGGTTATGTTTTTAAAACTGGAGTGCGAAAAAAACGCTTTGTAGTAAACTGCATAATCTAAGCGTGCAAGTTTTATAGTGTTTGTTAATTTTTGTTGTGCGTTCATTCTTGTGGTTGTATGACATGTTTTTCAGCCTTGGATGATCTTCACAAAGCGGCAAAGATTGATGAAAATTATCCTGGTTTAAAGGAAAAAATAAAAACAGCTCAAAAACTGCTAAAACAATCCCAAAAGCGCGATTACTATAAAATATTGGGTGTCCCCAGGTAACAATTAGTAGTGTGTTATTTTCGTGTTTGTCTAGCTAATAAATAACCAAACTTAATTTTGATTACTAAGTTGATGAATTTTGCTTTTGAAAATTTAACTACAATACAGTCTATGACAATTTCTAACTCTGATAGTGAAATTATACGAGTAAAGCCAGAAATATTGTGGAAAAACGCAGGTTTTGTGATAAAGTTTATCGTATAACTTACATTCTTCTCGACTTTTCACTAAAACTTATTGAAAAGAAAAGAGAAGATAATTTACAGCTATCCCAAAATTTTTTGTACAAAATATCTTTTTCTCGAGTATTAGCATTGTCATTGTTAAAACAAAAGATAGCTCAAAAATCACTGATTTTTAAAAATTCCTGAGAGAAATGCTGCTAAACAAAAGAAGTAAAATCTGCATAGAAAAATTGTACAGGTTTTGGATAATTTAGTCGAGGTCTGGCTTATTATCATATAATTTTAATGTTAGTTGACATTTTCTCAACAATCTTGTATAATTCGTTAATATTTTCTTAGCAATCGACAAACCACATACAATTGTTTCATAAAGGACACGTCAGCATCAACTTGTTGTCGGCTTGAATTCAATTGTGTATGCTGTAACTAGAGACGCAATAAACGACACTTATAATTTTGTGACATACGCTTGGTTTTAAAATAAATAAACTTAATTGTGATAATGTTTATTTAATAGTTTAAATAGGAAATTAGCATAGCGTTATCTTCCTCTTAATAATGACGTTTACTGAAGTAGTGCTGCAGTATATTGAATTGCAGTATATATGCTTCCTTTGTGCACTAAGAAAAAGGTAAACTTTATCCGTTTACGTTTTTTTTTTTTTTGCATTATACCCTAGCTGGTCTGGAGAACCCGGGAGGGAAAGTGGCCATTTCTACACCACTCAAAAGAGTGGGCAGTCTGAGCATCCTATAGGCGGCCACCGCTAATGGGTACCCATTGGTCGGCTCTTACACCCGCTGAATGGGTAGTTTCTCTATTCTGCCCCGAACGTAACAAGGGCGTTTCATTCAAAGTCCTGTCGATTTTAAGTGTTTTAATAAAACTGCATGCGTCTGTATAGTCTTTTTTTGTTTAATTCAAAAAAATAACCCATTCGTCTCTGGAGCGGAAGGTCTGAAGTTCTAATCTCGGGCTGGTCAAATCGGACAAAGTGTTGAAAGAAAGTGTGTTACCCAAGTGCAATGACGCGGAGATGTGCTCCGCAAACTCGTTACACATTACACGCTTCGGCGTAATACAGTGAGTATAACGAACAATAATTTGATTTTTAGGAATGCCCCTAAGAAAGACATTATCAAAGCGTATAGAAAGTTAGCGAGGGAATGGCATCCTGATAACTTTCAAGATGAAAAAGAAAAAGAAGTTGCAGAACAGCGCTTTATCGAAATCGCTGCCGCGAAAGAAGTTTTAACCGATCCAGGTAACTCAAGATGTGTTTTTACCGTGTTTTAAGACTTGTCAATTTTAATGTTTTTTATTAATCGTTACTAAAAACTTCAAGTACTACGGTTTATGTTTTAAGCTTGTGCTTGAAAGTTTTTGATCATAGTGAATGTATTTATAGCGTTAGGCAAACTAACAAGCCTGAAGTTCGATCTACACTATAGGCGTAGCATTGTGAGCGTATCCTTAGTTTTTTTTAACCGAATTGTAGGTTGTTTCATGGTAAGGCATTACTCTTGGCATGCCGAATTTCTTTTAAAAAGTAAATTAAAGACACCCTCGTACCCTTACGATTTTACACAAAGTCTAGACCTACCTAATAGTTTTTTTTAAGCAAAGTTTTGTCTTATTCTGTTACAGGAATAACGAAAACTGTTTTTCGTTTAGAAAATAATCAATTTTAGCGTATAATGCTTATAGTCCTATACCGTAGTATTAATACACTAAACCAGGGCTTCCCAAATTGGGGGTCGCGACTCCCCAAGTGGTCGCTTAACGTTCTTCAGAGGTCACAAAGAGTATACCAATTTTACAAGGAAGTGCAAAATCGGTATGTTCTTAGCCACCCCCGACTTGAATCGTTAAAAACTCGTGCAATTCTGCAAAACGTCATTGTTAACTTAGCCCTAGATTCTACTTAAATAGGCGCTATTAAGTAGTGAGACTTTGTTGAACAATGTATTACATGAAAAGACAGCAGATAAACTTTTCCCCATTCGTATAATGTAGCACAGTTGGATGCATAATTTTTTTGCTTTGTCACTTTAGTTAAAACGTAATAGAACATTGCAAACCAAATTCAATGCTTGCATAGTGTTGTAGTTTAGTAAAAGAGTAGGTGCGTAATATACATAGTTTAGTAGAGGTATAACTACCATAGTACTACTGGTTAGGTTCTAATCAATGGATAGCTGGTTAAAAAAGTCAAACGATAACGGTAATAAGCTTACTGCAGATGACGTTGAAGCAGCGGTAAAGGCAAATGCAACACTGACTTGCAGCTTGAATAAGCGGAAGCTCAGTGAGAAAAATGAGGCTAGTCATGCCAAAAAGAGAACGTATAGCGAAAGCTTTTTGCAGTATGGTTTCACTTTCATATCGGAAAACAATGAGCCCCGTCCACTTTGATTTGTAACAAAGTGTTGGCTAGTGAGAGTCTCAAGCCAAGCAGGTTGAAACGACATCTTCAAACTAAGCATGATTCTCATCGCACCAGGCTTGTGGAGTTTTTTTCATCACTTACTGCGGACATGGAAAAGACAAAGACAATCATTTGAAAGGGAATTCATAGAAGGAAAGTATACAAGAGCATCGTTTGAGGCTTCCTTGTTGATTGCAAAGAGCAAAAAACCTTACAACGTCAGCGAAGAACTAATGCTTCCAGCTGCAATCAAGATGAGCGTAATTGTTCACGGCAAAAAAGAAGCAAATGAAATGCAAAAAATTTCATTGTCAAACGATACTGTATTGCGGCGAATCTCCGAAATAGGCGAAGATCAACGCGAGCAACTCATTTCACGAATTAAAGAAAGTCGTAAATTTGCCATTCAGCTTGATGAGTTGATGGACATTACAAAAACGGCACATCTTTTGGCATATGTTAGATACATTTACAACAACGATCTTCACGAAGATTTACTGTTTTGTCAACCATTGCATGGACGTACTACAGGGATGGATATTTTTCAGACAGTTGATGATTTTTTCAAGAAAGTGGGTCTGTGTTGGACGAATTGGGTTAGTGTGTGTACCGACGAAGCTGCTGCGATGACAGGACATACAGCTGGATTTCATCCAAGAGTGCGATCTGCGAGTGATGCACCTATTACTTTTACACGCTGCATGATACATAGAGAGGCTCTTGTTGCGAAAAGAATTTCTGATCTAATTATTGTTGTGCCTGATGCAGTGAAAGTTATTAATTTTATTCGGAGTCGCAGAGTTTACGACTGTTTTATTGCATTGTGAAATTAGATGGCTTTCAAAAACTAAAGCTTTGAAAGGTTAATAATGTTAAAAAATGAAATTGTGATTTTTCTAAAGGAAAAAATTTACGATTTGGTCCACCATTTTCGCAATGAAAGCTGGCTGTTGAAATTATGCTATTTGTCAGATTTGTTTGAAAAACTGAACTAACTTAATTTGTCCTTCCAAGGAGAAAACACCTATGTTTTTACATTGAAATCTAAAACTGGTGCTTTTATCAAAAAGTTAAGCATCTGGAAGCTAAAGGTTGAAAATGATTTCTTTGAAATGTTCGCATTTACGGAAGATTTTTTGGCCGACAATGATGTGGAATCAAACATTATTATACCTCATTTTGTCGACCATTTGTCAAATCTGTTGAAACAGTTTAAAAAGTATTTTCGCTCAGAACTGGACAATACTAAGTTAGATTGGATTCAAAACCTATTTGCAGTGCTACCACAGAGTACTAAGCACCTCAGAGTTGTAAGTCGGGCCGTGCTTTTCGGTTTGGGTTCGGGCTTAAAGTTGATAAAATTTTGGGCTCAATTCGGGGCTGAGACGTGATTTTTGTCTCAGATGCACTAAAATATAATCAAAATAAGTTGGCAACGTTGCTAAATTTTTCAGACCGAACGTACTAAATTTCGGACTTTTGCGGGCATGATTTGGGCTTCAAATTAGTTTTCGCGTTCGAGCCTGAACTAGTCGGCCCGTTTACAACTCTGGAGCACCTCTCTCTTAAATCTCAAGAAGAGTTAGCTGAACTGTCTTCGGACTCAAAGTTGCCCCTTGAGTTTTCTGGAAAAAACTTCCCAGTGTTTGGCTGAGCGTTAGAACAGAATATCCATCATTATGAGGCTCAGCAGTAACCCCATTTTTGCCGTTTGTTTCAACGTATTTGTGCGTATTTGTTTTCAGCGTTGACGGCAATCAAAACAAAATACCGTTCCAGCCTAAGCAATATTGAAACCCTCTTGAGACCAGCACTAATAAATATTGAACCACCGATAACTTGCTTTGTAGCAGAAAGCAGTCGCACCTTTCACATTAAATGTGTTTGCGTTTTGTACCTACGTGTAAATTAGTAGGCTTTGGGTACCAGTGCCTTGTAATTTTTTGCGTTTGAAAAATTACCACAAATGCAAAACTCGCAGTATTTATTGGTTTAACCGCGAAGAGCCGCGAAAATGTTTAGAAGATTAAAAGGGGTCGTGAGCGAAAAAGTTTTGGGAAGCCCTGGCCTAAACAATGTAGTCGCTAAAGAGCAATATCCGTGCGAAGTGCTTGCATTAATGCTAGTGTGTATTTCATTAACAATAGTTTACTATTATATCAGCTTTTTACTGGTACCAAACATATTTTTTGATATTTTTTTGACATAGGACATATAGTTAACTAAAGAAATTAGTGGGTTCAATATCCAGTGTTTTTGGTTTGAATTTTGAATGCAATTTATCCTCATTCTTATCTCAAAATATTAGATCCATCCGAATGAACCAGGATTTTTGCGTCTGTCTAACCAACCAGTAACCTCACGGATACAGAACAGCCTTTTCCCGGTTCTGTTTGCTAGTCTTTCGTCTGACTGGTCCACCACAATCGGTAGGCAGCTTGGCCCCAGTGAGAAATATGCATCAAGCGTCTTTTTCAAGGACACAACGGGCATAGCCAGTCCGAGAACTAAATCGGGAGCCAGCAGTTTTTGACCACTAACTCAACTCTCTTCGAGCTGCGGTGTCGCCGCGGCTAAATCCATAAAACTACAGCGAACTAATAAAGAACTATCTATCTTCAGTTCGGCATAGGCCTAATGTTACTGTTACTTTACTTACTCTGTCTATGGGTATGTAACACGTTTAGGTTTTAACTATTTAGGTAATTTTTAGCTTCATAGGTTGTAGAGGTAGTAGCTTAGTGAATCTAAATCGCCAGCTTTCGCCGTGGTAATATAGTGACTTGCCAACTTCTTAGCAAGCTCTAGAAGTGGCTGACAAAATGAACAAGAACTGTTTGAGGTAAGCTATATTATTAGCAATCTATACAAAAGCTGATGTGTAGTGAAATGTTTAACACTTACAAAGTTAGATTGATTACTTATTTTATCGTAATTTATGCACTATACCGATACAGCTTGTACTGCGTTTAAGTAGAAGCGTTGTTTAGTCCGTGGTTAATATCAGGGCTTCAAAAAGTGCTCGATGACGTAATGAATCTAAAATGCCAGCTTTCGCCGTGTTTAGGTGTATACTTTTAAATGACACTCACTTTTCAAGTGTGTGCACCAAACCACGGCCAGTTTTTTGCTATGTAAGCTGTAAGATTAGTTACCAAAATTTTTTGTCCATATTCTTGCAAATGTGGAGGATAGGGTGGTCCACTTCTGCTTAAAAATTTTAGTTTTTGGCCAAAAATTCTAAGATAGGAGCATTATTATGCATCCCATTGGTGAATGGTGCATAACAACATGATGGCTTTTTGAGGTTTAGCCCGGTCCTAAGCAAAGCTTCGAAAATTTGAGGCCAAAACAACTCACTTTTTGCGCATAACTTTTTGTCAAATGTAAGGCTGATTGATTGAAAATTTCTCATGGGCACTATCACTTCTTTCTATTACAAAGCTGAAGTAGAAGAAAAATAATTGAATTTTTTTTAAATCTAGGTTTAAAGCCGTATCAACTTGGCACACTAGATCTAAAAACGCAACAAGTATATTTCACTTAAACGGCATCATCAGTGCAAAAAAATAAAATCGCAAAAACAGTGTATGGTAATCACCTAAAATACGACATACATTACTTTAAAGCAGGTTTTAATTAAACTTAAGATTTTAATATTTATACCGTTTTTGCCTGGTTTGGAGCTGCTCCGTTTTTACTTTCAAGATTGAATTTTTTGTAATTGGCTTAGTGGCTAAATTTTAAGTTCCAAACATTTAACGTTGAATTGATGGCGACTTTCGATTTTTTTTTATAGAAAAACGTCGGATTGTTGATGATGGGCACGACCCGAACGACCCAGAAGACTTGAAAGAATGGGAACGCGAGCAAGCATTGGAAAGAACACGAAGCATGTTTCATTTTTTCTTTCAGCATCCGTCAAACGAAAGAGAAGAAAAAGGCAACGGCGACGTGTCCCACGATCGCTTTTTTCGTTCGTTTTCTCGAATTCGAAAAACAACCAATGAACAAGAACAGAGCCAGTTTGAAGACCAATTCAAAGAGTATCAAGGTCGAAATTTTGATCATTTGAACGACTTTGTCAATCAGCAAAGCCAAAAACGGTTTCACGAACTGCAACAAAAGCGACGCACGCAACACCAAAACCGACATGATCACGACAAACAGCATCAACACAATGAATTTCGCTTTCACCGTAGTCAACGTGTCCATAAGCGTTTCGAACAAAACCATCCCGATGCCCTTTTTCAAAACACTGAATCGTTTGAATCACGACAATACCAAGGCGGTCCACAGCAAGAAAGATCCACAAACCATCAAAATTTTGACCAAAAGAGGCGCCAGAGAGCCGGGCCAGATCAAGAGTCTCGTTGTGACCCAAACAAAAGAGCCTCCAGCCAAGATTGCTTTAAACACCCTCGAAAAGGTCATGAAACTGCATCAAACCCCAACCAAGCAAGTAAGAATGGTCAAAACCAACAACATCAGCCAACTTCTGATGAGAAAAAATCCACTTTTACGGACACAAAATACATGCATCCACAGCAAACTCCAAAAAAAAAAGCAAAAGTAAAATCTCAGTTCAAAAAAAAAGCCAAAGTGGACAAGGAAATGGCTAAAAGATACACCAAAGGAACGGATGGAAAATGGTATTTCAAAGGAGAAGACGGTAGGTGGAAGGAGCATGATGGACCCCCAAATTTCAAAAAAAGTGGAAAGAAAAAGTCGCCCAAGCCGACGAAAACAAAGGCTCAGTTTAAAACGCAACCACAAGAAGAACAACGTAATCAAGACCAAAACAGAGACCAAAAATCTCAAAATTCCGGTGAAAACACGAACAAGTACGTTCGGGATAAGGACGGAAACTGGTATGTGAAAGTAGATCCACCTCCAGGAGCTTGGTCCTCCAAAACTGAAGATAAATTTTACCAAAAACAACAGCACAAGCAAGAAAATAAATTTGGACACTGGCAAACCCAAGAACCTTACTCTGCTAACAACCAATGGGATAGCGCGACTAGCAATGAACCAAGGCGTGATGAAAGATCCAACCAACAACAAAAAGAAACAACGCACCACCAAAGTGCGTCGGACAGCTGGCAAAACGGCGCACGCTATGGCGGTCAACGTGCTCACCAGTTTGGAGAAAGCTCACGCCGCTTTGGCGCTGACAGTTATCGCAGTAACACGCGCCAGTCGGAAGAACTCGCTCAAAAAGCGCGCCAAAATTCACAAAATCTACCCCGGGGCTTGTTTATGAGGCAAGATGGTGAAGTTGTGGATCGCCTTGGTAATGTCTATGATCGAATACCAAGCGGGCAGTTTCGAGTTCGGCAATCTGCGAGAACCAGTAAATACAGAAATCGACAAACGATCTCACAAAATCTGCACCAAAAAGAGCATTCTCATAAACAGCAACAAAACCAGCCCAACCAAAAGCTATTCCGCGACATGTCTGGTAACGTTTACATCAAGGACGAAAATGGAAATCTGATCAAAGTGCAACCCCAAAAGACCGAAGAACCCTATTTTCGCCAAACCCATTTTTCCCAAAACAACGAAAACCCTTCTGGGACACGAGATACCTTTGCGCATGGAAGACAGCAAGAAACTAACCAGGAAAGACCAAGAGACCGCCAGACTGATCGTCATTGGCCTGATCAGCAAACTCCCAAATATAAAAGAGAAAGGGCGTACCATCGGCCAACGCACGAAGAATTATAAATAGTTAACAAAGTAGAGCTTAAGGCTTTGAATCTAGCTATCTTTTACATGTCCACTAATAATAAAAGAACCAAAAATTATTCGAAAAAGTATAAACAAAGAATCAAAATTCTTTTCGAGAAAAAGGACTAAAACTTTTCAAAAAAAAAGAACCAATAAAGTTGCGGAAAATGGCACGTTATAAAGTTGAATGTTTTCTTAGCTGTACAAAACCAATGAAATAGAAACTCTTTAAGCTTTAGAATTTTTTAGATCAAAGGCTTATTTTGAGAACTTACTTTAAGCCAAGTTCAATTTAAGTAGAAATAAAAATTTGGATTCGAGTTTTTGAAATCCAACTAAAAATACTAAGTCGAAATAATCGCTTTAGAAGTTTAAATCTTCATCAACTGATGAAATTTTAACTCAAGACTGAGTTGTGATCAATTAAGTTCTCCTAAACCCTGTCTAAACTGAGTTTACGCTCTTATTTGAAGTTTATTTTGAACAAAACTGGATATGCTAGGCGTACCGACTTGCTCGCGTATAAAAAAAATACTAAGGATACGCTAGTGCGCTCACGATTTTAATCCCAATGTCGACTAGCCCTGGTTTTGAGTTGAATTTCGCATGGAGTTAACTATAACGATTTCCTCATTTAAAGTATAAAACCTTTGTGAAATCGTGTCATTGCTTTTCATTTCTACAAATTAAACTTTAATGTAGGTAAAATTAGTTTTGTGCTAGATTACTCGGCCTTTATTTAGTTGGTGGAGGTGGTTTGTACTTGTCAGTGCTGCGAACTCGAAAAATCTCAATCGTTTTTTCCAAACTCGAACGTAAATTTGAAAAAATAGTTTTTCTGAACTCAAACTGGACACTGGAATAAAACTGTTCAAGTTAATTAAAAAGAAATTTAAAGATTAAAAAATTGTCGGAAAGAAATATTTTTTGTCAATCATGCCATGTAAATTGAGATTGTCGTTCATTTGTTTATGCCGTAGCGACCTCGAAAACAGCATGTGTACAAAAAGAGAGCGATTTAGTTGAAACTTGAAAACTAGACTTAGGTCAGCCTGAACTCGAAAAACTTGATGTTTTTGCCGAAATTGGATAAAATAGGCTGAACTTGAATCAAAATAGATGGAGTTCGCAGGCCTTGTACTGATTGTGATTTTTTATCGTTTGATTTGTGCAATACAGCTTTCTTCTTTCTCATATTGAAACGGTACAAGCTCAATAAATGTAGTAACAAGAGACGCTTACTTGATGGTGCGTTTAAGGTGGTAAGTTTTGAGGAGATAAAAGTCAAGTCTACGACACCTGACCGCCAACTAACCCTAATGTTCGAGGTCAGTTTCCAGCGCGCAGGTGACTTGAGTTCGTAAAAGTTGAGTCTGCGCCCAAAACGGAATCGTGTAGTTTCAAAATTAAATCTGTCATTACACTCGCTGTATTACGTTGAAGCGTGTAACAATTTGGCGGCGCCCATCTCCGCGTCATTGCGCCCGGGCAACACAGCTTCGAAGAAATGTCGCAGCGGTGGCGAGCCGTTGGCAACGCTGTGTCCGATTTGACCGGCCCTAGATTTGAACTTATTATAAGACAGTCAAAATTTTAAAATTTTGTAACCCACCCTCTCAGATTTTTTTCATAGTTGGATACATGAAAGCCACCAAAAAATAATGAAGATTACAAAAAACGGCATCAAAATTCATCAAGCGGTTTTCGAGTTATGAGGGTTTCAATATTATCACTTGAAGGCAGTGTTTGGCAGTCCCAAATTTTTTAATTTGCATAAAAATCTTTATACTTATGCTATCGAAATCAACAAAATATCAATTTCGATAGATTTTGGAGACAAACGCGTTATAGCTCGACCGAGGCCCAATTTTAATCGGCGAAGTTTTGTATTATTTCCGACCCTTTCCTTGTGTATTTGATCCATATTTCGAAATGTTAGTTTGATTACATGGTTTCCACAGAATTTCTCGCACTCAAAGCTGAGAAGGGTGGGGGTAGTACCTGTACCAGTCACCAAGTTTTCTTTTACACCTGTAAACACCTTGGAATAAACTTATTAGGCTTGTAAACCGCGGCGTACTAATGCATTGGCTTTACTTGTGGCTTAAGTCGGTGGCCGGCAACCTCTGGTCCGTGAAGTGTTAATTACCGGGCCGTATCCTATTTCAGGTTAATTACTTTGAAATGTACTTGTAACGTTAATTGGTCTTCCCCTAATCTCAGGCAAAAAAGTAGTCGCATTTCCGGCGAAGACCTTTGGGTCAAGCCCCCCCCCCCCCCCCCCCCTTCTTAGCAAAATCGTGGTTGCGCGCCTGTACTATAGCAACATCCAATTGTGGTTTGGATTTCAGCTATGGATCGGGAAACCGTGACTGAATAAGAGATCTGCAAGAAAAAAAAAAACTACAGCAAATCTTAAACTGTAACTTCCTGCCCAGTTTTTCTGGTTTAAACGATAACGCTTGTAAAACATGCGATATTTAAAATCGGCCTATGGTTAGAAAATGGTGTCATCAATTTTCAAATCAAAATATATTCTTATGAAACAAGTTTGTTATGCTCCACCTTTGCTCAAATTAGTTTGCTTGAATAAAGAGCTAAATTTCGAAGTCAACTACCGGTAATTCTGAGAAAAGTTAGGTATGTTACTCTGTAAAACTTTGCACCAAAAAGCTGCTTTGCTTGTTTTTTGAAAGAATACCACTTGGAATATAATAGAAGTTTTCTAACTCTACAAGAAGGGCTATTCAAAGAGTAGGCCGTAGCATCCGATCTTGTTTAATATTTGGGAATTTTTAAACGTTGCCGTAACAACTGTTTTGATATTGTTTTAGAAAAGAGGAAAAAATTTGATCAGGGAGTGGATCCACTGGATCCAGAGCAGCAACAAGGTCAAGGATTTAATCCGTTCCGTGGTGGAGGAGGAAGAAAATTCAAGTTTCATTTTGGCGGTGGAAATTTCCATTTTGGAGGCAATCCATTCCACGACGAGTTTTAACTGCCAAGATAAGGCTCTGCTTTGAAGCAGTTTCCTTTCTCAGGTAAAATCCTAAACCTCGAAACAGTGTCGTAAGCTTGGTTTACAGTTGGCGGACAATAGCAAGCGAACAAGCGCAGCATCCTTTCTTTATTTTTAACTAATTGATATGGTGATTTGTTGTAATTTTAATTACATTTTTATTCACCAAGTTCCTTTTGCCAAGAGACAGCATAGGTCAGGTACTGCTTCGGCGCACCACTTTCTTTTATATAATAAGCCAGATACCGGTATGCAGTGGTGCAACCAGGCCCGGCGCCAGGATAGCGTGACTGGGGGGGGGGGGCAGAAATAAATTTTAAAGGGGCACGAGAAGTTAATTTATGTGAATTCGAGAGGGACACGGGGGCTTGAGAAATTTATCCCAGTCTGGATCAAATGAACAAGGTGAAGACCAAAAATTCACGGGGATTTTCCGGCTGAAATTAGAAATTCAAGCGTTTTTTCCGGCCGAAAACAGGTGATCTCCAAAAAAAGGTTTTCATCCCAAAAATGTCATGAAATCCGGTGTCAGTTCACAAAAATTATGAAGTTACCGGTGGCGAACACCAATTTGGGCCTCAATTTGCACTCCAGTAGCCCCGAGCCTGTTAATTTCTTAGGGGCACAGTCCTCGCTTGGGGGGGCACACTTTTCGTTTAAGGGGTACGGCCCCGGAATTTCCCCCGTTGCGCCCGGCCTGAGTGCAGTCAGGAGTTAAGAAGACTAAAGGCCCCTTAGCCAAGTCAATTAGAAAACTGACCCAAATTTGCAAGTTTTTAAACGTGTTCAGGATTTGGCTGGTAAATAGGAAGGATTTCCAGCAGCTTTGAGCTCTGCCCCCATACCGTATCTTTGATGCGCTCAAGATGCAACAGTTTGTTCTACACGCACATATTAGACACGTTTTCGAACAGAAAAAGTTCAAGCGCCTCATCATCAATATCCTAGTTGCCTGCCTGCCGGTATGCTATGCGATTTTATGCCAAGTGCAGACCAGGTCTATCTTTACTGGGTGGCTTTGAAAGAGCGGCAAGTTCAACTTGGAAAAAGTAAAAAGTCAATCGAATAGCATGGTAATAGTTTACTCTGAAATAGGTGCGGGTCCGTTCACAGCATGCGTCCCTGTCGCTTTCTCGAGACACAAGGATAAAAATTCATCTAATCAATGATGTTTAGACAATAACTTCGTTTGTTCGACTTGCTGCTAAGTCAACTAGTCCAGGACTCAGCTCGAGGAAGCTACAAAGTCGTATACATATAGGCTTCACCAATTTCTGTTAGTCAAAAGACAACAAAGAGATATTTCGGTTTTCGAGTCAAGCTGACATCCGTCTTCCGCACACATGGAGTCTTCGCACTATCCCTTTTAATGCTAAACGTCAAGCAGGGAAGCTCTGATTACCATTTTTATAGTCTTTGGTTTGACTCGATTAGGAATCGAGCAGCAGTCTACCGTTTCAGTAGTAGATGCTCTATCCACTCCACCATTGCTGGCAAACATACGCATAACGAATCTTTATTAATTATTATTATTGTTTTTGTTTTTTTCAGGTTGCTTTGATAATTCTGGTGCAACGTTTGTGTTACCGTACATTCCTGACAAATTGGACTTGAGTTTAAGTTGCTTGAAGTGCTTTTCGTTCAAGTTTTTTGAAAGTTATTTGTACGCTTTGCCAGAGATGTTTTTGAATTATGACTTTTTGTTACGGGTGGCAATAACTGGTGGTAATGTAACCTTTTAACTGACCTTTCAGCAAAAATAATTTTGCTCTGCATCTGTTTTCCTTTTTTTTTTTGCATCTGTTTTCCTCAGTTTTCCATGGCCATGTTTTTGACAATGATTAGATGTTGCTAGCAACACAGTTTCCAACTAAGCTCACATCGCTAATTGACTTTTTAAAACAGTGCAACTGCAATAGACGTTTTTTGAACCTTTGCTATTTTTTTGCTTGAAGCAGAATTTAGTTGGTAGGCTTATCTTTTATTTTCAGCGTTTTAAATAATAATTCTCCTATTTCAACTTCCTTGTTAGTTGATTGTAATAACACCAAGAATAGCGGCTTGGATCTGCCCTAGTTTCAGTTTTGTTGGATACTTGAGATTTTTACAGCATTAGTTTGTAAGGTATTTTATTGCCTATACTTCAATTTTCTACGAAGTGTACAACCAGTTTTTATTCAATTGGTCTATTCCCGTAAAGTTTCAAAATTTTAGAATCCTTGCCCCTCTGAATTTTTAGGCTTAATCCATAAAAGTAAAAAGTAGCTTTTTCGTTGCCTGTGATGTATTTTGCATATTTTGGATTTGCTATTCAGCGAAGCAAATGCGAAACACTTCAGATTTTATTCCGAAAACTCGAATTAAAGGAGTTAATTTTAATCAAGCATAATCTTCGTTTATCAAACACTAGTAATCATTCCAGGATTAGGCATGTTCTGTCATATACAGTTATATAGGTACTGTAACTTAGCTTTTCGGTTATGCTGGCCAAAGTGCTTTTTGTGAAAGGATGCGTGTAGTGTTAAAGTTAAACAGTTTTACGCCCACGCCTGTTACGTGGTGTTAGCCTCATGTGTCAATATTTTTTCATTAGCGGTGTGACAATGTCATTATTTGATTGTCATTCCTATAGGGTTGTTTGCAAAGAAATCGTCGACGATTATGTGGTACTTGCCCTTCCAAAGAACTTCGTAGATTATTCAAGCGATTTTGTATTCCAGCTTTTTCAAAACCTGTTTTTCTCGAAGCCATGTCTTTGAGCGTTCTTAAGTGCTTTCGTCGAGCAACGCTCATATTCTTTTGCAGTAAATTGTTTTACAGATAGATCATTTTGAAACGAAACTGAGTTCTGCGAAGGGCTTTAAAAAGTTTCGAACGTTGCTTCCGAGATTTGAGACATTAGTTTGATAAGTTTTTTCGATTTATTATGATTATTGCTCATCGTTTAGGTGATTTGATGAGATACAGTGTCACCTTTGACTGTTTTTGCTAAGCTGTGTTCTCCATTTGCCTATGAATATTAATTTATCTTGTTATCGATTTTATGGTTACAGTAGCAATACTTGTTGAATTTTTCATTACAAATGTTATTATGTTTACCCAAGCTTTGGTTGTACCGTTTTTTGTTGTATGCAAGCGTTTTTGTGTGATTACACTCCATGCTTGTTTCGTGATTGATGCATCACAACAACGGATTTGTTTCGTTGTTCTCTCACTACTGAAGAAAGTATTTGACACAGTCGAGTGTACTGTGAATTGTAGGTAGAATAATGTCCTGACTCGACTCGTCTGATGGTTGACCGGAAAATACAGTAACAAATGACACCTTTTTTGGGTGGGTTGTTTTCAAATCTTTGGTCTTTGTGGGCCAGTAGACACCGCAATGGGTCTAAGGCCCCCCGAAATTACTAACATCAAAAGGGATGTTGTCTGGACTCGCAAATTTGGACTCTGTTGACTTCTATCGATTTTTTGTTTTATACTGTTACTGTTTTTGAGTTAGACTGCCCTACTCCTGTTAACTTACACTTTACCATTACCAAATTGGAAAGTTTAAATGCGTAGCGTAGGAAAGTTTTGCGTACCTTACAATTGTTTGCAGCTTACATCATACAACTCAAAGTGGATAAAACACACCCAACACCTCCAAACTTGTACCAAGTTTGGGTTATGAAAAATTGAAGGGCAATTTCGCCAAAATTTGGGTTTGGAAGATTAAAAGGCAATGTTCCAGCGAGTGCCTTCAAAAACATCAGGTTTGTAGAAAAAAAAACCATCAAAACCGGGCTTTTATGGCAAATTTTCATTTAGATAACACCTTTCTTTTTGCGTTATTTTGGAGATCACCCTTTTTCCAACTGTTTTTCCGCAACGACTTTGTTGTAGATCTTATTTTTTATAAATAACTTCTTTTCCGGTCTCTTTTTTGGAGTTGTCTCCGTGTTTGCGTAATTTACATCAAATTTTTGTTAAGAACATCGGATTTTCATTAAAAGCATCAGATTTGCTCCAAAAGCAATTTGCATCAGATTTTCACCAAAAAACATCAGAGCGCACGTCAAAAAGATCAGATCCGATGTAGTTGCATCAACGCTGGAAACACTGTTGAAAGAGTTGTGTTTGGTTTTTGTGCAGGATGTGTTTTCGCGCCAAAGCTAAATTTTGAAGTTTAGAGAGAACTAATTTTCTTGTTTCTGCTTGAGATATGTTCACTAAATTGATCCAGCGAAACTGACGACTTTTCGGCAGGAACTGTTGTTTTTGTTACCGGCATCGCTTAGTAGCCAGGCCTACTGTTCAAGTTAGATCTGCAGCTTTAACAATCAACTTTACTCTTTCAGCCACTGACGCCATTGGAAAGTTCTCATGCTGCGCCGAAGAAATCGGAAAATTTGACGCAGAATAAGCAGACTAGATATCGACTAGGCCAGTGGAAAAAGGCTTCCACTTTAATGCTGCTGGCATTAAAGTGGAAGCCACGTGGAATTTGCGTGAAACTCGTTGCCGCAAAAGGATTTACTGTCTAAAAAAATTTTCTATCCAACAAAAGGAGTTTCTGTCCAAACAACTTTTTTCGGGTCTATACGCTTTTTGGTTTTGTTGGTTTCCCTCTTGCAGCTTTCTGACATATGGCTAAACTGTCTCTTATTCACCTCGAAAATCAGAGCTACTTGTAACCATATTTTACTTGAGCAAAACTACATTGATGCAATTTAGAATTCACGCATTGGAATTAAACAGAATCAGGATATCTTGGAATTGCAAAAATTAGAATAACGGCTACAATATTTGTCTTGCATTTTTACTTCCGTGTCAAGAATTGTCTATGGATGCGTTCGCTGAGATAATGGCCATATTCTACTGGGATGAATTAAATTTCTAGAACAGTATTAAATTACTTGATAGCTAAACGTAGGTTGAAAGAAACGTAGAAAGCGACGCAGTATGCTTCATTCATTTTCCACTCGAACAAATTCAAAATGTAAAACAATTATTTTATCAGAATGAATGAAATACAGTATCGTTTGGTTTTTGTAGAAGTCACGTAAAGTAAATGCGTCCAGCTAAATAGCACAATTTACAACGAAAACTAAAAATACAAAGCGATGTATCCGCAGATAAAAAAAACATTTTACACCGGGTATTTGACCAACCCATTTTACACTGGGGGGGGGGCTAAAATGCTCTTCTATCTAACTTTTAAACCAATAGTCAAGGGAACACCTACTTTGGCATGCGGTTAGTGATTACCAAAATTTTTTTAATGGTTTTGAGTTGATGACGTAATTTTTGCGATGACAACACTGCTGGTGGTTCAAATTTTGTATGTAGATTGGTTTTATGATACTGAATCAAAACATGCCTAATTCAAGTCAGTTACATTACAAAAACTTCGTATGATGTCATTTAAGTTAAATTTTGGCCAAAAATTGCTCAGATTTCCGAAAGTGACTTCGAAAAACTTCCAAAATCAGAAAACTTCCCGTTACCTTAGTAGCTTCAAGTTTTCAGGGGTTATTTGTAATGCATTTTCACTCAAAGTCAAGTTAATTTGAAACAAAACTCTTTTTTCTGAAGGGATCTATCACGAAAAAACCAAGAGGGGGACAAAAATACCCCCACCTTTCGTGTAACTTGAGGTTAATGTAATTATTCAAGCAAAAGCTTAAAAACCACCCAAAATAATTTAGAGTATATTGGCAAAGGTTATATAAAAATGCAATCATTTTCTAAGCGATATCTTTTTCTCCAAATAGTAAGTAAAGTTTTTTCTAAACATCTCCAAGCGCACAGCTTCAAGATTCTTTGGTCTATTCTTTACCATAATAACGCTCCTGATGCATTGGTCCAGTGTTACCTAAAATATAATCAAATTGACATAAAGCAAAACGTCAAGCTATTAGGCTATCAAGCAAAGCGGGAAGTGTGAGTGATATTTCAACACTTTAGTGGTTTAGTTTCCTGCCCGGTAAAATCAAGGACTTCCATCATCGCTTACAAAATATCACTGCTCAACTTACTCATTGAAAAGGAACAGCGTGAAGCCTCTTTCACAATTGGTTGGAAGATGGGCAGGCGGCAACTTGGCTTAAAAAGCGACAGATCCTTTTGATGTCCGCTGCTCAAATTGTCACTTATTTGGTAAATGACTAAAGCAATCTTAACCTTGTGAAAATAAATCACCACTAGAGGAATCAGAAATTTTTCGGTGTAAAACTAATCTTGGCAAAATCTTGTTCTTTAAATTTCTTATTAAAGCTTCTCTATCTCATCTTCAGTCAGAATTAATGGAAATCGACTTTCAGCAATTAATTTTGGCCAATATCACAGCAGATTACCACAGTTTTAAAAAATTAAAAACCTATGAAACCCAACAGTCTGTTTCATGCGTAAAAAGGATCATCAGAGATAAATCATATAGACTTCGGCCATAAAGTACCAGCTTTAAAAGAACATTGAAGCCAAAAGTTTTTACTGCTGACCGATGCGCTGAGAAAAGTATAAAATGCATCTAATTAAATTCAAGCTTTCTTTGTCTTGAGACTTCCAAGACACTCTAAGCAAGCCTAATAACGCACCTCAGGCAATTCGGCCCTCTTACCTTGATTATGAACAGAGTGACCAGTGTATGTCTTTCCTTTACTTTCATCAATATTGAGAACGCCACCTCCGGTGTTATACGTCCCTGAAATATTTTCGAATTGACTAGTGTGCCAAAAGGAGCAAACAAAATCATCTCGCTTATTGTAATGTAAACTGCGACAGCCATTCTCCCAACGTTTTATAAAAGCTATTACACAGCTTGTTGGCAGCGTGGACTAGAAAGCAAAGACGTCGTTTAAGCGACAACCATGATCGCATAATCTAGATTAATTCAAAATCAGGCTGGTTACGTTTTTGCCTCCTTGAATTAAAAACTTTGCGACAATTATCTCTGCTTAGTGGTTTCAAACAACCAGCAAAATTAATGGAAAGAAGTCAAACGTCAATCGGAAAGTTTGGAATACGGCCAACTCTTACGAGGGTGAGGATTCGTTCAAAATAAAAACGCCCCATCGCTTCTTCGTGAGTAGAGGATAAATATGAATTCATCAATATGCAGCATCATAGAATATCTCAAAAACTAACAAACGAAGTGATGCTTTGGAAATTAGTTCGAGTTCAGTTGTTATGGTTTCTTATATCTTCGAGGCTGACGATTTGGTAGAACCTAATAGTTGCGTCATGGAAGAACCTTTGCTTCTTCCACAAAGATGCTGTATCCATACCGGCAGCACTTTGTGGAGCAGCATTAATATCATCGAGAAATATTAGATGCTGATATTTTTCGCTACATGTGAGAACGAAAGAGGTTGACAGCTTTGATTGTATTACGAAGATATTATTGTGGATTATCCTTTACTAACCCTTTCTAAAACGCATTTTTATGATGGCGAAGTGGTTTATTGAAAGATAATAAAATACAAAGCACAACATCAACCCTCCGAATATAGAAGACCCTGCACAACAGACCCAGTAATGAACACTGCTCTCACGCCTCACTCAGTTGTCTCACTTATTTTGCTCATGCTACCGCAAACTTCATGTTGGATTCGGCAAAAAAAACTTACGGTTTTCCTGTTTTCCACCAAACTGTGCACCTTTACCACCAAGCTGTGCGTTTCCTCCAACACTCTGCGCCACTACACCTTCAATAGTCGCATTCGGACCAATGTTTTGCTGGTTTCCTCCGCCGCTATTAGCTTGATT
This sequence comes from Trididemnum nubilum, assembly GCA_963965965.1. Taxonomy (NCBI): domain Eukaryota; kingdom Metazoa; phylum Chordata; class Ascidiacea; order Aplousobranchia; family Didemnidae; genus Trididemnum; species Trididemnum nubilum. Next base: position 17,730,426 of record OZ014471.1, on the reverse strand, counting down.
TTCTTCTGCGGTTAACATTAATTTTAGATCTAGTTAGTAGAGGTGGAGTCCTTGAGGACGTCTTTAGCCTCAAGGACACATTTTGATATCCTTGGCCTTGGTCTCGATAGTCAAGTCCTTGGCCTTGGCCTCGAAGCCTCAAATCCTTGAAAACTGCCGTGTCCTCGGCTCGAGGACAGCACTATTTTTTGAGTTGTTAAAAGTTTGAAAAGCGCCTGAAAAATTTTTTGGAAAACGGTTTTTTCTGGAGATCGCCTAAAATTTTTTTCTGAATACCTTTTTTTTGGAGAGCACTTGTGCTTCTGTCCTTGGTCCTTGGTCTTGGCCTCGAGCATTTCTATCCTGGGCCTCGAGAGGGTCTGTCCTCGGTAGGGCTGTCCTTGGCCTTGGCCTCGAGCCTTGTGTCCTCGACTCAACCTCTGCTAGTTAGTGTTGATAACTCAGATTATCTTTGTGTCTGCAACTGACCATCTTAATTGTAATAATAATGCAAATTTGGGGAATTCTATTTTTGGGAATAAATAGAAAATTTCATGTTTAAGGTAAATAAGATCTTTTATCGACCTTCGCGAATTTATATTAGTGTTTTTTTTCTTTTTAAGGAATTTTAAACTTCAAAAAGTTTTTTAAAAATTCGAAACTCAAAAAATGGTAAACCTCTGGGTTCGTCCGTAGGATAGCGCAACCGCTTTTGGCAAAAGAATATAGATCAAAGAGGCAACTATTCCTCAATCACGGTTGTGATGGTCATTCGTAAGCCAACTTCACTTAATAAATGCGGCTTAATCCTTTACCATTTGCACAAAATCTTTTCTTACCTATTCTAACTTTTAATTGGCATTTTGGTGGCAGCGTCTCCACATCAGTGACATCACCCCACTCGTTAAAATCCTTATCGTAACTTTGGAGTTGAAATGATCCTTGTATATCAAAAGCTTCTTTGACTTTATCCTTCAACTGTGTTCGCCGGCATTGTTCAAATATCTTCTTAGTTTTCCCAAGTTCAACCATGTATTTTCCTTCATCTCCCATTCTATACTTTTTCTCTCAACTACATGCGACTACTTTACCTTCTTGTACAATGTTATTCTAGAGGCCAATAAAAAACACTAATAAATTTATAATTAAATAAATTAAGTCTTTAATTGTACTCGCTGAATTACACCGAAGCTTGTAAAGCATTAGCGTGGTCCATCTCTAAGTCATTGCGCCCAGACAACCCAGCTCCTTTTGAAGAAACGTTGCAGCGGTGGCGAACCTTGAGTAATATTATGCCCGCTTTGACAGGCCCAAGATTTGAACCTTAGACCTTCTGCTCCAAAAACAAACGCATTAGCGCCAATCTAATCTAATACAATTCGCTTAACTTTTAATACCATCATTGATTTTGCCTTTAACTCTCGATCAGGATTTGGACTTTACATAAAGATAAAAAATATGAAAATTCGATTACGGTTTCGTTAACTGTGAAAATTAAAAACAATATTTAATTCCAGCATTAGAAAAAAAAACTAATCCCTGCCTGCAAGCTACAATTCATTAAGTATAATCCTTGTTAATCAATATTACAGATTACTGTTGAAGATTTTGAAATAAAATTGCATCTATTTCACATCTTTATTTCCTAAAATTTTTACATGCAATATCACAATCTTTTCAATAGTAAACCAGTTGTAAACTATACTGTAGACATTTGATCCGGCCAGGTGCGCAACCATGATTTTGCTAATCAGGGAGAGAAGCTTGAACCCGAAGTTTAAATGTTTCTATTCAAAGAATGTAGTCAGCGAGGGCGTGTTGAGCAAACTGCCTCTTCTTATGCGAATTACATCCGGGATCAAGCGAAAAGGTATCAAGAGTATGATAAAAATCTGTGATTTGGAAAAACTCACAAATTTATCTTTATTTCTCTACATTTTATCAACAAAAAATAATTGGAGAGGGAACTAATAAAGCAAGATTTGAGGAAAATAAAGGGTAATTTATCTATTCTAAATAGAACTTCCAGAGCATCGTTGTTGTTTTTTTTTTTCGATAAAGCTACCTAAAACAGTTTTCGACAAGAAATCAAATTTGATAGTAATTTTTTGCCAAGTGTATTTCAAAGTTTATAACGATTTGCAAGTAATTTTTTTCATTAAGTTAACCCCTCCCCTACATAAACGTTTCATAAACGGTTTTAAACCACTTTAGAGTTCATATCACTGCAAAAAAAACTGATTTAAGAACGTTAAAAACGTGGTATATTCCTCATTATGCATTTTGGTTGACAGACCATATGGGGGCTATCATAATAGCTCACCTCCCCTGGCTACGCTACCTGATTGGCACCCCCAAGAATATTTTGTTTTATCAAAAAGTAACTCAAAACTAAGTTTGTTTTTTTTATTTCTTTAAAAAGGTTAATAGCAGATTTCGCCAGAAATTTTTATCTTCTTTTCTTTTAATGCTGATTTAAATTTAACCTAAACTCAAATCCTTACTCTGACACAGAGTAGGAAGTCGGGCCAGGTTTTTCGGGTCGGGTTCGGGCCTAAAGTTGGCAAAAATTTCGGGCTTAATTTGGGCCTGAGACATGCTTTTTGTCTTAGGTGGACAAAAATATAATCAAAATAATTTGGTAGCATTGCTAAATTTTTCAGACCTAACTTAACTTTCGGGTTTTTTTGGGCATGATTTGGGCTTCATTTTAGTTTTTGAGTTTGGGCCGCGTTCGGGCTAGTATTTTCGGGTTACGGCCTGAACTAGTCGGCCCTTTAACAACTCTGCTCTGAAACTAACCTAAACCCGAACCCATCCCAAATTAGAATTTTTGATCCTTAATAGCAAATGAAAAATGCAAAACATGCGAAAACAAATATTCCTCACTTTCGTTTCACTTTTTTTTCTCTAAATTTTGCTGAAATAGCCACATAACAGTCAGCAGACTGTTCTTTTTATAGCACTCGCTTTGCGTCATGCTCTTTGGTTAGTTCCTTTTTGTTTTAAAAGGGTTTTTGTTTTGTGTCAAAATCAACTTGAAACAGCTATGTAGTTGCTTCCTTTGTTTTATCACGTTTGTGTAAAAGCTTGGGGGAATTCGTGTTTTTGTTCCTGCTTTTGCCAAGCTTTGAAATTTCCGAGTTTGAATGGCATTACTCAAGGAACGTAATGTGATGCACAGATTTTCTTTAGTTTGATCGAAATGTAAATGAGATTTTTAAAACTAATTTCCATTTGCACTTTTTTATGAGAACAATTTTTTAAGAGCACAAGGATCATTTTTGCTCGAAATTGACGAACAAATGAGACTGAAAAGTGGTGAAGATTTAAGAACAGCTAACTTCAGCTCAAAACTTTCTGATTCGTTACAGAAGTTCAATATTGTTCCTATTTAGCCTCTAAAACGAAAATTATCAAAACGCTTAATTTGAGATGATAGTGATACTTATTTTATGGTGATTGAGTTGATGATGTCATAGGCTCATGGTGATGACGGTTTTCGATGAATTTTAAAAGTGGATAAAATTTGATTTTAGCTAGGTTTGTAACAAAAACCACCAAATGACTTAATCATCGTGATGATTTGTGATGATGTCACTGAAGCGTTCAATGGCGTCGTTTATTTAAATTACATTATTTCCACGAAGGACCTTAAACGGACAAGTACTGTAAGTGCAAACTGCAACTGTACCTAACAAAAGTTCAAGACTACCTGCTAAAATTAAAATTTTAATAATATCAAAAATACAGCTAAAAATATTTTCAATCAAACCTTTTTTTGCCGGTATAGCTGTTGTTTTTTGTTGTTGTTTTTTGTGTGTGTGTGTTTGTTTATATGTTTTTTTGCAGTGTTTGCTGTTCGATAAATCAGAAATAAAAACCTACTACACTAATTTTACTACTAAAAAAATTACCGTGGGAAAGTTGAAGCACATAAAAGGGTGCTTTTTGTTTCTGCACCATTCATATTCACGTGTGGAAGGTATTTTGAAATTATAGCCCTCACCCCTTTACAGCTTTCATAGAAATTAATTAGTTTTTCTTTAACAGTCTAGTTTGAAGTTCATCAACGTAAGTTTCTTCTGAGCTATTACTCATTTTAATTTTTTGTTTTTTTTACGTCAAAAAACTGAGTTGCATAAATCCGAGTAGTGAATGATTCAGGGAAAAATAATGAGATGGATAGACAAGCCTCAGCAAAGCCGAAAATGCTGGTACATTCTCTGCACTTCTGGACTAAATCTTGAAAAAACCTCATGTAGTCATCTCAAAGGGTCGTTTTAAAAGGCGTACAGGAAACTGTAATGCCTTACAAAATTATTCTCATCAATTTGTGGCGATTTGTAGCGGAAAATGCTGGGGAAAATAAAGTTTGATTCTACGCCTTTTTTGCAATTTTGTTAACATTATACCTCTCAAGAATGCAGGCAATGAGGCAGACAGGTGAAGGCTCCACAAAATGCCATTGACTTGGTGAAAAACTTGAATAAATGGTTGATCTAAATCTGCCTTATTTTAGTGTTTTTGCATTTTAGTTTATGCTGAAAAGGGTGCTCTAATTCCGAAACTCCCTGTATATAAGCATAGAAACTGTAGCTGTTTGTCGTTTCCAAGTTTTGAAATTTGTTGAAACGTTGGTTTCCTTTCTGGAGGTTTAGGAGTGTCATCAACTTTATTTTGTTTGTGTGCAATAGGCAGCACAGTCGACAGAGCATTAGGATTCGCTGCTTACGATAATATGTATGAATTTTTTACAATCAAGTTTCTTTTTAAAAGTCCAAAACAGTGATCATTAGCTTAGGGACTAAAGCTTTTCGTCATCGCATTAAACGTCCCGCAATAAAAGAGATATTGCTCGGGATTGATTTTGTTGAAGAAATGAGAACTACTTGAGGTAACTTCATTCGATCGTCTGAGCTTCTCGTCAAACGTCTATGCAGGTTTCTTGCAGCCAACTGGTTGTATCCTCATCCAATCGGATCAGTCCATTGATCTGTACAGAGGGATGAAAAGTAAGGCGGACAGTCTATTGCTATGTCGTCTATCGCTTGGTTCTCATCGACGCACTCACATGTCGCAGTGCTGTAGCCACGCTACAGTTGTATAAGAAAGGATGGAAAGGCCAGTTGAAGTGTATAAAGGTTTGCCATACCTTGTTCCGCTACTTCCTCTTATCCGTAAAATATGTTTAATCTGTTTTACACCGCTTTCAATCGTTCGCTTTCGATTTTTCGTAGCAAAACAAAATGTTTTCTCAAAATTATTTGCGAAATAAGCGATGTGATGTTTGTTAGGAAACATAAAGGCTAAATGGGATTTGGTTTGAGTCAGCGATTTCAGTGAGTGACATTTGAAAGGTGATAACGTATCAAAGTTAGATCAGTAGTTTTGCGGATGTTTTTGGGCGATGGAAAATGGTAGACCTCCTCTTTTTGGAAAAAATTTATGCAGAAACAGAGTTTGGCTTCATTTTCCAGTTTCACCTTGGACTTGGTTTTCGTTTACAATTTTCTACTTTGAAACTCAACTCCATGTCTCCCTGCCGAAAACCAGAAAATGAGACTAAAAGCTGTTTCTGCCTGACTTTTTTCTAAAAATTACAACATTATCCAATTCCTAGGTTTAAGGACATCACCTTTAATAACATTAACTTTAATAGATTATATCAATCCTATAATGTTACTGATAAATTTGACTTAAATTGGAATTGCTGTCTGGCGCAAAAATCCTATTAAGCGTCTTATACATATACTCAGGGCTTCATAGAAAAATTTGACTGGGGTTACGAAGACTGATACCGGGGCGGTGGGCTCTCGAAACATTATCGGGATTTTGTTGTTATTGTCGAGATTAATCGCTATCTACATTATTATGAATGCAAACCTCTATTTGAAAGCGAGCGAAGTTGGTAATTTGTATGATTTCAATTCAGCTTTGGGATTGTCAAGGGTAAAATACTGAATTCGATTACCATCACAGCACCAAAATTGGCAAGCAGTTATGTAACTTGGATCTGGTATGCTCAAGGTATGTGTTTCTATTCTCGGTGCAAGTAATTTTTGTGGGGAAGGGAGTGAGTTAAGTCAGTTGTCGTAAGTCTTATCTTTCAATGTTGGAAACGGATGAAATTACCAAAATCTATCACTAGTAGAGGCACCTTAGGAAAGATTCAACTCCAAGATGGGTCCGAGTGCCTTGCTCCGGGGCTCGGAACCCCTCATTTAGTTTGGAACTACGGAACTTATTGCGAAAACACTATACTTTGTGCGTCACAGAAATTAGGGCGGCAAACATAGCTCTTATAGTATAGCGGAGTGAAACGTACTAAATTATTTTTGTGGATAAGGTGAAGCAGCGGAACAATGTTTGGCAAACCTCTTCATTACCTCAAGTAGTTTTCATCTTTTTTGTAAAACCATTCTCGAGCAATACCTTTCGTAAATAAAAAAGTTAAAATCTTACCTTACCCTGTTGCCTCATCGTCGACATGCTTTCTTGTTCTATTCGGTTAAAATACCCCCGTCCTTAGTTTGTTTGGAATATTTTTTGCTTTGTCCTGACAGAGAATGAGACTTGCAGTTTAACCTTATAAAACCCAAGGGGGATAAAAACGATCTCCCCTTCACATATTTTGCAATTTCGTATTGAAGCCGTAACGCTACGATCATGAAATTTCCTGACTTTTCCTAAAATTTACTACTTCGACTATAATTACAAATCCATTCCCCTATAACAGGTAGATTCGGAGTTATGAAACGATTTTCAAGGCCGACTGGGTGTTTTTAGCAAGATTTTTAGCAATGTAGCGTAATCCTATTTATTCCGGTTGTTCATTCATAATTAGCAATTTCACGCGATTTCTTCAACAGTAATTGCGCTAAGAACGTAAACTCAGTAACACCTTGAACTGTATTGTTTACTCAAGAAATAGAAGCAAAACACCACATTTACGATTTCGGCTGGAGCATAATTTTCAAGCCACAATGATATCCAGAACTTTGAGCTAAATTCCTTGTAAAACACTTTGGTAAATGTGAATACGTTCGTAGAATTGACGAAAATTATTGGACCATACTAAAAGCACTATAACCGTTTTCTAAACAAAACTGTTCTTGCTTTGTTGGGCGAAAACATGGACTAACGGTTTTGCAAATGGACGTTGAGCTCCAACAAAAAAAAAGCAAAAACGAATCAAGCAAACGGCAATTTTCTTATATTTGGTTTTCGGCTATCATACTCGTATTTTTCTTCATGATTATTGAAGAACAATGACAAACATGACAAAAATTCATGTGAATACAAAGTTGCACGAGATAACGCAATTTTTTTTTTTGTTATTTTCTGTTTAGATTGTATGTTAGTTGACAAAATAACGAAATGACAAGCAGAGTGAATGCTTGCTTTACAGGAAACGAAACAAACTGTAAGAAAGTACAGTATGCAAATTGTGGATGACCCAGTATTGCACTCCTCTCGATATAATTGTTGGTTCCTGTTCTGTGCCATGACTATTTAGTGATGAGAATGATGATGCACACGCTCTGCGCCTGTCTAGCTACAACACAGCCAAGCATCTTTTTTGATTCGTTTTTGATAGCGCAATAGCGCACTTCTCTCGAAATAGTTTTTGGTTCCTGTACGGTGACATGACTATTTAGTGATGAGAATGATTATCCACACGTTCCACGTCTGCCTAGCTACAACAACGCCGAGTACCTTTTTCGTTCTGTTTCCAAGTCTGGGCCACCTCAACAGCCCCAATCAAACCTGTCATTGCAAATTTCTGTAAGATTGCAAAAAAGTTTATTGTATCGGAAAATTGATACGATCATGAATGACTACAAGGAAAAACTCCAACTCCATGACTAATAGATCTGGTTTTCATCTTGTGCTGCTTGGTCAGGTACTCAAGATTTATTGCTCAAGTGCATTCTTCCAATTATAATTGCAATCCTTATTTACCAAGCTACGTTGGCTAGGAAATAGCAAGGGTCCTTAGAAGTCTTTAAATCAAGGTGCCACCCTGTTTGTCACTCAAGTTGGAACCTTTCGCTGTTGCCTTTAATGCAAATTGTTGAGCCATATAAAGCGGTGAAGACCAATTTAAAAAATTTTAGGTTTGACCCAACCATAAATAGAACCAAGTCAATCAGTATATATAGACTGTTGTGAGAGCAAACAGTCCACCCTAAATTTACTAAACCATTGATTAATTGTAATGTTACCAAATTTTTTGTTTGGATTTAATGGAGCATTGTTTTGTTTAGTTGTTGAAGGATTAAACAAAGAAGCTCAAAATCATCACGAGGAAATGAACTCCTCAATGCTGGTCAACTTGCAGAAGCTCTAACGCACTATCATGTTGCTATTGGTTAGAATTTGAATGCTTGTTTAGCATTGTAGTTTTTGTTGGGAAGATACCATTTCACCGGAAATTTTTAATCTACTTTTTTTCTTTATTCTAACCATAGGCGTAGCCAGGGGGGGCCAGGGGGCCCGGGCCCCCCCAATCAAAATACCACTAACGACAAAAAGTTATGACAACATAGCCTGGCGATGTTTAGTTGCAGTTTTTTTCAGTAATTACGCACATAACAGTAATTAACAATAATATCAATGACAACAAGTGAGTCCCGGGGCCGTCAACTAATAACCAGAGGGCCCTTACTAATAACTAGGGGCCTTGGAATCCTTAACCGACAATCAGGGGGTTCGGGACCCTTAACTGAAAACCAGGGGGCCCATAACTGACGACCTAGGGCCCCAGGGCCCCTGACCAACAACCAAGGGGTCCTGGAGTCCCTAACTGACGACCAGGGGGCCCCGGGGCCCCTAACTCACGACCAGGGAGCCCCAGGGCCCCTAATTAACAACCAGGGGGCCTGGGCTCCTAACCGACAAGCAAGGGGCTACGGGGCCTCTAACTGGCAACCAGGGAGCCCAAGGGTCCCTGACTGACGACCAGGATTTCCGGGCCAGGGGCCCCTTAATGCAAATTTTTAACAATTCATATGCAAAACCTGTGAGAAATCTAAGAGTTTTGACCTAAAAGTTGCCACCCCAGGCCCTCGTTTAACGTTATTATGAACTTAATTATTTACTGCTAAAGTAATGCAGGAGGCAATGTTTGTTACTTCCCCCTATAGACCAAATCACTTACAATTAAAATTTTACACCACAATGCAAGATTCTGAGCGTGTTTTGGAATTTAATTGCAAAAAGAGGATTGAACAACTAAATTTTTTCGATTGGCTTGGAAATGTTGAAAATCTAGTTCTTTGAAATGGCTCTGAACTCGTGCGAAATGTGATCCAATGGGATTTAAATAGCTTTTTTTTCCAAAAACTTACAAAAATCGCCCAGCGCTTGGGGGCTTTGCCCCCAGACCCCCATAGCCACGGGCGGCTGGGGGCTCTGCCCCCAGACCGCCGTCTCTGATACGTTTGAGTACACTAGCTTACTCAACACGTCTTTCAAGTTAGACTTTTACACTTTTCAACATTTAGTTTTCGCCCTCTCCCTTTACCAAAATCCTGGCAAAGTGCCATAAGGCTACGGCTTCAGATCTTCCATTCTACGATATCTTTGCCCCACAAAAAATTACTTTTTCGAAAATTTCTGATGACGTCATTGCGTGTGATTTGTGGTTTGGGCCCCCCCCCCCCCCAATCAAAAATCCTGGCTACGCCTATGATTCTAACCCTAATCTTTACTATAAAGCTAACCCCTAACTTGACCCTAACTCAAACCTTAATTCTAACCCTTAAAAAAGTAAATGAAAAATGTTTGGATGAATATTTGTCATTTGTGTTGTATTCTCTTGAATGTAAAAACTTTAGTAGTCTCTCCCTATTTGCTATGCTTTTCACTTTTGGGTGGATGTTTAGGTACAATAAATATTGCGTAAACAAAAAATAATTAAAAAACTTTGATCCATTTTTGCATGAGCATTCCAGTCTTTGACTAATAGTGGTACTAGAATTTTGTTTTGATATTCGTTGAGTTTTTTGTCGCTTTTATTGTTCTCAATGATACAACTTGACATTCAATGTAAAATTCAGAAAGAAAACATATCATTTAAATTGCTTGATATGAAATTTATTTAGACAAAACAAAAACTATTAAAACTTCAATGCCGCTTGTCCACGAAATAAATTTTAAAATAAGAGATTGTATTTCTCTTATTGAGCAGCATTTTTTTTTTTTTTGCCTCAATCAAATGTTTTCTAATAATTGACTTATTTTTACCGACAATGATGAACAAAACTATCAGGCATATTATGAGAGCAACAGTATATTTAGCAATGGGCAAATCCACAGTAGCTCTAGATGATTTAAACCAGGTATGCCTTTAAGATTTTGTATTCTTTATTGTTTTGCATAGTTGTAAGAATGCAATTATGATATCTATTGCATGAAAATTTTGTACCAGTCAAGAAATCCAGGACAATTTTTTATGTAATAATTGCAAACTAGTTCTTTGTTTCATGTTTTTTAATTTTTGGAGGGTCTGCTTGTGCACATAAAGTCATTGATTTTCCTAAAGCTAACAATGTAAAACTCGAAAGTGCTTTGGCGTGCACCCCAAAAATAACACTGCTTCGTTGATAAAAACAGGCTTAACGTTTGCATACCTTTGTACTTGATGTTATTTATTCAAGTTCATAAGGAGAAATATTGCACATTTTGACTATGGCTTTAGTATGATAGTGTGTATTTTTTTACTTGCAAAGCTTGAACACTTTATGTGTATTTGATAGGATGTAAAGCTACGCTATGGCGGTCAACGTGCACACCAGTTTGGAGAAAGCTCACGCCGCTTCGGCGCTGACAGTTATCGCAGCATTGGCAACAGCGCAGCGTACGCGGCCGCGCGCTGTTGTTGGTGTACGGCGCCGCACAGGTGGCAACTTAAATCTGCATTACGACACAGCGTCAGCGCAGCGCCGCATACTATATTTTTTACATTTTTTTTACAATTATTGCGGGTGAATTATTTTTTTATGTACAACAATGGTTAGTCGTGTTATAACTATAACATGAATTGAAGACAATAACAATACCATATTACGACAATACGTTGGGTTAGGCTACTAAAACAGTAAAAGGTGCCTTTGGTTGAAGTTTATTTTTTCAGAATTCGCAGCATTCTAAAATAGGCTATTTGGGCTTCAACAAACTTAGTTTTGATTGGCTGAACATGTTTCTTGACACCTACAAAAAGATTTTGGTTTTGGTCGGCTTGGCTAGGAAAAGTTTAGAACGTTTGGTGAGAAGATGAAACAAAGGCAGACAAAAAAAACGAGCCAAGCCAACTGACCGCGACGAACTGACCGCGAACAAACTGATCGCGAACCAACGGTTTCGTTACATTGATTTCGTCACTGATTTCGTGATTTCGTCACAAAGTGAAGGTTTGGGCAAGATGGCTCTGGAGATAGTAACAATATATTTAGGATCGCCCTACTCAGCCAATCGGCGTTGCTCGCGGTCAATTTGTTCGCGGTCAGTTGTCGTGAACCCCTAAAAAAATGTAGATGAAACAGGTTTGTGGGAATCAATCATCAGAGCAGAGGCACATAGCCTAGCCACATACCCGCCCTGTATGCAGTAGACCTTTGGTCCTATTGGTACACGCCCAAGGCTAGATAACAATTTCTACTGGCAGAAAGCTGATAGTCAATTTGAACCTGTTGTGTTCTTTCTGTAAGATAATTATGGAACCAGTTATTAGCAGCAGGTAATTAGAAGGTTCCAGGTTCACGGATGAGTAAGCTATCGGTAGTTTACCCAATATTGAATACCTATGTATTGGCTTACTTTGGGAGGCAGCAAAGTTGTTCTTATCAAGTTAGACAGTTAAATATGAGTGTAGTAGCTTATGACAGCATGCAGAGCACATGATATACCAGTATTTGGGCAATTGGTTCAGGATCAGTACAGTAGCTGCATGAATCATCACGTAGACTGGTAGATTGTTTTTAATTACCAAAGCACGGTGCAGAAATGAGAAAAACTGATAGAAAACACACGCAAGGCATATAAAAGCAGTATAATTAGAATGACTGACCTCGTGTTGCGTGTTCCTATGTTTTTACTCGGCCATTTTCCAAGTTAACGAGGGCAAAGTTTCAGACTTTTACTTATAACTCGAGAACAGTTAGGTCTAGCTGTGTGAAATTTTAACAGCAGTTTGACATTGTTAAGTTATATGTTTGTGCGAAATTTCGAGGCAATGAGTCCCGTGACTTCGATTTTAGGACTCAAAATCCTCCTCGAAAGTTTGGTGTAAAAAATGGGCTTTTTCAAAAACGGCATAAATACGGCAAAAAATATTTCACAGGGTTATTATATGTCTTAAGATACCCTTTCATCCCTACCAACCCACTTTTGGCCACGATAAGTTTTTTTTTCTTCTTTTTTTTTACTTTCTACCCCGGGGCTTGTTTATGAGGCAAGATGGTGAAGTTGTGGATCGCCTTGGTAATGTCTATGATCGAATACCAAGCGGGCAGTTTCGAGTTCGGCAATCCGCGAGCACCAGTAACTACAGAAATCGACAAACGACTTCACAAAATCTGCACCAAAAAGAGCATTCTCATAAACAGCAACAAAACCAGCCCAACCAAAAGCTATTCCGCGACATGTCTGGTAACGTTTACTTCAAGGACGAAAATGGAAATCTGATCAAAGTGCAACCCCAAAAGACCGAAGAACCCTATTTTCGCCAAACCCATTTTTCCCAGAACAACGAAAACCTTTCTGGGACACGAGATAGCTATGCGCATGGAAGACAGCAAGAAACTACCTAGGAAAGACCAAGAGACCGCCAGACTGATTGTCATTGGTCTGATCAGCAAACTCCCAAATATGAAAGACGAAGGGCGTACCATCGGCCAACGCACGAAGAATTATAAATAGTTTACAAAGTAAGGCTTTAGGCTTTGAATCTAGCTACCTTTTTCACGTCCACTAACAATATAAAAACCAAAAATTATTCAAAAGAGAATAAACAAAGGATCAAAATTTTTTTCGAAAAAAAACACTAAAACTTGTCAAAAAAAAGAACCAATAAAGTTGAATGTTTTCTTAGCTTTACAAACCAATGAAATATACTTTATAAACTTTCGAATTTCGTAGATCAAAGGCTTATTTTGAGAACTTACTTAAAGCCAAGTTCAATTTAAGTGGGAATAAAAATTTGGATTCGAGTTTCTCAAATCCAAATAAAACATATTAAGTCAAAATAATTGCTTTAGAAATTTAGACGTTCATCAGTTGATCAAATTTTTACTCAAGACCTTGAGCTAAGATCAATTAAATTCTTCTAAACCCTGTCTAAACTGAGTTTACGCACATATTTTAAGTTTATTTTAAGTAAAACTCGATACGTTAGTGCGCTCACGATTTTACACCCAATGTGGACCAGCCCTTGTTTGAGTTGAATTTTGTATGGAGTTAACCAGAACGATTTCTTCATTTAAAATATAAAACCTTTGTGAAATCGTGTCATAAATTTTCATTTTCACAAATTAAACTTCAATGTAGGTAAAATTAGTTTTGTGCTAGATTACTCGGCCTTTATTTAGTTGGTGGAGGTGGTTTGGACTTGCCAGGGCTGCGAACTCGAAAAAAGCCGATCGATCGTTTTTTGCCAAACTCGAACTTAATCTCGAAAAAATAATTTTTTTGAACTCGAACTGGAAACTTGAATAAAAACTGCTACAGTTCATGAAAAAGAAATTAAAAGATCAAAAAATTGTCGAAAGAAATGTTTTTTGTTAATCATACCGCGTAAATTGAGATTGTCGTTCATTTTTTCATGCCGTAGCGACCTCGAAAACAGCATCCGTACAAAAAGGGATCGATTTAGTTGAAAACTAGACTTTGGTCAGCCTGAACTCAAAAACTTGATGTTTTTGCCGAACTTTAACTTGGTCTAGCTAAAATAGGCTGAACTCGAACCAAAATCGATGGAGTTCGCAGGCCTGGTACAAATTCTGATTTTTTATCGTTTGATTTGTGCAATATAACTTTCTTCTTTCTCATGTTGGAACGGTACAAGCTCAATAAATGTAGTAACAAGAGACGCTTAATTGATGGTGCGTTTAAGGTGGTAAGTTTTAACGAGATAAAAGTCAAGTCTACAACAGCTGACAGCCAACTAACCCTAATGTTCGTGGTCAGTTTCCAGCGGACAGCTGACTTGAGTTCGTAAAAGTTGAGCGTGGCCCAAAACGGAATCGTGTAGTTTCAAAATCAAATCTTTCACTACACGAGTGAAAGTCGTATAGAAAAAAAATCACGTACTCGCTGTATTACGCTGAAGCGTGTAACGTGCTGGTGGGGCCCATCTCCGCGTCATTGCACCCGGGCAACACAGCTTCTTTCGAAGAAATGTCGCAGCGGTGCCGAGCTGTTGGCAACACTGTGTCCGATTTGACCGGCCCAAGATTTGATCCACAGACCTCCCGCTCCAAAGACGAACGCGTTACCGCTCAACCGAGGCCAAATTTCCATCAGTCAAGTTTTATAATGTTTCCGACCCTTTTCTTGTATGTTTGATCCATATTTCGAAATGTTAGTTCGACTGCATGGTTTCCGCAGAATTTCTTGCTCCCAATGCTGGGAAGTGTGGGGTAGTACCAGTCACCAAGCTTTCTTGTGCACCTGCAAACACTTTGGTATACAGTAATACTTATTAGGGTTGTAAACCGCGGCATACTAATGCATTGGCTTTACTTGTGGCTTCAGTCGGTGGCCGGCAACCTCCGGTCCGTGAAGTGTCAATTACCGGGCCGTATCCTATTTCAGGTTAATTACTTTGAAATGTATTTGTAACGTTAAATTTTATGAAAAACAGACGTAATTTCACAAACTTTTACATCGTGTGATGAAATAATGCAAGTTTACAGAAAGTGGTACAGTTTACAGAAAGTGGAATTATAAATAATTAACGAAGTAGAGCTTTAGGCTTTAAATAAAATACAACAAAAATAATCCATCCTACCCCACCTCGCTCCATAAGAAACAAGGCATTTTGATCAGAATTTTGACCGAAAATTTGAACATTACTCATGCGTGACGAGAACAATTAACAATGCTAGTCGGCCATCCCTGTTAATTATATCCTTGCTTAAACCACGAGTAGGCCTAATACTTTTTTAGGGCACGTTAGGATATATTAGGATCCGCCCTAACAAACCAATACTTTTGTTTGGATGCTATCAAAAACCAACTCAAATCTAGTTTTTTTAATTAAAAAATTAATTGGAATTAAAATAAAATTAAAATTGTTTTTACTAAAAAATTGGATCTGACCTCCCGTGCCAGAGACGAACACGTTACCGCCAGTGTTCCCAATAAGCGTAAAGAAGTAAGAAAAGTGCAAAATGTTTTCCGGCATTTTCGCACTAATTTTTCACAAGTGTGAAATGGCTTTTAATTCCGGCGTTTTTCATTTTGAAAAGCGCGAAACGGTGTTTAATTCCAGCGCTTATTTTTTCGTGGGGGCGAGATGTCTGGCGTGGCGCGATAACCATTTTTTTTTCAACGACCCACAAAACGCACAGAGCAATAGGTTTGCAGCGCGATTACCTTTTTTTTTGAGATCACCTTTATTTATTTTGAGATCAGCATTGTGAAAACTGAAAAGGCATCACAAAACCTGAGCTACAGCATTTTTGCAAAAACTTCAAGGCACTTTCGCACATTTTCGAACACTTACGCAGAAGGTAAAAAGCTAGAGAAAACACTGGTTACCATCGACCAACTGGCCGATTAACTAGATTTTTGTTGATTGTAATTGAATTGCAATTAAGTTTACTAGATTTGAATTGATTTTTGGTAGCGTCCTAAAAAAACTATCGGTTTATTAGAACGAGTCCTAACATAGTGACTATGGTCCTAATGAACTCGAAAATCCTTGTGCGTCCTGACAAAAGCATTACAGTAGGCTAGCCTCCCTGATTACCCTCACATTCTTGATAAATTCGTCCTAAAACATCTCCGTTTTAAAACGGTACAGTACAGCATCCTAAAATTACCGTTAGGCTACCTGTTTTAGGACCACCGTCATTCTGGCAGAATAAAAAGCGCCATTCTAGCAGAAAGTGTTGCCAGACAAAAACAAACAAAAAACGAAAAACGTCATTACGTTTAATCGGTGTTGCCAACCATTAAACCGAAAAGCAAACAATGACGTCATCTAAAAGAAACAAACATTTCCTCTGAAACGCAAACAACAAAATAGTGTTGCCAAAAACAAATCAAAACTAAAACACAAAAAATTCGTGCTCAAAATAAAACGGAAAAATGCCAAAAAGTTGTTGAATAAAAACAAAAATTAGAATTATTACCTAAAACAAAAAACACCAGCATTAAAAGGTTCAAAAAATCGTGTTCAAAATAAAAACAGACAAAAAGGCCGATAACTTGTTGAAAAAAAACAAACCTCAATATTATTACCTAAAAAAAACAACCCAGTTTTAAATGGTTCGAAACTTCTTTCACATGATGCAATTCTAACTTCGGGCGCCCCATGACCAGGGGTGCCAGCAGAACGGTTTTACCAAAAACATCAATTTTTGGCAAAAAAACGATTTTTGCACGCCCGATTTCAAACTCTTCCGATTTAACTTTCCGACACCCCTCAGGCTCGGTGTTTGCATGGATTTGGTAGCCCGAAGCTTCCTCTACGCGATGCAATTCTAACTTCGGGCGCCCCATGACTAGGGGTGCCAGCAGAACGGTTTTACCAAAAACATCAATTTTTGGCAAAAAAACGATTTTTGCACGCCCGATTTCAAACTCTTCCGATTTAACTTTCCGACACCCCTCAGGCTCGGTGTTTGCATGGATTTGGTAGCCCGAAGCTTCCTCTACACGATGCAATTCTAAGTTTTGGCGCCAGCAGAATGAGTTTTGAAAATTTATTAATGTAAGGTGGTAGCAAAGAGCAGAGTTTATTTTCATTGTATGAAGCGGGTTATTTTATGAAACAGTTTACTTTGATTTGCTACTTTTACACAGCACTTCCAGTATAATGTTAAATGGTTTAAGGTGGAGTTTTTCGGGTACAGTTTGTGTACTTTGATGCTACTAAGTATTCAGCACACCCAAGGCATGTTGAAATCAATTTGTTTCTATTAAGGTAGGTTTACACGGTATCCGTTTTTGGCCCGTTTTTGTCCGTTTTGTTTAGTTTTTCTTTTTCCGTGAAAAAGTTTGCTTTCTTTCATCCGCATTTTTATATATCCAAATCTGCATTAACCAGACAGTCACACGTACTGGACAATAGTGTTTCGAAAAGAATTTTTTGTCAAGCGGTACAGCTCTATTTTGAAATATTGCTTTTATCGTTTATACGCAAACTTTTAGAACAAAATTTTTATCAATATATAACAGTTTACTTAGTTAGGGTTGCCAAACATCCTTGAATCTCAAAAATCGTCCTTGAATTAGCCTTAAAATTTCGCTGTGTCCTTGATCCTTGAAAAATGGACAAATGTCCTTGAAAATTATCTGGTGTCGTTAAAGTCCTTGAACCTACAAAGTAAAACAGTCAAACCAATCTCGTTGGTTTTTTTAAACTGGGCAATGAACCTAAAAATCAAAACAACCAAATATTGAAATAACATTTAGGTAGCCCTATTTGGGATATTTATATTCAATGCTAAATGCATCAGCTTTGTGTGTACCAATAAACTCCTAATAATAAGTCTATGGCGTAATAATTTTAGGGAACAATGGTATATATTTCAGCTTACAATGGTTACAACAGAAATGTTGAGAGTAAAAAAGAGGGGGCAGAGCAAAAACGTAGTTGTCGTTGTAGTGTATATTTATCTTCTTGTCCCAGTGCCACTGGACAGCGTTAGACGCTAATTATTGGACAATCCGTACGCTTTTAATTGCAGTAACTGTACTTCGTCCTTGGACGAATCCGCACCTGCTTAGGGGTTTCCAATGTTCCTGTGAATTTTTTCGAATTATTGCCCACTGAATTTGCTGCTTGTTCAAAGCCACCATGCAAAGGTAATCATCGTAAAACGCTTTATCCAAGGATGCAACCACGTGGCCAGGGTGCGGGTTGAACTTAGATCTTGCGATCAGGGTTGTCGTAAAAACGACGCCTTTACTCTCCCGGCCATGCTGCCGACGAAAAATCAAAACATAAGCCGAAAAATCAAATTTTTCTTCCACTAAGCTTCTAGGCCTATGCTTTGTAGTAAGTAGGTGTGCAAATGTGCAATCAAAAATCAAGAAAGCAAACATTCTTTCCTCCATGCCTTGCACCACTTACCCACATCCAACTATGTACATTTCGTGCTGGCAATCTCTGCTCTACCCGTTTCTACTAGATGTGTGTAATATTGTGTTTTATTGGACGTGTGAATCAGTCACCCTGTGTAGGCTTATCATGCAATCATACACAAGACCAGAGGCCAAGGACACAAGGCTCGAGGCCAAGGCCAAGGACACACAAAAAATCCAAGGCCAAGGACAGCCTTTCCGAGGACAGACCCTCTCGAGGCCAAGGACAGGAATGCTCGAGGCCAAGGCCAAGGACCAAGGACACAAACGCAAGTGTTCTCCAAAAAAAAGGTCTTCAAAAAAGTTTTTCAGGCAATCTCCAATTTATAGGCGCAGTTAGAATTTTTGATTGGGGGGTCCAAACCACAAATCACATGCAATGACGTCATCAAAAATTTGCCTGTTGGCACTTAACCAGAATTTTGCAAAGGGAGAGGGCTTAAACTAATATAGTTGAAAAGTGCAAATACATAACTTTGGAGACGTTTTGAGAAAGCCAGTGTAACTCAAACGTATCACATACGGGCGTCTGGGGGCGGGCCCCCAGCCGCCGGAGGCTTTGAGGGTCTGGGAGCGATGCCCCCAGCTGTTGGGCGATTTTTTGTAATTTTTTGAAAAAAAGCTATTTTAATGCCATTGAATCACATTTCGCACATGTTTAGAGCCATTTGAAAGCACTAGATTTTTGACATTTGAAAGCCAATTAAAAAAATTAAATTGTTTAATCCTCCACTTAGTCGCAATTTAAGTCCAAAACGCGTTTAACATCTTGCATTTTGGTTTTAAAGTTTAATTGTATGTGATTTGGTACAGGTAGGAGGAAGTAAGGTGCATTGTCTCGTGCAACATTTTAGCAAGAAATGAAAACCCACTCGAATATTTTCCGTAGAGATTTTCGTTTTGTCATGAAAATAATCAGTTATAGAAGTGCATGTTAGGCCAGGGGGCCCAGGCCCCCTCAATTAAAGTTCAACGATTTGATCAATCAGCATTTTCCATGGCTAATTTTTTTGAAAAGTATTTTGAGCAAAAAAACTGGCGAGGTGTAGGTGAATTAATGAATTTTTATTGAAAAATAGCACAATAGATGGTTACGCTTACTAACCATGTTATTGCCGGGCCGGATTTACATCGCGCTGGGCTCCTGGCACTTTGGAGATTTTCGCGACATCTTTCTGCCAAATGTAGGTGAAGACCATAAAAAATTTTAAGATTTGAGAGGAG
This sequence comes from Trididemnum nubilum, assembly GCA_963965965.1. NCBI lineage: Eukaryota > Metazoa > Chordata > Ascidiacea > Aplousobranchia > Didemnidae > Trididemnum > Trididemnum nubilum. The sequence continues at coordinate 17,710,905 of OZ014471.1, read as the reverse complement.
GGCCCTGAGCTAGTACTGCGCCATATTGTGGTAAATCCGGCCTTGGTTAATGCATTACGTTCATAAAAAGTCTAGATGTGACCTTGAGATAGCAACTTTTAGGATGAAAAGTGAAAACTATCCATTTCTTCCAGGTTTACGTTTAAATTGGCGGGCAAAAATTGATTTGAGGGGGTCCCGGGGCCCCCGGTCTTCAATATTGTTGTTCGCTACAGAGTTGTAAACGGGCCGACAAGTTCAGGCCCGAACCCGGCCCGAACCGGAAAACTAATTTGAAGCCCAAATCATGCCCGAAAAAATCCGAAAGTTAAGTTACGACTGAAAAATTAAGCAGTATTGCCAAATTATTTTGATTATATTTTTGTGCGCCTAAGACAAAAAGTATGTTTCAGGCCCGAATTAAGCCCGAAATTTTTGTCAACTTAAGGCCCGAACCCGACCCGAAAAGCCCGTCCCGACTTACAACTCCATTCGCTTTAAAATTTGGCTCTGGACCAAGATAAGGTTGAGAACCACTGAACTAAACTGTCGCAGTTATTTCTGTTCAAATTTTTCTTCAATATTTGACATGCCACGATAGTCCTGGGCTCCTATCATCTATAGGCAAGAGTTATGACATCACAATTGGCCATACTTGTAACTGTAACTTGTGACATCGTAATACAATTGTAACGGCAAATTAAGAGGCTATATAATGATTACTTGAGAATAGTCTAGACCAGTGATTCTTACCAGTGGGCCATGGACACTGGTGGGCAATATAGCTTTTTGCGGTGGGCCACAAAGCTATTTGAAAAATTGGCTATTTGGTTCAAAAAAGTTTTATTTGTGCAAATACTCGCGCATTCCGACGCGATGACCTCTTATTTTTTATTTATTTTGGAGATCGTTTGAAAAGTGATAAAAAATTGCGGACTCCGACGCGATGACCCGTTTTTTTTTTTTTTTGAGATTGTTTGGCAGTCTGTAGAAAATTGCGGTAAAGGGCAGTGGACATTTTTTTAAATGCAAATGGGCCACGGTCACAAAAAGGTTGAGAACTACTGGCCTAGACAATGTGCACGCCGGGCACGGTCGCACGAATCTTCATTGACGGCCGTACTTACGTACCGTACCGTGCTGCCATTTTCGTTAATACGTCAATTAATAATACGTCGCTATTAAATTCAGACAGTGTTTTTTCCTAAAATGGTTTCACAAGTCTGTCAAAAGTTCAGTCAATTTTGGAAAAACATCAACTGCCGCGGAACAAAAATATATCAATATTTTAACATTAAAATTTCCTCCATGTTGAGCCATCTTTGTTATAGTTGATTTAAATCATGATTTTTATCAGTTAATTTTTGAATCAAACAACCTTGCCAGTTCTTTAAGTGAAACCTAAATATGAGCTACGATTAAGTGCGCTAAAAGCGTAATTAACCATTGTAGCAAAAAGCAAGCAGCTGAGTAGATATTTTTTTTATTGCTCAAATACACAAAACATTAATAGCACAAGTACAAAAAGTGGTAAAGCATAACATGCAGTAATATTTCAAAATATGATTTTCATTATTCTACTTAAACTTGTCGGCTCGTTTGCAACTCTGATATGGAAGCTAAGATTGCCTCATTAAAACGGCCCTTGCTTGAGTTTGATAGCACTAAAAATTGAATAGTGACTCTCTCGCTTCGATTGCTTGCTATGCTGGTGCTGAGCCAGTGAGCGTGTTGACTTGCGTCTTTCCCAACGCCTACACAGATCTAGTATATCCAAAGTCATATAATGTAACTTAAAACGCAAAGAAAAGAAAAAAAAGAAAACAATAAAATGCTAAAAACGTCAAAACACTGCCAGGATCCAATGATATTTGAAGATCTCCAATCAAATCAACACTACAATTTTTTCCAGTCAATACAGATGTGCTCAAACCAACAAAACAAAGCCGGCGCCAAAGACACTGCCCGGGGTTTGGCACGTATTTCAAAGGCACTCGCCGCACGCATTGCACATTATCCATACACAGCTTTAACAGGTGGATCAGGTCCACGTTCTCCAGAAACTTATTCGCCCATGAGTTTTGTTCAAAACGATTACATTTTGATCAGAATTACTACAACCAAATAAAATTTTTCGGTGGAAAATGTTTATCAAAAATATCTAACTAAAATGGCTGAATAATGCAATTAACAAGTTTTTAACGTGGTGGTATTTTCTTGTACGGAAGTATTTTTCTTAACAATAATAAAACACCTTACCGTACCGAGACTTTTATGTGAAGCCGATTATGCGCCAGAACCTTATACACCAGTTACCAGAGCCATCTTTTTCATTGTTTCAAACATTTTGATGCGGTACCAACATCCAAATTACTCCCGACAATTGATTTTACCCGAACCTTCAAACCAGTAGAAAAGCAGATATGAGACTTAAGAGCGAAAAAAGTTTATGCTCCAAATCTGCTATGTAACTTTTCAATTTTTTTGCTGTTTGGAATTCCAACCTCTCCTTGGGGCTCTAAAACTTTTTAAATTGCTATATTAACAGGAAAACAGACGCTAAAGCCGAGAAAACAGAAAAGCTAAAGCTAATAGGAGAAGGCATCGTTTTGTTAACGCTCCTGTTTGCATGAATTTGATTCAACTCACACCCTGGTTACGTTGTTGCGTTCTTGGATAAGACGTTTTACGATGATTACCTCTGCTTGGTGGCTTCGAACAAGCACCAAATTTAGTGGACAAGAATGCGAAAAAATCGCGAAAAAATTTGACAAAAATATTATACAGTTCTTCGAGTTTTGCAAATATCAAGTTTTTCAGCTATGGCTCTATGATTAATAGACTTATTAAACCGTATTTTAGGAATGCATGATGCAGTACTTCAAAAATATTTTAGTAGTCATCTTTTACATAAAATGGATTAATTCTGAGCTTTCAATCAAATCTTTCATTATATTCGCTGTAATACGCCGAAGCGGGTAACGAGTTGGCTGGGCCCATCTCCGCGTCATTGCGCCCGGGCAGCACCGCTCCTTTGGAAGAAGTGTCGCTGCGATAGCAAACCGTTGGCAACACTGTGTCCAATTTGACTGGCCTGAGATTTGAACCTCTAACCTGCCGCTCCAAAGACGAACGCGTTACCGCTGGACCATAAAGTAGTTTGTAATACAGGCGCGTAGCCAGAAATTCGCAATGGGGGGGGCTGTTTTGGGGGTCTGGGGGCGGAGCCCCGAGCGCTCGAAAATTTTGCATTTTTTTGCAAAAATAACTTAATTTTAGAGCTATTTTAATAAAAAATAATACTTTTAAAACGTGGCATAGAAATTGGCTGCGCAACATGATTCAACTGGCTGCATTAATAGGCTATGTGGGAAGTGGCTAATGATAACATTGCAGTTCTCTTGTTTACATGCTGGTAAATCATAAAATCCTATTATTCAATAAAACTCTATTTCGTCTATGTTTTATAAAGAAAAATAATTGGGGGGGAGGGGCTAATGAAAAGATATTTGAGGGAAGTGATTGGTAATTAACTAACACTGAATAGCCCCCCTCTCCCCTTATTCCTGAGTTTATAATATATATTTGTTGATAAAACCTGTGTTTGGCGTTTTTACACTAGCGATCAAATTTGATTGTTTATTTTTGGCATTTTTTAAAGTTTTCATTGATTAGTGACTTTAATTTTTGACAAATTAGCCCCCCTCTTCTGAATATATGTTTCAAAAGATGCTTTAAATCACTTTTTAGTCAATTCCAACGCAAAAAACAGTCTCAGAACAGCTAAAAACGTGGTATTTTTCTTTTTTCTGCATTTTGGTTGACAAGTCAATGGGGGGGGGGGGGGGGGCTATAGCCCCCCCTGGCTACGCTACTGATGTAATAGGTAATGATTGTAATTTTAGTGCAAGTGATTAGGAATACTTTCGCTTCACAGCATAACAAAAAACTAATTATTATTATTTGATTAACGAATTAAGTGCTGTCGCTTATTGAATGCATGTAAAAACCATACCTGACACCCTGAGCGGTTTTTACTTTTGATGCAAAATAAAAGTGATTGTGAGAAAAAAACAATCTTTATTCAAAGCTTTGTTTTAAGATGCAGCATGGCACACAGCGATCTGGAAACGCGTAATGCTTTTTAGTATTAATTATTAATTATCATTACGAGCAATTATTATATTAATTATCATTCGTTAATGAATGATCAAAAATTGAATGCAAATTCGACGATTGTTGTTTTTTAATAAAATAATCAAGTGCGTTATTCTGATTAATGGATTAGATTAGACAGTTATTTATTCTTTCAATCTTTTTATTAAACACTATGTTTTGGTAGCAAAACTGCTTTTTTGTTTTTTTGTCTACAGTACTGCAGCACTTCTGCACTAGATACTAAAAAACAAAAAAAAATAAAAGTTTTTTAAAGTATTTTTAATATTTATAACAGACTAATATATTTACGCTTGTCGCAGAAAAAAATTTAGCATCTCAGTCATCAACATTGGTAAAAATTTCCGATATTAACTAACTTACAGTTTAATTTTTCGGAGCATTGAAAATATTAGCGCAGATTGCAGAATTATGTCTTGTTGCACCCGCATGTCCTGTGTCCATTTGTCTGCATCCATTTCTGGGTTTTCGCGCTACAACAAAAGAGCACTGCTTCACAAAAAACAGAATTAAATTTACAGGACTATTCTTTGTTTTTTTTGTTGTTTGCCCAAAAATACATTTTTACAATGTTTTTCAAGCTGATTGAAAACAATGTCAAGTCATTGCCGGTTGCTTGCTCATACACTTTTTATACACTGCAGTAACACAAATTCATGAAAAAATGCACATTTCAGCATAAACTTTGTTTAACACTAAAAGTAAGTTTCACAAACACGAATAGTAACTAACTTGTGAAAATCTATTTCCTTTTCCATCTCAATCATAAATTTCTTTCAAGTTCACCAAACTCAAGAAAAAAATTAAAACTGAGTCAAACTAGCAGCAAATAACATAACTAACATATTTTTCGGACTATGAGGCACACACAAGATACTAAAATTTCAAATAACGTAAGGTGTGCGTTATGTATGGATCAGATGATTTTTTTTCACGATTTAGTTTAGAGCTATTTTACAGTTTTTAGAGTTGTATTTTTTTAGAGTATTTTTTATTTTTAGAGTATTTTTTATTTTATTTTTTATTTTATTAGTTTTATTTTTTATTTTTTAGAGTTGTATTTATAAGTTGTATTTCATTTGGTTCATCCCATATTCTGATGTGCCTTATGGCAATAAATACAATAAGCATTATTTGCTGATCTACTCTGGTGTGCATTGTGGTTCAAACACATAATAATTAACCTATTCAGAAATCAATTTTTTGATTATGTTTTTCATGTATTCAAAGTATTCAAAGACTTGAATTTTAAGTTTATCGTTTTACAGCCCTTGCACTAAATCTTGAATGGCAGCGCTTTTATTTTAGTTCTGTTACACGTCTTTTTTTCTTAAATCAGCATTGTCCTTGCTTAAATTGATGAAGAAAACAAAATCTGAAGAAGATCGACAAAAATTTTACCGCTGTAATTCTGGCAGAATAATGCGTCTAAAATAGCGCGATTCAACGTCGCGTAGTGAAAAAAGAAAAAAGGACGCAACTTCTGCAAATTTTTTAAACATCGCGCAACTCCATACTTCGTCTTATTTCAAAGTTATTTTGCAGGCCATATTTTAACATTATAACTGGGGGGGAAATTGCCCCCCCAGTAAACTTTTTTGCCCCCCCAGTGAAAATTTTCAGAACTTATGTTAATGACTTTGTTTAGGTGAACAGTACACCGGCAGAGCTTGTCAAATTAAAATATTTTCGGTATATGGTCAAGATATAAGAATTAATGCGTGCTCAATATAAGAATTAAGAAGGATAAAAAAATAGACAATGGGCCTCCACAAAATTGTGCTTGCATAATGCATACGTTGCATGGTCTTTAATAGAGAACGCCTTGCTTGTAATAGAAACAGTAGTTAAAGTGTTAGACCATGAGCAGCAAGAGAAAAGTTCCTGCTGGTATAAAAGCAATATCAGAATTTTTCAGTCCAGTGCCACCAAAGGTCAACAGACGAGGACAGCAGAGTTTGCAAAAAGAAAATGCGTCAACCTCGGAGAAAAGTGCAACAAGCGTGCCAGAAAATACATCAAGTTTAGAGGGCAATAATAATGCTGCGCCAACTTCGCTCGTGAACGTAACTGCTGTTTCGGAAGAAAGAGCAACAACTGGTTCCTCTATTGGCTTGGAAGAAAATGCAATCGATTCACAAGATACTGCAGCAATTGCAGAAACTAGCAGTACGGATAGAAGGGAAAACACAAGCTATGGTGGAAACTCTGAAGCAACTGAGTGGTGTAAGTCCATGAAACTTACACAACAATGGCTACAATCGCGTCACGAATGCTTGAAGTTCTACAACGACGCACAGGGTCAAAGAAAACGATTGTTTGTAAAATGTCTTATATGTGAAGAATTTGAATTTGAAGCTAAAAAGTATTCAAGAAATGGTGTGGTTCCACTTGCTAGGGGGTGTTGTGCTGATTCAAAAAAGAAATTAATGGATGTTGTGGATCATCTTTTATCTCAACCACATAAAAAGTCGTCGGATTATAAGCAATTAAACCGTCAACGGAAGTCACAACCAACTTCTCATCCATGGATACACTATTTGACGAAACAGCGTGTGGAAACGGTTGAAATGCTTATCAGATTGTCGATTGATGTATACAACGACAGTCTTCTTCTGACCCCTACTGCCTTTTCTTGACCAGGACGGTCATTGGCTAGTTTGCACAGTGACCAACTAATTTCGTCTTTCAGAGAAAATGGCTTTGATCAACAGTTTGAAGAGTTCAAACCACCAGGCTCTGTTTTACACTACAGAGACCCTGTGATATATGCTGAAATGCTTAAAATCGAAGGAAAGCTTCAGAGTAAAGTTATTTCGAATCTGGTTAACGCAGCAGTTGTTTGGGCCATTCAGGTAGATGGCAGTTTGAGCCGAACAATGAGAGACAACAAGTTTGTGAATGCTCGTACAGGGTGACCCAAAAAAAACAGAACCAATAAAAATTTTATTAATTCCTACAAAGATCCAGTAAACCTAAAACACTTTGCAGGTTTTAAACTTCAGTCTGTGTATAGTCATTCTTCTTTGGGTATTTCAATAATTTTGCCTGTGATTGCTGCCTTTAATTCACCAATCGTTTGAGGATGCGTTAGAGTAATTGACAATTTTGCCCGACGTATGCAAGTTTGCCTCCAAAGAAGAATGCGTTAGAGTAATTGACAATTTTGCCCGACGTATGCAAGTTTGCCTCCAACGCTGTGGAGGCCATTTGGAACATATTTTGGAAAGAACATGACTTTTATGCAAAGGGACATCAATGACTGAAACTTTGGGGAATGACTATACACAGACTGAAGTTTAAAACCTGCAAAGTGTTTTAAGTTTACTGGATCTTTGTAGGAATTAATAAAATTTTTATGGGTTCTGTTTTTTTTGGGTCACCCTGTATTATTGATAAGGATCTCAACATGAAAACAGTTTTTTTGTCTGTAGACGTTCCCCAAGCTAGAGGTGATGAGGGTCTTCTGGAAATAGTGAAAGCCATAATAAATTCATTTGGACTTGACAAATCGAAACTTGTGAGTGTAACTACTGATGGCGAGTCAGCAAATACTGGACGTAGAAACGGATTTTGGATGTTGTTGCGTACTTACCTTGATCGTGATATTTTTTCCTTTTGGTGTGTAGCTCATCGATCAGATCTCGCTGTAGAAGACATGGAGCATGCTGTTCCCGAACTCCAGCTGTGGAAAGCGAACGTATTGGGGGTGGCAAGTTACTTCAGAACAAGCAAAAATCATAAAGCTACTCTTCTTACACTGTTTCCTGATGCACATGAATTTCCAGCGTATTTTGAAGTTCGCTTTGCTGAGCATTTGGTTAATGTAATCGAAGCAGTGAAGCATAATCGAGATGGCTGCATTGAAGTTTGGAAACAAATTTCTGCTGAAGGAACATGACATGAAAAAGCAGAGGCTAGTGTTTTTTTGCGTAAGTGGACTACCGGATCGAATCAAGTCTGGCTCACTGCCTCGATGGGTGATGTTGCTAAAGTTTTTAAAAACTTGCAAAAGAATTTTCGAAGTGATGACCTTATATTAACCGATGTAATCACTTGCCGTGACACCGCTATACGAAAGCTTGACCTTATGTCGAATGCCCCTTACCCAGGAGGATGTGTAGAAAAATATCTTGAAGACGAAAAAAGGGCAATGCAAGAGTCCGAAAATGATGATGAAGTGGAACCAACTCCAAGTCGCACCCGTTCCAATGCTTTTGTTTCTTTTTTTAGAAGTAGAGAGGCCATTCGCGTGGAAGTGGTCATGGCAGCTACGAATTACATGACTCAGCGAATGAATACTGAACAAGAAGAGCTCATTCAGAAATGCATTACTTTGCTTTCTGCAAAAACAATGAACGATTTTGTTTCGCACGGACTGACAATTGTGAGAATGTTATTTCCAGGAGAAGTTGAACAGTTTTCGGATGATGTGTGCAATTATTGGCCGATGATACACAATGTTGGATTCTTACCCGAAAACACGGACTTTGGCACAATGCTATCATGGCGACTAAGAAAGCTATCTCTCATTACTCGCAACAGCGTGACTTTAAATAAGTGTCTGATGGCTTTACTTGTTATGGTACCGCACTCCATGCAAACCGAAAGAATGATTTCTGTGTACAATAAGATTGTTACCCCCAACCGACAAAGCATGCACATAGATACAGTAAAGTCAAGGATGCTCATTGCTCTTAATGGTATTGGCACAGCTAAGTATGACCCAAGGGAAGCAGTTGGAGAGTTTTTAAAGAGAAAAGACCGCCGACAGAGAGAGCCTGATAGTGATTTGTACAAAAAACGTGAATATGTTGCTAAATTTTTTCGCTAATTTTATAAAAAAGTACTAATTTTGACAAGCGGTGTGATGAGATGATTGTGAAATGTGAATAGTATTCAAGCAAACACTAAAACGTGATCCGTATATAGTACCTTTCGGCTCATGACTGTCATCGAAGCATAGACATGGATGTTTTTGAAAGGTTAATGCTGTTGAGTTTTAACTGTACTCTTTGCAGCTTTGTATAAAAGTTCACATTTCCACATTCGATTTACTATATTCTAGACTTTATTTTTGGGAGAATTAAATCAATCAGGTTGTTGTTTCAGCTAACAATCCTTATTTATTATTACTTATTTATTTATATCAGCCTATCCATATAATTCTTTTGGAGATCATGGAATATCAGTTAATAGCTACCCTCCTTTGCGTTGTTATTGCAACTATGGTGATAATATACTTGTACAAAAACATTACAGTAAGTCTATATACTTGATAATAATATTTAAAGCAAAAAGCCAATTGATAAGCAATTTAATTACTATTAACTTTAATTTTTTTGAAAGATTCTATGTATCTTTCTGAATTGGATAATTAGGCAAGTTTTCTTTCATTCTTTGCAAACGTGGTACTACGAAGTTTGGATACTGCAGAGTGCAGACACCTTAGGCTTAGTTTATGGTGTGGAGTTTATCTGTTGCTCTCCATAAGTTTGCTTGGTTGCCATTGAGCTGATATCTAATTTCTGCTGTACCATTTCAGAGTATCTAATTTCTACAATAAAAATACCTAAGATGTGTTGCAGTGGTGGTCTGATAGTCATCCTCTGGAGTGACATCGTCGGAGACGACGGTTGGAGCTTTAATCTTATACCTGTAGTATGAAATTACCCCCCCAGTGAAAAGTCGTTAAAATATGCTCTGTTATTTTGATAATATTACCTTTAAAGTGCCCCGTATTAGACAATATATTCTAAATGATTATTTAACGCTCTACTCGAAATTGAGGTACATTTTGTCAAAAACGGGGGGAAAGGGGCTCAACTTTACATTTGTCGACACCCACTTTAACAACTTTTGCAAATTTTGTTCAATAACGCATAACTCCATAGTTTGTCTTATTTCAAATTTATTCTGATGATATCAATCTTAAAGCTGCGATTCCTTGTCACCCAAGAGGTTGCAGCTGCGACAACGTTAGGTTTTTTGTTTTGGCAGGACCTTCACCAGGAGTCCTATTTTACCTGCCATCCATAAATTTGAATTTGCTGCTTGTTTGAAGCCACCAAGCAAAGATAATTAGGGGTGTATTTAGGGGGGGGGCATTGGGCCATGGCCCTCCCCCCTTTAGGTCGCCAGGATAGTATATTTAGCATAGAATATTATGCAAAATTGCGGCATGGCCCCCCCCCCCCTTTTGTAACTTGGGCACAAGGTTTCAGCACACAAACGGTGGGCGAAGACCTTTTTTTGGTCTTCACCTAATTTTGGGCCAGAAAGCGGACTAAATTTGAGTGAAGACCTTTTTTTTGGTCTTCATCTAATTTTGGGCAGGAAAACAGACTAATTTTGGGTGAAAAAATTTTAACAAATTTTCTAATTTTTCTAACAACCGTGTGTTCGTATGCATCACTCAACATATGGAATTTGTTGCCACTATCTCGCATGAAATATGAATTGAAAGTTTGTTTCTTTTTAAGAAATGCATGAGAACGTAAACTTATTATTTTAATTTAGCCTTTGAAGATGTTGCGACTGTTTGATTCCTTAATTTGAAGCTTATTACTGTAGTCGTTCTATGTGTGTTGTGTGTCTTTTTGTATTGAGTTTATTTCTGTAAAGTTGTTTTGTTTTGCATGTTGCTATGGCCCCCGAGTCAGATTTATCGACATTTGTTGGTGTTACTTCAAGGGGACATGAATTGATTATTTTTATTGTAACTTAATTTCTTGGTGTGTTGCAACCTATTTTTGCTGTTTTTATTGTTAGCAAAACTCTTATGATGAGCTTTCCTACAAGGTTTGATTGAACCAATGAGACAGCTTTTGCTTTAAGCAAAACTCTAGTGATGAACTTTCCTACAAATTTTGATTAAACCTCTGAGGTAGCTTTTGCTTTACACTTATTTATACATCAATGGTGATATGTGCTTGTCTAACCTGCGCTGATATGTACGGTACGTGAACCGAAAAGCAGATGAAGTATATCCCTCACTCCCTCCGAAGCATTACAATTGGAAGAGATGCCTGATATGTTACTTTCTGAAATATTAACTGCTTTGTGCTTAGAATTTTGTACTTTTGCTTGCAACGAATTTAGTTTATTGAGTTTTTGAAAATATTAAATACAGTTGTATTACAGAAGTTGCAATATATGTCATATTGAGAGAAGATAAAAGTTCCTTCGCAGAGTACAATAAACTTGCTGAATGTTCTAGTCGCTCAATCAATTTTTTGCAATTTCTGGGAGTAATATTACTGCAGTATAGGGTAATTGAAATTTTTTAGCTACCATAGTTCGCCTTATTTTCGTTTTATGTTTTATAAAAGTGCAATTAGCTGGACATCCGTGAGATTTCTCTCAATTTTCGGCTAAAGCAAGGGTAAGCAGTTCTCCGAATAAGTTTAGGTTGAGCGGGTGAGGGATTGAATTCAAACCTTTTTTTATCAAATTCTTGTGCGTTATCGTGATACAAAACTACCCGAGTGGTAGAAAAAAAAGCCTTTAGTACAAGCTTTTGAGTAAAAAAAGATGAATTCTGCTATAAGCATACAACAAAAATTTTAGTTATGAAATCAGGAGTTATATCAGAGCATTAAGCAGCAACTTTGTTGGATTTAACATTTTTTTATTAACAGCAAAACATATCGAACGTTTTCGGCTTAAAACAATTAAGCCCTCCTCAGGATATTATAAACAATTATACATAAACATCTGTAAAGGAAATAGAAGCATTACGGCAACATAAATTACGTATACTTGACTAATAACGTACATTATATGAGAAAATACTTAAAATTATTATCTAACAAAATAAAAATGCCTTTCCAGTTTTGGAGCAAAGCAATCAGATCAAAATTACAGTCAAACAAGCAACAGCATAAAGTTTTTAGCGTGAAATAAACCAATTCAGTTCGAATAACTATTAATGTGATAGTAAAGGTGAATTGAATTAAGGATAAAATCAAGTCAAATCAAGGTAAGAACTAACTTATGATATTATGACGTAACAGAAAATTTGGGAAATTAGAAAATACTTAGCAAGAAAGAGGCACCTTTAGCATAAAGTTGCTTATTTAATTTAGGATTTAGTTTTTTGATCAAAAGAGCTTCATGGATTTTAGTTTCATACTCAGTATGGCAACTTTTTAAAATCTGGAAAGAGTTTACGGTGTACTTTTCCTCACGGCAAATGGCACATGAGCGTATGTGTTCTTTTATAGCGCTCTTTTGCGGTCCAGCTAAAACCAAATGTTCGCAAGCTCTTGCAGCCACATGTCGGGTAGTCATGCCTACATAGGCAAGGTTCGTATCACACGAACATCGAAACTGGTACACGACATTGGAGCAGAGAGCATGCGGTGTTTTTGTTTTCAGCTGGAAGTAGCGATTAATCTTAAATGTATCGTAAACTACTTTTAACTTTAAACCAAATTCCCGATAAACAAGTTCAGACAGACTTTTGGTAAATTGCTTGGATGCAGAACCTATATACGGAACTTTAAAAAAGCAAGTCTCGCATTCATCGCTGTTTTCGTTTTCTTGAGTATGATGGGATGAAAGCGCAAGAAATTTGCGCAATATTTTATCAAAGAACTGTGGGGGGTAATTGTTAGATAAAAATAACGATTTAAGAATTTCAACCTCTTTGAAAAATAACCAATCACTTGAGCAAATTAACTTGGCACGGTGGAGCATACAAAACACTAAACCAGATTTCCATTTAATGGGACATATAGCAGCAAAGTTAAGGAATAAACCCGTATTAGTTGGCTTTCTCCAGACCCATGTATCAACAGTATTCTCACTAATTTTGATATCAACATCCAGAAATTGCAAAGTGTTTGTGGACTTTTCAATAGTAAATTTAATATTATCATGTTGGCTGTTTAGAATATTCAAAAAAGACGAACACGCGTTAACATCATCAAAAACAGCAAACACATCATCAATATAGCGAACATATAATTTAGGGTGACAAGACATTTGATCTTTGAAAATTAACGTTTCCAGGTGTCCCAAAAAGAAATTAGCCATAGTGCAACCAAGTGGGGATCCCATACCAATACCATCTACTTGCTTGTACAGTTCATCCTTGAACAGAAACATACATTCAGTAGCCAGGTGCATCAGCTTCACAAATACCTCTTTAGTAATGGGAGGATGATCATTACGGTCAGAAGAAAAAATGTAATTAGCAATGATATCAATAGTTTGGCTTAAAGGAACGTTAGTAAATAGCGATTTTACATCAAAACTGACCAGAAATTGATTAGATGAGTTAAAATTGAAAGTATTAATTTTGTTTAAAAATTCTTCACTTGACTGAATAATGTACGAATCAGGAATATAGGGTTTGATGATGGAGTCCAAAAATTTTGCTAGGTTATATTCAGGAGTACCGATCATGGAAACCACAGGTCGAGCTGGATTGCCATCTTTGAGAACTTTTAAAGTTCACAAAGTTCACAAAGATGGCAATCACAAAGATGGCTCAATCACAAAGATGGCTCAATCCCAAAGATGGCTCAATCACAAAGATCACAAAAAAGTTCACAAAGATGGCAATCCAGCTCGACCTGTGGTTTCCATGATCGGTACTCCTGAATATAAACTAGCAAAATTTTTGGACTCCATCATCAAACCCTATATTCCTGATTCGTACATTATTCAGTCAAGTGAAGAATTTTTAAACAAAATTAATACTTTCAATTTTAACTCATCTAATCAATTTCTGGTCAGTTTTGATGTAAAATCGCTATTTACTAACGTTCCTTTAAGCCAAACTATTGATATCATTGCTAATTACATTTTTTCTTCTGACCGTAATGATCATCCTCCCATTACTAAAGAGGTATTTGTGAAGCTGATGCACCTGGCTACTGAATGTATGTTTCTGTTCAAGGATGAACTGTACAAGCAAGTAGATGGTATTGGTATGGGATCCCCACTTGGTTGCACTATGGCTAATTTCTTTTTGGGACACCTGGAAACGTTAATTTTCAAAGATCAAATGTCTTGTCACCCTAAATTATATGTTCGCTATATTGATGATGTGTTTGCTGTTTTTGATGATGTTAACGCGTGTTCGTCTTTTTTGAATATTCTAAACAGCCAACATGATAATATTAAATTTACTATTGAAAAGTCCACAAACACTTTGCAATTTCTGGATGTTGATATCAAAATTAGTGAGAATACTGTTGATACATGGGTCTGGAGAAAGCCAACTAATACGGGTTTATTCCTTAACTTTGCTGCTATATGTCCCATTAAATGGAAATCTGGTTTAGTGTTTTGTATGCTCCACCGTGCCAAGTTAATTTGTTCAAGTGATTGGTTATTTTTCAAAGAGGTTGAAATTCTTAAATCGTTATTTTTATCTAACAATTACCCCCCACAGTTCTTTGATAAAATATTGCGCAAATTTCTTGCGCTTTCATCCCATCATACTCAAAAAAACGAAAACAGCGATGAATGCGAGACTTGCTTTTTTAAAGTTCCGTATATAGGTTCTGCATCCAAGCAATTTACCAAAAGTCTGTCTGAACTTGTTTATCGGGAATTTGGTTTAAAGTTAAAAGTAGTTTACGATACATTTAAGATTAATCGCTACTTCCAGCTGAAAACAAAAACACCGCATGCTCTCTGCTCCAATGTCGTGTACCAGTTTCGATGTTCGTGTGATACGAACCTTGCCTATGTAGGCATGACTACCCGACATGTGGCTGCAAGAGCTTGCGAACATTTGGTTTTAGCTGGACCGCAAAAGAGCGCTATAAAAGAACACATACGCTCATGTGCCATTTGCCGTGAGGAAAAGTACACCGTAAACTCTTTCCAGATTTTAAAAAGTTGCCATACTGAGTATGAAACTAAAATCCATGAAGCTCTTTTGATCAAAAAACTAAATCCTAAATTAAATAAGCAACTTTATGCTAAAGGTGCCTCTTTCTTGCTAAGTATTTTCTAATTTCCCAAATTTTCTGTTACGTCATAATATCATAAGTTAGTTCTTACCTTGATTTGACTTGATTTTATCCTTAAT
Organism: Trididemnum nubilum; assembly: GCA_963965965.1. NCBI lineage: Eukaryota > Metazoa > Chordata > Ascidiacea > Aplousobranchia > Didemnidae > Trididemnum > Trididemnum nubilum. Next base: position 17,695,700 of record OZ014471.1, on the reverse strand, counting down.
TCAATTCACCTTTACTATCACATTAATAGTTATTCGAACTGAATTGGTTTATTTCACGCTAAAAACTTTATGCTGTTGCTTGTTTGACTGTAATTTTGATCTGATTGCTTTGCTCCAAAACTGGAAAGGCATTTTTATTTTGTTAGATAATAATTTTAAGTATTTTCTCATATAATGTACGTTATTAGTCAAGTATACGTAATTTATGTTGCCGTAATGCTTCTATTTCCTTTACAGATGTTTATGTATAATTGTTTATAATATCCTGAGGAGGGCTTAATTGTTTTAAGCCGAAAACGTTCGATATGTTTTGCTGTTAATAAAAAAATGTTAAATCCAACAAAGTTGCTGCTTATTGCTTTGATATGGTTCTGCAAATCAACCTCTTTGCCTAAATTAAATCAGGAGTTATAATGCAATTGAATCTGATTGATTACAAGGAGTAAACACAAACTGCTTGAGTGGAAGAGTCAACATAATAACAATAAAATGCGTGTTGTTTTTGCAGAAGGGATCAAATGCAGAAAAGATTGTAGTTTAATATGATGTTGCATCACTTATTTACGCATTATGCGCAGCCAAACCGTTTGACCATTCGAGAGGATAACCTACACCTGCATGCTACGCATCATAGACCGTCTTTTGTGTTTCTAAGGATGGACTGAATAAAGTTTATATAAAAGTTGATATTGGAGAGAGGCAAAAAAGGCTCAAAATTTGGCTTAAACGGAGTGTGGCAGTTGAATAAAGAACTGAAAAACAGTTGAAAGCTGAAAACAAAATGTACCCTGCAAAAAATTGCGACCAGATGTTTCCGCCGAGTCACCCTCCGCTTAAAGGAATTCTAAAGAGGAAGAACCGGACTTTTGAAACCAGCTTATAGTGCCCATCAGTGGCCTTTAATTTTTGTAACTCCGTTGTATGCACCAAGTTGCTATGGCCAGAAGACAGCAAAGGAACCTTTTGGTCTTCGAGTTAAGCTGCCACGTCTTGTCCACCTGTCTACCACACACTGTGGAGTCTTCACACTGTCCCTTTTTATTGCTGAACGCCAAGCAAGGAATCGAACCCAGATCTAGCGTTTTAGTAATAGACGCTCGACCACAGATCGGTGCAAATATTTTTTTTTCTTCATCCAACAAAAACCTCGCTACCTAATAGCCACCACAACACTCTTGATTGGCCATACGTTATGTTTCTTTGTGAGGAAAGGTAAAAAAAATTCACGTTGGAATTATCAAAAAACAATGCTACTTTTCGTGATGCATAATCTGACCCAAATTTAACCGATATAACACAGAATTGTAATAAATCTGTGATTTTCGTCATCCAATTCAAAACCATATCATGGCCACCCAGAGAACACGCTGTTAAGCCGTTACGCTTGTAAGCGCCGTTTTGCATAGTGTAGACACCTTCGACGTACGTGCGTAAAAACACAGTGTAGACAGGCCCTAAACTGGTTATTTTTGTGGTAAAACAAAAATCTTTTAAGGAAGATCTTCGAGTGGATTATTATTTACTGCTAAAGTATTGACGAGGCAATGTACCTTACTTCTCCTACCTGGGCCAAATCTCTTACAAACTTTAACACCAAAATGCAAGATTTTGGACGTGTTTTAAACTTAAATTGTAAGTAAAAGTAGGATTGAACAATTTAGTTTTTTCAAATGGGTTTCCAATGCGAAAAATCTATAATTCTTTCAAATGGCTCTGAACACGTGCAAAATGTGATTCAATGGCATTGAAACAGCTCTTTTTTCAAAAAATTACAAAAAATCACCTAGCGGCTGGGGGCTTTGACTTTGGCCCCAGACCCCCATAGCCTCCGGCAGCTGGGGCCTTCACCCCCAGACCTCCGTCTGTGATACTTTTGAGTTACGCTAGTTCACTCAACACGTCTCTCAATAAAGACATTTTTGCTTTTAACTTTTTGTTCAAACCCTCTCCCATTAGCAAAATTCTAGTTTAGTGCCAAACCGAGGTCACGGCTTCTGATTTTCCATTCTACAATATCTTTACCCCACAAAGAGTTCCTCTTTCCAAAATTTCTGATGACGTCATTGCATGTGATTTGTGTTGAGGGCCCCCAATCAAAAATCCCGACTACACCTATGATCAAATTAATACATACGTAAACTGCTCATTTACTGCTTGTATATAGCTTTTCAGTTTGATTTCCCTATATTTTGGCCTTTGTTAACTGACTAAAATTTGAATTAAAATTATGGTAAATAGAATAACTTTCAGAAGCATCTCCATAACTCTTGTTACAACTGCGCATTAAGAAGCATGTGTAGGCTTCATAATCCAAAACCAATCGCAAATACGCTGTAGGCCTACAGCATGAATCTACATCACTATCTAAGTACTGAGCCAAATCTGAACCAGAGTTTAAAACTGATTTTTTGAAATAAAATGCCATGCATTCAACATCTGCCTTAGATTGGCCGGGCAATTTAAAAGAAGCGTTAGTTTTCTGATCACAAAGCTTGCTTCTTATGTAAAAGCATAAATTGGCATACATATTTAACTCCTTTGGCACAAATGGCAAATTATATTTCTGTAATAGGCTACTTTTACGATTAAAAAATAATGAATGTCGAAAATTTTTAGAATGTTGATTCGCAGTTTTTATTGGCATATTAAGCAAAGATATCATTTCTTTTTCAATAAAATTTAATGTATCTCGGTCCTGAAAAAGTTTATCCCACGATTTTTTTTGTCAGCAACGCTTGAATCAAGAAGCACATTGTATTTTGGAACATAAGGAACTAATCCTTGTTTTCTTTGTGGAAGAGCAACATTCTCATATAAAGACTTCATATTGTATTTCGGACGTTTTTTGAGAATTTGTGTTGGAATTTCTTTTGATCGTTTGGTACTTGTGCTTTAAAAAATACCGGTTTTGTCTTTTTTGTAAAAAAGTAAATATGCTGACTGGTAAACATTTTTCGAAGCGATTTTGCTGCTAACGCATCGAACATTACTATCGTCAATAAGTGTGCTACAATTGCCGTAAAAATTGTTCTTGTTAAAATTGTAGCAGCAATACTGACCACGATCTGTTTTTTTTCCAGAATGTGTTATCGCAGAAGTTAATGTGTAAGAAGCTGCACTAAGGTTGTTTTCATCAGCACCTTGAAGTCGCATTTGAGAATCAAATTTAACTACTTTATTTTTGTTTACAGTGCATCGACCAACACATACAACTAGCAACTCAGGAAAGCAAATTATTTCATTTTTACAACTAAAACTTTTGACTTTGCAAGATGGACATTCTTTGAAAACTGAACCAGTCAAAAAACAATTTATGTGAGAAGTGATATTTGCACCACTCTCAATATGTTCATACAAGGGAACAAGAAGATTATCTTGGAAGCAGCGTTGCTGACAGGTTTTGTATTTGCAATTCGAACACGAAGAGAATTGATTAATTTCAATTTGATTTGAAATTCCTAAATACGACAATAAGCAAGGAAAAGAATTTCTATAAAACTCCTCAGCATCTTGTTGGATACTTTTATCAAATTTGATATGGGCACAAACGTCTAACAGAATATTAGACAAAGTTTCGTATTCAATCCCAGTTCCGAAAATCAAGCATTGCAAAGCAAAAAATAAATGCTGCTGTTGCAACTTTGCATTGGATTTTTTGACGGTTAATGCAAATGATTTCACAGAGTTAGCACAAGCTTGGCAAACAGCATTGAACCAGCAAGTATTACCCAGTTTGGTGATCCAATGGAAGTTTGTCCTATGGTTTGTTGAAAATAATTCAAAAGTTGTATGTTTACAGAAGATGAATGAACAAACAAGTAATAAAGCATTCGCATTCTGTGAGCTGGAAAAAAAAGTGAATTTTTTTTATTGCTTGAACTGAATTATGTATGATAGCGTCAACCGCAAGGCAAACGCAAATACCGCAACTTGACTGATCTTTTTGCAAAACCATGTACTTCTTTTGCACTTTCATTGTTACAACCGGTTCAATGCTGTTTAAATACTTTCGTAAGTGCAAATCAATGCGTTTTTTGAATTGTTGAACACGATTTCCTTGTATAGAGTCAAACAAAACGAATTCCCCCGTTTTTTTAGAAAACCATATGAACATGAAGTGCCTTTCCCAAAGTACTGGAAAGAACAATTCATTTCTTAACTGAGACAATTTGTTTGTTAACTTATTTTTTGCAATCTTTTGTGAAGGAAAGCTGCGACCCTCCAAAATATTTTCCGTTGCATAACAATCTAAACAGCCATATTTTAAGCCATCTAAACCGCAGGCTAAATTAGCTTCATCTACGACGGACGATACGAAAGTATCAACCACGCTTGTGCAAAGCCATCCTTTGCCACTTTTGCGCTTAAACGTTGTTTCAATGTAGTCCAAAAGCTTATCGGAAATATTTGAGTTGATGGTATGCAAATCCAACCAAGTGAGAAAAAATGTACTGCAGCCTGGTTCGTCTTGCCGTAAAGCGATATCATGCATTTCACTAAGTTTCTCGTTTTGCCAAATTAATTTAGCGAACCTTTCTAAGTACTTGTAATTTTCTGAAGTAATACGTGGCGGTGCTAAACGTTCTTTCGAAAAACTTACTTTGAATAGATTATTCTTATTTTTGGCTAACTTTGATACTATATTATTTTGTGGTTCTGAATCTCTTGACAATACTTCAACTAATGGCTCATTGTTGACTTCATTTAAACATGCAGCTGATAATTTGGTGAAGCTCTCATTTTCCAACTTGGAAAAACTATCGATGTGTTTTTCGTTGTCTTGGGACGCATCTTGTACTTCAAGGTTCTTTTTGGATTCCAACGAATCTACAGATGAACTATCACTCCCAACATTTCGAACAGACTCTGCATTTAACGCTGAATCGTCAGTAAATGGTTCGGTTTCAATGCTAGGTGAAGGTTTTTGAAGGGTGTCCTCATTGACATTATTGTGATTATTTGCACCAACCGCTGACAGATCTGGGAAGTTTTTTGCACTGACAGTGGCGCCACTATCCAACTCGATGGCTTTATTCAAGTAATTTAAAGTTTTCAAATTTTTCTTGGAAGAAAAATAACCTTTATTGCGGAGTTTACGTTTTCGAAATTTAGATTCTGGAACTCTAAATTTTAATTTACGAGGAGTTGACGTACATTTTTTGCGCAAACTCGCAATTTTATTCTTATGCCTCAGTTTAGTGGTGCAACCTTTGTGCACAATATCCGAAAAAATTTAATTTTCTCTGCGTCTATTTGTTTCTTATATTCCTCAACAAAGGAATCGATTCTACCAAACCGAGCATTTTTTAGAAAAGTTTGTTTCAATGAACAAAAATGCTGTTCAATTATTCCTTGCGTGAGGTTATCTGCGCTAAGACTTTGTAAGTTGGAATCAATCAGCTTATTGTACTTGATCAAGAATTGATCATACAATTCCAAATTTTGTTTTGTGCTGTCTTCACAGGGTTTATGACGCGATAAATCACCCAACATTAACTGTGAAGTAGCCCCTAGTCTCGAGACTATGACTTCAATCAACTTAGAGCAAAAAGCTGGGTTGTAATAGCAATTTTGATTTTCGAAAAAATCTGTTTCAATAGCATGTTTTGTAAATTCGTCACTGCTCTCAAATAGCAAATGCTGTTTATGAAAATAAATGTAAAAAGGAGAACTAAGCTCTTGTTTTTTATCTTCACCCACAGTTTGAAAAAAGACATGCTCAATATCTTTAACGCGTTCTTCAGAAACATCATCTGCTGTTGTCAAAGATTCTTTTACGTCAGAAATTGTGTCGCTATCAGATTTCAATTTGTTAAAATGTTTTTGGATTAAGGGGGAAGTCTTGTAGCAATTTGTGATTATTACAATGCTTTGCATAATTTCAATAATTTCATTTAAATTTTTGGATTGAAATAATTTAGCAATCCAAAACATAGCTGCTTCATAACAACCACCGGAGTAAAATTTCTTGACTAAAATTTTGGCAGGCTTCATAGAATGACTAAGGCAATTGTGTACAAAAGTTTTTTTTAGATCTTTTCCTTCGGCACTGCCGGTGGCTACTCTCCAACAACGCTTGTAGTAATCTGCTCTCGTTTCCCCGCACATTTCGCGCAAAACAGCATTCCAAATCGCAAACGACCCGTCCACCATTAAAAGTAATGGAGTTCGTTTTTTAAAGAATTTTTTGCATTCTAGCAAAAATAATTGCAAAAATCTTGCTATGCTGGAAGCATCATGTTGATTAGTGAGGTAAGTAGCAACAGGCAGTGAAGAGCTTCCTTTGCAGGGATTTCGAACTAGTAGAGTGTATAATTGAAAGTCTTTTTTATTGCTACTACGTTTGATAATACTTTCCGGTTGCATCTAAATATATTACGTTTTTTTTGCACAATTCTGCATAAAGCCTTACTTGCACCTCGGAAAACATGGTGACACTGGGGGGGTCAGCCTTTATTTCTTGGATAAAAGAATCATTATTAGCTAGTAATTTTTCTTTTAAAATGTTGAAGCTAATCAACCAATTACTGGAATAACGCTCAGTAAGTTTCCCTTTGTATTTTAAATTCCTTAGCACTGCTTGCGACGGCGCATAAACGCTAGACCCATAATAATTTTGGTTTTCTGTTAAATTAGTTTTTAATTTTTGGAAAACAGATGAAGCTGGCTCATAAGAAAGATTTTCTATCAATTGTTGCTTTCGAGATCCAGTAACAGGTCGACTTCTCACACAGTTTCGTTTATGACAAGGTTTGCCAGAAGAGTAATGACACCTTCTACTTTATCAACACAAGAATAAAAAAGAACTCTTCCAGTGGTTTCGCAGCTACAACAGCTGACGTGCGAGCAATATACGTCTACGTGACCTTCAAAATAGTGGTCTGAATTTTCCTCCAATGTCATGACACTTTTAGGCGAACGTAAATAGTGGCAACGTATGCAAGGGACACAAAAATCGTATAGCTCGTTTATTTTTGTAATAACAATTTCTGCATACTTGTTGTTGCCAAATCTATGCTCTGATCTGTTAGCGGTCATAGCAGTCCATTCATCAACACTTAAAACAAAAGAACAAGTAAATTCTACAGAAACATTTCTATGTTTTTCTTTATCATCAATCGTTTCACCTAAATTTCCCAATTCATAAAGAATTTGATCCGAAATATTTTTGTTTAAAGTATGCAAATTTTGATTTTGAGACAAACATGTTTCATCTATTGACGATTCACTGTCGCTAATAGCTTTCTCCGGAGCATCAGTTATGTAGTCAAGTAATACCAAATTTAATAATGCGCTTTTTTATCGAGAATCTTAGCATCCAGAGTAGGTTTTGAATTTCCGGTCAAACATTTTTTTTTCAAAATACGCATCATTATTTTCGTCAACTGGCATGTCCAATCTTGCACTAGAATCTGTAGGCTACTTTTATCTAAATTGATGTCATGGAAAAAAAACTGGTTTTGAATCAAAAAAATTTGGAATTTGATCACTACAAAGTAAATGAACATTTTGCCACTGATTTTCGCTAAGCAGCAATGCAATGTGATTATCGGAAAAAATGCATTTTGGGTGAAACCATTCCTTGCATGTATCGCATTCAATATATAAACATTGATCATTGCTTTTTTTGCAAATACAATATAAAGAATTGTCACTACTAACAAAAGATATGTCAAAATTATTCACTGAACTTGCGACTTCGAATTTTTCTGTTTCTTCTAATGACTCTTTGTACTGCTTTTGTTTGAATTCGTCTTCCAAAAGTAAATGCTTTGTTTCTGTTCTTTCTTGGTTTAATGTTCCACTTGCTTGGTTTTGATTAATAATGCCATCTATTTGGGGAAATCGGCCTTGATTTTCCCTTTGCCCTAAATCACTAACATCAGACTGATCAGGGGACTCTTTCTTTAGTTTACTTTTGTTTACTTTTTTCTTTAATTTACTGATATTGTTTTCGGAAATGTTTTTGTGAAATTTTTCCTTCTACGTAGTTTTTACCATTGAATAATGTTTTTCTTTTTCAAAAAATTTAGCAGATTTGTTCTCATTTTGAGAGCATTCATTGCTAGAAATAAGGCGAGAAATTACATGTTTGTTTTGAGAAATGAAAAGCATTATGCGTTGCTCTCTGCCACAAGCTTTACGCTTTTTCCACATATCTACAATGTCCATTATATTACTTCTGTGAACAGCGTCATTGAAATCAGTGATGCCATTTTGTTTCATGTACTCAGCAATTTTTTTCAACATCGATTCACGTTTTCGATTCATGTTTAGCATTTTTGCACTTGCGATCAAATTTGGTTGCTTATTTCTTACCATTTTTCAAAGTTTTCATTTATTTGTTAGTTTTATTTTTGACAAATTAGACCCCCCTTAATATATGTTTCAAAATATGTTTTAAATCACTATTTAGTCCACTCCAGTGCAAAAACAGCCTCAAAAGTGCCAAAAACCTAGTGTTTTTCCCATTCTGCATTTTGGTCGACATGCCAATGGGGGGGGCTATAGCCCCCCGCCTTCCCCCTGGCTACGCTACTGCTGGCTTTTGTGATATTTTGGATTTTTTGTACAAAACAAGCAAAGATATTTGTCGCAACAATGCTACCGCGTACCTTTGGTGCTACTAAGATTTTTAAAAGTTTCAACGGCCTGAAAGCTTCAACGGCAAATTATTTTGTCAAACTGTCAAAGTGATGTGCTGAGAAGACAATGTCGAACGAGTGTTTTCTATGAGGCGCCAAATGTAAATTGCCTGCTCGCACACCGAGTAACAACTAATTGAGTGCTGAAGTAACTACTTGAGAATGCATGAACACATACATAGGTTTTCCCGGATACGATTTACTCCCTGAACCTCCCTCTCGCAGGCCTTTGGTAAAAGAAAGGAACCAGAGGAGGTTGTCTGGGCAAACTTTTTGGCCCAAATAGTTTATAGACTTAGCAGAGGTGAAGTCGAGGATCTAAGGCTCGAGGCCAAGGATACAAAAAAATACGACGCCGAAGACCAAAAACACTGGCGCAAGTGTCCACCAAGAAAAAAATGGTCTTTAAAAAAAAAATTTTAAGCGATCTCCAAAAGAGGAAAACAAAAAAAATCTTTGCAAATTTTCCGCGAGGTGGCTTTTTCCTAAATAACTTTTAAAATGAACAACTCCCTTCTAATGCAGGAACCGATGCAAATGCACATCACACAATATAATTATAATAAGAGAATAATTTATTTTAAAAAATTGAGCAGCGCAAAAAACTAACTTATGTTATGTTAACGATCTGGAGAGCAACTATTGCTTTTGATGAACAAAAACATTTAGAAAACGATGAAGTCAACATGAATTGAGAGTCCAACTCTCTAAAAAAAATCATAAATCAACTTAACAAACGCGATTGGTTTAACATCGTCAAACACAAACGAGATAAATTTTTTTTCAATTAAATAGTATAAGCATAAAAAATAACAGAAGAATGGGCAGGTTTTGCAGAAAAACATGCTCTTACAAATCAAAACCACTCAAAAAACCCTGAAAACATTTTCTCAAAACTACGTTGAAACGGTACCACGATATCACCTAGCGACAAGTTATCAAACCAAAACCAAACACACGATGCATCTAAAAAACGGCAAAAGTACAAAATAACCTCAAAAAAGCAATATAAAGTTCGGAAAAACCGTTCTGCTGGCACCCCTGGTCATGGGGCGCCCGAAGTTAGAATTGCATCGCATTAAGGAAGCTTCGGGCTACCAAATCCATGCAAACACCGAGCCTGAGGGGTGTCGGAAAGTTAAATCGGAAGAGTTTGAAATCGGGCGAGCAAAAATCGTTTTTCTGCCAAAAATTGATGTTTTTGATAAAACCGTTCTGCTGGCACCCCTGGTCATGGGGCGCCCGAACTTAGAATTGCATCATGTAGAAGAAGTTTCGAACCATTTAAAACTGGGTTGTTTTTTTTAGGTAATAATATTGAGGTTTGTTTTTTTTCAACAAATTATCGGCCTTTTTGTCTGTTTTTATTTTGAACACGATTTTTTGAACCTTTTGATGCTGGTGTTTTTTGTTTTGGGTAATAATTCTAATTTTTGTTTTTATTCAACAACTTTTTGGCTTTTTTCCGTTTTATTTTGAGCACGAATTTATGGTGTTTTAGTTTTGATTTGTTTTTGGCAACACTATTTTGTTGTTTGCGTTTCAGAGGAAATGTTTGTTTCTTTTAGATGACGTCATTGTTTGCTTTTCGGTTTAATGGTTGGCAACACCGATTAAACGTAATGACGTTTTTCGTTTTTTGTTTGTTTTTGTCTGGCAACACTTTCTGCTAGAATGTCGCTTTTTATTCTGCCAGGAAAAGTCTAGAACACTAAAAAAAAAGCACTCAGAATCAACACGCTTGAGTGATTTTCCGATTTTAATTTTGTGTGTGTTGTTCGAAAGCTTTCGGAGAACGTAGCAACACGCTTGAGTGATTTTCCGATTTCACTTTCGTGCGTGTGATCGAAAGTTTTCTGAAAACGTAACGAAGGTATTTTCTAGTAAACAATATGCAACCATAGTCTATCATGCAACAATTACGGAGTTTTGTGAATTTAAGTGATGCAATTGTCAAGAAATGGAATGCTTAAAAAGCTGAAACTTGATATTAATGTTTTTGCAATTTCTGCTTAAGTGCGCTTAATAGCTGGCTTGGAGTAGCGCAATAATGAATTGCGTTTAAATTCTAACGTAGGCAAACTACGGTATATCCATTATTTATAGGTCCGTCGATGATTATTTCATGGGCTGCTGACGTATGAACTTAAATTTAACCAGGAACTACGGTATCGATGTCTGTTGTTTGCAATTTTTGATCAAGAATAATGATTCGTTATCGAGCTGAATCTTAGAAAAACATCTAGACTAGAAGCTATTGGACGGTGTACTTCGTGAACAGTCTTATGGGCATTATGGTGCTCTTCCACTGGCGGTAATTTGTTCGCGACTAGGTTCAACCCACTATATAATCTGCAATTCTCTTTTGTTTGCAGATAATTGAAACATTGATCAATAATAATCTACAATGCTGCTTTATGTTAAATTTTTGGGTGCTACTGTCTCACAAATAACATTGTAACTTACCTTATGCGAAAGCCGGGGTTGTCAAGTATTGTCATGGAATGTCTTTTCCTTAAGAATTTTTTTGAAAATTTTGAAACCTACCAAATAATAGCACATACTCTCAATCTTGTTTCTAATCAAAAAAAGTTTTGTTCATATGATTACGAAAACTTACTTCCCCCTTCACACCTCTCCTATCCTCAATTGACGCCATGGTAAAAGTTGGTGATATTTAGTAGCACTATTCGTTACAAAAGTACACTCACTACCTTAGATGAGCAAAATTTGCTCGAGATTTGTACCTCTCGCATTTTACTTTGTATCGGTATCCCCCACCATATTTCTCCACTCCGGCGATGGCAGTTTCGATGCACAATCTCAGCATAATGTGTACCGGTACAGAATTTTTTTTTCTCTCAATCAAATGGTTTAAGTAGGCTTTTCGATATAGCCAATATAACCGTTGAATATCTTATTCAGTGTCCCTTGCCATCAATTTAGCTTTGGGGTTCAACCATGGAAATCCATGGTAAAATCAAGCTTTGTTACTGTTTAAGTCTTTGGTTTAATTTTATTAACATCCATGAACTGGTTAAAGCTTTGGTTGAAATTTAACGTGATGCGGTGAAAATTTCTTAAATCTCGTTATAAACCAAACGATTGGTGCTGAAGTTGTTGAATTCGATACCTCACGTACTTCAATCAGACAAATTGGAAACAGGAAAAGTTGCAAATGCTAATTTATTAGGAAAAAGTACCGAATTAGCAGGTCTAACAGCAGCAAGAAATTAAACATAAATTGTATTACCGACGTTTAAATCACTTGAAAACAATATGTGATTGCATGCGCGAATACAAGTAAAAACTGTGACAGATTACAAGTACACAACTACAAGACTCGTGGTCCAAACAAGCAACGGGCTAAAAATTTTGAGGACCCCGTGCAAGCGATTAAATGGGGACCCTGCCTTGTACGTGTTGTTCTTAACTGATAGCACACAGCATCAACCTTCATTTCTACTGCAAACCAATCAGTCAGAGCTAGTACACCGGGCATTGGAGCAGCTGCGTACAACAGCGCTGGAGTCGAAAGGACGTGCATCTGAAACAAAAAACCAAAGCACAAGAATGATCGATTCATTTACCTATTTCCTTGAATAGAAGCTGCACGAATTGGTTAAAAAAGCAATACAGTAGAAGTCGCAACGGACAATGATAAAACCGCTCTTTTATTGAAAACCTTGTTTATGAGTGTTTCAAAAGACAATAGAATTGCAGCTGACTTACTGTTCCTGTTTTTTTGTCACTTATGGTAAATAAACTTGAAATTCAAAACGTTCAAAGATAAAAGAAAAAAAAGCAACAGCGGCTTCCATTCAAGGAAATACGGTATGCATCTTTTATTTATCTTCTTGTCACCAGAAAGCGACGGTGGCGCTATCCTTTGGACAAATCCGCACCCGCTTAGGAGTTGACTAGTTTCCAACTTTTGAAATAAAAACGCAACAACGTGACCAGGGTTCGGACTGTGGATTGAACCAAAATCATTCGATCAAAATCATCGTGAAAACGACCATCACGTGACCACGCTGCTGACAAAATGACACAAAATACGGTAAAAAAAAGAGTTTACACAAAAAAGCAAAAGTAACAAGCTATGCGATCGCAATCGAAAAAATTCCAAAGTTAAGGATAATTTATTGTCACGTTGCCAACGTAGATTATAATTAACCAAATTCAGAATTTATATAGCAAGATTAAGCTTTGCAAGGTAGGTTTTTCTAGCGTAAATTGGCCCCCCTACACCCCTTACAGCCAACCCATCCGTATCATGCAATCACTGCACAAAAATCGTAAACAAAAAGTCGTCAACAAAAAATTTACGAATATTGGTTTAAAAAATTTGTTAAAGAAGAAGAGCTAGGCGCCAAATTTTGTTAAAAATAACGCACAGAGACAAATGGGCAAATAAAGCATTAAAATTGCAACACTTAATTCTCGTATTTTTAAAAAAACACTAACATTTAAAACAGCAAAGCAGCATTGTAAAAGGACAATAAGTAAAACGCTTCTCGTATTATTGGTCAAGACTGTTGAAGGTGCACGTGATCAACCTCGTCGATATGAGTCATGAACTGATTTAGAAGTAAACTGATTAAGTTAAAAATATGCTATTGCATAAAACATAACAAGCAAAGCACCTCAAACACCTATCAGTAAAAAGCCATGTTTGGTTACGATCTGGATGCTATGATAGGCTCATATACTGTAATTGCTACAAATTTAAGTGACAGTAACAAAAGTTCATGAAAAAATCGACAAAGAAAGAAATGTTTTGAAGTGCAATTTGCTGCATTGAGTCTTCTTGGTTTTGTGCCCAGTAAAGTTTACAAGTTATTTTATCAGCTATGATAAATTACAATGATACACGTCAAACTATGGCAAGATCTTTGATGTTAAAAAACTTTTTCGTTGTACGAAGCTGTCGACGTTGTGATTGACCACAAGCCGAAGCAATAAACAAAGAAAAGAGTGCAAAGCGTAGAACAAGAAACCAAAATCAGGGAGCTGTTTGTTTGAGGGGAAAAAGAAAAATTACCACGCTTATGTCAGTACCAAGACACTTATTGCCGAACCACCAAATACAAAACGCAAACTACTAGCCTCAGTTATCTCCAAAGCAGATTGTTATTCGACGTAAGGATGTGGAATAGCGCTCTGAAAGCCGACAGTTTTATCCAAATATATATATATATATTCTCAATCACAATACGGCCTGCCGTTTCGGGGTTTGTCCCTTCATCAGTAGCGAACAGAGAGAATACTGGTTGACTGAAAAAAGCCTGCACGAAAATTGTCACTAGTGGTAAGTTTCGTACCCAGCGAGAGTGCTCGACCTGACTAAATCGCAGATCTGATCAAGGAGCCATATATTCCCAATCGCAGTACGGCCTGCCGTTTCGGGGTTTGTCCCTTCATCAGCAGCGAACAGATAGTATACTGGTTGGCTCAAAGACAGAGTCTTAAAGCCATTATCACATGCGGTATGTTGCTCATTTCAGAATCAGAATATTTTGTTGGTTCCAATCCACAGCTAAGAACGTTAAGTCGTGTTGGTTTATTGGCAATGACAAATGTTGGTAGCATGGACATTGGACAACCGACAATACGAGAGTCTTTATCGTACAAGTTCGGCCACAGAATAACCGTTTGAAACCTGAAAGAATCAACAGCAGATCACCGAGTATTAGGCAATATATTTCTGCATGAAATAGCAATCTAACTACTGTAGTAAGCCTGCAACATTTCTGCAATAAAACATAAGGGTAAAGTAAACATTTACAAACCAAAAAAAGTTCAACATCGCTAGTATGGATTCAAGATACAGCATTGTTTTAGCCAGCATTTCAACATTTTTTCAATCAATCCAAGGATTATCATTAAAAAAGCTAAGCACATTTACAATGATTTGGGTTAATACCGATTCCTTCGTGGTGTCATCAGATAGACAGTCAAGCCTATAGAAGGAATTTTGCGGAAAAATCATATTTGAAATAATTAATCAGCTTAGTAATTTGATGCAATACGAAATCGTCTGTATTCCTAATTATGAGAATAAAGTGATTTAATTACGGGCATATACAATGCATTATGCATATTCAAGTAGCAAGTTAAGTACCCGCCATTGATGTCAAGATGAAAATTCCACGTTCTCGAACATTCATCTACTGCTACACAGTGTCAAATGAATTGTTTAAGCAATAGAATTGGATAGGATAACACTATAAAGTATGTATTAATTCCGAAATCAAGGAAGATAAAAATACTTACTTGCGTAAAACAAGAGCCACTTCATATTGTCAGCCAAACTCTTCCAACACGTAGCAACATAAAATCCAGAACCTCCAGCTCTTAAGATTAGCAACTTGAACATCTTAAACAAAAAGATCATAAAAACAACCTAAAAAACAATAGCAGCAGTCCATTACTGTATGCTAAACATGGATACCAAGGTGTCTATGCTCAGTAATGCAAAAACTTTTTTTCTGCAATTTTTGACTACGCTTGGTACAGGGTTGCCACAGAAACTGCAAAATCAAATTCCAGGACTTTCCAGGAGTTTTTTAGATCATTTTCCAGGACTGTGCAGGGTTTTTTTACAGGGCTTAAAATCTAATTTTCACTATTACTCTTTTATGCACCCACTTTTTGTACTGTTTTTGAAGAAAATTTTAATGCCACGCATTTGGATTTTTAGTACTAACTACCAGCCAGGTTTATAGCCAGAAGTCTGCAATGGGAGGGCTTGGCTTGGGGTATGGGGACGGAGTTGCCAGCTGCCGGAGGCCATTGGAAGTCTGAGCCCCGGGGGCAAAGCTCCCAGCATAAAAGGCTTCATAATTTTTTGCAATAATAACTAAATTTTAGGCCCAGTTTGGTAAAAATTAATGCATTTTAAATGAAGCGCAGAAATTAGCACTGCAAAAACATAATTGAACTGGTTTCATAAATGGGCTAGAGTATGTGGGTAATGGTAAAACTTTTGTCCTAGCTTTATTTCAAGCAAGTAAACCATAAAATCCCTTCATCTGAAAAAGGCTGAGCTTATTTCCCCCACCGCGCAAATATAAAATCGCTATCCTAGCCCTAACCGTAATCATAACATAATACCTAACTGTAACCCTAGCTATAACCTCAATGTTAATTCTAACCCAAACTCAAAATCTAAACCCAAACCCTAACCATAATAATTTTTTAAAATACCGTAAATGGACACCCACCCTAACGGCTAACAATAACAATTTTCAAAAAGCGTAAATGACCACCACTCTTGCTCTCTTTTCTCTATAAGCAAAGCACCCTTAAGTGCAAATGGGCACTTCCTTTGAAAAAACGTATTAATTCAAATCGTCTGCATTTTATAACGCTAGATAATTTAGGAGAAGGGGCTAATGAAACAAGATTTGAACAACATGATTGATAATTAACTGAATGAAATACTGAATAGACACTTTGCAATTTTTTTAGAAAGCATACTTTAAGTATTTTGCATTATGCGATCAAATTGATTATTTTTAGCCATTTTAGTCAGTTGTCGCTGATTTTATTTTTGACCAACATTAGCCCCCACCCCCTAAAAGCTGTTTCAGAAGTGCCTTTGAATTACTTTGGAGTCCATATTACTGCAAAAAACTGCCTCAAAAGTATACTCGCAGTGTAAAAAATGTCATATTTTTTAGCGTGTTTACCCAACAGGCCAATGGAGGGCCTATAGCCCACTACATTTCTGCTACTAGCAGTAATACTGCTACTAGAGTATCGCTTTGCAATAAATTACTGTTCATAAATTCACTCTTCCTAATAATATTCAATAAATTATACATACTGCACTGTAAAGTGCAAATTTTGGCATTTCAACAAGAAAGTGCTTATTTATATGCTGGCGAATAAGCAAGAACTGCTTAAAGAGAATAAGAGAGCAGAGCAGAAGAATAGGCACTCATTTACTCTCTTCTAATTTTTTTAATTCTCGTTTGGGTGCGGGTGCCATATTTTCATAGACCAAAAAGAGGACAGTTTCGAAAAACGAAGCCCTAACGGCCAAACACGCTGAAGGTATATACCGTGAACCGGACTGACTAAAGACTTTTTTATTTAGGAGAACACAATTTTCCAAGGGAAAATTCAGAAACTGAAGACCGTTTTTTCCTTTGAAGAACACTTGTTTTTGCACCGATTTTTTCCTATGAAAATAGTGATCTCAAAAAAATGATCTGCTGTCAGTACGGTTGTATTAAGGTCGGCGGGAGCTGAACGCACGTGTGGACGGAAGTATATCATTTTGGTCGGTTTGGTCTTCGACTCCCGCCTTAAGTTCTGAGCATTAAAAAAAGAAGACATTTGGCTGCTTTCTTGGTGTCCTACAGAAAAAGAAGACAAATCCTCTTAAAAGAAAACGTACTTTAGGGTTATACAGGTTTAAGATTAATGTTAGGATTGGAGTTTGCGATACAGTTTGGGTTAGATTTAGGGTTGGGTTAAGGCTAGGATAGCGACTTTTTTATGCGTGCGCCAGCATAAAAATAAGCACTGTCTTTTAACAAAATAAACTTTTAAATTTACCCTTTTAAAGGACCTTCACAATGCAAGTTATTTCAACAATACCTTTGTACAATTACAACGTACCAGTTATCACAACTAAAAAAAACTTCACATTCTGTCCTGGTAAATCACGGGAAAACTTTCCAAACTTTTTCCAGGACTTATAAACAAAATTCAAGGACTTTCCAGGACAGAAAAAAAATCCAGGATTTTTCCAGGATGTGGCAACCCTGTTGGTATCAACCACATCGGAACATTATTTTCCTCCATATGCATCTAAATTTTGATTTTTGTTCTGCAAGCGTGCATCATCTTGCTTCTTAGAATATTATCATCATGGACTTTCCTGACCCCTGTTTTTATATGTGCTACTTTTACTGGACTAAAGGTCGTGTAATAAACCAACTAAACTGAATAATTCTAAATCAACAATTTATTGATCTCGCTAAAAATCTTGAACACGCGATGTTAACAGTTATTACTACCAAATCTAGGCTAGGCCTACATCCACATGGGAAGTGTTTGGGACTAGACGTTATAACAATAGCATTACTTACTTAAAAGTAAACGCTTGCGCTAATTTGGCCATCTTTTCGTAATAATAGCATTGAAGTACAGCACAATCATTCTGAAAATATATGCTTATTTTCATAAAAACACTGAAACCACGTCATTGCAATAACATTACTAACTTACTTCAGCAAGAATTTGAAAAAAATCTTTTTTAAATATACTCAAAGCTTTTTTTGCTGCAGTGCAATTTTATTTGGGTTGTCATTGCCCGCTTGAAATTCCCCTATGAAATAAAATCTCCAACAAGCTGCTTCGTCATTGGCAGTAAATCGGTCACTTATTCAAATAATTGAATAAGTTACCTATTTAGTGTCGCCCCATCTCCCCTCTGCTTGATATGCCTAACGGCAAAACAGCCTGTTGAGGACATTATTATGAAGGGGTTTTTACCCATTTTGTTTTAAATTAGCTGACCAAACGTTATCAAGCTCTTTATCTGGTTCACAGCTAAATACTAACTTGTATATTAGAAAGGTCCCTAAATTTCAAAGTTTGAAAATTCATCTTTAAATTCTTTAATTCTTTTTCAATGAAGAGAAAAATAATTCTGTGAAAATTTGAAGTGATTTGAACAAGATTTAATACAGTATTCAGTATGCCACAAGAGGGGGGTGCAAAAACACACACTTCCTTTTAACCAAAAGTTAAATATTCATAAATTTCCGAGTATCAGTAACTGCTTAATAATGTAAGTTTTGCTATCTAAATATCTGTGCTTAAACGTAGCATCATAAAACATGTCTAACATTCATCAGTCAAAGCAAGCTATAAAATGAGCACAAATCAAACAATACAAAATCTAGTCGTTTGTTCATAAACATATTAACTTTAAATAAAGCAACTAGGTTCAAATTACCTCTTTTACAATGGGCACTTCGCCAATGTATGACAAAGACTCCTTTGCAATGTACGGATATCCATCATCACTCCAAAATATTTTCGCCTTAGTCAGGTCTAAAGATTGAATAATTTATCTTTCTCTCATTGTCAGAAAAAAAGGGATGAAGGTGTTATCTTTTGGACAAATCTGCATCTGCACAAGGGTTGATCATTCTACAAACTTTTTCCCACATAAATAGATGCTTCTTCAAAAACCACTACACAGAGATAATTATCGTAAAGTGTCAAACCTGAGGATGCAACAATGAGATTAAGGCATGGGTTGAACCCAGATCAAGCAATCTGGATTATTATTGAAACGTCACTACCCTATCGGCCAATCTGCTAACAAACGCCTAATGAAAAATAAATGTAATGCATAACAAAAATGCCTTTAAACAATTAAAACATTACATATGAAAGAAAAAAAAAACACACACGCACACAAGAGAAAACAACTATCAGGTAGGCCTACAACTATCACAAAAAAAACTTCATACATTCTCGATGTAGGCATTAACAAACTTGATTCAAAACAGCAAAGACATACTTAAAACAGTAAAAGCTTTTAAGGTTTCGGACTCACCTTCATGCATCATCAGTACAATTCATTTTTATCCTTTTAAATTAGATTCACAGTTTTTATTCTACTGATTTACAGTTTGTAAATCGTTCATCTTTATCCTACTGTTACAATTGACTAATTCATTCCACTGATGATGCCTAAGTTAAAGCAAAACAAAGTTTAATAAATTGCTACGCTTAGTGGTATTATGCCAATCGTTGTTGTTCTTAGATGAAGCAGCAATTCTGACCGTTATGCTCCTAAACACTAAGTAGGCAACTAATATAGCATTCAATGCTTAACGCACTCTGGCCAGTAAATTTCATTAGAAAAATTTCTACCATGTTAGTGAAGTCACTGTCACCAAAAAAGGAAGCAGAATGTCACTCATACCATAACAAACTGCAGTGCTCTGTGCTTTGATCAATGATAGGTTGTTTTCTTTTTTATAAGACAGGTGCTTGAGTATTTTGAAGAACGCTAATCATTTTGCGGTTTTCTGTTATATCTAATTTACATTCTGCACTACACCTAAGCATGTAACAACTTGGCGGGGCCCATCTCCGCGTCATTGAGCCCGGGCAAAATAGCTTCTTTAGAAGAAATACAGCAGCAGTAACAAGCCAATGGCAACACTAAGTCTAATTTGACCAGCTTGAGATTTGAACCTCAGACCTCCACTACAGAGACAAACGTGATATCGCTTGACCAACTGGTGGGTATACATTTTATTAAATTAAATAAAATTTGTATTTTTATAACTATATAAATTCAAAATGGAAATCTAAGCAAACATTCACATAAACCAACCCTATTTTTTGTAAAATACTCTAAAAAATGCCAGTTAAGAACTTAACATTGAACTTCAGCAATCCATTAGTATTACAACCAAAAAGTTGATTGTACCAGTACTGCCTTTGTTTTTTCGATTGAATTAAATACAACATTTGCTTCAATTCCTACAGCCTATAGTATTCGTATTGCATCATGTTCAGACTCATATTACTGCAAAATAATGAACAATTATTCATGATATTACCGTATATACTCGTGTATAAGTCGACCTCATGTATAAGTTGATACGCATTTTAAGACAAGAAATTGCATCATAAAAGGTATTACCCGTGTATAAGTCGACTCTGCGATTTGAGAATATTTTGGAATAATTACTAGTAACTTGAAGCGCAAACCGGGTAACTGATCGAACATTTAAACATGTGCAATAAGCAATACTACCGTATACTGTGTACTACTATACTGTTAACTAACTTTAACATGTTTGTATATTGCATGTAAACCAGTAATAATGATGTAATAAAGTATTAATGGAGTTTTCTTTTCATACCACATTCAACTCGACTCAGCAGCAACATGTCCAAAAACATTACTCATGTATAAGTCGACCCCAGAAATTTTACCTTAAAATCGGGTCCCAGAAACTCGACTTATACACGAGTATATACGGTATATAATTACAGCTGCCTAAATTGCACTAAAAAATCATTATTGAGTTACTGCAGTAACATACTATACTACACAATTTTGGCAGTTTTGTTTGCTTGGTGTTGTATATATGCTACAAATTCTGAAATATGCCTAGTTTTAATCTTAACCAGTGGTGTAAAGTAACAAAATACTTTTACTTGAGTACATTACTCTAGTAGTTTTCTCCGGTAACGAGTACTTTTTCAGTAGTTTTTTTTTGTGGCTACTTTAACTTGATTTCTTTTAGAGTGAAGCAACGCTACTGAAGTAGTATTTTGATTCAGAAAAGTACAAAGTACTGAAATTTTTAATTCGAATCACAAATTTGTCAAAATGGTCAACTTTTCTAACGATAATACTTCAATTCAGTTAAGTTAGATGTATTTTTCTATTTTTTTGGCTGGCAACTCTTGAGTCAGACTACCACAGTGATTGCAGCAATGCCTTTTTTCTATGTGTGCAAGTACATATCAGATCCAGTCTGGCAAATAGCAGTTCCAGATGGTTTTAGTTTCACATTCGTTGTTTTGTGTCTGCCCTTTGCCGCATACTGGTATGGATGTTTTGTTGTTTACTCTATTTTAAGTAAATCATGAAAGAAGCAAACAGAGATATGAATTTGCCAAAAAAGTGTCCTATACTAAATGTTTCTATACCTAAATTCCACAGAGTGAGCCAAAAAATCACAAACCATATATGCAATAAACATTACTGCACATATCTGTAATTTATTGTGCAATGTAATTCTGAAATGTTTTCAATATGATAATCAATTTATCCCAATAGAGACCCAGACTATTGACATGGGCTATATACAATAATTTTGTGTGATTTAGAGACATAATGTTTTTCAGGCTTCTGCCTGCGTTTACATGTCATGAAATATCTATATATTCAAAAAATCCACTAAAATTTTTATTAAATAATCCAAAAAAGGTTATCACAGAATATCCTGAAATAGCTATGGTGTATAACATTTGGCCCACTCTGTAGATAAAGTAGACTATACTCTGACAAGACATGTCCGGTGTTTTTAACTTATAGCATAATTTAACGATGACAGTGAATAAGTATTTGTGCAAAGATGTTATGAAATAATTCGAGGTAAATTCTGGATGGAATGATTTTCATATCTCAAAGTCTTGATGTAGTTGTTGTTTTTGATCAAATTGTTTTGAATATAACAGCATAACAACAAAAAACTTGCAACAATTACTAATTCATGACTTCTTTGGAAAATGAGGAGTTAAAAGACCAAGCGCTATGTGAAAGTGATGTGAAGTCAATCGACCAGTTGTCTGTCATATGTCGATTGGGATAGTTTGTTTATTTTGTTTGAATACTTTCAGAAATACTTGTACAAGAGTGCTTTTAAAATGACAACTTTTTACTTTTACTCAAATACTTTTTTGGTCAGTACTTCATACTTTACTTCCAAGTACTTTTTTCATCAGTAACAAAACTTACTAGAGTACAATTTTTGAGTACTTTTTACACCAATGATCTTAATGTATTTTAACTTGAAAAGCCTAACAACACCATTACTGATTAGGCCTATCCTCTAAACCACATACCAGATAAATCATGAACATTAACTTTGTTCTATTATTAATATTTCTCACTACAGTTGGTCAGTTATTGTGTCACTGTATTCAACATTACAGAAGATATTATCCAGTGCTGCTTTTCAACTTGCAGAGACCAGATCTCTAACTATTTCTCTTAATTAAAGAACCAGCTTGTTTAATCTTTAAAAGCAACATATTGAGTTAAGGTACTGATATGTTCAACAGCTAGTTCTCTAAATTTAGTAACCAGTTTGCATGAACTGCATGAAGGTCATCACAGAGTACGGAGTCTATCAAAACCTTAACTTGTTAGGTGTGAAATTATTTTTAACACTTTTGCTGTTACAGTGTGGAATAAAATTTGCCACTCGTTTGTTTGTCTGTCAGTCTCTTTTTTTAACAGTCGGCAAAAATCTTGCATTTTGAGTAAAACAATTAGACTTAGAGTTTTTAACCTGTTAACAAGACAACTGCAGTTTGAACCCCTATAGCTATATATATACCGTCTGAATAACATCGTAGCTACATAGAATACCAGACAGATGATAAGAGAATGTAAGCTATTACTAGTTGAGACCACAGAAATGAATATCGTCATTTTCTACATAATGTTAAAGCATTTGGTTTAGTCAAAATTTGTTTTCGAACTAAATGAGTTACCGGTAAGTTTTAATACCAGCACATGCACTCACTTGAGCAGCTGTATCTATTCCAACCTTCATTCTCTTTATACAGGTAACTAGAGAAATTTTAAATACAACTCAGTACAAGTAGGCAAGGGTTTAGCAAGGATTTTTGATTGGGGAGGGGGCCCAAACCACAAATCACATGCAATGACATTATAATACATTCATATTGGTGACAACCAGAAAGAAAAAGGACTGCACTCAGTGCAGTGCACGATTTGTTTGCAGAGTTAGGCGAAGTTTTTCCGCCAAAATTTAGGTGAGGACCAAGAAAAAAACACGTACTGCCAGGGTTTGAAACAAGATTGAAAGAAATAAAAAAACAAACTGAAGTTAGAAGAGCCTTGTCGGTCACACCTATATCATTGCATATAGGGGGGCACGGGCCCGCCTCTCTGACTACGCCTATGCAGGTATGGTAGGCTATTGGAGGGCAATGAAAGATGAACGACTTAGTGTGAAGACGGCTGTAATTCCACCATCACAACAGACAAAGCAGTACACTCACTCACAGTAACTTACCGGTAATAAGCCAATCGGATCTGGGATAGGCCTACCTTAACTGAAACAGTATTGAAAGGTTAGGGTTGGATTTTATGGAATAGCTTAGATTGGAGCACTCATTAGGATTAGGGTTAGATTTTGGGGCCTAGCTTAGACTAGAGGTCAGCAGGTCAGTTCTATAAATATATGGTACCGGTACTAGGCTAGGCTACTTCATCCTCATATTCTTGTTTAGTTCTGTGGCTTACATTAATATAGTTTCACCGTAAACTGTTGCTGCCCCCTATTCTATTATTTTATTCATATGCAATCTGCTCTTTTACTTTCGTAGTACGGTCAGCAATCTTTTTCGATTATGTGCAGTCTATTTCTTCGTTACGTTCTCCGAACATTTTCAATCAAACACGAAATAACACAATCGGAAAATCACTCAAGCGTGTTGATTCTGAGTGCTTTTTTTTTAGTGTTCTAGACTTTACCATTCTGCCAGAATGACGGTGGTGTTTTAGGACAGAGGACGAATTTCAGGTTTATTTAGAATTTGCATTGAATTTTATTGGAAGTGTCTAGATCACCAATCCGGTTTCCGACTTCAAATCGCTGGAGCACTGGCAGGGTATTAATTGCTTTTTTCTCATTGATTCGATCTAAATACGGCACTGTGACTCATCAAATGCAAAACCCTGGTAGTGTAGTGGCAAGCACGCTTGGCTGTCGAGGGCTCGGGTATTGATTCGCGCTAGACTCGCTGGGCCAAAATAATGTTAGAGAGCTATTTTGCTGCATAATCATTTTTTCCTCTAAAAGCTTATGATTAGAGTTAGGGTTTGAGTAGCGATGCCAGCTGGAGAGATAGTAATCAATCAATCAATCAATTACGTTTATTTGTGCTCAAATCAATATAATCAGATTTCAAAATACAGCACAGAAAAATAAAGCACCAGGAGATGGCGAAAATGACCGTCCGATCTTCGAGTCAACCACCACCTGTCACAAGTCATGTAGCGTGAAAGTATGTTTTGAGAAAGTACAATTACACAAATAAACAAAAAGAAAAAATCAAAAAATCAATGAGTAAACAACAGCAAAAAATAAAAACAAACCATAGTTCAAATATTTACATTACATGACTCAGTTAATGTCACGTTTATTTTAACCTAATCAAGAGTATATTTGCTAATGAAATGGAATTTCAGTTTCCGTTTGAATTGACTGAAAGGTAATAATTTGAGTTCGTTAGGTACAATTTGCCATACCTTTGGTCCCACAAAAGAGAACGATTTTTTACCAAAATCTGTTCGTTTCCGAGGAATGAAGTAGTTATTCTTTGATGAGAGTCGTGTGTGATGTTTGTGCATCTGTGTTGCAAGGCAAAAGATTTGGTTATCGTGCAATGTCATTTTGTTCTTTATTTGAAACATATTTTTTGCAATTTCTAAATTACAAATGTCATGTATTTTTAATAAGTTTAGTTTGAAAAAGAGTGGAGTAGTGTGCTCAAGATATGGGCTACTAGTTATATTTCTGATAATTTGTTTGTGTAATTTTTCAAGAGGATTGAGTGCGTTTGCGTGGGCCAGTCCCCACGAGGAAATGCAGTATTGCAAATGCGAATATATTAAGGAGAAATAAACAGTTTTAAGTGTTAGAAGGTCTACATATTGTCTTAATTTTAATATTGCCCATGATCCGGAAGAAAGTTTAGAACAAATCTGTTGAATATGTGGTTTCCAAGTTAATTTGTCATCAAATGTGATTCCTAAATACTTGATTTGAGATACTTGTTCAATTTTATGCTTGCCTATGGTAATTTTGAAATTAATCAAATCTTCTGAAATTGTTTTTTTTGTTATCAACATGTATTTAGATTTGTTATAGTTCAGTGATAGTTTGTTTAATCTCATCCATTCGTCAATCTTTGTCAATTCCTTATTCACATCATGTTGTAAAGTCGTTATGCAGGAGTTAGTCATTGTTAAGACTGTATCATCGGCAAATAATTTTGTTGTGAAATTAGATATATAAGGCAAATCATTTACATAGATCAGGAACAGTAAAGGGCCTAAAGTAGAGCCCTGAGGTACTCCACATTTGACTTTATCTAAGTCAGACTTAGTACCATTCACCATTGTATATTGACGTCTATCAGTGAGGTAGCTTTGGATAAGCTGTAATGGAATTCCTCGAAAGCCATAATTTTCTAGTTTCTTTAATAGGATTTCATGGTCAACAGTATCAAATGCTTTGCTTAGGTCTATAAACACAGAGCAAGTGATTTTTTTCTTGTCCAGATTTTCCAGAAAATCATAAAGTTGACGCACTGCTTGCGATGTTGAACAGTTTTGTCTAAATCCGAATTGGTTTGGGGTAAGTAATTTAAATTTTTCAAGATATGTGTATATTTGTTCATAAATGCATTTTTCAAAAATTTTTGAAAGTGGACTAAGAAGTGTTATGGGTCTATAGTTGCAACATTCATTTTTTGGACCTTTTTTGTGTATTAGGACTATTTTACTGATTTTTAAAGAATCAGGAAATACTCCATTAATTAAACATTTGTTAATTAGATGTTCTAAGACAGGAGCTATGACAGATGCAGACATTTTGATAATTTTAATGGGAATATCTTCTGGGCCAGCACTTTTATTGACATTTAGTTGTTGTATGTAGGTTAAGATATCTGTTGTAGTAACTGGTTTGAAAAAGAAAGAATTACTTCTGTTTGCAATTGATGGATTAGTGGAGTTTGTGTTAGTTGCAGATGGTTTGTCGATCTTAGCTGCCAATTTTTGTCCCATTTCAGAAAAATAATCATTTAACAGATTTGCCATTTTAATATGGTCAGTGACTTTTGTGCCTGCTTCATCAAGTAATTCAGTAATTTGCAAATTCGATCGTTTTTTGAATTTGGTGATGTCATTAATGGTTTTCCATAGTGTTCTCATGCTGTGTTTCGAATCATGAACAAGTTGAGAATAATATTCTTTTTTTGACAATTCTTTAATGTGAAACAACTTGTTGGGATAGGTTTTGTACAGTTTAACGTCCTCTGATTTTCCAGTGAGACTTATTTGGTACAGTTTGTTTTTGGTCTTGCTCGAATTTAGTATGCCTTTTGTGATCCATGGCTTATTGCCGAGTTTAACCTCTTTTCTTGATTTTTTCCTTAATGGGGCATGTTTGTTCAAGGCGTTGACAAAGATTTGGAGAAAAGTTGCAAAATCATCTCTTGAAGAAAGAAGATCTAAAGTGAAATCTACTCTATCTAGTTCTTCAGATAGATCAACTATGAAATCTTCTGGTTTGAAAGACTTGTAATCTCTTATCATACTAGCTGCTGGAGTGCTTTTATTTTTTAAGTAATGTATCAGAACTGAAACAGGAAAATGATCTGAAAAATCATTCAATATAACATTAGATGTGATGTTTTGTGTTGTAGCATTGGTGTAAATGTGGTCAATAAGTGTGGAGCTCGTCGGCGTTATTTGAGTAGGGTGTTTGATTAAAGGTAGGCAACCAGAGCTACAAAGCATGTCTACATAATTTTTGACAGTGCTTTTTGATTCATAGTCCAATAAGTTAATATTTACATCACCACTTATGTAATATTGTGCTCTTTCCCTATTCAGTGTCGTCAGTGTTAGTTCAAAAGATTTGCTGAATTTAGTAAAGTTATTTTGTGGATGCCTATATAAAACCCCAAATACTTTTTTTTTGTTGTTTATGTTAATGGTTATCCATAAATCTTCACAACCCTCGGTATTAAGTTGATATTTATTTAAAGACTGGAAAGATAAAGTTTCTTTAATGAACATTCCTACTCCACCTGCATTTGTATTAGAATTGTTTTGAATGAAAGTATAGCCTTGAAGTTGCACTTTAAACTCTGAGTGTAGTTTGGTTTCAGATATTGCTATTATTTCAGGTAACTTTCCAAGTTGTGTCACAAATTCCTTAAGTTTTTCAAAATGTTTGTTTAAACTTCGTGTATTGATGTGCAGCATGAAAAAATCATCATTAGTGCTGGTATCATACTGTTTGTGAAATTTTTCAGGGGTTATGTAGTTATTTGAAAAGTCACATAAATTATCATCAAACATATGTAGAAAGTTGAACAAAGAACTTTTTCCCTCGTTAGAGTGGATTTCAGAAAATTCAGCTTTGTTTAAGTTGTGAAATGGAAAAATTGTTTCATAGCATTTGATGCAAAAGTATGGCAAATTAGATTTACCCAATTCGGTAAACTCGTTTGTTGACAGTTCAGAGCATTTTTGGTGAAGCCATTTTTGACAAATATCACAGTAAATGGCGTTTTGATTGGATTTACAAGATTTGGCACAGACAATGCAAGGAAATTTCGAAGGCATAAACAAAAACAGTTAAAAATATCAAATTGAAATCTATTTGTTCATATGTTCATATTGGCTAAAAGTATTACAATTACAGGCGGTTGTATGACGTTAACAACCTTAAACCCTCTGGCCAGCATCCGAAGTAGTTCAGATAAAATTGCCTGGAAAATTAATAGTTGAGCAGTGTCTTCAATGCAATCTATCTATGTATTTTGTATCAACTTTAGCATTCTATCTACATCTGGAAAAGATTAGTTTATCTGGGTATAGAAGTTGAGAATAACTATACATATTAAATAAATGATGCATTGGTAGAGACAAAATCTATTGAGAAAAGTGATTTTAACTAGCATAACTAAAACAATTACTTGCAGCATTGGTTATTATCATTACGTTTACATTAATAGCACTACTGCTGCACTTACTGCGTAAAGCACTTATGTTTAAATAAATACAGCATTGTTAACTGCTAAGCAATGTACTTCCAGTTTTAAAATAACTATACGATTGCAGGTGTATTGTTTGAATACAAAGATGTTCCGTTAGAGATTAAGACTAGTATAGGAGAAATGAGTCTTGAGTATTTTTTATGAGTAAGGGACAAAATACTTGAAGAAATGACTAAAACAATTATTTTCAACATTGATAGATAAACAATTATTATTCACAACACTCAAAAGTACTCAACAGTAAGTAATTAGACAAAAAACAATTACTTACGGCACTGCCAGCTGCAGAGCATGTACAGCCAATCATAAATAGGCCTACAGCAATTACGGTAAGTATACACAGATGTAGTTGTCAGGTTGTTGGAGATTAAGTATATACACAGATGCAATTGTTGGAGATCAAAACTTGGTGTAATTCAGGGGTACATGACTTTTCGGTGCGACCACCTCGGCCCGGACCCTTTCGGTGCCAATATACTGTACTTTAACTAAATTAGCCCAAAGCCCTAACCCTAAAAATAGTGAACTGTCAAAGAGCACTGATATGGCGTCGAAACGATTCGTGCAGAAAAAGTTCGGCTATGAAAATAGGTGGCGCCAAAAATGGTTGTGCCAAAATAGTAGAGCCGAAAAGACGCGTTCCCGATTTAAGAGGCATGACTGGAACAATTACGTCCACTATTGACCAAAACAATTACTTACTGCATTAATTACAAGTTACAAGTTTTACAATTGCAGCTGCTGCACTTATTTCACTTGCAGCACCTAGACTAAGTACAATTCCTTATAACACTGTTGATTATTCAAAGTATGTACCCAAATTGTTTTAGTCATATGCATTGTTAAAAATTAAGACCATGAGAAAAACAAGCAGTGTGTGTAAGCAGCAAGACTAAAAAACAAAAAAACAGTTATTTAAAAACAAAAATACTTCAAAAAAAAAAAAATCCTTATACAGCATTGGTGATGCTTTATTAAGATTAATATCTGAGATACAGGTAGTATGTGGTTAGATCTAGCATGATTGAATGAAATTGTGCATGTACCGTAGGTTTTATATATACTTAAAAGTCATCAATTGATCTGAGGTTTAGGATTTTGTCTTCTTTTGTTGTTAGATATATAAAACGTTGTTAGATATATTTTGTTGTTAGATATATATTTGTCTTCTTTTGTTGTTAGATATAGTAAATTGAACAGCAAAATAAAACGACCGTCACCACCGGTGCAGCAGCAATTGCCGGTAGATGTTGGAAACCGGGCCGGTGCAGCAGACACTACCGTACCAATTTTATTTGCTGGCAGGTTTGAAATGATTTGTCATTTATCTTCAAACTTTGCATCACTTTAGTTTGATGATTGTGGTAACACAAATCAGATTTCAAATGATTGTAGTACCGGTAGGTTAGCATTTAAAACTTTTTTGGGGACGGAGATTTTTTAGTTTGTATTTACTAGTAGTACCGGTAGGCCTACTGCATTTTTTACCACATGATTTCGCATCCAAGGTTTTATTAAAAACTAGAATTTAGTTGATTTTAATTGAATTCCATGTAATTTTTTAATTAAATAAACTAGATTTGAGTTGATTTTTGATAGCATTCCAAAAAAAGTATTGGTTTGTTAGGACTGGTCTAAATGCGTCAAAAAGTCTGAAAAAAAGTATTTCTCCACATAGCATAGATACCGGTACAGTGGAAAAGTAGAAGAGATCTGAGATAATGGGCTTAAGCAAGAATAAAGAATGCACTCTACTGTACTGTTGTTGTAATGTTGGTGTGGGTGGAGTAGGAAGTGGCAATTTTGCCTCTAGAGGCAAAATAGTGTTTTTCCTCCGTTTGGGTTAGGGTCTGTGTTCCCTCTAACTTTATGGCTGATCGGCAAGTGCCCAAATTTTCTTTAAACAGTTGTGCCCAAAGCTCTAAAAAAACGTTTTAGTGCCCTAAATTTCGTACCAATCCAGTATTAAAGTATACCAAATGTCATATTTCCTCAAATTTGTCGAATTTTCTTGAAGCTATGTTTACTATATTGCAGTGTTCCCTCTGACTTTGTGACTAATCGGCGAGTGCCCAAATTTTCTTGAAACAAGTGTGCCCAAAGCTCTAGAAAGACAATTAAGTGCCTTAAATTTTGTACCAATCCAGTATTAAAGTACACAAAATGTCATATTTCCACAAATTAGTTGGATTTTCTAAAGCAAAGTTTACTATATTGCCAAAAAGTATTTGCCCTTGCTCCGACAAATCGCTGATTTGCTGAAAAAAATCGGCTTCGTGGAAACACTGCTATATTGCCAAAAATTATTTGCCTTTGCTCCAACAAATCGCCGATTCGCTGAAAAAAAACGGCTTAGTGGGAACACTGGTTAGGATTTGGCTTAGGGTTAGGGCTTGGGTTGGGATTAGGGTTAGAGTGTGGGTTAGGATTAGGCTTCGGGCTGTTTTGGCACTTGCGGCAAAATAGTCATTAGGACTATTTTGCCTCCAAATGGCAAAATAACATGGGGCTATTTTGCCTCTAGAGGCAAAATATCCATTGCCTTTTGTAAAAGATCTGAGATGATATCCAAGTCCAATGGCTGAGTCAAAAGCAGCAGACTGAATTGTAGCCTAAACTGAGTGAAAAATTCTCGCTTATGAGCTGTGAGCAGGACGTATGCTTTTTTGGGTAGGCCCTAGCAAATTTATATTAGGAAAAAGTCAATTGCCAACCAGCAAACTTGAAAAATACTCAGCTTCCCATTTAAAAGTGCCACTAAAAAATAGGACTTTTGTTGTTGTACTGCAGTTGTTATAGTGCAATATTTATCCTCATTTCTTCAAACAGTGTCAGACACTAACTATTGGATGATTTGCTCACTTTTGATTGCAATCACTACTTTGTGCTTGAAAGAATCTGCAGTCCGCACATCAGACATGAGTATGAGTTTCCAGTGATCCAATGTTTTCGTAGATTTAGAATTCTTATCCTCTAAATTTGCTGCTTAAGGTGCTCACTCAAAGGTTGAAGTCACCAAGCAGAAATAATTTTCATAAAGTGTCTTATCCTGTATCCTACGACGCTACAACATGACCGGGGTGCAGGTTAATCCTAAATTACAGATCATGCAATCACATTTGTCATAAAAACAATGCCTTTGCCCTTTTTCTCATACTGCCAATGGGGATGTTCATTCTAGTATTTCTATTCGATTCCGATTCCCAAATGATCCGAAATCTTTTTTTGATACTACTGAATCGAAATACTCGCGCTAAGTTTTTAGGCAGCACTGCTTTGTACGGTAAATAAACACGCATCACGAGCATTGTTACGTAACAGCGTCATTTAATTGCCTCACATGATGATTAGAGAGATGGTTAGTACAGACGGCGCCGCTTTCACGCACACTCACATGCTCGGCCGTGTGTATTGTCGCAAATGCAGGAGCGCACATGTTTGCAAATGCGCTCAAAAAAAAAGTCACCCTCTCGCCTCACTGCTTTTTCGCAAGTCCCACGTACAAATAAACAATAACGTCACAATTACTTTTGTGATTGCGGAGATGTGGTTACTTTTTAACAGTTTGCCGGTCGCCGATCATGTAAATGTCAGATATTGAATTAGCAAAAGTCTTTCTGCGGAGATCGTTACCATAACTTTAGTGTTATTAAATCTTCAGTTACAAAAGGAGAGGTATAACGTAATACTAGTCATAACAAAAGTTTTTACAGATAGAGAATTAGGACTTCAATTTAAATTTACACGTGTTTGCGATAATCAAGGTAATTATGAAGCGTTCAGCGGCAGGAAGAAAAAGAACATCTGATGTATGGGACCATTTTGAACTTCCCGTCTTGGACAACGACGGAAATAAACGTGTTCGTTGCACGCACTGCAGAGAGAGTTTAACTTACTGTGTTTTCTGCAAGCTTTTGATTTTGATAAAATTTTTCGTTACCAGCACCAACATCTTGTCATATGTAAATAGTGAATCGAAATTAGGAATCGAAACATTTGATTCGGAATCAATTTGAAATTAGCAAAGAATCGGTAATGAACATCCCTAACTGCCAATAAAAATAGATTTCTGAAAATTTCATTTTGCTACTGATGCTTTCTAGTATTAGGAGGATAAAGATGCGTCAATGAACCAATGTACATACTACGTACCAAAAAATGACGTACAGTGGAACCACAGTTACCTGAACAGTGAACACCCATAAAACGAGTCCACGACAACTGACCGCAAACAACGCCGAGTGGCTGAGAAGGGTGATCCTAAATATATTTTTACTATCCCTAGAGCCATCTTGCCCAAACCCTTCTGAAAATTTTGTGATGAAATGACTGCGATGAAATCAGTGACGAAATCATGTAACGAAATCGTTGCTTTGCAGTCAGTTGACTTGGCTCGCATAAAACCACAGTCAAACGATTAAGGTAGTGAGGTGGTCAGATGGTTAGCGGTATGTTAATAGATTTTGCATGGGAGCATTATGTCTGTAGAAGTTGGACTTGCACCCAGTGTTCCCTCTAAATTTTCACCTGTGAAAATGCGGGAAATAGTGCAAACGTTCTAAACTGAATGTGAAAATGCCGCTGCTGTTAAGGCGTCCTCGATCTGTGCTGAAAAATTTTCTGAGCTTTTTGTCAGGTTTTAATGTGATCTCCATAAAAAAAAGAAAAAAAGGTCATCACGCTGATGGCATGTTTTTCTCCGATTTCATGTTGATCTCCAAAAAAAAGGTCCTTCGTCTGAGTTCTACAAGTTTTCTACGCGCTTTATGTGGCATACAAAAACGAGGCGCCGTGAACCGCAGCTGTCAACGGTTTTTGGTGGGAAACAAAAACGCTGGTTTTTGGTGAGAGAAAAAACGCTGGAATTCACAAAATTTTAATGTGAAAATGTCGGAAAAAATTTTGCACTTTTTTGCGCTGATAGGGAACACTGCTTGCACCCTCAAATAAAAACCTTTCTTTTCAGTGTGGACAACTTTTGAGTTTTGCTTATGTCAAAAATCTATGCAAGTTCCCTTTGAACTTTTGCTTTGTAACCACTACTGTATCGTTTCTTCAATTGAAAGTTTTAATAATACAGTGTACTCTTTTTATTAACAGCTTAGCACCATTTGTTTTTATAAGATAGTGTACTGCACTGTAAAAATAAACAGCAGAATGAAGTTTAAATTTTAAGAATGCTATAAATACTGTCAATATTTTGTCACAGGTCTATCGACGCTAGTCAATCATTTTGCCGCTGTGTTTTTGTGTGTCAGGATGTCTCGTGTGTGGATGCACTTGCCTAATTTTGTTGTGACGTTGTTCGGAGCATGTTCCATCATTTTGTTTTAGTTAATCACACTCTGCAGCAGGGTTGAAAAAATTACTCGTTTTTGCTTCAGTTACAATTACAACCAGTGTTCCCTCTAAACACAAAAAAGTACGAAATTTTTTCTGGCATTTTCACACGGAATTTTTGCGAATTCTGGCCTTTTTTCTCCTACCAAAAGCCAGCGTTTTTATTTCCCACCAAAATTCATGGACAGCTGCTGCGGTTTGCAGTGCCACGCTCTTATATGTTGCACGAAGCATGTAGAAAACTTACAGAATTCAGGCGTGTGACCTTTTTTTTTTTTTTGGAGATGAACATAAAATCAAAAAGATGCCTTTGTCAGTGCGATGACCTTTTTTTTTGGAGACACATTAAAATCAAACAGAAAACTTTTCAACGCAGATCAAGGACGCTGTAGGAGCTGCGGCATTTTCACATCGAGTTCAAAACGTTCGTACTATTTCCAGCATTTTTGCAGGAGGTGAAAAGTTACAGGTAACACTGATTACAACCTAAAATTTTCAATCACAATTACAATTATTCAAGTTCGAGTAATTGTAATTCAATTACAATTACAATGAAAAGATTCTCAAAACATAGCAACCAATTTACTTATATTTGAGGCCTTGAGTTTTGCTTATGTCAACACCAGTGCCGTCGCCAGAGCAAACATTGTGAGGGGGCACTAAGCCGAAAGTAGGGGGCAGTAAAATAGACTGAACTTTTCCACCTATAAACTGATATTTTACAGCTCCAAAAGATGCGCTATTTTACAAATTTTGTGTTCATGTCGGAAAAAAGAGACACATAAGGCCAGCAGCGTTTCTTAGCTCGTTTTGTATGCCGCCCAAAAAATCACTTGAAAAATCTGTCTGCAGCAGTGAAAGTGACCAGAAGCGCAACCAGGATTTTACGAAGAGAGAGGGAGCTTAAACCAAAAGTAAAATTTTTTTCCACAAAAATTGTCTAATTTAGGCCCTATGCTGAACAAGCCAATGCAACTCAAACGTATCCCAGATCCCTGAGGGGCCTGGGGGGAGAGCCTTCAACCGCTGAGTGATTTTTGTGATTTTGCGGCAAAAAATAGCAATTTTAATGCCGTATCAATCACTTTTTGCACGTTTTTGAAGCCATATAAATAACTACAGTAAATTGTTAAAATTCAGAAGTCATTGAACAAATTAAATTGCCTAGCTCCTTCAGCACCCCTGATACTTAAGATCAAGTCCTAAACACATTCAAACACTTGTATTTTGGGGTTAAATTTTCTAAATGATTTGGCTAAAGGGGGCTGAAGCCCCCTTAGCCCCTTCCACATGGTTAAAGAATTGAATGCAACTTAAAAAAATTTTGAATGTTCTCTAAAAAACAAAACCAGCTGGCCTTTTGAAAAGGTGTTTTCACAAATTGTTTCAGGTCATAATCACTAACGAAGTATCGGTATCGATTCTATAGGCTTACATCCCTATTTCGTGTTTATAAGACAGCGTGTTTATAAGACAAATTATTTGCGTCACATTTATGTACAGCAATTGGTGGCCAGCAATTTCGCAAGAAGTGGAGAAAACTTAAACGAGAATTATGTTTGAACTTTATTATCCTTTTTTCCATTACTGCCTATTGTATTGTCGTTACTTGATGTTTCAAAAACATTTTCTGAGTAGATCGAAATGGGGGGGGGGGGGGCACGGCCTCCCTTGGCATCCGTAGTGACAACACTGGTAAACACTGTGGATTTGTTTTGTATTTCTATACCAGAACTATCAAAGCCCCATTTCTCTTTATCTTTATTCTTCCATCAATCGTTGTTTAATTTTAATTATTGCAATACATGATTTCGTTAGGAAGCAATTGTCAAGCATGTTATTGAATTCATATCTCCTTCAGCAACATTGTGGTTTTAGCTAAACCATGGTATCATGTCGCAATTATTTGGGCAAAAGAAAATAGGTTTTAACACAATCAAAAATTTTTTTAAAAAGTGGAAATTGTGTATGTTACAACTTCAAATTACAAGTACTCTTTTAACGTTTACCAATAATATCACATATTTAGCAAGGTCATACAAAGTAGAATGATTAGTGTCACTTTTGACATGCACACAAGGGCAAACAAGCAAAAAAGCACACAAAATCTTAATGTCACAAATAGCATTGAAGTTACAATAGTTACTTACCACCAGTTAAAGTCTTATCTGACGTCATTGGCTAATTCTGTGTTAGGCTATTTTTTGGCTTAGAGTTAGTGCTAGTTATGATTAGAGTAGATGCTAAGTTATGAATATGATCAACCCTATCTCTATAACTAACTCTAACTATTCCTAAGCTACTTTGATGTTCGATTTGTGACGTCGTAGGTGATTGCAACTGATAGAAAACATCAATACCGATTTGCAACTGGAGGAAAATTGATATTGTTTAAACACATTTTGTTATCATTTATCTTAGTGAATAATAGAGTAATTGCAATTGAAAATAGGCCAAAAATTTCTCAATTACAATTATTGACATTTGAAAATTTTCGATTGCAATTACAGCAAAATTGTGTAATTAATTGCAATTTTGTCATTTACAATTATAATTTTTCCAAGCCTGCTCAGCAGTAAATTTTAAAGATAATGTCTTATTCTAATAGAAAACAGGAATTAATCAGTTAAATCAAGCCTAAATTCAAATTACGATATGCTTTTAAGTTAACAAATAATTTCTTGATATTAAATTTTATTGTCAAATGCATAAGCTTTACGATACTCTGTTTTCTATCAGTAGCACATTCTTATCTAAAGGACTAATTGTAGGTACATTTTATTCACCAAGTTGCCTTGGCCGAGAGACAGCGAAGGGACCTTTTGGTTTTCCTGTTAAGCTGCCCACCTGTCTACCACACATGACGGAGGCTTCACACTGTCTCTTTAATTGTTGAATGTCAAGCAGGAAAGCTGTGAATACCAATTTTTATAGTTTTTGGTTTGACCCTACTGGGAATTGAACCCGAGTCTACTGCTTCAGTACCAGATGCTCTATCCACTTGACTAATATTTGTTGTGGAGAAAATTTCAAATTCACAGAAGCTATATAATAAAACTGTGCCAAATTGATGTGAATATGGTTCTGAAAGTTTTGCAACTTTAACTTAGCCTTGTGAGAATCTAAAATATATTATCAAACTTCGACAGTTGTTTTCATGGCAAAAGTTAATTGTTAAGTATATGTGGTTGCTTTAGTAGAGTCAAGTTTGCAGTTTTGGACTAAAAATTTTGTGGTCTTTTTCTGGATACCACAGTAGTTGTGTTATTAAAACAAAATGCAATACATTACAACATCGTTCCCCATTCTGTCTCAGGTTTGGCAGTCTGCTTGCACCAAAAAATCAGTGATTGTTATAATAGTAAATTAACTAAAATACTAAAAATGAGTTGGTTGGCACCAATAAAAATGCTGATTTGCTAACTAAAATAAGCTTACAGGTAACAATAGTAAATTATTAGGGACCGCATTGAAGTGGTCTTGCTGAAGTGGTTGTCTTATTATCAAGGTGATCGCCAACTCTAAATTGGGGTTCCACTGTAACACAAAAACGTTTTTTATGAAACAGTTGCTGTTTTGTTTTATAAGTTTATTGATTTTTAATCTGACTGAGTGTTTTTGATGTGTTACAACTTTTTGTTATCCAGGAAGTAGAGTTTTATTGAGGTCACCTATTTTTTATGTTGTATCATAATATCTGATACCAGTACATGAAATTTTATGCCTAGAACAAAGCCAGATAATGGCTCTAAATTTGTTGAGACAAAATGTTTTATGCTCAATTACAAAAAATATTGGAATGCTTACGAATGCCTGCTTTTATCATGGTGATTTGAACAACATATCAAAATCACCTTCCATGACTTTACCAAGCCCTGCTTTGTCACATATTTATCTACCTCAGTATCAAAATGAAAATAACAGAGGTCTTCAGATGAAATTAGAATCAACTACAAATGAAGAAAGTTTAATACCATGCATAAAGGACCAAGGTTTTATTCCCCAAACATTTCTGAACTCCGATCTTCTGATAAATCGTAGTGCTAGAATAATCGAGTATGAAATCCCATCAATACATAATATTGTACCAATAAAGGATCCTTCGATGACATCAAATGTACCATTGGAAACTGCAAAAAGTGATATAAAATGGAGAAAAAGAAGAATGCGACGTCACCAGTAAATTACTTTGGAATTGTATCACTTATCGGTAGACTAAAGCTAATAGAAAAGCTTTATTTAATTCGGAAGCTGTACACTAAGAGCATTATGATCTCAACTCAAATTAACCCTTGAAATGTGTAGATATATATTTGTAGTTTTGTTTTTTTTTAGATATTCTCATGAAATGTATAAACTTGAATTACACTTTTTAATAAGTGTTTGATTTACAATGGATAGATTGAAGAATATATGGTATGTAAAAATTTATTGTGAAGAAGAAAAAACTACTCATTCCAATATTTTAGCATATAATTCCAAAGGTTAGGCTGTTTTAGTGTAAATAGTTAAAGATAGGATTGTGGGTTAAAACTAGACATAATTTCTCATAGCATTAAGTGACAGGGTGCGAAATGTGGGATGTTTCAAAATTTTTTCCCCAAATTTTCGGGATTTCATTTGAAGTTTATGGGATTTTTTTTTGGTATCCACATAGAATTTGTCTTTGGTAAATTTGACCTTTAGTCAGGCCAACACCTTTTTTTTTGTCCTTATCTCAATCTTGACAGATTTTTCTTCATCCAAGCAACTTGTCTTTTTTTTCTCAGAAAATATTCATTTTACGGGTTGGGGTTTGGGCTATTTTTGATTGATTGGATCTACCAACGAGCTAGCTGAAATGAAGTCTATCCCATAGTTGCATTATAAATTCAAGTTGGATACTTTTAGTTGTGAGGCAGGCTATAGTAGTAAATGCAGTATGGGTGTAATAAATTGCAAGTAGCTTTAGTGAAATCAAAGCTATTCACAACAATTATTTAGGGCTGGTCAGTATTGTAGACCTGATAATGAATGATATTTGTCATTAGATTTGAATGCTATTATTGCTTGTAAATCTATGCACAAACATTAAATAACGATATGATTTGGTCATTATCTTATTTTGTGTTGCAGATTATTGAGATGGAGAAAAAAATATCCTCAAATTGTTGCTGCTAGATTAGAACGAAAGCTGGAAAATAGAGAAAATAAACGAAAAGAGGCTTTAGAAAAGTATGGCCCTTGCAGTGTTATGTTATTTGGTGTTTTGTAATGTACCGGTTACTAATTAACATTCAATTAATTTAAAGATTAATGTTGCGAAAAAGAATACTGATGTCCTTGAACTTAAACGAAAAAATTGCAAAATATGACCTTTTTCATTATTGCGACTACCAGAGGTGGAGTCGAGGACACAAGACTCGAGGCCAAGGACAAAAAAAATCCAAAACCAAGGACAGCCTTTCCGAGGACAGACACTCTCGAAGCTAAGGACAAGAATGCTCGAGGCCAAGGACATAGCCACAAGTGTTCTCCAAAAAAAAAAGGTCATCAAAAAAGTTTTTCAGGCGATCTCCAATTCATAGGCGTACCCAGAATTTTTGATTAGGGAAGGCC
Source organism: Trididemnum nubilum (assembly GCA_963965965.1). Taxonomy (NCBI): domain Eukaryota; kingdom Metazoa; phylum Chordata; class Ascidiacea; order Aplousobranchia; family Didemnidae; genus Trididemnum; species Trididemnum nubilum. The sequence goes on along the minus strand of OZ014471.1, from coordinate 17,656,509 downwards.
TAAACGACAAATCACATGCTATGACGTCATCAAAATTTTTCAAAAGTGGAAGTTTTGGGGGGACAAAGATATCGTAAGATGGAAGATCTGAAATCGTTGCCTGTTAGCATTTAATCCGTATTTCGCAAAGGGATAGGGCTTAAACTAATAGTTGAAAAGTACTAGTATCCAACTTTGGAAACGTGTAGAGAGAGCTAGCGTAACTCAAACGTATCACAAACGGAAGTCTGGGGGCGAAGACCCCAGCTGCCGGATGCTCTGGGGGCAAAGCCCCCAGCCGTTGGGCGATTTTTTTGGAAAAAAAAGTTATTTTAATGCCATTGAATCACAATTCGCAAGTGTTCAGAACCATTTGAAAGCACTAGATTTTTGACATTATTGAAAGCCAATTGAAAAAATGAAATTGTTTAATCCTCCTTTTACGTGCAATTTAAGTCCAAAACACGTTTAGCATGTTGCATTTTGGAGTTAAATTTTAATTGTAAGTGATCTGGTCCAGGTAGGGGAAAGTAAGGTGCATTGTCTCTTGCAACATTTTAGCAGTAAATAATAATCCACTCGATGATTTTCCTGAAGAGATTTTTGTTTTGTCATGAAACTAACCAGTTATAGATATACATGTTCGGCCAGGAGGCCCAGGCCCCCGTAGTTGAAGTTCAATGATTTGTTCAATCAGCATTTTTCATGGCAAATTTTTGTTTTAAGTATTTTGTGCGTAAAAACCGGCAAGGCAGAGGCGAATTACTGAATTGTTATCAAAAAATGGTACAATAGATGGTTACACCTACTAACCATGTTATTGCCGGGCAGAATTTACATCGCACTGAGCCCCTGGCGCTTTGGAGATTTTCGCAACATCTTTCTGCCAAGTATAGGTGAAGACCAAAAAAAGTCTTACGATTTGAGCGCGGGGCCCCTAGCTGGTACTGCGCCATATTATGGTAAATCCGGCCCTGGTTAATGCATTACGTACATGAAAAGGCTAGATGTGGGCCTAAGGTAGCAACGTGTAGGACAAAAACTCTCCATTTCTTCCGGGGACATACGTTAAAATTGGCAGGTAAAAATTGAATTGAGGGGGCCCTGAGGCCCGTGGTCTTCAATATTGTTGTTAGTTACTGTTGTAAGCGAAAAATGCTAAAAAGAAACTGAAGAAACAATAGAATTTTTTGTCACATTTTTGTCATTGGTGAAGTTTCAATTGAGGAGGGCGGGCCCCCTGCCCCTCTTGGCTACGCCTATGCTCCAATAAACGAAAACAAAAAAGATATTCGCAAATTTTTCGCGAGGTTTCTGGCCTTTTCCAACAAAATTTCAACTGTTCAAAAAATAGTGTTGTCCTCGAGCCGAGGACAGGGCAATTTTCGAGGACTTGAGACTTCGAGGCCAAGGACTTCAAAATGTGTCCTCGAGGACTCCACCTCTGGCGACTACATTAGTTTAAAACATATCAGGATTTTTACACGCTCCAACAGAAGTTTATCTTGCACATGGATTCATTTAGTAATATGGTGTGCTTCAGACGATCAGCATTGCACGTAAAGAGAATACTGATTATACCAGTTGGGCTGGAGATCCCAGATATTTTATTGATTTGCTAATTTCAGCACTGCGCCAGCATTGGTATAGCTTAACGAAAAGCTTTCTTGGTTTTTTAGATCTTGGAAAATGTATGACTTGAGTGAAGAACCACCATTGCTGTCAGAAGAAGAAAAAATTAAATTCCAGCAAGAATGGAAAGAAGAAGGCGTATGGACAGATGCACTGGCAATCGAAGAACATGCCAATTATGAAAAAGTTGTTAGCATTATGAAGCAAACAGACAAAAAATAGCTCTTTAATTAACATTTTATACAGGCTCAATTGTCGAGTGCACGTCGTGGCAACGCAATGTCCTTTCTAGAAACCCATTTTCAGAATGGATACTTTACCAATAATAATCAAACTCTTTCGTTTCCCACTTTGAGAGCAATATTTCTGGCTGATCATATAACATTTGGCCTTTTCTCAATGGCTGGCATGGACATATTTCAGTCCACGGCAACTGACCGCAAAGTAACTGACCTTAATGCTGGTGGCCAGCAGAGGTAGGCACAAATACCACTATATCAAAAGCGCAACGCAACTTGCGGAGGTTGCGCTTTGCGCTTCTAATTGCGCTTTGCCCACCTCTGGTGGTCAGTTGGACTTGGTTCGAAGATTTTCACATAGCATCAGAGCAGGGTATGGAATGGAACGGAAATTTCGGTATGTAATATGGAAGATGCCAGAATGGAATAGAAGATTTCAGGAATGGAATGGAAGACAATCTTTCATACTTCCATACCAATTCCATTGTAGATTTCGTACACTGTATTTACAAAAATAAATATACGGATGTCTGGTAGAGGTAAATAATATTGTCACAGAAGTTTTCAACCTCAATATTTACGCGTATTGTATGTTGACAAATCGCGGTACTTTGGTTGTGTAAATTGCGCAAACAGTGTACGACTGTACGTATTGCATCATACTAAGTACATTGCAATTTGCAGCATTGGTGTTACAGTGAACGACTTTGACAAGTCATAATTTTTTTTCCATCGTCAAGAAAATTCGTATTTGCTATTTCCTGCCCGTTTTAGGTAAATTTTATTTATCTTGTTAGTTTTTAAGCTCATATTAATTCTTTAGAGTGTTAAAGCTTGGTATTTTAATTACGGTAAATGTTCTTTAGCAGTTTAGTTATGCAAAATTTTATAGTTGATATGAGAGCAAACTTGTACGGTAATCATTAAACCTTTGGCGTAATAAGAGGGCCCGGCCTCCCCCTCCAATTGAAATGCCATCAACAATACAAATAATGACATAGAGCTATTAATTGTTCAGTTTCTTTCAAATTTTTTCGAGTGCAACAGTACACGCGTGCAACAGCAATTGGCAATAATATTGATATTGGCGACCAGGCGGCTCAGGCCCCCTTAATTTAATTTTTTGCCCACCAATTTAAATGTACAAGCCGGGAGAAATTCAGCGTTTTTGTTCTAAAAGGTGCAATCACCGGCCCTTATCTAACTTTTTAATGCTATAATATGTTTTATGCTCCCAGCTAACTTTTATGTTGCAATAACATGATTAGCAACCATCTATTGCAGCTAATGTACCTACCTTAAATAACTTTAAAATCCACCTCCACCACCTACCAACTTTAAATAGCAATCCACCTCCATCTCGACAGTTTTCACGCGACAAAATATACTGTACTTTTGAAAATAAAACTAGCTAGAGAAAATGGTTATTGAGCAAATTATTGAATTTGAATCGAGGGTGCCATTGTCCCTGATCGTATATACCTAAATTTGGTTATTTTTACGACGAAACAAAAATCTCCTAGGCAATTCTTCGAGTGAATTATTTAATGCTAAAAATGCTGCACAAAGCTATGTATCTTGCTCACCCAGACCTGGGCCAAATCACAAAATTTAACCCCAAAATGCAAGATTTTAAACGTGTTTTGGACTTGACCTGAAGTAAAGGAAGGGATTTTTTCAATTAGCTTTTAAATCTCAAAAATTTTGTTTTTTCTGATGGCTCTCAAAACGTGCGAAATATGATCTAAATGGTCTTAAAATAGCTATTTTCAAAAAATCGCCCAACGGCTAGGGGCTTCGCCCCCAGACCCCTATAGCCTTTGGTGGCTGTGATTCGTTTGAGTTGCACTAATTTGCTCACCACGTCTCCCAATTTTGATATATTTGTAAAACTTTTTAACTTGCGGTTCTAGTCCTTCCCCTTTAGCAAAATCCTAGTTGCAGGTCAAACCAGACCCCTAACTTCTGTCATCCCTGTCTATTTGCCCACTTGGTCCCCTGTCCAGAGTTAATTTTTTTTTTTTTTTTTTCCGGGTTACCTTGGTCACAATTGCGATTATGTTTCACAATCCTATTTTGATTTTAACTTTATGGGCTAGTTTACTCAGATTTTAAATTTCGGTTTACAGGCAAGCTTAGTTTAGTTTTTGAATTTCGGTATGCAGACAAGCTTAGTTTAGTTTTTGAATTTCGGTTTGAACGTCAGCTCTGCCGATGAGCGTTGGTATTACGCGAAACTCGAGTCCAGAGCAGTACGTGGGAAAAAAAAATTGGGTCTGCTTTTTTAACAGCTGAAGTTAGGAGATGAAGACGCTAGCCTATACCGATAGCTTGGTTATTCAAATTTACCGGTTGAGTTAGCCTAATTCAAGGATCAAAATTCTTCGCATTGTGTCGACTCCTCTTCACACTGATGATGAAGTCAGTTGACTTCGAAACACGGGAATGCTCCCGCGATAGGGGGCTCCACCTCACCTGCGTCACTAGGGGTTGAAATGATTACCCATTTCGACGCGGAGACAGCATTAAGGTGTTGTCAAATGAAGTAGGATTGATCTTTTATTCTTTGTCCCGTAAAAAGTCTCTCTTTTTGAAAATTTCTAATGACGTAATCGCATGTGATTTGCGGTTTGGCCCCCCACCCAATCCAAAATCTTGGCTACGCCTATTCATCAAACTATGTGCATACCAGATACCGGTTTTTGCATCTTTGTATTGTTACGCGCACCTTCACTAGTGGTACTTAACAACATTGCAAAGGTGCAAAACATACGTTGCGTTGCTTCCAGTCAAATTTTTTTTTGGTACCGGTATGGAATGGAATATGGAAAAATCATTTCCATAACATGCCCTGCATAGCATGATGATCAATTTTTTTAATGAGGGCAAAAACATCGACGCTATTTCATACAACTTTCAAGGATGTGTATCCCTTTAGTCATAGGTGGGCACAAGTCCGTTAATAAGGAAGCTAACTTTTTTACTAATTCGTTAATCCGTTAAAATGTTTTTTCACGTTAACGGACTAAATTAACTTCCGTTAAGTACTGTTAACGGACTAAAGTAACTTCCGTTAAGGTTTTTATCGTTAATATCTTGCAGCTTTGTTGTGCATTTAAACTTGTTTTTATCTTGAAATTAGATTAGACTGTAAAATGAAACTTTCAAAACACAAAAAGACCACCAAAGCAATAAATATTTCCTTAAAATCAGCTCAACAGCGTAAATGCGTGTTCTAGAAGCGAGTGAATAAAAAGAAATGTAAAATACACGCAAAATGTTAACGGATTAACGGACTTTATTAACTTCCGTTAATTAAAGCTGAAAATAACGGATTAACGTTAACGTAGGTGAGAAGTTTGTTAACGGACTAGTGGTTAACGAAGCTAACGTTTTGCATTAACTTGCCCAATGCCCATCTATGCCTTTAGTGACTCCAACGTGCATGCATAGCAGATAAAACTGCAGCTTTCACCAGAGTGAAATTTTGAGGACTAGGTTATTGCTTTTACGGTTATTTTCGTGAGCAAGTTTCTTGATTCTGCACAAGACTCGCATCCTAATGCCTGTTACAACAATCCGACGAATTATTCAAAATATGCATTGCATAGTAAGCACAGTACGCCTCCACCAAACAGTTTATCTGTTAAATGACCCAGCTTGACAAAAGTCTGCAAACAGAATCCAAAAAGAATGCTCTGCGTTGGGTGTTTTGAAAAATGTAAGTGCCTGGTTCATACATACACCAACCCTAATCCTACTCCGCCGTTGGAAACAACCGTAATTTTTTAGTCTTATTGGGTTTATGAGTTTGCAAAACAGTTGCCATCTGAACTCTTGACTTTGTGCTCTATTTTTCAAGTACCGGTGGGCAATGGCTGTACGAGTGTACAGTAATTGATGTTTTGTAACGTACGAACTTTTGCGTCTAGTTTCCTCGGCTTCAAATTTTTGTTTTGGATAGCCAGTGCAGAAAAGTTATTGTGATCTTGTTTAATGTGTTAACCAGCGTTTGTATTACTGGTAGTGGTACATGCGCTAGAACTGAAGTATGAAATAAATTTCGTTCCATGAGCCGTTAATCCTATATCGAGAAATATATTGCGCAGGGTTACTTCAAATCTTGTTTCAAAGGAAACACAACACTTTAATATCGCTCTTTTATTAGGCTTTTTATCATGTAACAATACTATTCATAATCCTTTGATTTATTCAAATCAAATCTTTCATTATACTCGGTGTAATACGCCGAAGCGTGTAACGATTTGGCGGGGCCCATCTCCGCGTCATTGCGCCCGGGCAACACAGCTCCTTTCAAAGAAATGTCGCAGCGGTGGCGGGCCGTTGGCAACACTGTGTCCGATTTAACCGGCCCGAGATTCGAACCTCAGACCTCCCACTACAGAGACGAACGCGTTACCGCTCGACCAACTGGCCGGTCCTTTGATTTATTACGTATCTTAATTATCGACAAATATCTGAAATATAAATCATAGCACAAATTGGCACCAATCGTAATCACAAAAAATGTAAAGTAAAAAGCTATAGTATAGAAATCAACTGCATCATAAGAGGTATAAATTGCATAGTTTATCAGAGCAGCGTTGACAAGTACAGCAAAAATCGTTAGTGCAATGCAAAACTAATCACGAGTAAAGGCGCCGGAATGGAAATCAAGCGTCATCTGCAAGCATTTGGGGTGAGGGTGGTAGACAGCCAGCAAATCATAATTTGGACGCAACTGATGAAGAATGGATTCGGTCAAGCCACTTGATCAGTCCTTCATTTAGCTCGTTCGGTTTTTCTTGCGGGGTCCAGTGACCGCATTTTTCAATATGATGCCGCGTTAGATTGTAAACGTACTTTTCCATACCTATAGTAAAACTGGGTTGCAATACCTTGTCGTGCGACGCTGTTACCATCAACGCTGGAATAGAAACTTTCCTGTGAGCAATGGGCCTTAACCATTCCCAATTCAGCTCGTAGGTTCTATACCAATTCAACGGTCCACGAAAACCAGTTTTTTGAAAAGCTTTTTCGTAAAAATCAAGATCCGCAGCTGTCAAAAATTTGGCTCGTGGGATATTTGGCATTCCGGAAAATAATCCTCCTCTTTCCCGTGCATTACTTGGGCTGAATTTTACATCATTTGAAAGAGTTCTCGTTTCTGAATACCCTTGAAAAAATAGCTTCATAGATCTGCGAATGTCAGATTCGAATTCTTTTTCAGCAATTCCTGGAGTCTGAAAGTAGAGCTGATAGTCGAATACACCGGGGTTCTTTTTCATGCTAACCATTGGATTTTGCTTCGGATTTATTCGGAAAAAAGGTGTATTGACGCCGCAAACACCGTCGAATCGGTCAGGATATTTCAAAGCCAGAGACCAGGCCAAACTTCCGCCCCAGTCGTGTCCTACAATGGTCGCTGTTTCAATTCCCAGTCTGTCCATCAAAGTTATTACATCTCGACTTAGTTCTTCCTGGCGATACTCTTCTATTGCAGCCGGTGAGCTGGATTCGCCGAATCCTCTTTGATCGAGAGCAATAGCGCGATACCCAGCAGCTGTTAAAGCAGGTATTTGGTATCTCCAACAATACCAGAAATCGGGAAAGCCATGCAAGAATATCACAGAGGGTCCAGAACCACTTTCAACGAAGTGGATTTTAATATCTTCCCTTGTTTGGACGTAGCCATGGACCAATTTCGCTGGATTACAAGACGCAGGAAAAACGGGACCCGACTTTTTATCCTCAAGTTTGACTTCGGTTAGATTTTCCAGTTCTTTAAGTGCTTTGGTTGGATCGGTTACCAATATGGTAGTAATTCCAAGAGCTTTTGCAGCCTTTAAATTCCGGCCAATATCGTCTAAAATGATGCATTGTACTGGATCCACCCCCAACTGCGCGCAAGTATGCTTGTATATAGCTGTATCAGGTTTTCGACAACCCAAATGCGCCGACTCAACAACCACATTGAAATACTGCTTCAGGCCCATCATAAACTTAGATGTAACTTTTCTCCTTTCGGATTCATCTTCAATCCAGTTGTTTGTTAAAAGACAAGTTAAAAATCCTGAATTCCGAAGGGTGGTCGTAGCAGAAAGCATACCAAAGTTGATTGGTAATTTTGTGTCTGGAGAACGCGAAAAGCTCGCAAAAAGATCTTTTGAGCTAAACGCGGCTGGTAAAGGTATTGATTCTTCCTTTGATTTAGCTTTCGCTTCGCCATCGAAGACGGAATAAAATTCAGAAATGGTTAATTCTCCTCGTTCCAAACGAACAAAGGCATTATTGGGTGCGTTGCTGAGAAACAGTTCCGGAAAGAATCGATCGGGAAGACCAAGCTTCTTTCCATACAAGGCAATGTTCTTTTGGGGCTGCGGAAGTATTACTCCACCCAAATCAAAAATTACAGCTTTAAATTTAGACATTGCAACTAATCACTACATCTGCAACACAAAAAGATGATTTAGGTTTGGTAAAGCACTCATTGAAAACCATTAAAACTGGTAAATCCGAAAAATTAAAGTTTTGTAAAACCTGTTGTACAAGTGCACAGTCAATTGCTTACAAGCACTTACATATTTAACAAAGCTAAAACATATCCATCAACCTTGCACGTTTTACACCATTTAAGATTAATACTTAAACCACAAACCTTAGAACGGAATTTTAATTGCAATTAAAAGTTTATTTACCAAGTTGCTATGACAGAAAACAGCTAAGGAAACTTGCGGTCTTTCGAGTTACGCCGTCACCTGTCTACTACTGTGTGGAAGCTCCGCAGGGCATAATACTAAACATAAAGCAGGGAGCTGTAAATGGCAGTTTTGGGTTCTTGGTTTGGTCGATTACCTGGAGGCATTTTGGGGCGAAACAATGAAATCCTAACAACAATTTGCTCACATTCAAAAATTACCCAATACGAAAAAATCACTACAAAACCAATTGCGGATTCGTTCAACAAATGAAATTAATAACTCAAGAAAAAATGATGAAGGTTAACTTATCGGTCAGGTAAAAATACAGCGAGCTATTTCACGTTAGCTGACATGCAACAAAAATTTTGTTACACGAAACGTAATGCACTATGAATTATAAAATTGAAGATATGACAAAAACAAAACATTGTGTGAACAGTATACTTAGTTCGTTCACAACACGAAAATTCCTTGATTTAGGCAGTAAGTTTGGGTATAGGTGGCAAAAAGATCAGTTTAAGCAAGTTTGTAATTTAACAATTTGGAGCAAGTGTTTTACAAGTGAATTTCACACAGATCGATTGTCTGCCTACGCAACCTAAGCCTTGTTTATAACTTGCGGTGAAATTGTGTGTAACTGGACTTAAGCTCATTGCAGGAGCAGAAGAGAAGTCCTAATAGAATATACTACCATCAACTGCGCTCAACTCGAGCAGAGCAATAGACCCACCACTACGTGTCCGCCTTTCACACAAGAATTTTACGAGAAACTTTCGTCCAACAAGATAAAACACACACAACATATCAGAGATACAGCTCGAGATTAGTTGTATTCAAAAAATTGTGGCTAAGGAAAATTCGTGACATCAAAAAAGACGACTCAGCTAAATTTCTTGCAGGATATCGAACATACCGTTGCTTATTCTGCAACAAATTTTGCAAAGTTCCCCTTTTCTGATGTCACAAAAGTTCGAAACACAGGGTTATCAATGGTACGAAGTCAAACCAATTAAATCTGTTTTCTCGGATAGGAGGAATAGTGAAACAAGGTTTGGGGCACCTTTTTGCTAATCAGGTTTTAAAGTTATTTACCAGATACTATATGTTTTAAAAGAATAAAACACACAACAACGTTGATGATAACGAATTCTAGCGAAACCAATAACCTAAATAACATTGCAGATCAATTGTAAAACGCTTTGGTGTCACGCATTTAAAGCCATTCCAAATTAGTGATCTGAGCGATGTGGTCTGATGGTGCCGAAACACTAGGTAAAGCAGAATATTCAACTACTAGTTTGTGTTCTGGATTGTCAATAACACGATCAACTTTAAGCTGGTCGGAGTCAATAAAAATGTAATCCAAACACTCACTGAATCCACCTGCATAATTGGTGTACGCTGGAAAACCACATGCGCTTTTAAAATTAAAATCATGGTTAAATGATGTAGTAGTGCCGTGAAATTCCTCTATTCCGCCAGAATACCAATCTGCATGATTATGAGGAAGATTTCCAGTCAGTAAAAACTCAACCAAAGCAGTTCTGGTTTTACTGTTAAGATCCCCACACAAAATGTAGGAAACTGTGCTTTCTTTATCCAAAGATTCTTTTAAAGACAACAATTTGCTCTTTAACAAATTTAAAATCACTAAAATTTGCACAAGACGTATATTTCCAGCATGAGGATGGTAGTACAGATGAGTATTTACCACTACCAAATACTTTGAGGGATTTTCAAGGCTTTGCAAAACAGATAATAAAGCACAGCTCCCCAAGCTATTTACACGTGATTGTAATTTTGGACATGAGTTGACAAATGAGCGTAAATTTGAATGCACATCATCTTTCGACAAGGAGGTCTGCAAGACTTTGTTTTCCACTGAAACCAACTTGAATTTAGCTCGGTTGTAAAATAAGGCTACACCTTCTTTGGTGTTATTTTTGTTAGCAAAAGCAGCTGCAAAATTGTTAAAAGACATTGCTGGAGCTAGGAAATCTTCAAATACAAAACGATCAACTTCTTGCAAACAAATAATATCTCCGTGATAGCCGATGATTTCTTTCAACAAAAGCTGAATTCTGTAATTTATATCAATATGTTGTTTTGAGCAGTACGGAAAGAGACTTGACAGTGCAAAGTCGGTGTTTGCATAGCAATCAGCTAAAATGTTGTAAGTGATCATACGGAATTTGTCTGGATCACTGCAATGCTTTTCGGTGAGCAAATGGCGTGTATCAAAAATGCAAGAATCTGGTCCACTACAAACAACACCACTTTTTGCTGCAACTGTTTCAATCCCATCCCTTGGTTCTGCAGTAGGATAAGACTCGTTTCCTGGCATTACTTCCAACTTAATGACATGTCCAATGTCACTTTCAGCTGGTGTGTAGATATTTTCCTTGCTAACTTCTACCCACAATGACGGATCTTTTAAATCCAAATCATTTTCATTGATAATAAAATCATCTTCCCCACCAGACCTCCTTCGCTTCCTTGTTTCACCATTAGAATTACTATAGTCCATTTTTTCAATTTCTTCATATTTGTCAACACTTTTAAACCATGTAAAAGCAGACTGGTTTGCATAGGCCATATTGAAGTGCAGCATTGGCAAGATAGGAATTTCTGCCATTGGCTTCGTTGTAAGAGCAAGTTTAGTCACAGAAGGAGGATTGAACAAAACATCGTACGTTTCATTATTAATATTCAAAAAGTGAGCAATTTTCCAAACTTGAAGCCCTAACATTGACTGTGGAATCTCTTGCTTATTGGAATCCAAAACCGTTATAACCATATCTGTGTTTGTTTTTTCACCATCTTCCAATTGTTTGAGCCAATCCACTTTTGATTTTTTCTTCTTTTTCTGATTTCCTAATGAACATTTGATTCTAGCCAAAGTATTAAGCAACAGCTCATCCACAGGTCTTTTAAAACTTTTTTTGATTTTTCCATTGTTGAAATCTATTTCAAGAGTCTTTGCATCATTTAAAGCAGTTACCTTAACAGCCTTAACAGATTTCATGCTGCTAATAGCACTAGTACTAGGTTTTCCCATTTTTGAAAAAAATGAACCCATGCAGCACAATGTAACAATCTAAATGCAAAAACATAATTGGTTGATTGACCATATCTGCTAAGCCGTGAGGACATCTGAATTTCATATAGCCTACCACAGTACTTTGATTTGTTATTTTCAAAGATTTAAATGAGGTAAACAATCGTTAGAAGAAACAAAGTGGCTATTTTTACACACTTTTTGTAAAAATAGCTGAGGATAGCTATCTGGTACTTCTACAGAACTATGCAGTTTAAGTAGACAGTGTTTGGGTTAGGTTTAGCCAGTACATTAAATTGTAGAAAAAATGCAGGGGACACATCCATCAAAATTCATCATCCCTTCATGAAACAAAAACAAAAAAAGCGTCCGAATCGATGCAGATGTGAAGACCTTTTTTTCTAGCTTGCACTAAGAGCTGGGATACAAAAAAAAATGGCCAATTCGGACATGGAGACCTTTTCTCTGTTTAATAATAATTAGAAGCTGATCCGGTGCAAAAGCACCACAGCAAAACACATACAAACCACAAAATGTCCATCAGATTAGTAAAAATGAATTGAAGACTTTTATGAGTGACAAGTGTGAATATTTTTGATTTTCTGCCCTGAAACATTTTTATTCCACGATGCATCCCCGTAAGTGCTGAGGTTAGCATCGTCTTGTGAACATAGCTACCATGCTAATTTTAAAGTGCTAACTTGTAGAAATATTCACTGCCAATTAAAGAAAATAGCTAAATCCACGACTAAACCTGAATCCTCACCTCAATAAATATGCTCTGCACAGTGCACTAAAGTATTTCAGGCTTTAGTAAGAAATGATTTGTTTTTTATTAGAATTGAGAATATTTTCAATGTACACTTTGTACAGGTTCAATATTGGAAGTGGCTTATGCTAGGTTACATATCGTCCATAAACAAAAGAGAACAGAGCATACTGAATATCCACAGACCGATAGCCTAATTCAACAAAAAGTGGTCTTCATTGTGCATTAATCATTTTTATTTTTTATATCAAGTTAGGGTTAGTGTTAGGATTAAGGTTAGGATTAGAGTTTTGGTTAGGTTTAGGGTTATCAGTTAGGGCTAGATTATCCATTTTCTTATTCTTACATAAAATTGTATCAGCAGCCTCTGCCTTACAGTATACAGGACTCAATCACTTTGGACAAGTTGGTTTTTGGCTTCACTTGCCCGACATGCAAGTTAACAAAATACAGCGTATGAAATAAACAATACTGAGCAAGATTATTTAGAAACGCAAATTGCCACTTTTGTTACAATCATACGCGTAGCCAGAGGAGGTTCTGAGCCTCTTCACTCCCTACCCCCTACCCCTACAATCAAAATGCCACCAATGACAAAAATGTGACAAAAAAGCCTTATTGGAACGACCGACGCTCGCGTCGCATGTTCCTTTGTTTTTACTTGGCCATTTTCCAACTAATGAGTGCGAAATTTCAGACTTTTGCTTACAACTCAAGAACAGTTTGGTCTAGCTTCATGAAATTTTGACAGCAGTTTGAGATTAATGAGTTGCATGTTTGTACCAAATTTCGAGGCAATAGGTCACGTGACTTCAGTTTTAGAACCCGAAAGCCGCCCCGTAAGTTTGGCGTAAAAAGCCGTCTCAGTCAAAAACGGCTTAAGTACGGCAAAAAACATTTCATATGGTTGTATGTCTCAAGATACCCCCTTTCATCCCAAACAACCCACTTTTGGCCGCGATGAGGTTTATTAATTTTTTTCCTTTTTTTTCTTCCTAATTTTTGTACGCTTTTCTTCTCCTAAACCACGAAACATTGAAATCCAATTTTTGTGTGAAGTTGTTGAGCTGCAAACGCAATTTTTTCTCCCGAAATTTTTTGGGGCAACTCCACCAGGAACCCCCCCAAAAAATCCATTTTTTGAACGGCTTAAGCTAGATTGCTACTTTTTTTGCTATCAGTAGATATTTAACAGACGAATATTTTGACATAGTTTGGGGGTGCCACTCCCCCCGGGGACCTCCCAAATGGACTCCCCAAAAATAAATTTTTGAACGCCTTAACTTCGAATTTCAGTGTTTTATGATATCAGCAGATATTAAACAGACAAATATTTTGACATAGTTTGGGGGTGCCACCCCCGGGGACCCCCCAAAAAATCAACTTTTTGAACGACTCAACTTAGAGTGCCAGTGTTTTATGATATCAGTAGATATTTAACTGACAAATATTTTGACATAGTTTGGGGGTGCCATCCCCCCGGGGACCCCCAAAAATGAATTTTTTGAGTGGCTTAACTTAGGGTGCCAGTTTGTTTTGATATCAGCAGATATTTAACAGACAAATATTTTGACATAGTTTGGGGGTGCCACCCTCCCTGGGGACCCCCAAAAATCAATCTTTTGAACGGCTTGACTTAGGGTGCCAGTGTTTTATATCAGCAGATATTTAACAGACAAATATTTTGACATAGTTTGGGGGTGCCACCCCCCAGGAACCCCCCCAAATGGACCCAAAAAAATCCATTTTTTGAACAGGGTAACTTAAGAGTGCCAGTGTTTTATGATATCAGGAGATATTTAACTGACAAATATTTTGACATAGTTTGGGGGTGCCACAAACTGCCACATCCCCCCGGGGACCCCCAAAAAATAAATTTTTTGAATGGCTCAAGCTAGGGTACCACTTTGTTTTGATATCAGCAGCTATTTCACGGACAAATACTTTGGCGTAGTTTGGGGGAACCCCTAGGGGATCCCCAAATGCACCCCCCAAAAATGAATTTTTTGAACAGTTTGGCTTAGGGTGCCAGTGTTTTATGATATCAGCAGATATTTAATTGACAAATACTTTGACATAGTTTGGGGGTACCTCTCCAAGAACTTCCCTCCCCCAAATAAACCCCTGGAATTTCAATTTTTCGAATGGTTAAAGCTGGGAAGCTAACTGTTTTTAATAATATTAAACAAATTATTTGACATAGTTTAAGGGTACCACTCCCTAGGGAAACCAAAAATTGGACCACTCCTAAATCAATTTCTTTAAATCACTTGTTGGAGAGCTAATTGTTTTTAATATTAAGTCTGTAAAAAATAAATATTTTGGCATGGTTAGGAGGTGACACTCCTTCCCGGGAGCTCCCCAAATACATAGATTCCCCAAATCTTTACTTTTCATTTAAACTAAAACAGTTTTTTAGTAGATATTTGAAAGACAAAGAACTAAAAATACAAATCGTCGTCTGTTCGAGACAAGTTTAGAATTGTTGCTATATAGGCAAAAACATACATCTGGGACCAATACAATGCAGAGTGTCTCATGGAAGCTTTGTACGCATTTTGAATTTACGCTTGACCTACGATATATGTATTTATAGTACTGATGGTAGAAGCGTTGACAGACAAATTGCTGTCAATCACTTAAGATGTTGGTTTAGCACGTAATTTGATATCACAGGATTTTCACTGCGCTATTAAGATTTTTCTATTTCTTCAACCTACAGTATTGCTGACAGAAACGTGTTTATGTACAGCATGTATCCGTTGATATTGCGTAATGGATAAGCTTAAATCATATCCGATTGTAAACTTCTGAGCAAAACAGAGCTTGACATTAAAAAGAGTGGTTAGTGCGTGAGCGGAGCGCTATATGTTTTCTTATTTTGCAAAGCTACAGCGTTTCACTTGGTGTCTGAGAATACGTTACAGCTTACATGCTAACTTCAGAGCAAACAAGTAACAAGCGAACTTTCTAGCACCGAAATGCCGGAAACTCCAATATTTCACTGCCATTAGCATGCGCCACATGACAAAATATGCATGTAAAGCGTTTTGCCTGTAGCAACAAAGTAGGAATTTAATCAAAATATAAATAATTTGGAAAAAGGCATACTGCCTCAAATTAAGGTACATCAGACGATTTTATTGGGTGTTCAAACAATACCCTGATGACCCTCACTGATCGTCACTAATACTTGATAAAGACCGGTTGTTGAACAGAATAGTGCAGAGTTATCTTAAAAGTTGGAAGCTTTTGTAGTTTGTTAAAACCAGGTGTGTCGATTTGTCGAAATCTTTGGGGGGGTCCAACGTAATCACCAGAACTTTTTTGATGAAATCTTGCAAAGTTTGTTTGAATTGTTTGTACATCGTAGACTTTGTTTGCAATGTTCGTACTTCGCAATAGCACATTTGATGCAGTTTTTTTTTTTTGGTGTTGAGCTGTTTAGGAAATAAGCGTACGGTATTTTGGAAGAAAAAGGAAAAAAAATTCATCACGGCCAAAAGTGGGTTGGTGGAGGTGAAAGGGTATCTTGAGATATATAACCAAGTGAAATATATTTTTGCTGTATTTTTTGAATGCAACCTCTTTCATGTCAAACTTTTGGGGCGTTTTTTGGGCGTTAATTCCAATGTTACGACTTTGAAAACTTTGAAAATCGTTCCGCCAAGCCTGTCTACACTACTTTAAGGGATGACACGGATAGGCGTGGCCAAGGGGGCGACAACCTCCCCTTCAAATTAAAATGTCCTCAATGATAAAAATATTAAAACAGAGTCTACAGTTTCTTTCAGCATTTCTCCGTACAAAAGTGCTCGCGTTCAACTGTAATTAGCAATGATATTAATATGGATAACCAAGGAACCCGAGCCCCCCAACTCAAACTTTTGCCAACCAATTTAAGCGTACAGCCCGGGAGAATTGAAGAGTTTTGTCTTAAAAACTGCAACCTCAGGCACTTATCAAACCTTTTTTTGAACGTAATACAATAAACACGAGCGGGTTTACCAAATGGTGCAGTGCCAGGGGGTCCCACGTTTAAATGGTGGGCCTAAGAGTTTTTTTGTCTCACCTATATTGACTGGAAATTGCAGCAAAAATCCCCAAAGTGCAAGGGGCCCCGCGCAATGTAAATCCAGCATGGGCAAAAACATGATTAGTTATAGGCCTTACCAATAACCATCTTTTGTACCAATTAACTTTCAATAACAATTCACCTCTAACTCGCCAGTTTTTATGTGACAAAATGCTTTTGAAAAAAAAAAAAGAATTAGCAAGCAAAAATGCGCATTGAACAAACCATTGAATTTAAATTAAGGGGGTTTGGGCCCCTAAGTCATTACATGTACACCTACAAATGGTTATTTTCATGATCTACTGCTAATTATTTTAAAAGGCAATGTAACTTACTGCCGCCTACCTGGGCCAAATCACATACAAAATTCAACCCCAAACTGCAAGATTTTAAATGTGTTTTGTACTTGAATTGTAGGTAAAAGAGAATTGAACAATTTAATTTTTCAATTGGCTTTCTAAGCAGGGTTGTAAACGGGCCGACTAGTTCAGGCCTGAACCCGAAAATATAAGCCCACATCCGAAAACTAATTTGAAGCACAAATCGTGCCCGAAAAAAACAAAAGTTTAGTTAGGTCTGAAAAATTTAGCAATCTTGTTATTTTGATTTTATTTTGGTACATCTAAGACAAAAAGCACGTCTCAAGCCTGAATTAAGCCCGAAATTTTTGTCAACTTTAGGCCCAAACCCCAAAGCCCGGTCTGACTAACAACTATGTTTCTAAATGTCAAAGATCTGGTTCTTTTGAATTACTCTAAAAACGCGCGAAATGTGATCCAATGGCATTAAAATACCAATTTTTTTTTTTAATTTACAAAAAGTTGCCCAGCGGTTAGGGGCTTCGCTCCCACACCCCCATCTGTGATATGTTTGAGTTACACTAGATTACTCACCATGTCTCCCAAATCACACATTTTAACTTTTAAACATTTACTTCAAACTCTCCCCCTTCAGCAAAATCCTAGTTGCGTGCCAAACCAGGCCACGGCTTCTGATCTTCTATTTTACGATATCGTTGTCCCGTAAAAAGTGCCTCATTTCAAAAATGTTTGAAGACGTCATTGCAGGTGATTTGGGCCCCCTCAATCAAAAATCCTGGCTCGCCTGTGATGGCACCATCCATTAAGTCCTCGCCTGGATGGCACCATTGTAATATTGAGTGACTATGCTGATATGCTCCGACGCTGCAAGTATCAGTATGCCCTCGCTCCTCAGTGCCCTGCTGTAACAGTGAGGACTTTCCCTCATCTAGACTTCACTGACAGACACACAGTCACAATAATGAGTTTGTGACATACACAAATAAAACTTGTACAATATATTGGCAAGGTGATAAACATACTCGTATTGTGATTATTGCTTTAAAATCTAGGTCTAGTGCTGTGATATGCAGTTTTCAAGATTTTGAGCAAGAAATATCAGTCAAGACAGAAATTTTATTTTGTTAGTGACCACGACAAATAGCAAAAATGTTTATTTTTATTGGGGAGTCCTTTACTCTTTGGGGGGTCTAGACCCCCCCGGGAATCGACGCGCCTGGTTAAAACACACTTTGGCTGGTGGTAAAGCAATTTTAATGAGCTTGTTTAGCATCTGCAATGAGCTACTGAACTGCAGTTATGGTATAGAATCTTGCATTTTTTACATTACTTGCAACTCAGATTTCGTAGCAGCAAACTAAACATTTCACTTCTTATTGATGATTTATGAGAAAACAGAATATGCTTTAATCAGTGACACAGTTAGGGGAGACTAAAAGGGCTAAAGCTCTCTTGTTAATCAAGTCGCTGAAAAGATTTAAGCCAAATATGCAATCTTTTATCTTTTAAACGTATTTTGCAAATGATGTCGGGTGGATATTTCTACTTAAAGAGTGCTGACGCAACGTCACACTAACAATTGACTTTTCAATGGCTTAACGCAGTGTTTCTCAACCATTTCTTTCTGCGACCCAAATTTGTTTAAACACACTATCTGCAAGAACAGCTACGACCTAACGAAGTAGTTACAAAAAAACAGAACACAAAAAAGCAGTACTTTTATTTCACAACATTTATCACCATTTCGCTTCAACAATTTTTAAAATCGTGACTCAATGCTAAATGCATCGGATGCTCTTAACCCAGACTGTTTCTATATTTCTCTTTTATAAGAGCCAGAGCAGAAAATCCCATCTCACGTAAATATGAACTTGGAAAAGAGATTATAATTTTTAAGGCTTCTTCATAGAATATTGGATATTCGTTTGCTTCACTACAAATTAAAGATAATCAAAGTACTGAGGGCTCTACTTGTGTCAGCAACTCAATCGTAAAGCTTTGGCGACCTACATTTGGGTAGCGATCCATGCTTTGAGAAACGCTGGCTTAACCTGACGGGTTTTTTTATCAAAAACGATGACGTTGATTTTTTTTTGACATTGTTTGAGGTTTCTACTTTTCTGGAGGTTCCATAATCAGATATTTTTGAATAATTGCTGATTTTACGGTAGACGAAAAGTACTTTTGAGCGTCATAGCATTAGTTACGCGTCGGTCATTCACTAAGTTAGCTGGCAAACTCCCATCTAGCTACTTCAATTTTTTTTAGCATTTTTGCATACAGCAATACATGCATTCAGCAGTAACAAACAAAAATATTGACAACTAGGGGACTCCGGCTCCCTCAATCTAATTTTGCCAACCAATTTAAATATATAACCCGGGTGAAACCTAGGATTTTGTCCTAAAAGTTGCTACTTCAGGCCCTCAGCTAACCTATGAACATAATGCAATAACCAGGGCAGGATTTACCGTATGGTACAGTGCTAGGGTCCAGCGCTCAGATGGTAAGATTTTCTTTAGGTCTTCAACAATAATTGGCAGGAAGATGTTGCAAAAATCCCCTAAGTGCCAGGGGCCCCCACGCAACGTAAATCCGGCCCGGGATAACCTGGTTAGTAAGCATAATCATCTATTGTATCGTTTTTCAATAACAATTCACATCAACCTCGCCAGTTTTTACAAAAAAAATACTTTTTTAAAAAATTAGCTAGGGGAAATGCTCATTGAACAAATTATTGCATTTGAATTGGGGAGGCCTAGGCCCCCTGCTCATATATGTACTCCCTATAACTGGTTAAATTCATGACAAAACCAAAAATGCCTAAGGAAAATCTTCAAGTGGATTATTGTTTACTGCTACAATATTGCAGGAGGCAATGCACCATATTTTCCCCTACCTGGGCCAAATCCCTTACAATTAAAATTTAACACCAAAATACAAGATTTCAAACATGTTTTGAACTTAAATACAGTAGCAAGTAAAAAGATGATTGAACAATTTAATGTTTTCAATTGGTTTTCAAATGTTTAAAATCTAGTTCTCTCAAATGGCTATAAACGTGGGTGAAATGTAATTCAATGCCATTAAAATACTCCTTTTTTCAAAAAAATTATGATCGCCCAGCGGTTGAGGGCTTCACCCCCACACCCCCAAAGCCTCTGGCAGCTTGGGGGCGGATGTGATATGTTTGAGTTACATTAGTTTACTCAACACATCTCCCAAGTAAGACATTTGCACTTTTGAACTAATCCGGGTAGTTTAAGCCCTCTCCTGTTAGCTAAATCCTGGTTGAGTGCCAACAGGTCAAGGCTTAATATCTTCCGTTCTACCAGGGGACGCGTCCCCCCATTAAGGTTTAGCGTCCCCCCCATTGAGATTTCAGCGCTGGATGATCAGACAAAAAGTGCCTGTCAGCACGAATAAGGTAAATCCCATTGATTTCGACTGAATATAGTGCCAAATTGCGGTTAAAACTTTTTTTGGGAGGGGGGCTTCACTTGATTTACAGGACAGAATTAGAACTTGAATTATAATTTCCTCTAAATTTTATTGCATTTCGAATGCGTTTCGTCAAGGTTGCAAAAGCATTCCCCCATGCAAAGTTTTACAGTGTAAGTACTGGCGATAAGTAACTATTTTCATCGAGTTGTTGCATGAGTGTTCAAATTCAAATTTATTTTTTCGTAGATGCAAGACAAACACGCTACAACAACATTGCATATCTTAGAACATCGTTAGGAAAACATGGCAGAGCCCGAAGGCTTAAAACATACAAGAGTATGGGCAATAATGTTGAGATAAATTACGCCATTGCTGTACAGCCATGAAACCTTTTAGCAAATAACAAGCAATATTTATGTACAAAATGTACAATTATATACAACTACAAAAATAGATGTCAAGGGCAATTGATCTAACAGCTGGATATAGGACACCAAAAAATAAATACATCAATAAATTTTAAAAAAAAAAAATGAAAAGTTTTGAAATACTAAAAACTAAAAAAAAATTTCTGCGCAGAGAAACACTTGTAGGCTACAAGACAGACTAATTTAGTATCACAAGAATAGCAATAAAGCTGTTCTATGCAGTTATGTAGCACTTAATACCGGTATGATACACGGTAGGCCTATACTTAAAATCATTATGTAGCACTTAATATTGGTAATCACTGTTGAACCTAGTTTTCAAATAATGTTTTAAATTGTTTTTAAAAGCACTTTGGATTTACATAATTCTTCCAGTAAATGGTATGGAATTCCATATTTTAACTCTGCTACACTTAATTGATTGTTGGGAGATAGTTTTGGAAAATTAGGGATAATGAAGAAACTTACTATTGCGGGTAGAGAATGTAGGCCTATATACTTGCTCATTACGTTGAAATAGAGATAGGAACATGTCAGGCAAATTGCGGTGGTACAGTTTGAAAATAATCTATAGTTCTTTCTGTTACGTTACCGGTAATTTCAGATTTAGACTGTAAATGAGCTAAAGATTTTCAAAAAACTAAAATGAAACAACATGCCAAAAATTTCGCAATTTTTTGTTTTATTTTTTGAAAGTCTTTAGCTCCTCTATCTTTTGCAAAGAAACTAAGCTTTCAAGCAGGTGTGCTTTCGATATTTCTATAGCAAATATTTGTACTGTTGTAGGAGTGGCGAACACCGCAAACGGGAAAAATTTTTAGCAGTTGCCTAAAATATAAACATTTTGTGCCAAAAAAGTTACAGAACACATCTGAGTAGGTGTCGAACAAATCTCCATGTGATTAAGAAGTGTCAATTACCATTAATGGGGGGCGTGCAATCAAACTAAGCATTAATTCCAGTGATTGTGTTAAAACAAGGCTAGTGCCAAAAAACTTGCAAAGAACATTTGAGTATCGAACACATCTGCATGCGATTAAAAAGTATTCACTGCAATTAATAATGTGAGTACAAATTATGCATTAATTGCATTAAAACAAAGCAAGGAAAAGATTTCTTTGTTTGCATTTTATAATGCAACCATAGGCGCAGCCAGAATTTTTGACTGGGAGTGGGGCAAATCACCTATAATGACGTCATCAGAAGTGTTTAAAAGAGGAACTTTTTGTGGGGAAAAGATATCGTAGACAGGTCGCCCCTACAATTTAAGTAGACCTACTGCTTATCACATTTGATTGCCATAACAATCATGCAAAAACTTGATTTTCTCGAAATAAGATTCAAGAATTATGCTAATTTAGTGCTTTTGCTGTTTGTTACGAACATAGCAGTAGGAGGCTGGGGGCTGTCGACCCCCCTATTTGGTTCAAAACGTCGAAAATTCAGGCAAATAGTTTCTTTATTTGGGCACACCAGCGGCGAAAAACCGTCTCTATTTCAGTGAAGACCTTTTTTTGGAGAACACCTTAATTTGGACAGAAAAACCGTCTCAATTTCAGTGAAAACTTCTTTTTTTTTTGGAAAACAGCTCAATTTCGACAGAGAAACCGATTGATTTTTTGTGCAAAACTCAATGCATCAAGTCATTTTTCAGGTAAAATTTTTGAGCCCCCCCCAAATCATTTTGAGCTGCTACGCCTATGATTACGAAGTACTGCATTACCCTTATTTTTGTTTCAAAATTTATCAACTAAAAAATTTCCTGTTTCTATCCTCTCTGAATATTCAGTAGATTTGTTTCAGGCACTGGGCAAGTTGAGATTTCCTCGGGGAAGTAAACACTTTATTTCACTTACCCTATGAGCAAGTGGTTGAAAAAGCTATTCTCCACCCCTGCTATACTATATTTCTCAACACTGTAATAGCGTAAAGAGTAATTCAGCTGTTCACTGAACTGAAGTGATCTCTCATGACTCATGTTGGGCCTATTCATAAGGCACTAGACCTATACTGGTACAGTATACCCAACATGCATTCGTATCTATTCCTGACAAGAGAAGCGTACAAACTTCTTCCAATACCAATAAAAAAAAACATAAAAGTTAAAAGCGCGCTAGCTTTCATTGCAAAGCTCACCCTCACACCATGGACTACTGTTAGAATTCCGGCAGAATAATGCGTCAACTAGAACGCGACTCGCTTTCGCGCTTTTAAAGAATAAAAGAACTGTTCGTGGTCAATCTACACAGCGAATTCCATGCTACAATTGTTTGTAGCGATCAGAGGTGGAGTCGAGGACACAAGGCTCGAGGCCAAGGCCAAGGCCAAGGACAGCCTTTCCGAGGACAGACACTCTCGAGACCAAGGATAGGAATGCTCGAGGCCAAGGACCAGGCGCGTCGATTCCCGGGGGGGTCGGGGGAGTCGTGACCCCCCCAAAGATATTCATTGGGGGGGTCCAAAGAGTAAAGGACCCCCCCAATAAAAATGAACATGTTTGCTGCTTATCATGAATACTAATAAAATAACATTTCTGTCTTGACAGATTTTTCTTGCTCAAAATATTGAAAACTATACATCACAGCGCTAGGCCAAGATTTTATAATAATATTCACACTAATACGAGTATGTTTATCACCCAGCCAATATATTTGCACAACTTTTATTTGTGTACGCCACAAACTCATTATTGTGACTGTGTGTTTGTCAGTGAAGCCCAGATGAGAAAAGTCCTTACTGTTACAATAGGGCACTGAGGGGCAAGGGCAGACTGAGACTCGCAGCGTCAGAGGAAGGTAGGCGAAAGCTCGTTTTTCCGTTGCTGTTTCGCGCGTAGTAGAAGTAACTGTTATTAGTAGTAGCAATCTTTTATTTCCGAGCAAAAACAAATACATAAATTGCAAATTCAGCAAATATTTAAGGACAAGATTTAGCACGACGAGAAGGAGCGAAAGACCAAAATAATAACGTCACCTAATCAAGCGACACGGTCGCCGGATCTGCTTCTTCTTTTAGAAATAATACAAAATTCGGCTGCAGGATTTCTACACTAACGGAAAGTTTTGTTTTGATTTTCGGTAATTAGAAAAAAATGAAAACAAAATTGGTAAAAAAAGAAAAGGGAAAACAGAAAAAACACACACACAGATAGGCCTGCATTTTAATATCCACACAATTAATAATGGTTTCACTTATAAACAGGAATGGGATTAAAAAAAGTAAAACTTTAGTATCTTTGATGATGTTTTGTCGCTGGAAGTAAAGACTTTGTCTCTTATATGTCTCGGTAAACTGTTCCAAATTTTAATACCAAAAATTTTAAGCGATTGATTAGTTTGTAATTGTAATTGTAATTACATTTTATTCACCAAGTTGCCTTGGCCAGGAGACAGCGAAGGGATCTTTCGGTCTTCGAGTCAAGCTGCCACCTGCCCATCTGTCTACCACACACGATGGAAGCTTCACATTGTCCCTTTAACTGCTGAACGTCAAGCAGGGAAGCTGTGAATACCAATTTTTATAGTCTTTGGTTTGACCCGACCGGGAATCGAACCCGAGTCTACCGCACCAGTAGCAGACGCGCTCTATCCACTCGACCACCGATCAGTTTTTACCAACAATGTGCTTTGCACATAAAAATTTTTGGAAGAAGCACTTCAGGTCAAGTACGAATGGATAGAGGACAGAGTTCTAAAAATTGTCAATTGATTGCCACAAAATACAGGCAATTTATTCAAATTGACTTTGGCCATAAATTTGGCAACTTTTAATTTGTAAGTTCTATGAATATTTAAGACTTGCAGTTGTTTATATAATGGTTTTAATCCAGTTTTTGAACCAAATTTGTTGCATAATGTTTTTATGATACGATTTTGTTTAACTTGTAGTTTGCGTTTAATGATTTTGGAACAATTTCCCCAGCAAATAATTGCGTATTGGAGATGAGAAGATACTCAACTATAATAAACTGTGGTTATTATTTGCGGTATATTAAAGCTCTTTGCGGTATATACTTGCGGAATTTATAGATGGCACCAGAAGCAGCCGATAATTTGGTTTGTATAATGGTTTTAATCCAGTTTTTGAACCAAATTTGTTGCATAATGTTTTTATGATACGATTTTGTTTAACTTGTAGTTTGCGTTTAATGATTTTGGAACAATTTCCCCAGCAAATAATTGCGTATTGGAGATGAGAAGATACTCAACTATAATAAACTGTGGTTATTATTTGCGGTATATTAAAGCTCTTTGCGGTATATACTTGCGGAATTTATAGATGGCACCAGAAGCAGCCGATAATTTGGTTTCAAGGTGTTTAATGTTCGTGTTCATAGTGAGTTTGTCATAAAGAAATAGTCCTAGATATTCTACGCAGTCGGCCTGTTTTATTTTACAATCATTAATTTGCGGAAAGATTTTTTCTTTGCTTGTGGTAAAACTATTGTACCAAAACCAAGCAGCTCTTCGATTGAAGAAAATAATTTATGCTCATTTGGACCATTGAGGACAAAATAGGCTACCGGTATTTGTTTGGAAAAAGATTAGTACCAGCTAGCCAGGTTGATTATTTAGTTCAGTTGTGAAGTCGCTACGCTAACAAGTATGGAACGGCAGTGCCGTCGATAGAAATGGTGCTATCCGGGTGATGACTTAATGGACGGTGTCATCGTAGATGAGCCAGGGTTTTTGATTGGGGGGGGAGGAGGACCAAACCACATGCAACGACGTCATCAAACATGCAACGACGTCATCAAACAATTTGGAAATGAGAAACTTTCTACAGGACAAAGATATCGTAAAATGGAAGATCAAAAGCCGTGGCCTGGTTTGGCCCGCAACCACGATTTTGCTGAAGGGGGAGGAATTGAAGTAAATTTGAAAAGCGAAAATGTCTAAATTTGGAGACATGATGAGCAAACGAGTGTAACTCAAATGTATCACAGACGGGGATCTTGGGGCGAAGTTCCCAGCCGCTGGGTAATTTTTTGTAATATTTTTTTGAAAAAAATAGCTATTTTAATGCCATTGAATCACATTTTGCGCGTTTTTAGAGTAATTTGAAAAAACTAGATTTTTAACATTCAGAAAGCCAATTGAAAAATTAAATAGTTCAATTTCTTTTTACTCACAACTTTAGTCCAAATCAAGTTTAAAATCTTGCAAATGGCTTTGCTCTGTATGTGATTTGTCGAGGTAGGCGGGAGTAACATAAATTGCCCCTCCTGCAATATTTTAGCAGTCGATAACAATCCATTTGAAGATTTGCCATAAGAGATTTTGTTTTGTCATGAAAACAACCAGTTGTAGGAGTACATGTAACGACCTAGGGGCTCAGGCCCACTCAATTTAAATTCAATAATTTGTTCAGTGAGCATTTTCGTTGACTAATTTTTTTTCAAAAGCATTTTGTCGCGTAAAAACTGGGAAGGTGGAGCCCGCGGAGGTGAATTGTTATCGAAAGTTAATCGGTACCTTAGATCGTTATTGATGAGGCCTATAACTAATCATGCTTTTGCCCAGGCCGGATTTACATTGCACGGCGATCCTGGCACTTTGGGGATTTTTGCTGCAATTTTCAGTCAAATATAGTTGAAGACAAAAAACTGTTAGGCCCACAATCTAAGCGCGGGCCCCCTGGCACTGTGCCATTTGGTAAGTCCGGTCGTGGTTATTGTAATACGTTTATAAAAAGGTTAGATAAGTTCCTGAGGTAGCAATTTTTAAGATAAAACTCTTGTTTTCTCCCGGGCTATACACTTAAATTGGTTGGCAAAATTTTAAATTAAGGGAGCCCGGGCCCCTGTTCGTCCATATTAAAGGCGGTGAATCATCCAGCCAATTCCGGTGGTTTACAATAGCTAAAATTAAACTATAATTTTTGATAGTTTTTGTTTTGATTTTGGGGCTGCGTTTGCAAAGATATTCAACAAATACAAAAAGATGTCCCCCTGAAAAAAGTTTTTGGAAACTCTGAGTTTTGATCTTTCCGCCAAAACCACAGTTCTCTAAACTATTAGGCCTACTGTAATCTTGTTAAACTATTAGGTCGAACTATCTCTAAACTATTAGGCCTAATAGTTTAGAGATAGTTAGGCCTAATTAGACCTAAGCTATTTAGAAATAAACTATCTCTTAACCATTAGGCCTACTGTGGTTTTGGCGGGAAGAACAAAACTCAGAGTTTCCAAAAACTTTTTTGGGGGGGACATCTTTTTGTATTTGTTGAATATCTTTGCAACCGCAGTCCCAAAATTAAAACAAAAAATATCAAAAAATATAGTTCAATTTTAGCTATTGTAAACCACTGGAATTGGCTGGATGATTCACCGCCTTTAATATTATTGTTAATTCCTGTTGAACGCGTGAACGGTTGTACGAAGAAATGCTAAAAGAAACTGAAGAAACACTAGGCTTTCTTTTAATATTTCCAACCTTGAGGCCTTTTTAATTCAGGGGGCCTGCCCCCCCTGGGCTACGCCTATGGGTGTCATCACCTAAAGTAGTATGGACAGGCTTGACGGAACGATTTTCAAATTTTCAAAGTCGTGACATTGGAATTATAGGTCCAGAAAACCACCACAAAGTTTGGCGTGAAAGAGGTCGCATTAAAAAAATACGGCAAAAAATACTTCACTCGATTATATATCTCTAGATACCCTTTCACCTCCACCAAACCACTTTTGGCCGCGATGAGTTTTATTTTTCCTTTTCCAAAATACCGTACGCTTGTTTTCTAAACGGCTTAACACCAAAAAAAACAAAAACTGCATCAAATGTGCTATTGCGACGTACAAACGAACAATGCAAACAAAATCTACGATTACTAACTGTGCAAACAAAATTCGCGAGATTTTGCCAAAAAAGTTCTGGTTATTAAGTTGGACTCCCCCAAAGATTTCGAGAAATCGACGCGCCTGCCAAGGACCAAGGACACAAAGCGCAAGTGCTCTCCAAAAAAAAAGAAAAAAAAAGGTCTTCACAAAAATTTTTCTGGCGATCTCCAAAAGAAAAAAAAAAAAAAAAGGTCTTCACAAAAATTTTTCAAGCGATCTCCACTAAAACACGTTTTCCAAAAAATTTTTCAAGCGCTCCACAAAATTTTAACATTCCAAAAAGTAGTGCTGTCCTCGAGCCGAGGACAGGCCAATTTTCGAGGACTTGAGGCCTCGAGGCTAAGGCCAAGGCCAAGGACTTAACCTTCGAGGCCAAGGCCAAGGACTTCAAAATGTGTCCCCAAGGACGTCCTCGAGGCCAAGGACGTCCTCAAGGACTCCACCTCTGGTAGCGATCTCCAACTAATCTGGTTGCCGAAAGGTGGGGTTCATATTTTGCTCCATAGAACCAATTTCCCCCCAGAAATACCCCCATAAACTCATATTTGTCGGAATCTATATTAAATTTCACACAAACTCAGAATGTGTCGTGGAGTCCAAACGGAAGGAAACTCCAGCAGAATTAATTTGTAGTATATTCAAAGTATTCTGCTGGAGTTTCCTCCAGAGCACTACGCGAAACTTCCTAAGTTTGTGTGAAATTTAATGTAGATTCCGACAAAATATATAAGTTTATGGGGGTATTTCTAGGGGGAAATTGGTTCTATGGAGCAAAATATGAACCCCACCTTTCGGAAACCAGATTAGTTGGAGATCGCCACTAACCCTGCAGCATGGAATTCGCTGCGTTGATAGACCACGAACAGTTCTTTTATTCTTTTTTCTTCGCGCAAAAGCGAGTCGCGTTCTAGTTGACGGGTTATTCTGCCAGCATTACAGTAGTCACCATGGATCCATGCTCACACGTTTGAGCAAAAACCGGATGAAGCTGGCGTAAAGCATCATGAAAATTATGCGCCAAGTGGCGCATAAAGTGCAAATGTTGGGTAGTGATTGTGAAAAGCAAAAACACAAGCAGAACGTTTCAAAAATGCCATTTTGGTGCAAACGACTAGAAAACTGCCAATCACCAGTGAAAATGTTCCTTTTTCTTGCAACTGTACAACCACAAAGTAAAGACCCAGCGCTGTCGCTACTGGGGGAAGGGGGGCGTGCCATGGGCGTCAGCAAAAGAGGGGGAAATGACCCCTGTGGACTTTTATACACTCTTTCTTAAACCTACCAAATTTCAAAAATTTTTCCATTTTTAGTAGTTGATACTAGATCTATTCTTATTGTTCACCCCATCTAAAAATTTTTCTGCCGACGCCCTTGGACCGTTCCCTCCTAACGGCAGCTTGTGCCCCCTCATTCCTGCTTACTCAAAATACTGTTTTTGGGACATAACGTAACGACAAGGCAAAATACGCCTTTACCGATGTGTCGTGGAACTGAACTGAACTTTATTTTGTTACCTGTTATAAATAAACAGCACAAACCCACAAAGTATTGCAAAATGAAAATAAATTAAACAAATTCAGCATAAATCAGAGCATGGTAAAAATTATAGTAAAACAGGCACAAGGAGACTGCGAAGGGACTAATTTTGTCTTCGTGTCTGCAGCCACCTATTGCTATTAAAGGCGGTGAATCATCCAGCCAATTCCGGTGGTTTACAATAGCTAAAATTGAACTATAATTTTTGATATTTTTTGTTTTAATTTTGGGACTGCGGTTGCAAAGATATTCAACAAATACAAAAAGATGTCCCCCCGAAAAAAGTTTTTGGAAACTCTGAGTTTTGATCTTCCGGCCAAAACCACAGTAGGCCTAATGGTTTAGAGAACTGTGGTAGGCCTAAGAGTTTAGAGATAGTTTATTTCCAAATAGTTTATTTCTAAATAGTTTAGACCTAATTAGGCCTAACTATCTCTAAACTATTAGGCCTAATAGTTTAGAGATAGTTAGGCCAAATAGTTTAACAAGATTACAGTAGGCCTAATAGTTTAGAGAACTGTGGTTTTGGCGGAAAGATCAAAACTCAGAGTTTCCAAAAACTTTTTTCAGGGGGACATCTTTTTGTATTTGTTGAATATCTTTGCAAACGCAGCCCCAAAATTAAAACAAAAAATATCAAAAATTATAGTTCAATTTTAGCTATTGTAAACCACCGGAATTGGCTGGATGATTCACCGCCTTTAAAGCTTTACTTTTTGTTCACAAATATCTATTCTTTTTTTTTTTTTTTTTTGAGAACACACCAACAAACAAACAATAGCGGCAGAGAGGAAAAGGGAAGAAAGAGGGAGAAGGGGAGAAGCATGAATCTGTTATTGTTAAAAAAAAAAAAGAATTAAAAAATAACTCAAAACTATAGTGATAATATTTAAGCTTATGTTTCTTGATCATATTTTTGCAAGAGTAAGTTTTTAAGTTTTGCTTTGAAAGATTGCAATGTCTTGCATGTTTTTAAATCGGCATCCACGCATTCCAAATCAGAGGACCTTAATATTTTATAGATCTTTGAGCTTTTGACGTATTCAAAAGAGTAATAAAATAATTGTGTTGGTAGGATGCTCTGGTAAACTTTTCGTATACCTGACTCGCTTCAGTGAGGTAGTTGCGAAATTGATCTGGCAGCATTTTCATTTTAAATTTAAACACAATAAATAATGCTTTTTGAAAAAAGACCATATCAACTAATGTAAGGATACGCAATTTTGCATAAAATTGTGTTGCTGATTATAATATTTACCTCCTCCAACAATTTTGACAGCTTTATTTTGTAAAGTACTTAATTTTTTTAAATAATTTTTTAAAGTTGAGCTCCAAGTAATTAAACCATATTGCAGATGCAAGTGGAAAATAGCATAATATAAATTTAATAAAGCATTAGTGTTTAAAAACGGTTTTACCTTCTCTAGAATTCCAACTGATTGCGATAACCTTTTTATCAAGTTTTTGATATGACAATCAAAAGAAAGAGATTCGTCCAAAGTAACACCCAAATATTTAGCATTTTTCACGATCATGATTGGTAGAACTTCACTGTAACAGTTTTTAGACGACTTGCCGCTTTTGTTTGAGTTTATAATAATGACATTGGATTTAGACATTAAGTTAATTTATTGGCTATCATCCATTTGTTCACCATATCAATTTCTCCGTTTATCTTGTATTTTAAGTTGGATATGCTATCATCTTGTAAAAAAAGACATGTGTCATCAGCAAACAGCCTAGGAGCAGAATTAGTGGAACTACTTATATCATTGATATATAGTGTAAAAAGCAGAGGACCAAGAACTGAGCCTTGAGGAACACCGCATTTGATGTACCTGTAGTTAGATTGAGTATGATTTAAAAATACGTATTGTTTTCTGTTTGCTAAGAAAGAAGCAAATAGGTTATTAGCAATTCCTCGGATTCTATAGTGATTCATTTTATTTAACAATATGTCATGATTCACGTATCGAAAGCTTTCTTTAGGTCTAGCAGTAGTAGAGCTGTGTTTTTATTGACATTAATGTTATCTAGGGTTGAAGTTAAAATGTCAATCATTGCATGTGAGGTAGAATAAGCAGGTCTAAAACCATATTGTGTTGGTAAGGTGATGGAGTGTTTTTCTAAAAATGATTGGGTTCTATTGTAGATTAATTTTTCTAAAATTTTTGAAAAGGTAGAAAGAATGGATATAGGACGGTAATTGCCCTTTTCCGTTTTATCACCCTGTTTGTAAATCGGGATTACTTTGGCAGTTTTGAAGCAATCTAGAAATATGCCACATTCAAACGTGTAATTAAATAGAATTTTAAGGGGGGTAGCTAGAATATCAGCAGCTAAAATTACAAATTTTGCTGAAATCTCCTCAGGGCCACACGAATTTTTGTTTTTTAGAGAATGTATTAGTTGTATGACTTCAGTTTCAGAAGTAGATTGAATAAAAAGTGAGGAAGAATGAAATTTTGGTGGAAACTTTTTGTAACTGTTGGTATCATGCTGGTTAAATTTTGCAGATAAGTCTAGACCTATTTTGGAAAAATAACTATTGAATGACTCAGAAATGGTTTCTGAGCCCGTAATTAAGTTACCATTGTATTTTATTTCATTAGGTGTAGTTGAATTTTGAGAGCAAGAAAGAAGTGATTTAATAACTTTCCAAGTTTTAAAAGCATTGTTTTTGGATTTATATAGCTCATCTTGATAATGCATTTTTTAGAAATAAATTTGATTTTATTTAATTTGTTAGCATGTTTTTTGTAAAAATTTCTTTTTTCTGTGTTTCCGTTAATGAAGTGAAATAATTACAACGTTTTTTTGTGCTTGATAGAGATTAATAGTCCACGAGTGATCCACGGTTTGAGTTTTAGTTTGCGTTGTCTCCGAGAAAGTTTTTTTAGTGGTGCGTAATTGTCAATTGCAGTTTTGACAATATTGATAAAATTATTAAATATCATATTTAAATTATTGGGATTAATTGCATTGTCTTTAGGAAAAAAATTTAGTATTGATTTATGTAAATCTTCACAAAAACTTTCCGCATTTAAATTTAATAAGTCACGTTTATACATTTGCTGGTTTAGTTTGTTGGAGAAGGGAAATGTATTAATAGAGCAAAATATAGGGTAGTGCCGAGTGGTCAGTCAAATCAGTCTGAGATCATTAGTTATGAGGTGATCAATTAGAGTAGAAGACACATCATTAACTCGAGTAGGAAAAGTTATAAGAGGAAAGTAGCCATTACTAGCGAGCATATTACCATAATCACTTGCATATTTAGCATTGTTTATAGAGAATATGTTAACATTTATATCACCGATTAAGTAAACTTTGGTTGTTTTGAGTTGCTCTAATGTTTTGTTCAGTTCATCTACAAAAAGTTTAGCATTGCTCTTGGGGTGTCGATAAATAACCCCAAGAATAATAACCAAGTGACATAATTTTATCCACATATTCTGGCATCCATCAATGTTCAAACTAAGATTCGAAACAATTTCAATGCGTAATTCATTTGACACATAAACTGCAACCCCTCCAGCAGGTGTGGGTGAATCAATATGTTCAAGTTTATAATTAGGTAACTCAAGATTAATTAAAGGTTTTTGATTAATTCGGGATTCCGATAAACAAATAATCTTTGGCATAGTAGGAAGCAAACACAAAAATTCTTGCAAAGAATCAAAAATTTTTTGTAGAGAACGAATGTTAATGTGAATTATGCTAATCGAATTAGAATTAAATGACAAGGAAGAAAGACTATCCGTTTCATAGTATTTACAGGGATAAAAGTTATGGGTTAACGAGCTTACACAAGCATTCAAGATATCTGAAGAGTCAAAAACGCCATCAGCAGCAGTACTATCAGAATTGAAGGCTACCAATGCAGAATAACCATAAAAAAGTCATAGGTTATAGTTAAGATGAAAATCATTTAATAAGGTCCAGATCTTGTTCATTCTTGATTAGAATGGGCTTATCGTCTTCTAATTTTCTTACGTAGACATTACCGTTCATGGTCCAAAAAAACTTAAATCCAGTTTCCTTTGCTTTTTGTTTAGACTTCCAAAATAGTTTCTTTTTAAGATAAGTTAAATTTTCATTGATAAAAGTTTTTTCCACACCTTTGATTGAAAGCTTTGTGAAATCAGCATTGCGAGCATTTTTGCGGTTACTATAAATCCTGTTTCTAACGTCGCGATTGACAAAACGGACAATTATAGGGGGAGGGTTAGACTTGCTCTTAGTCTGAAGGCGATGAGAAGTAGAAATATCTTTAGAAAAGATTGTTACCTGCAATCCAATAGTTCAGCAATTTCTTGCACAATTGCATTGTTATCTTCATTCGAGGTAACTGGAATGCGTACTATTTCCAAGTTTTGGCGTCGACCATGTTGCTCAAGTGTGTCGAGTTAAGATGCTTCTTTAGCACCTTGTGCACTTATTGGAACGACCGACGCTTGCGTCGCGTGTTCCTCTGTTTTTACTCGATCATT
Organism: Trididemnum nubilum; assembly: GCA_963965965.1. Classification (NCBI taxonomy): domain Eukaryota; kingdom Metazoa; phylum Chordata; class Ascidiacea; order Aplousobranchia; family Didemnidae; genus Trididemnum; species Trididemnum nubilum. The sequence continues at coordinate 17,623,000 of OZ014471.1, read as the reverse complement.
TTCCAACTAACGAGTGCGAAATTTCAGACTTTTACTTATAACTCAAGAACGGTTGGGTCTAGCTTCATGAAATTTTGACAGCAGTTTGAGATTAATGAGTTACATGTTTGTACCAAATTTCGAGGCAATAGGTCACGTGACTTCAGTTTTAGAACCCGAAAGCCGCCCCGTAAGTTTGGCGTAAAAAGCCGTCTCAGTCAAAAACGGCTTAAGTACGGCAAAAAACATTTCATATGGTTGTATGTCTCAAGATACCCCCTTTCATCCCAACCAACCCACTTTTGGCCGCGATGAGGTTTATTAATTTTTTTCCTTTTTTTTCTTCCTAATTTTTGTACGCTTTTCTTCTCCTAAACCACGAAACATTGAAATCCAATTTTTGTGTGAAGTTGTTGAGCTGCAAACGCAATTTTTTCTCCCGAAATTTTTTTGGGCAACTCCACCAGGAACCCCCCCAAAATGGGGCCCCAAAAAATCCATTTTTTGAACGGCTCAAGCTAGATTGCTACTTTTTTTGCTATCAGTAGATATTTAACAGACGAATATTTTGACATAGTTTGGGGGTGCCACTCCCCCCGGGACCTCCCAAATGGACCCCCAAAAATAAATTTTTGAACGGCTTAACTTAGAGTTTCAGTGTTTTATGATATCAGCAGATATTAAACAGACAAATATTTTGACATAGTTTGGGGATGCCACCCCCGGGGACCCCCAAATGGACCCCCCAAAAATCAATTTTTTGAACGGCTCAAGGTAGAGTTCTACTTTTTTTTGATATCAGCAGATATTTAACAGACAAATATTGTGACATACTTTGGGGGTGCTGTACCCCCCCGGGGACCTCCCAAATGAACCCCTCAATAATCAATTTTTTGAACGGCTCAAGTTAGAGTTCTACATTTTTTGATATTAGTAGATATTTAACAGACAAATATTTTGACATAGTTTGGGGGCGCCAACCCTCTGGGGACCCCCCAAATGGACCCCCCAAAAATAAATTTTTGAATGGCTTAACTTAGAGTGCCAGTGTTTTATGATATCAGCAGATATTAAACAGACAAATATTTTGACATAGTTTGGGGATGCCACACCCCCCCCCCCCCAGGGACCCCCCAAAAATGAATTTTTTGAATGGCTTAACTTAGAGTGCCAGTGTTTTATGATATCAGCAGATATTAAACAGACAAATATTTTGACATAGTTTGGGGGTGCCACACATCCCCGGGGACCCCCCCAAATGGACCCCCTAAAAATAAATTTTTTGAACGGCTTAACTTGGAGTGCCAGTGTTTTATGATATCAGCAGATATTTAACAGACAAATAGTTTGACATAGTTTGGGGGTGCCACCCCCCGGGACCCTCCCAAATGGACCCCCCAAAAATAGTTTTTTCGAATAGCTCAACTTAGATGCCAGTCTGTTTTGATATCAGCAAATATTTAACAAACAAATATTTTGACATAGTTTGGGGGTGCCACCCCCCCAGGGACCCCCAAAAATCAATTTTTGAACGACTCAAGCTAGGGTGCCAGTGTTTTATGATATCAGGAGATATTTAACAGACAAATATTTTGACTCTACTTTTCTGGAGGTTCCATAATCAGATATTTTTGAATAATTGCTGATTTTACGGTAGACAAAAAGTACTTTTGAGCGTCACAGCATTAGCTATGCGTCGGTCGTTCACTGGGTTTGCTGGCAAACTCCCATCTAGTTTTATTTGATTCAGCTTTTAACTTCTTGATTTCGGCATCTTGTATCTTATTCTTTTCCACAAGTTTAGAATCAGGGTGTCGAACCGAACCTGAACCTGAACCGTAAACCCGAATGAACCGTTTCATTTTGGTGAACCCGAACCGAACCTGAACCAGCAAAATTTTACTTCAGTGAACCTGAACCCTCAAAATTGTGCTCAAGTGAACCCAAACCGAACCTGAACCCCTAACAAAAGTAAGAATATATTTTTCCATATCCGGATGCCGCTGGTACACGCACAATAAGAGCAGTGGTGATCATCAACAGGATCAGCAATTTCTCCTTTTTTTTTCTAAACGAAACGAGTAACGACAGTTAAATTTTAAGTCAATGAACCCAAACCGAATCTGAACCAGTAATATTTTACTTGAGTAAACCTGAACCAAACCTAAACCTCGAAAATGGTGCTCAAGTGAACCCGAACCAAACCTGAACCGCTAAAATATTTTGAGCAGGAGCTAAACCTGAACCCGAACCGTTATTTGAAATGGTTCGACACCCTGTTTGGAATACTCATCTTTCAATTTATCGTACTTAGTTGAAATAAAATCTTGACTGCGCTTCACCTCCAAAATCTCGGTTTTTAGATCCTCAATTTTTTTATTGCACTCTTCTTTAAACAATTTGACAGCTTTTTCTACCAGTTATTGTAAAGAAGCTTCGATGCTTTTTTCAGCCACTTGACTTGAATTTCCCTCAATGAAGTTTTATTTTTACCAGGCATGATGATTGTAAGTTATTTTATGACGTTACAATTGGAATGGCGTCTTATTACTGAAGCTGTGTGAGTCGTTGACTTAGGCTACGTTTACATGAGATTCATTTTGCCCGCAAACAAAAAAACTCGAATCGGTTAAGCCTGCAAACAATCGAAGTGTTCACGTGAGCGCACCGCAATGAAATTGAATTTCGCGCAATTTTCATTTCGGTCAATTTGACAGAAATGAATATCCATTTCGGCTGTGTGAATGCAGACGACTTGAAAGCAACCCGAAACTGAAGTAGGCCAGCTTTACAAAAAACTTCAAGTTGAACAAAATAAACAGTTTCTGTACCGGTAGTAGAGGTGGAGTCCTCGAGGACGTCCTTGGCCTCGAGGACACATTTTCAAGTTCTTGGCCTTGGCCTCGAAGGTCAAGTCCTTGGCCTTGGCCTCGAGGCCTCGAAAATTGGCCTGTACTATTTTTTGAATGGTTAAAATTTTGTGGAGCGCTTGAAAAAATTTTTGGAAAACGTTTTTTCGTGGAGATCGCTTGAAAAATTTTTGTGAAGACCTTTTTTTTTTTTGGAGAGCACTTGCGCTTGAGTCCTTCGTCCTTGGTCTCGAGCATTCCTGTCCTTGGCCTCGAGAGTGTCTGTCCTCGGAAAGGCTGTCCTTGGCCTTGGCCTCGGAGTTTTTTGTGTCCTTGGCCTTGGCCTCGAGCCTTGTGTCCTCGACTCCATCTCTGACCGGCAGTGTAATTGGCGGGGTGAATGTAATAAATCACTGTAGAAAGTAACATACAGTTTAAAGAATGGTAACATACTGTTGAACCTAGGTAACTTGGGACAAAAATGAGACTACCTAGCCTACCTTTGCTGTACTTGTAAAGTTATAGGTAGGCGTATTGCAAACTAGTTCAATGTAGAAGAAGTACAATTTGGTACAAGTATCGATAGCTAAATAGCGGCCATAGAACAAAAAGCAAAGATCATGGTCAACGTGCAAGAAATTTGTAATTTGAAGAAAAAAAGACTGCGATTAAAAAGGTAAGTGGTAGGCCTAACCATGCCTATAATGTACATATTTTTTTGAGAGTGTGAGTGTTTTTTTTTTTAACTTTTTGTCTTGATGTGAAGGCTTATGTTTGACTCAAGTTCATGCCGTGTTTTGTAACATCCTTCAAGGTACAGTCCTTCCAGCGCATGCCTTATAGAGCGTTTGGAAAAAAAACTTGACTTGACTAAACCAGTCACTACTTTTTTGTTCGTGTTTGGTTTCAGAGCCTGGTTGTGGTCTACCATAACAAGGTAGGGTTTTATTAGCCCTTTCTTGAGATTGAGAGTTATATTTTAGCCCCGTACTGGTTTTCGGCCAATGGCAATTTATAATGGCACTGTCGTGATCGTTGATACTTGGCTAGAGTACAACCTTTAATCTCTAGAATTGCCCACGTTGGCTGAAACCAGAGAACGACTGAGATTTTAATTGACGAATCGAAAATGGCAGTCGATAGTTCCTTTAGCTTCTTGAATTTCAGAAAGCAGCACACAATCTTAAATTAAAACTTCTATTTAAGATTTGAAACACAAACTAACTAACTGAGCAAAATCGCTCAACTAACACTTTTACTTAACGGCTATACGAGCCAACCCCAGATACACAAACTCGGCTTAACTGCCTACGAAACAAATATCTAAAAATAATCCACTTTCAGAATATTAGAATAATAGAATCAAAAACGACCCGCGTATTTATAATACGACAAAACCTATCGAATACCCCAGAACAATCCATGATACGTCACAATAGAAAAAATACACGAGCTTACGATAAGATTTCAACATGATTATGACGTCACAAACTTCAAGTCCAAATATAGCAATTAAGACAAGTAAACAACTACTAATTCCGGTGACTAATAGAAGACAGTAGAAAATACTAGAAAGGAATTATCCAGAATATCCCGAATATTCTAAATCAAAAAAAAGCAGCAAAAGTAGTTAATCAGTTACGTACGCAGTAAAATACAGCAAATAATCATATATCAGGCATTCAAAATTAATATTCGTGACAGGCACCATGGTGGGACAGAGCAAGTACATGCCTCGTGACATCTAAAATAGCCTTCTAACATTCTAATTCTAAACTTAAATTTTTAAACTCAAAAAAACAAAACACTCACACTCTCAAAAAAATATGTACATTAGAGGCATGGTTAGGCCTACCACTTACCTTTTTAATCGCCGTCTTTTTTTCTTCAAATTACAAATTTCTTGCACGTTGACCATGATCTCTGCTTCTTGTTCTTGCAGTTTTAATAACAAATGCTAAAGCAGCTGCATTTGTAATTGATAAAATGCAAGTAAATTAGCCACTAGTACTGGTACCAATGCTACAGCTTTCATCTCTGTTTAGTGCAAGTGATCTGAGCGAAATGATGACATCACAGATAGCAACGCAGGATTTATATGCCCGTTGCTTTCGGGGTGAAATGAAAACCTAGCCGAAAACCGGTTTGAACTGGATTTTCATTTCGCCTGATTTTCACATCGGGTCTCATGTAAGCGTAGCCTTAAGCTAGAATCTTCTTTCAGTTTCTTCAGAAATTAATGCAATTCCACTGAGCGCAGTTTTTTTGCCAAAAAGAACTTTTCTTTGATCAAAAATTCTGATTTAATTTACCTGTCTTGCAGAGCTAAAAATTCACGTCTGCACACGACGACAGTATTCAACCAATTTCGCGTAGTAAGCTACCTGAACAGTCGTAGTAAGCTACCAACAGAATTGCTACCTGGACAGTACTTCTTTAGTGATTATGATATGAGACAATAAGTGAAAACATTTTTTCCAAACACAAGCTGTTTTTGATTTTTGAGCACACTTAAGGTTTTTAGGTTGCAGTCAGTGGAGCAACCAGGGTGAAGGAGTTTAAGCTCCCTTTGTCAAGTCACTAAAAGATTTATAACCCTAAAATACGAACGTTTAAACATATTTTACACTTGACCTGAAGTAAGGGAAAGCTTCGGGGCTATTACAGGCAATTTAATTCTTACAAATGACTTCTGAACTTTAGTAATTTAGTTTTTTCATATGACTTCAAAAACATACGAAATGTAATATGGCGTTAAAATAGCTATTTGTTGCTGCAAAGTCACAAAATCACCCTGCGGTTGGGGGCTCAGCCTCCAGACCATCGTCTGCGACACGCTCGAGTTGCATTAGTTTGATTAGCACGGGGCCTAAATCATAGACGTAGCCAGAGGGGGGGCCCAGGGGGCCCGGCCCCCCCCCAATTGAAATGCTACCAATGATAAAAATGTCACAAAAAAAACTATTGTTTCTTCAGTTTCTTTTAGCCTTTTCGCGTACAGCAGTACACACGTACAACAGTAATCAATAATAATATTGATCCAGAGGGCCCGGGCCCCCTCAATTTCATGTTTGCCGACCAGTTTAAATGGGCCCCCAACAATAATATTGTTCCAAGGGGCCTGGGCCCCTTTAATTTCATGTTTGGCAACCAATTTAAATGGGCCCCCAAAAATAATATTGTTCCAGGGGGCCCGGGCCCCCTTCAATTTCATGTTTGCCAACCGATTTAAATGGGCCCCTATAATATGATTTAAATGGCCCCCAACAATAATATTGTTCCAGGGGGCCCGGGCCCCTTCAATTTCATGTTTGCCAACCAATTTAAACGTATAACCCGAGTGAAATTAAGGGTTTTTATTTTAAAAGTTGCTAATTGAGGCACTCATCTAAATTTTTTATGAACGTAATGCAATTGCCCTAGACGGACTTAACAAATGGCACATTGCCAGGGGCCCTGCTCTCAGATAAGACTTTTTTTTGGTCTTCACCTGTATTTGGTAGGAAAATATCGCAAAAATCCCAAATCGCCAGGGGCCCAACTCAATGTAAATCGGGCCCGGGCAATAACATGGTTTGAAGGCGTAACTATCTATTGTACATTTTTCAGTTACAATTCACCTCCACCTCGCCAGTTTTTATGCAACAAAATACTTCTTAAAAAAAAGCTGTGGTAAGGGGAATGCTCATTAAACAAATTTTTGAATTGAGAGGGCCTTGGCCCCTTGGCCGTATATGTACTTCTATAACTGGTTATTTTCATGACAAAACCATAATCTCTAACGAAAATATTTGACTGGATTGTTATTTACTGTTAAAATATTGCAGGAGGCAATGTACTTTACTTCCTCCTACCTGGGCCAAATCACCTACAAAATTTAACCCCAAAATGCAAGATTTTAAACGTGTTTTGGACTTAAATTGCAAGCAAAAGGAGGACTAAACAACTTAATTTTTTCAATGGGCTTTCAAATGTTAAAAATCTAATACTTTCAAATGGCTCTGAATACGAGCGAAATGTGATCCAATGGTATTAAAATAGCCTTTTTTTTCCCAAAAATTACGAAAAATTGCCCAGCGGCTGGGGGCAAAGCCCCCAGACCCCCGTCTGTAATACGTTTGAATTACAGTAAACTTCTTTACTCAAACACGTCTCGCAATTTAGACATTTTAGCATTTCAATTATTTGTTTAATCCCTTTCCCTTGAAGGAGTAACTAGTTACGTGCCAACAGCAGGCCACGGGCTCTGATCTTCCATTCTACGATATCTTGGCCCCTACAAAAAATTCCTTTTTTAAAGTTTCTGATGACGTCAATGCAAGTGATTTGTGGTTTGCCCCCCCCCCCCCCAATTAAAAACCCTGTCTACGCCTATGGCCTAAATTAGACAGTTCTCATGCAAAAGCAATTTACTTTTGGTTCACCTCTCTTAAGAAAATCCTTGTTGCGCGTCTGGTAGCACACACTGCTGCAGATAGATTTTTCAAGCGATTGCGGGTCGCTGACGAAACGAACTAAGAAACGCTACCGATCATACAGGGCTCTTTTGTTACTTGTTAGACATGAATACAGAATTCTTAAAATTGCGCATAATTTGTAGCCGTGCAAGATCTCAAGATCAGTTTTTATATGCAAAAGTTCAGTCTATTTTAGTGCTCCCCCCTCCACTTTCCGCTAGTGCCCCTCACTTCGTTTTCTACAGCTACGGCAATGAGTTGAGACAGGTGCTGAGTAACGTCAATTTTGCCATCGTACGATCCGAACTGAAGATCCGTTATAACGATTAAGCTTCCCATTTTACGCAATAACCTTGCCAGTGGTGTTAACCGGAGGGTCTAAGGGGCTCCTTTAACCAAGTCACTTAAAACATTTAACCAATGTGCATGCTTTTTAATATTGTGTTTTGAACTTGACCAGAAATAAAGAGAAGGCTGAAGGGACTAATTAATTTAATTATGTGAAAGGGCTACCAAACTCTTGGCAATTTATTGGTTCTTTCAAATGACTGTAGGCCTACAGACTTATACAAATTTGTATAAAATGATTGTATAAAAAAATTGGATAAAAAGTTAGATTTTTTGAAATAAAATGACATCAATAAATTTTAGTAAAGAGATTGATTGGTGCATCTTTATCCTCTTATCACGAGAAAGCGGCGGTGCGCTATTTTTGACCATTTTCCAAGCTTTCCGGTTGACGTTTGACTTCTTCCCACGTAAATTTGCTGCTTTTTCGAAGCCGCGAAGCAGAGATAATTATCGTAAAGCGTCTTATCCAAGGACGCAACAAGGTGACCAGGGTGCGGGTTGAATTCATGATCATGCAATCATAGTCGTCGTAAAAACGACGCCTTTACGCCACGCTGCCGACAATTTTTAAGTCATAAACTTTTTAATGATAAATTGCCACAAAATTTTCATAGTCGTTTTGTAAAAACTGTACAGGTTCACTCATATGAAATTGGAAGTGTCAGAAAGTGCCTTTAGTTTTTACCACTAAAAGTGTCAAAAAGTGTCATTAGTTTTTATCGGTTGAGTTAGCCTATTCAAGGATCAAAATTCCTTGCATTGTGTCGACTCCTCTTCACACTGATGATGAAGTCAGTTGACTTTGATGCACGGGAATGCTCCAGCGATATGGGGCTCCGCCTCACCTGCGCCACTAGGGGTTGAAATGATTACCCATTTCGACGCGGAGACAGCATTAAGGTGTTGTCAAATGAAGTAAGATTGTAAGACGTGATGTCTCTTTGAACTATTAAATTAGTTCTGCCTATTTCACTTCAGGAATAATTTAGTTTTTACCACGTGTAACAAAATCTGCTTCGCCAAACTCTTTGACTTTTTGAGGAACCAAACTGTGGAACAAAATTAACGAGGAACTAGATGGGAGTTTGCCAGCAAACCCAGTGAACGACCGACGCATAGCTAATGCTGTGAGGCTCAAAAGTACTTTTTGTCTACAGTAAAATCAGCAATTATTCAAAAATATCTGATTATGGAACTTCCAGAAAAGTAGAGTCAAAATATTTGTCAGTTAAATATCTCCTGATACCATAAAACACGGGCCGGCATCCTAACTTGGGCCATTCAAAAAATTGATTTTTGGGGGTCCATTTTGGGGGTCCCTGAAAAGGTGGCCCCCCCAAACTACGCCAAAATATTTGTGTCTTAAATATCTGCTGATATCATAAAACACTGACACAGGTGCGTCGCCAGCGGGGGGGCAGGGGGGCATTGCCCCCCCAATTTTCGTTTTTGCCCCACGATTTATTTCATGCCCCCCCACGGTATTTTTTTGGGAGGAAAAAGTTGCTGTTTTTGGCCGGAAAAAACGTTTAAATTTGTGATTTCGGCTAGAAAAAGCCTTCGGATTTCGGCGAAGACTTTTTTTTTTTTTTTGAGATCACCTGCTTTTGGCCGGAAAAAACGTTAAAATTTGTGATTTCGGCCAGAAAAAGCCTTCGGATTTCGGCGAAGCCCTTTTTTTCTTTTTTTTGGAGATCACCTGATTTTCACTAAAACTTCGCCTCAATCCAATTCAGGAATAATGAAAATTTGGGTCAAGTTCAACGCTGGTTTTCAGCTTTGTTCCCCTGATTTTAATTTTGCCCCCCCCGATCTCGCAAAGTGGGCGACGCCCCTGCACTGACATCCTAAGTTAAGCTGCTGAAAAAATTGATTTTTGAGGGGTCCATTTGGGGGGTCGCCAAGAGGGTGGCACCCCCAAACTATGTCAAAATATTTGTCTGTTAAATATCTGCTGGTATCAAAGCAAACTGGCACCCTAAGTTGAGCTGTTCAAAATTTTGATTTTTGGGGGTCCATTTGGGGGATCCCCGGGGAGTGGCACCCACAAACTATGTCAAAATATTTGTCTGTTTAATATCTCATGATATCAAAGCAAACTGGCACCCTAAGTTAAGAAGTTCAAAAAATTGATTTTTGGGGGTCCATTTGGGAGGTCCCCGGGGGAGTGGCACCCCCAAACTATGTCAAAATATTCGTCTGTTAAATATCTACTGATATCATATAAAACTAGCACTCTAGCTTGAGCCGTTCAAAAAATGGATTTTTTTGGGGCCCCATTTGGGGGGGTTCCTGGTGGAGTTGCCCCAAAAAATTTCGGGAGAAAAAATTGCGTTTGCGGCTCAAAAACTTTACGCAAAAATTGGATTTCGATGTGTTGTGGTTTAGGAGAAGAAGAGCGTACAAAAATTAGGAAGAAAAAAAAGGAAAAAAATAAATAAATAAACCTTATCGCGGCCAAAAGTGGGTTGTTTGGGATGAAAGGGTATCTTGAGACACACCACCATATGAAATGTTTTTTGCCGTACTTAAGGCGTTTTTGACTGAGACTGCTTTTTACGCCAAACTTGCCGGGCGGCTTTCGGGTTCTAAAACTAAAGTCACAAGACCTATTGCCTCGAAATTTGGTACAAACACGTAATTCATTAATCTCAAGCTGCTGCCAAAATTTCATGAAGCTAGACCAAACTGTTCTTGAGTTATAAGCAAAAAGTCTGAAATTTCGCACTCGTTAGTTGGAAAATGGCCGAGTAACAAAGGAACACGAGACGCGAGCGTTGGTCGTTCCAATTCAGAAATAAAATTTTTACCATTTTCAAAAAACAATTCAAACAAATTTTGCTCAAACAATACGAAAACCAAGGTTGCTGCGTGAAAACTAATAAAACATGCTGTAACATGTAGGCCTACTGTTACATACAGCCTCAAACAGAATCATTGCCAAAAGTTAACCAACTTTTTTTTTCTTGTATAGGAACCTTGAAATTCGATCTTTGGTTAATCTCAAAATACTGTTAATCTGTTGATCTTTAAAAAATTTCGGCTGTTTTTAAACTGTTGTGTGTTAAGCGTTAAAAAGAAGGGTAGAGAAACTTTGACCCTGAAACAAGCCCGGCGCCAGGATAGCGTGACTAAGGGGGGGGGGCAAAAATAAATTTTGGGGGGACACGAGAAGTTTATTTAGGTGAATTCGAGAGAGGCACGGGGGCATGAGAAATTTATTCCAGGGAGGATCAAACGAACAAGGTGAAGACCAAAAACAAGGTCTTCAGTTCAAAAATTTCCACGAATTCTGGTTATCGTCTCAAGATTCTTGCGATTTTTCACCAATTCTTAAGTGAAGACCAAAAAAAAAAGGTCTTCGTCCCAAAAGTTTTATGAAATCCGGTGTGAGTCCACAAAAATTACGAAAATACGGGCGGTAAACACCAATTTGGGAGTCTCAGGCCTCAATTTGCACTCCAATAGCCCCGAGCCTGTTAATCTCTTCGGGGCACAGTCCTCGCTTGGGGGGGCACAGTTTTCGTTTGGGGAGGCACAAGCAGTCATTTGGGGGGGCACGGCCCCGGAATGCCCCCCCGTGGCGCCGGGCCTGCCCTGAAAACCGAAAAGTTTTTTGGTACCCCAGACATTGCAACTACTTTATTTTTTATGTGGTGTATCTTTTTTTCATTTACTACTACTGTAGAGACAAGAGCGTCGGCAGAAAATTTTTCAGGGGGGGGAAGGGGACCAATAAGAATAGAGCCAGTATCAACTACCAAAAATAAAAGATTATTTGAAATTTTAGATTTTTAAGAGCCCATGCAAGGACCTCAGCTATTTAATCGGATTACAATCAGCATTGCAAATTATCATTCACCATCAAATGCTTCAAAGTTGACTATTAGATTTGCCGTTTAACAAAAAAAAAAAAAAAACTTGCTATAAGTTACAGTATCATAATCAAATTTATCTGTTTAAAAGCGAAAAAATTTTACATCGGCAGTTATTATATACAATGAACTTTCAGTTAATATGCATAAATTTTTTGATAAATATCTTTCTTTGTAGACAGAAGTGTCTTGTATCATTTTATTCAAAGCCTGCCTTGCGAATACCTATAGTAGTTGCAGGGGCGGGCAGGGCCACCGAGAGGGGGTGCAGGGGGGAGCAATGACCCCAGGGCCCATGGGCTTCGGGAAGGCCGTTGGCTTTAGCGGAGCCAACACAGGGCCCATGAGCTCGAGAGGGCTCAAAATAACACTGAGAGTGAGAAATCAGCATGTGAGGCCTGAAGACCTTTTTTTTGTTGTCGGAGATCACGTAATTTCGACCGAAAAAAACGTTAGAATTTCGGTAAAGACCTTTTTTTTGGAGATCACGTCATAATTCGGACAAAAATGCGGCATTTTCTCCGTCTGTTTTGGAGTTAACAAAACCGGAAATCCGTCATATTTGAGCTGGTCCCGGGCCCACTTTCGGCTATCGGCGCCCCTGGGGGCGGGGTAAGCCTAATGATGTAAACTGGACAAGGGCGTAGGCAAAATTGTTAACAAAACAGATAATATTCCAGCGGTAGCAACCCAGTTTTCTTTCGACATTTTCTTGCAACGGTACTAGAGTGTAATCCTCCAGCGACGAGCCCTCTTGATAAAATCTTGCGGTTTAATCGTTAAAAAGCTTTTTTCAACTTCAAGCGCACTAAACGTACCGAATGTGTCTATTTTGTTTGACACAAAATTTTTCCTTGTGTTTTATCGAGTCTAAAAGTGTCTTTTGCCATATTTGCTGCAACATATTTTTTAAACAGCTAAATAATAGTATAGCCGATTAAACGTAGCATATTATCTGCATTAAAACAAAGCAAACCAACAAGTTTTCAACATACTGTTACTAATAATACAAAAAAAATTAACGCCATATTCCTTTTTAAGAAAGGCCATGACTTATGTTTAATCTTTGTTTCAATACTTTTTCTGGTCCAGGCGTATAAAATAAGAACTTCAGAAGAAAATTCAAAAATTGGCCTTGCCCTTTCTGCCTCGAAGCTTTTGTGGTGTCAAACATTTTGCCTAGTAGAAGTTTTAAAACAAACAATTATTTGCCCAAGTAAAAACCAAATGTAGTGCGCCTGAAATCAATCCAGTTTCCTCACAAAAAGTAGTTGGGTATATACCCATGCACCAAGCCACCGACGCTTCCATAACCGAGTGCGATGTGCCCGTTGAACCACTCTTGTTTAAGCCCTGGCAAAAATACCCAATGTTAAAAAGCAGCTTTTAACGTCGTAAATAATAATTCAAGCCGTCTGGTTGAGAAGCAAAATCGTTTATGACTTAGTGATTTCTTGAATGTTTTCTTTGACTTTGTTTCTCTGTTCGCTAATCATACACAGTCCACTAGTGCAGTGGTCGGCAACCAGCGATCCGCGGACCGGTGCCGGTTCTTTGTAACATCTTGTAACGAAATAATTCCAGTTTACAGGAAGTATTAGAATAATTCAGCTTTGTTACAGCAACAATAAAACGCAAATATATCATTTATCATTTCACAGTGAATATTTGAATTTGCTATCGTTCCCCATTGCCGCAGACTTACGTTTTCATTGCTAAACATTAGTTTTTTTGAAAGCCGGTCCGCGAAATTATTTTCGTTTTTAACCGGTCCGCAGTATAGAAAAGGTTGCCGACCAGGGACGTATTTAGAGGGGGGCATTGGGTCATGGCCCCCCCCTTTCGGTCGCCAGGATAGTATAATTAGCATTGAATAGTATGCAAAATTGCGGCATGGCCCCCCTTTTTGCAAGTTGGGCAGAAGCTTTGATAACACAAAGGGTATGTTTTATAGGTTTGTTTTAGGCCTGCACCCAACTTTGGGCAAATAATGGGACTGAATTTGAGTGAAGACCTTTTTTTTTGCTCTTCACCTAATTTTGGGCAAAAAATCGGACTAAATTTGAGTGAAGACTTTTTTTTTGCTCTTTACCTAATTTTGGGCAAAAAATCGGACTGATTTTGGGTGGAACAATTTATTCTAATCTTTATTCTTCTCAAATTTTCTGAAGTTCCTGCCCCCCCTCCCCCCTTTTTCAAATTCCTGCGTACGCTACTGTTGCCGACCCCTGCAGTAGTGCGATCTTCTCCAGAGGTTGTTCGGAGCCAAGTTTTCACTCGCCTCGAAGTGCTGAAAGAAACCCTCCAAAGTACAAGTATAGTAGATGGCAAAGTTAAGGCAATTAACAATGCATGTCGAACAGCAGAATAGAACTACCAGTCTCGAATTATTATTTTATTTAATGATCTGCTTTTTAACATTTTCAAGTTCGTTTAAATGCTTCCACATATCATACCACGTGAGAGCTTCGATGCAAAATTCGCTCTGCTTCGGCCTTTAAATCTCTCGACGAAGCAACTGCTCGTGTAGGGTGCAACATCAGCAAGCGATTAGGCACAAAATTTGAATCGTCTATTATTTTTTCACGAAACACCGATTTAACTATTCACAAAATTAACCGTTTTGTGGGTGTAGCACCATGACCTCTTTCTAAGCGCAGACCAGCGCACCAAAGGAAGAAACTTAGACGATCGATGATAGTTGAGATGGTTCCGCAACACGAGGGCTTGTTCAAGGACTCAGGGCATCATGTTTGAAAATCCAAGGGAGCCATGGCCCCCTTGCCGACGCCTATCAGCGCCGTAACTAAAGCGTTGTTCTAGGGGGGGAGGGGCAAATTTTTTCGCAGGTGGGGCCACAAAATTGAGCAAGTTGGTGCTGATCTCGGAAAATCAAAACAAAAAAGTCATCGCGTCAAATTGGTCCACATAACTCCAAGTTCTCTGTTGATTTCGAAAATAAAAAAAGGTCATCACGCCAAATTGGTCTGCTTAAACTTCAAGTACTCTGATGATCTCAAAAAAAAAGTCATTGCGCCAAATTGGTCTACTTTTCTGCGAGTTCTCTGTTGGTCCCAAGAAAGCAAAAGCCAACGACTTGAAACTGCCGCTAGAAAAAGGGCAGTTTGGGGGGGGGGGCGCCGCCCCTTTTACCCCACTAGTTGCGGCCCCGACGCTATGCTTACAGACGAGCGAAATCTCACCCAAATGACGTTTAACAACTTAAAAATGGCTTTTTTGAAAAAACACAAAAGTCGTCCAGCGGCTGGTGAAGGCAAATTTTAGCTATTCTTCCCACTTAGCAAACTCCGGGTTACGCGCCCGAACCTTCCTTATGCTTCAGTAGGTTCGGTACTGGGTTAAAATCCCTCTTTCATAGCTTTAGACAGATGCGCAACCAGGATTTTGCTAAGGGGTGGGGGCTTCAACAAACTCAAATTTTTTTTGTTCCAAATTCGTCTTACTTATACGGCGGTGCTGATCAAACTTGTGCTGTTCATTGCAGACGGGGGTCTGGAGCGAAGCCCTCAGCTGCTGGATGATTTTTCAGAAAAAAGATCCATTTTCACGTTGTTCGCACCACAGTTCCACGTTTTTTAGAGGCATTTTAAAGAATTAAATTGCACAGTCCCTTCAAATCCCTTACTTACTGCTTAAGTTCAACACGTTTAAACGCTTGTATTTTGGCTAAAATCTTTTGACTTGGCTGAGGGTTGGGGGCTGAAACCCCCTTAGCCCTCCCTCGATGCACCACTGGCCTTGGATGTAAACCAAAAATTTAGCCTCAACCAAACCAGTAAAGGGGGCTAAACAATAAAGTTTTTTCAAATGTCTCTAAAATGTCATCCAAATGACAATAAAATAGCTTTAGAAGAGATTTGGTCTCTGGCTCTATAACAGTAAAAACCAAAGCAGAATACACGAAAATCACTAAATTTAATGATTTCACTGTGTATAATAGCTATTTAAAATTACAAAAAACTGCCAGTACCTAGGGGGCAAAGCTCACTGGCGTAACTGACGGGAGGCAAATGCCTTCCTGACCCTTCAGATGCAACCAACTTCTAGAAAAAGCAAACGACAAACGCGGAAAAAATTACGTCATCAATATTTGACGGATAAAAGCAAGATCTACAGCATTTTTTTGAACTTTATCTATTGTAAACTCGACCATATAAAAACGCAGACCTTTTTTTCTCTAAAATTGACAGAATGCAGCGAATTTGTGGTATAGCTTGCCACCCAGTCTGGCTTAAACTTCTAAGTTTTGCCACTGAAGAGGCACCATAGCTTTTGGAACCCCAGATTCCCTGACTTCTGTTAGTTAAGCACTCAATGCCATTAAAAATTTGCGGAACTCAATGAACACACCAATTTAGCTCAATAACAATATATTTCGCGTTCAAAATTGCCAGTAAATTTGTTTCCGAATACTGCTGCGTACAAAACACAAATTTACACAAAATCAAATAAGCAGTAAATTAATTCCGCAAAAAAAGCGGTAAGATTAGCTACGATTTGAAGGAAGCAAAAACTTGGTAGAAAAACCAGCCAAAATTGAGCATTACACTTGTTCTAATTTAATGGCTGTCTATAGAGAGATCACTGTAGGCTAAAGATAACAAAAAGTAATACATTCCAGATGGCGAAAAAGCGCGAAAGTCTATCTCCTTCACTAACCCAACGCCAACAGTTATTTGCTGTTGGAAACATTCGCCTAATAGCCATAAACGATTGTTAGTTAAAAGCTGTTATTTTAAGAATTTGTAACACCGAAATTAACAACCTTAATATAGTACAGTAAAAAATCATTAAATAACAGAAAAATTTAGGCAATTGTATTCATGCTCGACATTATGATTTATTTATAGGGGTTAAGATTAGCGTATTTAGAAATATGCCTACGATAAGTAATTGCAATTTAATTCGGTTTTAAAATCAATGCAAAAAAATAAAAAACTTTAATGGCCAATAATTTCTAGCACGAAGTACACGACGCCCAATTTTACTCAAGGACCGCTTTCCAAGATTTTCACTATGCCACAAAAAGAGTACAACCTTACACTAATACAAGTAATAAACAATGAGCAATTGAGCATAGTTGTCATCGAGTAGCAAAATGGTGTCAGAAGGTGGCTTCGAAGAAGCGGAAGTCCTTGAAACCAGTAATTTTTAATAAAACAAATTTCAAGTTAACGAACATCAAACGCTAACTTATTGCAGTAAAAATTCTTTTCAGTCTATATTCCTCCAAGGGGAGAAAACGGATTTAAGCAAAATTAAAGCAATTATGACAGTGTGTTTTAAGACTTAGGCTAGATATTAATTTTAGTTGTTTTAAAGTTCACTAAGAGACAGCAGCCAACCGTTAACAGCCAAAATGCTCTGTTGACTAGGAAGTTAAGCCCCCCTTTCCCACCTCCAGCATAGGCTTGTTTCATGCATTCATTATAAGTTGCGAAAAATATTAAGACATTTAGCTACGTTAAGATTACATCAATTAAGTAACTAGAGAAAAGGAAAAGAAAAAAAAACTATCGGGGACAAAACGCAGGTACGTTAAAGCAACGCTAACAAACGCAATTACGCATAGAACATGGAAAATATGCTAATGCATTGCTTTTACTCGCAATGACAAACCGGAAAAGTGTTACGTCACTTTTCCGCAAACTGAACAAGCTTTGATAGACTAGCAGCAAACAACTAGAACGTATTGTGACGTCATTTTTAAAGTTGGAAAAAAAGCAAAATCCAAGATTTAATCGACTTTTGCAGCCAAAATTTAACACAACACTGCATGACATTTTGTACCAAGCGAAACACCGAGGCAGCTATCTCCGAATAATAGCTTGAATACCACCAATTTGCAACTATCGCGTCCAAACGGATTAATAACTCCAACGTTTTGAGAATAAGCAATGTTGTCCCGGAAGTGCCCATGCAAATAGATAAATAAAATATCGTTTTGTTTGATTTTAACAAATCATTTCGAAAAAAATCAACTACGAACAGTCAAACATATACGACCGTATGCATAAACGTAGATTAACTTGAATCCGCGAAACAACAAAACTTTAGGGAAAAAGTTTGGTCAAATAGCTGCAATTATGACGTATATGAGGGATTACTTTTCTAAACTTGCGAATGCAGTTTAACAACTGATGATCCTAGGATTAAAGTTAATCCATGCGGGTGCATACAATCCTTAAACTGTTTATGTATTCACAAAAGCGTCATTCAATTTAGAAATAAGAAAGCTGGCAATAAAACAATACCGTCCCTAAATGGAACCGAATAGTTTAACTACTGGTAGTTTTTTGAAATGTTGTAACGTATTTTCCAAACAGTCACATGAAATCAAAAGGCACCAGGTTCATCAAATAATTGCTTAGTTGGCATAAAAGCCTATTTTCACAGAGCAAAACTGACAAAATTACCAATGTCTAACACACGGTTTGAGCATGGCGCAAAATTTGTTATACACATGTTCAAAAGTGAAAAAAAAGTTTGGGCTGTTAGTTGATATAAAGTGCACACATGCGCACTACACTGTACAAATTAAACGATATTACAACGCCTTCGCTTTTTAGGTTCAGGGGGCTCAAGGGCAGCCAATATAGCTTCGTCAAAAACATTCTTAAGTCCTTTCTGCAAAAAAATAAAATAAACTAATGGTTACACAGCAATTAAAACTTCTTGTAAAACGCTGAGCACTAATCATAGACCACATTTTTTAAACCAATGAACTTTGGGTTGAGGCAGCCTGTTCTTAAATTTTCACAAAATATCAGCCTCATTTGTTCTTAATTTATGCTTAAATTTAGTTGGAGAATAAAGTGACAACAAATACACGCTAGCTTCGGTAAAAGTTGTCGTTGGTATGACCGTGGTTTTTGAAATAGTCTTTAGACAAACCAACATGGCAATGCAGAAAAGACCCAAATCTGCTGAATACCTACTTCAAAATACATTGTACCGACTTATGTTTTTGTTTATTTTTCATGCCGAAGCTGGCCTTGTTTCTAAACTGTTTTTAATTTTTTAGCAAATATGAAACGCGGGTTCTTATAAAAAAAGTGTTCTTGGGAATTAGTGTTATTAGTGTTCTATGATATGAAAATTCGAAATCTCCAAAAGTATTTTCTCATGCTCGGTTGTGATTCCAATCGTCCAAATTTTACAGTAAACTAAGATGGAAAAAGTATATGTCTTAAAGGACCTATTTTTGGAAGAAGGGCCTTGGTAGATATTGATAGCTTGGAGCATTTAGAGCAAGCGCGAAAATTGTAAAATGATTTTCAAGTTAACTTGGAATTTTTTGCTTTTTACGTTGTGTCACAACATTTGCAGTTTTACTAAAATGGGAGTGGCTTCAATCGATTTACTTCAATGTGCAACATATAAGCCTATCACTGTCGCAATAAATTGAATTTAACAGCAATTCTCTTATTGCACTTATAGCAGTAGAAATTTCATTCAATCTTTTGTAATCACGTGAATTAACTGCATATAATGCGGTCACTAGCGGTCAATTTTGATCATGTCCGAATATTCAGATTGTAATCAAAAATAAGCAGTTTCCAGCCCTAAACATCAACAATTACTGTGGAATATAACAGAAAAAATTTACAACCATTACACTGACCAAAAAATAAACGCTACTACAACTATAGTTTAATGTAGAAACAACAAAACAATTTGAATTTTAGACATACGTGGACAGGATAAATTGACTTGTTTTTTTTTCGGTCATTGACCAACATTTTTAGTAAATGACCGATACAAACTTAGTTATTTTGATCAACTGACCCAAAAAAGAAAAAAAATTGCATAATTTCTGCTTGAAAGGCTAAACTTGTGCTTGCACTAGCAAAAATGACCCAAAGTTTCTGAATGACCGAACAAATATTTTCAAACTCGGATATTCGATCAGACAATTCGAGTTAGAAAATAAACCAAGACTGAACAGTGCTTATCGTTGTAAATCGACTTCCTGGGAAAATAAATTTCTCGGTGCAGTTAAAAAGCCAATCTGCCTCCAACCTGTGACAGCTGAAGCAGCTAGATGGCGCTATTTCAAGCTCTTAGTTCTCATCAGTATCTGATGATCGAGGTAAAGGCTTCTGAAGAGGACAACAGCGTTGTGCGGCTCTGTGAACAGGACCTTTTCTTCATGCGTACACTTTTTACATCGTTTTTCAATTCTGGTTCTTGCTTTACCTTTTCAGTTCCTTCCTTTTTCGACAACAGGCCGAAAACAAGGCAGAAAAATAGGTATATCGAAAGTCTTTACAAGGGAATGAATACAAAACATAACCAGAATGTTGATCCATTTAAAGAGAACTGCAAGCAAAATCAATAGGATTTTAAAAACCAATGCAATACTACCGGTATTGCATTATATTTACGCTGACTCCTTTTTTCTTGACCCAACTGTTTCAGAGAGATTCTACTTCAAATATAACATCGAGTCCCCAGACTTGTATTACTGAGATCTTGGCCGAGATCACTTTGTCCACTCCTGGAGGATATATGTTCAAACTGGCGCCTGTTCTGGTTTAAACTGATTAGTATGCAACTAAACGACTCAATATTCTAGTAAGTGGTTCGTTATGATGGCACCAATAACGTCAGTGTTGCCCTTCTAGAATCGTAAATGTTGGGCTCAAGTCGGGCGCACACGACTGTGTTTGAAGTAGAGCATCTCTGAAATAGTTAGGTTAAAACTTAAAAAGAATCTAGTTCAGCGTAAATATAA
The DNA here is from genome assembly GCA_963965965.1 of Trididemnum nubilum. Taxonomy (NCBI): domain Eukaryota; kingdom Metazoa; phylum Chordata; class Ascidiacea; order Aplousobranchia; family Didemnidae; genus Trididemnum; species Trididemnum nubilum. The sequence continues at coordinate 17,602,731 of OZ014471.1, read as the reverse complement.
TGGAACAATTGTACAAATGCTAAAAACCCATTGATTTTGCTGCTGTCCTACTTTAAGCTAATTTACGTCAAAATTTAAGAATTGCCCGTTCATACAAAAAATTGCAAAATCGTTAGTCACTTCAATTGGCTATACTATGTATTTAAGTCATAAAGTTGCTGAAGCAAATTATGACGCAAACTCGACGTCTTTTCCAATAAAAGCTCTTTCTGTCACGAAATGACATTTGACAGAGCGGCATGATGTGAGGTAGAGTGCATAGCAATCAAAAGAGAAGCTCAAATTTTGTTCCTTTAGCTTTAATATCGAAAAATCGAATCCCTCAAAGAGATAAAGTCATGCATTCTTTTTGTTCAATATCATGCTATGTAAAAGTTGTATTGTAGTTAAAAATTTAAGTCATGACATAACTCTTTTTTCACGCCGTGGATAATTCTGCCATTTAAGGGTAAAATTATCATTTCCATATTAATACATTATGTCACTTCCAATTTTACTCTATGCTGACTCACTGCCTGTTAATAGAAGGTGTGTTTTGATGTTAGGTATTAAATATGTTGAAAATAATAGCAAATTCTTTTCCATGTCAATCCACACATTTTTGGACTTTAGCAGCTGACTCCAAGATCAAGACCGCTAGCGTTATATGATAAATAAAAAGACTAATTCTAGCTTAATTTCGGCTTACATGTTTGTCGTGACTCGTGATAATTGTATAACGACAAATTAATTTGCACTCTAGTTTTGCGTTCATTTAATCAATGTGTTGTTGTAATGCCACTTATAAGCAGCACCACATATAGTTTAGAATGTTTTGCTTGTTATCTTTATATCTGCTACCTACGCTAAGTCACAAGGCTTCCTTCTATTGTAACACCTTGATTTTTTGATCAGCAATTACAAAGCTTTATGAAACCATAATGCTTGAACTCCGAGCCGTTTGAACGGAAATGAAACCTAATATTCAATTTTTCGTGGTGTTTTGGAGCCTTGATTGTTTTTAAAACCCAATACTGGTATCATATCTTTGCTTAAAACTGGTTGCTCAAAGGAGACCCAGCAATGGGAGTTACGCCAACAAGAAAAGAGCTAGCTGCTACTATTGAGCTGATACGTAACAGCATATTAGCATTTTTATGAGGTACAAACCGACTTATTTTTAATTTTTCCGATGTTTATTAAGGGAAATTACCAAGTTTTAAGTGGGAACACTTTTAAGTGAAATTTTAAGTGGGAACAAAGAGTTAAGCTTCTTCCAAAACTGAGTTTGTGCTCACTTACAGTCGCTAAAACGTTCGCAAATTTACCACTTTGAGCACACTTGTATTCAAATATTTAAATATGACATCTTCAAACAAAGGCTATGGAAACGTTTTAACTACATTTGCGATATTGTCGATAAGAATCGCTTAACAAACGATTAAATTTCTGGGCATTTTAAAGATTTAATAATTCATTCATTACCGTACTTTCAACGAAAATAAAAATGTATTAGAATGTAACCAAAAAAAGTTCAAATAATCTTAATTGAGATTTGGAAGATGTTCAGAAATATTTCAATGCATACATTGAGCGGTAGTACAGGAAGAGGAAGACCAAAATAAACGTGGAAAAAGCAAGTAGAGAATGAGATGAAAAAAATGGGCGGGTGAAAGATGATTCATGTGATCGAACAAAATGGCGAGGCGTGGTAAAGACAATGACCATACGAAATCCGGCCAACTCCGTCGACCGGGACTATATACCGGATCCAAAATGTGGTGATGATGATGACACAATATAAACTAATCAGTTATGAAAAAAAATGCAGGAATTCTAGTTTCAAAAACTGACATACCGTACATGCAAAAATCACACTGTTTTGTATCATTAAAAAATATGCATGCAATTTCCATTGGCTTGCAAAAACATTAATGCATAAATAATGACTAATCACATAATTATAGAAGATAAAATGTTATAAATAACATTACGAAGCACGCACTCTGCTCCGCCAAATAACAGGCCTTGAAAAACGAGCGATTCAACAACTCAAAATGAGAGTCTATCTTGACATGCAAATTTAGCGAACTAAACCATCCTCAAGCCAGTGCTTTACCATTGGTTAAAGAAGTGCAGGTTAAAAGAGCTCTATTTAAACAAGACTACATCCTTTTTTAGATGGTTTGCTTGATGGAGGGTCCAGAGCAGCAAGAATCGATTCATCAAAGACATTTTTAAGGCCTCGCTGCAGTATTAAAAATAAAAAATGTATTTCTTATTACAACAACACTTCAGTATCATTATCAGCATGGAATAATAGTTTGAAACACTCTGTTTGCAAAAATTTATTTGCTTTTAATTTTAACCACAACTTAATGTCAAAAAGCCGTCCAATTTGCAAGTTTCCAGTTTAACGATGTGATTAGTCTATGGCTGATTTTAGTATTTTAAATAGAAAATGTACAACAAATTAGCTTTTCTGGGTATCAACCACCCAGAAACAATTTTTTTGCGCTAAGCATAGCAGATCATTGGAGCTCAATAACATACGATATAGAAAGCAATAATGAAAAGTTCTAGAGATAATTTGACCATTCAATGTTTTAGGAAAAAAGCGTTCAAAAGTTTCTTTATAGCAGTGGCAACACTAAAAGCAAAAGGACCCTAATTCTTAATAAAAACATTCTCCATCAATAGTATAGAGGAGAGTAATTATAAGTTTAAACAAAATGACATCTTACCTGAGTTAAAGCAGAGCATTCAACATATTTCACGGCTTTGAGGTCTCGTGCTAGTTTATCACCCATATCTGGGGTGATGGCTTTTTGTTTGTTTTTAGAAAGCTTTTCTATCGTCCCAGCATCATCCCGTAAATCCACTTGCGTTCCGACTAATAGAAAGGGGGTTTTTGGACAATGATGAGTGATTTCTGGCACCCACTAAATTGTACGAACAAGATTTAATAAGGTTCAATACTTTTTTTATTACCATTAACCACTTTTTTAAAGAACGATGCATCATTAATTAAACCTCAAAGAGTTTCAAAGCATGATCCTAGCTAATAAATCAAAGGAATTGGCTACTTTAATTGATGCCATTTAATGCCCATGTTTATCAAAATTGTGCCACTTTCCAACTGCAGGTATTTGGATGAGTCAAATTCATTAGATTTATGCTATTAACTTATCAAAGACCAAGCTTGTTAGCTTTGTGAGATCTACCTTTTGAACCCTATCAGACTTTAATAAAACGGAGTGCTTGAGTATATACTTCTGAGGATTTACCTAAATATCCAGATTACGGTAACTGTCATCTATGGATAGAAAACGATAATACATGAGATGGCATGGTTAATGCTAATACCGGTATTTCTAATCAAAATGTATTATAAATTGATCTTACAGATGTGGGACCCTACAACTCGGAAAAGAAAACTTGCGATCTTTTACAACATGGTGAGAACACATACGATTCTTATACTTGTTCTAAATAAAAATTACTATTAGGCTTGGTCAATATTGCGTAAAAAATCGTGAGTGCATGAGTGCATTTTGTTTATTTTAACAAACAGGCAGCATATATGCTGGCAAGGCAATATGCTGGGCATGCCAAATTTTTTTAAAAATAAACTAAAATTAAGCTCGTATGCCGACAATTTTCGTCTTATGTTTTCAACAATTTAACTTTGCAAACTTCGAACAATTCAACAATGCAAATTTACCTTTTCTTTTATGTTTTCATATGAAGAAGGCGATACAACTGAAAAGCATACTAGAAACACATCGGTTTGTGGGTAACTCAGTGGTCTTAAACGATCGTAATCTTCTTGGCCTATAGAAAAAAAAAAAGAGCTAGCAATGTACTGTTAGTCTGTTATTATGATGAAGAATTGAATACCTGCATGAAATGATCAAGCTTAAATGTGTACCAGTACTCTTCATTAATTCTGGACGATATATAACAAGTAGAGTTAAAATGCTTTGGCCCCAAAACACTGATGCATTCAAAGCCATTACATAAGTTGATGGGAGACAGTTAACTGCTGTATTTCCAACACAAAACACGAATATATAATTACTAATTTAGTTTATTCACAGCTTCTACCAAAACTTTTTTATAATCAAGCAACTTAAACATGTTAACAGTGAAGACTATGTGATGCACAGATTATTGTAATAAACCACTAAGTAGTATATACATCGTACTTTGGGCAAAAGCCCCAAATTACCCAGATAACTTTGAACATGATTTGTTTTTAAAAAAATATAATCCAAATTTAAAAACAATTACGTACCTGCAGTATCAAATAATCCTAATGTGTATGGTTCACCACCAATCATAACAGTGACAGCATAATTGTCAAAAACCTAAAAACAAAACTCTAATCTATTTGAGTAGTTCCGCAGTTACATTAATTTTTTTTCATGTTTAAAAGATTATTGAAATAATAAACATTTAAAAAATTACCAGTAATAATCGATGTGTTGTAGCTTTGCTAAATATTAACTTTGAAACTAAGACTTTTATAAAGAAAAGTTTTATTTCACCAAAGTTTCAATATGTCGGTACTTTTTTTTATCAATTCTGAGTCAAAGCTAACCATAACTCAAATACTTATTCTCAAATTAATTTTAGTCTAACCCCACGCTTGAACAAGCAATGAAAAATGGGCTGAAAGTGACTCCTCATGTTCATATCAGCCTCTTTAACTTAAAATTTTCTGTCAAGACAGTCACTCTTTTTCATAAACTGATCTTAAATGAAATAGAATTTGGCAATTTTATATGTGAAATTGATAAATAATTCGCCTTTTAATATCTTCCTACAAATTTTCACTTGCTACATAAGCATTAGACACCTACTAAAATTTTTGTTTCTATTACCATAGTTACAAATATTTTAGCTATCAATGCAAAACAAGCATGAGTTTTTTGCAAAAATAGCATTAAATCCATACATTTCTAATTTATATTATAAACCAGCTTAAATTTAACCTCAGGCTAAAAATAATAAATTGATAATAATCAATTGATCATAATTATCGAAAAAATGAATCCTATCAAGCCAAAGACCAGACTTACCGTTGGTACATATTCTTGAGGAAACTTGTTTGTTGTGTAGGAAATGAGTAAACATGTTTTTCCTACAGCACCATCCCCAACCACGACACATTTGATAGTTTGCATAATTGAAAACTTTTAAACTAAACTCTTCAAATTTTAAGAAATAAGCAGTTTAAATGCTTGCACCAATCTAACCAACTATGCTATAAAAAATCTGAAAATCAATAATTATCATTTTTTGAAAGAAATACAAATCACGTGGTATACACTAGTGTAGGCTGCAAGCCAATGCAGGAATGGCCAAATGTTTTGAGCAACAGGCTGCATTACACCTGTTTGTGCTTGTATGGGGCACACCAAATCTGAAGTCAATTTTGTTGGGAAAAATCGTTTTTTACTGGGTTCTAGAAACTGTTTGGTGAAATTTTAGGTGAAGACAAAAAAAGATCTTCACTGAGTTTTATGCATATTTTCAGACCAAAACAAGGTCTTCACTAAGATTCCATGTCAATGCTCGGCCAAATTCATTTCCATTTAAGTCTCATGACCAGTCATGGGCCACATAATATCCTTACACCGGCTGCATGCAGATAGAAAAACACAGTTTGGGCATCTTTGCACTCGTGGCACAACCAAGATGGACTGAAAGGCAAAGCACTTATCCTTAGTCTACACACCAGTGTTCACAAAAAGGTTGCTGACCCCTGGTTTACAGGTTTTGCAACAGTGTTCCCTTCAACTTTTTGGCTAATTGGCGAGTGCCCAAAATTTTTTGAGACAATTGTGCCAAAAACTGTAAAAAGACATTAATGTGCCCTAAATTTTGTACCAATCCCGTATTAAAGCATACTAAATATCATATTTCTACAAATTAGATGACTTTTCTAAAGCTATCTTTAACATATTACATAAAATTACTTGCCCTTTTTCCAACAAATCACTGAATCCCAAGACAAAAATCGACCTAGAAGGAACACTGTTTTGCAAGTTAGTGTATGTATTACTGGTATATCTTTGGAAAAAAATTCTTAGAGCTCCAAGCCATTCCCCTTACAAAATACTGGTTGCACAGTGTATTAATACAAATACAGAAAAACATAGGTGGGCAAGTTAATGCAAAACGTTAGCTTCGTTAACCACTAGTCCAGTAACAAACTTTATACCTTCATTAAAGTTGATTTGCTATTTTCAACTTTAATTAACGGAAGTTAATGAAGTCCGTTAATTTGTTAATATTTTGCGTGTAATTAACATTTCTTTTTAATCACTCACTTCTAGAATTTGTAATGACACTGTTGAGCTGATTGTAAGGAAATATTTATTGCTATGGTGGTCTTCTTGTGTTTTGGAAGTTACATTTTACAGTCTAATATAATTTCAAGATAAAAATAGGTTCAAATGCACCAACAAAGCTGCAATCGGAAAACCTTTGGACATTGCAAACAGCAATAATTAATAGACCAATGAGGCTGCAGCTTATTATTTGCCACAAAAAAGAACTCCTTTCTTTGCTTTTTAACAAGTGTTACATGTGCAAACTGGTTTGTACCAGTACGATGAATTAATGTTGCAAGATAATAGCAATAAAAACTTTAACAAAAATTAACTTAACGGAAGTTAATTTAGTCCGTTAACATAAAAAAACTTTTTAACAAATTAACAAGTCAATGAAAAAGTTAGCTTCGTTATCACAAATTTGTGCCCACCTATGCAGAAAAATAGTACGCTCCCAACATATAAATATATCACAATACAAATATGAGTATATAGGCTATCTAATTAAATGGTGGAAGTCAATAACGAAAACAGAGTTTAAAAAATTCTGGTATGTTGAATATTACTTGTAAAGATGACCGAAAAAAATCATTTGTGACAGTCAATTCTATACAGTAAGCACTACTATGCCTATTCAGAACAGTCTGCTGAGTTGTTAGAATATCTAATATAATTATTTTTGAAAATACTGTATAATCATAAAATCAAAAAGGATAACTTAACTACAGGTAAAAAAAAAGCCAAAGATATTTTTACGAATACCATAGAACTGCTTGAAAACCAGTACAAGTAACTTCATATAGAACTTAATCGTTTTGCGTGCTTCTTGCCCAAAGGCCACCAGCGTAGAAGCCCAGGAAGAGCCACCAAAACTGCGACTACTTAAAAATAAGCAATGCAAAAAAGTTATCCTCACACAAGATTTGAACCTGCAGCCTTTGGATTTCTGGTCCACTACTCTACCACTTGAGCTATGGAGGATGTCTTTTCACGTGCTTAATAAATCGCTATTCGCTAAACCCAGTACTATGATGCTGATAATAATTGAATTGTGTTGTTTTGATGTTTGCAGGCAAGGGTTTTAATATTTAATCCTTTTACGTGCTTCTGGCCCAAAGACCACCAACGTGAAAGACCAGGGAAGATCCACCAGAACCGCAGCTACTTAAAAAGCAAGCAATGCAAAAAAGTTACCCTCCCACAGGATTTGAACCTGCAGCCTTTGGAAACTTGTGGGAGTATAACTTTTTCACATTGCTTGATTTTAAGTAGTTGCCGTTGTGGTGGCTCTTCCCTGGGCTTTTGCGTTGGTGGCCTTTGAGCCAGAAGCATACAAAACAATTAAATGTTAAACCTCTGGCCTGCCAATGTCAAAACATCACAATTCAATCATTAGCAACATCATAGTACCAGGTTTAAATAGCCCAAAACTAAGCATGCGAAAAGACATCCTCTCTAGCCCAAGTGGTAGAGTAGTGGACCAGGTTTAAATCCTGTGGGAGGATAACTTTTTCACATTGCTTGTTTTACAGTTATTGCTGTTCTGGTGGCTCTTCATAGAGAACATTAACCCAAATCCCAATCTTGACCCTTCAAGAGATTGTGACACTTTTTCTTAAGTTAATACAATGTAAATAACAAACATCTGAAGTTTGCGTCAGGGCTGCAAAAGCACCAGTTTTTGAACTACTTTCACCTTTATTGTTTCCACTTCCACTACTTGATGACCTAATTTTAATTCCTCCAGATATGTCAGAATTAAACGGTTTATGTTACCGGTACCATCATCTTGAAAACATAATATAGATCAAAATATGCAATTGGTTTGTCATTGCAAAGATCTGAGCATAAGCATATCCAGGAATTTGTATTGGGAGCGACCAAAAAGCAAAACGTACCAATGCATGCCGCATGGTCATATGGAGTGTTCCTTTTTAAGTTTTGGTGAGTTGGCGTGCCTTCAAAAAATTAGCGATTTTGTATGGAAACAATACAAAATTCAAAAATGAGTCGCTCAATAAAAATGCTGATTTGCTGATTAAAATCGACTTAATGTGAACATAGGTCATACGTTTCGTCAGCTGATACCAGTTTCGTAGCTATTCAGCAAAAATTTGAAAAAAAGAAGTGAGTACTTATTGGGGTCAAGAAACAGATTTCCAAGCACTAAGAATAGCAACAGTTTAATCACATATGCTCTAAAGTGCAATTAATCTTTACTTATGTGATTTAGGTATCCAGGGCAAAGCCTAAACAAAGGCAAATTTTTTTTTAGATAATTCGATTTTACTGTATATGTGGCTTTGCTCCAAATTTCTGCATAGCAACATGTATTTTTAACTCTACAAACCCTGCAAAAATTTTTTGGTTATAAGATTATAGATAGAGATGGGCATTTCAGAATAGTTCACTATTCCAGAATTATTCCAAATAGCTAAAACCAAATCCAGAATACCGAATCCCTATTCTGGTTTAAACAAACTTAATTTGCTGAAAAAGTGAAAAACCAGTCAACCACCATCGATATTCAGAAAAAATTAATTCAACGATTTGCTTAATTAAAGCAGCACTTTATTGCAGTGCATGACATTGAGTGCTTTTAAATGTTTACCACTTAGTTGCGTTCTTAATTCGCTCACAGTCAAGCCTGCACTGAAGAAACACCATTTGAAAGAAGCTGATGTTGCAGGAATGCAAAGGTATTTAGAAGCAAGTTGCTTCAAATAAATAAGTTGAGAATTTGTGGACCACCATTTCACGTTTCCAGCTCAAAAAGTTTGAATTTTGGAGGGCCCCGTTTTGGAGAAACTTTTCTTTATATTTGCCTACCCAGAAAATTTCACGCGCTTTGCGTGAGTGATTAAAATTTTTGAATTTTGGCAGCCTCGTTTGGGGGACCCCCATTTTGGTAACTCCAAATTTTGTCAAATTTTATCTTTTCCTTATATTTACGTACCTTAAAAATTTCTTGTCTAGCTTAAAAGGTTAAAAAGTTTGAATTTTGGAGGGCTTGTTTGGAGGAAACCCCATGATGGCATCTCCAATTTTCATTACGTTTAGTTCATTTTTAATGTCTAATCATTACGAAAAATTTGATCCACCTAGCTCTAACAGTTTAAAAATTTTTAATTTTGGACTACTAGATTGAGAGGGATCCACCCAAACTGGCACCCCTGATTTCTGTCACACAAAAGTCGTCCTGATATCTTCAATTGCGCCAACTTTGAATACAGTGCGTTTAGCGGTTTAAAAGTAGATAGCATAGAAAAAAGCAAAAAAAGAATGAAAAAAGATGCAAAACAAGAAAAATAATTTTCAAGCTGGAGTTACCGAACATAACCAAAAGAAAGGCAGTTGATAGTGTGCTCAAAAACTGCAAACCAGTTTTCATCAATATCGGTAATTACCGAGATATATTGGTTCAAATTCGTCAACTTTTTGCCCATTTTCGGCCTGTAAAACTTTGGTCACAAAACCGGGCGCCTTTAAACTTGATTTGCATAAAGTATTCATAAGCATCAACATTTGTTCAAATTTCAGCTTCGCACATTGCGTGGTTTTTGAGTTATAGGCAAAGTAATAAATTAATTCTCAAGCCAAAAATCACTGGTTTTTATGTTTTTTGGGGGGTATCTCAATTCACAGTCATGTGACCTAGTATCTCCAAAATTGGCATACATGACGCTTTCATTAATTTCTACGTTGAGTCTAAATATCAGCTTTCTAGGTTTTATCGTTTGCTAGTTATAAACAAATCAATTCTCACCAGCCAAAGTTCGCGAACAAAAACAACGGTACTACACGCTCACGCAAAGTCCCAGTTACAGGGCAAATGGCTCACTACACTATTTTGTGCAAATTAACTGCAAACAATTTTTACCAACATAATTGCGTTGATTTAAAACCGGTTCCAACTATCTGCTTTACATTTCAATTAGGATGCCGGATAGTTTGGGATTCAGATCCTTCTCGATTTGGTGTTCTGAAATGCCCATCCCTAATTATAGATACCATGTTAGAACAATCCTCGTATAGCAATGATAGGCCTACTGTGCATTAAGGCATTTTACTTTGTTTGAAAGAAGGTTACAGTAGGCCATGGTGTTCTTCCCTGTATATTTTTTGAAGAATAAGATTGGCCTATTGTCACAATGAGAAAACTTAACTGTTGGAATTGGGAACTTTGTATAATTATGCTAGCGAATGCTGTGTTATATCAATAAATGCCCTTCAGATTTTGTTAAAAAATTGGGCAGAGCGACCAAAACTTTGAAAAAAATCTGAAACAAATTTTGTTTAAACAATTTTAAATAAAAAATGAGTTGAAAGGCTGAATGGATCATTTTTGAATTGATAGGGGTGGGGGCTGGCCCTACTAGTATGCTAGTGAACAACAAACTTTTCAAACGGTTTCTTTGCAAATGTTGATTAATCAAACAATAACTTTTCGTAATGTATTTAAAAAAAATTGCGCCACATTTACATTTTTCAACGTTTGTTAAGAATGGCAAAAGTGAAAGTAGTACCCTTTTACCACTTCCAGCTTTATTTAACTTTCACAAACACTTGCCGCTTCCACATCCCTGGTTTGCACATTAACATATTGCTGCTGAGTTCCTTGTTCTGGTATTTTGAGCCGTAATCCTACTCCTATTGTATGTAACCACTAAGCAAGAGATCACCTAGATGCTCTGGGAGCACTGATCTATGTGAGACAGAGAAAAAAAGCTCTTTGACTTTGGCAAAATTCAATGAATGATGGCGCTAAAACCTGCGCTAAGAACCATCTTTTCATTTCGGTTGCAGTGTATGCCTTTAGCTACTGTTGTAGCGGAAGTTTTTTTGCTCTTTCCCAAAAGTTTATTACACTTTTTAGCATAAAACAGACAAGTGACAAGTTGTTTATTGACACCATTAAATAAACAAAAACAAAACAAATGAAAGAGTACTTATTGAGATATGTTAGAAAAGAAAGCAGCGCCTGAGTGACAGAAAAGGGACCGTAAGGTCCTTGAGTCTGCAGCCACTCTGGGGAACCATAATAAAAAATATAAAAATATGGCAAATTTATTTGAGTGACAAAAAACTGACGTAAAAAACAAACAAACAAGGAAGTAAAAAACAAACAAAAAGAAACAAAAAGCTACAATACTAAAATGTTGGGCTTGAGATACTAAAAATTTAGTATTTTTAGTCTAGTAATTAAGATAATTATGCTATTTAGGAGGTTATATACCAGTAACATCCAAATGTTGTTGACGTCAGCACTTTACAATTCAAAATGTAAAGACAAGAAAATTATCCCAAAGAGTTAAATAAAATTTGTTTGCTTTCTTTCAAAAACCTCCTAGTTGAAAAGCAAAAGGTCTCCAATATCATAAGGAATTCCAAATTTTTGCACGAAAACATTTAATAAATTGTTGCGTTTTTTTTTGTTTTGTAAAGAGGAATAACTAAATTAGAGGATGCGGTAATATGAGTTTGTTGACTGTGCAAGAATTTAGCCAATGCAAAATAACTATCAAAATTTAGAGATAGACAGTGTGAGTTCGTTTTGTGCATTGTAAATCGTTATGATTGGGTAGTGCTCCATGGAATCATTGTAAATAAAGAATGGGTTGCTCTCAGTCAAGCCTGGGCAAAGGTAGGAAAACAAACAACAATCTTCAAAAATGGGGAATCAGCACACCAGTGACTTCCCATGCAGAAATTTACAAACAATAAACCACATTTTTCGAGAGTGCCAACTTGGACCACACTGTTTCAATCACAACCTAAAAGAAGCAAATCCCACAGCCGTTCAATGGGTGAAGTTTTGGTAGGTATGCAAGATATGATGATGATCACTTTTCCAATGGGGAAGTTGTTGAAGAAGTTAATTTTGACCCCTGGGTTAACTATAAGCCTAATCATTATTTGCTCAAATAGTGATCTTCTAAATACAGTAAGTAACAAAACAATTCATTGTACCGGTAGGTCTGCACATTTGCCAAAGCTACCAAAGTTTTATGACAGATCATGAAGATCACTTTTTTAATTTTTAGTGAAGGCTTGGCTTTACAAACTTTTTTGATTTGTTATCATACACCAAAATACCACCAAGTTACTGTACTTTAGACCACAGATGTGATAAAACATTCAATACTACAGTTACAGTTTAACCAAAAACCAGTACTGTACATTGCAATTAATTTAAATTCAATTTTTAACTACCACTACGCAGTGTTTCCACTAGGCCGATTTTTTTCAGTTAATCAGCAATTTGTTGCAGCAAGGGCAAATAAATTTTGCCAATATGGTAAACATAGCTTTAGAAAACTCAACAAATTAGAGGAAATATGACACTTCATACTACTTTAATACTTGATTGGTACAAAAATTAGGGCACATAAGTGTCTTTTTACAGCTTTGGGCATAAATGTTTCAAGAAAATTTGGGCACTGGCTGATTAGCCATAAAGTTAGAGGGAACACTGTTGGTACATTTATTACCGGTATGTATTAGTTTTCATCCGATTACTTTTGCATGTTTTTGTTATTTGCTCCACAAAATTAGCACAATACAGTTGCACAGGGTGCGGCACTTACGGTACTTTTTGAATGATTGTTTGCAGCAAAAAAAGTACAAGTAACTTGCTTGCATCAAACCAAGGACTTTGCTGCTTAGCCAAAGGACTTAGCACAACCAATAATATGATTCTCTTTGTGACAGCACAATACACTGGTAAGTCATAAAACAACAATTGATTGTTTTGATAAACATCTATGTTCAGTGTTTGTAATCGAGCCTGTCACAATCTGTTTAAACACACCGAACAAAAAAAAAAAAAAAAGAACAGGCACAGTCAGTGCTCCCACTAAGCCGATTTTTTTCAGCTAATCATTGATTTGTTGGAGCAATGCAAATATTTTTGACAATCAGCAATACAGTAAACATAGCTTTAGAAAACTCAAAAAATTTGTGGAAATATGACATTCGGAAGGTACTTTAATACTAGATTGGTACAAAGTTTAGGGCACATAAACGTCTTTTTAGGGCTTCGGGCACAATTGTTTAAAGAAAATTTGGGCACTCACTGATTAGCCATAAAGTTGGAGGGAACACAGGGCACAGTACGATATTCCTTTTTTTTTTTTTTAAATCCTCTTAAACTTAAAATATATAGCACCGGTAAAAATTCATTCCATAATTCGTGGTACCACATACCTAATAGGCCTTATTAAGTGCCTAGGACTGATAGGTTTAGCGTACCAGTAGGCTTATTCATGTGGCAATAGTCAAGCTTAGTTTACTGGGCTATAAGTTAAAAGTACACAGGCAAAAAGCAGTGAAAGACCATTAGATCATCTACCTTAACTGCACCAAATTGCAATGTACTTAAACAGTAACAATGCAATTACCAGTAACATTCAAGTTTGCAAAATTTTCGAACTACAGTAGGCTATGGTAGTTTCCTAGCAACAATATACTGTACCATACCGGCAGGTAAGCTATAATTTGACAATCATAGAACGTTTCCTAATAACAGTAGTTAATACAAGTCTAATCTAGCGAACACATTTCCAAACAAAATACAAGTCCACTTTAGCTAAAACGTTATACTGCATATCTAGTTTTTTTTTCAAAATCTGGTTTTGGTCATTTGACCGATTTGCCAGATATTTTTTCGGTCATTTTCTTATTAAAGTAAAATGAACAATATTTTGCTTTATTGAGCTTTATTAAAAGAATACGAACACGAAACGAAATTTGCAAAACACGATCATAAAAACAAAGCATTTTAGATCAAATTACTTCAAGCATTCTCAGCTAAATTGATGCTACGCTCTGCAGCAGGTATGATATAAACAGACACTGCAGTGATGCAAAAAGGCTTAAAACAAAGCGTTAGATAGCATAATCAAGTTACAAAATTCAATAAGTAATTCCGAGTTATTATGATTTAACGATCGCAGAATGATCCATCTTTAACATAACTAACCTATACAAAGACTCAGGATGAACGACACAAGGTCGCAGTTTTGCACTTTCACAATGCGAGAACAACTAAAAAAACATTACCTGTAGTCGTATTTTTTTAATTATCACAACAAACGAAAACTTATTAGCGGGTAAAAACTAGCAACACAAAATCACAACTTTAAAAAAGCGTTAAACTTAAACAAACGGAGAAAAAACAATCCTGCACGAAATATGTCTCTCAAAATTTACCCGTCCGTATTTATTCTTCTTCAACCGTTGGCATGTTGGGCTGTGAAGAAAAAGCGCTGAAACCCCTGCTCTTTGCGTTTTACCTGGACCGCTTTGTAGATTGTAACCAATGGCTGTATGCATTAGTGGGCGCAAATCCGTTAATAACGTAGCTATTTTTTCATTAACTTGGTAATCCGTTAAAAAGTTTTTTCATGTTAACGGACTAAATTAACTTCCGTTAAGTTCTGTTAACTTCCGTTAATGTTTTTATCGCTAATATCTTGCACCATTCATTCATCGTACCGGTACAAACCAGTTTGCACTGGTAACACTTGTTGCGTGCTAGCACGAGTTTTATACAAAAGCGAAGAAAGGAGCTCTTTTTTGTGGCAAATAATAAGCTGCATCCTTATTAAATCAAATTCTGTTCACAATTTCCAAAGATTTTTCGATCGCAGCTTTGTTAGTGCATTTATCCTATTTTTATCTTAAAAACTAGATTAGACAGTAAACTGTAACTTCGAAAACACAAAAAGACCACCATAGTAATAAATGTTTCCTTATGATCAAGCTCAACAGCGTCAATACGTGTTGTAGAAGCAAGTGAATAATAAGAAATGTAAATTATATGCAAAATGTTAACGAATTAACGGACTTCATTAACTTCGGTCAATTAGAGCTGAAAATAATGAATTAACGTTAACGGAGGTGTGAAATTTGTTAACAGACTAGTGGTTAACAAAGCTAACATTTTACATTAACTTGCCCACCTATGGTTGTATGCCAAACTGTAATTGCAAGTTTTGTACGATTCTGCATTCAAGCGTAGTCGCATCAATTGTCACCAGTGAATGGTAGTTGACGATTTCTTGGGGACGTTTTTAATCTAGCCAAACGACTAAAACCTCGTTCTACAGTTGCGTTTTCAGCATTAAAACTAAGTAATGCTCTGGCAATCGTGGAAAGAGCGGGCCAATCCAATTCCTGTTCTGCAGCGATTGTCAAAACCGTTTGCTAATTGTCATCAGCATAACGACAATTCCGTAAAACTTCAAACTTAAAATTGTGCCATTCGTCTTCTAGCACTTCATTTTCGATAGGGTCAGGGCTAATTTTGTAAAACTTAGCAAGGGCAATGACTTCCTTTTCAAATTTTTTTCATGCAAGCTGGATTTTAGTTTTACTGCTTGCTTTTAACAACACTTAATTAAACTCGAAAAATTCGACATCTTTGCCAAACTCAAGAAAGAATAAAAATAAGAATCTCAGAACTTGAACTAGCATAAAAAATGAAACGAGTTCATAGCTGTTGTTTCTGCATAATATTATTTCTCTTCAATGCATTGTGCAGCGGTATGAACTTATTACATTGTTAAGTGCGCGATTCACAACTTAAATAAAAACATTAAAGAATTTGCTTAGGACAAACCTTGCTCTATTTCTTCATCATCTAGTCTAGAGTGACCATGGGCGTTGGCAACAGGGGGCCATGGTTTCCCTGGATTTTCACACACTCTTTCTAAAACCTCGCAAAATTCAAAAATCATTTCGTTTTTAGTAGTTAATACTGGCTCAATTCGTATTGCCACCTCTTCCCTTAAAAAATTTTCTGCCAACGCTCTTGAGAGTGACCATTAAAATCGAATTGCTATTGCCTTCTAACCGCGCAGCGTTAAACTTGAAGATGAACTAGATTTGGCTTCGATGACATCTTCGCTACTTGGTGATTTAAAAAAATGAACTTAAGTTTGACTGCTAACTGCAAAATTTTCTTTTCTTTTAGGGCTCTAGTTGCTCTTTTTTACTAGAACCACTCAGCATACTCATGTTAGTTGAGATGCAATCTTGTTCTGACTTTTAGAACTAAATAGAGTGAACTGATCTGAATAACCTCGGGGCTAAAATTTTTGTCAACCGCTCTACAAGTTTATATTATTCTTCGTTTTATCACTTACCTTTACGTAGCAATTCACTTTGTAGTTATCGTTCTGTTTTATTTATTAATGAGTGTGATGAAATACCGTAATACCTGTTTTTCGATGAAAATCGTACCGGTACGTTGTTTTGATTTCTGCTCTTTCAACGCATATGGTAGGCCTACCACATCAATTCCGACATTCGCGGCATGCGCAGATAAGAAAAGTGCTTCAAAGCAATACTTGTTTTGAGAAAAGAACTACGGTATCAAAAGCTACGGTAGTTTTGTTTCTTACATTCGCTCGTAGTGCTACGAACCTGCGAATATTGTGTTGGTCGCGGTGAAAAAGTTTTCGGTCATTATGACCGAACAGACCAAAAATATTTCGATCATTGCCAAAAAAATCGGTCAATGACCGACAAATGACCGAAAAAAAAACCTAGCTGCATATGATATAGCCAGTGGTGGGCAGTAACTAGTTACAATTGTAACTAGTTACTGTAACTAGTTACTCTTTTAGTAACTGTAACTGTAACTTCGTTACTTTTTTTCAGATGTAACGATATTTGTAACTAGTTACCAGTTTAGAGCCCTAAAAAAGTTACAGTTACAGTTACTTTTTGTACTACATGCTTTGCAGCAAATTACATATTTTTTATGAATTTCATTCAAAATAATTGTATTACAATGGCAACACAGGACGCACAGTCGCATGTCTGATCAACCATAACCTTTTATCCATATTTTCTTCACTGTGTTCACTGGACTATACATGTGGTTGCGGGTTAAAGTTTAAGTTAAAGCCGTCAGGCCTGTTTTTAGTCCAAATTTTTAATCACTAAAGTAACTGTAACTTGTAACTGTAACTGTAACTAGTTACTTTTTCAAATTTGTAACTGTAACTTAGTTACTTTTTTTGCCAAGTAACTGTAACTTGTAACTAGTTACTTTTAGAAAGTAACTTGCCCACCACTGGATATAGCCTACCGTAACCTACCGGTAGGTGTACCAGTAGATCAACTGGTACCTACCGTACAGTCTGGCAATAAGTAACTAAAAATTAATAAACTTACTTGCAATTAATTTGCTATCTTTTGTCTCTGAACTTGACCTATATTGACCTAGCTTATTCTGGTGTTACCATTACATAATAGAACGATTTTTGTGCCACTCAGACTCGCCCATACTGAAATTTCAAGAATCAAGACTCAAAAGCCAACACCCATTTCCAAAAAACTTTTGAAGAATGACTCCGTTTTTGGAACAGGGAAAGGATGTGAGCTTTAATAGAGAAATAAGGACTACTTGAGATGATAACGAGGTGAATCAAACAAGGACTGCGAACTCGAACTCGAAAAAACTCGGTTATTTTGCCTAACTCGAACTCGAAAAAATAATTTTTTTGAACTCGAACTTGAACTTGAATCAAATTGTTCGTGTTCATTAAATTTTTTTAAGAATTTTAAGATTACAAATATGTCGGAAAAATATTTGTTGTTGATCAAGCCATGTAAATAATAAGATTGAGTTTTTTGTAACAGCTGCATAAGCAGGCACGTAGCCAGGATTTGGAAAAGGGGGGGCTTTTTTGAAAGACTGCGAAAAGTGCAAACGACCTTGACCCGAATTTTCATTGTTCTTGAATCAGTTTCACACGGTTTGTCCCAAAATTGAGACGAAATTAAAGCTCAGAAATTCAAACGTTTTTTCCGCCCAAAAACAGGTGGTTTCCAAAAAAAAAAAGGTCTTCATCGAAATTGAGTCTGATTTTTTGGCCAGAATCGGAAATTTAAACGTTTTTTCAGCCCCAAAACAGGTGGTCTCCAAAAAAAAAAAAACAAAAACAAAAAAAACGTCTTTACCAAAATTGAGACTGATTTTTCGCCCAAAATCGGAAATTCATACGTTTTTTCAGGCCGAATCACAACATGTTCTTCGCAACTTCGGCACACAATTTCCTTTGGGGGGGGCTGTTTTCAATTTTTCACCAAAAATTGGTCTCAAAAGCAACAAAAACGTGCGATTTTGCATACTTTACAAACAGTGGCGGATCCAGAAAATTTCGGTGGGGGGGGATTTTAAGCACATATCTTCAAAAATTCGGATGTCTTCACCGGAATTAAGAGTGATTTTTCAGCCGAAATCGGAAATTCAAACGTTTTTTTTGCCCAAAATCAGGTGGTCTCCAAAAAAAAAAAAAAAAAAAAGATCTTCACCAGGTTTGAGAGTGATTTTTCAGCCGAGATCAGAAAATCTAACGTTTTTTTCGCCCAAAATCGGGTGGTCTCCAAAAAAAAAAAAAAGGTCTTTACCGGAATCCTTGGGTTGCGGCTGGTGGGGGGGGATGCATCCCGAAATGGAGCCGAATTGTTCGAAATAGAGGCTGATTTTTCGGCCAAAATTGTTACTTTTAGGCTGGTGGGGGGGATGCATCCCCCCCATCCCCCCCCTAAATCCGCCACTGTTTACAAACCAATGAAGGGCTCGAGCCCCCCCCGCCCCCCCCTCTGGCAACGCTACTGTGCATATTTTTCATTGCCTTTTCTATGTTGTGGCGACCTAGAAAAACAATGAAAGTATCTTGGCTGCGAACTCAAACTTGAATTTATACTCGAACTCGAAAAAACTCGGTTATTTTGTCGAACTCGAACTTGAACTCAAAAAAATTAAATTTCAGAAGTCGAACTTGAACTCAGACTTGCTAAAATAGGCTGAACTCGAACAAAAATTGATCGAGTATCGCAGCCTTGAATCAAACCTTGTTTTACTATTTCCCTTATTCGCAAAAATATATTTAATCCGTTTGACTCCAGACCATAGGTAACCCAGCGTTTCATGACATCAAAAAATTTTTTTCGCAAAATTGTATGGAACGTAATGTTCAATACAGTACAGTTTGCTCTTTTGTCAAATTCGAATCTGATGTTCTGTTTAACAGTGTTCTGTTCAACAGTTCAAACTGATTAGTCCAGTGGTTCTCAACCTTTTTGGAACCGTGGCCTGTATTGTGTTTCTTGAAAGTTTGCATAGCCCATTGCTCTGTGGACCACCGCTGTTGATCCATAGCTCTTTGGCTCTCCGCCTCGAAAAAAGTTCTCCACTTTCGAGTCAGCTTTGTTTGCCCAATGATTGCCCTTATCTCAAAAAAAGGAAGATCTTCATTTTTAGGGGAGCTACTTTTACCTTGAACTCTGAAAAAATAGTCAATGCATCGGAGTCCTCGTTTTTTGTCAATTTTAAAGAAGGAATAACTGAAACAAGACTTTTTTAAACCAAGCAGCCAATACTTTAAATAGCTCTGTGGCCCACCGCAAAAACTCCTATGGCCCGCTGATTGAGAAACTCTGGATTAGTCCGAA
Organism: Trididemnum nubilum; assembly: GCA_963965965.1. Classification (NCBI taxonomy): domain Eukaryota; kingdom Metazoa; phylum Chordata; class Ascidiacea; order Aplousobranchia; family Didemnidae; genus Trididemnum; species Trididemnum nubilum. The sequence continues at coordinate 17,582,941 of OZ014471.1, read as the reverse complement.
ACAAAACTGATCAATGCAGACAATGTACTATTTCCTCAGGAGAAAACTAAGTTGGCGTCACCAATATCATCAACGTCAAGGTTGCCAATAAAAATGTAAATAAGGTTGACTTCTACGTCGTGTTTGATGTAAAATATCTCAGGAATGGCTAGGCCAAGAAGAAGAAGGATGAAATCAACGCCAATCTTATATAGTACGATAGCCCTAATTCCACATTAGAAAATTTAAATGTACTGTGCCGGATTTTTTCCCAAATTTAAGTGCTTTTATCTTTTTAAGTCCAGCTAAGTGTGCCAAGCCGATGAAAGTGGATGCATGGCTCGCACCAGTTAGGACGGATAAAAATTTCTGCCAAAATTCTTGTACCCTAAAAAAGTCTTTACTCTTTAGGGGCTATATGTTGTCAATATTGGAAAGTTTACAATCGACAGCCGCCCATGGTGTCGCAGTTCCTGCTCCAGCCAATGACGTAGTTGTGGAAGCTAGCAGCAAAATACCCACAAGCAAGAAATCATTGAAACCGATAGCTTGTTAACCCAACAGATCACCCTTCTCTTTGGTTGTTTTACCGTGGCGGTTGACTTAGGTTGCACAGAGACGTACTCCTGTTGATGCACCACAATGGCCTTGGTTTATAATTTACGCTGAGCAGAAGTTTAGTGCCAAATATTTTTGTTTTTTTCTGCGCGTAATTTGGTACCGGTATTGAACGATTGCAGCTACTTCATAGCTTTTTCCCGTCAAATCGATTGGACGTCAGAATGCCTTTACAAAGCATTGGACGTTACCGTAAATCAACGTGTAATTCCTTCAGTGGGCATATTTAAAGAATTTGATTGTAAAGTAACACTTTTGGAGATAGCCAGGCCTTAATTGGGAATTACCAGGAGCGATTTAAGCAGCTTACATAGCTCAGCGGACCTGAAAAGTTGCGCTTTTTGTAAATTCTCATCGTCCATTGCCTGCTATTGTCCGCTTTGACCGGTTTTTAGCTTTGGTTCAAACCGTAAATTTGACCATATCCTAAACTACTTAAAATTCTACATCACAGCAGTAACACATGGCCGATTTATGTTTAGTTTGAGCACTATTTATAAATAATATTTAACATCACCAGCTCGAGTCGAAATAAATGCAAATTAAGACTCGATCAAAGTTACATCGTTACACTTAGGCCAGTTCAATCATTAGTTTAAAGTTTAAATGACATATTTTCGAAATAATTCAATGAAAACAACTGCTAATGCATTTTAACTCCTAGCAACCAATAATCATAGCAATAATCCGCTAATGACTACACGAAATGCAAAAAATTACCAAGATCCTGCAAAATAGACTTCTGAAATTACAAAAGTTTAAAAATGCGCTTAATTTTGTCACAAATAAAGGAGATACAACTGTTCCATTATAGCGCCATTAATTGTAAGCCATGAATTTAATTACCAAAACTAGCTACCACCATCCATGTTACATGATTCTAATGGGTTACCTAACAGCAAGCCGGATTTACGTCACTGAAAAAAAGCAAACAAAACCGAATTCTTACTTATTAAAATCTTTTTCAGTTTTTAGAGGCTTTTGCCAAGCATTTAACTTTAATGTTACAAAGAATCAACTCTTTTATAGCCTGAAAATACGCTTCATATCTGTTAGAAACGCAACTTAGTTGATTTTTGGAAACACTGTTTGTTACGCATGACTTCGCACTTGCACGGTTAAATGCAAATTTTTGATTATTTCCAAATAAGGACATACTTGAAACGATAGGCGTTAACCGTTTTTGAAACTGTAATATTTGTGGATAGTTGAATTTTGCCGGCATAGAGTGAGCAGTGACATTTTTCTTTGAATCGCACGCACGTACGTCTGCAAATTAGTTTTATGTACGCTAGCCCTTTTTTTTGTTTGCTCGCCTTTGCTAGAGAGATTAAGAAACTTTGCATAGTATTGTACGTGGCCGGTGGTTTTAGAATTAAGCTTAGCGTTTCCTTTGTTTTTAATCTGGAGCGTTTGAGTTCTGATTTTGTGTTTACGTTTTCTAAGCTACGGAATATTAATTATTTTCATACTTGCGAAGTCTTGTTTCTCAAAGGCAGAAAGTTAAGATCTAGGGAGTGCGCATTTCGAGACAACAACACTCATTCTGTGAGCGGCAGTAACAATATCTTTGCTGTCAGTGTTTTTCCACGCATTTACATACCGCCGATTCGCGATTTTGCGTCCAGCGGTTTGGCTAGCAGCTCAATGACGTCACGTGCAATCCATCAATATATAAGCTATAATGTCACAAAAAAATAGTGTGTGCCTAGGAACGTGCACAAATAAAAGCTTAGATGCAACGCAAAAAATCAACCATAGCGAATATTATACCATTACTATCCTAATGTTTTAAGCAGTGTTCCCTCTAGCTTTTCACCTGCTACATAAGCGCTGAAAAATGTGCGAAAGTGCTCCGAAGTTTTTGCAAAAACGCAGTAGCTCAGACTTTGTTATGCCGCCTTTTCACAACGCCGATCTCAAAATAAAAAGGTGAACTCAAAAATAGAAAAAAGTCACTGCGCCGCAAACCCGCTGCTTTGTGCATTTTGCGGGTCATTGTAAAAAAAATGCTCATCGCGCCACGCCAGACATCTCACCTCCATAAAAATAAGCGCTGGAATTAAACACTGTTTCGCGCTTCTCAAAATGAAAAACGCCGGAATTAAAAGCCGTTTCACACTTCTGAAAAATTACCGTAGTACGAAAATGCCGGAAAATATTTCGCGCTATTCTTACTTTTTTGCGCTTATTGGGAACACTGGTTTTAAAACAGTACTTTAAAAACAAACAGCATCAACTCTTACAGTGCACCAAATGTTATTGTCTGTTAACACCATGGATCAAGAAAGACAGCTTGAAGCAAGCAAATTAATGCCGGTACCGTCGGTACGTACCGGTACCACAAGCAGCCAAGACAGAACAGAAGTTTAACTGTTTAAGCGAGCAGACAACATATGACATAAAAAAAGGCAAGCCAGAAGCGCAGCGTTGCTTGCACAAAAATCACAAACTGGAAACCAAATATTAGCCACAAACTGGTAACTGAGACAAGTTTTCGTTAAGTCTGCTAACTTTTCTGTGTGCAGTTTTAAGTTGGCTAATGTAGCCCCATTAATTTTGTCTGCAGTCCTTGTTTAAAATTCCAGATTGAGTTTTAAGACAGTGTAGGCTACCGAATTGCTGGACAGTGACTTGATGCCTAGTGATTGAGGACTAGGATGTTGTTGTTAACTATATGCCGTTCGCTTGTTTTAGAACCTCGGCAACCAGTGTATGAGTGTGCGTGTGCTCTCACTCCTCTCATGCATGCACTCATTAGGGTTAGGGCTAGATTTGGAAAATACAGTGCTTCCTCGATTATCCGGCATTCGACTATCCGTCCATTGGGTCAGATTAAATAAATGCACTAAACTAACACTTTTTCAGTTAATGTGGGGCAATAGATAGCCCTACTGTAATTTTAACGATCATGCAAATTTACATTGCTTTCAATAAAAAAGTACTGAGATCCCTCAATGCGGTACATTATTTGATGTTGAACCTCGTTTAAGTTTTGGTGCATTCGAATCTGCTTCTTGCTGCGTTGTTTTGGTTTAAATAAAGAAATTCAATTATCCGGTTTTTTTACTTATCCGTTCAGGTTTTGAAGAAATGCTGTCCCGACTAGACCGGATAATCGAGGAAGTACTGTAGTAGCTTACAGCTTAAATCGGAGAGGAGTGAGCACAATCGCGCTCACACAGTCACAGAGCTTCCAAAAAAAAAGCAGACGATGTATCCTTAACAACACCCCAGGACAGCGCTGCCCAACCCGTGGCCCAGGAAGCTGTTTTGTGTGGCCCGTAAGGTGTTTTTGCGCAGTTGATTTCCTCATGGAAAGGCTTACTTAGCATTTTCTGGCAAATAAAATGGTCTAAACCAAAACCTTCTTCTGTTTGATTTTCCGAAATCAGTTTGGATTTGTGGCAAAGACCTTTTTTTTTGGTCTTCACCTACTTTTTGGGACAGACTCTGAAAATACTGACCGAAATCAGCACTGATTTGCGGCGAAGACCTTTTACTTTTATTATTTTGGTCTTCATGCACTTATCTGGGGACAGATACCTGAAATACTGGCCAAAGTAAGCACTGATTTTGTAAACAAACTAGCAATTATTTGGAGTTTAATCTAGGTAAAAGTTTATGTGGCTCGCAATGAATGAGTCAATGACTTTTCTCCTGTAAATGTAGCCCGTACCAGTAAAAAGGTTGGGCAGCCCTGCCCTAGGACTACCTGCCTAGGCACAAGGCATCCTGGCATATAGCCTGATAGCCCACACATATATAATAAAGTTTGAATCATAAATGTTTGTTAACTGACATACTGGTACCTACCCTACCGTACATTACAGTTCTTGTTTTTTATTGGTTTATAGCCAGGCTGTGTGGAGTAGCACTGAGCATGATATGTTCAACTACCGTAACAACTATTAATGATTAAATTGTTTGGAAATAATTTTCTCAATAGGCTACTAGGACGTACTACTGTATCATAAAACTTTAACCAACAAAACAAATGACTTCAGTTTTAAAAACAAATTATCATGGACCTATTACAAAACACTCTTCGAACCAAAAAGTACTAGATCACAATAAGAAATGGTTAACATTAAAGTCTTATTCTTTAAGAGAAGCATATCAAAAATGTTTGCGGATGTTTCAACAAAAACTTTATCATCTTTTACAACCAGTAAGTACCAGTATATCATAGTTGCATATAGGCTTACTGTTAAGTGTTATGACTGTTGTAAATCAGAATTGTTTATATAACACTGTTTACTTTTTGTAAGTTTTTGGCTCGCAAAGAATGCTGTTACATTATGCATTCCGCGACATCCTGACGCGATCGACCTGACGCGAGACAACTCACCCCGGGAATCCTGACGCCAAAAGCTCCAAACTTTTGCGCTCTGCTTTTTTTCTTTTTCCTCTTTTCGCTTTTCCGCGCTACGCCACAGCTACGCTTTTAACGATTAACGTTCGATTATTGTGACGTAAGTATAATATTTTCCATTAATTGCAAACTTCATACGAATCTCTGTTTTGCAGAAACAACTCAAAAGCGAGATGTATTTTTGCGACAAAAATCGTGATGAAATCAAAGTCGACTTAGCGAATATGTAAAAACGCTGGCGATAAGTTTCAAACGATGACCAAATGCCGCAATTGAAAGTAATATATGTTTTGCTGTTATTAAACAACCACGTAGATATTTCATAAACAATAATATGCGTGATTCATTTACACAGAAAATTTTGTGTGATTCATTTACAAAGAAAATTACATGTTGTCATTTTTGTGATCTTACTCTTTAATGAACTGAAAATTTTGGAGCTTATCCAAATTAGCAACTTGTTATTGTTTAAATGCTTTGATTTTGCAAGCGGAGAAATTACGATAATTTGGCATGCTGATGTGAAGCGTGCGACTGTGTTGTTTTGTTCTTTCAAAATCATTCAAAGTTAAAAACTGCGATTGCAAAAACTAATGGCTCCATTTATCAAGGTTAAAACCAGATAAACCACCCATTGGTAAAGTAATTAGTGGGATAATTACAAACTATTGCACAATATTTTTAATCTATTTTCCTTCTTGGCTGTAATTTCAACTTTGCTTTCAAACGTTGTCTATCGACAAATTATTGCTGACCAAAAACTAACAATTTTTTATGAAAATGTGTGTAAAATTGCTAGGTGGTCATCCAATTGGCACAAATACTAAATTTTAATCGCCGTGTTAATTAATTACGATTTGCAGTACTTGACTTTGAATTATATTTTTACTATTTTCTTTTAACATACAATTCCTTTCAGAGCATTTTTCTTTGTAAATGAATCACACTTTTGTTTATGAAATATCTACGTGGTCGTTTAATAACAGCAAAACATATATTACTTTCAATTGCGGCATTTGGTCATCGTTTGAAACTTATCGCCAGCGTTTTTACATATTCGCTAAGTCGACTTTGATTTCATCTCGATTTTTGTCGCAAAAATACACCTCACTTTTGAGTTGTTTCTGCAAAACAGAGATTCGTATGAAGTTTGCAATTAACGGAGAATATTATACTTACGTCACAATAATCGAACGTTAATCGTTAAAAGCGTAGCTGTGGCGTAGCGCGGAAAAGTGAAAAGACGAAAAAGAAAGAAAGCAGAGCGCAAAAGTGTGGAGCTTTTGGCGTCAGGATGTCCCGAGCGTCAGGATGTCCCTAGCGTCAGGATGTCCCTGGTGTCAGGATTCCCGGGATGAGTTGTCTCGTGTCACGTCGGTCGCGTCAGGATGTCCTGCTTCGTACATTATGTGCCACTAAGAATAAGATAAGAAAATCACTATCCTAGCCCAGGACTACCAGCCTACCGGTACTGTCTCAAACCCTAACACTAAACCTAACTTAAACTCAAAATCCAACCCAAACCCCAATGATAATTAGAAAAATAACATACAGAAGAGTACACATTCTTCTCTTACTTTCTTTATGGGTGTTAGATCTGACATGGTTGTAACATACTGGAACTCTAGCCACTTTGTTTTGGATACCATAACTAGCAGGTTCCCAAATTTTTTCTATAAAATTATGCCCAAAGCTGTGAAGTTATAGTATTTTTGTCAACGCATAATCAATGATAAAGTATCTCAGATCTTAAAATTAATAGTAATTGTCACCGTTGTTCCCTCTTAGGTTTTGGTTCGTCCACGTGCATGAAAGAAAATGGCAATTTTTTTATAGCAAGCAATGGAAAATCAAAAAATGATTGTGCACAATAAAAATGCTTATTTATTGATAAAAATTGGCTTAATGGTTACATGGTTTTTAGTGCTGTATATTAATTTTCTGTGCTTGCCATATGCCATGTAGATGTTTCTCCTGATATTGCCAGATTGTATTGCTTTTAGGTGTTTGTTATATGCTTCATCAAAATGGGAAGCAGTTAATGAAAAGCACTTTAGCTTAACTTTGTAAATCTATTATTGTTTTTAACCAATGGCGCACCCAGGGGGTTATTGGGGGTCAAAACCCCCCTTTTGGAACTCAAAAAAAACAACATTCTGTAATTTTGTTGGTCTAACGCCCTTTGTAACACTTTGCTATATTTACTTTTGACTAAATAATGACTTAAGCTGTTGTTAATTCTATACTTAAAGTGTTGTTTTACAGCTATAGTTTGATCCTGCATGGTATTTACCAAGCAATTGAGATTTTTGCATTTGTTGCATCTACAATATTGCTGACAGAAACATTGTGTAACTATGTGTATTTGATATACCATATATATTAAATATTGGATGTATCTCGATCATAAACTTCTGAGTAGAACAGAACTTGACATTAGAAAAAGACAGAACGCCATTTAGTAAAAAACGTCAACTTTGTGTTGAAAAAACTACCTAGCCAAATGTACTTTTGTAAAAAAAAACAAAAAGCAAACAAATCTGCTGTTTAAAGATAAAAGCCACAACAAAATTACATTTAAATGTTGAGATTTTTTTCCTGCAAGCATATTCAGGAATTTAAATCCGCTGGTAGTAGTGTCGGAGCTGTCGTTTTCAATGAATTTCTGTATTTTGGCAGTAACTTTATAGTAGTTTGGGTGATTTTTGCAATATCATACTTTCATAATAACAAGCCATTGTCTATTTCAGTGTAATCAACCTCTATTTCTACCACCACATTTTAGTTTTTTTCATTCAGCATAAATTGATCAAGAGCGCTGGCCGATAATGTTCAATCTAAAACACTCATTTTTAAGGCTGCACAATGCACATTCTTCAAAAGTGGAAATGATAGCTCCAATGCTATTCATAGCTAGTTTTGAATTCTGTGCCACCAACAAGCTTTTTAAATTACAAAATGTATTCACTTAAAGATTTAAGTCAAATACACAATCTTTCAGCATTTAAACTTATTTTGGACTTGACTAGTAAGTGTGCAGTGGCTGATTGTATTGAGCAAACTAAATTCTTTCAAACTTCCAAGTTTTATTTATTTAGCTTTTTTTAATTGCTTTAAAAATGGGCAAAATCTCATCTGAATGGCGTAGAAATGACTATTTTTTCGAAAACATTGCAAGAATTGCCCACCAACCTAGCCTTATGGTGGTAACTTGTTCTCTCACACACTGTCTTCACAATCAACAACTTTCAAAATCTTAGTATTACAGGGTTTCTGAATAAACAAATGTTGGTAACAAAATGCAACCATTTCAGCTTAAGGGAAGAAGGATAAAACAATGTCGATCAACAAGCATGTCAATGATCACAACATCACAGGAATTGCACAGGTGAGCATCCGCGACCGGTTTTGTCCTTGCTCAAGGGAAGAACAATGAGAAAACCAAATTAAGCAATGCAGCGATGGAGATTAGGACGAAACCGGAGATTATGAGCAAGGACAAAACCGGTCGCGGATGCTCACCTGTGCAATTCCTGTGATGTTGTGATCATTGACATGCTTGTTGATCGACATTGTTTTATCCTTCTTCATTTGATTTGCTATGGCTCCCCGCCCGGAGGTGCGATATCTCTGGTACCCTTGCGGTTCCCTTGGTGGTTTTTGTATTTCAGCTTAAGGCAGAAGTATCTCCATGGTTCAAAATTATTTGGAATTGTCTCTGGCAAGTTATTGTTTGGCTTCACTTCTCGATGGGCAAGCTAGCAAAATACAAAGTACTAAACAACATCAAATAAGATTATTTCGAGACACAGATTAGATTCGCTTTGTTGCAATAAAATAAAAAGCAAGTAGAAAAAGCTGTTGCTTGCTTCAGTATTCATCACAATTAACACTTTGTTTAATTGTACACACATCATTAATTGCAATTTACACTTCTTAATCGCACACAGATTTAGACGCGCTTAGGCAAAAAATGCTATGTTTTTTCTGAGAAAAAAATTTCCGTGCTTCGGCATTGATCGCAGTTTCAGCTATCACTAGTACTATTCTGCACTGCATGAAGACGTCAAAAATTTTGCAATATTATTTGTTTAATTACCATAATATTTTAAAATATTGAATGAAAATTTCAAGACCACTCTGGTTCTTTGCATACAACCAGTTAGCTTCGATCATCATTTTCCAACACTTGTCTGACAGTTGTGTTTTACTAACCTGCTTGATTACATTTTGACTAAAATATTTGATCCTGCAAACAAAGCGAACTTGAAATGTTTATCACTTATAAACTAACTTGTTTCTTACGAAATGCATGGCTTTTTTGAGTATGCTTATGCAACCTTGGCAATATCAAAACCGAGGGAGCGACAGTCATTTTGCCCTCTTGAGTGTCAGGCCTGAGGTGGTACTGCCCCCCGGAAATCGATGCCAGTGATAGCACTTAAAAAAAATTTTTGGTTTAGAAGTTTTGTTTTTTAGACAATCAGTGAAACATTCGACATTCTCACTAGTAATGAAGAAGTTTTTCTTGAAAAGCTGCACAGCATTAGTTCAGACTTAGACAAATGTAGTCACCGACTTTATGAAATTAACCTTTTGCACTGTGATGATATTGATTCAAATTCCAGTGAAGGTATATTTAATTAGCTGCTAGGAACAGTGTTTTTCAATGTGCTATATCATTTACTTGTACTTTCGAAAAAAAAAAAATGTTTTACACCGGTATGCCACATCTGCTATGGTTGTAAAACTTTAAAGCATATATTGAAATTTTTGTTTGAAAAATAAAAATGATTTTTTTTTGCAACCTTTTTTTTTCTGGCTATTGGTTTGATTAATGTTGCTGTAAGACTTTCTTTTATGAAATTGGTTTGATTCTTATGTTTGTCGGGATTGATTGATCCATATTTATACTCTGCTCACCAGGAAGCGACAGTGGTGCTTTTATTTTTGACAAATCCGCACCTGCTTAGAAGTTAACCGTTTACCAAGCTTTCTAATTGACGTTTGCTTCTTCCCACGTACATTTTCTGCTCATTTGAAGCCACCAAGCAGAGATATTCACCATAAACTATCTGATCCAAAGACTCACCAATGTGGCCAGGGTGCTGGTTGAAGCTGCCAAAAATTTTCCATTGACGTTTGCAAGGTTGCATCTTTGTTTTGGTACAAGTCTTTGGATGACTCTGCAGTCTGCGCCCTTTAAAACAGTTTACCGTTTTTACTACCTTTTTTTAAACTTTTTTGCTTTCATTTAACTTCAAATTAAAATTCTAATCTCTTCCCTGTTATACCATTTCACCAATCCTCCATGTTTTGCAGGTGAATCTGATGATAATGATGCCATAGATGAAATTTCTTCATCTTCAAGTTTTTTATCATTCAACCGTATTGAATGTGCAATTGACCCATTATCACCTAGTGTAAGAATTTATTTTAAAAAGCATGTTTATTTATTTATATTTCTTTTAGTTTGGCAAAACTAGTGGAGCTTTAGAATTTCTTTTTATGTTTTGGACAATTTTCATTTCATTCTTCATAAAGCTCGATTATTATTGAAGATCACTAACTAACAGAGTGACATAGGAAAGTTATTAGTCAAAATCGTGCTCGTTAATCTAAAGTTTATGAAATTTGTTTTGATTTTAAAAGTATGAATTATTATCATCTCCAAGGGTCAGAATTAACTTTTTCAACATTTGTCCATCAGGAAAGTGATAACACATGTTTATTTACTTGAGGAAATCTCAACTTGCCTGAAATAAACAGTCAAAATGAATTTTGAGGTTGTTTAATTTTGAAAAAAATGCAGTAATTGTTCTTAGCAAAAACATTGAATTTGTGTGATACCTACTCATATCTTATTTCCAGAAAACGAAGTTCTTGTGCCGGATTGTTATGATAATGTGACGTGATAGGTGACTTTTTTCAATCTTGCAAGAGGCAAAATTGATTTGTTGATTGTAGTCATTTTAATTGGTACGTTAACAATCATTTTGATTGATGTTGCTTTTTTTGCTGCAGACGAATTTTCAATCACGGGTATCTTGGAAACTACAGTAGTTAAAAGCTGAATAATTTTTGCAAAAAATAGAGGAGCTAAGAATCTTTAGAACATTAAGAGTAGTAATAAAATTGCAAAATTTTTGACTTTGTATTCTTGTCTCACAGGGTAGTTAGTGCTTGTGATTAGAGCTCGACCAATATGGCTTTTTCAGGCTGATACCGATATTGATGTTTTGGAAATTTTTGAGCCGATACCGATATTGATAACCGATATATTAACTACAAAGTTTTTTTTTTTTTTTTTTCAATTAACTTTACTCTAAAAGCTACACTAATTCCCCTCCAAAGAAAGACCATTGCAAGCACAAGTCACAATTTAGTATTATTCACAAAAAACAAACCAAAAATACGATTTGACAATCAATAGTCAGGAGCGGTCGTGCTTGCTCTCAAAAATAAACAGTTTAAGGTAATTGTGCCAAGCCGATATTGTATCAGTGGTAGACAGCCGATACCATATATCAGCTTGGCCCTGATATCAGCCGATATATATTGGCTGACCGATATATCTGTCGAGCTCTACTTGTGATATCCAAAAGTAACACAGCAAAAGCGGAAAATTTTTTCTTGGAAAAGGAACGTAGCATTTTGTGCCAAAAAAGTTGCAAAACTCATCTGCATGTCAAAACGAATCTTTGTGTGATTAGAAATGTTGATTACAAATTTATTGATATGCGAATGATGAACTAAATGCTGATTGCAATGATTGCATTAAAGTAGAGCACGCAGCATTTTTTATTTTATTACAAAAGGGGCAGTTTATGTTTTTACATTATATTGTTTGATATTTGACAAGTTTGACGTCCTTCGTGGTCAACTCCTGGGAAATCATAACGACTTCCACTGGCAGTTAGGTGGCCAGATCAACCACCAACCCTGCAGCTACAAAGCAGCTCGAGTCATAAGATGCACAGATAAGAGTCATAAGATGTATTAAGATGTATCGAGTCATAAGATGTATTGGTGTGTTTAGTGGAAGTTGTTATGATTTCCCAGGAGTCGACCACAAAGGACGTCAAACTTGTTGGTTATGATTTCCGTGGTCACACAAGGGGAACCCTTGTAGTAGGGATAGCCTATGGCTATCCTTACTACAAGAGTTCAGCGATTTTTTCACTTGTTTTTTTAAGTACCACAAGTGAAAAATCGTTTATTCCCTACAAAGCCTCTGCTGCTGTGCAAGCCCTTAAGTTTTGTCCAGTTCGGCCAAGAGTATTGTGTCCAGTTCGGCCAAGAGTCTTGTCCAGCTGGTGAATACCTTCACTCAGAGCGGCTGTGGATGCTTGAAAAAGTGCCTGCAGCCCTCAAAACTACTCCCACTACCATCCCACAAACTCCACACATTTCCAAAAATCCACAAAAAAAAAAGCTGGGAAGTAACTTTGTTAGAGAAGCTGAGGGCTGCCGATGAGAGCTAAAAGCTCGAAACAGCGCTGTCCAGCTCTGTGCATCTTATGACTCGAGTTGTTTGATATTGTTTACTCGATGAGCTGTATTTTGCTTACTTACCCTAGACGATTTCAGCTTGCTTCAGGCAAGCGTTTATTTTGAATCTTGAGGTCGATCAAAGTTGGAAGTAAATACAGGTAGCTTATCAAATATTCGTTGTTTTTTGTTTCAAAAACAAATTGCTAGTTTTGGCTTGAAGAAGCATTAAATTCTTAATGAGAATAAGATTGCAAAACAACTGATTACTTCTAATTCAAACTATTCAAAATTTTTTAAATGTGGTAAACTTTGCGTATATTTTAGGATTTCTTTGATACTGCCAACAACCAAAAGCCTTGTTTGTATGGTAAGTCTACTGTTATAACTTATAAGAAATTTTCTAATTTTTGAGTTATAGTTTTTGTTTAACGCTTTTGAAACTCATTTTTTATTGTATAGTTGATCTGTTTCTCAGAAAAGTTAAAATGTGATATTACAGCAGTTGTTGTTATACAGATACCTTTCAAACATCTTCATCTAAAGACGTCAGAATGCAATCAGTTGCCTGTCAATGTGACACACTTGACATGTTGGAAGCTAAATGCTGTCAAACAGAAAGTTCTTTTGGCCAACCAAACAATGAGGAATGTCAGACCGAGAATTTCGCTAGCAAGATGGAATCAAACGCTGTCCAAACTGAGTTATCTTACCATAATGATTCTAGATTTACATTTTTTGCCGATACGCATTGTCAAAGCAACGAAGTTGAAGATGGGTTTGAAACCATACCAAAACGTTTAAAATCAAGTAATCTTGCAGAGGCAGACATAGCGCCACCTGAGTCCAGTTCAGAAGAGTTTGATTCTCCTTCAGAAGATATTCCCCAGTCTGAGAACTGTGCAGGCGATATGGAGGCAGCGGAAGTAATAAAAGATGCCTCTGATGTGTCTTCCATTGTTGATGAAGTTTTTGAATCAAATGGTAAATCTTCTACCCCTTTCTTACCATTGGAAATTCAAGCCGAAGGTATTAGTGATAAGTTTGCCTAATTACAGCTGTTTTGCTTTCACTTTGTATAAAATGAACCATTAAACAGGTTTTTTGATCAGTTGCTTAAACATTCAGTGTATTTCTTTGTTCCAGTTTTGTTCAATGCATTTGTAATTTCAAGGGGTATTGGTGTGTTTATTGGTGCAAACGTGTGATGATGTGCTTTCACCTGGATAATTTCCCTTGATTTTAGGTCTGACAGAATTAAAATCGGAACTAGCAGCTTTCGAAGAATATGCAGCTAGCCAAGTGAGTACCATGCTCATTGTTTAGTGCTTATTTTAGTTTAAATACGTTTTATTAAACTTTGATAGTCAACCAACACTGCCAGAGACTTGTCCAGCTGCTTTTTATTCTTTTTACATTTTTGTGAATCTGCTTGTGCTGAAAAAATCAGCAACTCTGGTTGAGGAAGCAAGAAATCTTTATCTATCTTGGCAGCAGTGTTCTCTCTAACCTTTTGGCTAACTGGTGGAGCAGCGGGTGCCCAAATTTTTCCAAAACAATTTTTTCCAAAGCTATGAATATATGCTTGCGTACCCTAACTTTCACACCAATCCATTATTACTAAAGTATTGTAAAAGTCATATCTTCACAAATTGATCGACTTTCGTAAAGCTATGTTTTTGTTTGTCATACTGCCAAAAGTTTTTTGCCGTTTATCCAACCAACTATTGATTTGCTGACAAAAATCGACTTAATAGTGGGAACACTGCTGGGGAGCCCTTTTTATGTGTCATTAAGTTGATTTTAATCTGCAAAGTGACATTTTGATCTGGTACAAGCTGTCTCATTTTTGATTTTTTGTGGTGTCTTTAAGAGGAATTTTTTATCGTATAAACAATTTTGTTACAGTGTGCCTCAACGGAAGCTGGGTCTGTGAATGACTGCTCTGATGCTATCGATCTGCTAACGATACACAACATTAATAAAGGCCAAAGAACTTGTGTTATCATTAGTCACGTGATCAACCCCGGTCTTTTTAGCGTTCAACCCAAAGGCTGTGCAGAACAACTGATTGAGTTACAGAAATACTTAAAGTAAGGTTTCAGTTTGTTTAACAAAATATGAAATTTTTAAAAAATCTTTGTTATACTCGACGTATTACGCCAAACCACGTAATTTGAGTTTGCAGCCTTTCTTATTTTTGCGTCATAATTCGATTATTTCCCCAGAAATGTTGCTGCAATGGCAAACTGTTGACAACTTTGCGTATCTAATATAAACGACCAGAGATTTAAACGTCAGACTTCATGCTTCAGAGACAAACGCATTACCTTTTGACGAACCAGCCTGTTCTACAACAATGTCAAAAAATGATTCTCTTCATTGTAATCGCCGCAATATGTTAAAATGGATTAATGGTATTGCTTTAATTTAATGAGAATTGCTTTAGTAAAAATATTCATATCTTTGAAGCAGCTTTTCATCTTACACTTGTCACGAAGAATCGTCAGAATGGAGAGCGCAGGAAAAGAAGCGGCTATTTGCAGGAAAAAGCCACGCCATTAGCAAGCCAATCACGGCTCAACTTTTTCATGTAAATAGCCACTCCTTTTCCTGCGCTGTCCATTCTGACGATTCTTCTTAATCTTGGCAAGTGTCAGATGAGGAGCTGCTTCGAAGACATGAACATTTTGATTATGCTAAACTGCTTAAGTGCTTTAGCATTATCGAGTTGGTGGAAGCCATCTTTGTGTTTTCTAAGCCTGGGCATCGGTGCTGAGTTGTTGGTGGCACTGTGCCTGATTTGATTAAACTTTCTGTTTCAGGGGAGTGTCCGTTATCCATTTAACAAAAAATCAATTAGAGCTGACAAGGTCTTAACTAATTTCAACTTAGTACATGCTGATCATAGCATGCAAGGCATTTATGTATTGTATTGTGCCACTTGAGCATTTGATTTATCTTATCTTTACGATCCGTTTGGGCAATTTTTCTGACCTTTCGGCAAAAATAGCCATTTTACCCCCATTTGGATCACAATTTGCACGTTTTTAGAGCCATTTGAACGAATTATAAAAATTGTTAAAATCGGAAGTTAATTACAAGAGCAAGAATTAAATTGCCCGGCTCCTTCAGCCCCCTTTACTTCCAAGTGAAGTCCAAAACACATTTAAACGCTAGTATTTTGGGATAGATTTTCTAAACAACTTGGTTAAGGGAAACGGGAGCTGAATCTCCCTTAGCCCCCCCTGGTTGCACCACTGCTAACCTGTACTTGACTTTCGAGCTAATTTTGCTGCAAAAACTGCTGAAGAACTTTTTTGTTGTTACATGTTTGTGGCCTAATTTTGCCAGGTTATTGCGTGTTGGCAGAAATGCTTTACGGGGGCCGGGGGCTGATACCCCTTTGATAAAGCCTTGGTTATGATTATGCACGGTGGGTTACGTAGGCTTAATAACTCAAGACTCCTGTTTCAAGAATGTTCTTTATGTAGTGACTTTTATATGGATAATCAATCGAATGAGTATGCTTTCAAAATGCTACCAATCGTTGGAACTATATGCGTGGCACTGTATGAGGATGATGACATGTGGTATAGAGCCCAAATTACTGAGGTTTTATCTGCCACAGAGTGCAAAGTAAGTTTTGCAGTTACAGTTACTTATGTACCATCATAAAGTATTTTGTTGTAGTGAATCAATTTGTTTGACTAGTTACCTTAGACAGGCGACATCTCAGGCAGCCTTTAAAGCATTTTCACATCACATATTCACTTTTCAGTCCTGGATGTTGGCACCAGTGTCGACTTATTGCTGAGTGGTGTCAGAAAATCAATGCCAAGTTACGAAAGAATTGTGATGATCAAAGACCTTTATTTTAACTAGCAGTTTGTATTGGGACGTATTCATCCTTTGATTGGCTCATGTTTTTTGTAATTTGGCAGTGCCACATTGGCACTTTCTTGGCATGAATCAACAATAAGCAGGCTTTATAACAAAAATGGACTTACAAAAAACAGAAACTGTTACCTCTCTAGCATTCAAATCAAGACTCTCATTTTTTTGGGCCAAACATATCAACCAAAAAAAACAATTACTAATTTTTAAATGTTTGGTTTAACCCGATTGGGAATCAAACTAGAATTTACCATTTCAGTAGTTTACTCAAAATATTTCGCTTGGGATGTTAGCAAAAAAAAATTCATTAATTCATGTATTTATTTGCATTCTGTTCATTCGATATTTTCAGGTTATGTTTATTGATTACGGTGATTATCGTGTTGTTGAACTTAAAAACTTGCGTGAGATTGTCGATGAAACTTTACAAAATATACCTCAATATTCTATTCAATGTTCTTTGTGTGGGGTAAGTAACTTGACAATGGTTAGTTTTGGAATGGCTGAATTGTGCTACAGTTCTTTGATGTATAGAAATAAATCTTGAATAAATACTGTGGATGTATGTGCAGTTGCAAACTATGCAGGTGTTCACGGTGCAGCACATCAAATTTTGGCTTCAATGCTTATAGTTTAAGTTCAAAGACTGCAAATCGAAGAATGTTAGATTTGGACGTTCCTGCAGCGACTCCGTTAGGTGGGTATCGGAACAAAATGTAATTTTGATTGAATTAACCATCGATTAAGTTATCGCTGATCTGTGGAAAGTCCAGGGTTACCTTTCTGGTCCTTTAAAATTGGCCTTGCCATAAAGTTTTAAATTTTAGCTGTTGCTGGCACAATTTTTTTGTATGTAGCTGGGTTTGCTTTTTGGCTCAGAATGCTCGTTATTTGCTAAATTTCGAAATGCTTTTTCGGTCTTTTAAAAAAATTCTGGTCATTTTCAGTTCACATTTTAAGCTAGAGCTTGTTTACAAAAATTAGCAAAATTTTTGATTTTTTGGTCAGTTTGCAGAAATGGCTCGACTTTTTTCGGTCATTCAATAAACATTAAAATCAATGACAGTGTAAACAGCCGAGGTAGGAAATTTTTGCAACCTGTTAGAGTTAACAATAAAAAGTGTTTGTCAGGAATCGTGATGCAGTGTGATTTTAATTGTAATTGCAATTACATTTTATTCACCAAGTTGTTATGGTCAGAAGACAGCGAAGGGTCCTGTCTGTCTCTGAGTCAAGCTGCCATCTGTCCACCTGGCTACCACACACAGTGGAGGCTTGACACTGACCCTTTAATGTCAAGCAGGTAAGCTGTGAATACCAATTTTTATAATCGTTGGTTTGATCCGACCGGGAATGTGGACTATAGAAAAGATAGAGATTGGTCATTTCCAATTGGTAACACACTTCAGCTTGCTACAGCTAGAAAACGACTACCAAGTCATTTCACTGCTGCAAACTGGCTGTGAACCAACTGACTACCAACATTAGGGTTAGTTTATGATCGGTTTATTTGGAGTCAGTTTGCTGCACGGACAGCATCATGGACCCAGAAAACAAAGATATGACTACAATGCCATGCTTATGTTAATTACGGCGTAGTACTTTTTAGACGAAGACTTTATTTAGATCGAACCCGTTTGCGAAAATGGTACTTATGCTTGGCCTGATGCTGCTACTGCTTGGTTTCGCCAACAAGTTTTATACAAACTTTTCGATGTCCTTTTTGTAACTAATTACGACAAAAGTCAATACGCTACCTACAGTGTTCATCTTTTATGTCAAGAAAATCCTTCGGTTAGTAGTTTTCTCTTTTTATCTTTTAATTTTCTGTCTAGGGACGCTGATGGATTTTGAAATAGGGCTTGCTTTTTTTGCGCTGAAGTTTCAGTCGAATTCGCTAATACGTTTCAGTCTTTCAAAATTTATTTGGTCATTTTCACCTTGCAATTTAGCTTTTGCATAAAAAATTTTAGCGCTCTGGCTAATGGCTATTTTTATTAAGATGATTAATTTGGTTTTGATCATTCACCAAAAAAGAAGAACCTGGGTGCAATTTAATTTAACTTGGTGGCCAAATAGTTGACGAAGTCTTATCTATGGGTAGAAACCAAGAGCCATTGTATACGATTGTTTCCCAAATTTTCGCTATTGGATAAATAAACGCGTTTTGTTGCCTCTGGTTTTGCGGCTAAAATTACTGCTGCTTCATTCGGTGCAGAATTGCGAAGCCACTAATCCACCGTGAAGGCAACCTAAGGGTACCAAACTGCCCATCAACGGCGGACGCCTGTGTGGTGATAGGATGCGTAGTGCCCACTCTTTGAGTGGTGAATAAATGACCAATTTTTTTATGTGCAGCCCATTCCAACAGGGTTTCTTTGGTGTAGCATTTCCGCTCTTTCTCAACTCCAGCCCCAACCCATGTACTTAAAGAGTTATTAAAATTGCGCAAAAGAATGTGTCTAGAAATGTTGGAAGCCATTTGTTGGTTTGGGCTTCCCGGTTCATTCTTGTGGATGAGAGCGTGATGTAGCGGAAATGCTACGCCAAATGGTCAAAACTAAGCAATCAAATTTAATCGCTTGTGGAAAAATGCTAAACATAGGTGTCATCAACAAAGATACTATAAACTTAGGTATATGGTGGGGGGCTATTCAGTATTAGTTAATTATCAATCATTCCTCTCAAATTTCTGTTGACGAAATGGATTACTCCATGTGAATTTTATTGAACAATACGATTTTATAATTTTCCAGCATCAAATTTTATCATTAGCCACCTCCCAAATAGCTCATTTATCCAACCATTTTAATCACGTTTGCACTGCCAATTTCTATGCCACGTTTTAAAAGCATTATTTTTTATCAAAATAGTCCTAAAATTAAGTTATTTTTGCAAAAAGAAATGCAAAATTTTCGAGTGCTAGGGTTCCAGCGGCTGGGGGCTTCGCCCTCAGACCTCCATTAGCCTCCGTCGGCTGGGGTTCCGCCCCTAGACCCCCCAAATAGCCCCCTCATTACGAAATTTTGGCTACGCGCCTGATAGCAGCTGCTTGGATACGACCATTGAGCCTGTGACCTAAACACTATGCTGCATTGCTCCATCTTGTATCAATCTAAACACCATGAACAATCACTTAGCAATTAAGCACAGGTGGAGTGGAAAACACAAGGCTCGAGGCCAAGGCCTAGGACAGGAATGCTCGAAGCCAAGGACCGAGGACACAAACGCCAGTGTTTTCAAAAAAAAGGTCTTGAAAAATTTTTTTTTGGCGATCTCCAAAAAAACGGTCTAGAAAAACATTTTTTAGCCGATCTACAAAATTTTACCCATTCAAAAAACAGTGCTGTCCTCAAACCGAGGACAGGGCAGTTTTCGAGGACTTGAGGCTTCGAGGTTAAGGCCAAGGACTTCAAAATGTGTCTTCGAGGACTCCACCGCTGCAATTAAGAAATGTCCGTTACTATAGGCTATTTATGCGTCTTCATCCACGTAATAATTGAGTTCTGTTGAGTTGGTTTTTGGATTGTGTTAAAATAACTGCAGTTTTGTGTGTTTCAGATTACTAGAGTTTGGTTTGTGTTGAGCAAATTTAGGTATGGAAAAAGTAGGGAATTTTTTGTTGACAAATGCGTGGGAACCCTGAAATTAAGTCTTTTTCCCATGTTTTCAGCTGGTGGTGTGCCGCGGGATTTTTTCAATAAAAAAAGTGTGCCTTGGCTCAAAAAAGGTTGAAATTTGAATCTCAGACTTGCCACTCTATAAACGAAGGTGTAACATAAACGACCTAATGGTAGATCATGTTAAATTTAGAGTTTCGTTGATTGTAACTTTACATAGATAAGTTGTGAGAAATTATAAATAATAATTTTTGAGTTGTAGCAAAAATCTGAGTAGTTAGTGTACTGTTATACAATGCTCGCGCTCGCATGTTTTTTATTTAACTAAAGCGTGTGTGTCAACGCGTCACACATCGCGCAAAAGCCACACACGCGTATCTGTTACTCGAATTTTCTGCCGAAGATCGTCGGCCGCTTAGAATTGAAGAGAAAAATGCGGCATGTAAGGCCGTATGTTGTTGTAGGCCTTAAAGCCGCATTTACCCGGGCGACTTTTTTGCGAGCGATTTTTTGATAAAAGTGGATGTGGCAAAGTTGCATCTATTCAATAATGGTTCTCATTGTGATGAAAGTTATCTTACTGCTGGAAATGATTGTCTCAAGTTGTTTCCATTCCGTTAGTGATATTCTAAACCTTTTTAAAACAAAATCGGACCTGATCTCACTGCGATTTTTTATCACAGCACCGATTCTCTTCTAAAGTTTTCAATTATAACGATATTGTTATAAAACCAACTTAAGACAATTACTTTCATCAGTAAGGTCTCAATTATCATGATCAAAACCGCATTTCAGTAAATGCAACTTTGCAACATCCATTTTTATCAAATAATTGCTTGCAAAAAAGTCGCCCGTGTAAATGCGGCTCTGCGGCCAGCGAGAGGTTTCGAAATGAACTAGCAGAGAAATTTTGGAAGAAACCAAATCAGCGTTTGTTTGTTTTAGTTGGTCACCACCTAAATTTTCGACAAAAATCACATCAAAATATGGTAAAGACCTTTTTTAGTTCTTCACATAAATTTCCGCCAGTTTTTGCACCAAATCTCACTTAAAAACCTTTTTCTAGTTCGTTGCCGGCGCTGAAAGTGCGGTCTGTTCCTCAAAAAGTCGGGGCGCCCCTATTGTATGCTTAGTTACTTATGCGTGTTACTTCCATACTATTAAGTCCAAGTTTTAACGAAAAAAAATCCGAATTATTTTTAGAGTCACCAAAGTATTGCTGCTACTATAAGTATTGCCAACAATATGATCTCTTTGGGATATGCAAGTGTATCTACCGATGCTCGACCGCCGGGATATGGCCAAGATGACCCCGAAGTAAGCGTTCCTTCTTGTTCGATAATTTAGAGTTACACTTATCTTTTTCATAAAAAAATATTATAAGAACACGAGGTTCATTTTTGCTTTAAATTTAAGAACAATGCCAGCTTTAGTATCAAGAAAAGCGCACGAGCTAGTACAACACGTTTGTACGTAATCAGCGGAGTATTCTTGGCCTTTTCAGCATCGTTTTTGTTGATTTGTCTCACCGAAATCATGATCTAACAAAAGACAACTTTTAAACTAGTAAGAATGAATTAGTGTCGATTTTTTTCTCTAATAAAATTACGAACGAATTCGTAAAAATTTAAAAACGATCAGCCTCAGCTCTTATGTAAAAAATCATATAAAGTTATATACTGGTTCTTGTATAAAAAAGTTTACATTCAGTACCTCGTGAGTTTATTAGGGGTATAGTCTTTGTTAATTTTGGGGCGATTATTATTTGCCGCTGATAAAAGTTATTGCATGCAACTGTCAAACATTGACTGGTTAATAAAAAAATTAGGCGTAAGATACTTGAATCGAAAGTAGTAAAATAGATTAAAACTTGTGAAATTAACTATCGAACTCCAAACGCAAGGCATTGCTTCCATAGCGTAGCCCACTACTCCTCAATGAATTCTTTAATTTGGGTGTTTGGTAGTTTCAAAGCATTTGGCACATACATAGCGAGTATAATTTTCTTATTCCAATGTTTAAATTGTCCATTTTTAGAGTGAAAAGATTGGGCAACCGTTCGTGCGAAAAATGCCTACAGTACGAAAGGCTGATAAGTATCGGTAAGTTTTTCGATATTCTGCACTTCCGGTTAAATTTCTTGCTTGTGCCGCATTTTCGAATCAGATCAAGTTCATTTTCGAATTATGTTCATATGCAATTGCTTAGTCAGATTTCATTCAAGTTGCTGTTGCTCCTGTGATTTCCGAAAACTGTTGTTTTTGTTCCGATGACTCCCGAAATCTGCTTTTGTTGGTCTGATAATTTCCGAAAGCTTTTGTTGCTGTTCCGATGATTTTCAACAATTCCGCCATCCAAGAAAAAAATGCATATTATGTTAATATGAAGGAAATCCTATTTGGGTTCGCTATTTTGTCTGCGTTTGTGTCTCATCATTTAAGAGTGATTTTCGGCGCTCTTCAAAGCTATCGGAATACTTTCGAAAAATCGATCATTGGAGAAATGCTCGTAGCTCCGTTGGCTATTAGCACAATGCAAATTAATTACGAAAGTAACTTTCTATTGGCTAAAGTTTCAAAACACTTCTTATTTTGTAGGCAACAAACTGCTCTCAAATCTCCTCTAAAGTTGATGAAAAGCACTATCAAGAAGGAAACATGGTCCGTTTTAAATCCAGAGGCAAAGCCCGTGAGACATACTGTACTAGGCCTAACTACTTTGAGAAAGTTTTGTTTCAATATTTAAGGTTTTGTAGAAATATTAAAAATTGATGGAAAGTAAAGGTTATTGTAGTCTATTTTTATTGTTTTTGTTTACTTTAGACAATGGCAGGAGTGCCCAAACTCCGGCACGTAATTAAAAATCTAGTCCGGCCCGCTTCGGCAATTCAAGTTTGGCTCAACCAAAGTTATGCCTTTTTTGACCCTGCGAAATGCCACTATTTCGTCCAAAAAAAAAACTATTTTTGCTCATTTCGGTTTTCACGACATTAAATAGGCCGCACGCAATTTCGCTGGGTATTATTTAGCCCTCCATCGAAAAAGTTCGGGCACCCCTGGGCTATATTAATAAGACAAATCTGAAATCTAGTGCAAAATAGGTTTTTTACCCTTTTCAAAATATTCTGCGTTAAAGTCACAGGTTTTTTTTGTTAAATGTGCCAAATTCTCATAGTGGCGATGAAACTATTTTGCATATAATTACCAAATATTTTAGATTTAGAACGCCCAAGGTAACAGCAATCGCTAACTATTTTCTTGTGGCTTTAACGCTGTCACCAAAACATTTTAAAGAAAGCCAAAAAATCATTAATTATTCTGAAAGTTTGTTTTTAATTGGCAACACTAGTGGTGTGTACGGTTGAAGAGGTTAAAAGTCAAAAAACTCAAGTTTGTGAGGATAGTCTTCCAACATTAATGACATAAAGCCGGTATAAATGCAGTAGCTAGTCTACAGTGCCATTTTAAAGTATGTACTAGTGTTTCTGGATCATATACTAATATTGTTTAGCACTAAGTAAGTTACCCATTTTGGAGGCCTAGCCTGAGATTTGCAGATAAAACACAAAAAAGGTTGAGCATTGGGCATCGTAGAGTGCCTGTTTCGTATACTCATAAAATATTCTACGGATTCTCCGGTCTCATTTGACTACAAAACACGGATTCAATGTTGACTACGATATTTCTCCGTCGCATAGTTTTGGATTTTTTCTCCCATGTTGTTGATAACAAAACAATAGTAACGCTTAGCCGTCAGTTTTTCTTTTTGTTGTAGTTCAATGCTGGGAATAATTTTTCGGAAACGAGCTCGTTTCTCATGGACAATTTAAGCCTGGACAGTTTTGGTGAAGACGATTTTTCTCAGGCTAGTAATTCTATTATTTAATATTTGCTTTGCCATTTAATGTTACTTTCGCCCGTGCTTTATAGCGGGGCGGGATAGTGAAGATATCTACTTATCTACCCAGCTGGTCGTACAAAGCGACCAGTAGGCACCCATCAACAACGCCGCTTTTGTGTGATGTGATGTCTATTTTTAAGTGGTGTGGAAACGGCAACTTTCCTCTCATAGGTTTTTCTCCAGCTGGGGATGTGTGGTGTAGCATTTCCACTGCACCATGCTCTTATCCACAGGAAAAGGCGGGAAGCTCCAGCAAGTCGAATGTTAGTTTTGAAGAAAAAATTTGTCTAATATTTTACTAGGTCTAGAGCTATGCGGTTAAAGGAGGTTTAGCTCAAAAGGGACAATAAAAAAGGATAGCGCGAAGCATTAAGCCTCCACCGCGTGTGGTAGACAGGTGGCAGCATGATTCGAAGACGAAAGGTGTCTTTGCTGCCTTTTAGCAAGGCTAATTGGCAAAGAAACTGTAACCACAAGTGGTGGTATGGTTCCTCTCGTGTAACTTTTGATAATAAACTAAGCATTCCAAGTTTTTAGTTAAAATTTGCTGTTACTTTATTTATTTCAACAATTATAATCTGTTTCAAACTGTCAAAAAAGCGTACTGTTTGCTATCAACGTAAATTTTAATTCCAGCCTTCAGATTTTCAACAAACTTCACCTTCTACAAGTGAATGGGACCCTATGAGGGACGATTTTGTGTCAGAAAGAAACAGGTAAAATTTTGTAACGAAAATACCAACAGTTTGTAGGCTGTTTTGTTATACGCCAGCTGGTAGAAAAAGAAAATAACTGGTCAAATGATAATTGATAACTCAAATTTGCTGAATGTAAGACCGAGCTCAGTTCTAGCCGAAAGCGCTGTTCACCTGAAAGTGCATCAAGAATTTAAGTGACTGTTTCAAAAGTAATCTAGTGGTGACGCGCGGCCAGACAAACGATGCTATAAGCAACAACAATATCTGTTTAAAACAGTTCTGAAGCGTGCTTGAAGTGACACCAACAATGGAAGCAGAGGGGAAATTGTAATTATATGTTTGTTCACCAATTTGGTATGGCCAGGAGATAGCGAAGGGACATTTCGGTTTTCGAATCGAGTTGCCCATTGTCTACCACTGACGGTGGAGACTGGAGAGGCTTCACACTGTCCCGTTAATTGCTGAACAGCAACTAGAGAAGCTGTAAATACCAATTTTTATTGTCTTTGGTTTGACCATACCGGGATTCGAACCCGAGTCTACCGTTTCAGTAGCAAAATAAGACACTTGACTAGTTGGATCATGCTGCTGGATAAAACTGTTCTGTTTTAACGTCAAAATGTTCAGGTATGACGTCAACGTTGACGATGCTTGTGTTGCGGTTGAAAAGGTCGACCCAAAAAAGGCCGAAATTTGCAAGTACTTCGCTCGAGGAAATTGCTGGAAAGGGAAAAACTGTCCTTATCCACATACAACAAAGCCAGATGTACTCTACCAAGTCGCGGTAATCACATCACTTGAAAATTCAACCACCTCCAAATTATATAATATTCGTTTTGGTTATATATTATTTCGAAGAAACAAAAACGGGTTCAAGCACCGTGAGAGGATAACTTTTTGGCATTGCTTGTTTTAAGTATTTGCTCTGATTGCTCTTCCCTAGGCTTCCGTGCTTGTAACCTTTAGGTCAGAAAGCGCGCAAATGATAAAGAAATAAAAACAGTTGAGCGTGAATTCATATTTCAGCATTCATAGTAAGCGTGAATACATAAGTCGGAGAGAGGGAGAGCTAAGAAACCTTGTAGTTTCAAACCATGTAGGCAGTGTGATGAGAGTTGGAAAACTCAAGCCATATCCTTTTGCAACGGAATACGTATTTATGATTTAGACAATTTAGCACTGCTTAGAAAACTAAATGCATTTTGGTTACTGCTACTGTTTCGAACCAGTCCATGATTTAATTGAACTTCTTTCTATGTTTTTAAATCATATCTTCATCACACTCGCTGTATTACGCCGAAAAGTGTATCAAGTTTGTGGGGCCCATCTCCACGTCATTGCACCTGGGCAACACAGCTTTCAGAAAAATGTCTCTCGCCATGGTGGCAAACCGTTGGCAACTCTGTGTCCGATTTGGCCGACCCGAGGTTTGAACCTCAGACCTCCCACTCCAGAGACGGACAAGTTACCGCTCAAAAAAAATTAATCATTAAAAAAAAATTTACATCCAAATCTCATTTAATAAAAACTGATATTGGTTCAACAGTGGTTTTCTTGTGTCCAATTAAAAATTTTTTTTTTAAATTCTCTTCAGGTTTTGTCAGGGCACCAACTCAAAGAAATTGAGCTCGAACCTGATGAAACAATCCGAGTAAAAATTTTGACTTCGCCTAAAAATGATGATTTTTACGTCCACTTACTGAAGCGCGGAGAAGGTGATCAAGATGGTGAGAAAAATTGAAGTTTTCGTGGTCATTTTTTGAGTGTGTATTTGCAAATATTTTACTGAATACTTAACATTATTTTCCTAGAATGTATTCCTGTCATTTCCTGGAACTATTTTGTATGAGGCCGATTAAGTCATTATTAAACTTAATTGGTAATGATTTGAATTCTTCTTAAAACGTCTCAAAATGCATTTTACCACTCAGGTTTTCGCTTAGTGAAGCTGTTTCCAAAGTCTTATTTTTTCACCAACTTTAAATGCTGTAGGTGTTTTTATACGTGCACTTAACTTAGCTTTTTTGCATACACATGTTACCGTTTATTCTCATGTCTTCAGATAACCAGTCAGCTAATACGAAACTGAAACAACTATCGCGCGATTTGAAAAACTACTACGCCAAAGTTGGTACCAGGTGTGGGACTCTATTTATATTGATTTATGCGTAGTTGGTACCAGGTGTGGGACTCTATTTATATTGATTTATGCGTAGTGCGTATGCTATTTCGATGCACGCATTTGCCTATTTCGACTAGACATTGTTAAGGATACTGTGCGCATATATGCTCGCGTTGTCCATAGAGCAATTCAAGTTACTTAATTTATCATGATCATTTAAAATTTTTCTTTTCTTTAAATTTTCTGATTAAAAATTAAAAAAAATATTTTACCCTCCTACGAAGATTGCTCTTGGAATTAAAGGGGGCATTGAGGTCTAACTTACTGCCTAACAAACATCACAAACAAAATTTTTGATACTAACTTCAGGATTCTGCAACTTCTACATCTAAATATATTTGCGTTTCTGTTTCCGCTATTTGTTGCAATCTTGCCATTTTTAAAATAATTAGGTGTCGCTCGAGTAGACGCTGCATCAGTGTTACAATACAACGCATAGTTACCATTGTAACAAGAACGCTTAAACTATCCCAAAACCTAACCCTAATCTAAAGCCTTAATCGCAACTAATGTGCAATAGGCCAGCCACTAGGCCTACCATTGGTTAAATAGCCAGCTAGCAGATTTTTAAATATCTATAAATCTAATCTAGCTTACTGCGTATTCATATCGGCTAAATTTACTCTAATAATTACAAAAAACAATTAGGTATTAGGGTGTTCGGGTTTTTCACTTTATGCTTAAATCTTTTTCTTTATACAATTTTAAGGGTACAAATTGGCATGAAAAAAATCGTGATAGTCTTTTTTGAAAACTTTTTTATCTTCATACCCTGGGGGGGCATGGAAGGTTTTTGGTGGGGCACGTATGACTAATATCGCATAACTCAAAAACTGCTGCACCTAGAAAGACAATTTTTACATCAATCGATTCAGAAACACAGGTTTCCTATCTGTGTTTAATACATTATATGGCTTTAACTGCTCTATTTTTCGAGTTATTTTCGAAAAACCGTTTTTACCCCTTTCTGCTTGCCATTTCGCTTTAAATTAAAGGTAGTTTCTTTTCACCGCACAGATGACCATTTGGTGGACGCACCTGACCTAAAGCCTGCCTGAAGCGAGAAATTTAATTTGATTTCTGGGTGGATACCACCTTAACACAAGTTACTAGTGACTCAGCAATCGCTTCTACTTCGACACTGCACTGCATGGCTGGATGCAAGGCATGGAAATGGCTACTCCTGCTCATTCCCTATCACTTTAAAAGTTACTGCTGCAAGTCTAATAAGGATGTAATTTTCTATTCTGCAGTATGCAACGTTGCACAAGACAAGTGCAATTATTGCACTAATTTTCACTCTTGACTTTTGTTTTCACTTTATTAAGAAACACCAAACATTTTAAGATACGACTTTCTTTTTCAGCCACTCATTCATTTTCGTCTTTGCTTCCGTGACAAATAAATCCCCTGATTCTAATATAAACTTGTCGTTTTTCTTCGGCTTTGCGAAAATCTTTCACTCAGGCATTATGACATAAGACCATCTCTCACAAGAGCGGTTATGATTGTCGATCGAATTCCAAAAAAACTTTGTCGTCAATCTGGAGGCAAGGTGCTGCTTTACTGCTGGATCCGAAGTATGGCCTGATAGGTGCTCGCTTCCATGCAAGTTGTTTGGTGTCAACATCACCAGGAAGTTGCTGATCGGGGTCTTTCACTGTTTTGCTTGGAATGCAGGACTTTTTGAATGAATATTTAGGGTCACATTGATTGGGTTCATCCAAGAGCAGAAGTGTCTTAAAAACACAGGTTTTATGCAATGATCAACCAGATTCGTATGTTGTTGGCGAAAATCCAGCGATAAATAACAAAGAAATATTATGTTTGTTTGTTGGTCCTTCTGACGCGCGTGGATTCAAATGAATTTTCACAAACATTGGCACATAAACCGATATGATGTAGCTTGTGATTTGAAGAAGTTTGCTGTTTTGAGTGACGGTCATTTTGGTGTCAAATAGAAGTCTCATGTAACCATTCGCAGTTGTTAACCACTTGTAACGATAGATCTGAAATCAGTAAAGTCAGGTACAAAGCGAAGATGACCGAAATATGCAACACTTACCTTGCAAACGAAATGCTTCCGTGGTTGTAAGACAAAAATCGTTGAAACTTCGAGGGATTACAGATTACTTACTGATTATAGATGGATTACAGATTACTTTCTGATTACAAATCTATCGTTACAAGTGGTTAACAACTGCGAATGGTTACATGAGACTTCTATTTGACACCAAAATGACCGTCACTCAAAACAGCAAACTTCTTCAAATCACAAGCTACATCATATCGGTTTATGTGCCAATGTTTGTGAAAATTCATTTGAATCCACGCGCGTCAGAAGGACCAACAAACAAACATAATATTTCTTTGTTATTTATCGCTGGATTTTCGCCAACAACATACGAATCTGGTTGATCATTGCATAAAACCTGTGTTTTTAAGACACTTCTGCTCTTGGATGAACCCAATCAATGTGACCCTAAATATTCATTCAAAAAGTCCTGCATTCCAAGCAAAACAGTGAAAGACCCCGATCAGCAACTTCCTGGTGATGTTGACACCAAACAACTTGCATGGAAGCGAGCACCTATCAGGCCATACTTCGGATCCAGCAGTAAAGCAGCACCTTGCCTCAAGATTGACGACAAAGTTTTTTTGGAATTCGATCGACAATCATAACCGCTCTTGTGAGAGATGGTCTTATGTCATAATGCCTGAGTGAAAGATTTTCGCAAAGCCGAAGAAAAACGACAAGTTTATATTAGAATCAGGGGATTTATTTGTCACGGAAGCAAAGACGAAAATGAATGAGTGGCTGAAAAAGAAAGTCGTATCTTAAAATGTTTGGTGTTTCTTAATAAAGTGAAAACAAAAGTCAAGAGTGAAAATTAGTGCAATAATTGCACTTGTCTTGTGCAACGTTGCATACTGCAGAATAGAAAATTACATCCTTATTAGACTTGCAGCAGTAACTTTTAAAGTGATAGGGAATGAGCAGGAGTAGCCATTTCCATGCCTTGCATCCAGCCATGCAGTGCAGTGTCGAAGTAGAAGCGATTGCTGAGTCACTAGTAACTTGTGTTAAGGTGGTATCCACCCAGAAATCAAATTAAATTTCTCGCTTCAGGCAGGCTTTAGGTCAGGTGCGTCCACCAAATGGTCATCTGTGCGGTGAAAAGAAACTACCTTTAATTTAAAGCGAAATGGCAAGCAGAAAGGGGTAAAAACGGTTTTTCGAAAATAACTCGAAAAATAGAGCAGTTAAAGCCATATAATGTATTAAACACAGATAGGAAACCTGTGTTTCTGAATCGATTGATGTAAAAATTGTCTTTCTAGGTGCAGCAGTTTTTGAGTTATGCGATATTAGTCATACGTGCCCCACCAAAAACCTTCCATGCCCCCCCAGGGTATGAAGATAAAAAAAGTTTTCAAAAAAAACTATCACGATTTTTTTCATGCCAATTTGTACCCTTAAAATTGTATAAAGAAAAAGATTTAAGCAAAAAGTGAGTAACCCGAACACCCTATTAGGTGTAGGCCTATATGACATAAGCCAAAATTATTAATGTTTTTCGATTGGCCTAGGCTTAGTTTTAATTTTTTTCTATAAAGTTTCTTTCTTTCTATAAGACTTGGATATTTTCTCTTCTAAGTCCACCAAATCAAATATCTCTGTGCTAAGAGAAGAAAATTCAAACCAATAAGGTTAATTTTGTTTTTAAAAACACAACTTGGTCGCCAAAGCCACAGCAGAAGCCTGGCAAAAGCATCCTAATCCCAGGATCTACCATGCAGATAACTAAATCAGTTTGAAACCACCTATGCAAAATTGATGGCTGTCATGTTACCACAGCCAAATTTTTTCCCAGTAAGTCGAAATCTTTCCCGTTAAAGATGTTTAACCTCAAACAACAAAAAAACAGGACGAAAACGTTGTAACCAATAATTCCTTAAACATCTAGTGTTAAAATTAAAACAGTAGGTTGCAATGAGCCTTTAAAGAAAAGGATGTTTTTTCCAACCCCCGATTAGTGCTTTTGGCTTTTACTCTATGGAACAATAAAATACTTACATATTTTCACTTCTTCATCTTACAAATTTTGCTTATGGATGGAATGGTGGTAGTGTTAGATGTATCAAATCCTTTCTGAGTGCGGAGTGTCTTGAAGTCTATAATGTTGCAGGTACGATGTAGGTACAGTTAGTACGGCAAATTTCCTGGCCTAGACTAAAAGCAGTGCATCTTAAAGCAATGAAAGACATGTTACCCAGGCGTAATTATTTCAGTCTAGATTTTGCACTACATGTAACAAAACTTCTACCACTATAGAAACTATTTTTGGTATCCCTTACCTAATGCTAATTAACAGTTATCATTTTAGGCGGTCGGTCGAAAAGCAAGTGTGCATTGGGGAGGTGTACGTGATATTACGGCAGAAGACTTACTACCGTGTTACTGTTATTGACATTTCCAAGCCTACTCGAATTCAGGTATGTATTTATTATTATTGAAACAAAAATTGTGATACTACAAAGAGATAATTTTTAGTAAAAGAGGTAGTTCTAAGTTTTGAAAACCAAAAAAACTCGCATTTCGAAAATTGTATAGTTACTAATGACTTTGCATTAATTTTTATCTGAAAAACAACCAGTTTAATTAAGTTCTAGCCCCTTGCAAGAAACGAGTAATCCAGGATCTGTGATGCTAAGACTGCCCAACAAACTCGTTACACGATTCGGCGTGTTACAACGAGTATAATGAAAAATTCTTAAAAAATAAGTGGCTGTATGGTTTGCTCTACGGAAGGGGTCGGCAACCTTTTAAACTAGTGGGCTACATTCAGTCCTAACAACGTTTCAGCGGGCCGCCACCACTCCAGCGGACCAAAAGAGAAAGGTCTTAGCCAGAAATTCAGGCCCTTTTTCAGACAAATCGATAGCGAAGACCAAAAAAAAAGAAAAAAGATCTTCGCCAGAAATTCAGGCCTTTTTTTGGACAAATCGGTGGTGAAGACCACAAAAAAGATTTTTCGCCAGGGGATGAGAATCATTTGGGCGGTTTATTGTTGCATATCATTGAAAAAAGAAAAATAAGTCGCGGGCCGGGTAAAATGCCTTGGAGGGGGGCCGTAGGTTGCCGACCCCTGCTCTACGGAAACGCAGTTGCCCTTAATGTTTTATGTTTGATTAAGCAAATTAATCGTTATAGATTGTGAAGACACCAGGTTGTATTTTTAGGTGCTACTAGTGGATTATGGTAGCATTTTGACGATTTCCCCCAATCGTCTTATCCAAATGAATGAAGGGTTTATGCACACCCCCAAGCAGGCAATTTTGTGCACGTACGAAAACACTACCTCAGAAGTTGAACCAAGTACGTAGACAATATTATCCTTGTTGAGAATTCTTGTTTTTGCTGTTTGATCGACTATAGGTCGCCAAAAACTGTGGGGCTAGTTTGGTTAGTTTTGGAAAACCCAGATGACGGCTATCTATTTATTTCGACACTACAACTATAAAAATCACAGTAAAACCACAGACAAGATAGAAATAACACGGTAAGTTTACTCCATGCAAAAACGATTGTGACGTGTGTCCGCATTTTTTGAGAGCCAAGCAAAACTTGGGAGTGAAATGACGTCATAATGGTGACATCCTGAGCGGATTCGAATTGTGCCAAATGATTGCAATTCTGAAATTTTATGAATTCTGTCTCCACCATACGGCGTTTAGTCCTTCCCCTTTTTCTACGGCCCAAGATGTTGTAGGGTAGCATTTTTTACAATTGTCATACTTCTGACGTAACTTTCTCTGTCCTTTTCGTATCCGAATAACGTCACTAGTGTATGACGTTACAAAGTCACAAGCGTAAAAGTAATCTAAAATTACAACTTTTCGTTCTTTCGGTGACTTTAGTTATTGGGAGTTTTACTTGCCTTTGACACCCAACAGGCCAACACTTTTGTTTTGCCCGAAACTTGTCATCAAGAAGCTTTCCCGCAATTTTCGTTTTAATTGCTGAAGGATTTACGAAAATATCGTTGGTTGTCCCGTCCTAATTGTCCCGTCATTGTCATTTGCCAGCGACTTGATTGATGTCTTTTGTCTCGAAACAGCATCTTTTAGCTGCAACGAAATAACTCTGCAATTATTTTGTTTCTCAAATTTGAAGATTTTACCGCTTGTATTTTGTTGTTGCTTGTAAACCGCTCGATGTTTTCAGCGCAGATATCTACACAGTATCGAAACCAGGGAGGAAGCTAAGGGCCCCCCTTAGCCAAGTGACTAAGAACATTTAATACCAAAATAAAGCGTTTAAACGTATTTTGGACTTGACGTGTAAGTAAAGAGGGGGGTAAAGGGCTAAGGAATTTAATATTCTTTTGAATGACTTTCGACGTTTGAAAATTCAGCTCTTGCAAATGGCTCTGTAACTATCGAAGTGCAATCCAGACGGCGACTCGAAGCTCATTTTGGCTCAAAATTTAAGAAAAAATTACGAACGCTCTAGGCTCAGCATAAAAAATAATTAAGAATACAGGCTAGCTGGAACAACGGATTTGTAAATTATCGGCAAACTTTTCTTGGCTTTCTATATTGCTATTGTTAATTTGTCTAACATGCAGTCGCCGATTTTCAATACCGGTACCAAAGATAATATAATTTCACCTAAACAATAATAAATGTATGTCTCTTTATTCTCCAATAAACTTAAGAGCAAAATATGAGGCTGAAAATAGGTGAAAATTTAAGAACAGCCAGCTTTAACTCAAAAACAATAACGTGACAGTTTAGTTATGTCAGTTAAAGCACAAAGGTTATAAATGCTACGTTTATCATTATAACTTTACCATTTCATGCAAACAACCAACGATATTTTCGTAAATTCTTCAGCAATTAAAACGAAAATTGCAGGAAAGCTAGTTGACGATACAGAGCAAGTTTCGGACAAAACAAAACTATAGAAGTGTAGAGTGTCACACGCGAGCAAAACCTCCCATAACTAAAGTCACGGAAAGAATAATAAGTTCCAATTTCAGATTATTTTTACGCTTGTGACTTTGTAACGTCATACACAAGTGATGTAACAAACGGAGCGAATTAAGCCCGAGCTTAGACGGATTTATTGGGATCAAATTTATTTGTATACGCAAAGCAGTAGGTAAGCTACTTCACATTACGTCAGGAGTTTGGCAGTTGTGAAAAATGCTGCTCTTCAACGTTTAGAGCCGTAGAAAAGAGGAAGGACTAAACGCCGTAATTTGGGACAAACCTCATAAAATTTCAGAACAATTGTTATCATTTGGCGTAATTCGAATCCGCTCATGATGTCACTATTATGACGTTTGACTCTGAAGTTTTGCTTGGCTCTCGAAAAATGTGGACAGTTGGACACACTTCACACTGGTTTTTGCTTGGAGTGAACTTAATGTTTTATTTCTATACTGTGATAAAAGGTTAAAAACAGAACGGTCTATTTCGTCCTAAGGACTCATCACTAACGAATCCGTAAGAAGTATTACAACTTCTTAACAACTCATCAGACACTGACGAGTCCTTAGAACGAAACAGGCTGTTGTGCTTTTAACTTTTTACAGTGGTCTTTATTGTTGTATTTTGCTCTGATTTTACTGCTGTATATCATCGAGCAACGAGTAGTATTTCAGAAGATTGATTACCTTCGATTTTCTATTTCGACACTACTTCAAAGGGTAATTATAGGTCTGGGTACCCAGTACCCATCGTCGCTAGGAGCCCAATCAGGATTTTTTGCTAAGATGAGGCTTGAACCAAAAGTCAAGATTTTGGTTCAAAAAATGTATCCAGTGTGTCGTGTTGAGCAAACTGATGCATCTTGAAAGTCCAGAGACAGAGCTCCCAGTCTTCCAGGCCATGGGAGTTGAAGTTGGGTGATTTTTGGGATTTTCGGAAAAATAGTTTGGATAACATTCCACAATTCACACGTTTTTTGAGCCATTTGAATAACTAAATCACAAAGGTTTTAAGCCAATTGAAAGAATTAACTTGCTCTCTGCTCAGCCCACCCCCCTTACTTGTCAAGTTCCAGAACACGTTCAAAGGCTTCCAGATTTGGGATAAATTTTTCAAATGACTTGATTACGGCGAAGCTTCAGCCCCTTTGCCCCACCCTGGTTGCGCCACTTGAGTGGTTCCAATCGATCTGGTGGTAAGTTCTTTTCTGGGGTAGTAACTCCATCAGCTTTCTGTAGCCCTGTAGGAGAGGAGATTTGCTATGAGAAGGAAACGGATCTGATTTCTATTTTATTTTCAGTGAAAGACTGTTGCTACTTCGCAAAAGTTGGCGAATCATTGGACCCTGTGGACTCGCCTTTTATTCTTGCTCTTTTGTCCAAGTTTTAATCGCTGATGTTTATGCAGTATTGCAATGTGCTATGCTTTTGTCGTTTTTAATAAAATGCAGATCCACATTTATTGAGAATTGTTCAATGGAATCGCCATCCTCGTTGCCCGGGTTTTGTGTGGTTAGACTTCACGCTTCACCGATCACAATCATCCTCTTTTACCAATCTATCTTTCATTGCATTTGTTTTTAATTCTTTAATTTTTCTTAATTCTTACATTTCTTCATTCATCATCATTGTAAAGGAGTAAATAATGTGCGGGCGAATTCAGTTTAGCCTGAGAAACGAAGTCTCTTTGATGAAAATGCTTGGAATATCAACAGGAAGAACAATGGAGGAAATCGCAGCACCAAGCGCTGACTTACCCAAACCGTTTTTTGTAGAGCTCGGCAAAAGGGCGAAAAATTTCACAACTGATTTTTTTAATCACTTTGATGACAGGAAATTTTGGTCTGTTTTCATCGAGTAGAAAAGAATCAAAGCTCTAGTTCTGTGGTAATTTGAGGAAAAACAGTAGCCTAACATTAGATTTTTAAATTAAGCAAAGTTGGGTAAAATTCGAGTCAAATGAAAGGATATTAAAAAAAACATATTCATAGCTAGGGATGCGGAAGCGGCAAATTTTCGTGGAAGCCGTAAAAGGGTACCGCTTCCACTTTGGCCATTAATGCTGAACGTCAAAAACCTGGATGTGATACAATTTTTAAAAAAATATACGACGAAAAGTGAATGTACGACAGACCATCATTTGCAAAGAAACATTTTTGAAAGGCTAGTAATTCACTTAGATTCGCAGCAACTCGCCCCTACCAACTCAAAAATGAACCATGTAGCCAATCAACCCATTTTTAAAACTATAAATTTTCAAAAGTTCTCTATTGGTCCTAAAATTTAAAGGTTTACTCAAAAATATTTTTAAATGGGGCTTTGTCCATTTTTTAAAAATCAGGGGCCTTATGTTTCCTGTTCCACTATTTTAGTTTCTTTCACGGCGACAGAGGTGGACAAAGTAGTCGAAAAATCTACTTAAGTAGAAGTATTGTTACTTACTCGAAAATGCCTTTTAAGTAAAAGTAGAAGTATGGCGAAGCATTTCCACTTAAGTAAAAGTAGGAAAGTAGTCAAAATTAATTCTACTTAAGTAATGAAAGTAGAAAGTAATTTCGAATTTCACGTGTTTGTTTATTCTTCAAAGGTTTGCTGTTGTGACGCTTACGATCAGTGTTCAAGCAAAGCCATACTTACGGTAGCATATCAAAAAATCTAAGTTTTATTAAATTCTCTTGAAATTACACCGAAGCGTGTTACGAAAACGATTTAGTAGGGACTCTGGGCTCATCTCCGCGCCTGGACAACACAGTTTGAGAAGAAATGTCGCAGCAATGGCGAGTCGTTAGCAACACTGTTCGATAACCGGCTAGGGAATTGAACCCCAGACGGGCCGCAGCAAACGCAACGCCGTTAACCGCTAATCTTTTTCGTATGAACCAGGAGTAATGCGCATGTCTAGTTTGTCTACTGTACCATGCTAATCAGGGTTCGGTATGTTTTGTTTTTTTAGTAAGACTGAGTCAACACCTGGTATTTGATGCAACGCAAAAACACACTACCCTAGATGACCTGTAAATGAATCGGCGTAACTATTCAATAAGTTTCGTAGTACTGTACAGTAAAACAAACTCGATACGTACTTATTGTACACGTTGTGAGGTGGAATAATGTTTACTTCGTTATTGTACACGTTGTGAGGTGGAATAATGGCTAGGTGTTTACTTCTACTTTACATAAAAGTCATTACTACTCAAGTACCGTTACTTCAAGAGGATTTTACTTGAAGTAAAAGTAGAAGTATCAGAAATGAAAAATACTTAAGTAAGTCGCTCGTTACCGAAAATACTACTTAAGTAGTCTACTTAAGTAGAACTACTTCGTTACTGACCACCTCTGCACGGCGATGATGTATTGTTGAAACGCAAACAGAGTAGAGCATCATAATGTTTCTCGAACAAATTTAATATTGTATGACTTTTGAACACAATGCCACAATGCTTGTCTTAATTATTGCTGTAAGTACTACCGTTTGGTACAAAAAATAAGCTTATTCTAATACAGTAGAATTTCCTAATTCGTCACCTCAAGGGGATTAGAAAAAAGTGACGAATTAGGCGAACAGGTAAGAACTCCAAAACAGCCTGTTTACCAGGATCTTATTTTGCTGTTAACGCATTTTGTAACGTGTATTGTTGAAAATAATGCACCTCTATAGCTGACTACAAAGCGATATAAACTTATGTAATTAAATCTTTTATTTCAAATTGATTTTCTGTAACTATTCGCTTTCACAATTATCCTGAAATGAAACGCAGAAAGCTCAATTACACCATTAACTTTTTAATCTTGAATATTCAAACCGCAGTTGCTCTTTTTTTTATACTTAATCTCTATAATTAGTCTACTCCGACCCCATTGCGATTCTTGCAACTCATCCGATTAAGAAAGTCTAAGAGAAAAAATTTCATATTTTCCCCTTACAATCCAAATTTCGGCCATCTTGTTTCAAGTAGATTGCGCTATAAATCAGTTTGTAACTTCTATTTCCGAGTCTTGCTAAGTGCCGGGCTTTTCGGAACTAGGTGAGTGCTGCAGGTATAGGTAAAGAAATTAGTGGAACCACTACTGTTTGAATTCAGAGAAGTTAGATGCTTTCCTGAATTGCTGTGTCCGCCAAGTGCAAGCTAAGTAGTTGGAATAAGATAAGGCTTTAGTGCTTTAGGCGTAGTAGCCTGTAGCCTATTGCAAATTGTGACTATTGTAACTATAGATAGCCTATCCGAAAAAAATTATTGCCTGTTGAAGGCTGAAGCATCGTAGCTGACAGCGACAAGATATTGGACTAAGATTCTACTTCTAGTTTTTAGTGAGCCAGTGAGTTTTATGCGATTATTGCGCAATTGGTTTAGGTCTTAAGATCAGATAAAGCCAGTTAGTTTTTCACGGAAATATAAAATTGCAAATTTCAATGCAAAGCATATTAGTCAGCAATTTTCGTATAGGTTTGTTACGGTTATCAGCAGGTACCTACGAAGCCCCTTCCTCCACAGCTGCTGTAGTCAGTCATTTGGAACGATTTTGACTTACGTCCTTTCAGTTTGGTAATGTTCAGAAAGCGTTTCTCCTTAGTTTAAAGGGAAAAATAATTGCAAATATTTTACGATTTCTGGGCCAAAGAGAATCAAAATTGGTGCAAAAAATTCCAAAAAATTGCCAAAGTTGTTTCACTATGGTTTCGCAGAAAAATTTGTTAAACAAAAACGTCCTGAATGCCCTTTTAATGCTTTTAAAACGTGGCATAGAAATATTGGCAGTGCAAACATGGTTCAACTGGTTGTATAAATGGGCTATGTGGTAGGTGGCTAATGGTAAAATTTGAGTTCTTTTGTTTACAAGCTGGTAACTCATAAAATCCTAGAGTTCAATGAAACTCATGCGGAGTAATCTATTTCGTCTATATTTTATAGAGAAAAATAATTGGGGGAAGGGGCTAATGGAATAATATTTGAGAGATGTGATTGGTAATTTACTTGTACTGGGATTGGCCTAAACCCCTCCCCAGGGTTGGGAATCGATACTCAAAAATGTAA
Organism: Trididemnum nubilum; assembly: GCA_963965965.1. Classification (NCBI taxonomy): domain Eukaryota; kingdom Metazoa; phylum Chordata; class Ascidiacea; order Aplousobranchia; family Didemnidae; genus Trididemnum; species Trididemnum nubilum. The sequence goes on along the minus strand of OZ014471.1, from coordinate 17,544,150 downwards.
AGATTTAATCGATATTCGATAGTTCATCAAAAAGTAAAGAATAATTCGATTTCGATGGCACTTCAAAAAAGTAAAGAATAAAGAATACCATAATCGATATTCGATTCCGGGTATTTGGGAAAATGATAGATGGAGAGCGATGGAACATGCAGACGCTTTTCGCTCACTTTAGCAATAAGCATCAAAGTATCGGAGTTCCTTGCTCAAATCTCAATCAAAGCAGTCAGACAAACAACATAAAACGAGCCAATTACAGCTTCCAGATCATAATAAAATATGGAAGACAATAAATGGTTTCAGCTGTCTAAAACCAAGAAATGCAAGTGGTAAATGTAACAATTAGGCTATCAAAGCAAATCTACTCACCAGAAATCAACTTACTAACGTTAAACTGAATCACAAACTTCTTCCTTTTTGCTGCTATTTGGCTACTATGTTGCTGGAACAAACACTAACCAGATCAAACATACTAACACTCAAGAGTTTTATAATTACAGTATGTACAGGTAGCCTACTTGTAACTGATTTATCTGTTCATTACAACTACCAGGTATATTAAGCTACTATAGATTACCATATACATGAGATAGTTTGTCAGCACTAGCAACAGTATTTTCACCACAACAGTCTGAAATAAATAAGAAAGTATATACAAAAGAAATTGAAAAGACAACAGTTAATATTTCCAATTTGCTGCACTGTCAAATGTGAATTTAAAATGTATCATGTATATATACAACATACACTGTTTGCCTGTTAGTGTTACACAGTTTAAGTTGCTAATTTCACACTATCTGACTGCATTAAAAGGCGATTCAACCCTGGTCAGCCTTTTGCTGAAAATAGTAAATTGGAAAAACTAGCCTAATGCTTTAATGTATCCTCACTAAATGTGCACTTTCCATGACCAATCATTTTCGAGATTATACAGCTTAAACAGTAGAAACTAACTTATGCTAAAACTTTGTTTTCAGTTTGCAGCATTGAGGAAATGCTGTTATTCAATTTGTGACAATGTATTCTCTTATGGTGTTAAGCTAATTTAACCCTCAAAACGAAATCAATTGTATTTTAAACAGGAAACTAAAAACTAAACAGATACTGGTAGTGGTGAGACAGTGTAACCAATAAGAAAAAGTGGCTGCATAAAATTAGGATAAAGAATTTTGATGCCGGTGCAGTCTTGTAGTAATAATAGAAAGGTATGGAGGGTAGGCAATAAAAGCCTGCATGGGGAAAATTCCATTGCACAACTGGTTTCGAGTTTGTTTGCACTTGTCAGGTAGAAGTTGGAATTTACAGTTAAAACTACCCAGTCCTATTTCTTGGAACTCCCTGAAGCACCCCAATCTAATCATCTTTTTGAGAAATGAAAACAAGTTCGTTGACTTCAGCTTTAAAAACATAAGTTTAATCATAGTTTTACATCGTCCATGAGAGAGTTATATTAAGGTTGACCTTTGCCAGGTACAGCCAACATTACCATTTTTTCAAAATTGTAATCCCCAATTTGATTTCGGCAAGGACTCATGACTCTTTTTCCTAAAGAGAATAGTCTCTCAACTGGTGCTGATGATGGAAGAGTTGTATTATAAATTATAAACGGTTTGAGCAACTCCTTAGGCAAATCATCATTCCTGTTACACCACGACATCCACTGGCTGCTCAGGGAAGATTCACCATTGCGTCTTCGTAATTTTGCTCTCTTTTCAAACCTCCAAAAAAATGAATGCTTGGAGCAATCTGATTCTTCAGGTGTAACATCCAACGATTCTGAACTAGTAAGGCTATCAGAACTGCTGATTTGAGATCTCTCAAAACTTGCTAATGCATTCTGCATGGTGGATTCAACTACTACTCTTTCAGAGTCTGAAATCCAATAAAGTCGAAATTGTGGGTGGAGTGCTGCTGCAACCTTGAAGTAGGGTGATACAAGCTCCTTTTCAAACCTTTTGCTGAGACCTTTCTTCATATGATCAACAAGATTGGTGCAATATATTAAGTTAGCATTTAATGCACATTTCCATTCTTCTTGTACATTTGTGAGTGTAGGCAGCAAGAAACCAGCACTAACACATTCTGTGCCTTGTAAAATGTCAAGAGCAATTGCAATAGGTCTCATGACAGTCAAAAATTCTTCCAAGAATTTTTGTTCAGCCGCATTGATGGGACGTATATCTAGGCTAATGAAAAGATTGGACATCGCTTGCTTTTGATGTTGAAGAAACTCATGGACTCTTGTCATTCCATCAAAAGTGGAATTCCATCTGGTCATGTTAGGAATTACAAAAAGCTTTCCCAAAGCTGCAGAAATTTTGTCACTGCAGAGCACTGATGAAGACTGTTTATTCCAGATAGCACTAAGTTTGCCAGTTAAGCTTCGATGAATGGACTTGTACCGTGTATCTGACATAGCTGCACTTGCATCTTTGGTTGCAACAAGACTTAGGCGATGCGTAGCACATCTGAAATGTGAAGGTAAAGAGTACTCATCTTCACCAGTCTGTACGTTATCGTCAAAAATATCTTGAATGGTTTCAGCCGTTAGTTCATCAGAAGTACCGGTATCAGTAATGTTGCAGATGATTTCCTCTTCATTCTCAGAGCCAAATTCGGCAAATGCTTTAATGAAGTTTGAACCAGAATCCGTTCCACAGTGTGTAACTTTCCTAGCAATATTGTACTCAGCAAGAACAGATTCTATAAGTTTTCCAAGAACATTAAATGTGCATCGTCCCTCGATTCTACGTAAAGCAATGCAAGCATTCTTCCGAACTAAATTATCTGTGTACCAATGAGCAGTTATTCCAATGAAGCCTCTTCTGAAAGCACTCCAGTGGTCAGTAGTAAGGCAAACTCTATGGGCAGACATTAAATCTTCAGTCAGTTTCTTTTTATGTGACTCAAACAAATGGTCTGCTTTAGCAGAATAGACTTTACGAGATTTGACTTTTAAATCTGGGGCCATAACTTTCATAAAGTTTTTAAATCCTGCAGACTCCACATGGTGAAACGGCAGCATCGATTCAGCAATGTATTGGGATACAGCAAGGTCAAAATCCTTCTGAGAAAGTTTTGATCTATTCAATCCAGAGCTGATACGTGATGCTTTTAATTGCACATTAATAGGGTTGGAAGGCAGTGTTTCAGAACCTGCATTAGGATCTGCAGAAGAAGCATCACTGCTTGACCACTTTTGCTTTCTCTTATCATTTTTGTTGCATACCGGTATTTCATCAAAGCTTTTAAGTGCACCAATGTGCCTACTTTTAATGTGAGCACGCAAATTTTGTCACGATTTGTAACTGGCACTTATATTCTTGTTAACACATCGTTGGCAACTAAAAATTCAATTGCCTTTTGACTCGCCTTTTTCTTTTAAAATGTAAAATTGTTTGGGCACGAAATAAGTTGGCTGAAATGATGAATCACTTGTGGAAGATACCAATACTGGTACTCTACCTGTACTAGTAACAGGAGCACATGTACTGGTAGGTGGAGTTTCACCACTATCGGTAAAGATATTATGACCATAGTTGACCTAGTCACAACAGAAGTTTCAGCTTCATCCTCATCAAAATAACGGACATGACTAGGCTACTGTAATCTGTCATGAACAACAACAACAAGATATTTTACAGTACAGACGAAGAAGGAAACATTGTTCAGCAGCACAATACCTGATACATACCATTTTGAAGGTGAAGAATGACATCCAGTTGGAGATGAAGAATATAGAGCAATTCATATCAATTTAACATCATATTTGTTCATATATATAGTATCATAAAAGTATGTATGATAATTTATATAGAAGTAGCAACACGAAAAACAATAATAAACTGGGTTAGAAACAGTATTTATAAATAAGTCACTACTACATGTAGATGTATCTTCACAGTCCACACCAATGTCAAACGTGATACCGTACTGTGATAGGGCTATGAAATCAATATTAGTTTGATGGATATAAACAGCTGAACAACAAACACATAGCCTAGCTCTACTGTTTTAGTCTGTTTAAAATACTCACACTGATGCACTTCTACTTACCGTACGTTACATGGTAGGCTAGTAGGCTACCTATAGCTGTATAGTGTCCTAGACATACCCGTATCCATTACCGGTACCTCTTTAACTAGGTTTAATCCTATTTCTATCCAAGCCAACACACTGGGTTGGCCCATGATGCAACTGGGCTGGCTATCCTAGGCAAAGTAGGGTTGACTATCTTAGCTAAATAGGCCCTACCTAAACTGCAGCAGGCGTTTAGGCTATTCAGTTATTTCAGTGGTATCCTAAGCAAATAGTAGACCCACTAGCCTACGGTACTTTTTAAGAGACTAGGCCTCAAAGGCTATAGGCAAACCTGCTGACTGATGCATTTGATTGATTAGACTTAGGCTATTGCTGATCTGCCTCTTGGCCTACCGGTACCTCCTACTGTCTTACCGGTTAGGCTAGGCTGCTTTCTTAGGCCTAAACTGAGACTACACAAAGAGGTTTAAACAGTTAAACTTCTAAGAAATACTAGGCCTATCAGATTTTTATTACTGCCTTTACTGAAAATAACGCAGTTACAGTTCACTTATTTTATTTATGAGTTCAAATTACCAGAGTCCCCTGCATAGCAAGTAGGCAGTATCGTCTTAGCCTCTAGCGTCTAGTCTGTCACCTACATCATAGCACTATGCCTGCATTGACAATCACTGCTGGCCTAAAAATCACTCAACTGTATCGGAAATACAACTCCGCTTATATAATTAATTAATAATCCTCTTCAGAGTGTTTGCTCATTTGCTGTTGCATAGCTTTCTGAAAAAAAAAAATCGAATATCGTTTTGACCTGGAAAAAACTAAAGAAAACAGCATATTCGATACTCATTCCAAAAAGTAAAGGATCTGGTGTATTCGATTGAAAAAAAGTAAGGAATATCGCAATCGAATATCGATTATAATCGATTTTTCCCAACCCTGCCCCTCCCTCTTCCTGAGCTTACAAAAATTTTAAATTATATTTGTTGATGAAACCTATGTTCAGCATTTTTACACTAGTCACAAGCGATCAAATTTACTTGTTTATTTTAGGCCATTTTTCAAAGTTTTTATTGATTAGAGAGTTTTATTTTTGACAAATTAGCCCCCTGAAAATATATTTCAAAAGATGCTTTATATCTCTTTTTAGTCCATTCCAGCGCAAAAAAGTCTCAGAAGTGCTAAAAACTTGGTATTTTTTTTTCTGCATTTTGGCCGACAGATCAATAAGGGGGGCTATTGCCCCCTGGCTACGCTACTGAATTCTACCATGAATGGTACTATTGTGTATAGCCACATTATTCTTGCAGTGTTTTTTTACTGTTCTAAAAATACACGTTGTTAGCAAAATTTGGAACAAACCACATACAAAACAATTTATTTAAAAAAAAATCTGCAAATGCAGAAGCTTCACCCCAGCACAGGCGGAGGTAGGGGGCCCGCCCCATCGCAATGCTAGCAATGATAAACTTGTGCCATTAAGACATTTTTTTTGGTATTCACCTAATTGTTGGGACAAAATCGGCCCTTCGATCCGTGAAGACGTTTTTTTGTTCAGGTCATTAACTATGAAAGTTTTGGGTTGGCCCCCCCAATCCGAAATTAAACTCCAGTTACATTTCGGGCTTCCCCAATCAAAAACCTTAAATCGGACTGTGAAAACTTTTTTATGATTTGGGGCTCCCCCAATCATAAATCCTGGCAATGCGCCCCAGGGCTACCAAATTATAGGCAATAACAGCACAGATGCAATTGAAACAAGTTATCGTCCATAGTGCCTGGAAATCCGTCCCCAGACCCCAAATAATTGCTCATAATTTGAAACTGAACGAACGTTCAGAAAAATTCGCATCACCTGAAACAAAACGACCATGTGATTGGACATTTCGATTCAGAGCCGCTCCAAATCTGAAAACCTGACTAGCCTACGCCGATGAACAGATTCTTGCGATAACAAACTACAGAATACAACTACATAATTTGGTTCTACGTTATATAATACCGGTATGCTGTCGCAGTTCCTGCTCCAGCCAATGACGTTGGGGAAGCTAGCAGCGAAATTCCCACAACCAAGAAATAATTGGAACTGATAGCTTCTTAAATCAACAGACCATGTTAACTTAAGTATGTTCAACCGAGCCGGTTAACCTCCATTAGAGCGAGGTCCTTTTGACCCGCCCCAACTGATAACCCCGACGTGCTTGGATGGTCGACACTGGTATATACGACTTTGACAGACCCTTCTAACCGCTGGTTCAGAAAGGGGCAAGTGTGTCTTAGTGCCTGCCCAGTCAATGACGCTGTAGAAGCTAGCAGCGAAGTACCAACTAGAGATGGCAACAGCGCAGCGTACGCGGCCGCGCGATGTTGTTGGTGCACCGCTCCGCGCAGCGTGGCAACTAAAATCTGCATTACGTCACAGCATCAGCGCAGCGCCGCGTACTAAAATTGTTTTACATTTTTTTACAATTATTGTTGGTGATTTTCTCTTTATGAACAACAATGGTTAGTCTGGATGTAATTATTATAGGTATGAATTGAAGACAATGCATGCTACTAAAACAGGAAAAGGTGCCTTCAGTTCAAGTTTATTTTTTCAGAATTCGGAGCATCCTAGAATCGGCTATTTTGGCAACAAGAAACTTAGTTTTGATCGGCTGAACGTGTTTATTTTTTGACACCAACAAAAAGCTTTTGGTTTTGGTAGGTTAGACTAGGAAAGGTTTAGGACGTTGGTTGAGCAGGGGTGCCGGTCTTCGTTGAGCATTGGGGGGGATAACTTGCAATTTTACCCCAATTTTGCCCTATTTTCAACTTTGGAGGGATGAACCTCGACCACGATTTTTTTCAGGTGAGCAAATAAAGTGAAGACCAAAAAAAAGGTCTTCACCTAAAGAAAGAAAACTTTGTTCCCCAAATTCTAGTGGAGACCTGCGCTCAAATGCACTCCAAAGTTAAATTATTGGGGGGATGCAGATGCAGACTATACTCAAATTATTGGGGGGATACAGTCAAATTATTGGGAGGATATATCTCCCCATTCCCCCTCCCCGGGTTTCGGCACCCCTGTCGGTGAGAAGATGAAACAAAGGCAAACAAAAGTAGAAGAAACAGATTTGTGGGAAACAATCATCAGAGTAGAGGCACAAAACAAAGCCTAGCGACACACCCTCCCTGTACGCAATAGGCTTATGCCTAGGGTATTGGTACGAGCCCAAAGCTAGACAACAGTTTCTACTACACATGCGCTTGTATTTCAGAGTGACAGAGTTAGTTCAGTGTAGCCTATTCATCAACAGGTCATGGCATCAAGAATTAGGCTTTCGGTCCTATGTCTGGAGCCTATCTCAGATCTGGTAGACCTATGTCTGTATGTAGTAAAGTACGAAGGGTTGGCTACACTTATTTCCAATGGCAAAATAGCCTACCGGTACGTAATAGCAAAATTTATTCCACACTCCTACACACATGTAAACGACAAAGGTATTAATACATAGGGTAATTTCATACAAGTGTAGTAGCTTTTGACAGCATGCAGAGCACGTGATACCTTATATTTCATTAATTGAGCTTCTGGTTCAGGATTAGTACAGTAGTTGCATGAAATTATCAGGTAGACTGGAACTGGGTAGATTGTTTTTGATTGCCAAAACATGGTGCAGAAAAACTGATAGCAAGCACACACAAGGAAAATTAAACCTGAAAGCCTATAATTGAAACGACTGATCTCACATCGCATGTTTTTTAGTTTTTACTCGGCCATTTTCAAAGTTAATGAGTGCAAAGTTTCAGACTTTTACTTATAACTCAATAACAGATAATGGTTTGGTCTAGCTACATGAAATTTTGACAGCAGTTTGAGATTCATAAGTTATTTGTGTGTGCCAAATTTCAAGGCAATGAGTCTCGTAACTTCAGGTTTAGGACCTGAAAACTACTTCAAAAGTTAGGTATAAAAAGCGGTCTTATTCAAAAACGGCTTAAGTACGGCAAAAAATATTTCACATGGTTATCAGTGGCGTAGGGTGAAGATTTTACAGGGTGTTCAATATTGTTCATTCATCAGCATCAGCTATTTTCAGCCCTTCGTAACAGTAAGTAAATAACTCAAATGCACTTAGTTAAGTCAGCTATATTTTTATTACTCAAAAACTACCACTGTAAAATACGAGTGGTGAAATAGAATTCCGATTTATGAAAACAGTCGAAAGCTTTTATTCCACCAAAAATGATTTAATTGAAATCTAAATTTTCAATGAAAACTAAACTCGAATCACAATCATTTTAGCTTTACTCAAACGGAGTCTATGCCCAAATGTTTTTGTGCCTTTGTCGTGCTTAAGTATGAGTGTGTGTTCAAAGCGTCTGAACTATACCGCATGCCACGGCATTTTCGCCAAAATTCAATTTGACGCTAGATCGCAGCAAATTGCTCCAGAAAAAAAAATTCCAGCTCAAACTACTACACGGCCAAGACCAGGGACCACGCCTGACCGAATTTTGCGAAACCGAAATTTCCATCAAAGCAACAAAAAGTAGTTTGTAAACCAGCGCCAACTCAAAACTGAAGCATAAACTTAAAAGTTATTCCCCAATATTGCGATAAATAATAATTCGAATAAACTGAGACATTTCGAAAGTAATTATAGCACTATTAACCCAAAAAATAAAAATTTTTATGGTCAAAGTTGCAGTATTTTGTATTGTAAGGAGTATAAAATGTTTAGAAAATTAACGAAAATGGCGTGAAAGCTGCAATTTTATGAAAAACAACAAATGAGTTATGAAGACGTAAATTATCTTGCGATTTTGTTATCTGAATGTAGTAAATAACAAACATGTTATAAAACGGTTAAAGCCGCATACGAAACGATCCGAATAGCAACTGCTAAAAGCGCGACTTCTTAGGTTGATGTCAGAGTTAGCCTAGTTAGGGTAAGAATAGAATTAAGATTGGAGTTGCAGAATTAGCTAATCCAACAAAGTCGCAGTAGTTTAAAAGTAGCTGTTTTGACAGTCGCTTTTCGGAATGCGAAGCAATAAAACGAACAACACTGAAAGGTCAATAAAAACACAGTACGTTGAGGTCAAAAGCAAAAAAGTAACTTTAGTTCTAAAAATAAACATTTTAAAGTCTAAGCAATACATCAGAAAACAATCTCAACTTTGATCATCCCCGCGTGCGAAATTTTTTTTTCTACCATGGTTTTGCAGATTTATTACGTCACATCCTGTGTCCCAACCTTCAGTTTCGTACTCCGCTCTCAATTTTGACTTGATCCGCTCTATTCATAGGCAACTTGGTACGATGGTACTGGGCAAAGTTAGGCTACTCTTGAGTTGTGGTAAAATATCCTTGGCAGTGGTAGAACAGGCTTGGAAGAATATCACAAAGCACAAGCAGTTAGTCAATAAGCTTAGGCTTACGTTTCATGATCAAGTCAAAATATTAAGACAAAATTTTTGATACTAACATTGTAACAAGTCAAAATAACCTAGTCTACAGTAATAATCTTTTTTTAATTTTAGGGTTGAGCTGCTGAGTTTTTTGGAATTATTGCATTGTAGATAGAATATCAGAGGGAAGCCTAAGGTTTTATAGTTTATTAATTAATGCAGTTTCATTCAAGTTACTGTTGGCTATGTGTAGAGGCCTATATTGCAAAAGCAGCATCTGAGATCTGACCATGGTATTGGTAGGCCTACTACTGTACTACTAGCATATCTGAGATAGTGCAATTGGCTATAGGCACTGGTAAATGAGTAAAATCTAAAATGTAAACTGGTAAATTTGGAAAAGTAAAATGGCAAATCGAGAAAAGTGAAATGTCAAAGCGATTTTACTAATCTTAACCAAAGTTGTGAGTGGTTTCAATTTTAGTCTCAGAATAAAATAAACTAGACCTGTAGACAGATTCCATTAGACACTTACTGACTTTATCACTCATCTGCTCATACATATAGAGAATGAAATTAAAAAAAGTGTACTTGATATTAAACTGATAGATTGTTAAAACAGTTTAAATGAAAACTTGTGAAAATGTTTACTTAGGCTGCTAACCTTAGGACTTAGCAGCGATGCACAGTAGACTACTGTACAGTAGCAGATACCATACAAGGTTTAAAGATCTGACACTGACAGATAAAAGTTAGAGACATAATGCAAGTTTTATACGATTATTTAACTGTTAGATTATACTCTGTTCTGGCAGTGTATTTGCTTAGGTCTATCTATAAAACATAAATAAGCATTATGAACTTTATTGATTTTATTTTCTATCCAATCTGTAGTTACAGTATTTTTTTTTTTTAGTATGCTTAGAGTTAGAACAATTCTAATGTTGCCTTGCATTTTCTTTACATGTTGACTGTGAGTTTTGTGTATGCACTGTACAAAGTGTACATATCTTTGCAACACTTTGTTTTAGTTTTGCATAAATTTTTTTATCATAGAAAGTAGCAGACTGAGAAAATCTAGAAGCTACTTTTTTAACCTTAACTTGGTGAGGTGGCAGTAGACTTAGATGACCTTTCGGTCCTTCGCTGTCTCTTCACCAAGTGACTAAATATCGCTTTGACTCTGCAAGTTTGTGTGTTGGTTTTAAAGCAATTGCATATTTCGATGCTTTGGTGATAGACCTAGAGGAAGTTGCAGTTTTTTCTTGTGATATGACGTCACTTGGTAAATAAATAAATATGATGATGATGATGATTATCTTATCAGTGATTGCAAATTGTTGATACATATTTTATATGCAGTGACTATTTCACAGAAATTTTTGAAGTTAATGAAAATAAGACAAAAATAAAAGATATTTATCCACGCTTCTTTCATTTGCTTTTCTATTTTTTAAGGGTTTAGATTAGGGTTTGGGTGAGGGTTAGATGTGGGGTTAGTTTTATTGTAAGGATTAGAATTTGGGTTAGAATTAGTAAAAAACTAGATACAAATTTTTGATGAAATAGTCTCTATCGATTCTATAATTGTTTAAAATACAAAATTGCATTTCAGGCATAAAAGATAGCTTACTAAAGCCAGCTTGAAATCTGGTTTCTAGATATGGTTGCTTAAACAAACAGTTTCTGCTGTAGTGAATAATTGTCCAGACTACCGGTATACGGCATTGATTGGTTGATACCAACTTTTAAGCCATTGTGTTACCCAGGAAGACTGATTTGATGAATGAGGAATTACATTTTCAATGCACAGGGTAATGCATGCAAGGTAATCCACGATTTTCTGGCAATGCAACGAGAAGTTTTAAAAGATTTTTTGGATGAAAAAATGTAACAAGCATGACGTAGTGTCTGGGTACGTTATTCAAATAATCATTTGTAGGCAGTTTTGTGTGCAATGTTACAGTTAGTAGGTACATAAATCCAGGACTTAAGTTGTAAAATTTTACATGGGGGACGCTTTTGCTGACTTGACTGAACCTTAGATTAGTGAAGATCAGGCGCATAGCCAGGATTTTGCAAGGGGAGGGGGGGGGGTTGGTTGGAAGTTTGATCCAACCGTAAAGTTTTGAATTGGATTGAGGTGATTTTTCAGTGAAAATTAGGTGATATCCACAAAAAAAAGGTCTTTGCCCAAAAATTCAAAGGCTTTTTCTGGCCGATATCAAAATTTTAACAGCTTTTTCCTGCCAAAAACAGGTGATCTCCAAAAAAAAGGTCTCCGGTTGAAGTGCTTTTTTGTCTACATCACTGTTCCCGTGGAATTCGGTGCTATATTCGACTGGACTTTGTATGTTTTTTTCCTCTCATCAACCAGCGCTCAAATTTGGATGGTGGGACGCCTAAATCTCGATTGGGGACGCTCAATCTCGAAGGGGGTTGCATCCCCCCATCCCCCTACAATTTAAGTACTGCATATATCTGATATGAGATACAATTTTTGGTGCTGACTGCAGCCTCACTTGCAGCGAGATTCAACCAAATTAACACTGGTCAGTTGTTGAGCAGTAACGCGTTTTTTCTTTAGTAATTGTAATTACATTTTATTCACCAAGTTGCCTTGGCCAGGAGACAGCGAAAAGACCTTTTGGTCTTCGAGTCAAGCTGCCTTCTGCCCATCTGTCTACCACACACGATGGAGGCTTCACACTGTCCCTTTAATTGCTCAACGTCAAGCAGGGAAGCTGTGAATACCAATTTTTATAGTCTTTGGTATGACCCGACCAGGAATCGAACCCGTGTCTACCGCTTCAGTAGCAGATGCTCTATCCACTCGACCACTGATCGGTAAACGACTACTGATCGTTTAGTGGGAGGTCTGAGGTTTAAATTTGGGACCTGTCAAATTGGACACATTGTTGCCAATAACTTGCCACTGCTGCAGCATTTTCTCAAAAGGTGCTGCGTTGCCTTGCCCTTCGCAATCGTGAGATTGCTGGTATGTTATATGCATTGGCTTAATACATTGAGTATAATGAAGAATTTGATTTGATGTACCAGTAGTCAAAAATTCACCAATTAAATACTATATAACATATAAATTGGCAAAAGAATTTCTTTGTTTCGCTGATTATTTTTTGCATTCTGCTAAGCTTCTAATTTTGCTGAGTCGTGTTTTGAGTCTCATTATTGCAAGTGGGTCATTTCTACTTCTGTACTCAGTTGCTCGAGCAAGAAAATATTTTACATTAGGTATGTCTTTTTTTTTTAGCGTTTGCTGCTTTTATTTTTGTGTCATTGTTTTTAGTATTTGCTGCTAATTTCTTTTAATCGTTTAGGAAAAAAATTTCTGGTTCTTCAAGAAGCATAATTCACTGCCTTAGAAAACCTGCACTGCTGCGACCACTCAGACTACTACCAGAATAATGCAAACTATGAAAGTGGAATTTCTCTGATTGGATTTTGAATGGTGGAATTTCATTAACATTAACTACAAGACCAATGCATTGAGAAAGGTATAATTTAAAATGTAGAGGGTGTACCAATATGATTGAGACTAGAAGCATTGCAGTGGTATGCCAGTCTTTGCAAGTGTTGTAAACAATTACTTGCAAAGATGCTTCACATTGCTCTGTGTCCAATCTAAATGCACATTTGAGTTTCAAGGTTTTTGTAATAATTTTTTGTAATCTGTTGATTACTTATGGGTCATGCGCTTAAGCCAGTTAATCTAAATTGTTTTTTCTTTTTTTAAAGAGAGGTATTTTGTTGCAAAATTTGTTGAGTAATGTTGTGGTTTATCTGGTGATAAATTTTAGTCAATAATCATCTTAGTTAGAATACGAATTTGTTCGTTTTTTAGTCATTTATACTTTATTAGTCTATTTGAATCACTGCATGTATTTGCATTAATTGAAAATGCAAAATCAAAGAGTGTATATACGTAGTTTCACAGTTTGCTTGTTTTTAGAAGTTTTGGACCATGGATTTCAGCAACAGAATGCACCGACTAATTCCCAACATTGGATCAACTGCTTTTGTGACTCTGCTTTATTTATATCGTTGACAGTGCATTTGTGAAAGACTAGCAAGTGTACATGCAGCGTTTTTATCTTCACAAAAAATCTTGAAATGTACTTATGTCATACAATGAATAAATTGTGGATTTCTAAAAAAATGTGCAACAGCAGAACTACAGTAGAAATAACCCTATGTGGATAACAGTCATCAGAAGAACAAGAAGACTCTACGAGAAATATTCCTCCCTAAACTAAGATGGCACCAAATTTTCCTGAACTTGCATGCGATCTTTAAGACTTTTTGTTGAAATTTGCGATGAGTTGTGTATTATCGTTCGAAACATTCTTATCATATTTTTCATTTTGCAGACTGTCAAGCGCTTTTCAATTCAATTCAATTTATTATTAAACAGCAAAAAGACTATTGTAGTCATCAAAGTCAGCTGTCACAAAATCAATAATGCAGTAAAGGTAGCATTTGCAACCCAACAACAAAACGAAATAAGCAAGTCTATTTACAGCACAAACATATTACTATCAAATTTGAGTATTTACAGTAAAAATTTAATTTTTTGACCTTATAATTTACGACATTCAATTTCACTTTTACAAATAATTTTTGTCATGGTGTATTGGAAAAAAGCACCCTCCGTGTGCCAATTTGTTCAAAGATTTGATATTATTTGAAAGCTCTTTTTTTTCTACTCTGGTTTATCTTAACGATCTAATCATTCCAAGAATCACATGGTATAAACAGATATCATCATCCTTTCCTGTTCATTTTTTAATTTAAAGTGTTTCATGTTTTTGACGTTTAGTGGTATTTGGTTCCATTCTTTGGGCCCTATATATGTTAATGAATTTTGTGATTGTGTTGTTTTAACCCGAGGTATGAAATAAGTTTTACTTAGTTTTCTTTTTGTATGGTATGAGTGGGTATCGTCCAGTAATTTGTTTGTATCTCTGTTTAAATTGCAAATGTTCAATGAATTGTTGTAAAGTCTGTACATTAATTTAGCTATTTCAAGTGTGTACAAATCATGCAGTTTTAGTATCTGTAACTTATGAAATAAGGGTTTGGTGTGAGCTTTGCTATGTGTTATGATTCTTACTGCTCGTTTTTGAGGTATATCTAATGGATTTAAGGTTGTTTTGGAAGCACTTTCCCAGCTGCTTATGCAGTAGCTTAAATAAGAATGAATTATGCTATATTATACCATTATTAAAGTATTGCAATCAACATTAGGGTGTTCGGGTTTTTCACTTTTTGCTTAAATCTTTTTCTTTATACGATTTTAAGGGTACAAATTGGCATGAAAAAAAATCGTGATAGTTTTTTTTGAAAAATTTTTTATCTTTATACCCTGGGGGGGCATGGAAGGTTTTTGGGGGGGCGCGTATGACTAATATTGCATAACTCAAAAACTACTGCACCTAGAAAGACAATTTTTACATCAATCGATTCAGAAACACAGGTTTCCTATCGGTGTTCAATACATTATATGGCTTTAACTGCTCTATTTTTCGAGTTATTTTTGAAAAACTGTTTTTACCCCTTTCTGCTTGCGATTTCGCTTTAAATTAAAGGTATTTTCTCGACACCGCACAGATGACCAATTGGTGGACACACCTGACCTAAAGCCTGCCTGAAGCGAGATATTTAATTTGATTTCTGGGTGGATACCACCTTAACACAAGTTACTAGTGACTCAGCAATCGCTTCTACTTCGACACTGCACTGCATGACTGGATGCAAGGCATGGAAATGACTACTCCTGCTCATTCCCTATCACTTTAAAAGTTACTACTGCAAGCTAGTAAGGATGTAATTTTCTATTCTGCAGTATGCAACGTTGCACAAGACAAGTGCAATTATTGCACTAATTTTCACTCTTGACTTTTGTTTTCACTTTATTAAGAAACCCAAACATTTTAAGACACGACTTTCTTTTTCAGCCACTCATTCGTTTTCGTCTTTGCTTCCGTGACAAATAAGTCCCCTGATTCTAATATCAACTTGTTGTTTTTCTTCGGCTTTGCGAAAACCTTTCATTCAGGCATTATGACATAAGACCATTTCTCGCAAGAGCGGTTGTGATTGTCGATCGAATTCCAAAAAAACTTTGTCGTCAATCTGGAGGCAAGGTGCTGCTTTACTGCTGGATCCGAAGTATGGCCTGATAGGTGCTCGCTTCCATGCAAGTTGTTTGGTGTCAACATCACCAGGAAGTTGCTGATCGGGATCTTTCACTGTTTTGCTTGGAATGCAGGATTTTTTGAATGCATATTTAGGGTCACATTGATTGGGTTCATCCAAGAGCAAAAGCGTTTTAAACACATAGGTTTTACGCAATGATCAACCAGATTCGTATGTTGTTGGCGAAAATCCAGCGATAAATAACGAAGAAATATTATGTTTGTTGGTCCTTCTGACGCGCGTGGATTCAAATGAATTTTCACAAACATTGGCACATAAACCGATATGATGTAGCGTGTGATTTGAAGAAGTTTGCTGTTTTGAGTGACGGTCATTATGGTATCAAATAGAAGTCTCGTGTAATCATTCGCAGTTGTTAACCACTTGTAACGATGGATCTGTAATCAGTAAGTAATTTGTAATCCATCTATAATCAGTGGGTAATCTGTAATCCATCGAAGTTTCAACGATTTTTGTCTTACAACCACGAAAGCATTTCGTTTGCAAGGTAAATGCTGCATATTTCGGCCATCTTCGCTTTGTATCTGACTTTACTAATTACAGATCTATCGTTACAAGTGGTTAACAATTGCGAATGATTACACGAGACTTCTATTTGATACCATTATGACCGTCACTCAAAGCAGCAAACTTCTTCAAATCACACGCTACATCATATCGGTTTATGTGTCAATGTTTGTGAAAATTCATTTGAATCCACGCGCGTCAGAAGGACCAACAAACATAATATTTCTTCGTTATTTATCGCTGGATTTTCGCCAACAACATACGAATTTGGTTGATCATTGCGTAAAACCTATGTGTTTAAAACGCTTTTGCTCTTGGATGAACCCAATCAGTGTGACCCTAAATATTCATTCAAAAAATCCTGCATTCCAAGCAAAACAGTGAAAGATCCCGATCAGCAACTTCCTGGTGATGTTGACACCAAACAACTTGCATGGAAGCGAGCACCTATCAGGCCATACTTCGGATCCAGCAGTAAAGCAGCACCTTGCCTCCAGATTGACGACAAAGTTTTTTTGGAATTCGATCGACAATCACAACCGCTCTTGCGAGAAATGGTCTTATGTCATAATGCCTGAATGAAAGGTTTTCGCAAAGCCGAAGAAAAACAACAAGTTGATATTAGAATCAGGGGACTTATTTGTCACGGAAGCAAAGACGAAAACGAATGAGTGGCTGAAAAAGAAAGTCGTGTCTTAAAATGTTTGGGTTTCTTAATAAAGTGAAAACAAAAGTCAAGAGTGAAAATTAGTGCAATAATTGCACTTGTCTTGTGCAACGTTGCATACTGCAGAATAGAAAATTACATCCTTACTAGCTTGCAGTAGTAACTTTTAAAGTGATAGGGAATGAGCAGGAGTAGTCATTTCCATGCCTTGCATCCAGTCATGCAGTGCAGTGTCGAAGTAGAAGCGATTGCTGAGTCACTAGTAACTTGTGTTAAGGTGGTATCCACCCAGAAATCAAATTAAATATCTCGCTTCAGGCAGGCTTTAGGTCAGGTGTGTCCACCAATTGGTCATCTGTGCGGTGTCGAGAAAATACCTTTAATTTAAAGCGAAATCGCAAGCAGAAAGGGGTAAAAACAGTTTTTCAAAAATAACTCGAAAAATAGAGCAGTTAAAGCCATATAATGTATTGAACACCGATAGGAAACCTGTGTTTCTGAATCGATTGATGTAAAAATTGTCTTTCTAGGTGCAGTAGTTTTTGAGTTATGCAATATTAGTCATACGCGCCCCCCCAAAAACCTTCCATGCCCCCCCAGGGTATAAAGATAAAAAATTTTTCAAAAAAAAACTATCACGATTTTTTTTCATGCCAATTTGTACCCTTAAAATCGTATAAAGAAAAAGATTTAAGCAAAAAGTGAAAAACCCGAACACCCTAATCAAAATATTTTTGTAGATGATTTAGTGCCTAGCACCCACTGGCAAATTTGAAACACATTTTATGGATTTGGCTTTCCTATTTCATTGCCCTCATTTTTTTGTTTATTTTTTTCTGTTTATTTTCTTAGTCATTTGTTTCGTTTGAATTTTTTACGGAATTAGATTGGTTATAAACTAATTTTTAGTCTAATTATCGATTTTTCGGACCATAAGACCAGAAGTAAAGTACGTAGATTTTCTCAAAAGTACAACTTGCTCTTTGTACTCTAGTGCATGTTATGTATGGATAAGGTTTGTACTTTATTTCTCTCCAGGATATGTTTCCTGGACAAAAAAGAACAGCACATACAGCAAAAACAAGTGAAACCTCAATAGAATCTGCTTGTATCACAAAAAATGTTGGAACAGGCATGCGGAAACTTATTAATAAGCTATCGCAAGTTAAGACATGGCGGCTTTTGAAGTGGCAAAAAAAGTGGTATCTACTGCAACTGCTACCTTAAAAAAAGCTAATTTAGCTATGCAGCAGCATCACAAAGCTGGAAAACAAATTGCCGTAAAAACAAACTAGTCGATGGATGAACTGTTTCGAGTGTTAAAAACAGTGTTTGAAAACTGATTTTTGTGCCACCAAGAACTTACATTTTCCGCTATGATATCTATTTGTTTTGAAGATTTTCTGTATGTACGAGTACTTGCTGTTCTTAGATCATCTAGATTGAGTTGTGCTATCAAAATTGTTAGCAACTTTTGTGTATGCAGTTGTTTTTTGACAACAATACTCCAAATTGATTCTTGTTTTGATTAGAATATCTTAACTTGTTACTCATGTTTTATTCTTATTTGTTACAAAATTCTTTTTTTTTTTTCGAAAACGCCGTCTTTTTTTCGTTTGTGTTTTAAATGGCTGCTTGACAGCCAGCATTTTGTTATTTTAATGAGTACTTTTCCTGGTAACAAATTCGTCTGTGATACGTCCTGACTATATACTTTATATTAGTAGACTGAAAACTGACAATTTAGTTTTTTTTTCTTCACACTGCTCTTGTTCGTCGAACATGTCGAATCAAATCAGTCGAATACGCGTGACCACAAAAAACCTTCGCAACAAGAGCAACCTTTTTTCCTTGAATCCTCTTCTCTTTTTCTCCGTGCGTCTGTTTCTAGTCTACTAAATAAAGAGTCTATGATTTGACCGCCAAACCGTATGAACGCCAATTTGTGCTTTTCGAGCTTAATTAACGCTTTTGTCTCTGACAATTAATTAGCTTTTACTGCAATTCTTTTAAAGAGATACTGGTCGAGATCGGTTTTATTGAAGAAATGAAAACTACTTGAGGTAATGAAGAGGTGCTGCTAACTTTTTCCACTATTCCCTTTATCTGCAAAAAGATTTAATGCATTTAACTACGTACCATTGACAATCCCTCGTTCTGAAATTTCGTAACATTAACAATGGATGACTTGAAAAAATTTTTGCGCAATAGGCAACGCGATGTTGGATTATTATTCCTGTTAACATTGTGTTCATTATTTCATAATTTTTTTGTGAGTCATCCGTTTATGATGTAATCAAATTTCGAAACGAAGGGTTGCCAATGGTACGGAGTCGAACAGGTTAAATTTATTTTTGTGGACAAAAGGAATAGTCGAACAAGGTTTGGGGCTCCTCTTTTTTCGTCTAGTAGTTCTCCTTTGTTCAATATAACCGATTTCAAGTAGTAACTCTTTCAACAAAATTGTTTGTCCGGCCATTTAGTCTGGTGCAAAAGCATTTAGGTACGAAAATTCGCTCCGTAATTATTCCCGAAATGCATTAGCTTAGTGCTAGTGTAAAATTGCTAGTAACAAAAGTAGGTTTAAGTACTAAGACGTTTGAAAAAGAATGCGAGTGAGCTGGTTTTGATTTTGTTAATGAATATTATGTCGAAAAAACAAAGTTTACTCTTCTAAATACAAAACAGTTACAGCTCGAGCTTTTGGTAACCCATTATACAAATCTGAAATTTGACAACTATAATTGAAGCACGAGAGTAAAAACTTAATTTCGTGTAATTCATGGTTTATAGCAACTGTAATAGTGTTTGATGTTTTGTTCAGCAAGTCTCCAACATGTATGTGGTGGTGCATACTGCATAGGTTGATAAAAGATTGCCGAATTTGAGGATCAACCAAGCAGCAATGGTTTTTACTTGATTGGGCCCCTGTAAAATAGCGATACATCTAGATTTTATTCAAATATTTTTAAATAAGATCTACGGTAGTTACCGTAGCTTGGTTTTTTCGCGCATGTATGAAATGTTTTTCAAGTTCTTGTAGTTCTCTTCAATTTATGATAAAATGTGATTGGTTGATATGCTTTTATTTAGTAAGAATCTTATCTATTTAATAACCGTCGTGTGTTGCTAGAAAGTTGCGATTACAAAAAATCTTTCAACGAAATAAAAGTAAGCTAAACCTACACAAACGCTCTACTATAGTATCTTCGCTCTGTGCATAGATACTGCAAGATGTTACGCTCTGAGTGAATTATGATAGCTTTACTGAAAATATACACTCATGTAGAACTGCAAATAGGGCAAAGCACTTGGTGTTGGTAACCTTTTTAGTTTTTGCCATGGTGTTATTTTTTAGGTTTCACAATCATGGGTGTGAAAGCGGTTAAAATGAACCGCTTCCTCTTAAACTGTGTACACCGAATGTTGAAAACAACTGCAGTGCATTGTTTGTTAAATCAGTATATGCAAAATATTTGTAACGTTTTTAGTTCACCTTGATTGACTGCCATGCAATTGTATTGCGTTGCAACTCTTCAAAACTCTTTGAGTGCTGGGTGTTCTACCCTTGCCCCAGGACCCCAAGTAATTTCTCTTTGTAATTATAAGGTAAAAGTTATCATTCGATTAGACGTTTGAATCCTTCCAATCCACATTCCTGGTTTGGTCTATGCTAAAACTGTAGATCTCTGCAATGATAAACCCAATAACGCAATTTAATTCTTTTATGTCAGATGATGACAGCGTAAACCATTTCGACGATTCCGTCACAAACTGCGTAAAAAAATACTTGCCAAAATAATTTTCAGTGAAAAATTCTACTTGAAAACTTCGTTATCAAGTTGCTGAAATGCAGAGTGGAAATGGAAACGATTGGCGCTTCCTCATCTGTGGCCGCTTGGGTTTTAGTGAAACGTAAGGGTTCGATTCTTGATAAAACTATACAATTTTGCTTTACTTTGCGCCAATGTGTAATGAAATCGTAGTTTATTGAGCAGTAATCATCAAAAACAATGCAAGAGAGCAAACAAACAATCGACTTAATAATAATGATATAAAAATGAGCGTGCGTCGAGCAGTTTTTGTTCGCAAACGCAGGTCTCCCACAAAATTTTAAATTATATTTTCTGACCTAAATTTTTTTGAAAATTAATCCAAAATATCAACCAAAAAAGGTATGCACTAATTACCGAGTGAAGTAACTTACTGCCACATTTGCAAAAGCAGAAACGTGAATTACTGAAAAAAATAAAGCTAATTGCAACCTCAGGCCCTCATCTTAACTTTTTATGAACGTAATGCAATAACCATTAACCAGCGCCGTATTTGCCATATGGCTAAGTGGCAGGGCCCCGCCCTCGGATGGTAAGACTTTTTTTGTTCTTCTCTTATATTTTCCAGGAAGATGTTGCAAAAATCCCCTTAAGTGCCAGGGGCCCCGCGCAATGTAAATCCGGCCCGGGAATAACATGTTTAGTAAGCATAACTATCTATTTTACCGACGATTCATCTCGCCAGTTTTTATGAACAAAATACTTTTAAAAAAATAGCTAGGGAAAATGCTCATCGAACAAATTATTGAAATTGAATTTAAGGGGTCCTGGGCTCCCTGGCCGTACATGTAATCCTAAATCCTGTAACTGGTTAACTTCATGACAAAACAAAAATCTCTAAGGAAAATCTAGGAGTGGATTATTATATACTGCTAAAATATTGCAGGAGGCAATGTGCCTTACTTGCCCCTACATGGACCAAATCACCCACAATTAAAATTTTACACTGTAATGCATGATTTTAAACGTGTTTTGGAATTTAATTGCACGTAAAAGGAGGATTGAACAATCAAAATTTTTCGATTGGCTTTCATATGGCTGTGAACACGTGCGAAATGTGATCCAATGGGATTAAAATCGCTTTTTTTCCCAAAAACTTACAAAATTCGCCCAGCGGCTGGGGGCTTTGCCCCCAGATCCCCGTCTGTGGTACGTTTGAGTACACTAGCATACTCAACACGTTTTCTAAGCATTTGCATAATTTCTAACGATTAGTTTTCACCCTCTTCCTTTATCAAAATCTGGTCAAGTGCCAACAGACTACAGCTTCAGACCTTCCATTCTATGATATCTTTGTCCCACAAAAACTTTCTTTTTTGAAAATTTCTGATGACGTCATTGCATGTGGTTTGTGGTTTGCTCCCCCTCCCCCAATCAAAAATCCTGGCTACGCCTATGGTTAATTATTATGATGTTATAACAATAAACGGAAATGGCACGAGTAGCATTTTACCAAACGCACAGCGCTATGATTATCTAAATCACTTGAAGCAAAGCGCAAGTTACGCAATTTAGAGCTTTTGTCTCTGAAATGTAGCGCAAATTCCGCAATTGCGGAACGAAATTCTCGTACCAAGTCAAAACGCAACTCAACTTCAGCAATTAAAATTACACAACACGATGCAAATTCCGCATGTTTTACAATTTTAGTCGGAAAAAGAGTAAGCAATTTGCTAATGTCAAGACAAATTTATTTTATCGTTCAGTAACATCGCGACGTAGAAATTAATAATTAGCATTCGTTTAAGAAAGCGACAGAAAAGTTGCGAAAGACCTTACGATCATACAGTCAAGCAACCAACCCCTTGTCCGAGAGGCAATGCAAGTTTGACAACATTACGATTTAAAAAGGTCGACATTTGACAACAATACGATTAAAATGAAACAAAATGAAGTTTATCGAATAAAATTGCGCTACAAACCGAAATAATTTGACAGCGTAGCGCAATTAATTTTAACAACACATTTAATGTACTGTTGAAATTAATTGCACTACGCTTCCAAATTTAGTCCGCAATGCAACTTCCACAACATCTCAAAATAAAAACATAACGCAACTTATGGAATCATAAAGGCTCAAAAGCTGCGCTTTGGCCACCTTTAATAATATATAATAACGCACTTTGATCCAGCTCCAATAAATGCAAACCGCAAATTTGAATTTTAATCTCAACTTAAACGAAGATTGAAAGCAAAATCAATGGGGTATCTAGAGTTAGGCCAAGAGTATCAGATTAAATGGGCGTTGACTTCATCGTTCTTGACCCAGCCGTTCCAGAGATATTCTACTTCAAAGACGACATAAGGGCCTCTCTAATCATACTTTTCATTGGCAACCCTGAGATTGATAACATGCGCGACGCCATCATAGTACTATTCTAAGGCAACGCCACAATTACACTAAGCAACAGAAGCCTTTTAGCCTATATATAGCTAGGTTAATATAGACCTTAGTTTGCTACGATACTGCATTAAAACGTCAAGGTTGCCAATAAAAACTGTAATTTGGATACCCCTACGTCGTGTTTGAAGTAGAATATCTTGAAACGGCTGATTAAAAAAGAATGAAGTCAACGCCAATCGAATCTAACTCGATTGGCCTAACTTTTGATACTCTAATTGATGCTGCCTTAAGTTCACGTTTAAATTTTACAAAATTGATACACTGCGTTTTATTCAAGCTGAACTACCAACTATTCAAACAGTATGGTTGCATAAACGCTGCAAATCGAAGGTGTAAACAAAATGCAAAAGCACAATTTTTAATTACAGATATTGTTTGACTTTGACGGTGCAACGCTGCATGCACAAATGCACTGCCAAAGATATAAATAATGCAGAGTCATGAAAGCAGTTGATCCAACGTTCCAAATTAGCCGGTGCATTCTCTGGCTGAAATCCATGGTCCAAGACTTCTAAAAACAAGTGAACTGTAAAACTATACTCTTTGATTTTATTTTCGATTCATGCAAATACACACAGTCACGTAAATAAGGCCATGCATTTAAACTGGTGAGCAAAAATTGAATTGAGGGGGCCCGAGCCCCTGGTCGTCAATATTATTGTTAATTACTGTTGTAAGCGTGTACTAGGGATACAACTTTTTTGGAACACTATATCCTTGCATCATAATTTGATGAACTATTATGAAAGACCAAATAAAATCCAATTTTTAAGTTGATTTGATGTAAAAATCTCACGCACAAAATCATTTTAAGTAATTTAATTTTTAAGTTTTTGAACAGTTTTTGAGGTCATCCAAACCTTTTCCGGTTTTGAACAAAAACTACACAAGTTCCATATACAGCAGTATTGATGTTCAGAAAACAGACAATAAAGTAATTTGGTCAAAGATAAGATAAATCTACGCGAAAAGAGGGATCGTCCTTGTTTCTACGGAACGCCTGCAACTCTTGCGTTACCTTTATCAAATCCTCACTGCATTGGTTTCATCATGCATCGATGATGAGTGATTGCTTTTTAAGCATTGGAAACAGTGGCATAAGCAAGATTTTGTGGTGGTTGGGGGCAGGCAATCTTTTGAAATTGATGTAACGACCAATCAAAAAAGATAATAAATTCAGAAAAAGCGCAATTTTTACCAGATTTATGGTGAAGAGTAAAGCCAAAAAACAATAACAAGGTCTTCACTTCAAAGAAACTGCAATTTTCATCGGGTTTGCACCGTATCTAGATTCCATACTTTGGCACCTCATAAATTGTTTGCCTTTCTACTTCCAAAGGGATTAGGGGCATTGCTGACTTTTTGTAGCAAAATGTTTAAGGTTTGCACATATCAAAAGCCACGCCCCCCCCCCACCATATCTACACCACTGATTTCAGACCTTTTGGGTATCCAACCCGAGTTTATTAAAATCATCATCGCAGAAAAATTGGAGCTAAAATAATAATCATCCCATGGGTAAAAAATAAATAAACAGACTTTACGAAACTTGATTTAAGTTTTAGGCATTAGCAAGAGCAAGGAAGGCTAGGATGGCACTCGAGATCTAGCGTGCATTGCAAATGTTAGAAATCTGTTGAAGGTCACAAAGACAACTTCCTATTTTGTTTCTCAATAAAGTGACAAAAGAAATGTGTAAGGTGGTACAGAAATTTCATGTCGTCCCTCCAACTTGTGTTCTTAAAGATCTGAGCTTTTCCACTGCTGAATGCTTTGTTCAGTTGATCAATTTTGCCTACCAATTCCTTCATAAAGAAATAATCAATGTTAGGAGATTTGGTTGCGCCACACAGCTCATCGTCCATAACTACGTAAAAAATACGATCAAATACATGGTCTGGGTTTCAAATTCTTTTCAATATGACGACTTTTGTTTTCTATCCAGTGAAGATATTTGTTGGCCACGAGACCTTGAATTCTTTTTTGCAATGGTCGCAGCTTCAACTAAAGCTTCATAAGAAGCTCAGTCAACTTGGTTTCTATTTAATGTTTTAAAACCACAACTTGATGTTTAATGCCTTATATTCATTTATTAACTAAATAAAAGCTCCGATTCTCGAGCTAAAATGTGCTAATCAAATGCTGATTCAATTCAGCTGCTTTCTTGAAGAAAGACTTATGGATTTTCTTTGCTGACTAGGGCTTGTGTTTTAATGCATTAGCCGAAAAACTAACAACATAGCCTTGTCGTTTGCTAAATGAAAACTTGCAATAACATGGCCAATTTTTCGAAGTGATTTGTGCGTGACCCTTTTTGTTACCTAAACAGAATAAACATCATTCCGGGCAGTAATAAGCAAAAGTTCATCGATTGGTGCTACAGGAAAAGAGTTTTAAAAAAAATCAAAAAGTTGTATCCCTAGCATGTACTGCATGCAAAAAACACTAAAGAAACTGAAACTGAAAAAAACAATAGGCTTTATTGTCACATTTTCATCATTGGTGGCATTATAATTGGGGGGGACCCAGAACCTCCCTGGCTATGCCTATGACTCTAACTGGAAAAACTATTGACTAGTATTTATCACCAGATAAACCACAACATTGCTTAAAACCAAATTTTGCCTCAAAATACCTCTTTTAAAAAAGAAAAAACAAATTAGATTAAATAGCTTGAGCCCATGATCCATAGTTAATTAAAAGATTACAAAAAAAATATTTAAAAAGCCTTGGAACTTAAACGTGCATTTAGATCAAACAAAGAGCAATGTGAAGCATCTCTGCAAGTGGTTGCTTACTATCTGTATAAAACACCTTGCACACTTTAAATTATACCTTTTTGAATGCTGTTGTCTTGTAGTTAATAAATTCCTCCATTCAAAATCCAATCAGAGAAATTCCACTTTCATAGTTTGCATTATTCTGGTAGTAGTCTGAGTGGTCGCAGCAGTGCAGGTTTTCTAAGGCAGTGAATTATGCTTCTTGAAGAACCAGAAATTTTTTTCCTAAACGATTAAAAGAAATTAGCAGCAAATACTAAAAACAATGACACAAAAATAAAAGCAGCAAACGCTAAAAAAAAAAGACATACCTAATGTAAAATATTTTCTTGCTCGAGCAACTGAGTACAGAAGTAGAAATGACCCACTTGCAATAATGAGACTCAAAACACGACTCAGCAAAATTAGAAGTTTAGCAGAATGCAAAAAATAATCAGCAAAACAAAGAAATTCTTTTGCCAATTTATATGTTATATAGTATTCCTTTGGTGAATTTTTGACTACTGGTACATCAAATCAAATTTTTCATTATACTCAATGTATTAAGCCAATGCATATAACATACCAGCAATCTCACGATTGCGAAGGGCAAGGCAACGCAGCACCTTTTGAGAAAATGCTGCAGCAGTGGCAAGTTATTGGCAACAATGTGTCCAATTTGACAGGTCCCAAATTTAAACCTCAGACCTCCCACTAAACGATCAGTAGTCGTTTACCGATCAGTGGTCGAGTGGATAGAGCATCTGCTACTGAAGCAGTAGACACGGGTTCGATTCCTGGTCGGGTCATACCAAAGACTATAAAAATTGGTATTCACAGCTTCCCTGCTTGACGTTGAGCAATTAAAGGGACAGTGTGAAGCCTCCATCGTGTGTGGTAGACAGATGGGCAGGTGGCAGCTTGACTCGAAGACCAAAAGGTCTTTTCGCTGTCTCCTGGCCAAGGCAACTTGGTGAATAAAATGTAATTACAATTACTAAAGAAAAAACGCGTTACTGCTCAACAACTGACCAGTGTTAATTTGGTTGAATCTCGCTGCAAGTGAGGCTGCAGTCAGCACCAAAAATTGTATCTCATATCAGATATATGCAGTACTTAAATTGTAGGGGGATGGGGGGATGCAACTCCCATCGAGATTGAGCGTCCCCAATCGAGATTTAGGCGTCCCACCATCCAAATTTGAGCGCTGGTTGATGAGAGGAAAAAAACATACAAAGTCCAGTCAAATATAGCACCGAATTCCACGGGAACAGTGATGTAGACAAAAAAGCACTTCAACCGGAGACCTTTTTTTTGGAGATCACCTGTTTTTGGCAGGAAAAAGCTGTTAAAATTTTGATATCGGCCAGAAAAAGCCTTTGAATTTTTGGGCAAAGACCTTTTTTTTGTGGATATCACCTAATTTTCACTGAAAAATCACCTCAATCCAATTCAAAACTTTACAGTTGGATCAAACTTCCAATCAACCCCCCCCTCCCCTTGCAAAATCCTGGCTATGCACCTGATCTTCACTAATCTAAGGTTCAGTCAAGTCAGCAAAAGCGTCCCCCATGTAAAATTTTACAACTTAAGTCCTGGATTTATGTACCTACTAACTGTAACATTGCACACAAAACTGCCTACAAATGATTATTTGAATAACGTACCCAGACACTACGTCATGCTTGTTACATTTTTTCATCCAAAAAATCTTTTAAAACTTCTCGTTGCATTGCCAGAAAATCGTGGATTACCTTGCATGCATTACCCTGTGCATTGAAAATGTAATTCCTCATTCATCAAATCAGTCTTCCTGGGTAACACAATGGCTTAAAAGTTGGTATCAACCAATCAATGCCATATACTGGTAGTCTGGACAATTATTCACTACAGCAGAAACTGTTTGTTTAAGCAACCATATCTAGCAACCAGATTTCAAGCTGGCTTTAGTAAGCTATCTTTTATGCCTGAAATGCAATTTTGTATTTTAAACAATTATAGAATCGATAGAGACTATTTCACCAAAAATTTGTATCTAGTTTTTTACTAATTCTAACCCAAATTCTAATCCTTACAATAAAACTAACCCCACATCTAACCCTCACCCAAACCCTAACTCAAACCCTAATCTAAACCCTTAAAAAATAGAAAAGCAAATGAAAGAAGCGTGGATAAATATCTTTTATTTTTGTCTTATTTTCATTAACTTCAAAAATTTCTGTGAAATAGTCACTGCATATAAAATATGTATCAACAATTTGCAATCACTGATAAGATAATCATCATCATCATCATATTTATTTATTTACCAAGTGACGTCATATCATAAGAAAAAACTGCAACTTCCTCTAGGTCTATCACCAAAGCATCGAAATATGCAATTGCTTTAAAACCAACACACAAACTTGCAGAGTCAAAGCGATATTTAGTCACTTGGTGAAGAGACAGCGAAGGACCGAAAGGTCATCTAAGTCTACTGCCACCTCACCAAGTTAAGGTTAAAAAAGCAGCTTCTAGATTTTCTCAGTCTGCTACTTTCTACGATAAAAAAATTTATGCAAAACTAAAACAAAGTGTTGCAAAGATATGTACACTTTGTACAGTGCATACACAAAACTCACAGTCAACATGTAAAGAAAATGCAAGGCAACATTAGAATTGTTCTAACTCTAAGCATACTAAAAAAAAAATACTGTAACTACAGATTGGATAGAAAATAAAATCAATAAAGTTCATAATGCTTATTTATGTTTTATAGATAGACCTAAGCAAATACACTGCCAGAACAGAGTATAATCTAACAGTTAAATAATCGTATAAAACTTGCATTATGTCTCTAACTTTTAAGTTTTATCTGTCAGTGTCAGATCTTTAAACCTTGTATGGTATCTGCTACTGTACAGTAGTCTACTGTGCATCGCTGCTAAGTCCTAAGGTTAGCAGCCTAAGTAAACATTTTCACAAGTTTTCATTTAAACTGTTTTAACAATCTATCAGTTTAATATCAAGTACACTTTTTTTAATTTCATTCTCTATATGTATGAGCAGATGAGTGATAAAGTCAGTAAGTGTCTAATGGAATCTGTCTACAGGTCTAGTTTATTTTATTCTGAGACTAAAATTGAAACCACTCACAACTTTGGTTAAGATTAGTAAAATCGTTTTGACATTTCACTTTTCTCGATTTGCCATTTTACTTTTCCAAATTTACCAGTTTACATTTTAGATTTTACTCATTTACCAGTGCCTATAGCCAATTGCACTATCTCAGATATGCTAGTAGTACAGTAGTAGGCCTACCAATACCATGGTCAGATCTCAGATGCTGCTTTTGCAATATAGGCCTATACACATAGCCAACAGTAACTTGAATGAAACTGCATTAATTAATAAAATATAAGACCTTAGGCTTCCCTCTGATATTCTATCTATAATGCAGTAATTCCAAAAAACTCAGCAGCTCAACCCTAAAATTAAAAAAAGATTATTACTATAGACTAGGTTATTTTGACTTGTTACAATGTTAGTATCAAAAATTTTGTCTTAATATTTTGACTTGATCATGAAACGTAAGCCTAAGCTTATTGACTAACTGCTTGTGCTTTGTGATATTCTTCCAAGCCTGTTCTACCACTGCCAAGGATATTTTACCACAACTCAAGAGTAGCCTAACTTTGCCCAGTACCATCGTACCAAGTTGCCTATGAATAGAGCGGATCAAGTCAAAATTGAGAGCGGAGTACGAAACTGAAGGTTGGGACACAGGATGTGACGTAATAAATCTGCAAAACCATGGTAGAAAAAAAAATTTCGCTCCCCGCGTGCAATGGCTCGGATTCTATCTCTGCCGTAGCAAATTCTGCAAGTGCTTGTAAAAGCTAAAAACCTGCGTTCAAGAATTTGCCCAACGTTCTTTTTAAATTTATGTTTGTAATGTTTTGAACAAAAAAATCAAAAAAATGCAAAACTCAACACAAGACGCGAGTTGTGTTCAAATTACAGTGCATTTCTCATATTTAATTTTTATTGTGCTACCGCGAAGTTTAGGTTAGTGCTATGCCTTCAAAAGGATTCTTAATGCGTGCTCATCTTCAAAATTGTAGCAATTATTAAAACGCAACTTGCACTCTTAAGGTGTAAGTTGCAAAAAAGAACAAACAATTCATCTGTAGCACAGTTCAATTCTTCGTTTTTGAGCGATGAACTTTTCAGTAACAGCATCATAAAAAGACTGCTTTT
This sequence comes from Trididemnum nubilum, assembly GCA_963965965.1. NCBI lineage: Eukaryota > Metazoa > Chordata > Ascidiacea > Aplousobranchia > Didemnidae > Trididemnum > Trididemnum nubilum. Next base: position 17,514,072 of record OZ014471.1, on the reverse strand, counting down.
GTAGCACTTGGAGCAAAAGTCTATTTTCAATTGAAAGCAACGACATAACGAATTTATTTAAAAAATTCCGAGGCTGTTGGTGCGTCGCCCTAGGTGTCTCACTTTGGTCAAGTAAAAATTTATACTTTACAGCCGCTGCGATTAAAACATTACTATCCCGACTCCCGGGCCCTTGAAAATTCATCCCTAGACTCCAATGTAGAATTGCATTTTTTTTTAAAATTTTCCAATAAAGGGTCGTAAAAATTATAGTATTACCTAAACACTATGACAATGTATTTGTACGTTTCACTTTTGGGCCGCTCCCAACCCGAATTTCTGGCTAAGCCTAAATGCTCATTGCTCAGACCCTTGCAATGTCAACCTATTACATATTTTGTGTCCTATTATGATAGAATTAAACGTTTAATTTTGACATATCTGAAAAAAGCTTTGTCAAAAATTTTCAAGATAAATAATTTAGAGCGAAAATTATGTCAAGTATTTGAAGCGTAAGCGATCTAGCTGGAAGCGGAAGCGATTCAAAAATTGCCGCTTCCACATCCCTGATTTAAGTTTTGGTTCTTCAATTTTCGGGTTTGGTGTTTCGTTGATTTGCAGTTTGTGCATTTGCATTGATGCATGTTTGTTTTAATCCAAAAACTCAAGTAACAGATCTCCATTTTATTGGCACGAATTTATTACAATGTAACAAAAATAAAAAATAATACTGCGAATTTGCGATCAATATACAGTATTGTGTATTGACGAAAAACTGGTAAGGGCTTCTAAGCGTTCTTCCAGTCAAACAAAATGATATTTCTGTAAGTTAATTGATTTAGTTCACTTTGTGAGATCAATCAAGGCATAATCTTTCGATTTTTAAGACAATTTTATTTAGATTTTGAACTAATAAATTTTGTGCTAGCAATAACCTTGCTACGTGACAGCTGGGTTTGCTTTTAAATGTTTTGAGCTGTAAGGGTGTTCAACATGCTAGTGTGAACACCTTGGTCGCATCTTTTACATGCAATTCTCAGCGCACTCTTATCTTTTTCATTTTAGTCTCTTTATTTCAACAAGGGTGTTCAAATTCAACATTGAACACCTTTGCGGTACGAAAAAGGCAGACAGGCAGTTTACGATAAGTAAAAAGTCACTCAACCGAAACTGCGCAGCGAATCAATTTATTTATTTTAAAAAAGCGAGGAAAATAAAACAGAGACGATGTGCCAAATAAAAATATTAATAAACGTAGAACAAAACCCATATTGGTCAATAATTACACCGATGCTTTGCAGCGAGTGCTGGGTGTTCACTGAACACCTTGAACACCCAGAGAATACGCCCATGATGGTTATATGTTGTAAGATACTCTTTCATCTCTACCTACACGTTTAGCCGCATTGAGTTTTTTTTCTTTTTTCATTTTTTGCTCTCTAAGTTTTGTGCACTCTTCTTCTCCTAAACCACACAACATCGATATTTAATTTTTGTGTAAATTTGTTGGGCTGCAAATGCTATTTTGTCTCCTGAACTTTTTTGAGGCTTCTCCCCAGAACCCCCCCATAATGGGGTCCTAACAAACTAATTTTTTTAATTGCTCAAGCTAAGGTGATAGTTTTTTGTTTTTATTGGTAGATATTTAAGCAACAAATAGTTTGACACAGTATGGAGGTACCACCCCCCCCCCAGGGGCCCCCAAATGGACTCCCCAGAAATTAGTTTTTTGAACGACTCAAGCTAGGGCATTACTTTTTTTATACTGGCAGATGTTTAAAAAACAAATATTTTGACATGGTTTGAGAGAATAACTCTTTTGAAAACTCTCCAAAATAATACCCCTAAAATCAATTTTTTTATATGTCATAAGCTAGAGAGCTAATTTTTTTCTGATGTTAGTGGAAATTTAAAAGATACTTAAGTTGCGGTGCTGCGCGGTACAGCGTGAACTTCGTTGTGTTTGAATGCGGTGCGGTGCAGCATGCGGACAAGGTTTGCGGACGCAGCGCAGCATGCGGATGCATTTTTTGTTATCCGCGCCATCTCTAGTACCAACAACCAAAATATAATTGGAACCGATAGGCGCTTATAGGTTGTTCAACGGAGTCTATTAACCGCAATCGGAGCGCGCTCCGATTGACCATATTGACCCGCCATGATTGGTTTAAAAATGTACTTAACTCCGATTGACCATGGTCCATGTGGTAATACTAATAGAAGAATGGTTTTAAGATGATGATAAGAAAGCTGTTTTATTTTGACTTATCTGGAAAAAATTTTGACCAAAAATTTAGATATACACTACGTCAACATGAGGTGGAAGCGCTAAAGGTGAAAACGGAAGCGATTCAAAAATTGCCGCTTCTACATTCCTGCTTATGCATAGCCTATGCCTAGACAATGCTTAATATTCTATCGCTTTTATAATTTGGCCCACTAAAAATCATTTAATTTCAGCAGATTCCAAGTTGGTCGAGCACTACCGGTAACGCGTTCGTCTCTGGAACGGTAGGTCTAAGGTTCAAATCTCGGGCCGGTCAAATCGGACAGTGTAGCCAACGGCTGGCCACCGCTGTAACATTTCTTCGAAAGACGCTGTGTTGCCCAGGCGCAATGACGCGAAGACGAGCCCCGCAAACTCGTTGCACGCTTCGGCGTATTACCGCGAGTATAACGAAAGATTTTATTTGATTAAAAAAAAGATCTTGTTGAAAATCAAAGCTGCCACTTTCAAGGGCGTCGGCAGAATATTTTTCAGGGGGGGGCAATAAGAATAGAGCCAGTATTAACCACTAAAAACGGAAATTTCTAAATTTGGTAGGTTTAATAGAGAGTGTGTGAAAATCCAGAGGGGAGGCATGGCCCTCCCCTGTCTCCCCCTTTGCCGACGCCCATGACCACTTTCAAAATAACTTTAGCAGCAAATGGCTAATATTAATTTGATCTTTTTCGTCTACAAAACAATTTTTTTGGCAAAATTTAAAATTTGACTTTAAAACTTGCATGTCGTTTCGCTTGAGTGTGAAAATAAAGCATGAAAATGCAGAAATAGTGTTGTAAACAAAGGGTGTTATCCGTGATCACTTATGCTCAAAAATAATTTTTTAAAAAAGTGCAGAAGAACAAAACGTAAAGTACACTGCCCGGGAATCGAACCCGGGTCGCAAGAATGGGAATCTTGCATGATACCACTACACCAGCAGTGCGGCACGCGAATCTCGCGTATTTTATGTATTTAAATAAAGAGTAAGCATTTTAGTCTAAAGAATTTGTGTCTGTATGGACTGACCAAGGTCGCCGAGAGCCAAACATAGGCGCGGGGACAAATATTGAACCCCCTTATATTTTAATTTAACGTTACAAGCCACACGTCCTGGTTTTTCATTTAATTACACAGCGGCGTAAGCGTAATAAGACTTCTCAATAAGACGACTTTACACTGAACAGCGACAATTACAGCAAGGGGTGCGAGGTGGAAGCCCCCGCCGCTGAAAAATTTCGATGAATTGTAACCCAAAATATAAATTTTGAACATTTTGAACCAACCATAAATGTGATTGATTAAAGCTGCAAAAATCTTTAATTGTTGAAAAGTCTATAGGCATCGTGGCCGAGTGGTAAAAAGAGAGTCGTTTTTTGGACGACCATACGAATAATTTAGAAGTGTGGTTCAGTTAGCTCACACCATCGTCGCGCTGTTTCATTCTCGGATGGGACTCTTTACGACACATATTTTTGCTTGCTGTAAACTGGCAAGCAGCAATAGAGTTGCGATAACAACTCTCAAAAAATCAAAGAGCACTGGAAATTCCTAAGCGGGTGCGGATTCGTTCAATACGCAGCGCTATACTGTCGCTTTCTCTTGAGAGAAACAAACAAACAACAAACCGAAAGATTACCCAACTATACAGTAATGCAGGGCTGCGAACTCGATCGATTTTTATTCGAGTTCAGCCTATTTTAGCAAGTCCGAGTTCGAGTTCTGTAATTTAATTTTTTCAAGTTCGAGTTCGACAAAATTACCGAGTTTTTTCGAGTTCGAGTTCAAAGCCCTGAGGGCTGCAGCTTTTTCGCCATGTCGGAAACATTCATATGCACAACTTGACTGATTATTTGGCATCACAAAATTCATGATAGATGAATAAATACAAAATTAATGGTGAACATTCTATTAAAAGTAACGTATCGGTTATGAATTTACCGACTGCAATAAACAACTGTACTTTTCTGGCATGATTAGTCGGTTACTCGATTAGTCTGTATGTAGTATGCACTAGTTTTCCAAGAGCTACTTTCACACAGAGGTGGAGTCCTCGAGGACGTCCTTGGTCTCGAGGACAGATTTTGAAGTCCTTGCCTTGGCCTCGAAGGTCAAGTCCTTGGCCTTGGCCTCGAGGCCTCAAGTCCTCGAAAATTGGCCTGTCCTCGGCTCGCGGACAGCAGTATTTTTTGAATTGTTAAAATTTTGTGAAGCGCTTGAAAAATTTTTTAGAAAACGTTTTTTTGTGGAGATCGCTTGAAAAATGTTTGTGAAGACCTTTTATTTATTTTTTTTGGAGATCGCTTGAAAAATCTTTGTGAAGACTTTTTTTTTTTGGAGAGCTCTTTTTTTTTTGGAGAGCATTTGTGTCCTTGGTCCTTGGCCTTGAGCATTCCTGTCCTTGGCCTCGAGAGTGTCTGTCCTCGGAAAGGCTGTCCTTGGCCTTGGCCTCGGATTTTTTTGTGTCCTTGGCCTTGGCCTCGAGGCTTGTGTCCTCGACTCCACCTCTGCTTTCACAAACACTTCATACTCCTGCTTTGTGCTAACATAAAGAACACAAAATTTTGCATGAAGATGTCAATTCGAATAAGTTACTGTGTAACCCAAAATTATTTTTGTTAATAGTATAATACAAGTGTTTAAACCTATTTTGAGCTTGACTTGTAAGTAAGCGGGGGGGAGGGGGGCTGGGCAATTTAACTTGTAGCCACTAGGGCATAAGTATTGTAGTAGGCTGGGTCCTGTAATGGGAGGACTCAGTTTAAAACTAAAATGACGATGATGTAATATTTCAGCTATCGAGCACATAAACTGACCAAAGTTTATGCTTCTGCTTGTGATAGCTTTGCTTCCCTCAACTTTGGAAAAAGATGCGCTTGTCAAAGTCTGTGAGGTTTGATTACGGCGCAAGGACAACACATACATAGAAGTGAGCAGAGCTTCGCGCTGGTGTCGGCATGTCGCGGTGATGAATTGCGGGATGTGCTGCCTGAAGGTTGATTGTTGCAATGCAGTTGCTTGCTTGAGGCAATCTACACAACACAAAAAGTTTAGCTGAGCACGTGCAAATGTTTTAATCTTTCGTGGGTTTAAAAAGAAAGAAAAATATCTAGAGCGTTTTGATATCGCCTCAATCAGGTAATTGCAAGTTACCAACAGGTAATTGCAAGTAATTGCGAGGAACAGGTAATTGAACATTAAATTAAAGAAAAATAAAAGATCATAGAATTGAATTAAAGAAAAAGTAAAAATTAAAGAAACAGGTAATTGCAAGTTACCAAAGCGACAGACGAATAAACTTAGTTGAAACAATACAATAGAAATACAATACAATAAGAAATTACTTGCCCAAGCAGGCGTAGCTTTTTTAAAAAGTTTTAAGTTTTTGAATAATTTAAGAAACTGTAAACGATTTACCGTTAATTTGTTTTTCCACTGGTGCATTCCGAGACCGAAAAGAAAATTGTTGAAAAGGTTCTTGATCGTAGTGCGGTCTTGATTGTTCACTTCATTATTGTTGCCCAAAAAGATTTGCATTCACGGGGGCACCAATTATGAGGATGTCGTAAGTTTTGCGATTCGATTGATTCTTTGGATGATTTGCTCGAAATTCTAGTGTTAATTTTCTTCCTCTTTGATTGCCTTTCTTTGAAAATTGCTTGCTTTGACCCTGCTGTTCTAGTTCTTCGAGAAACTCTCCTCACCTTTTACAGTAGTTTCAGCATCGATTTTCAACTCTTTTCAAGCTTTTGGCAGAGATACCGGTACCACTAAAAGTTTTTTGTGGTTTGGAGGTTCTAATGCAGAGGCTTGCCAACTATTTTACACAAACATTACTGTCTGATTGGTTCTGGCAGTTCGTTTTCTTTGCTGCTATATTATGGCAATTATTATAATAATGCTCTCTCGTAAATATTATATGCTAATAATTGTGCGATCAATGTAATAATGGTATAATTGCGACCTCGATGAATTATATTTCCGCTGGACTTGATGATATGCAGCTATTGCACGCAGAAGTATAACCTTTGGTCAATTTATGTGCTCGATAGCCGAAATATTACACCATCGTAATTTCAGTTTTAAACTGAGTCATCCCATTTCAGGACCCCGCCTTCTACAATACTTATGCCCTTGTGGCTACATATCTCCTCCACAAATTTTTGAATAAATCGTTAAAGCTCTGGTGAAAATTCAAGGTCAAATGTTATGCAAGTTACACAGATGAAAATATATACAAGTTGCAATGATGAAAATAGCAATATGTAGAATCACAAAATCAAAAAGCCTCTTGCGTAATCAAATGACGTGTTAGCCTTTGGTCCTTATTTGCGTAATTCATCTCTTGTTATTGCATTTTCGTAATTAAGATCGTGTGAACACCTTTTTTCTAGTTTTACGTTTCACGTGCACCTGGGCTAATTCGTTTTTTATTTTTGCTGGAACAGTGCGCACTACTTTATTTTCTGAACGTTTGGATTTATTTTTTGGACGTCAGTTGGGACAATCTTAATAAAAATTTGCTCCATTTGAAGTTGCCTGCTTTTAATGTTTCACACCATACTTAAATACATTTCTTTTATCTACGGATTGTGGTTGTGATCTTTGGATCAGGTGGTTAGAAAATTGGAGTGAAGACCCGTTGGGCTCCACACGGGGTTACCGTTATCCATAGGTGGGCACAAGTCCGTTAATCGTTAATCCGTTAATTACGAAGCTAACTTTTTCCTTAACTCGTTAATCTGTTAAAAACCTTTTTTATGTTAACAGACTAAATTAACTTCCGTTAAGTCCTGTTAACGGACTAAATTAACTTCCGTTAAGTTTTGTTAACTTCCGTTAAGGTTTTTATCGCTAATATCTTGCACCATTCATTCATCGGACCGGTACAAACCAGTTTGCACTGGTAACACTTGTTGCGTATTAGCACGAGTTTTATAGAAGAACGCAAAGAAAGCTCTTTTTGAGGCAAATAATAAGCTGCAGCCTCATAGGTCTATTAATTATCGCTGTTTACAATTTCCAAAGATTTTCCGATCGCAGCTTCGTTGTGCATTTGAACTTATTTTTAGCTTGAAATTAGATTAGACTGTAAAATGTAACTTCCAAAACACAAAAAGACCACCACAGCAATAAATATTTCCTTACAATCAGCCCAACAGCGTTAAAAAGTAATGTAAATTACACTCAAAATGTTAACGAATTACCGGACTTTATTAACTTCCGTTAATTAAAGCTGAAAATAACGGATTAACGTTCACGGAGGTGTGAAGTTTGTTAACGGACTAGTGGTTAACGAAACTAACTTTTTTCATTAACTTGCCCACCTATGCCGTTATCACCTGCTTCAACTTGTTACGATTTTGTAACACAATATAGTATATACGAAGCGGTTATTGTAATATACGCGGTTGCACGAAAAATATATCTGCTAAATTCAATTTGTGGTTTTGATCACAGGGGCAAAGTGAAAAGGAATCTGCAAACGCTAAAGAATTCCGAAAACAGGTCCCATTTGCATACGACCAACTTTGCTTCCTTGATGTGCTCGTTTTTTTTGCATGAAATTAAGAACACTAAACTCTTCACCAAAATGAAGCAATTAACTCAAACTAATTTTATTCAGTATGCGCTTTATGTCAATGTTTGATCGATTTTTCTCATCAACCTGAATTGCTGAGCGTGCATCGAACTGCTATATTTCGTGTAACTGCTCATATTGCATACATTTTTCGTGCAACCAAATTGTGCATTTCATATGATCACTAGGGGAAGGTGGGGTGAGTTGGACACTGAAGTTGTAAATTGCACATTACTCGAGAATGCTTGCAGATATAAAAACCGTTTTGGTATGAACTAAAATTACATGCATTTAGGTCTTTAACCACAGCCAAAAATCTTGTGTTGAACATTACCTTCAAGCCAAAGTATTCGATCCAAAAAGTGCTCTTAATTTGTCTAAACAACCCTCATATAAGGGTATGTTGGTCAACCGTGTAGGGTGCGTTGAACATAGCCCCCCTGAGAAAAATTTCTGGCTACGGGCCTGCTATACATAACAGTAGCCATTTAATTTAAGAAATTTACACCACAGTAAAACATTTAAACCAGATTTAAACCACAGCTTACATTAGTAGACTAAGTTACTCAGTCGTAATATCATTTTACATCACTCCACTAAGACCTGGGGGGTGGGAACCAAAGCCAAAACATTATAATCGCTCTACTGCATAGGCTTAAACGAATAATAACGAAATTTAGGTGGCATGCTCATTGCTCCATTCTTCAATTCTGCTCCGAGAAAATTGCGAGCAACAAAATAGCAGGCCTACTTATCGGCAAAGCTAACAAAATATCAAAAATAACGAAACTTTCTAAGGAAAAGTACAGCACCGGTACACCGTTAACATTTTTGGTTAAAACTTTATGGTGTAGCGTAGGAGGGATGTTCAAATATTATATGACGCTTTCAGGAAAAGGTGGGGTTGGAAAAAGCTTTAAATGCAATGCAAAAGGATGGATATAATTAGGCCTACGTCTTAAAATTGTTAAATGAGGAGGGGTTAAAATTTCGTCATATGATTTTTGAACAAAAAGCGCGTCATATGATATTTGAACGGCTCCTAGTCATGACTTAAACTTAAAACTTTAAATCAAAAAAAATTGTCACAATAAGAACTAGCCTACAAACCAAAATTTTGGGTAGCCAAGTCATTAGGCCTAAACCTGTGCAGATAATACACAACACAGCCAACCTTGGAAATAGCCAACATTGTCAGCAAAATAGCACCATCGTCCAACCACCAACATAATAATAATCAACATAATAATAATAATGGACATCTGTCCAACATGCCCTACCAAAATTCGTCCAATTTACCCTCAAGGCTGCCATATTGTTTAGACTGCTGTCAGTCTAAATCTGTTTGAGTTTAAAGGTAAGCGAAACACCCTGTTAGGCAGGCCATATTTTAACATTATAACTGGGGGGGAAATTGCCCCCCCAGTAAACTTTTTTGCCCCCCCAGTGAAAATTTTCAGAGCTTATGTTAATGACTTTGTTTAGGTGAACAGTACACCGGCAGAGCTTGTCAAATTAAAATATTTTCGGTATATGGTCAAGATATAAGAATTAATGCGTGCTCAATATAAAAATTAAGAAGGATAAAAAAATAGACAATGGGCCTCCACAAAATTGTGCTTGCATAATGCATACGTTGCATGGTCTTTAATAGAGAACGCCTTGCTTGTAATAGAAACAGTAGTTAAAGTGTTAGACCATGAGCAGCAAGAGAAAAGTTCCTGCTGGTATAAAAGCAATATCAGAATTTTTCAGTCCAGAGCCACCAAAGGTCAACAGACGAAGACAGCAGAGTTTGCAAAAAGAAAATGCGTCAACCTCGGAGAAAAGTGCAACGAGCGTGCCAGAAAATACATCAAGTTTAGAGGGCAATAATAATGCTGCACCAACTTCGCTCGAGAACGTAACTGCTGTTTCGGAAGAAAGAGCAACAACTGATTTCTCTATTGGCTTGGGAGAAAATGCAATCGATTCACAAGATACTGCAGCAATTGCAGAAACTAGCAGTACGGATAGAAGGGAAAACACAAGCTGTGGTGGAAACTCTGAAGCAACTGAGTGGTTTAAGTCCATGAAACTTACACAACAATGGCTACAATCGCGTCACGAATGCTTGAAGTTCTACAACGACGCACAGGGTCAAAGAAAACGATTGTTTGTAAAATGTCTTATATGTGAAGAATTTGAATTTGAAGCTAAAAAGTATTCAAGAAATGGTGTGGTTCCGCTTGCTAGGGGGTGTCGTGCTGATTCAAAAAAGAAATTAATGGATGTTGTGGATCATCTTTTATCTCAACCACATAAAAAGTCGTCGGATTATATGCAATTAAACCGTCAATGGAAGTCACAATCAACTTCTCATCGACGGATACACTATTTGACGAAACAGCGTGTGGAAACGGTTGAAATGCTTATCAGAGTGCCGATTGATGTATACAATGACAGTCTTCTTCTGACCCCTACTGCCTTTTCTTGGCCAGGACGGTCATTGGCTAGTTTACACAGTGACCAACTAATTTCGTCTTTCAAAGAAAATGGATTTGATCAACAGTTTGAAGAGTTCAAACCACCAGGCTCTGTTTTACACTACAGAGACCCTGTGATATATGCTGAAATGCTTAAAATCGAAGGAAAGCTTCAGAGTAAAGTTACTTCGAATCTGGTTAACGCAGCAGTTGTTTGGGCCATTCAGGTAGATGGCAGTTTGAGCCGGAAAATGAGAGACTACAAGTTTGTGAATGCTTGTATTATTGATAAGGATCTCAACATGAAAACAGTTTTTTTGTCTGTAGATGTCCCGCAAGCTAGAGGTGCTGAGGGTCTTCTGGAAATAGTGAAAGCCATAATAAATTTGTTTGGACTTGACAAATCGAAACTTGTGAGTGTAACTACTGATGGCGAGTCAGCAAATACTGGACGTAGAAACGGATTTTGGACGTTGTTGCGTATTTACCTTGATCGTGATATTTTTTCCTTTTGGTGTGTAGCTCATCGATCAAATCTCGCTGTAGAAGACATGGAGCATGCTGTTCCCGAACTCCAGCTGTGGAAAGCGAACGTATTGGGGGTGGCAAGTTACTTCAGAACAAGCAAGAATCATAAGCTACTATTCTTACACTGTTTCCTGATGCACATGAATTTCCAGCGTATTTTGAAGTTCGCTTTGCTGAGCATTTGGTTAATGTAATCGAAGCAGTGAAGCATAATCGAGATGGCTGAATTGAAGTTTGGAAACAAATTTCTGCTGAAGAAACATGACATGAAAAAGCAGAGGCTAGTGTTTTTTTGCGTGAGTGGACTACCGGATCGTATCAAGTCTGGCTCACTGTCTCGATGGGTGATGTTGCTAAGGTTTTTAAAAACTTGCAAAAGAATTTTCAAAGTGATGACCTTATATTAACCGATGTAATCACTTGCCGTGACACCGCTATACGAAAGCTTGACCTTATGTCGAATGCCTCTTACCCAGGAGGATGTGTAGAAAAATATCTTGAAGACCAAAAAAGGGCAATGCAAGAGTCCGAAAATGATGATGAAGTGGAACCAACTCCAAGTCGCACCCGTTCCAATGCTTTTGTTTCTTTTTTTAGAAGTAGGGAGCCCATTCGCGTGGAAGTGGTCATGGCAGCTAAGAATTACATGACTCAGCGAATGAATATTGAACAAGAAGAGCTCATTCAGAAATGCATTACTTTGCTTTCTGCAAAAACAATGAACGATTTTGTTTCTCACGGACTGACAATTGTGAGAATGTTATTTCCAGGAGAAGTTGAACAGTTTTCGGATGATGTGTGCAATTATTGGCCGATGATACACGATGTGGGATTCTTACCCGAAAACACGGACTTTGGCACAGTGCTATCATGGCGACTAAGAAAGCTATCTCTCGTTACTCGCAACAGCGTGACTTTAAATAAGTGTCTGATGGCTCTACTTGTTATGGTACCGCACTCCATGCAAACCGAAAGAATGATTTCTGTGTACAATAAGATTGTTACCCCCAACCGACGAAGCATGCACATAGATACTGTAAAGTCAAGGATGCTCATTGCTCTTAATGGTATTGGCACAGCTAAGTATGACCCAAGGAAAGCAGTTGGAGAGTTTTTAAAGAGAAAAGACCGCCGATAGAGAGAGCCTGATTGTGATTTGTACAAAAAACGTGAATATGTTGCTGAATTTTTTAGCTAATTTTACAAAAAAGTACTAGTTTTGACAAGCGGTGTGATGAGATGATTGTGAAATGTGAATAGTATTCAAGCAAACACTAAAACGTGATCCGTATATAGTACCTTTCGGCTCATGACAGTCATCGAAGCATAGACATGGATGTTTTTGAAAGGTTAATGCTGTTGAGTTTTAACTGTACTCTTTGCAGCTTTGTATAAAAGTTCACATTTACACATTCGATTCACTATATTCTAGACTTTATTTTTGGGAGAATTAAATCAATCAGGTTGTTGTTTCAGCTAACTATCCTTATTTATTATTACTTATTTATTTATATCAGCCTATCCGTATAATTCTTTTGGAGATCATGGAATATCAGTTATTAGCTACCCTCCTTTGCGTTGTTATTGCAACTATGGTGATAATATACTTGTACAAAAACATTACAGTAAATCTATATACTTGATAGTAATATTTAAAGCAAAAAGCCAATTAATAAGCAATTCAATTACTATTAACTTTAATTTTTTGAAAGATTCTATGTATCTATCTGAATTGGATAATTAGGCAAGTTTTCTTTCATTCTTTGCAAACGTGGTACTACGAAGTTTTGATACTGCAGAGTGCAGACACCTTAGGCTTAGTTAATCTGTTGCTCTACATAAGTTTGCTTGGTTGTCATTGAGCTGATATCTAATTTCTGCTGTACCATTTCAGAGTATCTAATTTCTACAATAAAAATACCTAAGATGTGTTGCAGTGGTGGTCTGATAGTCATCCTCTGGAGTGACATCGTCGGAGACGACGGTTGGAGCTTTAATCTTATACCTGTAGTATGAAATTGCCCCCCCAGTGAAAAGTCGTTAAAATATGCTCTGCTGTTAGGTACTTGTAGTACCTAGTCTTTCTCAAATACTTTAGTTGAAAGCGACCTTTCACGACTCTCTTTCAAACAGGCGGAGAATAATTTTTCACAATATTGGTTTAGTGCCAAAAACGACTATATTTTGAACATAATTGACCACTGCAGCCATGTTTTTTACAGAAGCAACCTAAAAGTATTGGAACTGATAAAAGACACTTCTATCTTTCCAAGCGTCAAATCTCGTGATAATTCCATGAGCCAATCACGAGTTAATTACGTTTGTGCAACCTACCCTCTTACCCATCTTACCCGACCTTCCCCTATATATGCAGTAACCTCCCGCTTAAGTACGCACCCGTTTAAGTACGCATCCCAGAAAAGTACGCAAAAATTTCTGAAAAAACTTTGGTTCAACTTTTTTTATTTCAAACGAAAATTTACACGCAGTGACAAACTGCAGCATGATGAAATATACAGTGCAGTAATGTGTATTGTGTAGTATTTATTAACAAAATAATGATCGAGAGAACAAAGGAATCTTTGAAGTAATAAATGTCGAGTTTGCGCTGTACGGTATAATGGTTACACGCATCACTGCATAATGATTACATGCATATACGGACGTACTGGCCGTGCACACAACTGTACGTGCAATGGGACACAAAGCTGTTAAGTACGCACCTCCCGCAAAAGTACGCAAAGCCATCTTCAGATCAAATTGTGCAATTAGCGGGAGGTAACGGTATTGCTCTTTTCATATTTTCCTATTTTCACACATACCAGGTATGTTTAAAAAGTAATGGATTGTGCACACTGCACAAACAACTTTTATCCATAGGTGGGCAAGTTAATCCAAAACGTTAGCTTCGTTAACCTCTAGTCCGTTAACAAACTTCACACCTCCGTTAACGTTAATCCGTTATTTTTAGCTTTTATTAACGGAAGTTAATAAAGTCCGTTAATCCGTTAATGTTTTGCTTGTAATTTACATTTCTTTTTATTCACTCGCTTCTAAAACACGCATTGACGCTGTTGGGCTGATTGTAAGGAAATATTTATTGCTATGGTGGTCTTTTGGTGTTTTGAAAGTAACATTTTACAGTCTAATCTAATTTCAAGATAAAATGAATTCGGATGCACTAACAAAGCTGCGATCGGAAAATCTTTGGAAATTGTGAACAGCAATAATTAATAGGCTGCAGCTTATTATTTGCCACAAAAAAGAGTTCCTTTTTTCGCTTTCTTCTATAAAACTCGTGCTAATACGCAACAAGTATTACCAGTGCAAATTGGTTTGTACCGGTCCGATGAATAATTGGTGCAAGATATTAGCGATAAAAACCTTAACGGAAGTTAACAAAACTTAACGGAAGTTAATTTAGTCCGTTAACATGAAAAAACATTTTAACGGATTAGCGAGGTAACGAAAAAGTTAGCTTCGTAATTAACGGATTAACGATTAACGGACTTGTGCCCATCTATGCTTTTGTCGCATAGAAAAAAAAGCATTGCTTTATATGATGTCACAATGCCTTATGGTTTCGAAAACCAAATTTCAGCATTCTGTGACTACTGCATTCTTTTTTGCGCGTTTTTCTGTCAACGCACTTTTTTGGTGACCGTTCGGTGAAAATTTGATAAAATTAAGAATTTTTGGCTTTTTATTTTCGTTGGTGCATAGGATGAGCGTCGAACAACAAATCAATTTCTTGGAAAAATTCCAACTAAAGCACTAAAGTTGCTTTAAGACGTCTATAGTGATGACACGATGTCAAGAACTCGTCTTTTTGAGTGGCACAGGAGGTTTAAAGAGAGAAGAAAGGAGGCGGAAGATGATCACAGGAGTGGGAGGCCATCCGCAAGCAGAACAGATGAAAATGTTGAGCGTGTGAAACAAAAAGTGCGGAGCGATCGCCGTCTTACTGTTAGAATAATAGCAAATGAGCCGGGTATAAATAATGAGAGGGTATGGAGGATCATTACGGAAGATCTGGGGATGAGGAAGATCTGTCCAAAAATGGTACCAAGGTTGCTGAATGAAGGACAAAAGGAGCGGCGTGTGCAAGTGTGTGAAGACATTTTAGAGCAACTCGAAACTGAACCCAACTTGCTGAAAAGAGTTGTTACTGGCGATGAGTCATGGATCTTCGAGTACGATCCACTCACCAAACGCAGAGCCTTGAATGGAAGAACGCATAGTCACCAAGACCCAAAAAGGCGAGGGTGTTCAGGTCCAAAACCAAGGTGATGCTGATCGCTTCTTTTGATGTTCATGGAATTTTCCATGCAGAATTCTTGCCACAAGGCCAAAGTATTAATCAACACGTCTACAAAAACATCTTGCGACATCTGATGCGCTCAGTGAGAGAGAAAAGAAGAGAACTGTGGGAAACGAGGTCATGGCTGCTTCATCATGTCAATACTCCAGCTCATAATGCCATGGGAATTCGGAAGTTTCTTGCCAAAAATAACATAGCTGTACTGGAGCAACCACCCTACTCTTTAGATTTGGCCCCTTGTGACTTCTTTTCGTTTTTCAAACTCAAGGAAGTCATCAAAGGAACTCGTTTTCAACATTCAGAAGCCATTAAAACAACCGTGACGAGAGAGAGTTCCGAGCGATCCCGCAGGAATCCTTCCAGGAGTGCGTGGGAGCGTGACAGAGGAAATTGGAAAAATGCATTTGAGCCCAAGTAGATTACTTGTACAATATACTGGTCGAATACAATAAAACATTTATTGACCCAGTCCCGTTACTTTTCAAACACACCTCGTATTGAGGTATCCGCAGTAGCGTACGCAGGATTTTGGAAAGGGGGGGGGACAAGAAATTTAGAAAATTTGAGAATAACAAACACCAGAACGAAAAATTTTCCTCCCAGAATCATTCCGGTTTTCCTGTCCAAATCAGATGAAGACCACAAAAAAAAAGAAAAGGTTTTCCCTCAAATTTAGTCTGGCTTTTGGCCCAAAATTGGGTGCAGGCCAAAAGCAAACGTCTTCGCCTACCGTTTGTGTGCTCAAACCTTCTACCCAAAGTACAAAGGGGGGGCATGCCGCAATTTTGCATACTATTCTATGCTAATTATACTATCCTGGCGACCCAAAGGGGTGGCAATGGCCCAATGCCCCGCCTAAATACGCCCCTGGGTATTCGGACACGAGTCCTAAAAACACGAATCCTAAAAGACGCGAGTCCTAAAAGACACGAGTCTTAAAAACACAATCCCAAATGGACATGAGTCTCAAAGTACACAAGCGCTAACGGACACGAGTTCTAAAGGAAACAAGCCTTAACGGACACGAGTCCTAAAAAATCTAATTCTAAAGACACGAGTCCTAAAGGACACCAGTTCTAAAAGGCACGAGTACTAAAGGGCACCAGTACTTAAAAGACATGAGTCATAAAGGACACGAGTCGTAAAAGAGATGAGTCCTAAAGGAAACTAGTCGCGTCCTAAAAAACACGAGTCCTTTCGGAGTTAAACGAGGACCAAAGACAAAATCAATGGTTGTATCTAAACTTAGGCCAATCGCATAAGACTAGATTAGCATTGACTCCGTCTTTTTTGGACCCATTTGTTGTAGAGATATTCTACTTCAAACACGACGTCGTAATTTTTATTGGCAACCCTGCCGTTGATAAGCATTAGCGTCTTAGCGACGCGTTTCCCGTTCTATCGTAAAATTCCCGAGTAGGCTACTGCATTGGGTCGTTTCACTGTGCACTAATTAGTTTGATCGTGTTAGCAGAATAGATTCGACATGGATATAAGAGTAGACTGTACGATAGCCTAGAACAAGCGAAAGCAAGACTAGTAGAGTTATTGGAGTATGGTTGTAAGCGACGGTTTTCAACTTAGATGGAAAAGCTTATTCTAGGGTCACAAAATACTGCTAGCAAATGCAATTGGCCTACTCAAGTTTTGATAGTCCTATTATCAGGTATGAGTTTGCACTGTGCAAGTGTGTTGTGTGTAGCCTAGTAATAGGAACCTTATTGCTAGACTAGGCTAGGATTTAGACTGAAATGTACCTGCCAGCTTGATTTTTACTGAAATCGCTATAGACTACTGAAAAGTCTACTCTTTTAACGCGCTCAGATCTGTTGTGCTGATGAAATCCAACAAATTAGTGCGTAGCGAAACGACTCAATGCAGTAGCCTGATCGTTGCTTTAGGTTAGAACTGGGAAGACGTCGCTAAGACGATAATGCTTATCAACGACAGGATTGCCAATCAAAAATTATTAAAATTTATTACATTAGGGTCACCGACGTTGTGTTTGATGTAAAATATCTCTAAAACGAATGGGTCAAAAAGGATGAAGTCAACGCTAATCTAGTCTTATATGATTGGCGTAACTTTAGATACACCTATTGATTTTGCCTTTAGTCCTCGTTCAACTATGTCTTTCAGGACTAGTGTCCGTTAGGGCTTGTGTACTTTAGGACTCATGTTCATAAATTTACATTGACCATAAATTTAGCGATTTAGAATTTGTAAATTTCATCGATATTTACGATTTGCAGTTTTTCATAAAGTGGTGTTAGTCTAGTTTTGGTATCCAATTTGTTGCATAATGTTTTTATGATACGATTTTGTTTGACTTGCAGTTTGTGTTTAATGGATTTGGAAGAATTTGCCCAGCAAATAATTGCATATTGAAGATGAGAACATACGAAACTAACTTATAATAAACTGGCATTAAAGCTCTTTGGGGGATCTGGGGGCGGAGCCCCCAGCTACCAGAGGCCAATGGGGGTCTGGGGGCGAAGCCCCCAGCCGCCGGAGGCTGGGGGTTTGGGGGCAAATCCCCCAGCCGCCGGAGGCACGGGGGTGTGGGGGCGGAGCCCCCAGCGCTCGAAAATTTTGCATATTTTTACAAAAATAACTTCATTTTAGGGCTATTTTGATTGAAAAATAATGCTTTTAAAACGTGGCTTAGAAACTGTCAGTGCAAACAAGATTAAACTGGTGGCATAAATGGGCTATTTAGGAGGTGGCTAATGGTAAAATGTTTGTTCTCTTGTTTAGATACCGGTAAATTATAAAATCGAATACTTTAATAAAACTCACACGGAGTAATCTATTTCGTATACAGTTTATAGAGAAAAATAATTGGGGGGGGGCTAATAAAAAGAGACTTGAAAGAAATGATTGGTAATTAACTAATACTGAATAGCCCCCCCCCTATTTCTTAGTTTATAGTATACTTGTTGATGACACCTATGCTTAGCATTTTTACACTTGCGATCAAATTTGATTGCTTATTTTTTACCATTTTTCGAAGTTTTCATTTATTCATTAGTTTCATTTTTGACAAATCAGCCCCCCCTGAACATATGTTTCAAAAGATGTTTTAAATCACTATTTAGTCTACTCCAGAGCATAAAACAGTCTCAAAAGTGCTAAAAACGTTGTGTTTTTCCCGTTCTGCATTTTGGTCGACATGCCAATGGGGGGGCTACAGCCCCCGCCCCCTCCCAGGCTACGCTACTGTGTATTAGTAAGGTTCATGAGTAAAGGTTCAAACACAGTCCAAACTCCGGGGTTATGTAACGAACCCCCAGCCGCCGAAGACTAGTGAGTCTAGTTGTAAAGCCCCAGAGGTTTTTACCTTTTTTTTTTACCGAAATAACTCCAATGTAAGACCATTTTTGGATACGTTTCGGTTTAAAAGACATTGTTTTTTTTACAGCAGTGCAAAACAAACAAAATAAGCATGAAAGCAACTGGAGATTACAAGCAACAGTCTAGACTCTGGACAATTCTCATGTAATCGTTATTGCCTGTTAATTTGTCGCAACAATTGTATTATGATGTCACTAGTCTGGCTAAATGTGATGTTATAACTATTATCGATAGATGCTAGGAGCCTAGGACTATCGTGTAATGTCACATATTGAACAAAATTTGAACGGAAAGAACTGCGACACTTTAACTGAATACGAGTTGTATAAAAATCTCTATCTTTTCACACAATGAGCCAGTTTTTTGTATCGAGGAAAAAAATACGAATAAATTGCATTGCAATAACAACTAGAAAATGGCGACACGTAAACAAGTTTCCGATACATTAAAAAATCAATTTAACCAACTAGACAAATGCAGATATTTTTGCAGAACAAAAATACAAGAAAATACAAATATCATTGTCGTAGTAGTCTAGTCGATGTCTTGGTTTTTAAAAAACTTATTTTTCGCATACTAATTGTCATTTTTTTATCACGAAACATAAAGAATTTCTGAAGCATAAACAATTACCTTTAGATGTTGCATTATTTTTTGTTCTTCAACATTTTGACGGCCTTGAATGAAGTATCGGCATATAAAGCTCAGCAGCTTTTACGTCCACCATGATATAAGTTCAAGTACCTCTTAAGCCAATGCTAGTTAAATAATAAATACAATAAAACAACCAGGCGCGTAGCCAGAAATTCGCAATGGGGGGGGCTGTTTTGGGGGTCTGGGGGCGGAGCCCCCAGCCGCCGGAGGCCAATGGGGGTCTGGGGGCGAAGCCCCCAGCCGCCGGAGGCTGGGGGTTTGGGGGCAAAGCCCCCAGCCGCCGGAGGCACGGGGGTGTGGGGGCGGAGCCCCCAGCGCTCAAAAATTTTGCATTTTTTTTGCAAAAATAACTTCATTTTAGGGCTATTTTGATTAAAAAATAATGCTTTTAAAACGTGGCTTAGAAATTGGCAGTGCAAACAAGATTAAACTGGTGGCATAAATGGGCTATTTGGGAGGTGGCTAATGATAAAATGTTAGTTCTCTTGTTTAGATGCTGGCAAATTATAAAATCGAATAGTTCAATAAAACTCACACGGAGTAATCTATTTCGTATACAGTTTATAGAAAAAAAATAATTGGGGGGGGCTAATGAAAAGAAATTTGAGAGAAATGATTGGTAACTAACAAATACTGAATAGCCCCCCCCCCCCTATTCCTTAGTTTATAGTATATTTGTTAATGACACCTATGTTCAGCATTTTTACACTTACGATCAAATTTGATTGCTTATTTCTTACCATTTTTCTAAGTTTTTATTTATTTGTTGGTTTTATTTTTGACAAATTAGCCCCCCCCACCTGAACACATGTTTCAAAAAATGTTTTAAATCACTATTTTTAGTCCACTCCAGTGCATAAAACAATCTCAAAAGTGTTAAAAATGTAGTGTTTTTCCCATTCTGCATTTTGGTCGACATGTCAATAGGGGGGGGCTAGGCTATAGCCCCGCGCCCCCCCCCCCCCCCCGGCTACGCTACTGGCTAAAAACGTGGTATTTTCCTTATTCTGCATTTTGATCGGCAGTCTATTAGCCCCCCCTAAATAAACGTTTCAAACTATGCTTTATAGCATTTTTTAGTCTAATCCAGTGCAAAAGACAGTCTTAGAAATGCTAAAAACGTGATATTTTTCTTATTCTGCATTTTGGTCGGCAGTTCATTAGCCCCCCCCCTAAATAAACGTTTCAAAATAGTCTAATCCAGTACAAAAGACAGTCTTAGAAGTGCTAAAAACGTGGTATTTTCCTTATTCTGCATTTTGGTCGGCAGTCCATTAGCCCCCCCCCCAAATAAACGTTTCAAACTATGCTTTAAATCATTTTTTAGTCTAATCCAGTGCAAAAGAGAGTCTTAGAAGTGCTAAAAACGTGGTATTTTCCTTATTCTGCATTTTGGTCGGCAGGCCAATGGGGGGGGCTATAGCCCCCCCCGCCCCCCCCCTGGCTACGCTACTGAAAACAACACAACACAAGTGGCAGTGGCGGATTTAGGGGGGGATAGGGGGATGCATCCCCCCACCAGCCTAAAACTAACGATTTCGGCCGAAAAATCAGTCTCCATTTCGAAAAATCAGTCTCCGTTTCGAAAAATCAGTCTCCATTTCGGGGTGCATCCCCCCCCACCAGCCTAAACCTAACGATTTCGGCCGAAAAATTAGTCTCCATTTCGGTGAAGACCTTTTTTTTCTTTTTTGGAGACCACCTGATTTTGGGCGGAAAAACGTTCGAATGACCGATTTCGGCCGAAAAATCAGTCTCATATTCAGTGTTTGACATCCGAATTTTGGAGGTTTTGTGCTTAAAATTCTAAACTTAAAGTTTTGTGCTTAAAATCCCCCCCATTAAAATTTTCTGGATCCGCCACTGACAAGTAGCATAAGTCATCTAAAGGTACAGTACGCAAAAAGATACGGTACGCTTCAAAAATTGAACTGAAGTACGCGGTACGCTGGCTTGGTACGTATGCACGGTATGCTTCAAAAGTTGAACTGAACTACGGTACGCTGGTACGGTTCAAGGTGTGAGGTACGTTGTACGCAAATTCTGAACGTACCGTACTGTCATCCTTGTCTTTGAGCAATGAGCACAGATCTCACAAAAAATTGGGCTAAGGCCTATAAACGTTCCTATAGTAGTATAGTAACAAATGACTTTATAATTGTGAAGTTTCCTTTATATGGCGATATAAAATTGTCCAGCAGCCGCATGGAAACTCAGCTTCCACACCCCCAACGTCTGAAATCCACTGCAATTTAGACGCCTCACTTTTCACGCACAACAGTTGCTTGATACGTTTTTTTTTTTTTATCGGTAGCAATGAAGATTTTAGCATTTGGTTCAGCTTCTCCTTTAGCAAAACTGTTTTGCGCCTAGCCTCGCTCAGCAATTATTTTTTTACGGAAAAGAAAAGTCATATTTTTTTACATGCCAATGTTTCTGGTATTTTCGTTTTTTGAAAAAAAGGCCTAAAACAATCAAAACTAAGAACTGATGCCAAAGCAAAGGTGAATAAAGCGCAGCACTTTCCATACCAAAGATTATAGATTTGACTGTCGAGCTGCTATAGATTAATGCGAAAACACCAACAAGTTTTAGGCTAATTTATTTCAAAAACGCAACCAAAAAACGTATCCAAAATAATCAACCTTTAACAAAATAACACCCATCAAATATGAGTGGTAGTCCGGTATAACACTAAACAGGGGTAGACAAAATGCGAAAGAAATATTCCACTTCGACGTTTCCATCTTCTGGCATATCAGTGCAGTGAACAGCATTCTTAATTTTATCTTCGCCGTAAATAGCACGTAGTGAGGTGGGTCTGATATGGCGAGCCACTTCCTGAAACATCAGTAACGACACTTTAATGAAATAAGCTGTAGTGTATTTCAATATTGTATGTTATTTTCTAACGGCTGCTGGAAAAAATACGCTCCATTTTGTTTCGATTTCATGTTATTGATGAAAGCTGCTTTGGTTTCTATTTGATTGATTGATTTATGCATCTTAATCCTCCTTACACGAGAAAACAACAGTGGCGCTGTCTTTTGAACAAATTTGCACCCACTTAGAAGCAGGGTCTGCAAAAGGAGAATTCAGGGGGTACCTTGTACCCGGGTCCGGGTCTAGGGGAGCCCGGGAGAACCCATAAGTTCACGCGTACCCAAGTAGTTGCTCCAGCACTCAATTAGTCGTAGTTCGATATGCCTGCTGGATAAAGCTGGCCGGAAGACCCTTTTTTAGTCCTCATCTTATTTCTGACCAATAGTTGGCCAGATTCCCGACAAAGTCTTTTTTTAATCTTCAACCAATTTCGGGTCTGGCCTTGGCTTAGGTGCCCATTATCAGTCTTCGTACCCCCGCTGAGAAGTTGGTCAATTATCGTGTTTTCCTCTTCATTTCTTGTTGCTACTAGTTCCAAGCCACCAAGCAGAGAAAATCATCACAAAGCAACTTATCCAAGAACGCAAAAACGTGACCAGGATACGGATTGAAACTCGATTCTGCGAGCAAAGTTGACGTAAAAACCGTGTTTTTACGTCTCAGCTACACTACCGCTTAATTCACTATTAACAGTCAATCTACGCTTCCACTTTCAAAAAGATTTTGTGCACCTTCGATACTCCAAACTCCAGCCAACGAAAAGCTGATTCCGACTCCTGGCTTAGACAAAAATACAGAATTCTCATTTTTGTTTTCATCTGGATCCGTCAGCACCTGCTTGCCTCATGTATGTCTTAGTTTATTATTATACGGTCTATTGAAATTACAACATTAAGTAGCGAAACGATGCGAATATAACTTTGCCTTTTGTGGTTGGAAAGGAAATCGGTGCGATTGCCAAATCACCGAAGTTTAAAAATCTATGTGCATCCCAAAACAAAATATTAGCATCATAACTTGACGTCGCAAATTTTTTGAAGCAAACATTTGACAAAAAAGCTTTAGTTGATAATAATTTAATTGTGATGTTTTGACATTTGTACACCAGCGTTTTAATGTTTAATCGTATGCGTGCTTTCTGACCTCAAGGCTACCAGCGCGAAAGCCTAAAGAAGAGCCACCAAAACGGCTACTACCTAAAACAAGCAATGCGAAAAAGTTATCTTGAAAAATGATCACTTCCGCGTTGGAAGCATTAGGACCAGAAAGCACGCAAACGATTAAAAACTCTTTAGCTTAAAAATTCTAACACTGCTTCAAGTTGAAAGCAATACCAGCCTGCCAAAGTGTCCAACAGTTAATCGAGGCGGTATTTAATCCAAAAACACCAAACTTGAATGCACGTAATTGTGACATATTATATTATGGACATGTCGACAATCTCTAAAGTCTAAACCATTGTACAATCGCCTGCGTTTATTTTGAATGTAGTTGATACAGTTTCGCTCTATCATGACTGCTCGCAAGACTGTCTATGCAGGGACGAATTTACACTGCGCGGGATCTTAGGCACTTTTGGCACTCTGGAGAAATGAAACCTTCGAAGCCATAAAAGGTTTTGGACAGGTATTCCGAGTACTGTCCTACCAAATGAAGATGGAGACCAAAAATGATTTTTGCTAGATTTTCGTTGCAATTACGGATATGAATGAATGGCGGAAAAGTAGGAAAGGGCGGTTGGGGTTTGGGTGAACACTAACCTAACTCTAATCCGCCTTTCAGCACGATTTCCGTCTTTTCCTACTTTTTCGCCGTAGGAAAAAGCGGAAATCATCTTAAAGGCCATTAAGGTTAGGGTTAGGATTAAGGCTTGGTTGGGGTTAGCCCTAACCCCAACCGCTCTTTCCTACTTTTCCGCCTATTAGGACAATTTCCGCCTTTTAGTTTTGTCCATAATTACTACTAGCAAAGCGCGGGGCTCCAAGCACTGTGTCATATCGTAAATCCGACTCTGTGTCTATGCACATTGCGTACAGCGTTTCTGAGCAAATGAGTTCGTATATATTGGCTAATCTCAACCCACGTCTGGTAAAGCTCAAATTTTTGAAAAAGACAACGAGTATCTCACCGGATCGGCAGGACCACAAAAGTCTCGAAAACGGTCCGCAGCTATAGGCTCATCGCTGTATATTGCCAGTGCCATTGAAACTCCGCTCGACAGCTCCTCAACCATGGCAGGAAACTCCAGCAGCACTCCTTTGTAAACATCATAAAACTCCATGGCATTCGCTTTTTCAAGCAGTTGCTAAAAAATAGATCTTTGAACGCGCTGATTTCTAGAGCTGAAGATCTTGGTTGAATAACAGAGCCCGATCACATAGAAATTTTTCAGTGTTGCATCAGTACCGACCAGTGGTCGAGTAAATAGAGCGTACTCGTATGCTACTAAAACGGTAGACTCGGGTTCGATTTCCAACCGGGTCAAACCAAAGACCATAAAAATTGGAATTTTCAGCTTCCTGCTTGACGTCCAGCTATTGAAAAGGACAGTGTGAAGCCTCCACCGTGTGTGGTGGTAGACAGGTGGCAGCTTGACTCGAAGGTTCCTGCACTGTCTTCTGGCCAAGGCAACTGGGTGAATAAATATGTAATTACCATGACGATTAAGCATGAGCAAGGGGTACGGAAAACGTAAGCACCAGCATTGGCAGCCACAAGATAGCACAACAATATGTTTAAAAAAGGTTACAAAACCATAATATGTAGCCACATCGCAATACTATAGATTTTTAATCAAAGTTAAGAAACTTGATGAGAACAATTCTAAGCATCCGTAACTAATAACCATAAAGCTTACAATCTAAAAGAACAGCTAAAAGTGCTTACAAATCGGATGTCTGTGATCTGGAAGCCTTCTTTCCGAATAGCGTTCACAATGTCGCCCGCATATCCAGCTCGTACCGCATGTGGTTTAATTACACAGCAAGAGCAGTTATCATACTTGGTTGTTGGTTCCATTCGAAACTCACCTTTGGTTGGAAAGAAAAATTCCAATTCCTAAATACAAGGATAAAAAAGTAAGAATTTTTATAAAATACACTTGTTTAAAACTAAGAACCAATTTTGATTGAGCCTGGCTCTTCTTAAATCTGAAATTTTCAGCTTCGTTTATTCTAAATTTGTTCTAAAATTTTATTGGAGAACAAAGCGATACAAATACGTTCTTCTTTGGGTGCAAGTTGTCTTTTGATATATATCATGAATGGTTCAAGACATAAGTCTTAAGCCAAATAATCCATGGCAATGCAAAAAAAGCCAAAAAAGCTCTGCTGAAACATGCAAACGCATTGTACAGGTATTTGTAGTGCCAAGGCTGGGATTGTTCTTAAATTTTGTGCAAAAATGAGCATCGTGTTCTTACGAAATTGTTCGTAAAGAGATAATTGCGTTAAACTCAAATGAAGAGAAAAAAAGGTTTTTGAAAAACAGGCACCATTACAAGAACTGGACAAGAACCTAAATGAAAAGTGCTGGCGGTTATTTTACACAAGAACAAAAACTTCAGCAACCACTACAGTATAATGATTACATGCTAATAATGCACTAGTTCAGCAAAAAGCCACAACGGCTTAAGTCACGACAAAATGGTAATTTCTTCTTAAAGAAATTAAGTTTTGAAACTTTTATTGCGAAAAATTGCATCAAATTTCTTCCAGGGAAATTAAATCCCAACAAATTCTTACTCTTTCTAACTTCACTAAAAATGAAAACATTTACGTCGCATAAGCAAAGGCACACCTTTTCAAAGAAATTTTTCTTAAACCAAACCGATTCCGAAACATTGATGTAACCAGTACTTAAACTGTACAATTTTGCATGGGGGAAGCTTTTGCAGCCTTGACCAAACGCATTCGGAATGCGAAAGTGCTTTAGTGGAAATTATGTAATTCCGTCCCCAAAACCGAGTGAAGATTAAACAAAAGGTCTTCACCGAAAATTGAAGAGTTTTTGTCCCTGAAATTAAGTGAAGACTAAAAAAAAAAGGCTTTCACCTCAATTCAAGACTATATTCGGCCGGAATTTGTGGGATTTATTCGTGCTGACAGGCCCTTTTTCGTCTGATCATCCAGCGCACAACTTTCGACGGGGAGATGCGCCCCACTACAATTTAAGTACTGGATGTAACTGTATCCAACGATAGTTCGTGATTCAAAAGTTTAACTTTTACCATATTCGCCGCTAAATTTATGACTGTTAAAGCTATTGCAGTCAAAGAGGCTGCTTCAGACTAAAGAGCATTGCTAAGCGGAAAAAGCTGCAAGCTTAAAAGTCTCAAACGCTTTCATGCCACACGCAAACCGCATTAAGGGCACGATATTCAAATCGCCTGCGCACTGCGCTACATGCAAAAGTATGCTGCTAAATGACCAGCGGCGTAACCAGGGAGGGCTAGCATCCCACCTTAATCAAGTCACTTAGAAAATTTAACTCAAAAGAGCATTCTTTTAAACGTATTTTGAAATTAACCACAAACTAAGGGGGGTTTAAGTAGCAACTTAATTGAATTCTTTGTCAAAGGTCATCCAAATCTTAGCAATTAGTTCTTTTAAATGGATTACAAACGCGCGAAATGTCATCCTAATGGCGTTAAAATGGCGTTTTTTTCCAGAAAATCACAAAAAACCATGGCCTCCTACGGCAGAGGGCTTTTGACCCCAAACCCTTGTCTGTAAGAGACAAATTTTGGCTCTAAGTTCAAACCCCCTTCGCAAAATCTTAATTACGCGTCTATAGCTAACTATAGCCTACCGCTCTACATGCCGCAATGGAACGATTTACATATTTTGTAAGAACAGCACGCCTTTGAGTCTATGAAAAACCTATGCTTCGCGTTTTTTTCACTTTACAAAGGCTAACGCTTTTGTTGTGAATATTCCTTTTCTTTGTACTACTAACCTTTATTTTCACATTTTTTATTGCAACAAATATTGATACACTCACTCTGCTAACTGCTTCAGGGCTATCTGATCCATGAAGCCCGTTTTTGATGTCATTGACTCCATATTTAGCTCTCAACAAGTTGGGATTTCTGTCTTTTGCTACCGCTGCATCTACAGGTCCAATCAAATCTCTCCACTTCTTAATTGCCTCAATGCCTCGCAATTCTATTGCTATGATAGGCCCGCTTATCATGTGCATTACTAACTCGCTAAAACAAAACAATTTATGAAAGCCTGGGCAGTGGGCGATGAAGGTTTCAAAGACTTTAAAAGTATATCCGATTTAAAAATAACCTAAAATTCAAAAATAAGTTATTAAAATTGTTTGTTTTCAAAAGTAAGAATTTATTTTGGTATAAAAAAACCGTCATAAGTCAATTATTGGTTACTTTAGTAGATTTTATTTAGTCATATAACTTACAGTACACGTCACAATTTAAAATTTTGAAACCCTAGAGATTGTTTCGCCCATATGCAAAATCATCAGGTGTGTTTTATTTTATTTTGTGTTGAATTATAGTTTATTTTGCAGTTATATCATAGCTCATTTTATGTTGTAACTGATGATGGGAAAAATTCGGCAACAAAATTTTCTCGAAACTCGCAAATCGGCAGCACATCAGTCAGGCCTACTAAGCCCTGATTTTGGTCAAAAGTCACGTTAATTATCTAACAGATTAAACACTTCAAATCGCTTGCATACGCCAAGATCAAGCATCTTAGAAAACCTTGGGAGAGAGGGTAATTTTATTCGTTAAATGAGAACGGGAAAAAGCAATTATAATTTGTGAAAAAAGGGGGATAGATTAAAATCCAAAAAGGGCAAAATACGGTCAAAATTTAATTAAAGATATTTTATGATTCAAATATTCTCATTCATCGAAGCAGAGATTTTTTTTCAAATCGAATCTTCGTTGCAAAATTACTAATTACTTTTCAAAGATTCAATAAACCAATCTTGTCAAAGTTTTGCAAACCTACATAAAATATGGCTGGCATTTGTGAGTTTCATAAAAAGCAGCTGCATTTTTCTTCGTCATCAGTAGCATCTTCGCTCGTTGGGGTTCCAGCTCGCTATCTCGCATTGCATTTAGTATGTCACCTAGATGCTCCACTGCATCAGGTTTAATCATAGCTAAGGTCCTGCAAAATCAATTTGCATTGAGGCAAATTTTGTTTATTAATATTGCAACTTCCGTACCATGACCGTAGCTTGCAACTCAAATTCTCAATTCTGCTTAGAATCCCTTGCTTTTCTACTAAAATTTCAGTTTTGTCATTCGTTCGTACGAGTACCAGGTTCCCTACATCTGTCTAATCACACCATTACAAAGCACCCTTTTTCGGAATCTGTTTGCAAATCTTTTAAAGTTGAGACTCTGTGATCGGTAAGTTACTTGGCAATGATGGGAAATAAGTGTTTTAAAAGTGTCGTTTTTCAAGAACACAAAACTGAGCGTTATCATTGAGTAAAAACTGTATAATTTGTATTAACAAAATTGAGGATGAGTTACCTACGAAATGAACCGCAAATATAGGAGTACTTAAATTTAATTTTCACAGAAAACAGCAATAAGGGCCTTTTGAAATTTCAAATTGACATGTAACAATTTATTATATTTGAAACAAAATCAACCTCAGGCCATAACAATATTAATAGCTAGAACCCCTACAGCCTGTTTCGTCTCTCGGCTTATCAGTTTTACAATTTGTAATATTTTTCAACACAGAGTCACTTGTAAATTATAACATTGTGTTTCAATAAATTTGGAATACAGTATTTCAACTCAAAGTAAAAGCAAAAACAAAAAAACGGTCAAACTCCATTTGGCAGACAAAAAAAAACAAAAAACAAAAGAACACGGTACCTTTCATTTTTTGATCCAAGGTGTCTCTTTGTATATGGATCTCCATAATCCACAAGTGTCAGATGCCTTGAGCACACACTAAGAATACTGCCCAGAAATAAATCTTTCAGTTGTATACTGGGAAATTTTGTTCTGGTCAAGAATTTTCGCCGATGCTTGGGATCAAACTGAAAACAGAACGAATTGTCAAGTAAAATTGATACGGAACGAAAACATAACTTTTTGCTAGCTTAAGTTTCAGATTAAATTTTAATTCTTACAATACAAATTTACATCAGTTTTAGTTAAAACCGTAATTGCATTATCTTTATCTAACAGATCCTAGGCCAGGAGACAGCATTCGGACATTTCGGTCTTCGAGTCAAGCTGCCACCTGCCAAGCTGTCCACCATCACTCATGATAAAAGCTTCACGCGTTTTCTTTTTAATGCTGAACATCAAGTTGTAAAGTTGTAAATACAAAGCTTTTCTCGTCCTTGGTTTGAACCCGAATCAAGTTTACCATTTCAGCAGTGGTCGCTCAATTTACTCCACGCTGATCGGTTAAAAATATACTGCTCAAGATCGGTTTTATTGAAGAAATGAGAACTACTTGAGGTAAGAAAGATTAGAGGGGACGGAAACCTTGCTCCACTATTCTGTTTGTTTGCTCCGCATCATTGGCAACTCTGCGTTTCACAATTTCGTGACATCAGAAAAGGATGACTTAGCAAAAAAGTATCGAACATCGCGTTGCTTACTTTGCGAGAAATTTGCACATTTGCATTTTCTTGCAGAATAAGCAATGCGATGTTTGATTATCGAACATCGTGTTGCTTATTCTGCTCAAAAATTTGCGAAGTCATCTTTTTCTAATGTCAAGAAATTTTGAAATGCAGGGCTGCCAATGGTACTTAGTCAAACGGGTTGAATATATTAAAAGTGGAACAAGGTTAGGGCACCTCTTTATTACATCAAGTACAGTTTTTATCTATTCAATAAAACCGATTTTGAGCAGCATCTCTTAAATAACAATATTACTGGTTATATTAGTATGATTTAGAGTTTTATGCTGAAAATATCAATCAAGAAAAATAATTAAAAGACTTGAAACGTATACTGTTTAAAAATAAATTGTTCCTCTTTCTTCTTTGCCCACTTTTCCATGAGGGTTGCCGGGGCAGCAGCTCAAGATCAAGCCACCACACTTCACGGTCTTCCATCACATCCATCATTTCGCTTGGGTGAAGTCCCAAGCGATTCCATCCAAGATTCTCAATGTAATTGGTCTATCCTAACACTACAATATGACTTGCTTTTTCGCTAGAGCACCTTTTTTGGTGGCAGATGCAGATAAGCTTGTTCTACTTCAGAAATAATTAAGTCCAACGCAGGACAGATAAAGAAATAGAATTAGTCTAACATATCTTCAAAAATGGTTTACCATTTCTATGCTGTTATCCTTTGGAAAGAATCGGAACTGGTACCTCCTCACCAAACATGCATATGGGTCGTACCATTCAGTTACGAAAGTGTAATGTAGATCATGGTTTGACTAAAACAAACAAGAAAAATTTAACCATAAAATATTCAGCAAATCTATTGCTATAACTTGTTTTTATGAACAACATGCAAACGTATTGCGTTTATACCTGTAACTTTTACGCTTAAAAATGAAGCTTGGACTGAGATTCTATTTGAATATCTGTTGATGACACATTTGGGTTAAAATCGTTTTGATTGTTAAAAAATAAAAACCCAAGATTTTAATAATCATTGAGAATGGTTTCTTAGCTTTTATAAAATTAAGCAACTTGGACTAGGTTCATCTGGGTTCAAATTTAATGAAACACTGCCCTTTGATGTATTTTTTTTTAATATTTATTTTTACGCTTTGCTACCAGTTCAAAGAGCATCTTTAGAACATAAGAATATGGGTCTGATTATGCTCCCCTAATAAGAATATGCATCTTTAGAACAAAAATGTTAATTTACCCGTGAATAAAAAAAAAGTATTTAAAACGTTGTCTCATTAAAAATTAACAATTATGCTATTGCTGATGCCAGTGGGGTAACAAATGGTCAAAATTCTCCAAGTCTTCACAACTGGTTTGATTTTTTTGCTCAGACTTTTCAGTCAAATGACTGACTTTGTATACATTTTTTTGGTCATTCGACAAACTTTCAGGTTATTTTTACAATTACAAGTAGATTTTTCAAGCTTACACACAAAAAAACGAAGTTTTTAAAAAATTTTTTGGTCATTGTGATCCTAATAAATAGATTTTATTTTGCCATTCCCTGAATGGGCCAAACAAACTAGTTTTACTAACAGATAAATGCCCATGTTTCAGCTTCAGCAAAAAATTCAAATAAACTTAATATTCAATTGGAAGCTGTTTGGTTAATCTTCTGAAATCAGTTTAAAAAACACTAACCAGGTAAGACCAAACTAAAGAGAAACCACATAGTACGGAGTATTTAGGCCTACACTTAAATTTAGTTAAAACTACTGCAGATCTAACAGAACAATACAAAATAAACTAAGCATTACACAATTATTACGTAAGTTCTGTGCAAAATATTACCGTTTTTGCTCTGCACAGAAATTATATTCCAAATATAACGAACAAGCATAAAAACAATTATACCTACCCAAGGATCTACAGGAGCATTGGCATAACCTGGAAACTAAAAACAGTGGGATAACATTAATATAATATTCTATTATGACAGAAAAAATTCATCTAAAAACAGCTTGATATTATGTTAGATAAAGACAAACTTGCAATTACTTACAATTCAATTAATTAATTATGACTAAATAGCGAAAAGATATTAGACTTATAATGTATTCTGCAATACATTTTATTGCTTGATAATATATAAAAATACCAATAATTTTGAAGTTGATTAATTGCATACTAATACCTCATAGCAGAGTTGTAAGTGAGGCCGAGGTTTTCTGGTAAGGTTTGGGGTTAAGATTGAAAAATGCCAGGCTTAATTTGGGCTTGATATTCATACTTGGTTTGTGCTATAGCCTTTCAGGTGCTATAAAAGCGTAATTAAAATAATTTTGCTACACTGAAAAACAACTTTATTTATGCATCAATCCAATTATTATCATGCAATTATTATTATTATTATTGCATCATAATTTATCAGCAGAAAATAGTGTTATTTTAAGGGCATAAGAGCAATAACTGTACACATGTTTCAGATGTAATTTAATATTCGAACTATTTTGGGCCTGGTTTTGGCTCAAATCACTTTCTGAGTTAGTGCTATGTTTTCGGGTTCAAGCTGGGTCTGTTCTTGTCAGCTCGCTTTCAACTCTGCCTCATAGTGTAGCACTTTGATAGTTATAGACTTTTAAGTTGCTTAAACTTAAACATCTTGACTTGACCTTTCCAACATTTTGTCCGTCATATTCTACCTGATGGGGTAGCGAAAATGCTGCCCACCTAACCTAAACCACGTCAGATGTCATGAAAGCTCTAAATTTAGCTTGAGTACAAAAGTGTCAGTGTACAAAAGTACAAACCAATGTCACAGTTCTGAGTCATGTATCCTACCCTGTGTAAAATAGGGTCAAGTTATTAGTTAGTTTGGCTACTAAAATTCTGATTAGATTTGATATAAATTCAATCAAGCTAATAATTCAAAAATATACCGTACCATTTATCAGAACCCATGGCAAAAAATAAAATGTTGCGAACACACTTTAAAAAAGTATAACTTACCATGACAACAGCTTGACAACTGCAAAAATCATGAGAGATCTGATATCAACATACCAGGTATAAAGCTTACTGAATAAAAATGTTGTAGACCACTTAATACAAAAAACTGAGAGAAAATTAATTTGTTGGAAACACCACACATAATAAATCAGTTGAATTAATAAATATTAGATTTCAGGGAAAGCATCAATAGTGCATTCCAAATTCAAACCCATATTACAAAGTTACAAGATATCAAAGATCAACAGATAATCCTTTTCAAAGAATAGAATTGAAAAGCATATTGCATATTAAGTAAATTTACATCAAAATCATGAAAACCAAAAAGAAAGTACTGTAAATGTTAATCAATAAAAATATAAAAAAATCTACAGACTCCGCTATAATATCCAAAAAAATAATGCCGGATTTGATAGAAATAAAAAAAGGAAGTGGCTAGTATTATGTTACATAACGCCCATAAAGAGAATAAGAGAGCAAAGAATGAGTGCTCATTTACTCTTTTTGTTCTTTAAATTATCGTTAGGGTTTGGAGTTAGATTTTGAGTTTGGGTTAGGATTAACGTTAGGGTTAGAGTTTGGGTTAGATTTAGGGTTGGGGTTAGGGCTAGAATAGCGATTTTCTTATTCTTATGCAACGTAACAGTAGCCTCTGCCTCAAAAAGAACTTTATGTTTATCTCCTAAATTTAGTTCACAAGCAAAAGTTCAATAACAAGAATAGTCTACTAAAACAAACTTGATGAATACTGTACAGGTCGAAGCAAAAACAGGAAAGGTAAGAATACCAAGTGCACTGTATATGACACAAACTTGTAGGCTTACTGGCAGTGTTCCCACTAAGCCAATTTTTTTCAGCGATTTGTTGGAGCAAGGGCAGATAATTTTTGGCAATATAGTAAACAAAGCTTTAGAAAATTCTACAAATTTGTGGAAATATGACATTTGGTATACTTTAATACTGGATTGGTACAAAATTTAGGGCACATAAATGTTTTTTAGAGGTTTGGGTGCAATTGTTTTATGATAATTTGAGCACTTGCCGACTAGCAAAAAAGTTAGAGGGAACACAGCTTACTGGTCAAGATTTACTATTACAAAGAGCTAGCCTCTAAAGTAGCAGAGAACTAACCAGTATGGATAGATTACTGGTTCACAGGAGTCAGAGTAACCATCTTTACCTTTAACTGACACAACAAATTACTTGGTGCTGTTAAAGAACTATCAGACTATGGTTTATTGGTTGACTTTGTAAGGTCAGCTACGCCAATTGTATTTGTTAGTATGTTAGCAAAAAGCTATAGCCTACTGATAAGTTATCAGTGATGATAATATGATATTAGTTATTAGCTTGTTAGGCTAAGCTATGTCAGATGTCCAGAGTCATTGTAATTCTTTAGCTTAAGGTTACAGACTAATACTAATAACTGCTGAAGATCAAACTAGAAAATTTTTACATATCAAATATCTTGTCTCTTATCCCAGACTCTTTAAAAATTAGGTGCTTAGACAAACTAGTCTCAAATAAATTGAAAAAAGCCTTAGAGCCTATATTTGCAGTTTATAATTAAAAAAAAACAACCACAAAAACAAGAAATACTTTATTAACTTTGATTTGCTTCACAAATTGTGGTAGCTTGCTTAAAATTTGAAACAAAAAACTTTCCAGTAAACCTACGGTGACCAATGATCACTGTGATGGCCGATAGGAAGTGTGCACACAGATGATGTTTTTTCAGCAAGGATGGCAGTACGATACGCCTCAATTTTGCTAAGAAGTACAATACGCTGGTACAGTATGCATTTTTTGTAATGGTATAGGTATGGTACATTAATGTGCAGTATCAATTTGCATACTAAACGTATTGTACCTATTGGAACGGTTTGTTTTATGTGCAACCTGTGGCTGTCAATGAAGATTCATGTGACCGAGCACATGCCATTAAAAATACACAATATACTGTAGCGCCACTTGCTAGACTGGTATTTGTGTCCAGACTATTTAATTTAGTCTATGTTGACTGCATGACAGATGATGCAATCTCAAGTAATCATCATAGCCACTGAATTTTCATTACATTTGTATTATGATGTCACAGGTTTCTGATACATTAAAATCAATTTGACCAACTAAACCTGTAAACAAATGCAGATATCTTTGCTGTACCAAAATACAAGAAAATACATATATCATTGTGGTAGTAGCTTATTTGATGTCTTTGTTTTTAATAAAACTGAATTTTTGCACAAAAATTGTCATTTTTTTCATCACTAAACTACTGTATTCCTGAAGCAGAAAGAATCACCTCAAGATGTTGCATTATTATTTATTTTTTGTTCTACTGTATATATGAGGTTTTGACACCCTTGACTGAAGTATTGGCATATAAAGCTCAGCAGTTTTTAAGTTCAACATAATATTAATTAGCTCAACTACCCCTGAAGCCAATGCTTATTAACTTTGTCAGTTCCATTCACCCTTATTAAAGAGTTCCACATTTTATCCTTCTTTGATGAAAATGTTTATATTGAAATGTAATGGAGTTGTACACCAGGCATTTCAAATTAAAAGTTTTTCCTGAGGTTCCTCTGGTGTTCTAGGCTAGCTTTGAGAAATCACACAGGTGCTACTCAAAAGACTAACTTTATTACTGACGTTTCGCTAGTTAGAAACAACTAGCTTCTTCAGAGCACTGCTATCAGTAGTGATGGCAAATCGCCATCAACTTCTGATAGCAAAAAACAGAAAAACGATCCCACACATTGCTGCAGTAGAATAACTAGCGAAGAAATTCAAAATAAGGCTCCAATAAAATTCGGAGAAATTATTTCCATAGAACCGCTTTCTTTCATTTTTATACGCACCTTTACATTATCTGTATGACGTAGCCTATTGCAACAATGAATTTTATCGGAGCCTTATTTTGAATTTTTTTGCTAGTTATTCTACTGCAGCGATGTGTGGGATCGTTTTTTTGTTTTTTGCTATCAGAAGTTGATGGTGATTTGCCATCACTACTGATAACAGTGCTCTGAAGAAGCTAGTTGTTTCTAACTAGCGAAACGTCAGTAATAAAGTTAGTCTTTTGAGTAGCACCGGTGTGATTTCTCAAAGCTAGCCTAGAACACCAGAGGAACCTCAGGAAAAACTTTTAATGTTTATATTGATTGGCCTACTGAATTCTACATAATTTCAAAAAGCTGGGAGTATGAGGGCAAGCTATCAAGGCTAGGAGATTTTGATTGAATTTCAATAATAGTAGCTCAATTTTCAGACTATTTTTGTACAAATTGCTGCTTTGAGACATTATCTTATATCTAATCGTTTTTAACAAAAAGTGTGTCACCACTGTTACTCACATTAAATTAGCAGTTGATCTTTTTTTTTGGTTTACCCCTTTGGCCTTTATACTGGTTCACCCTCACAAAAATTTAATTCACCTTGGGTTGAACCATTCACTCTTTCAAGAAATGCTGCTTAAGCATATCTTTTAGTATAATTCGAAGAAATCAGGTGTATATCAGATATATAAACAAAAAACACATCAACATAGGTCGCATAGGCTATGTCATTAATGGCCGTTGTTTTACCAGATTGATAGAAAGTACGGTACACAAAAAAACGTACCGTACCTACCGTACCAAAGTAGGTATATGGAAGGCTACAATCTGACAATATGCTACTCTTAAAAAATAGACCTGAAGTATGATACGCTAGTATGATACAGTTAAAGGTGCAAGGTATGTAGTACGCAAATTCTGAACATACCGTACGGCCATCCTTAGTTTTCAGAGTAGTAAGACTAAGAGTGTGGAATCTACACAACCACCTAAGGCCTACTGTCAGAGTGTTGCCACGTAGAAACAAGAAAGTAGTGGAACTACTAGGCTTAGTTCCCTGTAAACAGACTGTAAAAGCTACTGGCACTGTAGTCTGCTACAGTATCGTACTAGTGTCTGCTGCTAGCTGCAATGCTTGACAGTTTACACTATAGTGACCTATCAAGGTGTCAACGAGATAGCATCTGTGAACTTGTAAAGCCTCAGCTACTCTTGCTGCATCAAATTTTCTCTCGCTTGACCTAAAACAAGAATGAAACGAATGTTCTGCTGTAGGGAATTTCCCTAAAATTCCAGCTGAAAAGAATAACCAATGTAACGCCACTAAAAAAAGTTATTAAATTTTAGATGGAAAATGGCATGGGCTCTTGAGCAAGGATGGCAGTGCAGTACGGTACATTTAGAATTTGCATACTACGTACCTTGCACCTTGAACTGTTGCGTACCGTACTTCTAAGCAAAAATTGAAGCGTACCGTACCGTACTTAGGTACCGTTACTGCCATCCTTTCTTTCTTAAACTACTCGCAACTTTAGCTGATTTTGAAATCACCAGCCTATAAATCAGCGATCTCAATTTACACACTAAGCGTCGGCTTCAGCTGCCTTTTGCCTCTGCGCACAAAAAGCCGGCGCAATGTGCAAAAGTCTGGGATTTTTAAACCACTGCGTACTCAGCAAAAGTGTCGCCGTTGTTTTCGTTCAAATTTCTCTTCATTACTTCAATATATCACATCACCCACGATAGGCTCCTAGCATCTATAGGCAATAGTTATGACATCACAATTGGCCATACTTGTGACTGTGACTTGTGACATCATAATCAGTTCTTAAATTGTAGGGGGGACGAGCAGGCGCGTAGCCAGGATTTGGAAAAGGGGAGGCTATTTTGAAAGACTGAGAAAAGTTCAAACGACCTTGACCCGAATTTTCATTGTTCTTGAATCAGTTTCACACGGTTTGTCCGAAAATTGAGACGAAATTTCTCGGAAAGCTCGGAAATTCAAAGGTTTTTTCCGTCCAAAATGAGGTGGTCTCCAGAAAAAAAAAAAAAAAAAGGTCTTCACCGAAATTGAGAGTGATTTTTCATCCATTTTCGCAAATTCAAACGTTTGAGGGGGGCTGTTTTCGCATGGGGGGGGCTATTTTCAATTTTTCACAAAAAATCGGCTTCTAAAGCACCAAAAACTTGCGATTTTGCATACTTCACAAGCCAATGGGGGGGCTACGCTACTGGGGACGAGGGGAGACGCGTCCCCCATCGAGATTTGAGCGCTGGATAGTGAGAGGAAAAATCGCCTGTTTTTGGCCGGAAAAACCCTCAAATTTCTGATTTCGACCATAAAAAGCCTTTGGGTTTCAGCGAAGACCTATTGTTTTTGGAGATTACCTGTTTTTGGCCAGAAGAACCCCTCAAATTTCTGATTTCGGCCACAAAAAGCCTTTGGATATTGACGAAGAACTTTTTTTCTTTTTTTTTTGGAGATCACCTATTTTTAACTGAAAAATCGCCTCAATCCAATTAAAGACGAATGAAAATTTGGTTCAAGTAGTTCGTTTACGGTTCAATCATAGAGTCTATGGTTGAATCAATCTTACGAAAAAGACCTCTCCTTTGCGAAATCTTGGCTACGCGCCTGTTCTTCACTAAAGTTCAGTCAACACTGAAAATAGCGTCCCCCCATGCAAATTTTTACAATTTAAGTACTGATCATGATACAATTGTAACGACAAATTAAGAGGCTATATAATGATTACTGGAGAATAGCCTAGACTATGTCAGGCATGCCAGGCACAGTCGCACGAATCTTCATTGATGGCCGCACGTTGCACATAAAACGTTTAGTAGGCAAATTCAAACAGCGCACCAACGTACCGTACCCGATTACAAAAAAGGCGTACCGTACCAGCTTACTGTACTTCTCAGCAAAAATTGAGGCGCACCGTACCGTACCTACGGTCTGCTAGTGAAGAATTACTTCTTGTCTTGTAAAATATGTTTTTATTTAAGAAATATTTATCTAAATAAACAAACTATTGACACATTTAAATTATAACTTACTTCACTAATCGTTTAATTGAGATCTAAAGGTTTCTATAGAGCTCTCTTATTCAACCAGGAATATGCTTAAAAGGGATTGCCAACAAGCATTGTTAATTGTTCTCTTGGCGCATGAGTAATGTTCAAATTTTCGGTCAGATTTA
The DNA here is from genome assembly GCA_963965965.1 of Trididemnum nubilum. Classification (NCBI taxonomy): domain Eukaryota; kingdom Metazoa; phylum Chordata; class Ascidiacea; order Aplousobranchia; family Didemnidae; genus Trididemnum; species Trididemnum nubilum. The sequence goes on along the minus strand of OZ014471.1, from coordinate 17,475,408 downwards.
TGATCAAAATTTATTGTGTACAACAGTACTTAAATTGTAAAATTTTGCTTGGGGGGAAACTTTTTCAGCGTTGACTGAACCGTAGTGAAGAACAGGCGCGTAGCCAAGATTTCGCAAAGGAGAGGTCTTTTTCGGAAGATTGATTCAACCGTAAACGAACTTGACCCAAATTATCATTAGTCTTTAATTGGATTGAGGCGATTTTTCAGTTAAAAATAGGTGATCTCCAAAAAAAAGGTCTTCGCCAAAATCTGAAGGCTTTTTGTGGCCGAAATCAGAAATTTGAGGGGTTTTTCGGCCAAAAACAGGTAATCTCCACAACATAAAAAAAGGTCTTCACCGAAATCTAAAGGCTTTTTGTGGCCGAAATCAAGAAATTTTAGGTTTTTTTCCGGCCAAAAACAGGCGATTTTTCCTCTCACCATCCAGCGCTCAAATCTCGATGGGGGGACGCCTAAATCGCGATGAGAGGACGCTCAATCTCAATGGGGGGCGCTCAATCTCGACGGGGGGGCGCTCAATCTCGACGGACGACGCGTCCCCCCTACAATTTAAGTACTGGTGTACAATGCTAGTTAGCAATCTATTTTAAGCAGTACTTAAATTGTTGGGGAGATGCGTCCCCACATCAAGAGTTAGCGTCTCCCCTAACGAGATTTCAGCGCACTCATCATTGATAGTAAGCGCCAGGATTAGCCGAAAAAGTGGCCGTAAGCACGATAAATCTCAAATTCCGGCCGATTCTAATACCAAATTAAGCTGAAGACCTTTTTTTGGTCTTCACTCGATTTACGTGATAAAATTCCTTCAATTTTCGGTGAAGACCTTTTTTTTGTTTGGTGTTCAATCAAATCATAGTCACTAAGATCAAATTCTGGAACGGAATCTGAACTTGAAGCATAATTTCCAGTAACTTTCATCCGCATTCTGAATGTGTTTGGTCTAGGCTGCGAAAGCGTCCGCCTATGCAAAGTTTTGCAGTTTAAGTACTACTTTTAAGTATATCCCTGATTCAACCAGGGATATCTTCATATCCCGAGTTGAACTTTTCGTATGTTTTTCGTTACAACTATATCTGGTTCGTGGTAACAAATAATAAAAAGTAATTATCACCAAGTGATCGTTACAAAATCAATGTACGGTAACGGTAGTATATTTTCGAAATGTACCCAGGGCCTGCGAAAGGGGGGTTCAGGGGTATATCGTACCCGGGCCCGGGCCTACGGGGGCCCGGGCTCAAGGGGCCCAGAAGAGTTCAGGTTTCCACGTTTAAGTTTTGGTATCGCACCATAACACCGTAATCAAACTAGCCTACAGCAAAAATATTAGTCAGCCTATTCAGTACCAGTAATTGGTCGCTATTTTTGTTACACAGCCTTTACGGCATTCAATGGTGGCCGATTTGATTAAAAAAGGAGGAAAATGTATCAAAAGCCGTACACTTGCACCGAAATTAACGTTTTGTTACATTTCTCTGACTTGAGAGCCCTAATTCTACCGTAATGTACGAGGGTCCACATTTCCAGAGATCCAAAAGCATTTCAACCTCACAGAGCATAGTCAAAGTTGACATACTATACTACTATCAGTAAGTAACTCACTCTATTTGTATGAGTTTAAAGGTATTTGGGTTTTTGAAGTCTATGATTGCAGATGATTTCTTAAAACTTTTATCAGTAAAATATTTGAATTTGCATTACAAGTCATTATATTGCATAATATTGTGTCAATGTTATCATCTTCCACTTCACATACTTTCTTTCATGTAGGCCTATAGGCTACCACGTTTTCTGCTGGTCAATTTAAGCAAGTTTGGTGCTGAGATGTTGATCAAATGCTGTATTTTACTCTCGAGAAACATAAAAAGTGCTGAAGCTTCCGGGACTCCGCCCGGGACCCCGCTGGGGGAGCTCACAGCGCTTCCGCAAACCTCTAGCTGGATTTAAACCAATTTTATGTGTATTTGTGTTTTTCATAGGTCCTAACTGTATGTGAATATCGTTATCCCCTTACTTTTAAATGAAGATCTAGTAACACCCATCGGACAAAAAATGATTTAACGGCATGGGCCCCGATAATGCTTAAGGGCCCAATAAGGCTTGAGGGCCCCATAAGATTTGAGGGCCCGGTATGGACTTTCGTACCCCCTGGAAAATTTTCTCTCTGAGGCCCTAAATGTAGTACTCTATCATTTTGTATTTCGATTTGCTATCTCTCAGGCTGGCATCGCTACCCAAACCCTAACTCTAATGTAAAGTTCTAAAAAAAAAAAAGAATTAAGGAACGCACTGCTAATCGAATTCGAGACTTGTCTGACGCTCGCCTTGACCACTGATGTCGTATTTAGCTGGAGTTGATGAGAAAAAAGCAATAGATCATAAATACAAGTGTACAATTCGTTAAAATGCGTACCCGTACAGTATTTGGTAATTTATTTCTGCGGAGCCGAAAACGGCTTCTAGTTACTGAATGAAAAGGGGTAAGTTGCCAAAATTCATTCGACTTATTTCCAACCTAAAAGCTGCAGCCTGCCATCGTTGCCAGGACCATAGGACTCAGGCCGGATTTACGATGCACGGGGCCCTTTGTGTATTTTTCTGCCCAATGAAGTTGAAGACCAAAAAAGATCTTTCCATCCAAGCGCTGAGTCCTTGGCGCTGTGCCACATGGTAAATCCGCTCCAGGGGCCACATACTAACTGTAGTGTATGGTCTGCGGAAAAACACGAACGTTCGTGTTTTGTAAAATTGGCATAAGCTACTATGGTCTTTGTTACGAATAAAATTTCCAAAACTTTGTTTCGAAGATTTTCATTTTTTGCGAATAGACCTATTTGTAAATATTTCACGAACAAAAAAATTTTCGGCCGAAAATAACATTTTTTGTTCGGCCGAAGATTTTTTGTTTGTAACTAACATTTTTTGTTCGTACTGACATTAATTTTTTTTCTTCGGAAAAAGAACAATTTGAAAATGGCTCAAAATGTTCGTGAATTATCCGGAATTTTCGGATAAACCACCCAAAAAGTTTTCCGAAGATTTTTTTGCTGGCAATTACACTGGTTTTGCAGATTGTTGGTGGATAACAGAGGAAAAAGATCGTGCTGCACATTATTGCTTACATGGCTTTGTCGAATGAACTTATGAGGAGAGAAATTTCGGAATGAAGAAAACTCAATAGTTCATTAGAGGGCGATCAAAAATTTGCAGAATAACCTCCGACTGTTTTTGATAGCTCTTGTTTGTAAGAGTCACGTTTTTTGTACCAATGGTTTTCTTCAGATTGAACCAATTCAGTTAGTTTTTTCTACTGCAAACGAATTGTCATCTGCACAATCGATGGAATCAGCAATCCACTTCCATTTTTGATCCGCCTGCATGCCTTCGTCTTGCAGGCGGAAAGCGAAGATGGTATTGGTAGATAGTCATAATTCTGACTAGCTAAAGGTAGATTTACACAATATCCGCTTTTCGTTCGCATTAGTACGCTTTTTTTGTCCATGAAAAAGTATATTTTTTTTGTCCGTGTTTTTATGTATGCATTTGCAATGTGCATATCCGCACTAAATAGACTGTCACTTGCTGAGCAAAAGTTTTCCTAAAACATTTTTTTGTGAAGGGGTACTGCTCTGTTTTGAAATATCCCTTTTTTGAACCAAGTTTTATCAATATGTAACAGTCTACTTAGTGAGGATTGAGCTTATGAAAATGCGGAAAAAAGGCATACTTTTTCAGGAAGCAAAAACCACCTCAACAACGGACGAAACTCAAATACTGTGAAGTTCGCCAAAAGCTCACAAGACTCACTTCTTGGGTTAAATCTGCGACTCATTTTAAATTCAATATAAATAACTTGGCAAAAATTTTGGAATAGTCAAGTTTAAGTTCAACCAAAATGTAGCTCGCGCATGAAGCGGAAGAGGTGACAATTGTTGTTTATTGTCAATAATAGTCAAATATTTACTGAATGTTACATAATTCAATGACCTTTTTTAGTCGTGTTTGAACGTATTAAGTACACCAAATTGTTTTTACGGACACGAAAACGATGGTTTTTAGTGTGGAATTCATTCAACTTTTTACGAAGATTTTTGAAGCTACAACTTTGTTTCGGAAACTAAATAATAATTATCTGAACACGAAGATTTTTTTAAGTTGCTACATTTTTTTCAAGGAAATGTCGACCACAAGCAAAATAAAGTTATAATTTTACGAAGAAAAATTATTTCAAACTTTTAAAAAATGCTAGTTAAAATCTAATCCGAAGAAAAAATTGAAACTCAAATGACTTCCGAAACACGAATATTCGTGTTTTGGCGAAGACCATAGTATGTGGCCTTAAGTTGTACAGACATCTTTCATACACTCGATTGGATTGAAAAAAAAAACAGCAAATATTTTGGAGACGCACTAAAGGCAAAGGCTGAATATTCACCGAGCAGTGAAATTTTTTCGGCGCAAAGACTTGGGCGAAACTTTACCTGAGTCCCAAACCAGCGTAACTGAGATGCTTGAAGCCACCGCTGGTAGCAAAAGAATTTGCTGTTTTGACGCAATCTCAACAAATGGCACACTCTGTCACTGTCATCTTCGTCAGGCACAAACATTCTTTTCATTGTTTATTGTTAATAAATTGAACAAAATTTAACAGATTCAAGAAAAGTAAAATATGAAAAGAGGGCAGTGAAGAGAATAAAAGTTCAAAACGAAAAAGCGTTGCACGATTAAAACTGCATTGGCAAATAATGTTCTTAGTTCAAACACGCTTCGCACCAGAAATTTGAGCAATGATTTCCTGTAGTCGTTCATGCAAAATCCCTGGCATGGGCCTCTGCGATGCGTCCTCGTGCCAGCATTCCGACATAAGTCGCCAGCAGTCATCGCGGAAGGAGCTTTTGTGCTCCGGACGGAGACCTAAAAAAGAAAATAACATTTCAAGCTGCCAGCAAAGTGCATACCCTTGTGTAACGTTATCAGCCATACTAACCACAAATAAAGGATAAAAATCGAATCAACAGAGTTAAAATGCTCGGAAACTAGACTAACCACAAATAAAAAATTCATTGAATCATGTAATTTAAAAACGCCCTAATCCATCCAATACAAGATTGTGTGAACGAGCTGGTAAACCACAGTGTTACGCGTCCTACTTATCAGACTTGCAGCTAGAAGCTTGCGTGAACCATCAAGTTGTTTGCTGCATGTCAAGCAGGAAAGCTGTAAATGCCATATAGGTTTGACCTGGTTTGGAACTGAACCTAAACCCAATCTTTCACTGGAAGGATTCAAGTTTTGAACTCGAATGGAAAGTTTCTAAAACCTCAAAAAGTCATCACATCCAGATATCCTTACCAGTCAAACAAAGTGCGACAGCAAGTCAAAATAGCAATTGCTGGCATCATGTTTTAAGTAAAATTCCAACCACCCTAATGCTAAAGATTTAATTTCGGAATCTAATATTGTGCTGTACTTACATCTATTCTCGACGAAGTTTCAAAAAACGACAAAAATTTTTCAGCCTTCAAACAAAACTTCGCTTGGTCACCAGTCTACCACACACGGTGGAGGCTTCACATTGTTACTTTTAATACCAAACGTCAAGGAGAAACTGCGAACACCTTTAATTGTCTCTAATATGATATTTTCCAAAATCGATCTGTAGTGTCGTTTAGCATCACGTGCATTATCCACTGAACCCCTGATCGGTTCAGAAAGCTTAAACTAAACTTGCAAGTTTGGAACGTTAAAAATCTTTAACGGACTACGTAAGTCGCCTAAAATAGTATTATTGTTGCTTAACAAAACATGCAACTAATAATTTGTATATGTGTTTTCAAGACCTGAACGATTAAGTTATAAAGTACCTTTTTTAACTGCTTTCCACAGATGGTCTTTGGAAGGACAAGCTTGATAGTTCTTCGGCAGCGAGGTGGTATCAGCACACAAATACCAAAAAAGAATACCGAATGCATAAACGTCAACGCTTCTATCGTAGTTTCCTTACAAAACAAAAAAAATTAAAATTTCTAGTAATTTTGGTATAAAAATTCTACTTCTGCATACACTAGACAAACATATATGTTATAGTATGGAAGATTGAAGTTGGATTTTAAGTACTGCGAATACATAAATCATCGAGAACACAAAATTGAAAACAAGTGAAACACAAATTTACCTGTTAGAAGTTCAGGAGGCATATGGATTGGAGTACCGACGATGGACCCACTCATCATGGCAGATGGCTTGCAAAAACCAAGGTCAGAAAGTTTAGCTCTGTTGTTTTTATCCAACTGGAAAAATATCGCAAATGGCATTGAAACAAGAATGTATGCGCAATTTTGGGCATTGAGCAACTTTAAACTTGAGGCCAGACAAACTTTAGAAGACTTCGTTTCCATGATGGGGCTTGACCGCAAAAATTTACGCTACAAATGAAAACTATTTACATCTAATAACCGAATGAAAAACTGTTGTTTTGTCTGATAGTGTTGCCGTCTTCTCTTAGGCATAGAAAAGTACTGAAAGTGCTTTAGGCGGAAACGAACGAGTGGCTTATCAAAAAAATTAATGGAACGACCACTTTTTATGACCTGACCTGAACAAAACCGGATAGAACCAATTCAACGATGCAAACCTTTTCAAAGCGGCTATAGTTCTATAAATAATAGTGCACTATATTATTCTCAGACAAAAAAAGACGATAGATAAAAATGAGCATATCCGTAAAAGTTTTTCACTTACAAGTACATTTTTAAGCTTGATGTCGCGGTGCACAAGACCTTGACTGTGCAAATATCGAATTCCTTCAATCACATCCAATGCAACTGCCATTCGACCAAGCTCATTCATGCGTCTCTGTGAAAAACATTGATGGTATCGTAAAAATTAAAACGTAAAAACTTATGCAAGTACAGGTCCAATTGGTTGAACGAGAACACGTTCGACTCTGGAGAAAGAGGTCTGAACCGCAAATCTCGGGCAAGCCAAATTGGACGCAAAATTATCAACGGCTCGCCACCACTGCGACATATCTTCGAAAGGAACTGCGTTGCTCAAGCGCAATGAAGCGATATGGTTCCCGCAAAATCGTTACACGCTTCGGCGTAATACAGCGAGTGTAATGAAAGGTTTGAAACGATTTTAAAACTCGTGTAAAGCAAAGCTTTGTCAACAATGTGGTATATAGTTTTAAATTATTCTTACTTTCAACAGCGATATAAGATCAAAAGGCCTGCAGTAAGCGGCATTGGGTATTTCAATAAAGGTCAACTGTAGGTATATTGGAGGACAAAGAAAGTTCATAGCAATAAACCATTTTTATTCTCATAATCAAAAGTTTTAGGTGCTAGGTCCGCCAGAATATGTATGCTATTTGAAATAAAAAAATCTATTCACAACGTCCATGCGAAAACTAGACTTAAAGCGATTTTCAGCAATAAATCATGGCCTCGTTTTACAGTGTCAGCAAATTTAAGCCATTTAATTTCGCCATTATGTTGCATGAAAGCTCTTAAGGCCTACAGACATATTCTTGCAAACAAAACAGCACGATCACTTAATCCATTCGAAGAGCATTAATCAATTTGAAGAATTGCAATTAGTGTATGATGAAACAAATCACGTCTCGACGAATTACACGTAGAAAATACGTGGGGTATGTGCAGAATTAATGCCAAATTACAGCATATTTCAAAAGCATTTGATACAGCTTTGCCTGTACTTCACATAGGTAACCTACAACATAAACACAATTCCTCTCATTCTTAAAAGTATTTCTTCATAAACTTAGCGGTCACTATAAGGCTTTAATTTCAATGCAAACCTAACTCTAATCGAAGGTTATAAGTACAGTATATATTTTGTTGTAGAGTTTGTTGCTGCACAATTGTGACGTCAGAAATTTGAATTGTTTCAACACGGTCTGTTTACCTTTAATGCTACATGAAGATCGCAGATCATCTTTTCCATCACCAAGAGAACAGCAGCCTGATCTGAACCTCCAGCGTAAGACTCATCCACAATGGATCCAAATAGCTGAACGATCCTGGGATGTGGAGGAAGACTGAAAAATAAATTTAAGAAATTTGAATAATATTGATAATGGTATTATGTATACATAAAACGTTTTTAAATATAAAAACAACAATTACGTTTCCGTTCTATTTTTTTGTTTAATTTTGGAGGTATTTTTAGATTTTCCTCAAAAAGACAATTTTGATTGCAATTACCTTATTTCGTAGCGAAAGTGCAACCAGCAATTTTGGAGTTACGTTGGCATTTTAGTTAACATCAGTCGGCTACTCAAGGTAAAAAAAAACGCTGTTTTCCCTACGGAGGACTAAAATTCAAACAAGAAAATGAATGCAATTTCGAAGATTTTGGTTGGACATGACTAAGAATCGAACTCAGGTCGATCACTCTAATAGAATACGCCCTTCTATGCACCACAACCTCGTTCGAATGGTCTCAGATCTGGATAACGTTGCGCAAGTGGATTGGATAGTGGATAAGCAGTACCACTTAGCATAAAATTGAAAATTTTGAAGTTTAAACGTAGGTGCAGTGAAACCAGGCATAAAAACGTTTCTTTTTCAAAAAATTATACGTCGATTGTTTCTTTTTTTTGCTTCAAACGACAAAAATGTTTAAATTTCAACAAAACAAAAGCAGAGTTGTACGGTTTTTAAAATTATTGACGTATTAGAAGGTCAAGTAGGGCAAAGCTAATAAAACAAAGCACGTTCAAAAAAACAAGTTTGACGTGACTCGTTCTAAATCATCAGGCCAAGGCTGTTAGATATGCTGAGTGCTGATGTAACCTTGAACCAAATTATGTCACATTTCGCAATAGAAATTGATAAAAAAGTTTCCCCTACTTTTGTGGCGGCGGAACCCTGTAAGCTTATTTAAATTGACACGGAGCCCCAATCCAAAAAAAAACTTTAATGTTCAAAACTTTATATTTCATTATTTAGAGATCCAAATTTAAGAACATTAAAAGCACCTACAAACACGAAACAATTAAACAACGCAGAACAAAAAAGATGCCCTCATAGAATAAATGCACTTGCTTTGGTAAGTGCATTTAAAGGCCATCACTTCAATATATTGATTTGGAGTTGCGTCCACTCTCGCCGCTCGCGACATAATTTGCTATAAAACGTGTTTGAAAAGCAAACATTCAGCTATTGGCTTTTAAAAAGTCATTTTGGGTGTGATACCACGAGGCCACAGTTAAGAAGCGGTGATCCAAGGATGGTCAGAAACCTAAAGGCACATGCCATTGCCCATTCGGCCCAAAAAACAGTTTTAGCGAATAGTGGGCGTAAAGTTCCAGAGGCGTAAAGCTCCAGTTTCAGCGAATAGTGCTTTGCTGCTGGTGCTTAATGTCTGGTTAAGTAAAGATTTCTGGTACGTGAAACCCTACCCAAGTGCAATGAAAAAAATGATGATGACGTACGGCGGCCTAATCTTTAGCTGCGGCCCCCGCAACCCACGCAGGAAACCGAACAATGAAGAAAAAATGTTTCCTGTATTTCACAAACTGAATGTAAAAAATTCCGCTGAACTATTCAACCGTTTTCTTATGTACTGACTTGTTCTTTTGGTCACAAAAACGTAGTAGCGTTGCGAAAACGAAACAGCGTGAATAGTTGTTAGTCTGTAGTAATACACTATAGTGAAAAACCAATGGAGGCGGGGCTTCGAGAAGAATTTAGACTAGCGAAGAAAATGAAAAACAGATATTGCGACGAGTTTGGGAGAGAAACAGAGCCAAGCAAATCATGGGAAATTATCCATCAAATCGGGCAAATTTATCGAAAGAGAAGCCCCGACAAAATCTCCCTAATCAAAAGCGTGGGTCTGTTTAACGCTGCCATAGTAAGAAACCCATCAACGTTTCTCAAGTCCAATCCGACCTCGAGGAGTTGTGTGGGCACATTCTTCAACTTGCGAATGCAAGAAAGCAAAACGTGAATTTGCTGAAAAAGGCAGAAGCAGTCAAAGTTTCAATGACTAAACTACGAACTAAAGTTAAAAAAATTTTAGAAAAATCAGTTCCGAAAATTCTAACAAATGTTGCTCAAGAAGAACTGGAAGGGTTAAAAAGAGAAAAAATACTTGCAATTCAAAATCTAAATAAAACTATCAAGGATAAATACAAACAAACAATGGCAGAAGTAAGTCAATATTGTGAATACGTCATGGGAAAGCCTCCTTGTGCATACGCTGTGGCAGGACTTGGTTCCCTTGCTCGCACGTCATTGTACTGAGTCTACAAGAAACAATTCTACCCTGTTTAAACGGGAGAAGCTTAAACGGCTATGAATCTTATGTTGACGATGAAAGGCTTGTAGCTGCAGAGAACTTTGATTTGAGATTTAACTGGTTTTCTGATCACATAACACCAAGAGGTATTTCATTCGATGGAATGATGCCTCATGCGTGTAAGTTTCCATTAGGAAGGACAGAATACACCAAGCACAAACCGTGGACCACTGAACTCATCAAACCCGTTAGCAAAATGTTAGAATATCTTAGTTCCGAAACGGATTTAAAAAATGGCTACCATTTAGCAACAATTTTAACTAAAAATTGCTTCGTGTTTGGAAACGAGAGTATTTTTCAACAATTTGCGAGAGGTACTCAAAAATACCTCCACGAAAAAATCCAAACTGAAGTCTTAGGAAGCAACGTGCTGCGAGTGATTAAGGATGACCTGGATAATAATTCAACAAGAGTAGTCTTAACTAAGCTAAATCCAGAAGACACAATTAACCTCAAACGTATATTTCGAAGCACTACTATCTTTATTGAAGACCTTGCCTACGTGCACAACATATCTGCGAACTCCTGTTTTGACATTATCGACAAACTGGAAAAACAAAATATAGCAACCCAAACTACAGCAGAGAAACTGCGATATGCAATAGCGATTGCCTGCGAAATGAGACTGAGAGTTTACGCGAATAAAAAATCCCAATTCGACGTTTTTTATATGAAGAGATCTGAAGAAAATATCCAAACTTTTATGGATATTGTAGGAGAAGCAAGCACAATCAACTACTTTCAAATTGCATACTGCTTGCAGTGTGACATAGCTAAACAACTAAATTTAAGCCAGTTTTTCTTTTCTGATCCGCAGCAATTCAATGGCTTCCTCGGTTTGGTGTTTGAAATTCCCCAACTAGCCACTTTAGCAGAGACTTCTTCAAAGCAATTCGTTGATATTCGGAAGTTTAACTTTGATGAACACATTAAGCAACTAGAAGAAGGAGCTCAATCAGATTCAGGTTTGTTTCACGAAATCAATCGCTACTTCACCAATCTTGGGATCGATTTTCCGAAATACTTCCGCATTGGCATTGAAGTTTGGATTGGCCTTAATTTTGACATCAACCGTTCTGATTTAACGCAGTTTGGGGTATACTTAGTCAAAAATATCTTACGTCGCTTCAAGAAAACAACGGATGCGCCCTCATTCCCGTTAAGTCCTGAGCAAATCACCAATATTTCGAAATATATACGGGCCGGGTATGTACTGTAAGTGTTAAGGCGTTGGAAGAAGATTTAGGTTTCTGTATTGACCAACCTGGGACTACATGAATAACTGTAAAAGTTGGATGAGTTTTGAAATTTACAGCTGTTTAGTGACGTATTTAATTTCAATATCAATGTTCACCAAACTATACCATTACGTAATTGTTAATTTTTTTTATGTTGGAGCGACTAATTAAAGCTCACGTGAGTTTATTGCGCGCAGCTTATATTACTTTGCGTCACCCAAGTTTAGTTGGCAGAGACGGTTTTTGCTGCATAGTGTTAAACAGATATCGATTCCAAAAACCTTGAAGCAGCCAGCGAAGAATAGTGAAGCCGCAGACTCATTGGACGGTGAGAAACGATCAATGGTTAATTGAAAAAAATCAACCATGGTTGGCTCAGCGACTTTTTGACGCGAGAGGTTCTTATGCGGCCGGTTATGACCCTAACCTGAAAACATTTTGACACAAAACTCTAACCCAAATTCCTCGTCAGGTCGTCGTCACTTGTGGGAAAATGGGGCGCTACATAATTCATTAGTATAAAAATGAGGCACTTTTCCCGGATTCTCCATGCGTATTGCAGCAGTCTATAGTGTGACATTTCACTGCGCCATGCTCAGAAAAAAAAAAAAAAAACTGAGTAACTTCAATCTACTAATCAAACAGTTAGGCTTTAAAAAGCATTTTTTGTGTTAGGGGCTACACCATTACTAGACGAGAGCAAAAAAAGACTTATAAAAACAAAAAATCAGCAAAGCCTTTCTGATTTTTGATAAAATCATAGCCGGTTTTGCCCAGTCATTGTGGGAATACGAGTGCTAGGCTCCAAATTTAAGAGTTAACGGGTTATTATACAGACTGCTTTTAAAACCCAGTTTACGAGCATGCAATTACAAAACTTTTGAGTTTACGACGGTAGTTGCTAAAAGCATAATAAAGCCTGAAACTTTATAACTAAATGACCTTTGCGAAAACCTTCTTAATTGAAGATTTACGACTCGCGCGAAAACGAAAAGCATGGTTTCTTGGAGTGAATGCGTCTTGCAAACAAAGTTTGAGAAATCCAATTCCACCAACGCATTTTACACGGGAGGGGGGGGAGGGGCGAAAAAGTCCCCCTACCTAACTCCTAAATCGGAAGTCATGGGAACATCAAATTTTGGCATGCTGGTAGGTGTCCAAAATGCATCTTTGGCGAATTTCATTTCAATAACGCCATTGGCACATAAAATTTTGCTGATACTGTAGGTTTTTCTGAATCATAAAATGCCTAAGCCAAAGTGGTTATCGCAAAAAAAGTCTTATGACGTCAATTACATTAAATTGTGTCAAAAAATACTCCGAATTTGGAAAATCTCAAAACTGGAAAACTTCTTACTTTAGCAACTTCAAATTTACAGGGGCGATATCGATATGTAGATAAATTTAACTTAAAGTCAAATTAGTTGAAGTAAAAAGTTTTTTGTGAAACGATTTGTCACAAAAAAAATCAAGAGCGAAGCACTTTTACCCCTTTCCGTGTAAAACAGAGTCAAGAAGAACGCTAAACTGGTTCAACAGCAGTAGAATTTTCAAAAGGGGGCCATGAAATTGAAAAAAATTTGAGAATAATGAAGACCACAATGAAAATTTTCTAACCCAAAACAAAGTCCGTTTTCCTGCCCATAATTAGGTCAGGTGAAGACCAAAAAAAAAGGTCCTCACTTAAATTACTCAAAACTTTAGTCCAGTTTTTGGCCACCGTTTCTATGCTCAAACCTTCTGCCCAAGTGACAAAAGGGGGGGGCCATGCCACAATTTTGCATACTATTCTATGCTAATTATACTATCCTGGCGACCCAAAGGGGGGCCATGGCCCAATGGCCCCCCCCTAAATACGCCCCTGTTCAACAGGGTACAAAAATACCTAAAATTTGGTTTTGGAAAAAATTAAAAAGTAACAAAACATTCGTGATTACTTGAAACAATGTTTGTAAATCACATAAAAGCTTTCGCTTAGCTCACTATTAAAACACGACAATGATCAAAAAAAATGTTTGTCGCTGCTAAACATATTTTAAAGAAGGAACAAAAATTAAGTCTTACAACAAACAAAACGTAATATCACGCGAAAGTACTAGCCAATAATAAGTCTTGATTTTTATAGACATGATAGATAGTTTCCTTGTTTACTCATCAGTCTACCCTAGCCAAATTGCAGATTTTTTAGGGGATTCCAACTTAACAGTAGACAAGAGAAAACGCTTTTGCACACCGCACAAAAATGCTGCATTTTACTGAATCAAAACTCAAATCTGCATTATACTCGCTGTATTACGCGCAACCGTGTAACGAGTGTGCGGGGCCCATCTCCGCGTCATCGCGCCGGCGGCAAAACAGCTCCTTTCGAAATGTAGCAGTGTGGCGGTGCGTTGGTAGCACTGTGACTGATTTAACCAATAGATATAAACCTCAGATTTCCCGATCCGAAGACCGACGCTTTACCGCTCGACCAACAGTCCGCAAAATTCGTAAAAATTGAAGTCTTGCTTGTCTGCTATTTCTAATCAGTTAGTAATGCAATTTCCCCAACTTTTACTTAAAAATGCAAAGGAATTACCACAAAATCAAAATTTTTAGTCAGCTATTATCCTTAACACAGACGCTAAACCTAAAAAATCCAATTTGGTACGTGACCAGCTGGAAAATGTTCGTACAACCTCAAGAGCTCCCTTTTTGAGATTGAATGTTGCTAGCAGCATGGTATATCTACCCATTTCATCGCAGATCGCCAACAGACTACAAAAAAAAAGTTCTTACTTGATACTGTAATAGAACTCGAGCGATAGATCGTTCCAGTGTTTTTGATCGGGCGGGACAACACTTTTAACCGCACAAGGTTTGCTTTTTGAAAGCGGAATGGCCCAAGTTCGACAGGAGTAGACTACTCCGTACATCCCACGGCCTATCTCGCGCTCAATTGTCGGAAATCCTGAAAAAATGCTGATTTCAAGCCTCGAGTTTTAGGTCTATTGTTAATTGTCAATAAAAACAAAAACACGTGATTACATCGCGTGGTGTATGGATCTCTTGCTTGAGAAGAACCTTTCTTGAAAAGGTCAAATATAGCGCCATTGCAAATATAAAGTTTTGACCACATGATACATTTATATACGGTTACAGTAGGTTGCCAATTAGTACATAACTAAATACCAACTCCAAAAATATCCAAATCAGCGAGTTTATTTCAAACTATATTTCTGCTTTTCCACGAGCACATATTTTGAAAGCTTGCCAAGAAAAAGTTTTTGAGTGCTACGACGTCAATTTGTATCAAATTAATTTTAAAATGGCTCGAAATTAATAACAACAGCCACCCAAACGAATCAATTAAAGCCAATTACGACATTTGACATTATTATATTTCTCAATCTAATTATACTACTAAAACTTAAATAACGCAATCAAGATGCTAGTTAATTTAACACTTACCATATAACACCTCGTCAACCAATGATCTACTTCTCAGAGTGAGTTGGGCAACTTGTGGGGCCAATTTCTTTGATGTTTGGTGTCTTTGTTCTTTCTCACGTTCCATTCGGTTCTTTTGACCAATACTAAGCCGCTTCATTGCTCTCAGAAACGCCTCGTGTGAACTTTGAAGCTGGTACCTAAACGAAAATAATTGCTTGACCTTCCATAGTTGTTTTAGGTCCAGTTGCGTCGAACCAAATCAACTGACCACATTAGGTTACTTGAGGGTCAGTTGGTACGCGGTGAAATCGTAAACGCGAGTTCCGTCGACTTGGAAACAACGAAATGACTCTTGGTCTTTGAGTCAAACTGCCACCTACGCATATGTTTAACATACTCGTTGGAATCTTTGCGTTGTCCTTTTTTTTTAAAGCTGAATGCTAAGCAAAGTAGATTAGAATACTAATTTAAAAAAAGTTGGAGTGGCACGAACACGAATCAAACCAAAGTCTACAGATTTAGTGTCAAACGCTCTATCCATTAGGCCAGCTTGTTGCTGTGAAGTGATCATACTTGTGAGTCAGGTAGCAGTCTTTAATTGACGAGGCACTACATGCAAACTGCTTGGCACAGAATTTATCAGAAACAGCAAGCCGAGATTTATCGTATTAACCACGATGCTTATATCTTTACCATGCTTATTGTTTTTATCAGGCTATGTTCACTTCAAGCAACAAATACGGAACTGGTAGCCTTTGGGCTAAGCTCAAGTTACTCGAACGTGAGATATGCCAATACAGTGTACTGTACATGATACTAAAATCCAAACTTGGAAAGAATATAATTTTGTGACACTTTTCACACTTGGAGGATGGATGCAATATGGCGCCAGATTGCTGCAAGACATAATTAAATACGACTTAGCACTACTGCAATATGTTTTGAAAAACTAAGCTACACTGTTGCAAACTTAAACACGAAATAAAGCATTAAAAAAAATCGTAATAAATGACATAATGATGCTAATTAAATATACGCAATAACTTAGTACAAAGGTCTATTGTTCAGTGATTTTGAAATATATCGATTCTAATTTTCTAATCGGGTAGACACAATATTAAAAATCGCTACTAGGACTTACTGGAACTGAGTACAGATAGTTTTTGCCAATTTCTTCTCACAGAGATTATTCAACAGGTTAGTCGCTATTTGTCTTCGCCAAGACGCATTCATAGTAGGAATTTGCTTGCATGAAACAGCTCTCCACATCTGAAAAAAGATTGTATCAGATTTATCCATATTTACTTATCCTCCTCTCACGCTGAAACGAAGGCGGCGCTTTTATTTTGGACGAATCGTCCTCACTCGCTTAGGAGTTGACTGTATTCTAGGCTTTCCGATTGACGTTAGACTTCTTCCCGAGTAAATTTTCCGCTTGTTCAAAACCACCAAGCAAAGATAATCACGTCGGGTTTTCGTTTTTTTGTCTCAACTTAATTAAAATTTTTCTTAGCTGAATTTTAAAGAGAAATTGAATGTAGATAGGGACCGCTGAGTCGCATATCGCCATTGTACTTGTCCACATTGGTGTAAATTTAAGTTGCAAAAGCATGCAGGATCTATATACGTAATATATTAAATTGGACAGCAAATGGACATTGCCGCCTTAGCAGATATTTTGAAGCCGACAATCTATCGGCTAAAAATGCTATGTTTGAGGAAATTTAACGCCCGCGAATTATGCTGAAATCTTCTAGCGTTTGGACATAATTTCCAAAGTAATACACACCTGTTTAATTTTGTCAATGACCAGTTTAAAAATGGTGGAACAAGATCGGGTAGTGACTTCTATGTCATACGCAGCACGCAGGATCTAAACATGGGAAACAATCAGTAGATTAAGCAAGATAGAGTAAATAGTAGGATCTACAATGCAGCCAATCAAAAGTTGTCGTTGTTTGTTTTTTTTTTACAGTGCAGAAAATGCAATTTTTTCGACTTTTGAATTATTTGCACAATCTGCTTTTTTGTAGATTAATAATTAAAAATTCCAGTATCAACAGCCAAAGATACTAAACACAGTTACTTTACAAAAACAGCGTCATCTTAAATGCCGATAGCATACTACAAAGAAAAAATATATGTGATATCTCAATGTGGAACGAGGTAGCGGAGTTCATCTCCGCATTATCGCGGCTGGACTATCAGTCTTCTTAAAAAAATGCCACAGCCAAGTCCGGTAGATGGCAAACTGGTTTTCAACTTAACCCGTCCTGAAATCGACGCAAAGCAAAATCGTTTACCTCAGGGACAATTGGCCGCTTTAAACAAAACATCTTGTCTGTAAATGTGGCGTCAAAAATCACAGGATGACAGGTTTTTACCTTTCTTAAATGCAAACTGGCGTCTTCTAATGCAGCTTCATTTGATTCCGGGCTCGACTCATCATCATATAATTGGAGACTATTGATGCATCGCGACAATGTCCCAATCATAGTATGACTAAAAAACATGGTTATGTTTGTCAAGCAAACAGCATTGGCAAAAGACAAACACATTCATCGTTGACGTTTTTCTTGTTGACCTCAACTTAGAACAGTTCCCCAGTACTGTTTTTTCGAACTGAGATTGAATGTTGCCAGCCTGGATTTATTTTTTCGCTAGAAATTTCGACCTAATGTTCGAATTTAGACGTAATTTTTTAGT
Source organism: Trididemnum nubilum (assembly GCA_963965965.1). Classification (NCBI taxonomy): domain Eukaryota; kingdom Metazoa; phylum Chordata; class Ascidiacea; order Aplousobranchia; family Didemnidae; genus Trididemnum; species Trididemnum nubilum. The sequence goes on along the minus strand of OZ014471.1, from coordinate 17,457,704 downwards.
CATTTTAGAATTTATTTCGGTCATTTTCATTATTGCAAACACGATCTTAGCTTATAAATTCAAAATCTGCATAATTTTTTTGATAACTTTGACCAAATTGACTAATATATTTTTGGTCATTAACAGATGAGCTCTACAAACTCGTCACACTCTTCAAAAAAGTACAGCGAGTATAATGAAAGATTTGATTTGAAATACACTAACAATGCTTCCGCTAAAATCTAAAAACAAGTCATCCTTTTCAACTCAAAAATAATAGATTGGAATTTCTGCTACAACATCACTGAGTGTAATGTAGAATGCAAAAGTGTTGCAAAGACTTTTTTGAACATAGGTGGCAATTTCAGCTATCTAACCCGACTGTCAAAGAAACATTTCGTGAGAAAACTAACTTTAAAACTATAAACGAAATCTTCAACAAATATCACAGATATTCATGAAAGCTGTAAATTTCAAATGAACTTACTTCAAAAGGTTCATCGGTTTCGTAAGTTTCTCTATCGCAGCTATCTTTATCTGTTGCAGTACGGCATTCTCAATTTGAGATGTAGCGTTCGAAATAAATAAAGGTATAGCTGTGTCGCCTCTGCGAGCTAAAAAGAAGCGTGAAAAAGATTAACTTTCGGGCACTATAGACATAATTCGTTGGTAAGGGGAAAAAACTATACACAAGTTAATTTTATAATTGACTTATATATATAAAGTATATGAACTTTCTAAGCGGGTGTGGATTCAAAAATAAAAGCACCACCATCGCTTCCTCACGAGCGGAGGATAAAATGGATCAATCAAATAAGGCAAAAGCTTTTTTTGATAAAATTTAATAATTTTGTAAAAGTTGTACAATGTGCGAATTGCCAACGTTTTGCCAGTCCGTGTTAGTTGGCTTCATGAGGTTTTCTTTGTATTGAAAACTTGCTTCTACTGTTACGCAAAGTGACTTTTTGTGGCAAATTTCCAAGTACAATCCATAGCAAGGCTGACAACCACATAGTTAAAATTTGAGGATATCGGCGTTTTTGTTTTTTTTCTCAAACTAACAGTCTAGTCATAAAACTAACCCAAATATCACCGACTTTTCCTTTATTTCAAAACTAAGTAAATGAAGTAGGTTTTAAAGTCCAGACTTATATTGTTGCGCCATTTCAATTATTCAAATGACATAAAATGTTTGTTACCTTCAATTTCTAGATTTTCCACCCTCTTGAATATTGTCTCTCGTTGTTCCAACTTCAATTCAGCGATTATTTCCTGCACGTCAAAATAATGAATAAAATCAACACAGTGTTTCACACGCTCTAGGAGGCAATCACTAATTTCCCCAAAATACAAGCGAGCAACAAAAAGCAAGCTCTATGCTCCAGAAAACCAGTTCTTTATTAATTCTGCTATTATTCTAACCCAATGCTTGCTCTATAACCCAAAACTGAACCTTAATCCGTAAAATGCAAATGAAAATTGCACCGATTAATTTTCCACATTCTTCTTTTACGCTCTTAAACTTAAAATTTTCTAAAAATGTCCGAGAAAAAACAACATTGCCGAATCCATTCCCAATCGAATCCGTGCCCTAATGGGTAAATTGGTGGTTTAGAAGGTAGTTCACTGGGTTTGATACTCCACGCATCATAAAAAAACTTGAAATGGCATCAGCTGTGAGTTTTTTGCTCAGCGCTTGACAAATAGAGTAGAAAATACGCAAAATTGGTCAAACTTCGTTACAAAATCAAACAAAACTTATTGCGCAGCTGCTAGAACAGAAAATATTGAGTTTTTACCGTTATTTCTGTAAGTTTGTTTGTTGCTATGTCTAGAAGAGATCTGTAGAGTTTAAGTTCCTGTTGTTGGGCGTAGTGAAGTTTCTTGGGTGTTATCATGACGTCACGTTCAAGATCATATACGTGGCAAATCATGTCGTCCAAAATACATGTGTGGCACCTAAAATTTGTAGGAGTTTAATTGATTGTTTTAAGGGGGCACAAACAAGACTAGGAGCATTTACGGCCAAAAATAAGCAGCTTTCAAAAGGTTTTCATAACTTCACTCGCAAAACTTTTATCAAATTTGCAAGAGCCATTTTGCAATTAGGTGTCTTCTGAAAATGACAATAATGTACAACAGTAAGCTTTCTTTGAATTTGTGACATCCAAAAATTAATTTTTTGAACACGGGGCTTTGCATTTTTAAAAACGTAAATTTTTACACTTTGACTCCACAAAATACTTGATTATTGGGCTAGAGATAACGATTATCGTCATTTGCTAACCATTGCAGCCAATTACATGCCAAATACTTGATTCTTTTGCTAGAGATAAAATTTATATAATTATCATTTGTTAACCATTGCAGCAAATTACATGCCAAGTACTTGATTCTTCTGCTAGAAATAACAATTGTATAATTGTCACTTGCTAGCCATTGCAGCCAATTAGCATGCCAAGATTAAAGTTTAGTTTAAGAGAAAGAACTAAAGGTCAGAATATACTGGGCAACACGAAAGCTGCATGCTGCAAAAACGTGTACGTATGAAGATTATAAAAGATAACCATCATGTCACGAACTTTGAATGCATGGGCATTAGCACTGTCTAATTTTTGATGAATAAAAAACAACACATCCAGCTTGTATTGAAAAGTGTACGCGGAATTGCACTATTTTGTATTGAATAGCCGATAGTGTCAATCTAAAATTATAATTCCTGCAATCACAATCAAATAATTACAGGAAAGCAAAACCATCAAAACTAGTTTCAAAAATCACAAAATGGTGAAAATTACAAGCTTTTAGGTGCTAGAATCACAAAAACTAAAAAATTCGACACCAAAATAACGAAAAAATTAGTTGTGACAATTACATAAAGGTCAAAATTTTACCTGTTAAGTACTTTGGCAGCTTTTGTGATATGGAATTGAAGTACTCTTTTCAAGTACATTTGAATTGAAATACGCAGAGTACGGCTGCGATCGTCGAGTAAATAAATAACACTTTTAGGTTGCTTGTCTTTGTCAATGCTTTGGCTGTTTTGACTTGATGAGCCCTGCTCCCTTGGCTTCAATGAGGGCAACTGGTGAAATACAAAGCCTATCTCCTCCAAGGCATGCTGTAATTGTTCTGGCCTTGATACACAGTTTCTTGGCGGTCTTCTTGGACTTTTTAATGATAAATTTCGATCCGCACACTTTATCTCCTGAGGGAGAGAGGCGGAGATATTAGCGATAGGGGTGTACAGATTTGTTCGAATGTGAAAGCCACAGTGTTCAGAGGAAAAATCCTTTGGTGATGAATCTAAGCTCACAACAGCCAGATCACTGGTTTCGGACTTGGGCGCTAAAAACAAAGATGTGTTTATCTTGGGGGAGGAGGAACAGGTAGGAGAACTTTGAGGATCACTTAGCATCTTGGGGTCTGCAACCTCGCTTCTTATCTTAGCCTCGAATGGATCCGCATATGGGCAACTGGATAAACTGCTGAGACTAAAAAGCACGGCATAGTTCTCGTACAAAATCTTTAGCTTCATCAATAATCTTACATCATCCCCAGTAAGACAAGCACAGGGCATTGCATAGACAAATATTGGCACGATATCTGATATTGGATTTCTGTCGTTGTCGTGGAGTTTTGCTTCATCCACAGAAACCTGAAAACAGAGTCACTTAATGACTATTCAAGCAGGGTTGCTAGTTGAAAGAACAATCGCTAGAGATCGCAAAATTACTGGTTGTAGATCAAATGCCGAATTAACAATGGGGTGTTGTCTCTTTAGGAAAAATGCTTAATGCTAATTTCCTGTTGGTGCAAAGCATTGCATATCACTCAATTCTTAATTTAACAGTCGTAATGCAAACTTAGATATTAAATTTCATCTCTAATTTGTAATATTTGTTTTTTAACAGAGGCTAGAACAGGGTAATGGCGTTTTAGCAGAGCCTACTAGCAAAATTAGGCAGTATTTCCAAAGGTTAAACAACTATTTTTTAAAACTATCCATCGAATGTAAGAGTAAGAACACAAGTCTACTGCCTATTAACAACTCTGAGAATCGTGGAATAAACAAAAATTTGTTCTAAAAAGCCACTACGTTGTTCTCGAAATTTGTGATTGGCTGCATCAAGAAAACAAATAGAAACTTCCAATTTTGCTAGCAAAAGTTACTTTTTAATTCCATCAACTTTGTAATGCATATTACCAACTTCTTGCAGTTCTTGGCTTTTCAATTTCCGACAAAAACCAAAACTACGTTTTTAATTTCCGACAAAAACCAAAATAAAATCTTACGATTAGTCAATTTTGTTTTTCATTGCATAGTACTACCAACAACACAATTCAAACTTAGTTTACGAAAGTGCAACTAGAGGTGTTGCAGTATAATCCGCTTAATACACCCACCATGGGCCAACCAATTTTGGATCTAAACAGCGGCGGATTTAATTAACAAACTTTCTATAATGCAATCCACCCATCCCCTGGAGGGTAAAATGCATTCAATTTAACGATTTTCATCATTTATCGACACAAAAAATCTGTTCAATGATGTTTGTCTGGGAGGAAAGTTTTTTTTTTGAGATAAACGTATTTTTAACAGCTTTGGTTTTAACGAAAGGTTTTAAAATTCTCGTGATTTCTATTTCAAATTCGGTTTGTCTAAGCGACAATTGAACTATTGTTTTTCAACACTTTGCAGATGCTGCTTAGAAGCATGTTTTAATAACACATTACCAATGATCGTAATAAAAACTGGATTTATTAACCGAAGTTTTTTCAACAGAAAAGGAGTAGCCAAGCAATTTGGATGTAAAAAGCAGCTGGATTTATTAACCGTGGATATATTAAGCGGGTTCTACTGTATTCCTTTAATTGTAGGTAGTGAACAAAATTTATTCTTGCATAAGCTATTGGTAGTACAGTGCCAATAATAAAAGTTCATTTCAAAAAACTCGTGTAGAGAAGCTTAACCTTTAGCTGTTTGCAGCATAACAATTATGCAATTATGACTAAAACCACGCAGTGTCATTTTAGATAGGCACTGCTTCAAGCCTTAACATACTGTAAAAAATGACGCAAGACCATAATAATCTCCTTATATGCCATGCTAGTGCAACAGTGAAAACCAAAATGTAAAAGTCAGTGCTTTTGAGAAGGATTAAGAAAAATTTGCATTCTGAGTGAACAGGAACTTTTTTATTGCAGTAAATAGCAAACAAGTATCTGCAGAAACACTGCTTCAATTGTCAATATTTACCGACAAACTTGACAACAAAGTAAACAAACGCCTGAGACAGTGTTTTCGCAATATAAACGCATAATATAATTCCATCAACAAGTAGGCTCGGCTAAAAAACAAGCCAAGTTTACCTGGTCTTCATGTGACTGAAACAATGTCTGTGAGTCCGTCATCATTTCGCTATCAAATGGATGGGCTTCTGATAAATCCGAGTCTTCTGTACCAGCGCTTCTCTGCAAAGAAGAATATCTCTTTTTAAAAACTGCCACGCTAAACAGTAGTTAATTCTATATCAACAAAACTATGAAAATCAATTAAGATATTATGTTTTAAAACTTAGTAAAAGAAGCGGCTTTGCTTTCAAATTTATTTCATTTCAACATATTATAGCTCTGACTTCTTACAACAGCTGAAGGCAATTATTTTAATCTCGCCTTACTCTTCATTTCTTTTTTATTTTTGTAGTTGACTACATTAAAATCACATAATTTAGCTACCATCAGCAAATCCAATATTTAATTCGCCAATTTTGTAACTTAGTTACTTTGGAAGTTATCCTATGGTGTATAAGATTAAAATGATAAAACTACCATATAAGGACATTACCACTTCATCCAATTTTACATAAAATTTACTTTCATGTTTCAAACCAGATGATTGCCTGCAATAGTAATAGAATCTGTTTAAGTTAATTGCTATTTTAAAGTATGAAGCATGAAAAAAGTTTTTAACAAAGAGAACTCATACTAAATTTCTGGCTTTCCATTTACACCTGTGTTTCTCTAATTCCCAGCGACCAGAAAAAGCTTGTTAAAGCAAAAACATGCAACTTACTGAAAGATCTGCAAGATCCAAAGTTTGTGGAAGATTTTTGTATGTATCATCGCAGCAAAATCTATGGTCAATTAAAGGCTCAACTGTTCCATCTTGTATTACAAAAAGCAAGCGAGATTGAAGGCCACTTGCTCTGTAAGCATTTTCAACTGGAATCATAGTTGAACCAGTTAGCTTCTTCACAGTCTGCAAAACCAAAATACCACCCAATTGCACTTACTTATGCAAATTAACCAAGAAATCTGTTTTCAACATCTGTTTAACTACACCAACGCAAAAAATTCTTTTTAGATTGTGCTTGGAAGTCTTTTGTCAGGCTGTGCAACCACAATGATTAGACAGATTGGTGCTGATGGAAAATGTGCATCAATTGACTCAATGTAAATCTACTTAACCACAAAGGAAGGTTGGAAAAATGGAAATGCTTTTTGTAATACTTTTCTCTATGCAGAATTTGCATGTATATCTCATGAAAAAATTTTATATACCTACATTTTTTCCTTATTTTGACCAAAATAACTATTTTTTTCGATTATTTACTTAAAGTTGAGGTCAATGACTGCAAAATGGCTGAAAAAAAAACAACAAAACAAAACTTGATATGAAGTAGTGGAGTGGACCAAGCTAGAATTGCAAAGATACAAAAATTGCCTACTTTGCGTTCCCCCTGGAGATTGCTATTAAAGATAAACTTTTGAATTATAAATTTTGTCTTGTCTCGACAAATAAATTTATATCTCTCTTTTCTCCCTTCCTCAGTTCAAACATGTTGATTGGCAACATCGCATTGCTATTGTGAGTACCAACAATCTAGCATAGGAAAAAAATTATTTTAAAAATCATCTTACCTGCCATTTTGCTCCGAAATTCTGACCTATAATAACCAAAGCAAACTTTTTTGTCAATACACTTTGCAGATAGTTTTCTTTTAAGCCAAGACTGACTGCATTTCGTAACTCTAAAGCATAAAAAAATTCAAATGAAAAACATTGTTAATGTTTTAATGCAATAAATTTAGTTGTCCTTGATTGGTCTGTATATTTATCAAAGCAAAGCAACTACCGGTATAAAGTAATAAACTAAAGCAGAAAAAGATTTGTGCGAGGAAATTTTAACTTAGACTGTACCTAAAAACTTTGGTTAGGGACAATGCAACCAATTAGCCAGTTTTTATCAGCAAATCAGTATTTTTATTGGGCACATGTCGTCTTATTTTTGGATTTTTCATTCTTTTTCACAAGAAAATCGCTGAGTTTTTGGGTGCACACTGACTCATCAAAACCTCAAAGGGAACATTGGTTGGGGGGGCAAAATTCATAGACATGGGAACTTCAAGACACTATTCAGGCCCAATGTTAGCACAAAGTATAACAAGGCTTAGCAAAAGGTACAAATTCCTAATCAATTCCTAATCTGCCGATACCAATTATTATTACTATTTCAGTACCGGTACCATAACATCTGAAGCCAGCAATTCAATAATAACATAAGCTCAAAAATAGTTATCCTTTTGAAGCACAAACCCTTTAAGACCGTGACATTGCATGTGAAAAATTAAAGTGCTAAAATTGGTGGATGTAAAAAATCAACCAAATCAACAATTTTGATTAATTTGCATATGCCACAAATCTATTTAAAAAATTTATTAGTTCAGTGCCATACTGCTATTGTAATGATGTAAAACAATCACATGCAGCTCTTTACTGTGCTCAACTGAAGTGTTCCTGCAAAATCATAAAGGTAGCGCACCAGAAAAGGGCAAATCTGAAACAACTTACGAAGCTCTTCCAAGATGAAATTCACAGTATCATCATATATGTTTAAGAGACTTTCTTGATGTTCACCATAGGTTGAGAATACACGAGCAATGGCTTCAACAGTTGCATCCATAATTTTGATTAAAAAATCAAATCTTGTTTCTGCGATAAATACAAACAAAAATTCAAAGTAAAATATAGACGACTTTATTTTACAAAATCATCAAGTTTTTTATCCATTCTGATTCAAATCTAATGCAAAGCTTAATCTTTTATTCAAAGCTAACCCTAAATCTAACTTATCTAAAGTTTTGAAAACACTCAACACAAATGAAAAATGGGTGGATGAATAGTCATTATTTTTATTTTATTCTTTTTTTGAAGAATTTTCAGGCAAAATAGTCACTTTCTCAGAAATAAAATGACTATTTTAAAGATAAGAAAAATACTGCAAAACAAGAGATATTTCTTACTATCTATGCATTTTTTGTTTACTTTTTCAGTTTTAAACTGATTGAAGCTATGGGTTTCAAAAACTGGAATTAAAGTTAGGATTGTGATAGTAACAAAAAACTAGATTGAATTCACGAAAGAGAGTAACTATTCATTATGTTTTTAAGAGTTAAGATTAGGATTTGGAGTTAGTTTTCCAGCAAGGATTTGAGTTCGGGTTGCATTTGAGTCAGAATTAATAAAAAACCAGACAAAAACTTTCAATGAAACAGTCTATTCCTTCCTGAATGCGCTTTGCTGAAGCAACAAAACTAACTACTCGTAAAAAACTCTATAACACCATTTATTAAAACATAAAAAATACTAGTAGATAAGCAGAACTAACAAAGCTCATTAGTAGGGTTGTACAAAGTAGAATTTCGAATCCTTGAGATTCGAATCTCCAGAGAAACAAATCTCAAAAAGCATTTTTTATCGGGTAAATGGATTCGAAAAAAAATTTTTAAAGGGCTGTCAAACCGCAAAGAGTGCTGTGTATTACACAATTTTAAGCAACCTAACTGTCTAGTCGCATTTTATTGATAGTGCATTGCACTCAAACAAGCGGGCACGCACTCAAGTGGCAGTTGTCTAACTTAGTCAGGAGTCAGGATTGTGTTTTTTAATTTTTGCAATAAAACTGTATTGTCACAGTTTGCCATGAGTTATTCTAGAATAGGATTCGAAATTCTAGATTCGAAATGTCTATTCTAGAATTATTCTAGAATACTGCACTATTCTACTTTGTACAACCCTACTCATTAGTGTGTTGGTGCACAAAACATAGACACTCATTGATAAATACTAAACGTAAATATGTTTCAAAGGCTGAACCATGTACAATAAGATCTGAGTTAAAATTAAAATTTATGAAACCTTCTCAGTTACATTAAAATCAAGGTTTAAGTAAGCATTAGCCTAGTCTAATGATTTTAATGTGAACAGTTGGATTTATTTTTTGAAGTGCCTTGGCACACGAAATGACATTTGACACTCATTCCGTGCTTGCATACACTTTGTGAAAAAGCCTAAAAAACCTAACCCTAACCTATTACTGCAATAATCAAAATAAAAATTTCAAAAACACGTTACATCACAGAGCAGTCGTGCATGTTCCATGCACCAAATGACTTCGCAGTTGATTAGTAACTTTCAAGCAATCGCAAAGAAACATATTAAAATATCAGTTACTGATATAATTTTCTGGTATTTCCATGTTGCTAGGTTTCAATATTAGCTGTTAGTGTATAATTAACTGAATACCAGCATTGGTATAAAATACAGTGCACAAATGAAACAGCAAAAGTTTACAGTAGTTAAGACAACTTTGCTGCTTCAAATAAACTTACCATAGCTGACTTATATGAATAATTGCCAATTCCAGAATCCAGATTATGTGAAACCGAAACGAAGCACATATACTGTTTACCATCTGACAACCAGGGCAAAAATTCAAAAATAAACTATCAAGAGTCAACAATTAACAAAAACATTTCAAAGATTACTTTATTGAACATATAATGAGATATCAAGAAGAGATTATTCCAGAAATATTTTACCTAGTTTTTTTGGTTATTGTGACCCAAACTCAAATTGTCACTCTAAAACTAACCCAGAACACCCAACTTAACCCTAATCTGCTACACAGTATGGTATAAAGCTTTACTTAAACCAGACATAAGCAACATGACAAGCGAACTGCATGTTATTTTGATGAACCCACGAAACAATTACCATTGTAAAAAAATCTTTAAACAGCCCTGCATTGCAGTGATTTATCTTTTTTCGTTGTTCATGCAGTGCTTGCAGTTTCCAGCCAAACTAACTTTTTTCTGCTATGTTCAGTTTCATGTGGTCAACATCTAAGCAAATTTGCCTTTTTCACAAAAAGTGCTTGGATTTGCCTTTTTCTTAAATTTATGCCGAACAAGAGACAAGAGTAGAATAAACTAGGTCTGTAGTTTGAGCTGTACTTAAGAGGTAAAGCATTTTTCATATTTAAAGGTTTTACTGCAGAGGGCTCAGGTAGTCAAATTTGCAAACGCAGGAAATTTTTCCGAAAGAGTTACAGTCTGCAGTAGCCCAAAGGAGCCAGATAGAAATTGAATGTTGTCAGGCTGTGATCCTATTTTGTTGAATTTTATTTCAGATTAAACTTAATTTGTAAAAAAACAGAAGTACAGCACTATCTGCTATGACTGATATTTTGGCTGCTGATTTTAAAGCTCATTTGTTTGATTTTCAAACACTTGAATGTAATTTTGGCAGTTTCATTAACCACTTCAGGCAGTTGCTCATCAAAGCCCAACCAGTTCCAACCGGAAATGATTGAACTGTAGCCAAGTAATAATTTTGAAAAAATGTTTGACCAAAATGATCTAGTGACTTAAATGATCTAGTGACCAAAATGGCAATATCTGAATCTTCCTAAGCATGCTTTGCAAATCATTTCACTTTTTATAAGCACCTATTGCTGCCAACAATTTTTCTCAAAACTGAAACATTGCAAAGCAGCATATTACCAGACGAACATTCGAAAAGTCAGCTTAGATTTATGCTTGTAGCTCCACAAAAAGTGAATATACTAACAAAGTTGGGAAAGGTCAAGAAGTACAGCAACAATAATCACATTGGTCTGTTAGTGTTTGACAACTAAAAGTGATTGACTGGCTGTTTTTTTTCAATGCTTTTTTCATTGTATTAACATCAGGCAAATAATGTGTCACATAAAATGCTTTAAACAATAAAACGATTTACCTATCTATATAAAAAATGCTGAATCTTTAACTCAGTTCAAAACTTTGCTGAAAACTTATTTTTTTACCCAAGGGTTTGTTGAAGCTTAGATGTACTTAAATGTTTTGCTATGCTCAGTATTAGTATTTCGATATTCATTTTATGGTGTTCCATTATCTTCTCAGACTGTGTACTTAATGTGCTATAACTCCAACAACTGACTCAACTACCTGTTTCATGCTAATACCACTACTACACTTTAATATTGACTAGGCCAGTTGACCTCCAACACAGTGATTCAGTTTTTCCTACGTTTTTTAATTTGTGCTTTAAGGTCTGCCTAAAGTCAATGTATTTTGAGCTTGTTTTATTTTCTCGATCAATACTCCCTTGCTTGTTTTCTTGTTGTGTTTCCTGTAATCTTTTATGTTTCCTTTTCGATTTCCAGGGTGAGGGTTAATAGCTTTTCAATTTTGCTTAGGGAGATAGAATGCAAAAAAAAAATCACTCTGAATATATTGATAGTTTTACTGTGCTGTTTGTGTAAATTGCTTTTCAATTTTTTGTAAAGCGCCTTTGATCTGATTCACTTCAAGAAAGGGCGCTATGCAAATTTCTGTTATTATTATTATTATCATAACCTTCCAACTCTGTTTTTAGGCTAGAGAAATTGCTCCCTTTAAAAAAATAATAATCTTGCCTTAGTTTTTAATATTCAATGCAGCCCAAAGCACATTTTGATGCTTTACAATTTGGCCCGCCTGTAAACAAATACAGTCAACCGGGGCGACTGTGAACACTTCACTAAAACAATCTTTGTTTTCATTTAAATACTTTTCAAGACCAAAATTGGTCTCTTAGTAGGTCAGTGTTTGAACTTCGATAGATTTTGTTTCTTTTTTGCCCGACTAGCATAGGGTCACGTGACAATGACGTCATTATTTCAACAAAATAATTCTCAAAAATAGGGCGATTTATTGTACCATTGCTATTAACATGTGCATCCCCCAGTCTGGTCAATTACCAGTCACCAGTAGACGACTGCAGGATCGAACCCACTACAATGTGGCCGGAAGCTAATCACCCTCACCACTCGGCCACGTGCCCACTACATATCGTCAAAGCAATTTAGACTTTTAAATTAACGCATGTCCAGAATGCAAGCTGAGTGAGCATTCATATTTTTTTGAATCCAGTTAGCTGTAGCTTATGGAGATGTAAGGTCGAAATTTTAATTAGAGCTGGTGTCAACAGATGAAGAATGAAATTATCGGTTACAGTTGTCGACCGATTAAAAAAAATTTTTTGTTGAAGGGTATTTTTGTATCGTTGTACCAATATTTTAGAACGGAGTGTTGTTGTAAAATTTTGGATTCAGTTAAACAATTTCGGAGTGGATCCAGAGTGGAAAAATTAGCCACTCTGCAACGCTCTAATTCAAGGACAATTTAGGCAAAGGCAACTTTGTGCTTGTAAGTAAAGGTTTAAGTGCGTGTTGGTAGGAGTTCAAAGTCGCCCCAGAGACCAGGGCAACTTTGAACGCTTTTTGAGATAGAATATATGGCTTATAAGAGCAAAATATTTTTTTAGTTATGACAGTTCCAATTGCTGAGGCCATAATTGTTACGTTCAGCCTATAAGCACTTTTCTTGCTTAAACCTGGTGGAAGTGATAAGTAAAAATGATTCAAAACTGTTCAAAGTTGCCGCGGTTGACGGTAACAAGGTTGCATGTGCCCACCTTAAACCCTAATCTAATCAGTAATCTTGACCTCCTAGGTACCGGTACTGTAGGCTACTATATATACATAAACAATGAGCGCATGAATACAGTGCAGGTTTATTCCTGATATGTTTTTTTCACTTCATGTACAAATTTTTGGTGAAATACTGTAGGCCTACCGGTTGTCATTTTTTAACCTTTTCACCAAACCCTGAAACCGCCAGTGCCATACCAGATACAGCATAGGTTAATATTAATCAATCAGTTAATCAGTTAATGTAGTAATCTACGATACCGTACAGCTGTTATCAGTTATTATTTGTGATTTAGACAGTTGTAGCGTAACAAAAAATCAGAATGTACCGTAAGTGTAAATTTAACACAAGCAGCAAGAGTTGCAACTGACAATGAAGTCTTGCTTGATTTAGCTGTTAGCGTTACAGCTAGCCTCTCTTAAACAGTAAAAAAGCAAAAGACACAGTAGCCTATCATAGGAAACACTTTAAAGGAGTGGAAAAATGGTTCTCTTACCTTTCCTGAGTTTGTAAGCAGTGCAAATCAGAACAGGCTACTAAGAACCAACCTTTATCTCAATTAAAATCCTAACCAAATCTTAAGCTTATCTAACCGTAGCTTAGTTACGCTAGCCACTTAGAGTTTCACTTATCGGTAAACTCCTATAACCAGTATTCTTAATCTTGATCATAAATTGCTACAGTCGTATCCCTAGTAACCGATTAGTGGTCGAGTGGATAGAGCGTCTGCTACTGAAGCGGTATACTCGGGTTCGATTCCCGGTCGGGTCAAACCAAAGACTAAAAAAATTTGTATTCACAGCTTTCCTGCTTGACGTTCCGCCGTGTGTGGTAGACAGGTGGCAGCTTAACTCGAAGACCGAAAGGTCCCTTCGCTGTCTCCTGGCCAAGGCAACTTGGTGAATAATATGTAATTACAATTACAATTACAATTAGTCTTACCTTTACCACGCCTTAACTACCAACGCCAAGGCATTACAGATTTTACAGCTGATGCCTACCGGTACTCTAAGCTAAGCCTTGGCTTAACACAACAATGCTACGGCCAGCCTGCCAGCTAGTCTAGCTGGTTACATGGTAACCCAGGCTTCTGCTTTTGATCCTCCATTTCATGATATCTTTGTCCCATAAAGAATTTCTATTTGAAAAGTTCTGATGACGTCATTGCCTTGCGGTTTGGGCTCCACTAATCAAAAATCTTGGCTACGCCTACGACGCCGAGCACTTTTTTGGGTTCTGTTTGCGAGTCTTTCCTCTGGCTGAGCCTCCACTGCGGGTAAACTGTTTGGCCTTAATGGGAAATATGCGTCAAGTGTCTTTCCCAAGGACGTATTGCAGTCACTAATTCTGAAAAAAAGGTGCGTTGACGCTTTTTCGCAAGAAGTTGGTAAAATATATGAATCTTCAAAGGTAGAGGGATTTGAGTAAGACATCAGACAACATTTAGAGTTTTGATCATATGCTGTAGCTGATCATTTATTTTTGCTTTGTCCTGCAGTCACGAAACAACGGTGGCGCTGCATGTTAGACAAAGCCGCATCTGCTTTGGAGTTTCTCTGCGATCAATTTCAAAACATACCCGTAATTTTTCACTAAAATAGTTTGACGAATTCAATTTTTTTTTTCACAAAAACGTCTCAAAATTGACGGTTTTCGTATCAAAAAAAGCAAAAATTTCCTTAGCGGCGACCCTCCAAAATAAAATTTGCAGCCGAAATTTCACGCAACAATATTATCAAATATAATATAATTTTTTTTGTAAAAAAAAACAAGATTTTTTAGCGGCAAAGACTCCGCATTCCAAAGTAGTTCAAGTTAACCTTTTTTATAAAGATACTTCACCAATGGATCACACATCTTAAAAAAAAAATCAAAAACGCACAAACTGACTAATCATATACACTCTTTTCTACAACAATTTTATAAGACGCTAGGCTCATTTTTGCTCAAAATTTAAAAACATATTAATAATAATAATAACAGAAATTTGTATAGCGCCCTTTCCTGAAGTGAATCAGATCAAAGGCGCTTTACAGAAAATTGAAAAGCATTTTACACAAACAGCACGGTAAAACTATCAATATATTCAGAGTGATTTTTTTTTTTTTTTTGTTTTGCATACTATCTCCCTAAGCAAATCGAATAGCTATTAACCCTCACCCTGGAAACCGAAAAGGAAACAAAAAAGATAACAGGAAACACAACAAGAAAACAAGCAAGGGAGTATAGCTCAAAATACATTGAATTTAGGCAGACCTTAAGGCACAAAATAAAAAACGTAGGAAAAACTAAATCACTATGTTGCGGGTCAACTGGTCTAGTCAATATTAAAGTATAGTAGTGCTATTAACATTAAACAGGTAGTAGAGTCAGTTTTTGGAGATATAGCACATTAAGTACACAGTCTGAGAGGTTAATGGAACACCATAAAATGAATATCGAAATACTAATACTGAGCATAGCAGAATATTTAAGTACATCTAAGCTTCAACAAACCCTTGGGTAAAAAAATAAGTTTTCAGCAAAGTTTTGAACTGAGTTAAGGATTCAGCATTTTTTATATAGATAGGTAAATCGTTCCATAACCGAGGGCCACTTACACTAAATCTACGACCACCAAATTTTGAAGAGGAGCGAGGTACAGCCAAAAGATTTGTATCTCGAGAACGTAAGGCTCGAGTAGGTACATGTCTAGATATTAAATCAACTAGATATAAAGGTGATTGACCATTCAAAATTTTAAACACTTGCATCAGAATTTTGAACTTGATTCGATGTTGGACAGGCAACCAATGCAGTTTCATTAAAACAGGAGTTATGTGAGCAGATTTAAGGATACACAAAACCAATCTAGCAGCAGTATTTTGCACTCTTTGCAATTGGTTCAATAAACAATCAGGTAAACCGTGATAAAGAGCATTACAATAGTCCAGATGAGAAATAATCAAGTTATTAACCAACATTTTGCAACTATCTTCATCGAGATACTTTCTGATCTTACCAATATTACGAATATTGAAAAAACATTTTTTAATAATACTTTTGATCTGGCCTTCCATGGATAGATTGCTGTCTAGCAGAACACCAAGATTTTTAACACAAATGGACGAAGTCAGAGGAATATCAACAGTATTGAACGCATTTGCAATAGAACTAGATTGTTTGCAGGTACGACCAAACAGAATACAGTGAGTTTTTTTATTATTTAGCTTTAATTTGTTACAGCATAGCCATTGCTCTACTGCTTTCAAACATTTTGTGAGTACGTTAGCATCTAAGGTCTTGTCAGCATCAAAGGTTACATAATATTAAGAAAAATTCTAGCCTCCGTAGCGAAAATAAATTAAGGACAAACGACAAAGCAAAAAAATCCAAATTACTAAAAGAAACTAAATTCTGTACTGATTCAAAACGATAAAATTTTAATGGTTTTCTAGCTTTGCGAGCAAAATTGCAACTGTTACGAGATTACAGAATGCTGTTGCGCTCTACACGAGTTACTGAGAAAATTTTTGGCAATCGTTCAAGTCGAAAAGAAGAGCAATTTTGCGTTGCGGCAAAAGCAGTAAAAAGCGTTCACTCAAACACACAAAGCTTCATTGAGACTAAACAACTTAAAGAATTTCACAGATATGGTCGCTAAAATTAACGTCTTAAACAGTTGTACAAATGTGGTCGCAAAAATTAACATTCGTGTTTTCAAAATTTAAGAACAATTGAGGCTAAAATCCGGCAAAAAAGTACAAACAGCCAGCCTTAACTTAATATTTATTAGTTCTTATAAAAAAAAAGTGTACTATATGACGTAAAAAACTACGGCAAGTTTTTTTGACATTATTCAATTAAGTTTATTTTTGCCATTTCTGGCGTGGAAGCAACGAAAATTAACCTACGTTTTTGACTCTTCAAAGTTCAATGCTACCGTAACAACAATACAAAATGAAACTTAAAACCATAATATTTAGTGACTATGTTAAAACTGACACTTACATATTTAAAGTAGTTTAATGAATTCAGTGTGAAACATTTAACATTCTTTGACTCCTAAGAGCAGAAGAAATGAGAAACCACAACAATAAACAAAAAAACAACTTTTTTCATATTTACATTTCAGTGATGTCGTGACATTAAGTTGTGATAGCACGTTGATATTTATGTATTTTACGCAAAACATACTCGAAAATTGGATTTTGGAGGGTAACTTAGTAGTTGTCAAAACTTTACGTAAATTACCCACAGCCGCAACTTCCAGAGACAACAATATTTGTTATTATTGCTACCTATTATTAATTAAGCAAGGCAAAGGCTGAACAATACAGTCACTGTCAGCAGATCAGCGCGGGCAAAGACAGAGCAAAAATCCGCTCAATAAAGAAAGAAAGAAAAAAAAGAGTGGGAAAAAGAGTTGCGTATTATCTAGTTTTATGTCATTGGCCCAGCATCGTAAATTCTTTTGCTACTTTGCCATTTTGCGCCAAAATCGTTTAACTCCGTTTGACGGACTTTGAGTTAGAGACTTGAGCAGCAGTCGGTAAAACGTGGACTAATGGACAAAAAATGGACTAACAATTTTGACCCCCTATTTCCCTTTGTGCAATACTTTTGACATCTCCACATAACTCAGCATCGAATTCTCCAAAAACCCAGTGGGTTGCCATGGTGGCACAAGCCGTCGCTATGGCAACAATGATGTCATGTATTGTCGAAAAACCATGGCCAAGCGATTTTGACCCAAACGTTGTATCGTAATGGCTTGAACGATGCCATCCAGAGAAGAAAACCTGCAGACGAACATTTTTCCGCTAGTAGCCAGGTATTAAAATGACATGGAAATGCAAGTACTCCGATGTTTCTTTCTTTCTTTCAGAAACGGAACTTGACTGCAAAATATCAGAAAAATGTCGATTCTCGAGTCATACAGCCATTCTTCGTCACAAAGGCTTTTAAGGTCGCTTTTTAGTAAAGCCAGTCCACCAACTAATGCATTGGTTTCTTTCTCGAGAGATGAAGATATCGATGGAAAACTGACGTCTATCCATGGCATTTCTTTGTTCACAAACTCCGACTTTGGCTGCGAAAAAGCATTGGAAAAAGTACTATAAGCAAACTTTTCCTTTTTGGTGATTTTGTTATCTTGCAATTTTGCTACTTTCGAATTAGCTGTTTTAGTCTTTTTGCGTAAATCAGTTTTTGTTTTATTGGAAGTGCTTGGCTGGAGTGAATTAACTGTTCCAGATGGATCTGAACTCATATTCGAGCAGGAAGTATTGTTGTGCAGTTTTGGCAGGAATGTCATTGCGGTAGAATCGGGAGCTGGATTGACCCGAAGTTCATATTTTTTTCTTGGCTGTTTGCATTCTGATATGATCCTGTCCCTTGCTTTCTGTCGTATTTCACTTAACTGTAATACTTTTTGTTTACAATTGTCTGCCCCACATCCAATTTGTAGGCATTGTTATGACAACAATTTGAAGCGAAAGTGCAAGAGCAAGTTTCTTTCGGAAATAGTTGGACTATAAAAAGAGCATTCTTTAATCCACAAACATTAAAGAGACAGGGAACACAACAGTAATTCTTATCGAGGTTTAGTCATTTACATAGTACTTGTAACACCTTACAAAGCTGATCCGGTAATAGTTTAAATTTTTTTTTCGTAACTGAGTTTTATTTAGTTTTTTTTTCAAGTAGCAGCAAACATAGTAACATTTTCAATCGAGGTATCTATGACGTCACAATGGCCTGTGACGCATGGTTCATTCATAATTATCGAGTGGACTAATCGCGTACGCGTAATAACGTTGCGCCATTTCGGTCTGTTTTGAAGAAAAAAAGCATCGTCTTGCTGAAAAAGCAAGCGTGCTTTTTGCTAATTCAATAGAACGGGTAGCGCAGTATAGCGTAATGTACGTTTTAATGGAAAAGCTGAATGCACAAATATACAGCATCAGTGTTCACACGATTTCGAGAGAAAAACTGCATAACACAGCAGGCCTATGTTGTCAGTCAAAACCTGTGCTGCGATTTCTGCTGCTGCTTTTTCGAAAAGCCATCATCTAAGTCTAGTGCAGATTTCATTTTTTTGTGCTTCGAGACCTCAGTGATTAGAAGCAGTAAGCAAGTCCCTGTAGTGTAGAAGTGTAGATGGTAGTCATAGCATTCAACTTTCAAAGTTTGAAGAAAATAGAAACGCCGTTTTGCTAGAAAGCAAGCCTGCTTTTTTGCTAATTCGATAGTATAGTTATAGGACGGTATAGCACAGCTGTATGTAGCCTAGTGTACGTTTTAGCGGAAAAGCTGAATGCAAATACAGTCAACCCTCGATTTAACGGACCTCGATTTAACGGACTTCGGATTTTACCGTTCCGTAAGCATAGACTGCTGTACATGTAATTGTTACAAGCGAAAATCAATAGCCGACGAAACGAGAAATCGTGCTACGTTGTCGCAGAGACATAATGATTCCCCCGTTTACTTGCATTGTGACATCACAAGACGTATAAGTCAGCTTGTTCAGCTTGTAACAGAGTGAGGAACACTGCGTTTTCGTTTAACGGACTTTTTCCAACAACGGACTGTCGTTGGTCCGCATTTGTCCGTTAAACCGAGGTTTGACTGTACTGTAATTGCTGATTTTAATAGACAACCTAGGTGAGGTAAAGGAGTGTCAGGCACCCATCTACTTCTAGCAAAAACAGTCAGAAAACAAGAATAAAATTTTGTATAGTAGGCCGATTGTAAAGTATAAGTATGCACTGTTTTTGCTTGTAGTGGAGGGTGCGTGGCACTCCGTTATCTCCCCTTTGAAGATGCTCGGCCATATACGCTCTGGTATCAACTTTTATTACGAGGAGCTAGTCGTGCAAAACTTACGCAGGGAGCGGCACTGAAGCGTAACGGTACGTCGCTTTCGTAAGCTAAAAAGTTGCTGCTATGCAATTGCTATCCCCTCAGACTGGCATTGCTGCCCTAACCCTAACTGTAATGCAAGGTTTTGAAGCAAAAAAAGATGATTACATGCTTCACCTTCGACATTCCCGCATATCATACCACATTTGTACAACCCATCCGCGAATCGAACCCAGTTACCGAGGGTGGAGAGCTAAGCGTACTAACCACTCGACCACCCAGCTTGCAGCATTGCGGAGACAAAATGTCGTATTTAAACTAAATGTATGAGAAAAAGGCAATACAGGGTTACGCTTCAATGCGGCTGCCTACGTGACTTTTGCATGACTAGCTTCTACTACTTTTATTTTGCGTCAATTGGTGGTCAATTCTGACAATTTTGATTGGTGATTGCCATAGTTTTGCGGTAGCAACCAGGTACGTTGCTACGGTAAAACTACTGTACGTAGTTTGGTTTCAGAGCGTATACCAGCCGAGCCAAAAGTTAGGTTGAATAAATAGCGTTGTTCATTGTTTCTTTGATACCTCTACCGGAAGAGCAATAAGGCTGGGCTAACCTATTATTAATTACCATCCCTGGTAGACCTGGTGATAACAACCACTCTTATTCTCTAATTTAGTTGTAGATATGTTCAAAAAATCAAATTTTCATTACACGCACTGTATTACGCCGAAGCGTGAAACGAGTTTGCGGGGCCCATTGCCGCGACATTGCGCCTGGACAACACAGCTCCTTTCGAAGAAAAGTTGCAGCAGTGGCGAGCCGTTGGCAACTCTCCGATTTGACCGATCCAGGATTTGAACCTAAACCTACCGTACCGGAGTCGAGCTCGTTACCGCTCGGCCATCTTGCCGATTTTTGTTGTAGATAATGCGCATAATGCATAACAGAATGCATGAATGTATTTGCTACGACTCTCGAAATCAGCGATTGTTTGCATTCAGCTTTTCCATTCGTACACTAAGCAATACTGCACTAGACCCCTTCTATTGAATTAGTAAAAAAAGCACGCTTGCTTTTTCAGCAAGACGATGCTTTTTTTCTTCAAAACAGACCGAAATGGCGCAACGTTATTACGCGTACGCGATTAGTCCACTCGATAATTATGAATGAACCATGCGTCACAGGTCATTATGACGTCATAGATACCTCGATTGAAAATGTTACTATGTTTACAGCTACTTGAGAAGAAACCAACAAAAGCTCAGTTTTGAAAAAAGTTATAAAAATATCACCGGATCAGCTTTGTAAGGTGTTGCAAGTACTATTAACACGATTCAAAACTCAAAAAACAATGATTTTGAGTTCCCTGTCCCTTTAAAACAACCCTTTGTGCTATTTAGTGATACACGATTGATAAAAACCAAATATTTTGCTATTCCCATAACCCAGCTTCTATAACGGTCGTTTTGATCAACCAGCAATCCCTCAGAATTCTCATTTCTGACCACACTTGCAGCTTCGTCAGGAGAAATGGCATCTGTTGGAAAGTATACTTACGTTGCCAATTAATTTCCGTAAATGAAAAAGTTTCAAATTCCACTCTCCAAAGTTGCATAATTTCTTTCATGTAATAGTTTTGGAGAAAATACAAGTATAGCACTTTTTGGTCAATTTTTACTTCTTGGTGATTAAAAATGCGTTTCAAAGTAGCGGTAAGGCTTTTGGAGGAGTTGGTGGTTATTCCAGAGTTAGGAAAGTAACATTTAAATAAAGAAAGTATCCATCGGCCAGCCTTTCTTGTAATACTGTAGAGTTATAAATGTGCTCAAAGTAATAGTCTTCGAATGCTTTGGCTCGGATTTTGCTGCTGGCAATGTAATTCCTATTCAAATTGCTTAAAAGTAGTGCAATTAAGAAGTCGAGCAATAAAATTGACATAGACTGTTTTGCCATCTGAAGTACTGACACGTTTCTGCGTCATTTAGAAGATTGTTGAAATCATTAAAAATAATTTGCTCTGCTTTTTAACTAGTGACTGAAGACCCAATTTTAAACTTTTGTTTGTGCATTTGTGTCTGATTAATTATTGGATTTCGCAATCTTGTGACGTAAATCAAAATTGTAATTTTTGTGATTACATTTTATTCACCAAGTTGCCTTGGCCAGGAGACAGCGAAGAGACCTTTTGGTCTTCGAGTCAAGCTGCCACCTGCCCACCTGTCTACCACACACGGTGGAGGCTTCACACTGTCCCTTTAATTGCTGAACGTCTAGCAGGAAAGCTGTGAATACCAACTTTTATAGTCTTTGGTTACACCCGACTGGGAATCGAACCCGAGTCTACCGCTTCAGGAGCAGACGCTCTATCCACTCGACCACTGATCGGTTACAAAAGATTATTTGTCATTGTCTAATCGGTGTTTAAGTTAAATTACTGAGTAATTATTGTCCTTTGATAAAAATAAGCTGTTTATTAGTGCATCTTCAAAGGACGTGTTTAGAATCGTTGTGTTAGAAGGTTTCTTTTTGTGGATTACACTGGTGGACATGATTTTTGTTGTTTTAATTTTGAAGACGATTTCGGGATAACTTTGGGGCGCTGATTCCAAATCTGAAAACCGTTTTGCTCTATCACGTCAGGATTTTTCGTAATTTACGATTTAATTGGATAAATTTCTCTAATCATAGATGCATTTCAATACTGTGCTACATTGTCTGCTATTTGTTGGCTATTGTGATGTCACACTGCATCAAAGGGTTGAGCAGTTGTACCCCGGTAGCATCAGCAAACAGTGTTAGAAAAGAGAATAGATAGCCATTACCATACTGTGCCATTACTATGCATGAGTACTTGAACAAAGTCGATTTATTGACCGTTTCAGTATGGGAGTAGAAAATGATCAAAAGTATTAATTGAGTCTGCTAGCAATACTCCCAAACCAGTTACTAATTGGCTACTATACTTTAAACTCTATATGCACCACGTCATTTGTAATGTACATAGACTAACTGCTGGTAGTTGTAGACACGCACAGTAAAAAACTGAGTAAGCTACTTGTCAGATCATACAGTTTTGTGTACATTATACTGCAGTCATTCGCAAAGCTTGCATCAGATAAAATACTTCAGTTCGTGAGGATACTAAAAGTAGACTTCATACTCTTAAAGCAAACCTTTCTGTTTAGGAAAAAGAACAAAATTGCTGGTGGTATAAAGTTAGTTGGAAATTTTAGGCTGCTGTGTGAACAGTACAGTAAATACTATGTCATCACGATCAAGAGGCTGTACGAATGATTCTAATATTTTTTGTTATATTTGTGGAGAATATGTTGTAAAATCTCAACGCCAAAACATCACAAATTGTGTTAAAAATGTTTACTATGCCTACTTTGGAATTAAGCTTGGGGACCAAGATAAAATATGGGCTCCACACAAGGTTTGTCGAAGTTGTGTTGAATCACTGAGACGTTGGAGCAAAGGAAAGCAGAAATCTATGTCATTCGGTGTCCCAATGGTGTGGAAAGAGCCTAAAGGCCACGGCAATGATTGCTATTTTTGTAGCTGTAATGTTTCTGGGTTTAACATGAAGAATAAGCATAACATTCAGTACCCTAATTTATCGTCCGCTATTCGTCCTATTCTTCACCAGCCAGATGTTCCTGTACCAACTCGTCCTCCAGTTTTGATAGACGTTGAAGATTCAACCACCAGTTCTGATTTGTCGTCTTCGAGTGCCAATCAGAATATGAATGCTTTGAAGGTGAAAGACCAAGACTTTTCAGTCAAGAGGAACTAAATGATTTGGTACGAGACCTGGATTTGCC
The DNA here is from genome assembly GCA_963965965.1 of Trididemnum nubilum. Taxonomy (NCBI): domain Eukaryota; kingdom Metazoa; phylum Chordata; class Ascidiacea; order Aplousobranchia; family Didemnidae; genus Trididemnum; species Trididemnum nubilum. The sequence continues at coordinate 17,434,233 of OZ014471.1, read as the reverse complement.
CAAAGTTTCTGCTGTTCTTCTTGGTTTTAGGCTAAAATCTCGGAATATGTTGGATTCTGAGGTCACATTCTCTTGGTACAAGCATCGTGAAAAAGAATATCTTCCATTTTTCACCAAAGAAGATGATCTGGTTTATTGTGTTGATATCAAAGGTCTTATTGAAAAATTAGGCACTACTTATGAACCAAGCGACTGGCGCTTGTTTATTGATTCATCTAAACGAAGCCTAAAAGCAGTGTTGCTCCATAACGGAAACACTTTTGCATCCATACCTCTAGCTCATTCCATTCATATGAAAGAATCCTACGAAAATATGGAAATTTGGTTGAGCAAATGGAAGTATCACGATCATGCATGGAAAGTATGTGTTGATACAAAAGTATTAAATAAGCTTGATATACCAAGTTTCCTTGTTTGTTATGCGAATGGGATAGCAAAGATAAAAAGAATCACTGGGTCAAACGTGAATAGCCAACAAGGGTATCAAGAACACTTGATCAAAAGAATATAACAAATCCTGCCCTTGTAGAATCTTCCAAAGTAATACTCCCACCTCTGCATATCAAATTGGGCCTAATGAAACAGTGTGTTAAAGCCCTGGATAAACAAGGCCTATGCTTCAAATACATATCTGAAAAGTTTCCCCATTTGAGTGCAGAAAAAGTCAAAGAAGGTGTCTTTATTGGTCCACAAATCAGGATGTTGATTAATGATGAACTCTTCATAACAAAGATGAACGATACGAAGAAAAACGCATGGCAGTCGTTTAAAGATGTCGTGTCTAATTTTCTTGGTAACAAAAAGAGTCCAAATTACCAAACGATTGTGGAACAAATGCTAACCAATTTCCAAACACTAGGTTGCCGAATGAGTGTTTAAGTCCATTATTTGCATTCCCATCTTGATTTTTTTTCCTGCAAATTTAGGCCACATGAGCGAGGAACAAGGTGAGCTATTTCACCAGGACATTAAAACAATGGAAACACGGTACCAGGGACGATGGGATTGCCGATGATATCTGACTATTGTTGGTCACTGAAACGAGATTGCCTAGTACACAATGAACTTGGATGCAAAGCAAGAAAAAGAAAATTTGTGGCTTGTGACAAAGATGTGTAACTTTCTTGATGATGATGCCAATGCTGAACAAGCAAGCTGCATGTCCGTGTACTCGTATTTATGTTAAATATTGCTATTTTACCTTAAAAGTGTTTTCATACTTTGTGAAAAATCCTTACGTGATAGAAAAATTCTAACTACAGATTCGGAATCAGCACCATCAAATTATCCAGAAACACCTATTGCTATCCAAACAACATAAAATTTTTTAAAAAATGTCCACCAGTGTTATTTGTTTTTCGAGACGACTGTAGATTGGCAGCTACCAACCTTCATTTGTTAATTTTCAACTATTTAAATGTGCTTGGAGTCTGAGAGCTGAGTAGTGACAAAAATGAGTCAAGTGAACATTGTCAGTTTTTGGTGAAATGTGTTAAAAGTTGCTTAACTTGGGTAAATTATGTTTTGCGATCCCTTCTCCTCCATCCTTGTTTATGGATTAGACTATTTGACTGTGAGGGAACAGTCTTGTTGATTGGAAGAAAGGTCCTGAATTGGTCTTTACATCGTATTTGAGACTACTTCATTTTTTCTGTACTTTTCTTCAGAGGTGGAGTCGAGGACTCACGGCTTGAAGCCAAGACCAAGGCCAAGGACACAAAAAAATCCAAGGCCAAGGACAGCCCTTCTGAGGACAGACCCTCTCGAGGCGAAGGACAGGAATGCTTGAGGGCCAAGGCACAAGCGCAAGTGCTCTCCAAGGTCTTCACAAAAATTTTTCAGGCGATCTCCTCCAAAAAAGCCTTCACTAAATTTTGCAGGCAATCTCCAGAAAAAAGCAATTCAAAAATGGTGCTGTGCTTGAGCCGAGGCCAAAGACTTGACCTTTAAGGCCAAGACCAAGCACTACAAAATGTGTCCTCGAGGACTCCACCTCTGCTTTTGTTTATTCAATATAATAATAAATTTTATAAAAAATCGGTAAATCAAAGCGCTCAGTTGTCAGAAGGAGAAAGGGATTGAGGCCTCGAGGCCGAGGCCAAGAGCTTGACCTTCAAGGTCAAGACCATCAAGCACTTCAAAATGTGTCCTCGAGGACTCCACCTCTGCGTTTCATTATTCAATATAATTAAATTTTATAAAAAATCAGTAAATCAAGTGCTCAGTTGTCAGAAGGAGAAAGGGATTGGGAAAGTTTGACATAGCTCTTCTACACGTTATTGAATTTGGCTATAACACTTTGCATCATCGCTGTGCAAAAAACACAAAACGGTTCTGATTGGCAAGTCTTAGCCGATCTTTAAATTTAAGAATTAAGCTTTAACTAGAAACGGTTTGGCAAACTAAAACATATGGGAAGACCTGGTTACAAAAACTTTATCGTTCGCGACAAAGATGATACCAGCAAAAAAATGATTCCAATTTGGAAACACTTCCATTATGGCCAGTACGATACTTTCTTCCCGGTCAGTTATAATTATAATATTTTTTGGCATGTTCCAAAATATTTGAATATTACTTTTTCAGAGTGCGTAAAAGGTGGTATGACATTCTTTGTCTTTGTTTTGATGCAGTAAAAGTGCAAGTCGTATAATTTTTTTTTTTTTCAACGCACCAGGACCCAACAGCAGTACGCTGAAAAAACAGTCGCTAAGATTGAACGTGGTGTCGTACAAAAGAGTAATAAATTTTGTTTTTTCTTTTAATGATGTTAGTTCTTGCCGCAATGAGTCTAGACCGAAAACAAGTTTAATATCAAGCAAGGAAAAAGAATGTAGTTTAAAACATATTTCGGGAAGCAATTTACAATTTCATACACCGAATAAAGGTGGTCTCCAGAAATTCGGGTTTTGCGCTTCTCTTTTTTCATTTTATTTTGCACTTGCTCAACATTTTTAGGCAAAGCCAAAAGTACATAGGCGGATGAGCACGGAGTTAAAGCCAAATTGCGGTAACCAGCTTTGGAGGATGCTGTTGGTTAACCATACTTTTCAAAGTTGAAGGGAAAGTTCTTGTATAATTTCGTTCCAAGTGATTTTTCCGGTTCCATGCGGCATTGGAGTTTTTTTGCTGTGGCCACCCACTTAATGAACTACGTTAAAAAAAGAGTCATGCTGTTGCCCTGCTCCGTGGTTGACTAAACTCTTCTGCAAAAACCATGTCCAAATCTTAAGCTATAATAGCGTATGTGCATTTGTGGCAAACTGAATGAAACCCAATGGCAACCTACTGAGTGTGTGGAGAATTCGATGCTGAGTCATGCGACAATGTTGAAACTATGGCACAAAAGGAATAGAGGGTCAAAATCGCTTGGCCATGGTTTTTCGACAATACATGACATCATTGTTGACAGAGCAACGGCTTGTGCCACCATGGCAACCCACTGGGTTTTTGGAGAATTCGATGCTGAGTTATATGGAGATGTCAAAAGTATTGCACGAAGGGAAATAGGGGGTCAAAATCTTTTGTCCATTTTTTGTCCATTAGTCCACGTTTTACCCTGTGCCCCTTTGAGCAACTCCAAACTCCGTATTTCACTTGCTGCAAAAATTTCAATGCAGTTAATAGCAAGATTACAATGCTCTGTTACAGTAGTACTTTTGTTTCAATCAACCACCAATTAGCTACTTTTTGTCAAATGTGGAAAGAGAGTTTGTTGATTGTTTGACATATTTAAATTAAACGGGGAAGCATCCAGCAAGAATTTTGTGCAAAAAAATGAAGATTAATCTAAAATATATGTTATACAAATTTCAGCTTCAATTTTTTGTTTTTGAGGTACTTTATTTCAAGGTTTATGAAAAAAGTTTATAGTTGGTATTATAATACTAACTTATAAATTTTGTAATTTCGATCTCCCCTACTATGTTGCCAGTTGAAATTTCATCTTTTCTAAAATAACGTTTATAATCTTTTTCCCAATTGGTTTCAAAACAGTTGAAAGTAGGCCTACTTGAATGCAAGGCTTTGCCATGAACTAGTTCAAGAACAAAAATACTTTTTCAAGTTAGCTAGTATAATCTAATTCTTAGGAAATCAGTTTTTAACTGACAACACTCTTGTGGAAATCTCTTAAAAAGGCATTCAGCTCCGATATTTTTTTTGTTTGATTTTCTATCAAAAATTTTTGACAGATCTGAAGACCAACTTCTACAAATTTGAGTTTTCTACGAACTTCCGTTCTGAAATATAACAGATTAAATTTCACCTCAGAAATTTTGCCAGGGTTGTCAGTGAAAAATTTTCTTAAAGATACTGCATGCTTTTGATTCTCAATGAATATTTTGCAGCAGAGTTACTGCCAGAGGTGGAGTCCTCGAGAACATTTTGAAGTCCTTGGCCACGAAGCCCTCAAGTCCTTGGCCTTGGCCTCGAAGCCTTAGGTCCTCGAAAATTGCCCTGCCTCGGCTCGAGAACAGCACTATTTTTGAACCGTTGAAATTTTGTTGGAAAACGCCAGAAACCTTGCGGAAAATTTGTAAATACCTTTTTTATTTTGCGCAATTGGAGCATAGGCTTAGCCAAGCGGGCCTCCCCCCCAATTGAAATTTCACCAATGACAAAAATTTGACAAAAAAGCCTATAGTTTCTTCAGTTTCAGTTTCTTTTTAGTGTTTTTCGTTTACACTAGTAGCGAACAACAATATTGAAGACCAGGGGCCACGTGACCCCCTCAAATCAATTTTTGCCAGCTAATTTGAACGTAAACCTGGAAGAAATGGATAGTTTTTGTCCTAAAAGTTGCTATTTCAGAATCACATCTTGCCTTTTTATGAACGTAATGCATTAACCAAGGCCGGGTTTTACCACAATATGGCGCAGTACCAGCTAAGGGACCTGCGTTCAAATCTTATTAAGACTTTTTATGGTCTTCACCTACATTTAGCAGAAAGATGTTGCGAAAATCTCCAAAGTGCCAGGGGGCTAGCGCGATGGAAATCCGGATCGGCAATAACATGGCCAGTAGCGTAGCCGTGGGCGGGGGGCTATAGCCCCCCCCCATTGGCCTGTCAACCAAAATGCAGAATAAGAAAAACACCACGTTTTTAGCTCTTCTGAGACTGTCTTATGCGCTGGAATTGACTAAAAAGTGATTTACAGCATTTTTTGAAACATATATTCAGAGGGGGGAAAAATTCGTCAAAAATTAAAGTCAACCAATCAATAAAAACTTTAAAAAATGCCCAAAAATAAGCAATCAAATTTGATCGCTAGTGTAAAAACACCAAACATAGGTTTTATCAACAAATAGGCCTATATTATAAACTCAGGAATAAAGGGGGGGGGGACTACTCAGTGTTAGTTAATTGCCAATCACTTCTTTCAAATATCTTTCCATTAGCCCCCCCCCCCGATTATTTTTCTTTATAAAATGCAGACAAAATAGATTACTCCGTGTGAGTTTTATTGAATAATAGGATTTTATGATTTACTTGCATGTAAACAAGAGAACTGCAATGTTATCATTAGCCACTTCCCACATAGCCCGATAATGCAACCAGTTGAATCATGCTGCGCAGGCAATTTCTATGCCACGTTTTCAAAGCATTATTTTTTATTAAAATAGCTCTAAAATTAAGTTATTTTTGCAAAAAAATGCAAAATTTGCGAGCGCTGGGGGCTCCGCCCCCAAATCCCCGTGCCTCCGGCGGCTGGGGGCTTTGCCCCCAGACCCTCAAAACATCCCCCCATTGCAAATTTCTGGCTACGCGCCTGACACATGGTTAGTAAGCGAAACTACCCATCTATTGTACTATTTTTTAATAACAATTCATAAATTCACCTCCACCTCGCCAGTTTTTACGCTCAAAATACTTTCAAAAAAAATTAGCCATGGAAAATGCTGATTGAACTTATCGTTGAACTTCAGTGGAGGGAGCCTGGGCCCCCTGGCCCAACATGCACTTCTATAACTGGTTATTTTCATGACAAAACGAAAATCACTAAGGAAAATCTTCAAGTGGGTTTTCATTTACTGCTAAAATGTTGCACGAGTCAATGCACCTTACTTCCCCCTACCTGGACCAAATCACGTACAATTAAACTTTAACACCAAAACTCAAGATGTTAAAGGTGTTTTGGACTTAAATTGCAACTAGAAGGAGGGTTAAACAATTTAATTTTTTTAATTGGTTTTCAAATGTCAAAAATCTAGTGCTTTCAAATGGTTCTAAACATGTGCGAAGTGTAATTCAATGGCATTAAAAATGCTTTTATTTCCAAAAAATTACAAAAAATCGCCCATCAACTGGGGGCTTCGTCCCCAGACCCCCGTCTGTGATACGTTTTAGTTACACTGGTTTTCTCAAAACGTCTCCAAAGTCACGTATTTGCACTTTTCAACTACATTAGTTGAGGCCCTCTCCCTTTGCAAAATCCTGGTTAGGTGAAAAACAGGCAAATTTTTGGTGACGTCATTGCATGTAATTTGTGGTTTAAGCCTCCTCAATCAAAAATTCTGGCTACGCCTATAAATTGGAGATTGCCTGAAAAACTTTTTTGAAGACCTTTTTTTTGGAAAACCTTGCGGCTGTGTCCTTGGTCCTTGGCCTTGGCCTCGAGCATTCCTGTCCTTGGCCTCGAGAGGGTCTGTCCTCGGAAAGGCTATCCTTGGCCTTGGCCTCGGACTTTTTTTGTGTCCTTGGCCTCGAGCCTTGTGTCCTCGACTCCACCTCTGGTTACTGCAAAACAAAGTAAAGGTTAATAATGAACTGTAAAATAAGCTGCTTTTCTGTAAATGTAAACCATCTTTCTAAAGTTAATCTCTTCTGTCACAATACTGAGAAAATGGCAACTCTGAAGTAAAAAGAAAACAGCTAATTTGGAACTGCATTAGTGCATTATTTTAAAAACTTGATGGCGTAAAAAGTTCAAATTTGCTGAAAATGCATTTTAGGCTTATCCCAACATTTTGGTCACCAGTAAAAATTTTAACCAGAGTGCTTTTTAAAGTTTGAAACGAAATATCTCAGAAATGAAACGATAGATTGCTGAAAGGTAAAATTTGGGGACGGTATAAGTTTTATATCGGTTTTATTGAAGAAATGAGAACTACTTGAGGTAGTAAAGAGGTGCCCCCGAACCTTTTTCCACAATTATTTCCTTATTTGCGAAAATACGATTTAATTCGTTTGACTCCGTACCGTTGTGAGGCGGGTCAAAAAGGAACGCGCTCCGTTGCGTTTAACCGCTCGACTGCGCAGCTTTGATGCTGCGTGATGTAATATTAGGCTTATACTTCCACACATTTCTTGTTTACTGCTAGTCCGTTGCTTCGATTCGTGACGTCTTTGATTGGAGCAGTCGCGTGACTGCGAAAATTGGCAACTTTGCGTTTCGCAATTTTGTGACATCAGAAAAGGCTGATGATTTTGTAAAATTTCTCTCAGACTTGATAGGTTATTGCCAATTATAGCAGCTCTAAAACATAGCCGCCTGGCCTATCAGACCGATTCTTTCCAATTCTTTTTCACTAAGCTAATTAAGTAATGGTACAACAAGCACTAAAATAACAGAATATATACTGTATGGTGGAGGCTAATCTCAGATCTGTAATCAGAAACTAGCGCAATAAAACAGTATCGGTAATGTCGGCCTAACCCAATACTTGTATCTTATCAATTGGTGTAGCAGTGAGTACTGAGCAGCCTATAAGCAAATCTGAAAACTTGGCTACTGCTACTGGTACTTTTAAACGTAGGCTACCAGTACTGATCTATAGTACGCCTTTTGTGATGTCAAAAAATTGCGAAATGCAGAGTTGCCAATGGTACGGAGTCAAACGGATTAAGTTGTATTTTTGCGAATAAGGGTAATTTTGGAAAAAAAATTGGGGCACTTTTTTACTACCTCAAGTAGTTCTCATTTCTTCATTAAAACCAATTTCGAGCAGTATCTATTTAAGCAGGCAGATCGTTTTTGTGCTTTTACGTTCATTTTATTCTTTATCCTCTTGTCACGCATTAGCACTAAACAATAGCGCCGCTGTGTTTTGGACAAACCTGCACCCTCAAAGAAGTTGATCATTTTCCAAGTTTTCGAATGACGCTTGATATCTTCCAAAATAAATTTGTTGCTAGTTCGAAAAACCCTCTTGCAGAAAACTATCCCAAAGCGGTTAATCTCTTGTCTTATCCTTCAAGGACGCAAAAACATTGCAAGGTGGTTAGATCATTGTCATTAGACTATTTCAGCGATGCAAGGCATCCAGAAAAGATAGACAGACAGACAGATAGACAGACAGACAGACCGACAGACAAAAACAATTTATTTGCCGCGTTGAATAAATGATAACATCAAAAATGACGCATAAAACAATCTTAAGAGGAGACTGCAAAATGACCAATATATAGAAACTTATGCTATGGTTTTGGAAAAACACGAATATTCGTGTTTCGGAAGTCATTCGGGTTTTAAATTTTTATTCGGAATAGAGTTTAACGAAAATTTTTGAAAGTTTAAAAGAATTTTTCCTCGTAAAATTATGACTTTATTTTCTTCAAGACCGACATTTCCTTGAAAAAAATGTATCAACTAAAAAAATCTTCGTATTCAGATATTCATTATTTAGTTTCCAAAACAAACTTGTAGCTTCAAAAATCTTAGTAAAAAGTTCTTGAATGAATTCCGAAAACAAATCATCGTTTTAGTGTTTGTAAAAGCAATTTGCTTTACTTTTGCGTTCAAATACAAATAAAAAACGTCATTGAATTATGTAACAATCATTAAAAAATTGACTGTTTTAATAAACAACAGATAATTGCCACCTCTTCTGCTTTGGTTAAAATGGTTGAATTAAACTTGGGGGTTTCAAATTTTTTGTCAAAACGAATCGCAGATTTGACTCAAGAAGTGAATTTTCTAAGCTTAAAGCGAATTTACACAGTATTCGTTATTTGTCCGTTTTTAAAGTTTTTGCTTCTTGAAAAAGTATGCGTTTTTTTCCCTCATTTTTATAAGTCCATTTCCGTGCTACGTAAACTGCTGCATATTGATAAAAATTTTGTTCCAAAAGCGATGTTTCAAAACTGAGATGTTACCCTTTACAAAAAAATGTTTTCGGAAAACTTCTGTCCAGCATGTGACAGTCTAGTTTGTAGTGTGGATATGAACAATTGGACATACAAAAATACGGACGAAAAAAACATACTTTTTTATGGAAAAAAAAAAACGTACAAACGCGAACGAAAAGCGAATACTGTGTAAATCCACCTACAAGTTATCAAAATTATGACTATCTACCATCTTCGCTTTCCACCTGCAAGACGAAAGGCATGGAGGATCAAACATGGAAGTGAATTGCTGATTTCATCGATTGTACTCAGATGGCAATTCATTTTCAGCAGAAAAAATTAAACGAAATTAGTTCGATTTGAAGAAATTCATTAGTAAAAAAGACGGCGACTTTCACAATAAAGAACAATCAAAGACGGGCGGTGGTCTGTGCAAAGCGGTAAATTCTGCAGACTCTTGATTAGTTTCTCCCATTAATAAACGATAGGGTTTTCGTCATTCCAAAATTTTTCTTCTCATTCATAAATTCACTCAACAAAGCCATGATAAAGCAAACTATAATGTATAGCATGCTCTTTTTCCCCTATTAGGGCTACCTACCAACAACCTGCAAAACAAGTGTAATTGCCAGCAAACACATCTTCGGAAAAGTTTTTAAGTGGTCTAGACTCTAGAGCATTCGTAAATTTATCCGAAGATTCGGGCTAATTCACGAACATTTTTTGCCATTTCCAGTTTTTTTGCGGAAGAAAAAAAATCTAAGTACTAACAAAAAATGTTAGTAACGAACAAAACATCTTTGGTCGAACAAAAATTCAAAATCTTTGTAAAAATCTCCGAATAAAAAAATCTTCGGCCGAACAAAAAAATTTTTGGCCGAAGATATTTTTGTTCGTAAAATATTTACGAATATTCGGAAAAATGAAAATCTTTCAAACTAAGATTCGGAAGTTTATTCGTAACAAAGGCCATAGTATACCAATTTCACGAAGCACAAACGTTCGTGTTTTTCCGAAGGCAATACTACGAGGCCCCTGGTGTTCTAGTCAAGCAGCCACACAGAAATTGCAATTGCGAGATATTATGCATAACGATGCTATAAAAAACAGTGACGTCATCAATGACTTTTGCCCAATGGGACTTATTAGTGATTAACACGGCGTAACCAGTCTAGGTAAAGGGGACTAAAGTCCGAAGCCTTAATGAGAAATTTTAGAAACCGGGCAGATCCAAAACGAATAAGAGTACCGCTACTTTTCAATCAAATAGCTAATTAACCCCTTGGTGTTACGGTGCAGACCAAAGAAAAGGTTTTCATTCAAATTAAACCTGTTTTTCTTTCAAATGTGTTTCACAAAATTTTACGATATTTGCTTACTTCAAATTGAGGTTTAACTTGCATGGGCCCTAAAAAAAAAACGATTCTGGGTATTCCATCCCACGTATTTTGCTCCCCCTTCTCAACACCCCCCCCTTTTCACCAAGTCACTTAAAAAATTTACCCGACTCCTCAATAGCAAAGATTTGATTATAAAATTGTGTTGTAAATCAATTCAAATCAGAGTTGGTCAAGCGGTCATAGCACAATGCCCCCCCTAAATACGCCCCTGCCAACAACTCGCCACCGCTGCAACATTTTGAAAAGGGCCGTGTTGCCCGGACGCAATGACGCGGAGATGGATCCCTCAAACTTGTTGCGAGCTTCGGCGTAATACAGCGGGTATTATAAAAGATTTGATTTGAAATTGTGTTGTTCTGCATACTTGTTGCACCATAGTCACTGTAATATTTAGTGACTCTGGTTGCACTAAGGCTCGTTTCACATTAGCGACAGCCGTCGGGCGTCTTAAAATTTTTGCAGTCGTACGACCAAAAAGTGCCCCTTTCACACTGGCGACCAATTTCATACGACTGCAGGCCCACAAACGTAAAAATCACCACAATCAAATTATTAATAGTATAGACTGAAGGATCTCAACTTTTTATGGCTTGTGCTTCCCTTCACATAATCCCTGCCTTCCACAAATTGCTTGTGCCATTTAAAAACTACTGTTCTGGATATGAAAGAATCTCCATAAACATCACGTAACATCAAAGTTTCTGTCGCAGTTTTTCCAAGTTTGATACACAAATTAATATTGATTCTTTGCTCAATCGTCATTTTGCAGTTGAACTCCTACCGCCACAAAAACTCATTCAGATATCGCACAACAATTTTTTTCAGCAAGTAATCAATCACATTCACCTATTGCTAAGCAAAAGCAAACATAATTGCGATGTTGCATCAAAACAGATGTCAGGTCACACTGTGAAAGTGTTGACTCTCGATGATTAATCATGTTGCCCAATCTTTGACGTCAGTCCCGTTTCTTTTTAGCCACACCTCGTAGACCAATGGTTGTCATCCTTTAATGGCTTGTGCTCCCCTTCCATAAACTTGCAACGTCAGTGACCCCCAGCTCGACGGTTTTGGGGGGCTTATCGAAAGACGGGATTCTTTCGATTTTATTCGATTTCTTCGAACCATTCATCTCAATGGGAGAGCGCTTTTATTCGAGAAGTATACTATAGAGGAGAAAAACAAAAAATTCAGGGGCCCTCTGGTTAAACTGCCGTAATCCCCGAATGAGAACTCCTGGTATGGACTGTACCTCTAGTAAGCTAGACGAAACATAAAACTTCTGTAGTCTGCACTGCTTGCAGTCGAATGAAATTTGTGGTGTAGTACTAGTGTGAAAAAAGCCATTCTTTTGCGTTCAATTAAGTGATGCGGTCGGACGCAGAGTGATACGGTCAAAATTTGTGTCGCGCGACCAAAAGTCCGACTACGACCAAGTGTGAAAGGCGCCATGCAAATCAATGCAATCATCTGGTCTGACATTTACTGTCGTACCAAATTGATCATCAGTGTGAAACGGGCGTAAAGTTTCCACCAGGAGATAAAACAATTACGTCGGCCTTGAATTATAAGTATAGCTGAGTAGTTGACGCTGAGTTGTAATTTGGGTTCGGGCTTTAGATTGACATGGTGTCGGACTAAAGTCAGGCCTAATACGCATCTAGTGTTTCAGATGCTACAAAAACAAAATAAAAATAACTTAGCAAAATGAATGAAGACTCGATTTAAAAGGATATTTAACCATATTTTTGAAAACCGTAGAAAAAGTCTTTCAAAAACAAGTTTACAAACTGTCTAACATGACCTCATTGCAATTCTTGCAACTCATTAGGCTGAGAAGAAAAAAATTCATGTTCTCCTCTTGAAATCCAAATTTCGGCCATCTTATTTCAAGCAGATAAATCAGTTTTACTAATTTCTCTTATTTCGATTCTTGCTAAGTTCCGAGTTTTTTGGAGCTAAATGAGTGCTGAAAGCAGTAGCGTAGCCAGGGGGGGCGGGGGGGGGGGCTCGAGCTCCCCCCATTGGCTTGTGAAGTATGCAAAATCGCATGTTTTTTGTGCTTTTGAGGCCGATTTTCTGTGAAAAATTGAAAATAGCCCCCCCCATGCGAAAAGAGCCCCCCCTGAAACGTTTGAACTTGCGAAATTTTGGAAGAAAAATCGCCTTGAATTTTGGCGAAGACCTTTTTTTTTTTTTTTTTTTTTTTTTTTTGGAGATCACTTGATTTTGGAGATCACCTAATTTTTGGCGGAAAAAACGTTTGAATTTTCGATCTTTTCGAGACATTTCGTCTCAAATTTTAACAAACCGTTTGAAACTGATTTAAGGTCAATGAAAATTCGAGTCAAGGTCGTTTGCACACTTCTCACTCTTTCAAAATAGCCCCCCCCTTTTCCAAATCCTGGCTACGCGCCTGGCTGAAAGTATAGGTAAATGAATCAATGGACCAACCTGCAGTTTGACTTCAAAGAGGTTAGATGTTTTCCAGAGCGTTTTTGCCGCCAAGAGCTAGCAAAGTATTCGGAACCAAGATATGGTTTCTGGTTTTAGTGCTTCGAGCGAAGTAGCTTATAGCCTATCGTAGCTATTACGTTCTATAGATAGTCTATCAGAAGAAATGATTGCATGTTAAAGACAAAAACGTCGCAGATGATCTATATCTAAGGCTATAATTCCAGTTTTATGCAATTATTGTACAATTAGTTTAGGCCTACTGGTCAGAAGACCGGTTAGTTTTTTACGTAATTACGCAATTTCAAGCTTCAATGCAAAAGCATTTTAGTTAAATTTTTTTGCATACAGTAGGTTTGCTACGGTTATCAGCAGGTACCTACGAGGCCATTGCCTCGACAGGTGCAGCTATAGCCAGTCATTTGGAACATTTTTTGCGCACTTTCGTTCAGCTTGATCATAGACTATTTAGTCAGAGGTGGAGTCAAGGACACAAGGCTCGAGGCGAAGGCTAAGGATAGCCCTTCCGTGGACAGACCCTCTCGAGGCCAAGGACCAAGGACACAGGCGCGAGTGTTCTCAAAAAAAAGGTCTTCAAAAAAAATTTTGCTAGTGCTAGAGTTACGCAGCAGTGGCTGTTATGTTCAAGCCAATGCCAATGATCTAGCAGCGTTGGTCAGTGGTGTTGATTTGCTATGGATCAGAGGTATGACCCAGAAAGCTATAAATATTGGTGCAAACTGGGCTTTGGATCAAGAGCTAATATTTAGCAGCAAGAAAATCGATATAATACTGTTCACTCACAAACGGAATCCAGATTTGGGTTCCTTGTCAATGAATGGTACAAAACTTAAACTTTCCAAGGAAGCAAGGCTGTTAGGTGTTACTCTGGACAGCAAGCTAACTTGGAAACTATATATTACCCGAATTACCCGCAAAGCAGCTACAGCATTAATGCAATGTAGACAAATTGTGGGTAAAACATGGTAACAAAACCATTTATGATGAAATGGATATACACAACTATGATACGTCCAATTATGTCGTATGCATGAGTGTGATGGGCTGGCGGTCTCAACAAAAAGCATTTAGTGAGGAAACAAACAAAGGCGCAGAGACTTGCTTGCCTGATGATTTCATCAGCTTTTCCTGGCAACCCTACTGGTGCTCTGGAAATATTGCTCAACATAACTCCCATTGAGGAATGCTTATTGGCCAAGTAGTGTGAGAATCATACAGAATCACTGTTTGTGGGCTCTGGCAAGTCAACCCAATTGTTTTTTTTGGGAAAACAAAAAGGCATGTTGATGTTTGCAATGAGGCAAGAAGATTCTTACCTCTGCTGCAAATGCGAACTGACCGAATAAAGAAAACAAAGGTATTCGACAGAAATTTCTAAATGTCAAATTATGGATAAAAAGAATGCTATCAGATCTGAAAGCGTTCTAAATCAAAATGCTGTCAAGGTTTACACCGATGGCTCGAAACTAGATGGGAGAGTAGGTGCGGGCTTTTCTGCAGAATACCCAAACAACTCCCCAAAACAAGAATTTTTCCACCTTGGAATTTACAGTACTGTGTTCCAGACAAAAGTCTTAGCTATTTCAGAAGAGGTAAAGAACCTTCTTTTGGAAAAAATGCACGATTAAAGTATTGTTGTGCTGGTTGATAGTCAAGCAGCTATCAAAGCACTCATAAAGTGCACTGTAACATTAATTACAGTGCTCAATTGCATTAGAAACTTAAATCAGTTGGGTAAAAAAACCACGTTAGTATTGCTTGGATTTCTGGACTTGCAGGGGTACATGGTAACGAAGTGGCAGATTATGTAGCCAAATCAGGCGCGTCGCCAGCGGGGGAGCAGGGGGGCGTTGCCCTTCCAATTTTTGTGTTTGCCCCCCTCGATTTATTTCTTGCCCCCGAATATGTTTTCTTGAAAGTGAGCATCGGATTTGATATCTGCCAGAAAAAGCAGAAAAAGCCTTTTGTTTGGAGATCACCTGTTTTCGACCGGAAAGACCTTTTTTTTTTATTTTGGAGATCTCCTGTTTTCGGCCGGAAAGACCTTTTTTTTTTGGAGATCACCTGATTTTCACTGAACATTCGCCTAAATCCAATTCAGAAATAATGAAACTTTGGGTCAAGTTCAACGCTGCTTTTCAGCTTTGCCCCCCTGATTTCAGCTTTGCCCCCCTGATTTCAGCTTTGCCCCCTGATTTCAGCTTTGCCCCCCCGATCTCGCTAAGCTGGCGACGCCCCTGAGCCAAATGAGAATCAATTCAAAAATGCATGGTCCTGAACCTTTTACTACAGTCCCGTATGCCAGCTGTGTTTGCACGGTTAAGGACTGGTCCACAGATAGATGGAAATGTATGTGGAATGAACAAAAGGACTGCTTGAGAATGAAGGAGTCTGTAGGTTGGACGTCTTCTCGACTAACACTACGTCTCCTGAACCTTAAGAGGCCTCAATTAAATAGAGTAGTGCAAGATTTAAGTGGGCACTGCAATCTACAGCGACGCAAGAAAACAACTCGTCGTTGAGAGTCTTCTTTGTGTCCAAAATGTAGCCTCGAGGATGAAACACCATGTCATCAAGTACGCAATTGCAAGCTTTACCAAGATATTCATCCACTGTTCACAATGTGGTAACAAAATGTAACAATAATAAACTGGCCACGTACTTAAAGGAAGCTGGAAGGCTTTCTGAGTTCGACCAGTAACCAACCAAAACAACAATAATGTAGCAGCTGCAGTTGTAGTGGGCCCAAATGAAGCCTACGCAATGTCCAGGTGGACTTTACACAACGGTAGCAGATTCGCTTGCTGCGCTGCCCATTAATAATTAATAATAATAAGAGAATTTTTCAGGCAATCTCCAATTGCGGAAAACAAAAGGTCTTTGCAAGTTTTCCGATGGGTTTGTGGCGTTTTCCAACAAGACTTCAACGGTACAGAAAATAGTGCTGTTCTCGAGCCGAGTACAGGGTAATTTTCGAGGACTTGAGGCTTCGAGGCCAAGGACTTGACCTTCGAGGCCAAGGCCAAGAACTTCAAAATGTGTCCTCAAGGACGTCCTCGAGGCCAAGGACGTCCTCGAGGATTCCATCTCTGTATTTAGTAGACTAGAAACAGAAGCGCGATAAAAACAGAACAGAATTGAAGAAGAAAAGTTTCTCTTGTTGCGAAGGTTTTTTTTGCGGTCACGTGTATTTAATTGATTGGATTAGACGCATAGGAGTAGCCAGGGGGCCCGGAACCCCCCAATTGAAATGCTACTAATTATAAAAATGTCGCAAAACGACTATTTCTTCTTCAGTTTCAGTTTTTTTTTAGCATCTTTGCGTACAACAGTACACGTGTGCAACAGTAATTAACAACAATATTGATCCAGGGGGCCCGGGCCCCCTCAATTTAACTTTTACCAACCAATTCTAATGGGCCCCCTACAATAATGTTTTAAGGGACCCCAATTTACATGGGACCCCTACAATAATATTGATCCAGGGGGCCCGGGCCCCTTCAATTTAATTTTTACCAATCAATGCAAATAGCCTCTCTACAATAATAGTTAAATGGGCCCCCTACAACAATGTTCAAATGGGCCCCCTACAATAGTATTGATCCAGGGAGGCCGGGCCATTCCAATTTAATATTTACCAACCAATTTAAATGGGTTTCCTTCAATAATATCTAAACGAACCCCAATTCAAATAGGCCCCCAACAATAATATTGATCCAGGGGGCCGGGACCCATCAATTAAACTTTTTTAACCAGTTTAAGTGGGCCCCTACAATAATATTTAAATGGTTCTCAATTTAAATGCCCCCTAACAATAATATTGATCCAGGGAGCCCGGTACCCCTCAATTTAATGTTTGCCAATTAATTTTAACGTATAACCTGAGTGAAATTAAGGGTTTTTATTCTAAAATTTGCTAACTCAGGCCCTCACGTAAACTTTTTATTAACGTAAAGCAATAACCAAGAACGGACTTAACATATGGCGCTGTGCCAGGGCCCAGTAGCCCCGCGCTCATGTAAGACTTATTTGGGCTTCACTTGAATGTGGCAGAAAAATATAGCAAAAACCCCAAAGTATGAGTGCACAAGGTGCTTAAGAAGCATCTTAACTCGACGCACTCGAGCAATATGGTCGACGCCAAAACTTGGAAATAGTAGACATTCCAGTTACCTCGAATGAAGATACCAATGCAATTGTGCAAGAAATTGCTGAATTATTGCAGGTAACAATTTCTTCTAAAGATATTTCTACTTCCCATCGCCTTCACACTAAGAGCAAGTCTAACCCTCCCCCTAAAATTTTCCGCTTTGTTAATCGCGACGTTAGAAATAGGATTTATAATAACCGCAAAAATGCTCGCAATGCTGATTTCACAAAGCTTTCAATCAAAGGTGTGGAAAAAATTTTTATCAATAGAAATTTAACTTATCTTAAAAAGAAACTATTTTGGAAGTCTAAACAAAAAGCAAAGGAAGCTGGATTTAAGTTTTTTTGGACCAAGAACGGTAATGTCTACGTAAGAAAATTAGAAGACGATAAGCCCATTCTAATCAAGAATGAACAAGATCTGGACCTTGTTAAATGATTTTCATCTTAACTATAACCTATGACTTTTTTATGGTTATTCTGCATTGGTAGCCTTCAATTCTGATAGTACTGCTGCTGATGGCGTTTTTGACTTTTCAGATATCTTGAATGCCTGTGTAAGCTCGTTAACCCATAACTTTTATCCCTGTAAATGCTATGAAATGGATAGTCTTTCTTCCTTGTCATTTAATTCTAATTCGATTAGCATAATTCACATTAACATTCGTTCTCTACAAAAAAAATTTGATTCTTTGCAAGAATTTTTGTGTTTGCTTCCTACTAAGCCAAAGATTATTTGTTTATCGGAATCCCGAATTAATCAAAAACCTTTAATTAATCTTGAGTTACCTAATTATAAACTTGAACATATTGATTCAGCCACACCTGCTGGAGGGGTTGCAGTTTATGTGTCAAATGAATTACACATTGAAATTGTTTCGAAACTTAGTTTGAACGTTGATGGATGCGAGAATATGTGGATAAAATTATGTCACTTGGATATTATTCTTGGGGTTATTTATCGACACCCCAAGAGCAATGCTAAACTTTTTGTAGATGAACTGAATAAAACATTAGAGCAACTCAAAACAACTAAAGTTTACTTAATTGGTGATATAAATATTAACATATTCTCAATCAACAATGCTAAATATGCTAGTGATTATGGTAATATGCTTGCAAGTAATGGCTATTTTCCTCTTATAACTCTTCCTACTCGCGTTAATGATGTGTCTTCTACTGTAATTGATCACCTCATAACTAATGATCACAAAAATTCTATTTTTCCTGGTATAATCAAAACTGATTTGACTGACCACTACCCTATATTTTGCTCTATTAATACATTTACCTTCTCCAACAAGCTAAACCAGCAAATGTATAAACGTGACTTATTAAATTTTAATGCGGAAAATTTTTGTGAAGATTTACATAATCAATACTAAATTTTTTTCCTAAAGACAATGCAATTAATCCGCATAATTTAAATATGATATTTAATAATTTTATCAATAGTGTCAAAACTGCAATTGACAATCACGCACCACTAAAAAAACTTTCTCGGAGGCAATGCAAACTAAAACTCAAACCGTGGATCACTCGTGGACTATTAATCTCTATCAAGCACAAACAAAAGTTGTATTTATCTCACTTCATTAACGGCAACACAGAAAAAAGAAACTTTTACAAAAAATATGCTAATAAACTAAATAAAATCAAGTTTAGTTCTAAACAAATGTATTATCAAGATGAGCTATATAAATCCAAAAACAATGCTTTTAAAACTTGGAAAGTCATTAAATCACTTCTTTCTTGCTCTCAAAATTCAACTACACCTAATGAAATAAAATACAATGGTAACTTAATTACAGGCTCAGAAACCATTTCTGAGTCATTCAGTAGTTATTTTTCCGAAGTAGGTCTACACTTATCTGCAAAATTTAACCAGCATGATACCAACAGCTACAAAAAGTTTCTACCAAAATTTAATTCTTCCTCACTTTTTATTCAGCCTACTTCTGAAACTGAAGTCATACAACTAACACATTCTCTAAAAAACAAAAATTCGTGTGGCCCTGATGAGATTTCAGCAAAATTTGTAATTTTAGCTGCTGATATCGTAGCTACTCCCCTTAAAATTCTATTTAATTACGTGTTTGAATTTGGCATATTTCCAGATTGCTTCAAAACTGCCAAAGTAATCCCGATTTACAAACAGGGTGATAAAACGGAAATGGGCAATTACCGTCCTATATCCATTCTTTCTACCTTTTCAAAAATTTTAGAAAAATTAATCTACAATAGAACCCAATCATTTTTAGAAAAACACTCCGTCACCTTACCAACACAATATGGTTTTAGACCTGTTCATTCTACGTCACATGCAATGATTGACATTTTAACTTCAACCCTAGATAACATTAATGTCAATAAAAACACAGCTCTACTACTGCTAGACCTAAAGAAAGCTTTCGATACGGTGAATCATGACATATTGTTAAATAAAATGAATCACAATGGTATCAGAGGAAATGCAAATAACCTATTTGCTTCTTTCTTAGCAAACAGAAAACAATACGTATTTTTAAATCATACTTAAGCTAACTACAGGTACATCAAATGCGGTGTTCCTCGAGGCTCGGTTCTTGGTCCTCTGCTCTTTACAATATATATCAATGACATAAGTAGTTTCACTAATTCTGCTCCTAGGCTGTATGCTGATGACACATGTCTTATTTTACAAGAATATAACATATCCAACTTAAAATACAAGATAAAAGGAGAAATTAATGTGGTGAACGAATGGATGATTGCCAATAAATTAACTTTAAACATGTTTAAGTCCAATATCATTATTATAAACTCAAACAAAAACGGCAAGTCGTCTAAAAACTGTTATAATGAAGTTCTACCGATCATGATAGTGAAAAATGCTAAATATTTGGGTGTTACTTTTGACGAATCTCTTTCCTTTGATTGTCATATCGAAAACTTGATAAAAAGGTTATCGCGATCAGTTGGAATTCTAGCAAAGGTAAAACCGTTTTTAAACACTAATGCTTTATTAAATTTATATTATGCTATTTTTCACTCGCATCTGCAATATGGTTTAATTACTTGGAGCTCAACTTTTAAAAGTTATTTAAAAAAATTAAGTACTTTACAAAATAAAGCAGTCAAAATTGTTGGAGGAGGTAAATATTATGATCGAGCCACACAATTTTATGCAAAATTGCGCATCCTTAAATTAGCTGATATGGTCTTTTTTGAAAAAGCATTATTTGTGTTTAAATTTAAAATGAAAATGCTACCACATCAATTTAACAACTATCTCGCTGAAGCGAGTCATGTATACGAAAAGTTTACCAGAGCATCCTACTAAAACAATTATTTTATTACTCTTTTAAATACGTCAAAAGCTCAAAAATCTATAAAATATCAAGGTCCTCTGATTTGGAACGCATTGGATGCCGATTTAAAAACATGTAAGACATTGCAATCTTTCAAAGCAAAACTTAAAAACTTACTCTTGCAAAAATATGATCAAGAAACATAAGCTTAAATATTACCAGTATTGTTTTTAGTTATTTTTTTACTTTTTTTTTACAATAAGAGATTCCTGCTTTTCCCCTTCTCTCTCTTTCTTCCCTTCTCCTCTCCGCCGCTATTGTTTGTTTGTTGGTGTGTTCTCAAAAAAAAAAAAAAAAAGATTAGATATTACTAAACAAAAAGTAAAGCTTCAATTACAATAGGTGGCTGCAGACACGAAGACAAAATCAGTCCCTTCGCAGTCTCTTTGTGCCTGTTTTGCTATAATTTTTACCTTGCTCTGATTTATGCTGAATGTGTTTAATTTAATTTCATTTTGCATTACTTTGTGGGTTTGTGCTATTTATTTATAACAGGTAACAAAATAAAATGAAGTTCAGTTCAGTTCAGGGGCCAGCACAGAATAAATCCGGCCCGGGCAATAGTGTGGTTAGTAGGCGTAACCATCTATTGTACATTTTTTTAATAACAATTCACTCCCACCTCGCCCGTTTTTATGCACCAAAATACTTTTGAAAAAAATTAGCTGCTGTAAGGGAAATGTTCATTGAACAAAATGTTGAATAGAGAGGGCCTGAACCCCCTGGCCGTTTATGTACTCCTATAACTGGTTGTTTTCATGATAAAACAATACTCTGTAAGAAAAACTTTCGAGTGAATTACTGCTAAAATGTTGCAGGAGGCAATGTACTTAGTTCCACTACCTGGGCCAAATCACTTACAAAATTTAACCCCAAAATGAACGATTTTAAACGTGTTTTGGATTTACAGTAAATAGCAAGCAACAGAACGCCTGAACAACTTAACTTTTTTAATTGGCTTTCAAATGTTTAAAATGTAATGTGCTTTCAAATGGCTCTGAATACGTGCGAAGAGTGATTTAATGGTGTTAAAATAACTTTTTTTCTTCAAAAAATTGCGAAAAATTGCCCAGCGGCTGGGGGCTTTGCCCCCAGACCCCCGTCAATGATACGTTTGAATTACAGCGGGCCACACTTCTTTTCTTAACACGTTTCCCAATTTAGACATTTTCGCATTTTAACTATTGGTTAAGCCCTCTCCCTTGAACGAATTTCCGGTTACGTGCCACACCTTCTGATCTTCCATTCTACATTATCTTTGCTTCATAAGAAGTTCCTCTTTTGAAAATTTCTGATGACGTCATTGCATGTGATTTGTGGTTTGGGCCCCCCAATCAAAAATCCTGGCTTTGCCTATAGAACAAGTGAGCCGTGAAGAAAAAAGTCACACTGATTGAACGAATCGGTATATTCTAGAAATGAACAAATGAACAAAAAAGAAAAAACAAAACTTTCAGTTTTCAGTCTACCAACAAAGATTTTATAGGGTTTGGTAATTTTCGGAAAGCGTTTTTTCCTCGACTTAGGGAAAAGGAATCGCGACTATCTTATGATTTCCAGGCCGAAAACAATCAAATCTGGTGCGAAAAAATTCAACAAAATTGCCAAAACTGTTTCATTGTTTGCAGTAAAATTTTTTGATAAAAACGTCCTGATTGCCCTTATAAGCATCATGACGATTATTACTACACCATTATGTTTATTATGCGTCACGTTGTGTCAATATGAAACGGTTTTATTTAGTAACAAACAAAACCTATTTAAAAGAAAAAAACAATTCCTATTCGAAAACGTTTTTTAGATCCAATTTAACTTTCGTTTTTTTTCGGGCCTGATTTGTCATCAAATCATTTTTCTGGTTCTGGTTTACATTTTCTGGGCGCACATGACAGAAACTTCCTCGCTCGCAATAATAACGAGAATTTTTTAAGAGCCGCTAACGAACGAATTACTCGCTGAAGTCAAGGTTATTTTTACACGTGCATTTGAAGCTCTGTGAGCTGTGTAACGTCATTTTCGCTCGCTAAGTTGCTTGGATCGATTGCGAGATATAACTGGAGCATAAAAACGTCACATTTTCCTCGCCAACTTAACAAAGATTTTGAAGCACTCTTTAAGCGTACGAAACATTTTTTTGGTCAGAAATTTAATGGCAAAATGTTGAAAACTAACTAAAGCGAATTTTTGTTGCATTTTGAAAAAAATTTTGTTTTGCTGTGTGAGATTTTTTTTCGCAGTCGTTCAAAAACAGCTTGTCTTTTTCAAGTTGAACGACAGCCAAAAAAATTTATGAAGCTGCAAAGCAGGAAAAAAGCCTTTGCTCAAGCGAAGAGAATAAGAAATTAAATACCGTTGCAAATCCGGTCGCTAAAATTCACATTGATGCTCTAACAATTTTTTAAAAATCAAGAACAAATGATGCTGAAAATCAGCAAAAAATTAAAAACAGCCAGTCTCAACTCCAAAGTAACTGGTTCTAAAAAATAGCAGCGTATTTCAACTTGTTTACTTTAAAAAATTTTGAAACCTATACAGTTGCTGTTAACATAAACGTATGCTGACCAACAATCTCAAGAGAGCTTTATGTCATTCAAAAATTATGGTATGGTAAAAGTTGTTCTTTTCTTTTACATTGATCCAGAAATACAATCTTGGTTTTGCATCACCTTAAAATTGCAAAAGCGAAAGAGCTAGCAATTTTCAAGTTGAACAACTGCCAAAAAAATTTCTCAATTGCTTGCGCAAAGCAACAGAGCTTATAATCTTGAATAGTTGCAATTTTGCTTGCAAACGCAAGAAAATTACTGAAATTTTATCGTTTTGATTCAGCACAAATTTCAGTTTCTTTCATTGGTTTGAATTTTTTTTGTTTGTTTTTGGTTTACTTTTCTGCCTAGGCTGGCATTGTTTTTAATTTGTTCTTGAATTTTGAGCAAAAATGAGGCTCGTGTTTTAGAAAATCGTACTTACAAAAGGAGTGTAGTGCTCAGGCGCGTAAGCAAAAATTCGCAATGGGGGGACTGTTTGGGAGCCCCAGCGCTCGAAAATTTTGCATTTTTTTGCAAAAATAACTTCATTTTAGGGCTATTTTGATTAAAAAAATAATGCTTTTGAAACGTGGCTTAGAAATTGGCAGTGCAAACATGATTAAACTGGTGGCATGAATGTGCTATTTGGGGGGTGGCTAATGGTAAAATGTTAGTTTTCTTGTTTAGATGCTGGTAAATTATAAAATCGAATACTTCAATGAAACTCACACGGAATAATATATTTCGTGTACAGTTTATAGAGAAAAATAGTTGGGGGGGGCTAATAAAAAGAGATTTGAAACAAATGATTGGTAATTAACTAATACTGAATAGCCCCCCCCCATTTCCTTAGTTTGCAGAATATATGTTGATGGCACCTATGTTTAGCATTTTGCACTTGCGATCAACTTTGATCGCTTATTTCTTACCATTTTTCAAATGTTTCATTTATTTGTTGGTTTTATTTCTGACAAATTAGCCCCCCCTGAACAAATGTTTCAAAAGATGTTTTAAATTACTATTTAGTCCACTCCAGTGCATAAAACAGTCTCAAAAGTGCTAAAAACGTAGTGTTTTTCCCATTCTGCATTTTGGTCGACATGCTAATGGGGGGGGGGGGGGGGGGGGGTTGCGCTATTTTTATCAACTGGCACTACTCAATATTTCTTCATCAGTCGAAACAGCAAATGGTTCTCTATGCAATTCGCTGTTTTTAGCAGTCTAATATCAAACATGGCGACAATTTTAATTAATTTTCAGCAAAAATTCGCCTTAGAAGTTTTCAACATTTCGCCATTAAATTTCTGAGCT
This sequence comes from Trididemnum nubilum, assembly GCA_963965965.1. Taxonomy (NCBI): domain Eukaryota; kingdom Metazoa; phylum Chordata; class Ascidiacea; order Aplousobranchia; family Didemnidae; genus Trididemnum; species Trididemnum nubilum. Next base: position 17,409,949 of record OZ014471.1, on the reverse strand, counting down.
AAAAAGGTTTCTCGCACGCTTAAAGAGTGCTTCAAGATCCTCTTTTAAGTTGGCGAGGAAACTATGACTTTTTTTTACTCGAACTGCTTTCTGCAATCGCTCGAAGTAACTTAGCGAGAAAGAATGACGTAACGGATTTCGCAAGGCTTTACATACTCGTACAAAAATGACCTCTTACGTTTAGCGAGAATTTCGTTCGGAAGCGTCTCTTAAAAAAACTCGTTAGTAAAAGCGAACAAGAAAATGTCTGTCATGTGGGCCCAGGTCTTAACTAGTCGGCACGTTTACAACTCTACAGTAAGCTAACTACATTCTCAACATAAACGCTTCAACTCCGGCCAGCGTTGCAATAACTCATTTACAACAAAATCTGTTCTTTCTTGAAGATCTTCCATTGAGATGTACACAAACGGGATTTTAAGGCGATTCATCATATTTCTCATTTCTTCATCGTAAGCGATGCAAGAATTGAAATCAAATGATTCTAATCGAACTCCATCAAATTGAAAATATTCCAAGAAGGGCTTTGTGACAAATACAAGAGTGTCTTCTGAGCGAAGGCTGAAAAATAAAGACGAGACTGATTTCTATCAAGGTTTTTATTAATTACTCTGACCCTAATCTAACCCAAACTCAAATCGTGAGCCTACCCAAACCTAACTCAAACCCTAATGTTAACCCTTAAAACAGAAAAGAAAAACGCTCGGATGAATATTTCTCATTTTTGTTTTATTCTCTTTAACCCTATTTTACACGGGGGCTGGGGTGTAGCATTTTGGCCCCTCTCGGTTTTTCGTGATAAATCCTTGCATTAAAATGCTTTCGATTAGAAATTACCTTAAATTTGATTTGGGGAGCACAATATAATTTTTTCCTCAAATTCGGAGGTGAAGAACAAAAAAAAGTCTTAATTCCAAATTACGTCGCGTGTGTCCGGGCAGGTTGCCCCTTTTTGGGGCACAATGTTTATAGAGGGGCACAAGCTTCGCCTGGCCGGATTCTACGGTGAGGATCTTGGTTTTTGCCCACGGATTCAGGGGTGAAGACCCAACAAAAGGTTTTCTTCGCAAAATCTAAGTCTTCGTCGTGACGTACACTCGTGCTTTTGTCCAAGACCTAAAACGAAAGTTTACTCGCGCTTGGGGGATACAAGCAGCACTTTTGGGGGCACAAGCCCCAAAATGCACTCCAGTGGCACCGGACCTGCTCTTTTGTTTTGGGACACAATCCTCGCTTGAGGGGCACAAGTAGTGATTTGGGGGGCACGGCCCCATAATGCCCCCCCGAGGCGTCGGGCCTGGATAATGGAAAGTTTCCCAATTTTGAGGTTTGCCGAAATCATTTTCCGAAATCTGAGAATTTTTTAGCCAACATTTCACTTAAATGAAGTAGTAAGACGTTTTTGTGAGATAACCAATTGGACTTAAGCATTTCAAGATTCAGTATCAAAAAACAAACTAATGTTCAAAATTTGAACCGCCTGTGACATCATCGCGAAAACAACATCATTTTCAAAATAAGGTCGTGACGTCACAATGGTGGCGTCATCAACTCAAAACCTATTTTTGTAAAAAACTTTGGTGAACGCCAACCCGCATGCCAATTTTGGTGTTCTCATGAAATTTTGGTTTAGGAATTAGATAGCGAGCATTTTTTCACCTGCCCTCTCAATTGTAAAATGCGCTGATCAAATGCCTCGGGTAAAAATACGGTTAACTTAACATTTTTCGGTGAAGTAGATTCACTTACAAAAAATAAACCTTGAGTTTAGCCAACAATCCCAATGGAACTAGTTCTAATGCTCGTAGAACAGACGCGCGGAAAAGGGAAGAGCATTGAAGAAAAAAAGTTTGCTCTTGTGGCGAAGGTTTTTTGCGGTCACGCGTATTTGACTGACTTGATTGGACATAATCTTAGAACGAGTGAATCGTAAAGAAAAAAGTCACATTGATTAGACGAATCGGCATATTCTAAAGCAAACAAACCGTGAAAAAAAAAGTCAAAACTGTCTGTTTTTAGTCTACTAATAATGAGTTTATGATCTAAACACACCAACACCAAGCACCCTTTTTTGGCTTCTCGTTGCAAACCGTTTTTTTTCACGCTGGGCCTCCACATCGAGTAGATCCTGGGCCCCAAATGGAAATAAGCGTAAAGTGTCTTTCCCAAAAACAAAATGACGCATTACTAGTTCGAGAATCAAACCCGAAGTCAGCTACCTTTTGATCACTAGACCGACGCTCTATCAACTGAACTATTGCCACCGCTTTTCTAATGCTTATACTATTAGGATAAAATATCTCAAGACAATTATCAAAGGTTTCCGGCACACTGCTAGCAAAACGACACAGCTACTTTATGGTGTTGTCCCAGTAATGGCAATTTAATTTTTTTAGAAAGTTTAACAAAATTTTTAATGTGGGCAAAAACTCTCCAATGGGAATCATATTAAATAATAATTGAAGTCCTTCTAACCAGGGACCTTCTAACTCAGGCTCGGCGCCACGATGGGGAATTTCGAGGTCGTGCCCAAATAACTGCTTGTGACGGTGTAATTTAGTATTTTTACGGCAAAGTAATGCACCAGCAAAATTTTGTCCAAAAACAGGTCATCACAAACGCTCTTCTATGATACAACAAGACAGATCAAGTGAGCGTGCTTCAAGTAGCCTAACAGTACCGCAACTACTATTTTTGATAAAACGTCCGTTTATTAATTCACAAAAAGTGCCCCCTCAAAGATTTTTTTGTGTCCCTCCCCCCCAAACACATTATTCTGGCGCCGGGCCTGTTCCGACTATTGTGGCTATGTCAAGCTGAATAAAGTTTAAATTTAGTCTAATCCTTGCCGTAGGTAACCTTTTGCAAAAAGAACAAAAACATTTATTCAATATTTCGAAAGAACCTCAAAAATATACTGTAGATTGCTTTAAAACTAAGCAATACCCCCAGTAATCCCAAAAGCGAGCAAAACAGCTAACAGACTTTACATCTTACAGCTTTGGATTTTTAATTTCAATTGTTACTGAAAGATACACAGGGTTTTCGAATTTCGATATCCGTTTTGGTCCCACTTTTAAGCTTATTTTAAATGGTTGATAAAAACAGCAAATTTCAATACTTTTTATACAATAAAAAGATTTATTTACAAAAAAAAACATAATCTAAATTTTTTTTTGTTGTTTAGCATGATTGGTTTGAGTAAGTTTACTGGCATTAAAAATAAAAAACAAATAAACATTTGCAAACCTTTCCACAATCTTTGAAATGTCTGGTCTGCTCAACAAACTGTTTCCAAAATTCTCTCCAATGCGCATGTAAAGATAAACAACTGGATCCAATATTCCACGATCAAATATTGACAAAGTATAGCTTCCTTCTCCCTGATTTAAAGCTTAAATAGAAAAAAAAAAAAAAAGACAGTAAGATATGAACTTGCTACTGGGCCAATTAAAACTTCACTGCTGCTTCTTGATTTAAACATTTTGACAGCGAAAAACAGTTTCGCGAAAATCAATAGCATAAGAGCGTGGGGTTAGTGATCACAAGGTACTGACTCCGCTGTGATTCTAGACTGGCAATGCGTCTTTATGTCCAGAGGAAGGACATTTTACGTTTGTTTCTCAAATAGATCCAAGCAGTCTACCTGTTGGGGTGACCCAGCTTGACGAAAGACTCGCAAACAGAACCCAAAAAAGGGTGCTCTGCGTTGGTTTAGTAAAACGACGCAGAGTGCTTGATTAAACCGAAAATCGATTGTTTGTTTTTGATCAAATCAAATCAAGTCTGTCGTTTTACTCTTTGTAATACGCCAACGCGTGTAACGAATTTGTAGGGCCCATCTTCGCGTCATTGCGCCCGTGCAAATCAGCTCGTTTCAAAAAAATGTCCCAGCGGTGGCGAGCCGTTGGCAACACTATGTCCGATTTGACCTGCCGGAGATTTAAACCTCACGCTCCAAAGACGAATGCGTTACCGCTTGACCAACTGGCCAGTGTTTGCTTTTGAGCACCCAAATTTTTTATTTGGGATTTTTTTGCGTATGTTTGGCAGAACTCTGTGTAGAAAACCTAAACGTGCTTATTTATTTAATTTTTGGAGTATTACTGCAGAATTTGTGCAAAACCCAAAGCTATTGCAAAAATTTCTTAGGAAGGTTAATATCTTTTGCTAAAGTACGCTTAATAATCACTTTTGTTCCATTCTTCAACCTTGTTTTCCAGTTTAATTTGTTCTTTTATGATCATACAATTAAGCTTCTTAAACAATTCCAAATCTTCGTCTTGTTCTTTCTAATAAAACAAAAAGTTATGATAATAAATAGGGCCACTTTTATTTTGACCAAAAAAATCTATTTTTGACTTAATTATAGCTAAATTTTGACTTTATTTTGACTGAAACTATTATAGCCTATTATTGATCAACAAATTATGATTAAAAATGTTCTATAAATTGCAATTTACAAAGCAAAGTCGAATTCAACCGATTCAAGACAGTGCTCCGCAGCAGAAGCTAAAAATTAACATTTAAAACCCTATTCTTTGTTTCATCTGTATTCGGGACTATCTGGGTGTCTGCCTTAAGCAAAAATAAAATATGAAATCAGAAACTATGAATTAAAATAAAGTGTAAAACGCAAATGGTCGTTCCAGTACCAGAGCCATGATAGATTTAAAGGGAGCCCAAGAAGATACATGGGTTCCAAAAGGATCTACTCAGATTCTCTCCTCTTTTATTGGGCCACCTGTGAGTCGATCATGGTCTCGCCACCAAACCGTTCTTGCATATTTTACATATTCTTTCAATTTTTAGTTTACGATTTAAAGTTTTGTTTTTACCTTTGGCAATCACTGCTGCTGATCTCGAATGCAGATAAAACAACCTGCAGCGTTTTAAATTGTAATTTTCAAATTGTGACCTGTACTGTTTATTTAATTGGCAATTCGTATTTGTTTGAATTGTGGTTTACTGAAGTAAAATTAAAAGGCTTATAAGCATGTTCAAATAACATATTAAAAACAAAATGTTTTTTAATTTAAATTTTGCTTTTATTAATACTTTCTTTTTATGCCGTTATCACCTGCCTCATACGTAGTTGTATTTTGGCTAATCCACCTATTCAAAAACCTTTGAATTGTAGTTTACTTCACTTTTTATCAAAAGAATTTGTTTAGGAATCTCCATTAGCCGTACTAGTGGCTAATTTCAAAGCAGTATGCAACGTACGACAAAAAACTGGAAACTGTACAGTGTAGTGTACACAGTTCCATGTCAACGTGTTCATTTATACACTGTTGAGACGATAGTGTTATTATTTACGAAAGTGTCAAAGCTTGAATCGCAAGACTTTATTGAAACACAAATAAAACTGCTTCTAGTTGCTTAAAAATTCAGAAAAAAAATTATTCGTTTTTGCGAGAAAATTTTTGATAAAAGACTTTAATCTTAATCAAAATTTTGACTTTATTTTGACCGATAAAGTGTACCAAAACAGACTCCTGAAAACCCAAAACCTGAGTTAAAATGCCGTTAATTATGTAGCAAGGCCCTGAAAAAAATTTCACTTAATTGACTTTTGCGGGCCTTAGTTATGAGGTTTGCATTTGAAGAAGTTGAAACAGAACGGCAAGGGTCGAAGATGCATCCTCAATTTTATCCAATAACCATTTTAGCCCTTTTCTTTTCTGAATCACTCACATAAACGTCCTTCAGAATTTTTTAAATAAATAAGAGGATATACTGCGCAAACCAAACCGTTTCTTTGAAACTAAAAGTCAGTTTAGTTTCGCTTTCCATCATCGGTGCTGTCTGCAAAATAAATGTCATTCACAAACAAGTTGATGTTGTGTTTTTCGCGTCTCAGTGCCGCAATTTGGCAAAGTCTATTTTAAAAAGTACTTTTTGTAAAATATTGCCGCCACCAGACCAACACCGCTAAAAACGACCCTGACTAAATTCGAACTCTGCAACACACCAACAAACTACTTTTTACTCTTTCTCTTTGCAAGTAATCTTTCCATTAATTCTCAAAAAAAAAAAACGGACAAAAAAAGAGAATCAAACACTGAAATCAAAAAACGGTGCAAAATAGGACACGAAACAAATAAAAATATTACGGAAATGATAGAACGCATAGAATACTCAAATTTAGGAGTTTAGCTTTCACAGTTTTTGAATTTGTCTTGATTTTAGTTATTAATTAATTGATGCCTGTTTATTGTCACGACGATGGTACGATATTCTTATAGGACGAATCCGCAATCGCTAAGGAGTTGACAGATTTCTAAGTCTGCGGTTCACACTTGACTTCGTCCCGTTTAAATTTGCTTGGTCGCTTTTGAGAACTAATCAGACAAGGTCGTAGCCAAAGAGTGGCCAGCAAGCGGCCTTACGTTGAACTCCCCCAGAATTTTGTTGATCCTCTCCACAACAAAGCATTTTACTACAGCTCTATAGTCAGAGATAATTATTGTAAAGAGCGTATGTATCCGTGGGCCCAGAATTTTCCAACGCTCAGAGCCGTTGAAAAAAATTCCAAGGCCGGAATACAGCTGCTCAAAGAAGAGAGCTATTTTTCACAGCCGAACTGTTATTTTCTCATTTCGGACCTATTTTTCTTCTGATTTTAAGTAGAAAACTAAAAAAGGTCTTCGCTGGCTTTGGATTTTGAGTTTACCAAGGTTCTGCTCCTCATACTTGGGAACAACATTCATAGCGTTTAGACTCAATAAGGGCGGGCCCCCAAAAATTGCCTAACCTCTGGGTACGCTTACTCTTCTTTCCCTATTCCACAGCCTTGCCAACGGCCGCAACGTGACCAAGATGCAGATTAAACCCAGATCATATGATCAGGGTCGTTGCAAAACGACGTCTTCAACCTAATACCTCCCACGCTAGATAATTCTCCTCACAATATCTCACCGGTGTGATTCCGTTTTCTTGAATAATTTTTCTGGCAAGCTCCGAATGGAAAATTACGTTTTCGTTGATTTGAAAACGAACTTTCAAATTATTTACTAATGTGGTCTTTCCAGACGAATGTACACCACAAACGTAGATTTTTCGAAGCATCCTCGTTGTTTGTTATTTTCTTAGGTTATTATTTACCGTTAATTAACATTCTATATCCTAACAAAAATAAAAACCTAGTAAAAAACAATCATTTTTATTTCGAGTTTGCGAACACTAGAAAGAATCCACGCTAATTATAGGAACTGATTCGATTACTGTTGCCGAGTAAACCAAGCTGTGAATCTTTTATTGCTCTGAAAAGTGATAGTCAACCTACAAATGACCCAAACGTAATTGCTACACAATGCAATGATCATTTTTGTACCAATGGATCGAATTTGGCTGAAAGCATAGTGTGTGTAACAGGGAAACAATTAAAAGATTTTTATAAACAGAAAGTTTCAGACTCTATCTACCTCGAATCTCCCACTAACAACGCAATCCTACCCCAAATTACTTCCTTAAAAACATAAAGCAGTGGGACATAAAAACATTTAGCTTCTTTTTCTTAAATCAGCCAGATTCGTTGTTGCTCCGTGTGTAAAGTTATTTCTTGACTATGTGTTTACTCAAGGTCTCTTTCCCAACAATTGCAAAATAGCCAGAGTTACCTCATTCATAAAAGCGGAGCAAAAGATGACTTGAATAATTATTGTCCCATTTCTATTCTGACGTTTTTCCTAAATTATTGGAAAAAATTTTACTTGCAAGATTAAGCAATTTTTTTTTAAAAGCATAGAGAACTTTACGAAAACCAATACGGGTTTCAGAGTAACATTTCTACAACGCATGCAATGCTGGACGTTGTCACTTACTCCTAACGTAATATTGACAATCATTGGTATACAGAATTTGCTTTTTCGATTTAACGAAGGCATTTGACACCGTTTCTTGTGAAACACTACTGGAAAAACAGAGCAATTACGGTATTCGAGGTGTGGTCTACAACTTAATTCAATCCTATCTCCAAAACAGACAGTAATTCATTTTCATAAACCAATGTCAATCTGACTTTAAGCCCATATTCTGCGAAGTGTCTTAGGGCTCGTCGCTTGGCTCGTATTCCTTTCTTATTTATATCAACGACTTAAATAATGCATTAGTAAGCAAACCCAGGCTCTTTGCTGACAACACTTGCTTTCTAGTAAAAGGATTGAATTCTGAACAATTACAAATCAAAATTAATAAGAAATTACAAAACCTTCACCTCTGGTGTAGTGTAAATAAATTATCGCTCAACCCTCCCAAAACAAACATTATAATTATTCCTCCTAAACAAGTTGGATTATAAATCCCCCATCTTAATTTAACAAGTAATGGATCCCCGTTGAATATTGCCAGTAGCGCCAAAAATTTAAGAGTTATCATTGACAACGATTTCCATTTTAAGAACAACATTACTGGATTGGAAAGAAGGGTGGCTCGTTCCGTTGGCGTTTTGTCTAAATTGGTTCATATCCTTCCTTAGAATATCATGCTACAACTTTATCATGCATTACAGTAGTGCATCCACTGATATTGTATAGTATAATAATTTGGGGAACCACCTTTCCCTTCTACTTAAAGGGGAACTCCGGCCTAGCAAGGCTATATATCATAAAATATACCACAAAATTCTAAGACTCTTGCAAAAAAAAAAAACGAACTCGCTACGTTTTATAGTTTTGATGAATCCGCAAAAAACTGCGTGAACCGCTAGTCGATTCTGATTGGCTAACGCTCTGATGACCTACGTCTGGACTTTGCCTTTCGCTCATAGTCACTAATCTCAGGTATAAAGATTGCAAGTACGTTTAATATTTTAGCAAAGAATGCAATACAAGCGCTTCTACTTCGGAGTGTTTAGTCTTAACTAGTAATTTTATGCCCAAACAATATAACAGACATGTTCTGAACAGGGAAGTTTCCGCAGGACATTTGTTCAGCCTAGTAATATCCAGCTACATTGCATAGGTGAAGAATATGATATCATATAATAAAATAACGAGTGGTTACAGATAGTAACTGTTAACAGAATGTCTGAACAACAATACGATAGAAAAGTAAATGATCAGGACCCTATTCAATAGGACTACAACTAGTCTGGGTATGTTGTGCAATGTAGGTGCAGGTTGAACCGGTACCGGTAGGTTTTAGCAGGTATGCAATTGTCAGATACTGTACTGGTATTGCCAGTAACTAAATATCTAATTGTTTTTTTTTTTTGTATTGTGCACTTTGGTAAGGGTGAAATTTTTCTGTGATGTTGGCTAAACAAATAACTGGGTTCTGTACTACAGCTGTTTTAGTCTCAATATGGGAAGGATTCCCAGCTCGAAGTATGAATTGCTTTTTGGGTTGCAGGCACTAAAGTACTGTAGCAATAGCATTGTAAAGCTTTTCTAACATTAAACTTAAAATAGCTTAACAGTAAAATACTAGGCTTGCTGTATTATGATATGAAAATATACTGGTAGCGGCAGAACAAGTGAAATACACTTGTACTGGTAGTGGTGCTACCGGTACCACTCTATCAGTACTTTACAGTTCACGTCTAGACGTGCTTGGGTTAGGGCAATTTGGCACTGGCACTCCAATTTAAGCCAGAGTAGGTAGTGGACAATAGTTCAATATTTTCTACACTGACGATCATTTTGCAAAAAGTGTAGGCAGTGTCTAGAACACTTTTTGTTTTTGCTCTTCGATTTGTTATCTCTCAGGTTGGCATCGCTGCCAGAACCCCAACTCTTATGCAACCATGGTTTTGAAGAAAAAAAAATTAAAAAACACAGCGTGAGTTAAGCTGATCACGAGATTTTCCAAACGCGCTCAGCGCGAATCGAACCCAGCCGCGCAGCTTGTCCTTGCCAATACACCACAAACGCAACGCCGTAGATTCATCAAAATGTCGCATTTAACTCGAATTAATGAGAAAAAAAGCAATTGATCGAAATGACCGGTGCTGAGCCGTTTCACATTGGAAACCGGAGCACTAGATACTACCAAAAGTTCAAGGAAATTTACTTTTGTACAAACGTAGTGTAATAACTGTATGCACAGTTGAGAAAACAGGCAGTATACTGTACACAATAGCATAACTGCTAAAATTTACCGGTACCAGTTCAACCTGCACAAGATACCCAGAATAGTAGAAGGTTCACTGAAAGGGTCTTAGCACCCCTTCGTTTTTATCACGTAGCTGTTCAGACATTCTGTTTACAGCTACTATCTGTAACCACTTGTTATTTTATTATATGATATCATATTCTTAACCTATGCAATGTAGCTGGATATTACTAGGCTGAACAAATGTCCTGCAGAACCTTCCCTGTTCAGAACACGTCTGTTATATTGTTTGGGCATAAAATTACTAGTTAAGACTAAACACTCCGAAGTAGAAGCGCTTGTATTGCATTCTTTGCTAAAATATTAAACGTACTTGCAATCTTTATACCTGAGATTAGTGACTATGAGCGAAAGGCAAAGTCCAGACGTAGGTCATCAGAGCGTTAGCCAATCAGAATCGACTAGCGGTTCACGCAGTTTTTTGCGGATTCATCAAAACTATAAAACGTAGCGAGTTCGTTTTTTTTTTTTTTGCAAGAGTCTTAGAATTTTGTGGTATATTTTATGATATATAGCCTCGCTAGGCCGGAGTTCCCCTTTTAGAAAGATTATAAACTTTACAAAATCGAGCGATAGAAATAATCGCTAGGTGTCATTTTGGGGACAGCGCCAAATTGTTTTACAGCCAATTTAAAATATTACAAATCGATGATTTGTCGAAACATGAAATTGTTAAATTTGTTCACAGCACTATTTACAACCGAAATCCACATTCGTTTCGCAATTATTTTCTAAAATTTGCAGAACGTTTAAATCGAGCTACGCGACAATTTACTGACAATGCGCAACTAAACATTCCTTACTATAGCACGACTACATTGCAGAGGTGCATTAAATATCAGGGATTGAAGGTCTGGAATTCAATTCCTCATGAAACCAGGTCATTTTTTTTTAGAAAACTTAAACTGCGTTATCAAAGATTTTTGCTGGCGTAATATTGCAATTAGATTCCCTGCTCGCCGTGCTCGAACCGTTTCTTGTTTTGCCGTGCCCGAGTATTACAAATTCATAATGGTCACAATTTACTTTATCACAAATTGAAATTTACGGGCAAAATTAGCGATTTTCAACTCTGACGTATAGGGTGGTTGCTTGACTCGATGACCCGCAAGGTCCATTCGTAACTTCCATATCTCAGGCTATGCAGATACAAAGTAAGCTGCCATTATTATTTTCCATCATTACTTTTTGTTGGTTTCTGTTTACAATTGCCATGGTTACATTATTTTAGCCACTAAATAAATTTGTCTGGTTTTGTCTACAGACAGTACAGTAAGTCCTCGGGTTACGAAGGTTCCGACTATTACGCTGTTTTGAGGTTACGAACGCACTCCATAAAAATATAAATGATAATACAGTACTGTAAAATCGAAGTCCTTAAACTGGATCATTGTGATCAAGAAATACAGTGCTTTGGGCTCATTGGTTTTCATCATTTGCATCGTAAATGACGTGAACAATTGCGAACTATTACGATTATGAACGAATAATCACTAAGCTTTAGTATGCATATGATATGTATAGAGTAATTTATGTATAATGTTCCGACTTAAACTGAAATTCGGGTTACACCGCGTCTCAAGAACGAATAAACGTCGTAAGTCGAGAACTCCCTGTAATGCCCAAATGCTGTAGGCCTACACTGTGTTTTGTCGGACAGTAATAATTTCGAGTCGAGCAGCCAATTGACCACTTGTATATTAGGATGGTTCATAATTTCACCTTTTTTGAAATTAAAAATGCTTGGGGTCTCATCAGATCGGATTTAGGCCACAATGAAAAAACAATAATTTTTTTTTCGATTACTCGTTGTTTTGAGGGTGTCCCGCCCCCCCAAAGTTTGATATTTTTGGACGCCAGAAAATTTTTTCGACAGGTGCGATATCTCCTTAAAAAAACGAGATAGAGAGTAATGTTTGGTATCATAATTTACAGAATGGTCGACTTCCTATCTGTAGTCAATACATTCTTAATCGCTAGCTCCAACAGAAACGAAGTTATTTACGAAAAACTGTTTTTTCACGCAGTAAAGCTGAAGATAAGATAATATCAAGTCAGTACCGACTTGGTATAAAAAGCAAATCAAACTGCAAAACAGTCATATGCAAAAAGAAACAAAACAAACAGTTTTAGATCGAAAACAACGAATGGGACATCTCATTACACGCTGCCTTGCATTTATACTGCTCGAGAGGTCCATTTGGGTATGCTCTTAGGCTCCTAAAGATATGATACGTCGATACAGAGTTTTAAAATGGCTGGAAATTTTGAGCCTGCAACAAAGTTTTTTACCTCCCATGGACGATTAGAGAAACAAAAACAACAAAACGAGTACAGTAACAAAGGCAAAAAACACATCAACCGGATCAACTACATAAGTATGAACATAGACGAACATCTGTCTGATTCCTTGTGAAAAATTATCTCGAATCTTTTTGTGATGCAGCAAATCTTTCAGCTATCCTATTTCTCTTTCATTGCAGCGATTATGATTTTTGATAGATTTCCAAAATTCGGCTGAGCCAAACGAGATGCATGGGGGGTTTTACTGGAAATGGTAAAAAGTCTCTTAGTTTGGCTCGTCTCGTCAAAAGCAAATCTTCAATTGCCACTTCTTCCGGCAGTGAAATAAGAGATGTCAAAACTTTCTTGGTCATTGGTGGATTTTCAGAGTAGACACTTAAAGCAATATTATGAAGCGAAAGCCAACTCTTTCCATGCTGCAAAAAGTAATGGTTTACTACTTTACACATTTCCGAACCAACTGCTTCAAAGCTAACAAGAGATCCCTTTGAAACACTGTCACAAAAGGACCCTCACATGCTTGTGGTTTAAGGTGTGTCATCAACAATGAAGGCAAATATACAGAAACAATATGTGACACAAGCCTTAAGAGTTTTGTCTTCTCTACAGTAGTAAGATCGGAAGAGTGAAACAAAAGCATTTGCAGATAATCATTTGCCGTAGTCAACCAACGGAAATGACTGATATCTTCTTGTTTATACCAGAGCAAACTTTTGAGATTGGCTGGTATATCCATAAAAAGCTGACAAGACAAAACCAGTAAGCACATCTGGTCGCTTCGAAAGCCTGCATCAGCGCTGTTTCTCATACTTTTTTGTTCAGAAAACCAGCAAAGTTTGTTTTGGAGATGTAACTTAGCAATGGGGGTAATGCGCACATCTGGAACTTCTCTGTCAATCAAATTCTGCGGAGGACCCTAGTGATAGACTTGATTTTGTTTAAAAGAGCGCCTTCTACCAATGTTTTTGGATCTTTGCTTTTACGTTCAACCTCATCAATAACGTAAGATAGATAAGTTTCATTTATGTGACTTTTTTACCATTTCCAGTAAAACCCCCCATGCATCTCGTTTGGCTCAGCCGAATTTTGGAAATCTATCAAAAATCATAATCGCTGCAATGAAAGAGAAATAGGATAGCTGAAAGATTTGCTGCATCACAAAAAGATTCGAGATAATTCTTCTCAAGAAATCAGACAGATGTTCGTCTATGTTCATACTTATGTAGTTGATCCGGTTGATGTGTTTTTTGCCTTTGTTACTGTACTCGTTTTGTTGTTTTTGTTTTTCTAATCGTCCATGGGAGGTAAAAAACTTTGCTGCAGGCTCAAAATTTCCAGCCATTTTAAAACTCTGTGTCGTTGTATCGTACCTTAAGGAGCCTAAGAGCATACCTAAATGGACCTCTCGAGCAGTATAAATGCAAGGCAGCGTGTAATGAGATGTCCCATTCGTTGTTTTCGATCTAAAACTGTTTGTTTTGTTTCTTTTTGCATATGACTGTTTTGCAGTTTGATTTGCTTTTTATACCAAGTCGGTACTGACTTGATATTATCTTATCTTCAGCTTTACTGCGTGAAAAAACAGTTTTTCGTAAATAACTTCGTTTCTGTTGGAGCTAGCGATTAAGAATGTGTTGACTACAGATAGGAAGTCGACCATTCTGTAAATTATGATACCAAACATTACTCTCTATCTCGTTTCTTTAAAGAGATATCGCACCTGTCGAAAAAATTTTCTGGCGTCCAAAAATATCAAACTTTGGGGGGGCGGGACACCCTCAAAACAACGAGTAATCGAAAAAAAAATTATTGTTTTTTCATTGTGGCCTAAATCCGATCTGATGAGACCCCAAGCATTTTTAATTTCAAAAAAGGTGAAATTATGAAACAGCCTACTCTATATACATATTATGTACGGTAAAGGCTTCGCACTGTTCCTTCAAGTCGGTCTCGGTTGATCAAACAGAAAAGCTGTGAATACCAATTTTGGTCGTCTTTGATTTGACCCGACCGGGTATCGAACCAAAATCTACCGCTTCAGCAGCAAATGCTCTATCTCCTCGGCCACTGATTGGTACAGGAATAGCAGTCTTTCAAGTAAACCTTTTGTTGATTATGAAGAAGCTTTATAATACTGTCAGCAGCGTGGCCAAAAAAGTTAAGGCGTCGTTTTTACGATGACCCTAATTGCGTGATTTGAGTACAACCAGCACCCTGGTCACATTGTTGCGTACTTGGATAAGACGCTTTACGATGATTATCTTTGCTTGATGGCTTCGAACAAGCAGCAGAGTCATGTGAAAAAACGTCATACGTCAGCCGGAAGCCTTGAAATGCGTCCAAAAGACCAGTCTGCACTGGGTGAAAAATCGTGAGCGTACTTGCGTATCCTTTGTTTATTTTAATCAACTGGCAGTTTTACGCTGGTAAGGTAGTACGCCGGGCGTACCGAGTTTCTGTATAAATTGACGTAAAAATACGTCCGTACCCTCACGATTTTACGTACAGTGTAGACCGGCCCAAAGCGGGTAAAGACGATTAATCCAAAACAAAAGCGCCACTGTCGTTCCTGGTGTGTTGAGAATTAATAAATTACATAAATCAATCCAATCAATTTGCACCAAAAATCCAAATATCACCAATTTCGTCAAGCATGTACCGGCCAGACCCATCTTCGAATCATTGCACTTGGCTACACACTACACAGCTACTTCATACAAAAGTTGTCTTGGTAGTGAACCCTGATCTCTGTCTACAAAGCAGAGAACCTAAATCACACGAGTCGCCTTTTTAAGAAAATAGTTGTGCCATATGCAGATCTATTTATCAAATTTTTTATTATACTTGCTGTATTACGCCGAATTGTGTAACAAGTTTACGGGGCCCATCTCACATAATTGCGCCCGGGCAACATAGCCCTTTGCGAAGAAATATTGCAGCGATGGCGAGGTGTTGGCAAAATTGTGTTCAATTTGATCGGCCAGAGATTTGAACCTCAAACCTTACTCTCCAATGACGAACGTGTTACCGCTTTACTGAGGTTACGTTTACACATCGCGGTTTTCGCGATCAGGAACGAAGCTTCTGCCAAGTGTAAACAAATTTTTACATGGTAAAACCAGGTTTTGCGCCTTGTTTTTCGATCGATTTTCACTCCTGGCTTCGCGACGCGAATTGCCAAATTTCATTGTATCTACGATGCACTCCCCCTTAATACAGCCCTGCTGGGATCCACAGGTTGATTTTTGAGGTTAAATAACTATGTTAAATTTTACAAAGTGTCTTTTGGCGGCAGAAACACGCGCGCTCAATCATTGACAGGCAATAGGTCAGAGTTATAAACTGACCGACAGTACAAGACCGGACCCAAAAACACAAGCCCGAACCCGGGCAGAACTTGAAAAGTGAATTAAAGTCAAAACAAGGCCCAAAAAAGGCCAAATTTTGATACATCTAAAAATGTACCAAACGTTTATTGCTTGTGATAAAACTACTCATTTTTGACAAAACTGTGACGTAACAATTGCGTTATAATAATCGCAATTAGGCTAAAACTAAGTCATCACTCAATGCTACAAAGTTATTTGAATTACGCTTTAAAATTATCTACGAAGGCGAAAACACAAAGCAAGTACATATACCAAGTCCGTATTAAGCCCGGCATTTTGTTAACCTTTAGCCGGAACCCGACCCGACTTACTACTCTGCAACAGGCTCTAAGCATTCCATGTGAAAATATAAAGAGACATTACGTGCACTGAAACGTAAAAAAAAGATAAGCTTAGAATTAGGATAGGAAAAATGTGGGAAAACTAAAGTTTTTCAAACCTAAATTTTGCAGTATTTTCTTTTTTCTTTTGCTTTGAAAATCTAATTGTGTAATTTTCCTTAAAGTCACTAAAATTGCAATTTTCTGAAAAAAGAATCACTGAAATTGTTCAACGAAGGCATAGAACTTTTCCTCGCACCAAGAACCCCGTTTTTTTCAAGGACTTGAGCTTGCAAATACCGGATACGGTACCTTAATTCATTTTACAAGCATAAGTTTATAGTATTTTGCAGTACTTTTACAGTTGATAATCATGTCATAGTCAAATAGTCGTTAATCAATGTGTAAAAATTAAAAGCTACGACAATATTTTTTAAAATTCTGTGAAATGAAACCGTTTAACCAACAATAAAGTTTGTGTTTGAGAAACTACAAAAAAGTGGAAATCTGCTGTTATTAATTAGTGGACGTTTGAACTGGGCCCTAACTGATGAAGTTAAGGCCTTAAAATTGACTATTTTGACTTCAGACTTTAATTATTTCTGTGCACGAGTTGCGACCTTAATTGCGTCATTACCACGATTCCGTTACGGAACATAATCAACATTGCTGCTAACGCGAAAAACTTCGAAGTAACATTTTTATTTTTTGAAACCTTCTATTTCCAAATTAGCATCAAAAACTTAACGAAATGCAATCATCTTAAATACTTTCGCGGGAAAAAAGAATAGAAAATTAGCGACCATAAATTTAAAAGATTGTATTCTTTCTTGGTCTTTGGCCTTGGCCTCGAGCCTTCCTGTCCTAGGCTTTGAGAGGGTCTGTTCTCGAAAAGTGGGCCCTTGGCCTCGAACGTTGCATCCTCGACCCCACCCCTGTATATTTACTACTAAACCAATTTTCGGTTGGAAAATATTTTAACGTCACAGAACAATGAAGCTTGCTTTTTTAAGCCAATGCAGCTGAACTTGACTAGTTCAAACATCGTCAATATCATGCTAGTAAAAATCTTTGAAAAAACTCGCTGAAAACCAGCCTTCTTTGTAAAATTGTATTGCTGCTATTACGGTATACCCAATGGTGTAAAAAATACTCGGAAAGTGTAATCAAGTAAAAGTTTTGCTACTTCAACGAAAAAATTGAGGTAAAGAACAAAGTGTCGAACAGAAAAGTACTTAAGTAAAAAGTAGTTGTTTTAAAAGCACTCAAGTACAAGAATTTCTGATAGCATTTTAGCAAAATTAACAAATTATTCAATCGACAAACTGTAGTACTGTACATAGGCGTAGCCAGGGGGGGAGGGGGGGCCCGCCCCCCCAATCAAAATACCACTAACAACAAAAAGTTATGACAACATAGCTTAGCGATATTCAGTTGCAGTTTTTTTCAGTAATTACGCACATAACAGTAATTAACAACATAGGCGTAGCCAGGATTTTTGATTGGGGGGGGGGGCCCAAACCACAAATCACACGTAATGACGTCATCAGAAATTTTCGAAAAAGGAACTTTTTGTGGGGCAAAGATATCGTAGAATGGAAGATCTGAAGCCGTAGCCTGATGGCACTTGGCCAGGATTTCGGTAAAGGGAGAGGCAAAAACTAATTGTTAAAAAGTGTAAAAGCCTAACTTGGAAGACGTGTTGAGTAAGCTAGTGTACTCAAACGTATCACATACGCGGGTCTGGGGGCAGAGCCCCCAGCCGCCGGTGGCTATGGGGGTCTGGGGGCAAAGCCCCCAGCCGCTGGGCAATTTTTGTAAGTTTTTGGAAAAAAAAGCTATTTAAATCCCATTGGATCACATTTTGCACGAGTTCAGAGCCATTTCAAAGAACTAGATTTTTAACATTTCAAACCAATCGAAAAAATTTAGTTGTTCAATCCTCTTTTTGCAATTAAATCCTAAAACACGCTTAGAATCTTGCATTATGGCGTAAAACTTTAATTGTAAATGATTTGGTCTATAGGGGGAAGTAACGAACATTGCCTCCTGCAATACTTTAGCAGTAAATAATTAAGTTCATAATAACGTTAAACGAGGGCCTGGGGTGGCAACTTTTAGGTCAAAACTCTTGATTTCTCACAGGTTTTGCATATAAATTGTTAAAAATTTGCATTAAGAAGCCCCTGGCCCGGGAACCTTGGTCGTCAGTCAGGGGCCCTTTGGGTCCCTGGTTGCCAGTTAGAGGCCCCGTAGTCCCTTGCTTGTCAGTTAGGAGCCCAGGCCCCCTGGTTGTTAATTAGGGGCCCTGGGGCTCCCTGGTCGTGAGGTAGGGGCTCCGGAGCCCCCTTGTCGTCAGTTAGGGACTCCAGGATCCCCTGGTTGTTGGTTAGGGACCCTGGGGCCCCCTGATTGTCAATTAGGAGGGCCCTGGGGCCCCTCGTTGTCGGTTAGGGGCCCCCTGGCCTCCTGGTTGTTGGTTAGGGGCTCCCTGGTTGTGAGTTAGTGGCCCCAGGCCCCCTGGTCGTCAGTTAGGGCTCCGGGGCCCCCTGGTGGTTGGTTAGGGGCCCTGGATCCCCCTGGTTGTCGGTTAGGGCCCTGGGCCCCCCTGGTTGTCAGTTAAGGGGCCCCCTGGTTGTTGATTAAGGGTCCCTTGGTTGTTAGTTAGGGACCCTGGGGCCCCCTGGTCGTCAGTTATGGGCCCCCTGGTTTTCAGTTAGGGGTCTTGGACCCCTGGTTGTCGGTTAAGGATTCCAGGGCCCCCTAGTTGTTAGTAAGGGCCCCCTGGTTGTTAGTTGGGGGCCCCGGGACTCACTTGTTGTCATTAATATTTTTGTTAATTACTGTTATGTGCGTAATTACTGAAAAAAAAACTGCAACTAAACATCGCCCGACTATGTTGTCATAACTTTTTGTCGTTAGTGGTATTTTGATTGGGGGGGGGGGGGGGGCCGGGCCTCCTGGGCCCCCCCTTGGCTACGCCTATGATTAACAATAATATCAATGACAACAAGTGAGTCCCGGGGCCCCCAACTAACAACCAGGGGGCCCTTACTAACAACTAGGAGGCCCTGGAATCTTTAACCGAAAACCAGGGAGTCCGGGAACCCTGACTGAAAACCAGGGGGCCCATTACTGATAACCAGGGGGCCCCAGGGTCCCTAACTAACAACCAAGGGACCCTTAATCAACAACCAGGGGGCCCCTTAACTGACAACCAGGGGGGCCCAGGGCCCTTAACCAACAACCAGGGGGGGAGCCGGAGTGCCTAACTGACGACAAGGGGTCCCTGGGCCCTTAACTCACAACCAGGGAGCCCCAAGGCCCCTAACTAACAACCAGGGGCCTCTAACCAACAACCAGGTGGCCAGGGGTCCCCTAACCGACAATGACGGGCCACGTGGCCCTCTTAACTGACGACCAGGGGGCCCCAGGGCCCCTACTCAACAACCAGGGGGTCCCGGAGTCCCTAATTGACGACAAGGGGGCCCCGGGGCCCCTAACTCACGACTAGGGAGCCCCAGGGCCCCTAACCAACCACCAGGGGGGCTGGAGTGCCTAACTGACGACCAGGGTCCCTGGGCACTTAACTCACAACTAGGGAGCCCCAAGGCCCCTAACTAACAACCAGGGGGCCCCTAACCAACAACCAGGGGGCCAGGGGCCCCCTAACCAACAACGACGGGCCCCGGGGCCTCTCTTAATTGACGACCAGGGGATCCTGGAGTCCCTAACTGACGACAAGGGGGCTCCGGAGCCCCTAACTCACGACTAGGGAGCCCCAGGGCCCCTAATTAACAACCAGGGGGCCTGGGCTCCTAACTGACAAGCAAGGGACTACGGGGCCTCTAACTGGCAACCAGGGACCCAAAGGGCCCCTGACTGACGACCAAGGTTCCCGGGCCAGGGGCTTCTTAATGCAAATTTTTAACAATTTATATGCAAAACCTGTGAGAAATCAAGAGTTTTGACCTAAAAGTTGCCACCCCAGGCCCTCGTTTAACGTTATTATGAACTTAATTATTTACTGCTAAAGTATTGCAGGAGGCAATGTTCGTTACTTCCCCCTATAGACCAAATCATTTACAATTAAAGTTTTACGCCATAATGCAAGATTCTAAGCGTGTTTTAGGATTTAATTGCAAAAAGAGGATTGAACAACTAAATTTTTTCGATTGGTTTGAAATGTTAAAAATCTAGTTCTTTGAAATGGCTCTGAACTCGTGCAAAATGTGATCCAATGGGATTTAAATAGCTTTTTTTTCCAAAAACTTACAAAAATTGCCCAGCGGCTGGGGGCTTTGCCCCCAGACCCCCATAGCCACCGGCGGCTGGGGGCTCTGCCCCCAGACCCGCGTATGTGATACGTTTGAGTACACTAGCTTACTCAACACGTCTTCCAAGTTAGGCTTTTACACTTTTTAACAATTAGTTTTTGCCTCTCCCTTTACCGAAATCCTGGCCAAGTGCCATCAGGCTACGGCTTCAGATCTTCCATTCTACGATATCTTTGCCCCACAAAAAGTTCCTTTTTCGAAAATTTCTGATGACGTCATTGCATGTGATTTGTGGTTTGGGCCCCCCCCCCCCAATCAAAAATCCTGGCTACGCCTATGGTACTGGATATGACAACTAGTAGACTACCTTTACATCACAGCCACATAAGGCTTGGTCTTCTTACCCCATATTCTCTCAAGAAGGCGTGAAATTTTAATTGATGCAAGTTTTTGTTATTATATTCAAATCAAAAAGAACAACAGCAAAACTTTGAAGTTCGTAAAACATGTCACACTGAATTTACTTGAAATCATTTCTTAAATCTTTGCTAACTTAACTTAATTGAGCAATTGCCGATAGATAACTAAACCGCTCTGACGAATTTGCGGTTCAGATTTAAAACTTTATACAGTACTTTGTACTCTTCGGAGTCAAAATGCTACTTAAACGAGAACTAAAGACAAAATTTATGGGGATATCTGAACTTAGGCCAATTTAATAAGACTAGAATAGCGTTAATTCCATCCTTTTTGACCCAGCCATTCTAGAGATATTCTACTTCAAACACAAAGTCGGTGACTCTAATATTATAAATTTTAATAATTTTTATTGGCAATCTTGTCGTTGATAAGCATTAGCGTCTTAGCGTCGCCTTCCCAGTTCTATCCTAAAGCAACAATTAAGCTACAGCGTTGAGTCGTTTCGCTGCGCACTAATCAGTTTAATTTTGTCAGCAGACTAGATCCGAGCTGGCAAAAAGAGTAGACTGTACGACAGCCTAGGAAACAAACGTCTTAGAACAAGCGAAAGTAAGGCTAGTTTAGAGTTATTATTGTACGTCATTCATTCTATTATACTGTAAAACAGTCAAAATTTTAAAATTTTGTCACCCACCCTCTCAGATTTTTTTCATATTTGGATATATGAAAGCCATCAAAAAATAATGAAGGTTACAAAAAATGGCATCAAAATTCATCAAGCGGTTTTCGAGTGGTGATGGTTTCAACATTACAACTAGTGGGCAGTGTTCGACACTCTCAAATTTTTTAATTTGTATAAAAATCTTCATCCTTGTGCCATCGAAATAAGCAAAATATCAATTCTGATAGATTTTGAAGTAAGGAATTCAAAAATGAAATTATTTTTCGGAAAATTGTAACAGTAAGTGGTCAAACTGTAGCTTGAAAAAATTTTGAAGGCCCGATTTCATTTTCGATTATCTCAGAAGGGCAAAAAAAATTTAATCCAATCATTGCGAAAATGTCAAGAATAGATAAATCACTGTTTGACGTATTTGAGTTTGGTTAATGTTTTTTGTTGCATATTTCTGTAATTGGTTTTGAAACATAGCTAAAAGCCAACAATTGATTTTTTTCTGATTTTTTTGAATTTTTTGGAACACATGTATTGAATAGTATTTTATTAAATACCGATGGTTGCAAAAAATGAAGCAATTAGTTTGTATAAACTTAGTAAATCAGGTGATCAGCAAAAATTTTGATTATCGTTTTGATTGTTGTTGGTTAGTATAGGTCTAGCTAGGCTATTTCCCAAGGGAAAATTAGTCAAGTTACAGACATTGATTACTATGGGTATGGAAAGAGCTAGATTTCTGCCATCCTTTTTCAATTGTTTATCTCTGGGAGCACTCTTATGAAATTTTAACCTCTAAAATGGGTGGATTATCATAAATTGGAGTGTTTGGTAAAATTCTCAAATGATTGGGTATATTCTCAAATGAATCGGTATAGCACAAGATTTTCTCCCTTTATGTAATGGCACTTTGAGCAGCGATGATAAGTAAAAGAAACCATGCTGACTGAGTTAGAACATGGGATTCTTTATCAATTAGTTGCAAATAGTCATCTTGCCCTTTTGATACATAAGCTACTTTACAGTTTAGATTTCATTTGGACAGTTAGCTTGGAACGAGGTAAACCCATCAGTTGCTATTGACTGGCAGGAAAGCTCGAATGACGTTCTTATATGTGACGGTTTAAGCAGATAAATTATGTAAAAATTGTGTAATGTACATGTTAAGCACTGCAGATTACAGTAATGCCTTGACATTTATACAACAGGAACCAAAATCGCTTTGCTATTAATATGTTTCATATACTGGATATACCGCAAGTTTATTTATTGCTACTTAAAAAAGTCTTTTTTAATTCCACTTGTTTAATTCCACTTAGTACTTAGCAGTAAATACTTTTTGCGGTATATACAGCAGTGATCGAAATTATCTTTTTAAACGACTTGCCCGTCGGGCAAGTTATAACAAATGTTTACTTGCCCGGGGAGATCTCAACTTGCCGAAACAAAGAGACAGAGTGCATTTTGATGTTGTTTAGTTTCGAAAAAGTGCATGATTACCACCGAATTTGTATAGAATCGTATTTCGAGATGATCTAGTTTTTGTGCGCGATTTTAAAATCAGAGTGACGTAAAATAGATTCCTTATTTTCTGGATGGCCATCGCATTGCACCCTTTCTTCCCTAAAATATCACATCAAAACATTAAAAAAAATCAACATCCATTATCGCAACAGAAAATTAAATAACAATATTTTTTTCGATTTTTGCCATTAGTTCTGCTGTTTCTTTTCTGTTTTGCCATAAGGGCCGAAATAAACGATCAAGTTTTCTTTGCAAGAAGGTTTGCAGAAGCATTGATGCAACTTTATTCTGTGTGTAAATGGCCTAGCAAGAATACTGTGCAACGATTGCAGAAACGTTGCAGAAGGGTCTTCTTGCGACGTGTAAATGGCTTCCAACAAGATTTCGGAACACTTTCCGCAACATTGAAATAACATCGGCCGCGTTTCAACTTGCTGCAAGTTTTTTTGACTTCTCCTGCCTACGTCACAATGTAATTAAGATTGTTATGCCTACCCACTAGGACACTTTTAGACTTTATCGCAATGTCTTGCTACAAGACAATGTAAAATACTGCACGATTACTGTCATTACCAGCATCCGTATATTTGGACAGCATTACGAAATATAGGCGTTGATATGTGAATTTGAAGTTAGCCCTGCAGTTTAGAACGTATTGACACCTGAATATAGAGACCGAGTAAAAAAAAAAGCACTGCTTAAGAGCAAAACGGTGTAAGTATGGTATTAAATTGTCTACAGTATATAATGTAAATAAATTACTCGATGTTAATAACATTTAACGATTTTGTGTGAAGCAGTTTCTATTAAATGCAATAAATTCTATTAGTCTACATTTTTATAATACCTCGGTTCGCACTTTAATAGCATCTTTTTTGTGATGATATGAATGCTTTTTTTTTAGGAGACAATGCTTACGTGAACGTGACTCTTCGTTATTAACCTATTTGCAACTATTTCTGTTTATGTGTTAAACTGGGCAGTGGCCAGAGAAAAAGAGGCCAGGCAGGGCTGGTTTTCATCTCAAAATTTGCACATAGTATTACTGTAAATGCATATGGAAATGTGGATAATTATACTAAATTCGGTCTGAATTTTATTATCAACATTACGTAAAACGTTTTTTTTTCAATAAACATACTATAGATAAAAAACTTATTTTCCAGAAGCGGGCACAAATAAAGTTTACAAAATGCGCAGCGCAACAATACACAACGACCATTTAAACCATTAAAAGCACAGAACAAGAGGCGCACTTAAAATATCATATTTTCAGAAGCGCAGCGCAACTTCCGCAACAAGCTTTTTGATTCAGTAGAAGCGTAACGCATTTTCGCAATTTCGGAACGAGATTTTCATACCAAGTCAAAGCACAATCAAAGTTCTGCAATTAAGTGTAAAACAGACAATGTAAATTAAGCATTTTTAGTGATAAACCTGATTCTGGCATTCTTCCGGTGAAGTCATACTCACCAGAAGTGGAGTTGAGGCCGCTCGAGGCCAAAAACAGGAATGCTCGAGGCCAGGGACCAAGGATACAGGCGCAAGTGTTCTCCCAAAAAAAAAGGTCATCAAAATTTTTTTTCAGGCGATCTCTGAAAAAAGTTGTTCGCAAATTTTCCTCAAGGTTTCTGGCATTTTCCAACGAAATTTTTATGATTAAAAAATAGTGCTGTCTTTGGCCGAGGACACGGCAATTTTCGAAGATTTGTAGGCTTCGAGGCTAAGGCCAAGGACTTGAAAATGTGTCCTCGAGGACTCCACCTGTGATACTCACAGCAAGCTTGATCTCAAAAGCCTTGTTGCTTTTATTGATGTTTGTTGTTGTTTTACCAGGCTGCTTCCGAGGGATGGCAGCCTCCTATGTCCAAAGAGGACACAAGAGAATCACCCTTAGCACAGAAGTGCTACTGGCATAGGATAATCCCGGAGATTAGGGGCCATTTCGATCTCTGCACGAAGCAGGGCACTCCCACCACTCGACGGCGACCACCGTTGGTGGGTCTTAAAGAGTGCAGCCAGATGCACAAAAGGGGTTGAAACAACATCAAAAAAAGCTTCTCATTACTACTAATAGCAGTAGTAAGAGTCGACTCGCATCAAGTTACTCTAGCCAATTGAGAAAGTCTTCTGGAACAAGAAATACAAGAAGAAAGAAATCCCAACAGGCATGGTTCCCAGAAGGCGCCGCTAACGGGAGGCCAATTCTGCAAGACCCAAAAGTCAAGCAGCTCAGCACCAATAGTTGACCATGCCGAGTACCCAATAACCGCCTCTTACGGTTCGCTGGGTGGGCGGCTTCACTACTCTGTCTGCCGCGGTGAAGCACTGGGGGTTTCGTTGGTCATGACGACCAACATCATCCTCCCAATCGGCCTTTTCAATCGTTTCATCAGCCCCTCCTGCCTGAGTCCCTCTGGAATGTTTGGTCCTTCGCCTCCTCCCTTTCCAGGAACACCACCTTAAATTTACAATGGGTCCCCGGTCACGCTGGTATCCCCGGTAATGTAAATGCGGATTTACTTGCCAAAGCTGGTGCCTCCCGGCCCATTGACGCGATCCCATGCCCTCTCCCCCGAGTCATTGCCAAAATCCGTTATTGATAGTACCACGATTGAAGACGTCACATCTCCCACTCCTATTTAAAGTACCAAGTACCCAAAGTCTCTTTGAAGGAACTGCTTCTTTTTCGCCCTAGTCGCTTTGAGCTTTCCCGTCTTCGTTGGCATGGCCACAGTCTTTTTTTATTTTCATATCTTCACAGAATCAGTCGGAAGGAGAATTCTGCTTGTAGTGCCTGTGGACACCCTCTGCGGAACCTCAATCATCTCCTTATTGTCCTGCCTCTGAACCTCTTCGTAAATCTATCTTTGGCTCCTCTCTCTTTATTCTTGAGCTATGGTCCAACAGACCTTGGGATGTGGCCCGACTGTTGGGTCTCCGCAGAGTTTCTCCGCCCCCTTTATCCCTCGGAAGGGGTCAGGTAGTACCACCACCACCACCACCAACATTATCAGAATCCGAGCATACGATAAAGAGCTACGACTGAAGCTGCGTAGCATCAATATGAACTGTAAGATTTTTTTAAAGTTTCAAATCCGAAAGTTAATTATTACATCACAACAATAAAAACAAATTTGTAGAAAGCGGATAGTGTTAAAACTTTGGTCACAAAAACTGCAGTTTAAGCTAAAATGATATTAAACCATCAGAATACTAGAGTTAAGAACGATAAATTACAGGAAAAGATTCACCATCTGAACAACTTATTGCTTTTGGCCTACGAAGATTTAGGCTTAGGCCTAGACATACTTTTGCATTTTAGTGATTTTAGACGGAAAAGGAGTAAGTAATTTGCGATAGAATGTCGACATTTGACAATATTACGATCAAAATAAACCAAATTAAGTCAAAAGTATAAAATTGCAGTATTCAAAAAAAAAAAAAAAATTGAAAGCGCAGCGCAATTAATCCGCAACAAATTTGAATAGCATTAGTCCGCACGCGACTTCTGCATTGTCTCAAAAAAACAAAAAAATAGCGAAACGCAAGTTTCACAATATATTGCAGAAGTTGTGCTTGATATTTTCTTGTCTGTGGCAAGAATGCAAAAGATGACTGCTAAACGCTCCTTGCTAAAAATTGCCTGTCTTATGACGGAGGACGGAGTCATTTCAAGCAAGCTAGGATCGTATATGCAATTTAAGTTTTTTAGTTTTTTTTTCCGTTTTGAAAGCATTTTAAATTACTATTGCTGCTATCGCTTTTCTTTTTCGAAACATGCCTACTGATAGTTCAGATTATTATAGCCTAGTAGTCCGACTCTATCTGCAAGAGTGTTAAAATCGCCACGTGTAAATGCATTTTTAAGGTCTTGCAGACCAAATCTACAACACTATTTCTGAAACATTTTGAGGAAAAAAAAATTGTTGCCCGGAGGTGTAAATGGAACTTTTAGTTTCTTGCAGATGATTACTTCCGGCGCCAAAATTTTTCGTTGCTGCAAGTAAATTTGCAGAAAAACAGCTTCACGTGTAAATGGAGTGGTAATTATTGGAGTAGTAAAATTGCAGAAAAAACTTGCTTGTCTATTCCGGCCCTAAGTCACATTTTAGGCAGAAGTTTGAAAATGTTTTAGTGTTGGTTACGTCACAATCACAACGCGTAATTAAACTAAAGTTTTGCGCTGGCTGAGCTTCAGTTTACCTTGTTTTAGATAACAAACTTAATTAATCAAAAAAATCTATCATCAGCAACTAGTGATGAGTTTATCGCATCAAAAAATTTTTAAATTAACGCAAAACAATCACATCTATTGTTCTACTCTGCATCACATCTCAGTTTTCTTGCGTAGCAAATATCGCATAAGTCATCAATTCGATTGCCATCCAATGCTTTTTTCCATCATTCAATTTACAAAAATTGATTTTTGGATTGTAATCATTTCAATCGTAACGTTAACAATAATTCACGTTGCCTTTTGCTACAAATGCATTTTTCAATCGCGAATATCTTGAAGCTGCACCGGTTAAAACTCTGAACTTTTTTACGTGAAAGATAGAAAAACTAAACATCTATAAAAAAAAATTAAGTAAAAAGTTGACGAATTTTCCATCTCGCTTTCATACAGCACAGGGTAGTACTTGTGATACCCGAAAGAGCATTTAGCCCGGCAAGCATGGGAAAAATTTTCGCTGAAAGAGAACGAAGTATTTTGCACCTAAAGAATTGCAAACCACGTTTGAACATCGAACGAATTTGCGTTCGATTAACAAGTGTTAATTCCGATTAAAGTGTTTAGTGCGGTGATTGTGCTAAAATAAAGCAAGCAAGAGCTCACTTTACTTGCATTTATTTTATTGTACTGTAGCAAAAGCATTACCGGTGATTTGCGTTTTTAAATTATCTTGTTCGCAGTTCTTTCTTCATACGCTGAATTTTATTTACTTGACTGTCGGGCAAGTTGAGCCAGCAAATAACTTGCCCAAGGCGATTTCAGCTTGTCTTGAGCAAGCGAGCAAGCGTTAATTTTGACCCCTGTACAGTATATGCAACGTATTTTTATTTCTGGCTATTTTAATTTCTGTTATATAAATGTCAAGGCGTTGCTGTAATCTGCAGTGCTTAACATGTACATTACACAATTTTTACATAATTTATCTGCTTAAACCGTCACATATAAGAACGTCATTCGAGCTTTCCTGCCAGTCAATAGCAACTGATGGGTTTACCTCGTTCCAAGCTAACTGTCCAAATGAAATCTAAACTGTAAAGTAGCTTATGTATCAAAAGGGCAAGATGACTATTTGCAACTAATTGATAAAGAATCCCATGTTCTAACTCAGTCAGCATGGTTTCTTTTACTTATCATCGCTGCTCAAAGTGCCATTACATAAAGGGAGAAAATCTTGTGCTATACCGATTCATTTGAGAATATACCCAATCATTTGAGAATTTTACCAAACACTCCAATTTATGATAATCCACCCATTTTAGAGGTTAAAATTTCATAAGAGTGCTCCCAGAGATAAACAATTGAAAAAGGATGGCAGAAATCTAGCTCTTTCCATACCCATAGTAATCAATGTCTGTAACTTGACTAATTTTCCCTTGGGAAATAGCCTAGCTAGACCTATACTAACCAACAACAATCAAAACGATAATCAAAATTTTTGCTGATCACCTGATTTACTAAGTTTATACAAACTAATTGCTTCATTTTTTGCAACCATCGGTATTTAATAAAATACTATTCAATACATGTGTTCCAAAAAATTCAGAAAAATCAGAAAAAAATCAATTGTTGGCTTTTAGCTATGTTTCAAAACCAATTACAGAAATATGCAACAAAAAACATTAACCAAACTCAAATACGTCAAACAGTGATTTATCTATTCTTGACATTTTCGCAATGATTGGATTAAATTTTTTTTGCCCTTCTGAGATAATCGAAAATGAAATCGGGCCTTCAAAATTTTTTCAAGCTACAGTTTGACCACTTACTGTTACAATTTTCCGAAAAATAATTTCATTTTTGAATTCCTTACTTCAAAATCTATCAGAATTGATATTTTGCTTATTTCGATGGCACAAGGATGAAGATTTTTATACAAATTAAAAAATTTGAGAGTGTCGAACACTGCCCACTAGTTGTAATGTTGAAACCATCACCACTCGAAAACCGCTTGATGAATTTTGATGCCATTTTTTGTAACCTTCATTATTTTTTGATGGCTTTCATATATCCAAATATGAAAAAAATCTGAGAGGGTGGGTGACAAAATTTTAAAATTTTGACTGTTTCATAATAGAATGACCCTAGTAACGACTATGCTAGTAGGCTAGTAGGCTATTGTTTTCAACTTGGATGAAAAAGTGTTTTTTAGTGTCACAAAATACCGTAGGCAAATACAATAAGCCTACTTAAGTATTGGTAGTGTTATTATCAGGTATGAGTTTGTACAGCGTAGCTTAGTAATAAAAACCTTATTGCTAGACTTGGCTAGGATTTGACTGAAATGTATTTGCCAGTTTGATTTTTACTGAAATCGTTAGGCTACCGAAAAGTCCACTCTTTTTACCAGTTCAGATCTGTTGTGCTAATAAGATCAAACTGATTAGTGCGCAGCAAAACGACTCAATGCAGTAGCCTAATCGTTGCTTTAGGTCAGAACTGGGAAAGCGTTGCTAAGACGCAAATGCTTATCAACGACAAGGTTGCCAATAAAAAGTACTAAAGTTTGTTACATCAGAGTCACTGACTTCGTGTTTGAAGTAGAATATCTCTGCAACGGATGGGTCAAAAAGGATGGAGTCAACGCTGATCGAGTCTAATACGATTGGCCAAAGTTTAGATGACCCCATTGATTTTGGCGTTGGTCCTCGTTTAAGTGGTATAACTTCACGCTAAAACTAAGCAAGTATAAGTAGAAAGTATCCAAAGATATAATTATTTTAAAAGTGTTCGTTACCGACAAGTTCTACTTGAGTTGACTACTTACGCAAAACTACTTTCATTACGTTACACCTCTGTGTATACCGCACTACATTATACCCTTGACTATAGAAACTGTACGAAGAACATAAATGCACCCCGGCTTTACAGTACATGCAGATTTGCGCTTGTCCACTTTCTGTCTTAGTTTTGGGTTCTGTTTTCTATTTTTCGCTTTCTTGTTTTATTTTTTCTTTTTTGAGATAATTCCAAAAAATGAAATAGAAAGGAGAAGTGATACAAATACATCTTTCATGATTACCCAATCCATTTAGTATCGACAGCCTGCGTACTGTATACTTCAATAAATGCACTACCTGTTCTATCTTTACTTCTCTTCTGTACTTCAAAATTTTTGCCAGCGCAGTTTATTAATCTGTCATTTTGTTGTTATTGGATTCTTTGTTGGCTTTGCGCGGATCCGCGCAAGGGCTTATAACTTGTGGTATAGTTTTTTCACATCGGCTTTATTGTTAAGGGAAGCAAATAACGTCAAGTTATGTGGATACGTTAGAACCTAAACTGTTGTTCAGTTTATATAAAGCCATAATCCTTCACATTATTTTACTAACGTAATTGGATACCAGGCGGTAATTGAAGGTATTTCTTCCATTAGGGGAACTTTTTGTTATTTTCTTCCCTTCTTCACAACTTCACACTTGTTCGAAGTAAGCCAGCGACGCAACCAGAAGGGGGGTTGAAAGGGCTTCAGCCCTTCCTCCTCTGCCAACTCTCTTAGAAATTCGACTAACAAACGAAAGCGTTTGAACTTGTTTTGGACTCGACCTGTAAGTAGAGGGGGTTGAAGGGAATGGGCAACTTAATTCTTTCAAATAGCTTTAAGAACGTGCGAAATGTTTTTCAAATTGCGTTAAAATTGCTCTTTTTTTTCGAAAAGTCACAAAAATTACTTAGCGACTAAGTTCTTTGCCCCCAGATTCCCATGGTTTCCGGCGGCTAAGCGCCCTGCCCCCAGGCCCCAGTGCCCTGTTTGGCTGTGGGAAAAATCTAGAACACCAAAAGAAACGCACTCAGAATCGACACGCTTGAGTGACACTTGATAATTGCTTGTTTTAAATTCACAAAACTCCTTCATTGTTGCTTTTTGTTTATTAAAAAATGCCTTTGTTTCGTTTTCAGAAATCTTTCGAACCATAAAATTGGAAAATCAGTCAAGCGTGTCGATTCTGACTGCTTTTTTTGGTGTTCTAGACCTTACCCTGTCTTTAATAGTGACACGCACCGAATCCTTTTCTGTGGTAAGTTGCACCGGTTTGATTTGTACGACTCAAAAATAACACATTTTTTGAGCGAAAGTTTTTAATATTTGATTCAATCCTCCCCCTTAGCAAATTCTGGTTGAGCGATCGATAACTTTGTTTTTAAGCTAAATAAAATGAGCCTTACTGTACAAATTTTGCAAACCTCTCGTGAGGACAAAAAAAAGGTAAAATCAACTAGTTTTGTTCGGAACATCTAGACTGCGTACTGCGAAGAAATCACGGTACGCACCTAACGCATAATCATAGGCGTACAAACGCATTGCTTGTCTATTTCAACAAACGTTTCGTTGATAAGCCGGCATGCCGTATATGTATCGAATTTCTACTTAGGCCCGGTCTGCGCTTTGAGTAGAATCAGAGCGGACGAGCGAATTTTTAGTTTACCTTAAGTAAGGTAGTTTGTCTGCTAGTAAGTTGTGACGTTAGGCATACTGAATTTTTGGTTCACATAAACTAAAAATGCGCTCGCACAATAATAAATTTCGGCTCAGTAAAGATCAGGCCTTAGATCAACCAAAGCTTTTCTCTGACTTTCACTTTCATTGGCTGCTGCCCAGATTTCGTTAAAAAAAAAATTTATGAAGCCAGCATAACATCATGCTGCAATAGGAAGGAACTTCATTGCGCTTTTCCAATGCATGATCGGCAGAATG
The DNA here is from genome assembly GCA_963965965.1 of Trididemnum nubilum. Classification (NCBI taxonomy): domain Eukaryota; kingdom Metazoa; phylum Chordata; class Ascidiacea; order Aplousobranchia; family Didemnidae; genus Trididemnum; species Trididemnum nubilum. The sequence goes on along the minus strand of OZ014471.1, from coordinate 17,377,996 downwards.
TTTGCCCAGTCGCCTCACTGAAGTGATGGTTATGTTTATGCTGATTTTGTTTTTTGCATCTTGAGGAAGTTAAATTCTCTAATTTTACGCGTACTATATTTTGGAGGTGAAAAGGTGTAAATCAATATGATTTCAACGGAATATCAATTGCAGTTACAAGCGAAAGCATAAAAAGTATCTGTATTGCTGTAGTAGTTGGTAGTCATATCTTCGTTCAACCAGGCAATAAAAGTTGTTTATTCGCGCGTCATAAAATACAGTCAACCCTCGATTTAACGGACCTCGATTTAACGGACTTCGGATTTAACGGACTTCGGATTTTACCGTTCCGTAAGCATAGACCGCTGTACATGTAATTGTTACAAGCGAAAATCAATAGCCGACGAAACGAGAAATCGTGCTACGTTGTCGCAGAGACATAATGATTCCCCGTTTACTTGCATTGTGACATCACAAGACGTATCAGTCAGCTTGTTTAGCTTGTAACAGAGTGAGGAACACTGCGTTTTCGTTTAACGGACTTTTTCCAACAACGGACTGTCGTTGGTCCGCATTTGTCCGTTAAACCGAGGTTTGACTGTAGAGCCTATCAGTAACTTAAATTTTATGACGTAAGCATACTAACGTCTTTGAACTTGAGTATTTTCAAAAGCAAACAAAGTGACACAACAGGATAAGTATAAGCTTTACAATACGAAGTAGCTCAGCAGGATCAACTAAGGCACATGGTAAATTGCTGAGGTGGGCACAAATAACGTTGTATCAAAAGTCAGTCAGTCAGTCAGTGTCAGTTTATTTATGTACCAGTACACGCAAACAAAGAAAAATCCACATTTGGAATATACAGTTACATGTAAATAGAGTACAGTACATAGGGAGACCACAAAAGAGCGAAGCCCTTACCGAGTCAATGCCACTTTATTTCACACATTTTGCTTTTCTGAAGTAATGCACAGTGTTTCGCTGTAAGTTCTCAAGGAAGATGACAGACGTAGTATCGATGCCCTATTCCTTTACAGTTCTTTTAACATTCAATGGAGTGAAACACTAAGAAAATCTCATTCTCTTACTATAGCCAATACAGTATGAATAGATTTGGGCTTCAAACAAATATTTAAAGTATAATATTCCCTTTAAACGCCATGCACTACTTCACAACAATCCTTATAATTATGACTGTATTTTTTTTGGAAGAAAAATTTTGCAAAAGAAACAAGCATCGCTACTGCTAACCCACCCCTCCCCCAACATGCAAGTAACTTATAATATTACAATGTGCTGTTGTGTATGATTTAGACTTCCACGCAATCGCAAACAAAGGGATTAGTTACCGCAATATATCAAGAATTAGAAAAAAATTCATGCCTAAATCTAATTGTACTTTAAGATTAGATCGACTTTAACTGCTTCTTTAAATTTAGGAAATGGAAGATCTTTCCAATTCGGTTGCAAACTATTCCAAATTTAGGCACCACTAAAAAGCGCAACGATCTTTTGAAACAGTAAAAGTGCAGCGCAACTTTCACGATAAACTTTTTGATTCAGTTAAAGCACAACGCAATTCCGCAATTACAGAATAGGATTTTCGTCTCAAGTTAAAGCGCCACATAACTTCCGCATTTGAGATTTTACAACGCAATGCAAATACTGCATTTTTTGCGATTTTTGACAGAAAAAGGGTAAATAATTTGCTAAAGAAGGCCGACATTTATCAATATTACGATCGAAATGGAACAAAATCAAGTTCAATGTATAGAATTGCGCTTTTAACCGAAAGAATTTTGAAAGCGCAGCGCAATTAGAGCGCAACAAATCTTAAAGACTTTAGTCCGCAACGCAACTTCCGCAATTGCGGAGGTTCTAAATGCGTTTTGCCCACCTCTGGTAAATTGGTAATCAAACTCTTGACCCTCTGAATTAGAGTCTGATTTTAAACTTTGAACCTTATCCACATTTACCCAACTGGTTTTTTGAGTCATGGTTTGTTGAGAACTGGAATTTTCTGAAAGTTGCTTCCTTCTGGAATACGATTACTTTGGTCCAATTTTACATCTGGCCACCGTTTAAGGGTTTCATCTCTAACAAAATCAATCCTCTTTTGAAGGTTTTCCAGAGTAATAACTATGAATGGAATGTTGTGGAAGTTAAACATCTCTCTCATTTCTTCGTAGAATGCAAAAGCACCCTCAAAATTGAGGTTTTCCGGTCGAACTCCGTCAAATCCAAACAATTTCAAACTCGGTTTTAAGACAAAATGGAGGCAATCATCCTGACGGAGACTGAAATGACATGGACATTGTACTTATCATCACTCGCTGAATTTAGCACTTTATTTTGAAATTGTGAATGCATTCATTTGTTATCTTTATAATAACGTCATTATCGTTATTGCTTTTTTATTTTCTCTGAAACAAAAAAACCAGGGCCGTCATTTTTTTTGTTTTGTTTTCAATGAATTCATAGGAAGTTTGAAATTATAAATTACATACGACTTGAACTTAAATGAGGGCTGAAGGCAAAATCAATGGCAGTATCTAAAGTTACGGCGATCGTATTAAATAAGATTGGCGTTGACTCTATCCTTCTTGACCCAGCTGTTTCGGAGATATTTTACTTCAAACACGACGCAGAGGCCTCCAAGATTTTAATGTTTATTGGCAACCTTCACGTTGATAATATCAGCAACATCATCTTAGTTCTATCCTAAGGCAACATCGGAACCAGGTTAAGCCTCAGAGATCTTTTAATCTATATATAGGTAAATATTGACCTCCTTGGGCTATGCTACTGCATTGAAAGTTAAAACATCAGGGTTTATAAAAATTATAATTTGGTTGGCCCCTACGTCGTATTTGAAGTAAAATATCTCTGGAACGACTGGGTTAAGGATAAAATCAACGCCAATATAATCTAACACAACTGCTCTCACTTTTGAAACGCCATTGATGTGGCCTTCAGTCGTCGTTTTAGTCAAAATTGTGACATCGTCAAGACTCTTAATGACGTTTTTTAGAATGTTTGACTCGAAATGTCAAAAACTTGATGACGCAGTGTTCACAAACACCCAATTGCGTGAAAGTATAACGTTTCTGTTAAGCTATAAAAAACGTTTTGCACGTCAAAATTAAAATTCACAAATAAAAAAAAAACTCAAAGTTTGAAATTTAATCCATAAAAATGGCGTTAGACTTTGGTTATCTATCATCACTTACCACTCCTCTTAACAGTACGTAACAAAAAAACTTTAACAACAAATTGTGGTCCAGTTAATTCCCTAAGCAAACATGCAGTAATACTACGCCAAGCTTTACATTTTTCGCATAATCAGAAGTCCTCATTATAATAATACGAGCATATTTTCTACTTGCATCTACTGTAAAATAGGCTATTCAATATCCATCCACGATGCTTGCAAAAAACGACAATGCTCTTCAGTCTATACCAATGGTTCCCAACCTTTCTATATCGGCGGACCGGTGAAAATTGAACAAATGTTCGCGGACCGGCACCCAAAATCGCAATGGCTGTTACAAATACCGCAGTAGTTATTATCGCATTTGTTAACCACCGCAAAATAAATGGCACCAGAGTTGTAAACAGGTCGACCACTTCAGGCCTGAACCCGAAAATATAAGCCCAAACCTGGCCCGGACCCGAAAACTAATTTCAAGCCCAAATCATGCCTGAAAAACCCCGAAAGTTAAGTTAGGTCTGAAAAATTTAGCAATATTGCCAAGTTATTTATATTATATTTTTGTGCACCCAAGACAAACAGCACATCTCAAGCCCGAATTAAACTCGAAGCAGGGGCGAATTTAGGGGGGGCATGGTGCCAAACTTCCCCCCCTTTGGATCGCCAGTAAAGTATGAATGTTCTAGAATAGTACGCAAAATTGAGCCATGCCCCCCTTTGGAATTTGGGCAGAAAACCGGACTGAATTTAAGTGAAGACATTATTTTTATTTTTGGTCGTCACCTAAATCTGGGCAGAAAAACGGACTTAATCTAAGTGAAGACCTTTTATTTTGGTCTTCATCTTCACCAGTTTGGAATTTAGATCGTTTTGCTCTGGTTTTTATCTCCCTTTCCAAATTCTTGGCTATGCGTCTGGCCTCTCCCCTTTTGAAAATCCTGCGTACGCTACAAGCCCGAAGTTTTGTCAATTTTAGGCCCAAACCAGACCCGATAAGCCCGGCCAGATTTACAACTTCAAATGGCACAGCAAAGCATAATACTTTTTTCCGCACAGGCACGTAACCAGAAATCTGCTCAGGAGGGACTGTTTCAGGGGTCTGGGGACGTAGATCCATCTCTCAAAAATTTTGTATTTGTTCGCAAAAATAACGTAATTTTGGACTAATTTTGATAAAAATTAATGGTTTTAATCGTGGCATAAAAATTAGCTGTGCAAAACATTTTATTTATTTATTTATATATTTATTCACCACGATACAGTCATGCATTAGGCAGCAAAAAAAGACTAACAGAAAGAGCTAGACCAAGGTCTATGCTGTTACTGTACACAAGACATTGCTATGCATACCGTGGTGAGGTGGCAGCGAAACGACCATGCGGTCTACTAGTCTACTGTCACCTCAAAGAGTTAACTTAACGCTTCTTCAGACTAAAATTAAGTATCGCTAACGAATTGAAAACACACAAAAAGCAAAACACACACTTACACAAATAATGCCAACCATAAAAATCAGTAGGATGCAGTATTTTGTTAGACGAGAATTATTGTTAATTTTCTTCAACTCAAACATGTGCTTCGTGGCTTACTCATATTTCAAAATCAGATATTGTTTATACTTTTTGACAAACAATGAAAAAGTTAAATCTTTGATGTAGTCTGGTACCTCCGACCATACTCTTGCCCCGAGAATCTGTTTAGGTTTTTTGCCTAATTCAGTATTACATTTTTTGATGAAGAAATTCGTCGTAGAGTTTCTTGTGTAATAGTTGTGAAGTGATGAAAGAGGAGTAAATAATGAGGGTGTGGTTCCTGAATGTAGCTGTATTGTTTTAAACATGTATTTTGCTACCTCCAGTTTATGTATATCATTTATTGTTAGTAGTTTCAGTTTCTTGAACAATGGGTTTGCGTGAGCTCTGTAATTTTGGTTTGTGATCAACCTTGCTGCTTTTTTTTAAGGATATGCAAGGGTAGTAATGCAGTTTTGGCAGCACTTCTCCAAGCCAAGATGCAATGATTGAAGTGCGTGAATATTAAAGTGTAGTAGATATTCAAAAGTACTTTTGTACTTACCAAATTTCTCAATCTTGCAATTGCCCATATGCCTTTGACTACTTTACTACCAACCTTTTCAATGTGGTAGTGCCAAGTTAGATTATTATCAAGTAAAACACCAAGATATCTAATATGGTCTTTTTCTGTGCTGTCATTGTTGTTTATGCTAATGTTGAATTCTGATTTCTCTTTTTTTTGCTAATTAACGTATATTCTGTTTTAGAAAAATTAATTGAAAGTTTGTTTTCTCTCATCCAGTTGTCTATATTTATTAACTCATTATTGATATCAGATTCTAACTGTTTTGCATTATTTCCTGACATTGTAAGATTAGTGTCATCAGCAAATAAGTTAACTTTGAATTTGTTAGCTGAAGGCAGGTCATTCATGTACAAAAAAAATAGTAGAGGTCCTAAAGTTGAACCTTGTGGTACTCCACATGTCACATTTTCCATGCTAGAAGGTATTCCATTTACGTTCATGTAGTGTTTTCTGTTACAAAGATAACTTTTAAACCAATCAAATGCTATGCCTCGAACACCATACCAATAAAGTTTTTGAAGAAGTACAAAATGATCAACTGTATCGAAGGCTTTTGCGCGATCGAGAAAAATGGCGCATGTTATTTTACGATCATCAAGATTATTTACTATTTCGTCACATATATTTGACACTGCTAAAGATGTGGAATGTCCTGTTCTAAAACCATACTGATAGCTAGTTAATAAATCTTTTTTTGTAAGATAATTTTGTGATTGATTATAAATTAGCTTTTCAAAAACCTTATTTATAGGGGATAGTAAAGAGATGGGATGGCAGGTACTGCTTTTTTCTTTATCACCTTTCTTATAAATAGGGATAATCTAGGCAATTTTTAATATATCTGGATAAGTTTTTTCTTGAATGCAGCAGTTAAACATGTCGGTTAAGATAGCTGCAACTACAGTGGTCGCAAATTTCAAAAATTTGATTGGTATATGATGTAATCCTGTAGATCTTGATGAGTCTAAACTTTGTAGAAGATTAACTACGTCTGTTTCAGAGACAGGTTGCAAAAAAAAATGAGTCCACAGTGGAGTTCATATTCCATTTTGCCTTAGAACTTGGTGCTGGAATTTTGGAGGCCAGAGTTGAACCAACTCTTGCAAAATAAGTATTAAAAGCATTACTTATCGCAATTGGATTAGCATAAGTGTGGTTATTTTCATCCATAATTTTTGATGGGGTATTGTTGTTGTTATGATGCTTTTGAGAAAGTATTTCATTTATGACTCTCCATGCTTTTTTGGGGTCACTTTTGTTATTCTCTATTACATTGTTATAGTATTTTTTGCCGCTTCTTTTACATGCACCAGTTTATTTTTGTAAACTTTGTATTTTTTTGCAGTTGACTCATCAAGAGGATTTCGCATTTTGAGTAAATAAAGTTTATTTTTGGTTTTTATTGATTTTAACAATGCAGGTGTAATCCAAGGTTTTTTTCTTAACTTAACTTCTTTACGTGTTAATGTTCTAAATGGTGCATGCTTAATCATGGTATTTTGAAAAATGTCAGTAAAATCAGTAAATTGTTGATTGATACGTTTGCTCTGTGAAAAATTTAATTGTTTTTTATTGAAATTTTGTTGTAAGTTAACCAAGAAATCTTCTGCAATAAAATTCCTTGTATCTGTTACTTGTGGTTTTAGAGGAGATGCAATTAATGCTTTGTTATTTGTAGTGAAGAGAACAGGCATATGGTCTGATAAATTATGGGGCAATATATAGCATTTTACATTATTTTGGAGGTCATTTGTGTAAACATGGTCGATCAATGTGGCAGAGGAGTTTGTAATACGCGTGGGATTATATATTACAGGTGTGCAACCAAGACAGTTCAAACTTTCAACATGATAAAAATGGTTGCGTAAAAGGACTATGTGGGAGGTGACTAAAGTTAAAATTAATATCAGTTTTTTTATGTACTAGCCGGTAAATCATAAAATCCGACAGATCAATAAAACTCACTAGGAGTAATCTATTTCGTCCATATTTTATAGACAAAGGTAATTAAGGGGCTAATGAAACGAGAAACGAGATTTGAGAGAAGCAATAAGAGCTTGACTTATACTAACTGAATAGTCCCCCATTTTGTTTTTGTTTTTTTTTCTTTTGATGAAACCTATATGTTCAGCATTTTTAAACAAGAGATTAAATATGATTACAAATTTTGGGCCATTTTTTCAAGTTTTTAATAATTTGCAAGTTTTGTTTTTGATAAATTAGCCCCTCCTCTCTTAATAAATGTTTTATAAGATGCTTTAAATTTTTTTTCAGTTTATTCCAGCGCAAAAGATAGTCTCAGAAGTGCTAAAAACGTAGTATTTTTTTTTCTGTATTTTGATCGACAGGGCAATAGGGCGGGCCATGGTTGAAGGTTATAGCACCCCTCTCGCCGCCCATGGCTACGCTACTGTTACAGCATACGCTACGCATTTAAATAAAACAATTCAACAAAATATCAACTTATGGATGCATAGTTCAAAATCAAAGGTATTGGGAAATTTGTTGCTGTTTCGATGCTAATCTAAGAGACAAGCGAGTTAGCAAAGACGTTTCTTAAGCAGCACGTAGCTCTGCTTCACCATCCAATCAATTTGTCTGCTTTGTTTTAAGTTAGAGCTAAAAAAAGTTTCGCGCCTTAAATAGCCGGTTGAAAATACCATGAACAACTTAGAGACGGACGATATTCGTTTTCAAGAGGTCTCCAAAACTGAGTCAAGGATTCTTTTTTTTGTCTTGAAAGTAGAATCGCGCATAATTCAACTTAGTTTTTTTTTTTGGGATTACAGTAACACGAGCTGACATTTTCGATGAAAGGTGGCAAGGAAGTGGAAAAAGGCCAGTTTTACTAAACTAAAAATTGACCAAGCATAAAATGCGTTTTTTATTCAATAAATGATGTATGGAAGCATTGGAATGATGCATGGAAAGAAGATATTTTGCGGACCGGCAAAAAATTTACGCGGACCGGCGATTGGGAACCTTTGGTCTATACCAAGCCAATCTAAATTAATTTCAACAAGATTCATCAAATCTTTACCAACCTTTGTATCTTCTTGGCGATATCAGGTCGAGAAAATAAACTAAAACTCAAAGACTTTCCGAAGAGATTTTCCAGATACGCCAAAGGATCAAATATTCCACGATCAAAAACAGCCACAGCATTATTATTTCCTTCTCGTTCTGAAAATAAATTTCTAAAGAAAAAAAAAAAAAAACACAAAACAACAGAAAAATCGGTCGAACTCAAACTTTCCAATTAGCACAAAGCCTTCTGCAAAAAAGTTAGTTCATAAACTAGCAAAATTGACAACGGCGTAGAGAACCAAACCTTTAAGCTTGGTTGGGCGTCAGAGAACTATCATAATCCTCGCCGCTTCAATACCTACCTCAAATGTTGCGTTGAAGTTGACAGGCACGATGATGCGTTGACGTTGAAGTACTCGTAAATTGTAGAATACGTAGTACTTTAAATCAAAAAAAATGAAGTTTTCGCAAATATATTCTGACAGCATTGCTCTATTTTTATAAAACACATTGATTTACCCATCAGTTGTGAGAGCAAAACTGAAAATAAAAAAAAAGATTAACTTTTATGCCAATATCGGTATGTGAAAAATAAAAATAGAAGAAAGTACGTATGTGTCAAAAAATAAACGCAATGAAATAAAAAATTAAAGCTTAAAACAGTACCACTTGTGTTGAAATTACCTTCTAATTCGCTTTCTTGCTGTATTTGTTCATCTATGATTTCATAACCTAACTGCTTATACAATTCCTGATCTTCTAGATCTTTCTGTAAAAAATGTTGAATATGAATGATCGTGAACCCACACATAAGTAGAGATATAATGTTGCCAATATTTTTATGCATTGCAAATGCCAAAGTTTCAAAATAATTTAGCTTTTTTCCTGTTGCTTGACCCAAGAACGTTGCTTTGCGTTTCCGACCATTCACAAAAAAAAGGAAGTATGCAGATTTTCGTTGGATATGCAAAGAGTAGATTAAAATTATTACGTTTACGTTAAAATGATAAAATCTTCGTTGCATGGGGCGTTGCTTAGCTTTTTATCCGATTTTGGCTGCCACAGCTTTAGGTATGTTAAGCCCTGCTTGCTAAAATTGCCTTGTTACTTTTGCCCGTTTCAGAGAAAATCTGCGTAATACTCCAAAAATATATTTAAAATGAAAAAAATTGCCTCTCTTTCCCCAGCTCCAATTCTCAAATGCTTTCATTTTTAATAGCAGAAGAACTTTCTCATAAGTTGTGAGAAAATTTCTCCAGAGCAAAAAATTAAATCTCTTTTTAATGATCTCTGTGCTGTCTAATGAGTATGCCGAGTGGGGGGGACTTATCTTTCGATATTGCGATTTTTACACACTTGCACACCTCTTCTCAACAAGAAAGATCACTACAACGGCGAGTTGTTGACAACCTTCCTGTGTCGATTTGACGGGTTTAGAAAGCAGAGGTGAAACTGGCAACCAAAATGATAGCCGGATAAAACGCCTTCATCTTCGACTTTTTTTAAGGTCTTCACCTTAATGATTTGATTGATAATTGTGATTGTTTTCTCCCGTGAACCAATTTTTGGTCAGTTTTGAGTGAAATCGTTTATCACGGCTTTTCGGTAAGAAACTGCTGGGTGAAGCGTTCTGGTAAAAATATGAAACCACTATCACCACTGCTGCAGTGCCGTCGCTACTGGGGTGTAGGGAGGCCGTGCCCCCTAACGGCTGCATGTGACCCCCCCATTTCATAATCCTCAAAATACTTTTTTCGAACACCACATAGCCTCTAGACAACAGACAAGTATGTAAAAGGAATAATAAGGTTGAATCCTAACAATCAAACTTAATTTTCGTTTGACGGTTTTGGATCCTTCGTGAAATTGTTGGCAACCAACCGCTGTAATACCTTGTGGCGCATTAATTCGTCTTCTTTTTATTAAGATAGTACACACTACTGCACAGGTTTTCATTTTTACTCATTCGATATTCATTGAGTGCTCCTCAAACCAAGGGTCGCGACGCACATCTGAGTCGCTAAGCCTTTACGAATGTGTTGCGGATTAGAGTTATAGATGGGTTCGTGATCATGACAAGAAATAAAAGAAATAATTCGTGAACGAGGCGCAACCAGGGGAGCTAATTAATCCCCAAATACTAGCATTTATGACTGCTTTGGACTTGATCTGTAAGTGAAGAGGTTGAAGAGGATGAAAAATCTGATTTTTTCAAATAATTTTCGAATTTCAGCCATTTTGTTCTTTTAAATAGCTCTGAAAACGTTCGAAATGTGATCAAAATGGCGCTGAAAAAGCTATTGCTTTCTGTAAAATATAAAAATTGCCAAGCGGCTGGGAGCTACACTCGTGGACTCCCGTCTAAGATTCGATTACTTATTCCAGGTTGCTCAGCACGCCACCTAGCTGAGACATTTTCGAACAAAAATATTTTTACTTTTGGTTCAAGTCTTCCACCACCTTTAGTAAAATCCTGGTTGCGTGTCTCTACGAAAAAAAAATTTTTACTTTATAGACCAGCTGTTGTTGCTTTTTTAGAGGCCACTCAAGAATGTTAAGGTTGCAATCACTGCTGCTGCAGATAGATTTTTAGCGAATGTGGGGCGCTAACAAAAAGAACCTAGAAACGCTGTTGGCGTTATAGGTCTTTTTTTGGACATGAAGACAGAATTTTTAAAATTGCACATAATTTGTAATCGTAGAAGATGAGTTTTAATGTGCAAAAATTCAGACTGTTTTAGTGCCCCCTCACTTTCGGCTAGAGCCTTCCCAGTTCATTTCCTCTGACGACGGCACTAGACAGCTGGAAAGCAAATTACAGCAGACTTTCCCATCCACAAGCTGGTGTAATCGAATTTCCTTTAATATCAAGTTTCTTGTCCTAGCTCGAGGCAGTGACTTCAAGTTAAAAATTATTTTTAGCACACCCTTGCTCACCGCTGTTATTCCTTTTATTACGAGAATTCTTCTGGCTATTTCTGGGTAAACAAGGAGCTTTCCATTTTCGACTTGAAGTTGATTTTTTATGTATTCAACTAACGTGGGTTTTCCAGTCGAATGAATTCAGCAAACGTAAACCTTCTTTACCATCACCAAATAATATTATCGTACACCGTTACTCGTGCTGCGACTTTGATCTCAAACTTTTATGTCTGAGCTGCAAAATATGATTTATGTTTTTTGTTATTTAAAAAAAAAAGTAACTAGATGTTCATTAACTCCATTTTTAACCGCTACTCTAATTATCCTAATTGAACTCTTAGGCCCGATCTACCGAACACTTCCCGTAAAATCGTGAGCGAAGACGTATCCTTAGTCTAACCAACTGGCAGCTTAATACACGCTGGTAAGGGAATTCGTCACGTGTACCAAACTTCTGCTTAAAACAAAGTAAAAATATGCTAGTACGCTCACAATTTTACACCCAGTGTAGATAGCTGGTTTTAAGGCTTCGTCGCATATTTTTAAAGTTAACTTAGAGCTAACTCCTGAAGACGTAAAAATGCCCGAATAAAATGTAATTTTGTTTTTGTATTTTTGCATTAAAATTTGATAGTGAAATATCACTATGTACAATAGTAGAAGCTGCCGTTGTCTCACTGCTACATTGTTGGAATTATACTGTTGCTTCAACGACACAATGCGTGGTACTTCATTAAGGTTGTTTGAACTAAGTGATTCTCTCCAACCAAACGCGAATTGCACAATTGCAACATGCTAGCAAAAATTAGGCCCGGTCTACACTGCGCGTTAAAGTATGCTGAGCGGACCAAAATTCTGTGTAAAATAAAATAATATTGCGCTCGTGCGCTTACGATTGTACGTCCAGTATAAGCCGGGCTTAAACGTAAAAGCAGAACTAAATTTTGCAAAAAAAAAAAAAAAATTAAAATATTTTTTATAATGTATATAAGAGGGAAAATATTATTTCTCCCCCGAATCAAAACTTTATTACCAAAAATTTCTTTTTAAGGGGTAAAAAACTGAAGCCACGTCGAAAACCAAAGTTTATTATGAGAAGTAACATTTTTTTGCAATTCTATCACTTATCAGTTGAATGTAAATTAACAAGAACTATAATGCTTTTGGCAAGTTAAAGCATATTTGGTTAAGCATTTTAGTTGTCCTCGAGCTCACGGTATTGATCACATTGCTCGAGTAAAACTCTTTTTTAACTTTGCAAAAGCCTTGGCTGCTACTTCATAGGTTCTACGTATGACTCTGGATTAAGCATAGATTATTCCGCAGCTATCCTCATAAATGGTTATCTAAATCTTCTCAGAGTAACATCAAGGAAGTAATGTTTAAAAGGAAGAATTCGGAAAAAAATGCAGACTAGCAGCTAAAAAACTCAATTTACGGAATCTAATAGTACAGTGCAAGTTGCACTAGCCCTCAAGCTAAATGTAACATAAACTCAAGTGCTTATCTAACTGCAGGTTGACTTAGTGCATTGCAAGATCACGCAAACTCTGCGAAACAAAAAAAAAGCGGTGGCAAGCAAATAACTTTATACTGTAGTACATTTTGAAAATTTAAAATCACAGTAAAATCACAGTAAAAATAGTAAAAACGTAACATCTCAATAAAAAGGAAGAAAATTAGGGGTTTTGTGATCTCTTTACGATCCATTCCTTATTTCGCATGCAACTCCGCTTTTTAGTTTTGTAAAAACTAGAAACACATTGCAGCTGCCCACAAAGTTTTTTTTTCTCAAAATCACGCCATTCTGAAGGTACCGGTTACACAAATAACTCTATTTGAGTTTGGATTCAGGATGTCATCAAAAACTATACTCGATACACATTTATAAAAAGTTACGATCCACTCCTACCGTATTCGGGGAAACAGAGTTGTAAACGGGCCGACTAGTTCAGGCCAGAACCCGAAAATATAAGCCCGAACCCGGCCCAAACCCGAAAGCTAATTTGAAGCTCAAATCATGCCCGAAAATACCCCAAAGTTAAAATAAGCTGGAAAATTTAGCAATTTTTCCAAATTATTGTGCTTATATTTTCGGGCACCTAAAACAAATAGCACGTCTCAAGCCTGAAATTTTTGTCAACTTTAAGCCCGAACTCGACCCGAAAAGCCCGGCCCGACTTACAACTCTACGGGGAAATACGGTACATTTTTGCTTGAAAGCTGCTCTTTTGGGAAATTGTTTATCACTCCCACAATCATTCATTCAAAATGTTTTCTTTCAATAGAAATGTATGTTATTAGTCCAAATTAAAAGGCCTCGGTTAGAATTCAGATTTTTCCTTTTTTTGATGTTTAAAATATTTATCAGGCTCTTCCAATCCATTTTGAAAAGTTTTCCTTTCATTGCTTTTTAACTCCGGCCAGCGTTTAAACATCTCCTGGATTACAAAATCATTTCTCTTTTGGAGGTCTTCCATTGTAATATGAATGAAGAAAATCTGAAGGTAATTCATCATCTCTCTAATTTCTTCATCAAACACAACAGCGCCTTCAAAATCAGCGTTCTCCGGCATAATCTCATCTAGCTCAAAAAATCTCAGAAAGGGTTTGATGACAAAATGAAGACAGTCGTCTTGTCGAAGCCTAAAATATTAGATACTGTATAATCATTACAGCAAGGGCAAACGGTTTACCAGTATTGTTTTTATCGCTGTATTGTATTCCACACTCTATCTATAGTATCTACATGCTTTATCTGATTCCACCAATTTACGTACCAGTACAGATGTAAGAATGACCGGATTTACATCGCGCGAGGCCCCTGGCACTTTAAGGATTTCCCCTAGTTTCTTGCCGAAAATAAGTGAAGACCAAAAAAGGTCTTACCCACTAGGGCATGAGGCTCTAAAATGTGGGCCCTGGCACTATGCCATGATGCCATATGGTAAATCCAGCCCTGGCTGGAAGAACCCTTTTATGATGTTTATTGCACAAAACATAAAAAACTGCACAAAACTGGCTTTATCCTCTTACCTTTCAATTTGCTTAGAAATATCGGGTCTCTTTAATAGCTCTTCAGTAAAGGACTTTCCAAAGCGATTTTCTGAATACACCATAGCATCGATTATTCCACGGTCAAAAATAGCCACAACGTTGTTTTCCCCTTCTTTTTCTAAAAATAAAAGTTAAGGTAAAAAACACTCAAATATCGAAAACGGAACATGAACAATGAACATCGTCACAATTGTTGTTAAGGGATTGTGCACAAAACAAATAAACGAATTAATTGCCACCAAATCCTATGTCGAGTTCACATTGCTCAGGTTATTTTTCGTGTTATGATTTGCTCTGTTGTAGCGGTCATGTTACAATGCTGTGGAATGCAGTTTCAATGGATTACAACCATTGAAATGAAAAGAATTGAATTCAATGGCGGTTTTCGGTCAGCTGGAACACGCCGGGCTGAAACGGGATTCAAACCCGAGATCTGACTAATTACTCTTCATTGTTATGTTACAATTCAGTATTTAAAGAGATGCTGCTCGAGATCGGTTTTATTGTAAAAATGAAAACTAGTTGAGGCAATAAAGAGGTGCCCAAAACTTAGTTCCACTATTCCTCTTATTCGCGGGAATAGATTCAATCCGTTTGAATCCGTACCATTGGCAACCCGCGTTTCAAACTTTTGTGACATCATAAAAAGATGACTTTGCAAAATTTCTCGTAGAATTAGTAAAGCGATGCTTGATATTCTGCAACAAATTTTGCAAAGTCAACCTTTTATGATGTATCGAAATTTTGAAATGCAGAGTTGCCAATGGTGCGGAGTCAAACGAATTAAATCTATTTTCATAGATAAAGGAAATAGTGAATCAACGTTTGGGGCACTTCTTTATTACATAAAGATGTTCTCATTTCTTCAATAAAACCGATCTCGAGCAGTATTTCTTCAAATGTAATGCTCCTGAGTTCTACAAAACGTAGTATTCGCAATTACATCTTTACTTGCCAAATTGCCTTGGCCGGGAGACTGCAAAGGAACTTTTGCAGTCTTCAAGTCAAACTGCCACTGCCCATTTGTCTACTATATACGAGCAGGCTTTGCACTCTTCTTTTTGACGCAAAACGTCAAGCAGTGAAGCTATAAATACAAATTCTACAGTTTTTGGATTAAGTGACTGAGAATCGAATCCATATCCGTTGCAAGAGCATGTGAAATCGTTGATTGGTTAATTTATAAAATTAAGTCTAGCGCACTATAAGTCGTTAAACGGTTAATTGCCTTGTATCTCGGTTTTCTCTTTAATTTGTTCTTCCATGAACATCAGCTCTAGTCTTTTGTACAATTCAGAATCCTTCATGTCTTTCTGTGCAAAATACTAATTTGTAGTAAAAACTGCTTTAATCAGAATAACATGTGCTTCGAAGAAATGAACATTTTGAAAAATAATACTCAAATACAGTAGCCTATTATTCCACAAACCCTTTTAAAACGAAAATATGAAAGTAATTGACAACAGAGCTGTCATTTTCAGCTTCTTGACCTAAACAAGCACTATACTAAGGAGGCGACTGGTTAAGGGGGCTAGAGGCAGATCTCAAAGAAAAACACTGTCAAGGATTACGAAGACTGATAAGTACTGTACGATTGTGTTCCACCGAAACTTAGGCGAAGACCGAAAAAAAGGCCTTCACCGAGATTTGGCCGGGATTTTTCCTAAATTAAAAACTAATAGTGCCGCTACTAATTGAGATCTTTTATAGAGCACAAAGCGCGTGAACTTATAGGATCTTCCGGGCCAGGATACGATGTACCCTTTGAACTCCCCCCTCTCATAAGCCCTGGCTAGGGGTTTTGGGCGTAAATTCACAGCTAAAATTTTTCTGTGTTGAAAAATTTACAAGGATATCTAAACAACAATGTACTACACAGAAACATATCTTCACTAAGACAAGGTTCAACAAAGCACGAAGTGAATATTTTCGATCAATCAAAATTAAAAAACAAGTTTATTATGCTTTCTTATTTAAGAAAAAGAAAAATGATTTGAAACAAACTTGGCGAGCCATTAATGATCTGCTTGGCAAAGCTAAACCTAAATCTTATTCTTCGTTAAAAATTAACAACAAAATTGTGAATGATGTTAAACAAATAACTAATCATTTCAGTCAGTACTTTTCAAATGTCGGTAACGCACTAAGGGAAAAGCTGCCTCAGTCTTGCAATGACTTCAAAACATATTTACCAAAAATCTTCTTCCAAATCTCTTTATTTTAATCCTGTAACTCCAATGGAAGTAAAAAAGTCATAACAGAACTAAAATCTAAACATGGCTGCGATTTAGATGGCATATCAACAAGAATATTGAAGTTATGACCTGGTAACATTGCTTTGATATTAGCACATATTTTCAATCTATCCTTATGTGAAGGCGTATTCTTAAAAGCGTTTAAACAGGTTAAGGTCATTACGGTATTCAAAAACATGTCAACTTATAATGTCAATAATTACTGACCAATGAGTTTACTTCCAGTTACGTCCAAAATATTAAAAAAATTAGTGTACACACGTCTTGTCAGTTACTTAAATAGGAACAGCATTTTTCATGAAACACAGTTTGGATTTCGTCCAAACCATTTTAACAAGCCATGCCACTACATTACTAGATGAAAATATAACTGAAGCATTTGAAGCAAAACAAGCCATGGTTGGTGTGTTCTTAGATTTGTCGAAGGCATTTGACACAATTGATCATGATATTTTGCTATCAAAACTCTTCCATTTTGGAATAAGAGGTGTACCTTATGACTGGTTCAAAAGTTATTTAACAAACAGGCAACAACAAGTCATGTGCCAAAATGTACTCTCCTATGTAAAATACATCAATTTTGGTGTTCCTCAAGGTTCCATTCTGGGACCACTCCTCTTCCTAATTTACGTTAATGACTTTCCTCAATGTATTACAAAAGGAAAAACCATAATGTTTGCAGATGATACAAACTTATTTTTCACCGAAAAGTGCCACAATAGTGTCTTTAAAGAAGCAAATCAAGAACTAAAACTTGTTGACAATTGGCTTTTCTCTAACAAACTATCACTATATCGTATTTCGCACTAATTAACAAAATTAGCTATTAACAAATATTAACAAAATTAGCTATATCGTATTTCGCACTCCAAACATCCCACTACCAGTGAGCAATAACTTGCATCTACGAGGCAAAGCATTGAATAGGGTGGAATCTTTACGTTTTCTGGGAATCGTAGTTCATGAGCATCTGTCTTGGAAGCCACACATGGAATTGTTATAGCAAAAGATTAGAATCAATACTGCAGTAGTCAGAAGAATACAACACTATCTCAATCAAGAAATTTTGCAACTACTCTATAACTCCATGGTTAAAAGCCACTTGCAGTACTGTATTCTGACCTGGTGCAATGGCAATAAGACTTTGTTACAAACTCTTCAACGAGCAGCAAACAAGTTCATTAGACTCATTTTTAAACTAAATTATCGTGGAAGTGTAAAAAATACGATGCAACAAAATCAAATATTAACAAGCAACTAGCTTTTTGAAAATGAATTAGCTTGCTTCATGCATCGATATGATCATGGCAAACTGCCATTGGATTGCCAGGTATTACTAAAAAATAATTCCAAATCCTCCAAAACTAAATTGCGTCAAACCAGAAGCAACTCTAAATACTTTTCCGCATATTGTCGAATCAATTTAACAATGCAATCAATTTAGTATAAAGGGCCAGTGCTACGGAATAAAATACCTTCATCAATTAGAGAGGTAAAATCTTTAACCACATTCAAATTGCTACTGCAAGATTTCTTAGTAAAAAATAATTAGTTATTCAACGTTAAGCATGCCTCATGTCCTCACCCTATACTATTTACTCACTCTATCACTCTCAGTCCACCTCTACACCCTACCCCAACTTCCTTACTCTCTTCATTTCCTTGAACATGTCTTATGCTGTACATAGCTTATTTGCTTGTTTCTTATCATTTTTCACTATTGTGTGATTGCTTCGTAAGGTTCAGCGACTATGCATTGTCATTGCTTTTTGCGTGTGATTAATAAAGTTTGAAATTGTGCATGTTTCAACGTATATCGTTTTGTCGCTGTTTTCCTTTTTCTGGTTTGGTGGTGTGCTTTTTTTGTCTTTAAAGGTTGCTCTGGTGAGCCAGAAATAAAAATTCACTATCACTACCAACAGATTTATCCCAGAAAATATATTCAGCATGAGGCGTGTTGAGCAAACTGATGCACCTCAAGCATATCAGTGCCGTCGCTAAAAATGGTGACACCCGGAGTGAAATTTTGTAGTGTCACCTTTTATAACGTGTAGTAGGATGCAAAAGGTTAGATTTAAAAGATTACGGTACTACTTTGTTACTGTAGATAGCGGTTGTTATTAGGCTAGCTTAATAAGTTCTCATTGTAAAATTTTTCAACTTGGATGTATGAGCAGCACACGTTTCGCATTAGGTGCGTACCCAGAAACCTGCAGTGGGTCGAGGGGCTGTGTTATGGGGTCTTCGCCGGAGGTCATTGGAGGCCTGCAGGCGGTGCCCAAGCACTGGAACAATTTATGTTTTTGTAAAAATAACTTAATTTCAGGATTATTTTGATAAAAATTAATGCTATTCGAACGTGGCATTAGGAAGAACTTTGGTGGCATAGAAATTAGCAGTGCAAAAACATGATTAAATTCAGGCGTTAGGCCAGAAATCTGCAATGGAGAAGGGCTGTTACGGGGATCTGGGGGTGGAGCCCTCAGCGCTCGAAAAAAAAATTTTTTTTTAAATAGCTTAAGTTTAGGACTGTTTTGATAAAAATTGATGCTTTTGAAATGTGGCATGAAAATTAGCAGTGCAAAAACACGATTAAACTGGTTGCGTAAATGGGCAAGGTTATGTGGAAGGTGTCTAATGGTAAAATTTCATGCCACACGAAATTTAAATGAAGACCAAAAAGTACCTGGTGATGGGCAATTTCAATATTCACTATGACAAAATAGATACCATCGAAGACTATTGAAGATTATGCTAATCACATTAATAGTGTTGGTTGCGTGCAACTTATTAACAAACCGACAAGAATATGTGCAACTTGTAGTTCCACAATTGATCACGCTTATATTAATGCCACATGTGCTAGTAACGTATCCACTGTAATTCTACTAGAAGATATATCTGATCATCTTCCGCTCTGCATAAAATATCGATGTATACCATCTGTTAAAACATCCCAACGACCATATATTCGAAGTATTAAACAAGAAAGCATTGAATCTTTTTTAAGTGATCTAAAGGATGCTTTATTTTCACCTGAAATGTTCAATTGCAACAATCTTGAAAAACAATGTAATGTAATTGGTGATCTCACCAACCAACATTTTCCCGCAAAAATCCAAAGTCGAAGGCAATATAAAACTGCAAAATGCCCTTGGATCACCCCAGACATCCTTGCACTAATCAAATACAAAAATAAACTTTATGCAAAATATTTAAAAAATAGGGACTGCAGCATTATTAGTGAATATAAAAAGTATAGAAATAAGTTGACGCACATCAAAAAAAAAGCAAAGAAAGATTATTTTGAAAATTTATTCAGCAATGCTAATAATTCCTCAGACACTTGGAATTACATAAACTTACTACTCAGAAAAACTAAAAGGAAAACGACATTGCCACAAACTATTAAAGTCAACGGCCAAATAATTAGTTCTCCTCAAAAAATCTGCAATCAAATGAATCAACACTTTGCTACAATTGGAGAAAAACTTGCTGCTAAATCTACCAATCCTGCCCAAAATTATAATCACTTTAAATTTTTAGGTAAACGTAATTCATCATCTATTGTTCTGCAACCAACAGATGTATATGAGATCGTAGAAATTATCTCCAGCTTAAACGATCACAAATCGCCCGGTCATTCAGACATTCCAATTCGTATAATCAAAGAATCGAAATATATAATAGCCGGATACCTTGCGGATTCTTTTAATGAATGTATAGAATCAGGAAACTATCCGGATATTTTGAAAGTTGCACAAGTCATTCCCCTTCATAAAGGCGAATCTAAACTTGATTTAGGTAACTATAGGCCTATATCCATTTTGTCCCCAATTAACAAAGTGTTTGAAACTATTCTGCATAAACGTTTTTCTAAATTCTGGGATAAATATAATTTATTTGCTAATTGTCAATTTGGCTTTAGAAAGAAACACTCAACAAATAATGCTATTACATACTTAAATGAATTGATATTAACTGAACTTGACCAACATAAAACAGTTTGTGAAATTTTCTTATATTTTGCTAAAGCCTTTGATTACGTAAACCACCAAATATTGCTTGACAAATTAGAATACCAAGACGTTAGAGGAAATGCATACACACTGCTTAAATCATACTTGTCAAATCGCTCTCAGTGTACAGTTAACAAAGAAAAACGGATCTCATCTGGCTTGCAACCTATCTCGATCGAAATGCCGCAAGGTAGCGTGCTTGGGCCTTTTCTTTTTCTTGTTTATATAAACGATCTGACTAATTCTTGTGAATCCAAAACGATTTTATATGCTGACGATTCGGTATTGCTCTGTAGCGACGTTAGTACTGAAAAACTCAAAAGTAAATGCGAGAAATCATTTCTCCAACTCGAAAATTGGATTAGTTCGAATAGACTTACACTAAACTATTCTAAAACTAACTGTGTGTTGTTTTCTAATTTAAAAATTTTATTTAATTATGATTTTTGTATCAATACCCCAAACGGTTCTTTACCAAATAAGAGTGCTGTGAAATACTTGGGTGTTAAAGTTGATCACAGGCTGACCTGGGAGGAACACGCGCGACATGTTGTACAAAACTATCTACCGCAAGAGGAATACTTTGTAAATTAAGACACCATGCCGCTCAATCTGTACAATTAAACGTTTATTATAGCATTGTATATCCATATTTATATTATGGTGTCACATCATGGGGCAGCGCTGCTGCTAAATATACCCACCGTATTCAGATTGAACAAAACTACATTGTCAAAGTCAACCCTAAATTGCCTTTTGTTAAAACAAAAATTGCTCCATTATATAACCAACTAGATTTATTACGATTAATTGATATTTACAAATTAGAAGTTTTGAAATTTATGCTTAGTTTAAAAAAAATTCTTCCAAAATGTTTTAACGATTACTGTACTATTCCCTCGGAAATACACGAGTATCCTACCAGGTTTGCTTGTAATGATAACTGGGCAGTAAATTTTCGATGTATTAAATCCACTACACAAAGATCAATAAAATTCACTGGTTGTAAACTATGGAATGAACTGCCTTCTGAGATTAAATCTATAAATGAATCTAGTTTAAAATCTTTTTGTGAAAAAATCAATGTTTTACTAAAATAAGGGTGGATTTGCACGTTTTTTGTGCGTTTTCGTCCGTTTTTTTGCGTTTTTGCTTCTTCTTGGGGGGGTGTGCGCTTTTTCGTCCGCGTTTTTGTGGTTCCGTGTCCGCACTAGGTAGACTGTTGTATATGGGTAGGGGTTTTGTTCAAAAATTTTGTGTATGAAGGATAAGAGCGATATTTCAAAATAAAGCTGTACCCCTTTACGAAGAATTTTTTTCGGAAAGCTTTTGTTCAGCGTGTGACTGTCTGGCTGGTGCGGATGTGGGCTTGTAGAAGTGCGGGTGGGGGGCGCGTGCTTTTTCGGGAGGAGGCGAGAGAGTTGGGGAGGCGGACGGGGTGTGCGGGGGGCGGATGCTGTGTAGATTTGCCTTAACATCCTTAACTTTCTTTTGGTATTCGATGCGAAATCATTTATTGCGCCATGTTCTGTTGCTTATTTTAATGATTACTTTTTATCGTGTGGTTGCTTTTGTAATTTACAACGTATATACACTGTACATATATCGTTACATCCAATTATATTTTTTTCGCGCTATTATTGAATTATTAAATAATGTATCTTACACTAAGTAAATTACTTAACTATCGCTTACACTTGTATTTATTACGTCGTCCGATTGTGAGAGGCTGCAGACTCGATGACAGCGCCATTTCTTTCCGGATATGGACACTTGGTCCTTTCGCAGCCTCTCACACGAAAGACCTCAACATTGTGTTTCTTTTGTAAATTTTTTCTTTTTTTTCCTTTTTTTTCCTGCTTTAGTGTGTTCTGCGTCTTTCTACACAAAAATAAACAATGAATGAGTGAATGAATGAATGAATTTCAGTTCTCTTATTTGCAAGCTGGTATCGTAAATCAGAAAATCTTATACTTCAATTAAACTCACAAGGAGTAAATCATTTCGTTTATATTTAACTCAGAAAAATAATATTCAGCTTGTTTCAGCAAGCGATCAAATTTTATTGCTTAGAGTTGGCGATTTTTCAAAGTTTTTGCTAGTTTGTGATTTACATTTTTGGAAAATTAGCGTTCCCCTTCTAAATACATATTTCAAAAGATGCTTTAAGTCACTTTTTAACCGATTCCAGAGTGCTAAACATTTTCAATGATGTTAAACATATTGCTGTTTTCTTTTTTGTTCGATTGGTGTCATAAAATGGTTTCACCGCAAAACGGTGATATCCGGGGCTGGCCGCCCCCGTTAGCGACGTCACTGAAGCATATCAAACCCGAGCCTGGGTTAAAGTAAAATATACCAGCCGTTTTGCGATTTTTTGGACTTTTAAAAAAAAATAGCTATTTTGATTACATTTCGCACGTTTATAGAAACATTTCAAAAAAATAAATTGCTAAGATTGGGAATCCAGTTCACAGAATTAAATTATTCAGATCTTCCTTGCTCACTGGTCAACGATTAAAAGCTAGCAAATTTTGATTCAATGTTCCAGGTGACGTCGCCAATGGAAAAAAGCTTCAGCCTCTTGCTGGTTACGCCGCAGCTTAGGTAATTTAGTAAGCTACTTACAGACGTAATACCCATTTTCATTAACATTCTTCTGGCAATTTCTGGGCAAGTAATGATCTTGAAGTTTTCAATTTCAAGACGATCTTCCAGACAATCTACCAACTTGGTTTTCCCGGAAGAATGCACTCCGCAAATGTAAATTTTTCGCAACATCATGGATTTAATTCAACAACACTAAACCGTAATTTCTAACGATACAGAAAAAAAGTAAAAGCTACTAGGCCTACTGTACTTCTGCAATAGCTGAATTGCTGTTGTAATAGGGTCAGCTTACCAAATGTATCGTAACTCTACTCTTCTATTTAAAGTGACAAAACTTTTTTACGTTGTCATACTACATGTACGTGAACTTCTTTTTTCTTTTGTGTACTATTACACAATGTAGGTGAGTAGCCGCAGCATTTTGTTTTATGTAAATAGGCATGTGTTGGGCTGATTCAGAAAAAATAATCGGGGATCGGTGGGAGGGAGCGAGGCGGTTCCAAGTTTATAAAATATCGAAACTAAGCTTTGATTTAAGTTTTATTGTTTTTCTGCATACTTTTCAATTTCAAGCTTTCTGGGAATTCAGGTTTATTAATTTTACTTCGAGATTTCACTCTCTTTCCACAGTTTTTTGCGACAAAATCATTGCCAATAACCTAAACGTTTAGAAAAATTAGTGAAAAAAACGTTTAATTAAAAAAAAAAGAATGTAAAAATATATTGTCGGGTATGCTGTGCATCCAAAATCCCACCACGGTTTTGCCCTTCACCAACATGCTGCCATGCTGATGACAGAGCGGAAACTGCTCATGTTTCTTTACGCAAAAATTTGTTGACGTTCACACACGCTCGTAAGTCTGCTTATGCACAGTTAAAACTGAACTCACAACATTACATGACTTGTAAAACTTGATCTATGATCAATGTTCCGATCCAATTCGCATAAACGAGCATTGAACGTATTATCTTTTTGCAATTACAAGCAGGGGTGTGAAGCGGAAGCGGTCCTGGAAGTGGCATATTTTTGTGGAAGCGGTAAAAGTGTACCGCTTTCTTTTTGGTCTTTCATATCAAACGTCAAAAACTTGAATGTGGAGCAATTTTTTTAAGAACAATATGACATAATGTACGGTTCAATAAACGATAATTGGCAAAGAAACCTTTTTGAAGGTTTGTGGTTCTTTAGCTACAGGGCCAGCCCCCCACCCCGATCAATTCAAATATGAACCTTGCAGCCTACCAACGCATTTTTAAATCTGAAAGTGTTTAAAAATGCGCTGTTTTAGTCCTAAGATTTTGAAGATTTTCTCAAAAAATTTTGGGGGGTCTGCCCATTTTTAAAAAATCTACAAATTGATATAACATAACATTCAATGATTAACATAAACAAAGTTTCTGGTTCAAGTACTCAGTTTTTCTCACTGTAACCACATACAACATTATTCTTGAAAAAGTAAACTGGGGAGAACATCGTAACGTTTCTCGAAGAAAGTATAGTATTATAAAACTTTTAAACATGATGCTAATCATGCTACATTAATAATTTATCTTATTACAAAATGCTGAGTAATAGTTGCTAAATTATATTCTCATAATGGTATCTATATAATCAAAAAAATTTCGCAATGTTTGTTATTTTGCAGTCTTAAATATACACGTTGCTACGCAAAAATTCGGAGCAAAGCCACACATGAAAAAGAATTACTTCAAAAAATTCTGCGATGCTCTGATTAATTATAGCCGAGAAGAAATTTACACTTATTACAGTAGTTGGGATAAAACGTTATTATCTCGAGCGTTTCAAAAACGTCCCAAAAAATCGCTCCTTTTGAGCACATGGCAATGTGATTGGACGTTTCAATTTTGAGCCGCTCCGAATCCGAATTCCTGCCTACGCCTATGCTCAGATGCTTGGGATAACAAATTAATTTCACAGTTTGGTTTCATGTTATGTTTTTAAGAATGATGATGATAGCAGCATAAACCGTTTAAGTTTGACATATCTGTAAAAAAATTTTGCCAAAATATTTTAAGATAGAAAATTTTAAGCGAAAATTACGTCATCAAGTAGTGAAAGCGGAAGCGATGAGGGTGGAAGCAGAAGCGATTTACACACCTGCGTTTTCACACACCTTTGGTAACAAAACAAATTGAAAAGTCAAAGTGCTTGCGCTTAATTAAGTCCAAAAAATTAATGGAACTAGTCCAGAGAAAGTTTACAAAGCGTGCTTTTTACCGTTGTTTTCATGACTGCACCACACCATATGAAAAAAGGCTCACCATTGCAAGGCTAGATTGTATAGAAACCAGAAGAATTAAATTTGACCTAGTGTTTTTGTTTAAAATGTTGTGTGATAATGTTGATTTAGACTTTGATAAATTCTTACAATTTGATGGTAAACACAAACGCAATCGTCACTGCTTGCAACTGAAGAGTGTGAACTATCCTGCTCATAATTTTGGCAGGTTTACCTATTTCTATCGCACACATAGGATCTGGAATAATCTTCCCCAAAGCATTTTTGATGGAGTAGTTAATCTTAAAAAGTTTAAACAAGCCCTATCTGACATTGGTTTTGATTCTCTATTTGGGTACTGAAAGGCAGTCAACGATTGGGTGCTTGTAGTTTCTAAAAATTGATTACTGAATCTATCTATGTTAGTGCTTAAGCGCTATTCAACCTAGCTGAATGCTATTTGATGCTGTCTATTTTATGTGCTATATTGAACACGTTTATTTGTGTGTGTAATCTTTGTATATATTTTTTTTCCAAACGTTGTTGCGTATGCATCCCGACCATGTCGGACTACTGAATTGCCAGTAATGATAAACAAAAAAATAAATAAATAAATGCGCATGCAAAGGAAGCATATTTTTGCTGTTTTGGATGTAGTTAAAGTAGTTGAACTACACACTGTAGCATCAACCCATTTAAAACTTTAATTTTTTTAAAATTGCTCAACAATTACGTTTTTGACGTATAGAGTCATGCTGATTCTCTCTCGGACACTTCGCAGTTTTCTACCGCACGACAACAAAAAATCTTGATCCGCAGAAAAACTGCTTTTAAGCTCTCAGTTAGATAACTTCTCGGTATAGCTATATTTGCTCAGTCATAGTTACTTCGTGAGAAACCGCTTGCTGAATTCGGAATTTCCCCATAGCGAGAATGTTTTTTGAATAGTCTGAACAATTTCACAGGCTTAACCTGTTTAATAAGTCTGAATGATACCGAAAATGTTTTCAAGTGGCCAAAATCAGTTTTTGCTTGTTATTGTGATACCTTTATTGAAACTGTAATTGATATCGCTTTATGAACAAACTCATTGCACAACAGTTGTTTTAAAACATATTTCTTAACAAAGCCGTAAAATGGTATTAAAAATAAATGAGCAAAATAGGTTTACCAAGATAATTCTAAAAGCACTAAAACCAAAAAATAAAATAAAACCACTTCGGAGCAGATTAACGGGACGATGTGAAGAGCTTAGACAAAAAAACCAGAGCCAGAATGAAATGAATCATTCTATTTACGAGACGTTTCGACTTAAACTGAAGTCATTATCAATCTATATAAATCATGACGTTAGAATTGTTGAAAGACCATCAATATAGACCAAAACGATAAACCGGAGGTAGCAGTTAATAACTGCGTCAAGGGTAAAATCTAAAAGAATCAAAATCTGAAACTAAACCAAAATAGAAATGAAAAAAACATATTGAAAAAACATATAGAAATGGAAAAAAGTGGATAAAACAAAAAACAACGAACTAAACTTTACCGGAAATCACTTTTACTTCATGAAATCAAACACCATCATAAAGAAATAAAAATTTTGAAGCAAAAGATTGTAGGTCTATCCATCGTATTACAACAAAAAATAGGCAAACTATCATGAATAGGAGTAAAAAAGTTTCTACGTGTTTGTAAGGAACATGAAGCTTTTTCAGTTAAAGTCATACACAACAAGAAGCTGCTTGGTTTAGAATTAGATGGACGCAATATCACAGGTCCACCCATCGTTATCACCAATTTATCTTCAAATAACTTGACATCAGATGAACGTTCATCTTTAAACAAGGGTCTTAATTTTGGCATCCTTCCACTTCACTTTAATGTTCTGAAAATTCAGGCCAGTTTTGAGCATCTCTATCACGAAAGTCGGTCACATTTGAGCTTCAAAAACAGAATCGAATTCAAACGAATGATTTTCAACCTGTACAGCAAATATAAATCTGGGTACTTTTACGCCAAACAACAGAAGCAATTGAATTTAAGCGAAGCAGAATCGGGCGCACTCAAGAATTTTAGTAACAAGCCATCAATAGTAATTTGCAAACCGGATAAGGGAAATGGAGTGGTACTGCTAGATAAATCCACTTATCAACAAAAATGGAAAATATCTTGAAAGATAAATCTAAATTTAAACTGGCTACAAATAACAATCTAAAACAACTTCAAAAATTTCAAAACTTTTTGGCACGTTTGAAGAAATCTGGAGCAATTAATCAGGAGGTATATTGCAGAATCCGACCAACAACAACGTCAATTCCAACTCTTTACGGCTTGCCTAAAACTCACCAAGACAACACTTCACTTCGATCAATCTTATCTTCCACAGGCAGGTATAACCATGAGTGTGCTACTTGGCTTTCAGAAATTCTTACCCCTCTCCGTCATCATCCTTCCTCACTTTAACATTCATTTGATTTTTTGGACAAAATCAAAAATCAAACTCCCAGTAATCAATTAATGGCAAGTTTGGACGTTAAAAGTTTGTTTACCAATGTACCTGTAAATTTTACAATTGGTTTGATTTTGAATAATATTTTTAATGATGGATTAAAAGATTTTAATGGGTTAAACCGGCAACAAACGAAGAAACTCCTAATCTGGACATGTAAAGGAACAGTATTTCAATTTGGGGGGAACATTTACGAACAAACAGAAGGAATAGCTATGAGGAGTCCTATCGCTCCGTTAATGGCAGACGTTTGCATGAACTGGGTGTTAAACGAAGTTTCTTCATTTAACCCAAAACCTTACATCATTTTACGTGAAGTAGATGATTTGTTCCATGGTTTTAATTGTGAACGTGATCTTGAAATGTTTTTTGCCAAAATTAACACTAGTCATGCCAATATTCAGTTCACCAAAGAGTTGGAACAAAATAATCAACACCCTATTTTGATGTTCTAGTCACGAGAGCTGATGTTAAGTTTAAAACAACAGTCTTTCGAAAGAAAACCAACACTGGTTTATATATAAAGTGGTCGAGTTTATGTCCAGTCAAGTATAAACGTAATTTAGTGTCGTGTTTGTTAGAGCGTGCTTATCGTATTTGCAATTCGTACAAGGCAATGCATATTGAATTTGAAACAATTACGGATATGCTACTTAGAAATGGCTATCCACTACCCTTCATTCAAAATCAAATACGTCGTTTTTTAAACAACAAACAAGCTACTCCTTTAATCTTACGATTACCTTTCATTGGCAATACATCTCTTCATATAGAAAAAGAATTTAAGTCGTTTTTTCGACGCCAGACGTCAGGAAAATTAGGTTTAAATATTGTGCATGATTGCTATAAACTTGGTGACATGTTTAAGCTCAAAGAACTGCAACCTAAACTTTATCGTCACAATGTTGTTTACAAACTAACTTGTTCTTGTGGTAGTGTCTAGAATGGTCTAACCCGACGTAATTTGCAATCACGGTTACGCGAGCATAATCCTGCAACTAGTTCCAACCAGCATTCAGATGTCACCAAACATCTCCTTGAAAATCCCAAACATATTATTGATTTTAATGATCCAGAAGTTTTATGTTCAGCTCACAACACGAAGGAGCTATTAATAAAAGAGACTTTAATTAATTCAGTAATATCAACCAGATATTAATGTAGATGGATATTCATTTCTACGATATGATTCAATAGCTAATGTGGCTCGAACATTGTGTAAATACTGTTAAGTTGGGTTTTTTTTGCCTTTTCTTCCCTTTTCATTACTAGTTTTTTTGTTTTTGTTTTACCCTCTCTTTTGGAATTTATGTCTGTCGCATGTCCTTTTTCTTTTTTTTTCCCTTGACCTTGTCTCTTTATGATGTCATATTATCAAAATTACTAAATATTTTTGCGTTTACTTAACTTCAAATCAAATCAAATCTTTCATTGTACTCGCTGTAATACGCCGAAGCGTGTAACGAGTTGGCGGGGCTCATCTCCGCGTCATTGCTCCCGGGCAAAACAGCTCCTTTCGAAGAAATGTCGCAGCGGTGGCGAGCCGTTGGCAACACTGTGTCCGATTTGACCGGGCCGAGATTTGAACCTCAGACCTCTCGCTCCAGAGACGAACGCGTAACCGCTCGACCAACTGGCCGGTAACTACCTTTATGATTTAAATGTAAAGGTGCAAAGTTTAGTAAGCACCGTTAATTTTTGAGAGAAATTTTAGAGCTCTGATTTGTTGAATATCTTAGTTCTCGAAAATTTTACTGTTCCATCAGTGCACTTGATTAGTTCAGTTATTAGTCTGGTCTCTAAACTGTAAAAGGATAAAAAGCTCATTACATGTTCTATTTTCTTAGATTTAAGAAAAGCATATGATACCATTAATCACACAATACTGATCAAAAAACTAGAAAAGTATGGAATAAGAGGATTACCATTACAGGTACTAGCAAGTTACCTGACTGACCGGCAACAGTATAGGGGAAGGTCGGGTGAGTTGGACTCTGAAGTTGTAAATTGCACATTACTCGAGAATGCTTGCAGATATAAAAACCGTTTTGGTATGAAATAAAATTACATGCATTTAGGTCTTTAACCACAGCCAAAAATCTTGTGTTGAACATTACTTTCAAGCCAAAGTATTCGATCCAAAAAGTGCTCTTAATTTGTCTAAACAACCCTCATATAAGGGTATGTTGGTCAACTGTGTAGGGTGCGTTGGACATAGCCCCCCTGAGAAAAATTTCTGGCTACGGGCCTGCTATACATAACAATAGCCATTTAATTTAAGAAATTTACACCACAGTAAAACATTTAAACCAGATTTAAACCACAGCTTACATTAGTAGACTAAGTCACTCAGTCGTAATACAATTTTGCATCACTCCACTAAGACCTGGGGGGTGGGAACCAAAGCCAAAACATTATAATCGCTCTACTGCATAGGCTTAAACGAATAATAACGAAATTTAGGTGGCATGCTCATTGCTCCATTCTTCAATTCTGCTCCGAGAAAATTGCGAGCAACAAAAGAGCAGGCCTACTTATCGGCAAAGCTAACAAAATATCAAAAATAACGAAACTTTCTGAGGAAAAAGTACAGTACCGGTACACCGTTAACATTTTTGGTTAAAACTTTATGGTGTAGCGTAGGAGGGATGTTCAAATATTATATGACGCTTTCAGAAGAGGGTGGGGTTGGAAAAAGCTTTAAATGCCATGCAAAAGGATGGATATAATTAGGCCTACGTCTTAAAATTGTTAAATGAGGAGGGGTTAAAATTTCGTCATATGATATTTGAACAAAAAGCGCGTCATATGATATTTGAACGGCTCCTAGTCATGACTTAAACTTAAAACTTTAAATCAGAAAAAATTGTCACAATAAGGACTAGCCTACAAACCAAAATTTTGGTGTAGCCAAGTCATTAGGCCTAAACCTGTGCAGATAATATACAACACAGCCAACCTTGGAAATAGCCAACATCGTCAGCAAAATAGCACCATCGTCCAACCACCAACATAATAATAATCAACATTGCAACATCTTGACGTCCTTCATGGTCGACTCCTGGGAAGCCATGTCAACTTCCACTGGCAGTTAGGTGGCCATAACAACCACCAATCCTGCAGCTCCAATGATATTTCACATTGTAGCTCAAGTCAAGTATGCACAGAGCTGGACAGCGCTGTTTCGAGCTTTTAGCTCTCATCGGCAGCCCTCAGCTATCCTCAGCTGAGGGCTGCCGATGAGAGCTAAAAGCTCGAAACAGCGCTGTCCAGCTCTGTGAATAATCAACATAATAATAATAATGGACAACCGTCCAACATGCCCTACCAAAATTCGTCCGATTCACCCTCAAGGCTGCCATATTGTTTAGACTGCTGTCAGTCTAAATCTGTTTGAGTTTAAAGGTAAGCGAAACACCCTGTTAGGTACTTGTAGCACCTAGTCTTTCTCAAATACTTTAGTTGAAAGCGACCTTTCACGACTCTCTTTCAAACAGGCGGAGAATAATTTTTCACAATATTGGTTTAGTGCCTAAAACGACTATATTTTGAACATAATTGACCACTGCAGCCATGTTTTTTACAGAAGCAACCTGAAAGTATTGGAACTGATAAAAGACACTTCTATCTTTCCAAGCGTCAAATCTCGTAATAATTCCATGAGCCAATCACGAGTTAATTACGTTTGTGCAACCTACCCTCTTACCCAACTTACCCGACCTTCCCCTACAATTGTAGATCACTCTAAATCCAAGTCAAAAGATGTTATTTGCGGTATTTCTCAGGGCTCAACCCTAAGTCCGTTGTTATTGAATATTTATATCAATGATCTTCCGCTTGCCACAAATTCCAAGATTCATCTTTTTGCAGATGATACAAACCTTACTCTCTCCCATTCCATTGTTTCCACACTTCAACAAAATATTAACAATGAATTAGTCAATGTAAGCAATTGGTTCAAGTTGAATAAATTATCAATTAACTTTAATAAAACCAATTAGTGGATAGGTCTAAAAATTCATCAAGAAATGATGGGATCAGCCACAAAATTGGGGATCACAAACATCAGTTCCGCTGAAAAGACCTGGGTGGCAGTAATCTGCTCAGTCGCATTACTGCTAACCGAGGATCACTATCAAGCCATCATAATTACAAGAATCGCATAGGCTAGGAAAAGTTTTTGATGGATAATCGGTATCGGCAAAGTCCAAAGCATAACAATTTTGTTAAATCATAGAGCTCAGTCAATTTCTTGACCGAAACTACCACCAAGCAAAACAGTCGTGCGAGAAAAAAAAACTTTTTCCGTAGCAAAAAGAAATTTGAGAGTAAAATAACACTCCATGCAATGCTCAGGATAGCGCTACTTCGGTCGATACCAAACCTCGTCAGCTGAGCTGGCATGAATCGAAATGAGTAAAAAACAAAATTTTTCTCACTATTTATAGAATTTCTAGTCGCTGAAAACAGGCCAAGCCAAAAAAAATATAGAAGGCCGAAACAAAAGAGCAAAAAATCGGCAAAACCAACCATAAGCTCCGAAGTCAAAATTATCGTTTCGCCAGCAATCAAAATGCAAATGAAGCGTTGAAATCGGCTACAAGTTTCAAAAAAAACTCTTGAAACTCTTGAAACTTTTTTTGAAACTCGTAGCCGATTTCAACGCTTCATTTGCATTTTCAGTGCTGGCGAAACGATAATTGCTGGCGAAACAAAAGTTGCCGATTTTTTGCTCTTTTGTTTCGGCCTTCTATATTTTTTTTGGCTTGGCCTGTTTTCAGCGACTAGAAATTCTATAAATAGTGAGAAAAATTTTGTTTTTTACTCATTTCGATTCATGCCAGCTCAGATGACGAGGTTTGGTATTGACCGAAGTAGCGCTATCCTGAGCATTGCATGGAGTGTTATTTTACTCTCAAATTCGTTTTTGCTACGGAAAAAGTTTACTTATTGTAGAGCTAATTTAGTATTGTACAACTTCGACTTGTTTACTTATTGTACAACTTCGACTTATTGTACAGCTAATTTGTGCCCTTGCTATAAAATTAGAAGATATATCTTACATGGCATTTTTAATTGATGATTATGTGCATGCAAGACTTATTCTTTTTCCGCAGGTGATGCTTCGCCCCAAGCACCATTACATGCAACATTACCCATACTTGACATATTAGTTTGGACCTTTAATTCATCTATGGACTTTGAGATTTGAAGCAAAACATTTATATTTTAAGCGTATGTTACGTTTCACTGGAAATTTTGTAAATGCTGCACAGACCTTGGCAACTAGACATCAAATGCTTAATGCTTACCTGTTAGAGACTGGCGTTTTTGAACCCGAGATGCAGTGCACAATGCACATATGATTCAAGCACTCAATATGCATGTGATGTTTTAAACATGCTAAGTATGTCATGTGATATTAACAAAGCATCTGTTTGTAAGTCTGTAGTATATAGAGGTACACATTATACTGCTGGACAGTATATCGTTTTAAGCAAACGTGATTTGGACGTTGTTGCTGGTAAAGTTATGATGCTTGCGCAACTTGAAAATGAAGTGCTATTGGTGGTAAAGATGTGTCTTGCGCATTTTGTTTTTGCTTTGGGAGTTCATGAACTTAGTGCCTTCTGAAGGTGACCTTTCATGCATTGCCATTAGTAATTTACATGATTACTATCCTTTGTTTCCATACAACATTGTTCATGGATGCAGTCATTTGGTGCCAAAACACCAGGTAGTGTAAATTGTATATACCACGTGTAGACTTTCACAAGAAATATCAGCTACACTGCAAGACTAGGCAGAGCTCAATCTAGAAGCCTAATTGTTATTGCTAAAAAAACATTTTCCCGTTTTTATTTAAAAAGAAATAATGGAGTTCTAAGCATGCTGTAGAGCTGGTTTTGTTTATTTTTATTTGTTTACGTTTTTGTTGCTGTTGGAACTACATTGCCAATCTGCTTAGATGTTGTTTCTTTTTGCATACAGTGCTAAAAAGTTTTCCAGAAAATAAATTAGATAACAAATAGATAATATAAGCATTGCCGTTGTAGTTGCTGTTAACCATGGATAATTGAGGATCAGATAAGTTAATGGAGCTGATTCCATTTCTGTCTTCTGAACAACTGAACAATTGCAATTGGTTCTTGAAACGTTAACAGATCTTGGTGTTGAAACTTGGAATGATTTGAGACATGTCAAAGAAAGTGATTTTCAAACCGTATTAAAGCCAGTACATGCAAGGAAACTAATTAGTAGTTGGAACACTGTTGACAAGGGTGATCAGCCTAGCTGTTCAAGCACTGAACGAGTATTTTCCAGTACTTCGTCGAACGCAAGTAGTGCTGATGATTGGGATTTCTGTTTCCAAATTCCTTGGGATCTTTTTCCTCAGGACCTTCTTGACGCGTGCAAGGAAGGTCAACGGCCTTTACATCGAGATCGTCTACAAATGATTCACATCATTGTGGAAGAAGTGCACAAAACTGCTAGAAATATAAAAAAAGGAACTGGGAAAGGATTGCAGAATCCATTGTACGAAAGTATCTAGAATCATTCAGATACGTGGTAGATGGACTGTTTATTGGTACTGGTATCCAATCGCTGGCATCGCAGCTTATGTTCCGTTCAGGAAACATCAAAAGTGTTTCCAAAAACCCCAATACAGCCAAAAATCATGGTGCTTCTAATGAAATTTCTTCCGATCAAAGTTTGGTTGCTCTTCAGGAAGAACTGAAATCGTCATATTTTTTGCAAGATCATGATGAAAATAAAGTAATGCAGCAAATGAAGGATACTTATTCTCTGCAGAGAAAAGATATCGATCATAAACTTTTGGTTTCGGAAATTAAAGTAAAATGGCCTTTCTTGTTTGAAGAAAAATGCATGTTTCAACATTTGGAAATCCAACTAAATTGCTCTAACTATTTACAGAAATTCACTCAAAGCATGTCCGAAGGATCCATCAAACTGTACAAGTACGTACCGATATCTACTTATTAATAAGAAAAGCATATGTTACATATTTTGAATACATGCTGTGATCATATGCTTTGATTGTAGTCAAAGAGCCCTCTATACTATAAATATTGTTCATCCCTTTTGATTTTTAGATAGTTGACTGACTTTATTGGAGCAGATGGGTAAAACTGGCAAGTTTTGAGAGATTCGGACAATTTTCTTCATTTGCAGAATCATACTATTAAAGTTTTATTATAGCTTTGTTTTTTAATACCTACGTTGGTCTTTTTATCTTGTAAATTATGAAGACAATGAATACTCTGTCCAAGTTGTAACAACTTCGGTGTAGATGAACCACGGTCCACGATCATGTGAATAAGTTTTGTAAAATCAAATTGTATCGTATGGGATGTTTAGAACAATAATCGTGATAAAATTCCATTTATGTTTGCAGTGCTTTGAAAAAGTCTTCGAAAGCGAAGTGGCCGAGATTATCGGAAAGATTAAAACGGAATGCCAACATTTGGAAAACGAAATTCCGAAATCATGTGGTTCGATTGCATTAGTTGCATCTTATTTTAAAGAAGACTTGACTTCTATAGTCTATTGCTGTGAAGTAAGTTTTGTGCACCTGATTTTTCTAAATTTATGAACATTTTTAACTATCTTCAATAACAATCTATTTCCAGTACTTGTAAAAGATAAACTGGTGCGGGCCGGTATATTTTTTCTTGCATTTTTGATCTGAATAGTCTTAATGATAAAGGTTGGTATTACGAACTGCAGCTGTAAGTGCGATTATAACTGAAAAATATGAACATGCTTTACAAGCTATAACAATATGCATTGTGC
The DNA here is from genome assembly GCA_963965965.1 of Trididemnum nubilum. NCBI lineage: Eukaryota > Metazoa > Chordata > Ascidiacea > Aplousobranchia > Didemnidae > Trididemnum > Trididemnum nubilum. The sequence continues at coordinate 17,342,249 of OZ014471.1, read as the reverse complement.
AAAATATCTACTGTAGTTAAACTGCTGACTGTAATACTGTACTATCAATTTATTGATTGATTGCTGATGTAGTTATTCAAGTAAGCAAACTATGCATTTTGATACGTATGTTAACTAAGTTTTTTGAAGCTTTAGCTAAAAGCTTCCGTAGTAGGCCTACAAATGCAATATTGCATTTTGCCTCAAATGTTTTTTTTCAGGATTTGAATCTGTCCGAGTTACTGCAAAACCTTCCTGCTCATCCTTTAATAATATGCTCAGGTAAAAACGTTAAAGAACCGAAGTTTTGAGTGACTATTTGAGCTTTTGTTTACCAGCAAAAACAGCGTATAATGTCTTCCTACAGGTTCATTGTTTAAAACTAATAACATACAAAGGTTGCCTTTTTACCTTTTTATACATGTTGCGCGATCGCTCCTCTTCTTGGCCGCTGTGCCTCAAGTCAAGATATGAAAACTTTTGGGATAACAGTTCAATGATTAGAAAGCAAGATCTTCTCAACCCATGCTCCTTGCAAAATTATTATTTATCTGACATCAGTGGTTTCTGGGGCGTGCTGCTTTGGGGCTATAATTTTCTTTAATTGCTTAGGGGAAAGCTTGACCTCCATCCAGATCTGTTATTGGCTTCTTTTTTTTTGATCTGACCTCATGTTAAATACTATTCTTTTCTCACCGGGTACACATCCTTAAGTACAGTATTTGATGCAATATAAACAATGATAATAGCAAATTTGTGGTTCATATGTGTGTGCTAGTGCTATCTTTTTTGACAATTTGATATAATCGATGTTTTTGTTCAGGAGCCATCGTTGCAACCTGCGAGAAATTCTATGTCGTAATTGAAAAGAGATCGGTGTTTGAGACATCGTCTTTCTATGTTGCATTGGCATACATGCTTAGCTGTTATTTCGTGTTAAACATTGTTTATCCAGGAAAAGTTGAGGGAACTTTAGAATTTATTCAAAGGTAAGGATTAAGTTACGTGCATTACTCTTAAAATATCCGTAAGCCGATTATACTGTAGCTATAAATTTTTAACTAGTTCATGAATTAACGGCAAGTTGATTTTTTCGTTTTGAATTTTTTTTTGTATGTGAAATTATTAGTGTAAACGCAAAATAGATTTTTCAGCTTTGGGATTACGTTAATACTGACTGCACATTGCTCTGCTTTGAGCAGCTCCGCTGTTCGAGTGGATAGAACGTCTGTTTTTGAAGCTGTAGGGTTTGGATCGTTCCAGAGATTGGTCAAACCCGAGTCTTAAAAATTATTGTTCACTTTTCCCTGCTTGACGCTCAGTATTGAAGTGGACAGTGTCAAAAACAAGCCGGCAAGTTTCACTTGTTGTGCTGTTGGGAAAGGCACTTGGTGGGATTCCCCATTCATTATGCGGTAGACAGATGGTAGACTGGTGGCAGCTTGACTCAAACATCACAAGGTCCCTTTGCTGTCTCCTGGCCAAGCAAACTTGGTATGTAAAATATGTAAACTTTCAATGTACAGTCGTGGCCAAAAGTGTAAGACCACCTTCAAAATTTTTGATTTTTTAACACATCGCTTTTGTAATTGGTGGAAAGTGGAATTAAGCGACACAAAAAGTACATGTTGCAAACAACGAACATTTTTTAAAGAAATGTAGCACATGCTAACGTCAAACTTATGCAGAAATTCAATATTTTGTTGGACCACTCTTGGATTTGATGACAGCTTTTAAACGTTTAGGCATGCTCTCCACAAGACTTTGGCAGTACTAAGTTGACATTTTTCGCACCCAAACTTTTTTTATGGCTTGTTCCAACGTTTTTGCATTGGTTGGTTGTCTTTCGGAAACATTGTTCTTCAAAACTGTCCATAAATTTTCTCTCGGGTTCAGATCCGGACTGTTTGCAGGCAAGTCAAGGATTTGAATTTTCTTCAACTATAAAAACTGAGTGACATTTTTGGCTCGGTGACATGGTGCACCATGTTGCATGAAAACTGTACAATTATGCACCGTCATGTGTAGTTCCAATTTGTTTTTCAATAAATCAGTGTTTTGTTGAGCATTCATGGTCGTTTCAACAGGCAAAAAAAAGAGTCCAGTTGTCCCGTTGACTGGCATACCCCCCCAAATCATGACACTTGGGGGGTGCTTCATGGTTTGTATCGTGTATTTTTCATGAAATCGATTTCCGATGGGTCTACGGACGTAACGTTTCCGTGTAGTAAACTCCTGTACTGTTGATTCGTCCGAAAATAATACTTCGCTCCACTGCTGTTTTGTCCATGTTGCATGTTTCTTGGCAAGAGCCAAGCGCTTGTTCTTCATAGCTTGTGGTAAGCAATGTTTACGTGCAGGCTTAAGAGCTTTCAAGCCGAAATCACCAACTAAACGCCGACTTACAGTCCTCCGACTAATTTCTGTACCTTTTTATAGCAGTACGGATCGAATTTTGTCAGCAGAACTCAACGGAGAATGAACTGCTATTTTATGAATGATGGCGTCATCCCTTGGGGTGGTTTTTCGTGGTCTACCAAATTTTTTTCTAGTGGAGTAGCAGCCTGTGTTTTTAAATTTTACAACTGCATTGTGAACAGCGGACTTGCTACACTTCATTTTTTCACTTATTGATCGTTCCGAGTACCCCTCCTTATGCAGAGCCGCGATTTGAGCTCGTTGAACTTCTGACAGTGGCACATTTTTTGCCCAATTTAAAAAAATTTTTATTCTTAAAACTTCAATAATAAGACTACGAATTTTACAAAAATAAACTCTGAGACAAAAAAAAATCATTAGTAAAGGTATTATTTTACCTTCCCTGGCCAACAAAAGCGATTACAACAAATTGGCAAATGATTATGCCACCCTGATGCAGCTTGTCAGATAAAAATTACAAAAAATCACAATTTTACTTCGTGGTCTTACACTTTTGGCCACGACTGTATATACGGTAACTTTCGTATACTTTGCAGATACTTTGCTCGGATTGGAGGAGCTGATGCTGATAAGCAGAAAAAGACTGCCAAAAAGAGAAAGTGGGGTGTCCACCAAAAGGTTATGAAACTTTTACTTGCGCTTGAGCAATGAGTAAATGGCTTTTTGCTCATCGAAACTGAGTAACATCCTGCATGGAACTCGTAGAACTTTCTTTCGGTCACTTGCGATGAACGATTGCCACTGAGCACAAGCAGCATGATATTATTAAAGCGTGGCGATGTCGTTTGAAGTGCGAAGAGATTTCGATCTTTTGATTTCGGCTGGGAGTTGTTTCGGTGGCGGTGAGCACTGAGCAAGGCCTAATGCTTGCCCCTGCTTCTGGAAATTATTCCGGAGTAAAAAGTACTTTCTTTTTCTGTTTCTGTTATGCATTACAAGGTACAACACAACATAATTGCTTAATTCGAATTACAATTTTTAATTGTGTAATGTGTACCGCTTGTTGGGCTATAACGATTGACTGATTGTGTAAATTGCTATCTCAAGTGTCCAACTTCTTATTCATGTAATAAAATCATTTGAAATGTGAGGTGAGCTCAAGTTGTCAATGTTACAGTTATTCTGTTGGTAAAATTACTCATTTTTCAGTAAAGTATTAACGGATTTTGGGAGTCAAACTGCTGCCTCCTCGATGGGCAGTAATTCTACTTCTCCGCTGTATTTCATGCAACGACACAAAGTAGTATTTCTAAGTTATTATGCAGTAAACAGTTTTACTCAAATCATTGTAAAATAACTCTCTTTAGCATGTAATTTTACTACATTTGTAATGAAAAGGTTAACTGTTAAATTAACGTAAAATTACTTGAGTGGCATTTCTGTAGTTTACTTTTCCGAAAGTAGATTTAATACATAAAATAGTAAAAAGGTTTACGAATTTGTTAGTAAAGTTAAAAACTTTTTTGGAGTCGAACTGCAGCCTACTATTTGGATAGTAAAAATTTTTAACAGTGTAGTCTCCTCTTTTTTGGGGCAAGTTTTGATTTAACCCGAATCTGTGTTCGATTCGTTGTGTACTCCCATCGATAATTGCTTTTCTGAATGTGTTGGTTAATTAATGTTAATTTATAGTATTGTGGAATTTGAAACAGGGATGAATTTGAGTATAGGTACAGGTACACTCCGTACGGCGGTACTTTTGTAATGCTGTTAGTATTTTTGTAATCACACTGCACTTATGTAAACACTAATTTAAAACTACACTTTTTTTGTACAAGAACATTTTATAAAAACGCGAGGTTAAGAAAAAATTAAGATTAATGCCAGCCTCAGCAACAAAAAATAATTAAGAACAACCAAAAAACAATATAATTATTCAAATCAAAGAAGTAACTAAATTTTTCACTTATTTAAAACGACAAAATTTTAGCAATTTTCTGGCATTTACAAGCAAAATTGCAACAACTCTGAGACTACAGAGTGCTGTAACGCACTCCGCAGGCAACTAAAAATTTTTTCGGCTCTCGTTCAAATGAAAATGCTCGCTTTTTCGCTTTCGCAATTTTACGATGCTGCAAAAATCGCAAAAAAAGTGTTAACTCAAGCAGACATAACATTGGAAATAAAACAGTTTTGCAAACATGGTCGCCATAATTGACATCGATGTTTAAAAGTTTAAGAACAAATGAAGCTAAAAACTGTCAAAAAATAAGAGCAGCCAGGCTCAACTCAAAAATTACTGGTTCTTATAAAAAAAAAAGGTGTACTATGTGTGGTTCTAGAAAACAATTTTTGTTAATATATGAGTTGCAAAATTACCAGATGATCGTCAAAAAACGTTTGAGTCACAAGGAAAACTTGACCAGAGAAGTTTTTGTCATTATCATCTGGTACCTGCTGCAAATCGAGTGACAAAATGTAAGACTGCAAGCTAACGAAGTTAAGTTTGCTAGTTTTAGCTTTTTTTCTAGAAGCTTTCAGTATACTAATATTCATTAAAATAATGTAAAAAATTTTTTAATTGGATCTAGTCGCAAAAAATATTCCTCACTAAATGGAAAAAAAATTTGCACTTTGCTGCAGCATGACTGATTATTTAACAAGCCGAGAGCATATTTTTCCGCCAAAAATCTAAAGCAAACAGGGTCAAAGCGACGTTCAAAACGATATTAATTAGAACAACACGAGGGAAAGTGATTTGAATGATATTTGTTGGAGTCATCTGTAATAAGCATGGAAAAATAGAGTCATTGCATGCATAGGCGTAGCCAAAAGGAAGGGGGCAGGGGGCTGCCCCCCAATTCAAAGGCCATCAATGATAAAAATGAGACAAAAAACCAATTGTTTCTTCAGCTTCAGTTTCTTTTAGCATTTTTCGCGTTCAGCAGTGCATGCTTTCAACAGTAATTACCTATAATATTGACGACCAGGGGGCCGGGCCCCCCTCAATTCAATTTTTGCCTACCAATTTACATGTATAACCCTGGTGAAAGGGTTTTGATCCTGAAAGTTGCTGCCTCTGGCCCTCATCTAATTTTTTTCTGAACGTAATACAATAACCAGAGCAGGTTTTACCGTATGACACGGTGCCATCAGGAGCCCCGCGCTCAAAAGGGTAAGACTTTTTTGGTCTTTACCTACATTGGCAGGAAGATGCTGCAAAAACCCCTAAAGTGCCAGGGGCTCCGGGAAACAACATGGTTAGTTGGCGTAACCATTTATTGTACCTTTTTTCAATTGGAAAAATTCACCTCCACCTCGTCAGCGTTTACGCGACAGAATACTTTTGAAACATAAATTAGCTAGGGGGAAATGCTCATTGAACAAATCTTTGAATCTAAATTGAGGGGGCCTGGGCCCCAGGCCGTACATGTACTCCTACAACTAGTTCTTTTCATGACAAAACCAAAATCTCTAAGGAAAATCTTCGAGTTGATAATTATTTAATGCTAAAATATTGCAGTAGGCAATGTACCTTACTTCTTCCCACCTGGGTTAAAACACTTACAAAATTTAATCTCAAAATGTAAGATTTTAAACGTGCTTTGGATTTAAATTGTAAGTAAAAGGAGGATTGAACAATTTAATTTTTTCAATTGGCTTTTAAATGTTAAAACCCTAGTTTCTTCATTTGGCTCTGAACACCAAAACGTGCGAAATATGATCTACTGGCATTAAGATAACTTTTATTTTTCAAAAATTTTTTAAAAATTGCCCAACGGCTGGGGACTCCGCCCCTAGACTCCGTTTGTAACATGTTTGAGTTACACTACTAAACACGCCTTTCAACAACAACGATTTTACTTTTTAACTTTTCGTTTAAGCCCTCTACCTTTAGCAAAATCTTGGTTTAAGTGGCAAACCAGGTCACGGCTTCTGATCTTCCATTCTACGATATCTTATTGCCACCAGAACTTCCTCTTTCAAAATTTCCGATGACGTCATTGCATGTGATTTGTGGTTTGCCCCCCCAATCAAAAATCCTGGCTACGCCTATAATAGTATGGGCTTTTGTATTACATGGGAAGAGGTCAAGTTAGTCAACAGAAAGTAAAAAAAATCGAACATAACTTGACGTTTAAATGAACTTAGTAGCAAATATTATCAAATTTGGAGAAAAAATTTTATTTCTACAAAATTTTTGTTTGGCGTAGTTTTTAATTAGTTTCAATTATCAGCAGTATTACAAGCGTTTTTTTTATATTTAGTGTGCTCAGAACTGGCCCGGCGCCACGGGGGCGCATTTCGGAGCTGTGCTCCCCCCCAAATCACTGCTTGTACCTTCCCAAGCGAGAAATGGGCCCCCAAGCGAGGATTAAGCCCCAAATGAAAGTAAAAGGATCGATGCCACTGAAATGCATTTCGGGGCCTGTGCCCTCCAAGCGTGAGCAAAGTCCCGTTCCAGGACTAAAAACACTCGTTAACGCCAAGATCAAAGTTCACGGTTTGATCAAGGATCAAAGATCATTTTCAAAGATCACGGCTTTCAGCTTGCCATCGAATCTGGCCTTATTTAGACGGATTTTTTTGACATTACCTTCCATATCACGTCAGGAAAATCCTGGCGGTACCGCAAGCCAAACGACCAGCCGTTGTATATTAATGCTTGGTGTAACCATCCCCCTTGTCATCAAAAAACAACTTCCCTCCATGCTGCCCAAGCGGCTATCCAACCTGTCGTGCAATCAAGAGGAATTTGTGAAGGCTTCATCTGTTTACACGGAGGCTTTGCGGAAAAGTGGGTATCAAGATAAGATCTTATACCAGAATCATGCTACACATACTCGTAAGAAGACCCGAAAACGTAACATTGTGTAGTTTAACCCACCTTTCAGTGAAAGCGTTAAAAACAACGTCGGAAGGGAGTTCTTCAGGCTTATAGACAAGCACTTTCCCCCTCACCACCGGCTTCATAAAGAGTGTAACCGTAACACCGTGAAAGTGAGCTACAGTTGCATGCCAAACATGGCTGCTATTATATCAAGCCATAACAAAAAACTCCTCAATAACAACAAAGTAGAGCTACAGAACAACATCCCTGAATGCAACTGCAGATCAAAACCAAACTGCTCACTCAACGGTGGTTGCCGCGAGCGTTCAGTCCTTTACAAAGTTACCATCACCTCTATCAATCTTCCAAGCACTATATTGGGTGTACCGAGAACGAATTCAAAACTCGGTTCTACAACCATACTCAATCTCTCAGACAAAGAGAGAAGAGAAATGCCACAGAGCTTTCGAAAGCTTTTTGGCAGGCAAAGGACTCTGGTCATAATCCCGCAATCCAATGGTCGATTGTAGATCGAGTCACTGCATACCAACCTGGGATCCGATACTGCAATCTCTGCCTCACCGAAAAACTTTTAATTCTGCTTGCCGATAAACACACAGCGATGAATAAGCATTTAGAATTAACCGGAAAAGGCAGACACAAAAACAAATTTAAATTGAAAAATGTTTAATCTTGATTTAAAAATTTTTAATCTTTAATCTGGTGCAGTTGTATTCATATAAGTCCAGGTTTTATTGCTGCTATTCAACCGCTTTGCTTTTATTATCTTGTGCTATTCTTCCCCTTTGTAAGCGCTTACTCCTAGCCCTTGTTCTTGGTGCCGTGTGCAGATCTGCGACTACTCGCTGCGCTCTTTCTCGGCATACGCTGTTTCTTTACGGACTGTTTGCTCGGAAGGCGTTACAGCAGAGTTTGTGGCTTTGGCTCTGTACACTGCACTGGATGCTTATTTCTCTTTTTTTTACAGTATATACGCGTAGCACCTGATGAGTACTTAAAGCGAAACAGGGTGTAGTGTTTTAGCGTATTTTTACCATATTTTATTGTGATTTTAATACGAAATCCTTTAGCAATTAAACTATTGTTTACTCGGTTGAAAGCTATAATACTTGGCATTATTTGATTTACGTAATTCAAAACAAGGCTTTTGTGAAGATATTTCTTTAATTAGGAGGAATTTTTATTGTTTTCTTTCCTTTTTCACAGCTTTATACTTGCCCGAAGTAAAGTCAGTATTCAGCCGGTTCGTGCGAGCCGGTTCCTAAATTCAGTAAACCGGTTACGGATTTTAACGAATCGGTTACTAAGTTTAACGAACCGGTTACTATTTTTAACGAACCGGCTGGTAAAATTGTTTGCTTCATTTTTTGCCATTAAATATGCATTTAAAAAACTGAGCTATAAATAAAATCATAAAGCCACATCAACAATCAAATTTGCTGGGTGAAACAAAACGAAAACAACTTTGTTATTGTTGTTAGAATTAACACAGGATGTGTTTTAATTACTGTAATTCAAGTTTAATTCAAGTTCGTATATTATTGCCACAAAATTCACGTAATGTAAACAAACTGTTTAAATAAAGAATTAATTTGGCAAAGAAGACTGTGAGTTGACCTCTCGGTCTTCAAAGACTGCAGCCTTCCCGATTACCACTTGAATTGTTGTAAATTAATGAAAAACATATCATTGTTTTAAAGCATGTGACGATTTTCACCTAAATTGCAATACTAATGTTTTATAATGTGTATTAAAGTTTCTGTAATACGTATACTAGTACATATTTAAAACATAATTTTTTTATGATACTTTAAAGCTTTTGAAAGATTTTTTGGTTTTAATGCTTGTTAGAATTTTGTTCTATATTTTAACAATTTGGTACCTGATGCTTTTTTGAAGTCTCATTGCTTTGTAAAGAGAAATGTAAAAGGTAGGATTACAGTATTAGCAGTGCTCGATAAACGTGTACACTTTAGAGAAACTTGGTTAGTTTTAGTGAAAAGGTTTGACAGTAAAGATGGGAGACGTTGATGATGATGATAAAATACCAGTTTGGCATCTTCATGTTTATATAATTTTTAAAAAGTTTTCAGGATCTTTAGTTTAGAGAAAATGGTGTAGCGTGATCTATTTGCCGCCGCCAATAATTTTTGCAACTTTGTTTTGAAGTGTTTGTAATTTTAATAAGTAAGATTCGTGGAAGAACCCCAAATGGATAAATCATGCAACAAAGGAGGATGAACAAAATCATAGTATAATTTAAGAAGAGAAGTAGAAGGAAGAAACTGTTTCAATTTCGAAAGAATGGCCACCGATCTAGTACCTTATTTTCAACACTTTTTATGTGGGAATTGAGATTTAAGTGTGTATCAATAAACACACTTAAATATTTTGCTTTATCGCATGATAATATTGGTAAGTTATCAATGAATAAGGTGAAATGGGGACTTCGTATATTTTGTTTGGGGGGAATTGTACTATGGTTTGATTTTGATGGGTTTAGACTTAATTTGGTAGCATTGCACCATTTGTAAACATTTGCTAAGTCCTTATTCATTTCAGTTTCTATTGATGCTAGATTTGGACTTATTTCAGGAAACTCGCCACAGTCTTAAACTTGCGCAAAGCCAACCGGATAGAGATGACTCGTCAAGCACACCCAAGTTCACAGTTTGAACAGTTCCAATCACCAGAATTTATGTCTTTCGAATGACGGTTGACGCTCAACTCTTCGACGTAAACGTACGTGACCTTTTGACGTGAAACTTTGAGGGTTTTCTAAAATAAACACAATACTCGCGATAGAAAGCAGGCACTGATCGGTTTTAACAACATCAAACAAATAACGTTCGTTGATGACTTAACATTATTTCAGCTTCAGGCATTTACGTATAGCATTATCAGAACAGAGAAATAATTATCAAAGCAAAATAACTAATCCAAATTTGCAATAATAGCGTTTGCAACTTAATCAAATATCGAAAATAGAATACGTACACAAAACTCACAACTATTTAGACGGTAAATGCACAGAATTCGTATCAAGAAATCAAAAATCGAACAGTTGATCTTTCTCAAATCTATTTCAACATTTGAGTCAATAGAAATAATTTGGCAATTTTGTAAGAACATTTATAGAGAAATATTATAAAGCATAGAATAAAAACCACGTGGAAATTTAAGGGAAAAAAGGTTATTTTTTGTAAACATTGCCCGAAACAAGTTTTGTTTTGTAAAAGTGGGTGAATTATTCATCGCCTCTGGCTGGACCAAACATATTGGAAAATACTAGGATGGATGCAAAGCAGCAATCAACTTGCCACTACATTTCCGTGAATACCAGTAAAATCAAGATGCACAAACAGAGAAAGTAACTTGTTTTTATCCCAATCGCTACGCACTATTTGCGGCTGAGAAAAAGAAAAACTTAACATGACTGAGCGAAACATATGCCTGCTACGATCGAGTAAAGTAAAATTAATATGACGTCACTTATTATAATTGATTGACATTGGCGTGCCTTTTCTCATGTTTCCGAAGGTTTTCTGTTTGAATACGTAGTGGTTAGATTCCGCAAGGCGAAAGTTTTTTTTTGTTGAATCCAAAGCAAGCCAACTTGCTGTAACAGGGCTATCTATTAAAAGGCAAATATCGTCAGCAAACAATTGTGGAAGACAATTTACGGAATTGTATAGATCATTGATGTACAGTAGCAAAAGAAGTGGACCAAGTATTGACCCTTGAGCCACACCATAAGTCATAAATTCAATTTCAGATTGTATACGGTCAACTGGTTGGTCTGGAATCCTCTTTCTGATGTCGTTGTAGTCGTACTTTGATCAGAGTAATCTGAAAAGAGGATACGATGGCAAGTGCAGAAATTGCCTCGAGTGTGGTTTAAAGGTTCGGGAGGGCTGCCAGGATAGGCTATGTGTGAAATCAGATGCTGATGAAACACAAGCCTCATGGAAAAACAAATACGTGAGGAAGTGCTACCTTATAGTCGCGAAAAAAGTTTAAGTTCCAAATCTGCTATGTAACTTTTGAATATTCAAAACCCATGCCAGTGAATGAAAATTTATTTCTATGGATCAGAGGTGGAGTCGAAGACACAACATTTGAGGCCAAGGCCAAGAACTCAAAAAAAATCCGAGGCCAAGGACCGACTTTTTGAGGACAAACCCTCTCGAGGCCAAGAACAGGAATGGTCAAGGCCAAGGACCGACGACACAATCTTTCTAAATTATGGACGATAAATTTTCCATAATTTAAGCGCGAAAGTGCTCAGATATTGCATTTCGTTAAGTTTTTGATGATAATTCGAAAATAAGAGTTACTTAAAATAACAGCAAATGCCATTTTGAAGTTTTAAACTTTAGCAGCTGATGTTGATTTCGCACCGTAGTGGTATCGTAGTAATGAAACAAGGCCGTAAACTCATGAATGAAAATATAGCCAGTACTTCAATTAAAGGAGAGACGCGTCTTCCTATCAATAGTTAGCGTCCCCCCATGGGAAAATTTGGCTTCCCCCAATGGAAAATTCAGCGTTTCCCCATAGAGGGTAAGCGGGAAAGACCTTTTTTTCTCATTTGCTTGGTCTTCATTCGAATGTGGCGATCAAATACCGCACAAAAAACATATATCGCTCAATAAAACAAATATCGCACGATAAAACCACAAACAATAAAATTGTCGAACGAAACCTTTTTGTTTTGGTCTTCATTTTAATTAGCCGGATAACAATCGCACGAAATGGGGTAAAAACCTTTTTTTTGGTCTTTTATCGAATTTGGCTGAGAAAAAATCGCAACAGGAGGCGACTGTTGTAGGTCGTACTTTCCAAAGACTTCAGAACAGAATTAAACAACATGTCCCCAAATCTATCCGTTCTTACTCTTTTTCCCAAAAAAGGTTACTTCCTGCTCGTCGGTGCAAATCTTCCATCCAGACAAATTCCCAGTATCTTGCTTCTAATTCAGCCATTAAACTTTATCTTTCACAAAATCCTACCTGTTCTCAACATTATGATGACACCAGATTTTTTATTCTTGCCCAAGGCCGCTCACCTTTTCATCTATCTGCTCTTGAACCCACTTTCATCAAAACTTCTAACCCCGCTCTCTGCCGACAAAAAGAATTCAAGTACACAGTATCGTTCGCAGGATTTTGAAAAGGGGGGGGGAGGGGCAGGAACTTCAGAAAATTTGAGAAGAACAAAAATCAGAATAAGAAATTGTTTCACCCAAATGCAGTCCAATTTTTTGCCCAAAATTAGGTGAAGAGGAAAAAAGAAAAAAAAGGTCTTCGCTCAAACTTAGTCCAATTTTTTGCCCAGAGTTGAATGCAGGCCTACAACAAACGATTAAAATATATCCTTTGTTTGAACTAGGCGCGTAGTCAGAAATTCGCAATGAGGGGCTGTTTTGGGGGTTTGGGGGCAAAGCCCCCAGCCGCCGGAAGCAAGCGAGTCTGGGGGCGGAGTCCCCAGCGCTTGAAAATTTTGCATTTTTTTGCAAAAATAACTTCATTTTAGTGCTATTTTATTAAAATATAATGCTTTTAAACGTGGCTTAGAAATTGGCAGTGCAAACATGATTAAACTGGTGGCATAAATGGAATAATTGGGTGGTGGCTAATGGTAAAATGCTAGTTCTCTTGTTTGATGCTGGTAAATTATAAAATCGAATAGTTCAATAAACTCACACGGAGTAAGCCATTTCGTATACAGTCTTTAGAAAAAAATAATTGGGGGGAGGGCTAATAAAAAGAGATTTTAACTAATACTGAATAGCCCCCTCGATTCCTTAGTTTATAACTTAGTATATTTGTTGATGACATCTATGTTTTGCATTTTTACACTTGTGATCAAATTTGATTGTTTATTTCTTACCATTTTTCAAAGTTTTCATTAATTTGTTAGTTTTATTTTTGACAAATTAGCCCCCCTCCTCTGAATTTATGTTTCAAAAGATGTTTTAAATCACTATTTAGTCCACTCCAGTGCATAAAACAGTTTCAATAGTGCTAAAAACGTAGTGTTTTTCCCTTTTTGCATTTTGGTCGACATGCCAATGAGGGGGGGGGGCTAGAGCCCAACCCTACGCTACTGGTGTGATCAAAGCCTCTGCGCAACTTACAAAGGGTGGGGGCAATGCCGCAATTTTGCAAACTATTCTATGCTAATTATACTATCCTGGCCACCCAAAGGGGGGGCATGGCCCAATGGCCCCCCCTAAATACGCCCCTGCGTGTACAGCTTAAAGATTGTGCACTAATGAGTATTTCTCGTTGGTCCTTTTCCAATCAATCACGGCTCGGCCTTTTCCTATAACTAATGCTCATTTTCCCGCGCTCTCCATTTTGGCGATTCTTCTTGACAAGTGTCAGACGAAAACATTCAAAGATATGAACATTTTAGTGAAGGCAATTCTCAAGTTCTGTACCACCAACCAACTCTGCGACTGTTTTTTGTTTTTCTTCTGATTTCGGGGCAAAATTCACACTCAGCCATTACGAATACGTCCGGTCAGGCTGCTTAAGCGTTCCCCATGCGATATTTCATAGTTTAAATGCTAAATATAGCTAAATTACGAACGGGAAGCTGGTCAATTTTAAGGCCATAATTTCATCATAAGAGCTCCGATGCAAACGTCCACTGATTATGGATTCCCACGTTTTTAGTAGCTTTCTAAACGCAAGCCGTCCTAATTTTTTCAAAAATTATTGTCTGAAAATGTTGCAAAATACTGTAAATTTATGCTTTTAGAATAAATTGAGGTACCGCAAAGGGTATATTTTTGAGTTCAAAAGTTTTTGGCAATGAAAAAATAAGGGCTTTGGGGCGAGAGCAATATCTCCATGCCATGTTAAATAATTTTATCGCTTTTTTTTTGGGGGGGGGGGGAGAAATTGCACTTTCTGTGGCTTTAAAGAAGATTATACATTAAGATTTTGTAAGCAATTTGAAAACAAAATATCGCAAATGCTCTGTTAGAAAAACTTTGGTTTTCTCTCAATTTCCCAATTCTAAGTAGCCAATATTTTCTTTACATTTCAGTGCATTTTGTCTTTCTCACACCTAATGCCAGCCAATGAATGAGTGCGAACGTTTCGGCCGTCAAAAGACACTCTGTTAAATTTAACGCATGGTATTTAATTGTAAAAAACCTGAATATCCCAGCAGATTCTAACAAGGAAGGCATTGGAGACATTTGCCCCGTGCCCCCTTCAAGAGGGCCACAGTTGTCGAAACGGAAAAATAATAAACCTTAAATTTTTTCTAAAAACGCCCAATTTTTTGTGGAAGCTTGCAAAAAATTATTCGATTATCCACGCATTCGAAAAATTCTAGTTATATTTAAATTAACCTTTACTGTAATTTCTTAGTAATCCTTCATTTAGCGTTTTTCGTGATCCAGTAGTTTTTTTTGTGAATTCTTAGCGGCTATTTCCATACACAAATTATTTAGTGGACGTGCTTTTGCCTTCCAGACCGCTTGCCAGTGATTAAAGTTACTCTTTCTTATCTTAAAACAAGTTCTTTACCCTCGCGTATTTTCAAAACAAGTTGGCGTTCTCAAGATACGTTTTGTGAGCTATATCAAAATATGCTTGCAAATTTACTGTACACTAATATATCAATATGCCTTTCCTGGTAATACTATGTTACATTTCATTATCATACACATACTTTCTCCTAAATTCATACGCGGAATAAGCTCGGACATGTTTGAGCATCAGCAACTCGAAATGGTTTGCCCGGACCCCGGTTTCCTTGTTATGGCTCTGAATGGCTTTACTGTAGTGCTTTTCAGCTTGTACCGCCTGCACAGGAAGTATTAGCAGAAATAAAAACAATAATTTTCTATAATGCGTTTCGTCACCTCATTCTCCGACTAGAGCTTTCACACAATGCCATTTAAAATAAGTTTTAGTAAGTTATGACTTGGCTTAGTTGGTTATCACATAGCATTGTTCTTCAAATAACAAAAAGAAATAACGAATTGACAGACTATCAGATATGTTGTCTTTTGTTTGAATTTTTCTTTTTAACCAATCAAATAATAATGCTGTCCTCGAGGACTCCACCTCTGGTGTGGGGTTGACTGGCGTTATATATAACAACTTGCTTTATTGGCAAGTAGATTGGTTTTGGCTTTTGGGGTTCAAAATTTGTAGTAGGCATTTACGCAGTTATGTACGCCTGATGATAACAAACAAGTTTGAAATATGCATATAGCGTACTATTGTGGTAAACTGCTAATGTGATGTCATGTATGGTGTGCATGCTTAGTGATACTAGCGCAATGCGGTTGAGCTATGTGAAGTGCCAGTGTGATACTGGTCGAGAACCCTCTTTCTGGTGACCTTGTTGTCAGACTTTGATCAGAGCGAAACATATTGCTTTCGATGAAACAAAGAACTAATAAGTTTATAGGCTGGTCCTCGAATGCCATAGTGATCTAGTCTTTAAGCAAAATATTTTGTGAAAGTGTATCAAAAGCTTTTTGAAGATCTAAAAAGATAAGTCCTGTATATTTTCGTACGAACAAACACTGTTCGTAACAAACAAAAAAATCTTCTGCCGAACAAAATAATCTTCAGAAAAAAATTCAAAATCTTCGTAAAAATCTCCTAATAAAAAAAAACTTCTGCCGATCAAAAAATTTTCGGCCCAAGATTTTTTTGTTCATAAAATATTTACGAACATTCGGAAAAATGAAAATCTCTGAAACTAATATTCAGAAATTCTATTTGTTACGCCACTTTCATGAAACACGAACGTTCGTGGTTTTCCGAAGACCACACTATGTGGCCCCTGGTCTTCTAGTCAAGCAGCCACACAGAAATTGCAATTGCAGATATTATACATAACAATGCTATAATCTAAACAGTGACATCATCAATGACTTTGGCCCAATGGGTCTTATTGGTGACTAACTTGGCATAACCAGTATAGGTAAAGGGGACCGAAGTCCGACGCCGTAATGAGAAATTCCGGGAACCGGGACAGATCCAAAACGAGTTAGAGTACCGGTACTTCTAAATTGAAAAGCTACTTAAACCAACGGTGTTACGTTGTAGACCAGAGGTTATTAACCGGGGGTAAATTTACCCCTGGGGGTAAATTTTGTGTATTCAGGGGGTAAATTTGCTGAATCATAAACTAAAGCAAACATCAATCATCAGTACTGGAAAAGTGATAGATTGCCGTTGCGCTCGCAAGACCTTACCTTTTTTTTGGAGATCACCTTATTTTGGCCGGAAAAACCCTTGAAATTTCGGTGAAGACCATTTTTTTTTGAGATCACCTGATTTTGGCCGGAAAAACCCGCCTCGCAAAAATATTTGGGTAAATTATAGTGTTTTTATTTGGCAAGGGGTAAACGAGACACAAAAGGTTAAGAACCCCTGGTGTAGACCAAAGAAAAGGTTTTCATTCAAATTAAACTTGTTTTTCTTTTAAATGTGTTTCACAAAATTTTACAATTTTTGCTTGCTTCAGATTAAGGTTTAACTAGCACAGGCCCTAAAAAAAAACGATCGTGGGTACTCCGTCTCACGTAACTTGTGTTCTCTCTCAACAACCCCCATTTCGCCTAGTCACTTGAAAAATTTACCTGACTCCACAACAGCAAGCATTTGATAATAAAATTGTGTTGTAAATCAAATCAAACCAGTTGGTCAAGCGGTAACGCGTTCGTCTCAGGGTTGGGAGGTCTGAGGTTCAAATCTCGGGCCAGTCAAATCGAACACAGTGTTGCCAACAACTCGCCACCGCTGCAACATTTCGAAACGGGCTGTGTTGCCCGGACGCAATGACGTGGAGACGGGGTCATGCAAAATTGTTACATGCTTCGGCGTAATACAACGGATATAATATAAGATTCGAGGTGAAATTGTGTTGTACTGTTTACTTGTTGCACCATAGTCATTAATGTAATATTTAGTGACTATGGTTGCACTGAGGCCCGTTTCTCACTGACGACAGCCGTCGTGCGTCTTAAAATTTTTGCAGTCGTTCGACCAAAAAGTGCTCCTTTAAAACTGGCAACCAATTTTGTACGACTGCAGGCCCGCAAACGCAAAAAATCATCACAATCAAAATTTTTAATAGTATAGACCAATGGTTCTCAACTTTGTATGGCTTGTGCTCCCCTTCTATTAACTTTCAACATCCGTGGCCCCCAGCTCGACGATTTGGGGAGGCATTTCGATGGACGGGCACTGTACCATCTTGGTGGGGGAAAGCTTTTATTCGAGAAGTGTACTATAGAGAAGAAAAACAAAAAATTTGAGTGGCCCCCGGTTAAAGTGTCGTGGTACCCGGTTGAAAACTTCTGGTGCGGACTGTACCTCAAGTAACCTAGAAGAAACATACAACTTCTATAGTCTGCACTGCTTGCAGTTGCATGAAATTTGTTGTATAGTGTGAAAAAAGCCATTCTTTTGCGGTTAATCAAATTAATCTGAGTAGCTGACGCAGAGTTGTAATTCGGGTTCTGGCTTTAGATTGACATGGTGTCGGACTAAAGTCAGGCCTGATACGCGCCTTGCGTTTCAGATGGTGCAAAAACGAAATTAAAAGAACGTAGCAAAATGAATGAAGACTTCGTTTAAAAGGAGATTTAACCATATTTTTGAAAAGCGGAGAAAAAATCTTTAAAAAAACTAAGTTTACCAACTGTCATGCATTGCAAATGCATGAACCCATTGCAATTCTTGCAACTCATCCGGCTAAGAAAGAAAAAAAATTCATTTTTTCCTCTTAGAATCCAAATTTCGGCCATAAGAAAGATTTCTCTAGTTGTGATGGTTTTTTGCGGTCACGCGTATTCGACTGATTTGATTGGACGTATTCGCAGAACTAGAAAACTGCGAAGAAAAAACAAAACTGTCAGTTTTCAATCTACACATAGAGATTTTAGGGTTTGGTAATTTTCGGAAAGCGTAATTTTCGACTAAGGGAAAAAGAATTGCGATCATTTTATGATTTCTAGGCCGATAAGAATAAAAATTGTTGCGAAAAAATTCAAAAAAATTGCCGAAATTGTTTCACTATGTGGTTTTGCAGTACAGTCATCTTGAATGCCTATTAACCATCATGACGATTATTAGTACATCATTATGCTAATTACGCGTCACGTTGTGTCAATATGACATGGTTTTATTTAGTAACAAACTAAACCTATTTAAAAGAAAAAAAAAACAAACAATTATTCGAAAACGTTTTTTAGATCCAGTTTAACTTTCGGGCTTCTTCAGGCATGATTTGTCTTCAAATCAGTTTTCGGGTTCTGGTTTGCATTTTCAGGTTCGGCTAACGTTTTTGGGTTCAAGTCTAAACTTATAGTCGACCCGTTTACAACTCTAAGCTGATTACAGTATTGTATTAACATAAACGCTTTAACTCAGGCCAGCGTTGTAATAATTCATTCATGACAAAATCTGTTCTTCCTTGAAGATCTTCCATTGAGATGTACACGAACGGGATTTCAAGGCGATTCATAATTTTTTTCATTTTTTCATCGTAAGCGACGCAAGAATTAAAATCAAACGATTCTAACCGAACCCCATCAAATCGAAAATATTCCAAGAATGGCTTTGTGACAAAGACAAGAGTCTCCTCTGAGCGAAGGCTGAAAAATAAAGACGAGCCTGATTTCAATTTAAATTTTTAGTAATTCTGACCCAAACCTAACCTAAACCCTAATCTTGACCCTTAAAATAGTAAATGAAAAACTTCTGGCTAATATTTCTCATTTTTGTTTTAATCTCTTTAACCCAATTTTACACGGTATAGGCAGGGGTAGGGCATGGTATGGAATGGAAAATGGAATGGAATGAAACGGAAATTTCGGTATGGAATATGGAAGATGCCAGAATGAAATGGAATGGAAGACTTCAAGAATGGAATGGAAAACCATCTTCCATACTTCCATACCAATTCCATACTAGATTTTGTGTATCGTATTTACAGAAAAATACATACCGATGTTGGGTGGTGAGAAATAATATTGTCAGAGAAGTATTCAACTTCAATATCTGCCCGTATCATTTGTCGACAAATCGCGGTACTTTGGTTGTTAATATTGTGCAAACAGTGTACGTATTGCATTATGGCAAGTACACTGCAATTTGCAGCATTGATGTTATAGTTGACGACTTTGACAGGTTTGACTTGTTTTGTTTTTTTTTTGTTTTTTTTTTGAGATTGACAATTTGCCTAGTCCTAAAGTTTGTTTTCTTACATCGTCATGAAAATTTGTATTTGCTATTTTATTCCCGTTTCAGCTTAATTTTATTTAAATTTAAAATTTTTCAGCTTGCAATAATTCTTTTTGGTGTTAAAGCTTGTTATATCTACTGCGGTAAATGTTCTTTAGCAGTTTGGTTGTGGCAAATTTTACGGTTGATATAACAGCAAACTTCTACGGTAATCATTAAACCATAGGCGCAACCAGGAAGCCCAGGCCCTCTGCCTTTCCCTAATTGAAGTGCTACAAATGATAAAAATGATGACACTAAGCCTATTCATTCAGTTTTTTTTTTGGATTTTTTGGGCACAACAGTACATGCGTACAATAGCAATTAGCAATAACTTAATATTGACGACCAGAGGCCAGGGTCCTCTCAATTTAAATTTTTGCCAACCAATTTAAATATCCAAGCCGGGAAAAATTCAGTGTTTTTGTTTTAAAAAGATGCAATCTCAGGCCCTTATTTAACTTTTGAATGCAGTAATATGTTTTAGGCCCCCACCTAACTTTTGTATTGCAATAACATGATTAGTAACCATTTATTGCATCTAAAGTACCAACTTTAAATAACTTTAAATTCCACTTTCACCACCTACCAACTGTAAATAACAATCCACCTCCATCTTGTCAGTTTTCACGCGACAAAATGCTTTTGAAAGAAACTCTGCTAGGAAAAATGCTTGTTAAACAAATTATTGAAGTTGAATCGAGGGTGCCTGAGCTCCTGGTCGTACATATCTTTCTAAAACTGGGTATTTTCATGACAAAACAAAAATCTTCAAACGCAAATCTGCGAGTGAATAATTGAATGCTAAAAATGTTGCAGTAAGCAATGTAATGTACCTTGATTCCCCTGACCAGGCCAACTCACAAAATTTAACCCCAAAATGCAAGATTTTAAACGTGTTTTGGACTTGACCCGAAGTAAAGGGAGGGATTTGTTCAATTAGCTTTCAAATCTCAAAAATTTTGTTATTTCAAATGGCTTTGAAAACATGCGAAATGTGATCCAAATCGCATTAAAATTGCCATTTCTATCTAAAAACTTACAAAATATCGCCCAGCGGCTGGCTGCTTCGCCCCCAGACTCCCATAGCCTCCGGCGGCTGATGGCTCCGCGACCAGGCCCCGTCTGTGACATGTTTGAGTTGCACTAATTTGCTTACATATTTCCCAATTTTGATATGTTAGTAACACTTTTTAACTTGCAGCTTTAGTCTTTTCCCTTTAGCAAATCCTGGTTACGTGATAAATCAGACCCCCTGCTTTTGATCTTTCCTTCTGTGTCCCATAAAAAGTCACTCAATTCGAAAATTTTTGCTGACGTCATTGCATGTGATTTACGGTTTAGCCCTCCCGAAATCCAAAATTCTGGCTACGCCTATGCTTAAAACCATGTGCAATATGCATACCAGGTACCGGTTGTTTCATCTTAGTAGTGTTGATACTCCTTCAGGAGCGGTTGCTTACAACATTGCAAAGCAGCAAAACATACGTTGCATTGCTTTCAGTCTAAAACTTTTTGGTATGGAAGTATGGATTGGAATATGGAAGAAACTTTTAATATGGAATGGAATATGGAATGGAAGATTTTTAGTATGGAATGGAAATGGAATGGAAAAAATTGCCAGTATGGAATATGGAAAAATCGTCTTCCATTTTATCCCATACCATACCCTGGGCAGGGGGTGATATTTTTACCCCCCTCTCGGTTTTTCGTGATACATCCTTTCAGAAAAACGGTTTCTATCTCAAATTAACTTAATTTTGAGTTAAATTTATTCACAAATAACTCTTTAAAATTTTAGGTTGCTAAGGCAACGGGAAGTGTCCCAATTTTAAGGTTTGCCGATGTCATTCTTCGAACTCTGAATATTTTTTAGCCAAAGTTTAACTAAAATGACGTCTTAAGACGTCTTCGTGACATAACAAACTCGACTTGGGCATTTTAAGATTCAGTATCAAAAAACCAACAAATGAACAAAATTTGAACCGCCTACGACGTCATACCAAAAATGACGTCATTTTCACGATATGGTAGTGACGTCACAATGGTGGCGTCATCAACTCAAAACCTCTTTTTGTAAAAAATTTTGTTGAACACCAACCTGCAGGTCAATTTTAGTGTTCTCATGGCTTTTGGTTTAGGAATTAGATAAAGGGCATTTTTGCCCCTCCCCTCTCTTGTAAAATGCGTTGACCAAATACCTCTCGAAAAATAGGGTTTACTTAAAATTTTTTGATGAAGTAGTATCACTCCCAAAAAATAAACCTTGAATTCAGCCTAAAATCGCAATGGAACTAGGTCTAATGCTTTTTGTTTTTTTTCGTGGCAATGAACCAAGCACTCTGCGTCAGTCTAACCATAGACCCTTTGGGTAGAAATGGAGAAACAGACGCGTGGAAAAATAGTGAAGCATTGAAGAAAAAAAGATTGCCCTTGCGGCGCAGGTTTTTTGCGGTCATAGATATTCGACTAATTTGATTGGACATATTCGTAGAACAAGCGAACCGTGAAGAAAAAAGTCACACTGATTAGGCGAATCGGCATATTCTAGAACAAATAAACCGTAACGAAAAAAAGACAATGTCTAACTACACCAACGCCAAGCATTTATTTTGGGTCTAGTTGCAAAACGTTTTTTTCTTCACGCTGGGCCTCCGCAGCGAGTAGATCCTCTGCCCCACTGGGAAATAAGCATAAAGTGTCTTTTCCAAGGACAAAACAACGCATTGCTTGTTCGAGAATCAAACCCGGACGCAGCAACCTTTCAATTACTAAACCCACGCTCTACCAACTGAACTATTGCCATCGCTTTCCTAATGCTTATACCTTAGGATAAAAAATCTCAAGACAATTATCAAAGGTCCCCGCACACCACACGCAAAACGACACAGCTGCTTTATGGTGTTGTCCCACTCGTGGCAATTTGAGTTTGTAAAAGGTTTAACAAAAGTTTTGATGTGGGCCAAGGCTCTCCAATGGGACACAATCATATTAAACAAATAACTGAAGTCCTTCTAACTCAGGTTCGGCGCCACGATGGGGCATTTCGGGGCCGTGTCTCTCCCCCCCAAAAACACTGCTTGTAATTTCATAATTTAGTATTTTTACGGCAAAGTAATGCACCAGCAAACTTTTGTCCAAAAACAGGTCACCACAAACGATTTTCTATAATACAGCAAGACAGATCAACTGAGCGTGCTTCAAGTAGCCTAACAGTATCGTAGTTACTATTCTTGATGAAACGTCCGTTTATTTATTTCACAAAAAAGTGCCCCCCCAAAAAAATTTTTTGTTCTCCCCCAAACACACTATTCTGGCTCCGGGCCTGTTCTGATTATTGTAGGTTTGTCAAGCTGATTAAAGTTTAAATTTTGTCCAATCCTTGCCGTAGGTAAACTATTGCAAGAAGAACAGAAACATTTATTCAGTATTTTGAAAGAACCTTAAAAATATATTGTAAATTACTATAAACTAAAGGATACTTTTGGTAATCGCAAAAGCGAGCAAAAAAGCTAGCAGTCTTCATATCTTAAAGCTTTAAGATTTTTTTGGTTTTAATTGTTACTGGAAGATACACTGGGCTTCCGAACTCCGATATCCGCTTTCCTTTCGTCTCACTTTTGAGCTTATTTTAAATGGTTGATAAAAACAGCTAATTTCAACACTTTTTAGAGAAAAAAAAAAAAAAAAAAAGATTTACATAGGAAAAACACATAATCTGAAAATTTTCTTCTTTTTTAAGTCTCTGTTACCATGATTGGTTTGAGTAAATTTACAGGCATAAAAAAAACAACAAACATTTGCAAACCTTTGCACAATCTTTGAAATATCTGGTGTGCTCAACAAACTGTTTCCAAAATTCTCTCCAATGCGCATACAAAGATAAACAACCGGATCCAATATTCCACGATCAAATATTGACAAAGTATAGCTTTTTTCTTCCTGGTTTGACGCTAAAGTAAAAATTAAAAATGACCTGGGGCGTATTTAGGGGGGGGGCATTGTGCCATGACCCCCCCTTTGGGTGGCCAGGATTGCAAAATTGCATAGAAAAGTAAGCAAAATTGAGGCATGGCTCCCTCCCCTTTGCAAATTGGGCATAAGGTTTGATCACACAAATGGTATGTTCTATGCGTTTCTTCTAGGCTTCGTGCTTGAAATCGGACTCAATTTAAGTGAAGACCTTTTGTTTGCTTTTCACCTAACTTTGGGCAAAAAATCGGACTAAATTTGAATGGAACAATTTCTACTTCAGATCTTTGTTCTTCTCAAATTTTCTGAAGTTTGCCCCCCCCTTTTCAAAATCCTGCGTACGCTATTGAAAATGACAGTAAAATATAAACTTACTACTGGGGCCAGTTAAAACTTCACTGCTACTTCTTGATTTAAACATTTTAACCGCAAAAAACAGTTCGGCGAAAATCGATAGCATGAGAGTGTCGGGTTGGTGATGAAAAAGTTGCTGACTACGCTGCGATTCTCGACTGGCGATGCGTTGTTGTATTCTTGGGAACGACACTTCAAGCTTATTTCTCTTATGGGGCAAATCAGTATACTTGTTGCGGTGCCAAGCTTCACGAAAGACACGCAAACAGAATTCAAGCAAGGGTACTTTGCATTGGTGTATAGTTATACGATGCAGAGTACTTGATTAAGGCAAAAATCGATTGTTTATTTTTGATCAAATCAAATGAAATTTTTCATTATACTCACTGTAATACGCTAAAGCATGTAACGAGTTGGCAGGGCTCATCTCCACGTCATTGCGCCCGGGAAACCCAGCTCCTTTTGAAGAAACCCCTCAAAAATGCCCCAGCGGTTGCGAGCTGTTGGTAACACTGTGTCCGATTTGACCAGCCCGAGATTTAAACCTACGAACTCTCGCTCCAGAGATGAACGCCTTACCATTCGACCGACTGGCCGATGTTTATTTTTGAGCAACCATTTTTTCTTTGGATTATCTGCATAGTTTGGCAGAACATTTTACAAAACCTAAACGTGCTTATTTATTCAATCTTACGAGTATTAAAATCAGTGCGAAACCCAAAGTTACTGCAGAAACTCCTTAGGAAGGTTAATATTTTTTGCTAAAGTACATATAATAATCACTTTTCAGTTCTTCTATCTTGTTTTCCTGGTTAATCTGTTCTTTTATGATCATACAATTGAGCTTCTTAAACAATTCCAAATCGTCTAGATCTTTCTAATAAAACAAACAAAAAGTTATGGAAACAAATTTACACCTCAAGAAGTGGAAACAAACCGGCAAGAGCCTAGGATGCATATTCAATTCTATCCAATACCCATTTTAGTCCTTTCTTCCCTGAATCGTACATGTAAACGTCCTTCAAAATTTTTTGATTAACTTTGTGCATATACTGCGTATATACCAAATCGTTTCCGTGATAGTAAAAGTCAGTTTAGATACGTTTTCCATCATCGATGCTGTCTGCAGAATATCTATCAATCACAACCAAGTTATATGTTGTAGCTTTTGCGCATCATTGCCTTAACTTGAGAAAGTATATTTAAAAAAAGTCCTTTTTGTAAAGTATTGCCGCCACCAGCCCACACCGTTAAAAATGACCCGAACTAAATTCAAACTCAGTAAAACACCAACAAACTGCTTTTTACTCTTCCACTTTGCAGGTATTCTTTTGACTGATTCTCGAAAAAGACCGACAAAAAAAAAAAAAAGAATCGACAACCGAAACCAAAAAACGGTGTAAAATTATAGACACGAAACAAAAAATTATTACGGAAATGATAGAACGCATAGAATACTCAAACTTAGGAGTTTAGCCTAGAGAGTTTACGAATTTGTCTTCATTTTGGTTATTGATTGACTGATGCCTGTTTAACCTATACTGTCACGACGGTGGCACTATCTTTAGGATAAATCCTCATTCGCTTAGGAGTTGACAGATTTCCAAGTTTGCGGTTGATATTTGACTTCGTCCCATGTAAATTGTTTTCTTGCTTTCGAGAATTAATCAGACAGGCCGTAGTCAGAGGGGCCCAGGCTGGCCTACATCGAGCTCCCCCAGAATTTTGTTGATCCCCTCTTGAAGAACGCGCCTTGCTGCGACCCTGTAATCATATATAGTCATCGTAAAGAGCCTTCAATCCGCAGACCCAGAATTTTTCAACGCTCAGAGCCGTTGTAAAAAATTCGGGACCCGGAATACAGTTGCACGAAGACGAGGACAATTTTTCACAGCCCAACTGCTATTTTTTCATTTCGGACCTATTTTTCTCCCGAATTTAAAGTGAAGACCAAAAAAAGGTCTTCGCTGGTTTTGTACTTGGAGTTCACCAAGATTCCGCTCCTCATACTTGCTTGAGATCAACATTCATAGCGTTTGGGGCCACTGAGGGCGGGCCCCTCAAAAACTGCCTGGCCTTTGGGTACGCTTACGCTTCTTTCCTTTTTTCTACGGCCTTAGCAACGACCGAAAAGTGACCAAGATGCAGATTAAACCCAGATCATACGATCAGGGTTGTTGCAAAACGACCTCTTCACCCTGGTACCTTCCACGCGAGATGATTCTCCTCACAATTTCTCACCGGTGTGATTCCGTTTTCTTGAACAATTTTTCTGGCAATTTCCGAAACGAAAGTTATGTTTCCGTTGATTTGAAGATGAACTTTCAAATTATTTATTAATGTGGTTTTTCCAGACGAATGCACACCACAAACGTAGATTTTTCGAAGCTTAGTCATTGTTTATTATTTTCTAACGAAATTATTTACCGTTAATTGATACTGTACAGGCAGTAATGCCCAAATGCTATAGGCCTACACTGTGTTTTGACAGACAGTAATTGTTATTACATTATTACTTACGAGAGTTATTGGCCATGAGCCAGCAAAGACATTTCGGTCTTCAAGTCGAGCTGCCACTGCCCACCTACCTATCTGTACAGTGTACATACCATGATGCAACGGTAAAGAACAGCGTAGTGTACCTTCACACTGTTCTTTACCGGTGCATCATGCAGAAAAGCTGTGAATACCAATTTTTCATGGTCTTTGGTTTTACCCGACCGGGTATCGAACCCGAATCTACCGATTCAGCTGGAGATGCTCTATCTACTCGGCCACTGATTGGTACAACAGTAATTGTAGACTTGCAAGTCAGCCATATGTTGGTTTTCAAACAGCTTTATAGTCTGTCAGCAGCATAGGTGGGCAAGTTAATGCAAAACGTTCGCTTCGTTAACCACTAGTCCGTTAATAAACTTCACACCACCGTGAACGTTAATCCGTTATTTTCAGCTTTAATTTACGAAAGTTAATAAAGTCCGTTAATCCGTTAACATTTTGCGTGTAATTTACAATTCGTTTTATTCACTCGCTTCTAGAACACGTATCGACGATGTTGAGCTGATTGTAAGGGAGCATTTAATGCTATTGTGGTCTTTTTGTGTTTCGAAAGTTACATTTTACAGTCTAATCTAATTTCAAGATAAAATTAAGTTCAAATGCACAACGAAGCTGCGATTGACAAATCTTTGGAAATTGTGAACAGCGATAATTAATAGACCGATGAAGCTGCAGCTTATTATTTGTCACAGAAAAGAGCTCCTTTCTTCGCTTTCTTGGATAAAACTTGTGGTAATACGCAACAAGTGTTACCAGTGCAAACTGGTTTGTACCTGTCCGACAAATGAATGGTGCAAAATATTGACGATAAAAACCTTAGCGGAAGTTAATAGAACTTAGCGGAAGTTACTTTAGTCCGTTAACAGGACTTAACGGAAGTTAATTTAGTCCGTTAACATGAAAAAAGTTTTTAACGGATTAACGAGTTAATGAAAAAGTTAGCTTCGTTATTAACGGATTAACGATTAACGGACTTGTGCCCACCTACGGTCAGCAGCGTGACCGAAAGAGTAAAGACGTCGTTTTTACGATGATCTGGGTTCAACCAGCACCCTGTCACTTTGTTGCGTCCTTGGATAAGAAGCTTTACGATGACTATCTCTAACTGGTGGCTTCGAATCAGCAGCCAAGTTACGCGGAAAGAAATCGAACGTTAACCGGAAAGCTTGGATTGCGGTCAACTTCAAAAGCCCAATCTACACTGGACGTAAAATCGTGGGCATACGAGCGTATCCTTTGTTTATTTTAATCAACTGTCACTTGTACGCTGATACGCAGGCTTGTCCATGGGACATGTTTTTCTGTCCCATTCCATCCCATCCCATGGGATTCCTATCAAAATACAATTCAATAAAAGTTAATTAATTCAATGAAAATTCAAGTATAATGTGTAATATATAGGACTACACGAACGAAGAGAGATACAAACCGACAAAATTTATTGACTTTGTTAACTTTAAACTTCAGAAGAGTTCACACTTCATTATCATTCTGGCACTAAAATTGCACCGTTGGGTGTAGCCTTGAGCTCGATTGCCCAAAGTGGCCAGATCACTATAAATTTTAGTCTTTGGAATTCCTTACCAATGCTTGCATATCTTTTTAGATATGACGTTACCAAAAGGCTATCACATGGCTACTGTCCCATAGGTCCCATGGGAAATGCAATGCGTGCTGTCTTGTCCAGTTTCATTCCATGGGACATTTTCCACGGACTTCCAATGGGAATCCCATTCCCTTGGACAAGCATGGATAAGGTAGTGCGACAGCGTACTGAATTTCTGTTTAAAAAAATCTAAATATACGCTCGAACACTCACGATTTTACGCACAGTGTAGACCAACCCTAAGTGGGTGAGGACGATTAATAAATAAAAGCGCTACAGTTGCTTCCAAAATAAAATAAAAGCGCTACAGTTGCTTCCTCGTTTGTGGAGGATTACTAAATACGGATTAATCAATCAAATCAATTTAAACCAAAAATCCAAATTTACCAATTTCGTCAAACATGTAACGACCAGGCTTATTTCCGAATCATTGCATTTAGGCTACACACTACACAGCTACTTCATGCAAAAAGTTGTCTTGGTAATGACAAGTAGTTGAACTCAGATCACTTGCTGGCAGAACCGAAAGCCTAAATCACTCGAGTCGCCTTTTCTTATAGTTGTGCAATATGCAGATCTATTAATCAAATCTTTCATTATACTCGCTGTATTATGCCGATGAAGGTGTAACGAGTTTACGGTGCCCATCTCGCATCATTGCGCCCGGGCAACACAGCTCCTCTTAAAGGAACGTTGCAGCGGTGGTGAGTTGTTAGTAACATTGTATCCAATTTGACCGGCCCGAGATTTGAACCTCTGGCCTCCCGCTCCATTGACGAACGCGTTACCGCTTGACTAACTGGCCGGTATACAGATCTTTAGGGTCTTGAAAATCATTCCGGACGTTCTGACTGGCTTTTATAAGCTCTGTTTACCACTGTCCACTGTGTATAAAATTGCGAACGTGCCGGCGTATCCTTGGTTTATTTCAAAAAATTCGAGCCGGCTCGCAAGCGTGCAAGCTGTTAGTTGATAATAAACAAAGGATACGCTCGTAACGCCCACGATTTTACGTTTCGAGTAGACTGGATCTGAAAGAGGCAAGAAATCATATTTGTATGCGCCAATAAAACTAGCTTTATGTTGAATTACTGTATTCTATTTTAAAAGCAGGGAGATCTATGGGTCTACGTATGTATTTACCAGAGGGTCTACGTATGTATTATTTGTCTTCGACGATGTTCTAGGCCTAGAGTACACATTTTTAAATCCTTGGCCTCGAGACTCCTTGGCCTTGAAGCCCACAGGGCTGCCCAACTTGTGGCCTACGGGCCACATTTGGCCCGCGAAGCTGTTTTGTGCGGCCCGCTAGATCTTTTTATAAGGTTGATTTCTTTATGGAAAGGCTTACCGTTTTGTGGCAAATAAAAAGACGGTCTAAACCAAAACCTTTTTCTGTTTGGTTTTCCCGAAATCAGTTTGAATTTGCGGCGAAGAACTTTCTTTTTTAGTCTTCACCTACTTTTAGGCACAGATTCCCGAAATAATGACCGAAGTGAGCACCAATTTTGTACCACAAACTTGCAACTATTTGGAGTTTAATTTTGGTAAAAATGCACGTTGCCCGCAATAACCTTTTCCCCGTAAATGTGGTCCGTACCAGTAAAAAGGTTGGGCATGCCTGCCATAAGTCTTCGAAAATGTCCTGCCCTCGGCTCAAGGACAGCATTATTTCGTGATTAGTTGAAAAGGAAAATAAACAAAACAAAAAATAATCTAACCTGCTAAGCCTGTCAATTCGTTTCATTTTCTAATGAAAAGTAATACAACGGTACTGTGGATTGTGGTTGCCAAATCATAGTAAACCATATTTTAAATGGCAGTTTGTGAAAACTCTAATCGGAGAATGAGGAAGCAAAAGGCAGTGTAGAATTTTTTTCCGGAAATACTTGCGGTGTGGGTGGTACAAACACCAAAACACTAAAACCATCCAGGGTCATACCAGGGGATCCGGGGTCCAGACCCAATTATTTTTGAGTTGTTAATGCTAAAACATGACGGCAACTATTTGAGTATGGATTCAGAAGTATGTGCATGATAATGAAATGTAATACAATTATCAGGGATAGCCTCTTTTCCGAATATGTTAGATATATCCCTAATGTAACTAACAAAACGTATCTTAAGAACGCCTACTTGTTTTGAAATTACGCGAAGAATTTGTTTTGAGATATGAAAAAACAACTCTATAATCTCTGACAAGCGGTCCGGGGGCAAAACCACCTCATGCGTTCAACGATTTGTGTGTTGAAAAGAGCTGCTAAGAATTGCGAGTAATAAATTATGTTATCTGCATCAGAAAAAACGCTGCGTAAAGAATAGTCGGCAGCGTGGGCGAATAGGTAAAGGCGTCGTTTTTACGACGACTCTGATCGCAGGATCATGAGTTCAACCCGCACCCTGGTTACGTTGTTGCGTCCTTGGATAAGACGCTTTACGATAATTATCTCTGCTTGGTGGCTTCGAACAAGCAGCAAATTTACGTGGGAAGAAGTCAAAACGACAACAGGAAAGCTTGGAAAATGGTCAACTCCTAAGCGAGTGCGGATTCGTCCAAAGTATAGCACACCGTCACTTTCTCGTGATGGGAGGATAAAGATGCACCAATCAATCAAGCAATCATATCAAAAAGTCGAGTGTGAAAGTACATATTACTATAATTGTTCGAATGCCTGGAAAGATGCGCGCTGCAATTAATCAATTTTTCACACGACGTAATGAAGATGAGAAAGCGAAGTTCCGATGAAAAACTCGGACATTTTTAGAAAAAATAATGATTTATTATTTTTACGTTTCCACAATTTATGGGTCTTTCGAATGGGGACCCCAGGGCAAATTGCAGTGTCTCCGATGCCTTCCTTCTTAGTACAGCCCTGCTGCGGCCTGGGATCCTCAATTTCGTTTATTTCTGCGGGTAAATACCTTTAGTTAAATTTTACAAAGTGTCTTTTGTCGGCCGAAACATGGGCGTTCATTCATTGATAGGCAATAGGCCAGAGTTGTTAACGTGCCGACAGTATAAGCCCGCACTCAAAAACACACCCGGCCAAAACCCAAAAAATGAATTAAAGTCAAAACAAGGCTTGAAAAAGCCCAAAATATGGCTAGATCTAAAAACGTGTACGGTTGCTGCTCGTTATAAAACTACTCATTGTTGACAAAATTCTGACGTAACAATAATAATTGTGAAATAATAATTGTATTTATACTTAAACCAAGTCGTCATTCAAAGCTTTAAAGTTATTTGAATTACGCTTTAAAGGGAAGGCGCAGCATAGCCAAGTATGACATCAAAAAATAGTATTCAATTTTCTGATCACAAAGCAAAAAGGTTTTTTTTCGAAGGATGTCTAGTTTCTAAAAAAATCAAAAAAATCCGCTTCAACTCTGCACATCTGGGAAAGGATTTGGATCGGCTGACAATTTAATGACGTACTTGTTGGTTAGCAAAAAAAAAAACGCGAAAGCTTGTTCACAATCGTAAACAATAAGGATAAGCGAGGTAGACGTAAGAAATCACGCAAAATTACCAAAGAGAGATAGCTTTAAACAAGCTTTCGCGATCGGGAATAGCTAAATTCTTTTTGCTTTGTGATCAAAAAATTAAATGCTATTTTTTGATGTCACACTTGGTTATAGGCTGCACCCTCCCTTGAAAAGAATTTACAAAAAGCGAAAACATAAAGCAAGTGCACATACCAAGCCCGAATTAAGCCCGGCATTTTGTTAATCTTAAGCCCGAACCTGACCCGACTTACAACTCTGCAATAGGCATGCGAGAGTATAGGGAGACATCACGTGCACTGAAACGTAAAGAAAAGATGGACTTAAAATTAGGATTGGGAAAATGAGGGAAAACTAAAGGTTTTCTTACATAAATTCTACTGTATTTTCTTTTTTTCATATTGCTTTGAAAATCTAAGTGTGTAATCTTCTTTACAAGTCACTAAAATTGCTATTTTTTTGAAAAAAATAACTGAAAATGTTTAACGGAGGCATAGGGACTTTTTCTCGCCCCCAGAACCTCGTTTTTTTCAAGGACTTGAGCTTGCAAATACCGGATACGGTATCTCAATTTATTTTAAAAACATAAATTTGCAGTATTTTGCAATACTTATCGATAATAATATCATAGTTGATTAGTCGTTAATGTAATATTTAAAAACTATGACAATATTTTAAAAAATTCTGTGAAAAGAAGTTGTTTAACCAACAATAAGGTTTGTGTTTGAGAAACTAGAAAAAAATGAGGATCTACAGTTATTAATCAGTGACGTTTGCACCGGGTTGTAACTGATGAAGTTAAAGCCTTAATATTGACTATTTCGACGTTTAGATTTTAGTTATTCCCGTTCGCTAGTAGCGGCCTTAATTGTTTCATTACCGCGGTTCCGCTACCGAATATATCAACATTGCTGCAAACGTGAAAAACTTCAAAATAACATTCGTTAATTTTAGAAACCTATTATTTTCAAATTATTATCAAAATTTTAACAAAATGTAATCATCTAAAACACTTTGGCGGTAGAAAATAATAGAAAGTTTTCCGATCATGAATAAAAAATTGTATTCTTGGTCCTAGGCCTTGGCCTCGAGCCTTTATGTCCTTGGCCTCAACCTCGGATTTTTTTTTGTTTTTGAGTCCTTGGCCCTTGCCTCGAACGTTGTGTACTCGACTCCACCTCTGGTATTTCCTATTAATCAACTTTCGGTTGGAAAATATTTTGACGTCACAAATCAGCGAATGCAGCCAATGCAGCTGAACTTACTAGATCAAGCATCGTCAATATCATGCTTGTAAAAATTCTTGAAAAAACCAGCTAAAATCCGGCAATCTCTGGAAAATGGTATTTCTGCCATTATCGGTAGCCTATACCCAGCACTTAAATTGTAAAATTTTGCATGGGGGGACGCTTTTGCAGCCTTGACCAAACTTCAGTAGAAATTACGTAATTCCGTTCCCGCAATTGAAGTGTTTTTTTCCCCGAAAGCAGGTGAAGACCCCCCCCAAAAAAAAAGATCTTCGGCAAAAATTGAAGTATTTTTTCCTTGAAATCAAGTGAAGGCCAAAAAAAAGGCTTTCACCGCAATTTGGGACTATATTCAGCCGGAAGTTGTAGGATTTATTTGTGCTGGCTGGCTCTTGATCATTTCATCATCCAGCGCTCAAATCTCAATTGGTGGACGTCTAAATCTCGATGGGGGACGCTAACTCCCGCGTTCCCCTACAATTTAAGTACTGTCTATATTCATTGGTGTAAAAAATAGTCGAAAAGTGTAATCAGATAAAGGTTTTTTTACTTGAACAAAAAGCTACTTGAAGTAAAGTACAAAGCAATGACCAAAAAAGTACTTGAGTAAAAGTTGAAAGTATAGTCTATTTAAAAATACTCAAGTACAAGTATTTCTGAAAGTGTTTAAGCAAAATTAACAAATTATTCAATCGACAAACTGAAGCGTATGGCAACTAGTCGACTATCTTTACATCACTGCACATAATGCTTGGTCTTCCAACCCCTAACTCCCTTAAGAGGTCGTAAATTATTAATTGATGCAAGTTTTTGCTATTACATTCAAATCAAAAAGAACAACAGCAAAACTTTGAGATTCATAAATCATGGCAAGCAAAATTTACTTTGAATTATTTCTTAAAATCTTTGCTAACTTTACTTAATTAACAATTGCCGGTAGAATACTTAACCGTTCTGACGAATTTGTGGTGCAGATTTAGAAGTACAGTATTTTGTACTCTTCTGAATCAAAATGCAACTTAAGTAGCGTTACTTCACGCTAAAAGTAACCAAGTAAAAGTAGAAAGCAGCCAAAATTATAATTACTTTAAAAGTGCTCGCCACCGATAAATTCTACGTGAGAAGGCTACTTAAATAGAGCTACTTTCGTTACTTCACTTCTGGGTATACCGCTCTACATTATACCCTTGACGGTTGTAGAGAAACTGTATACAAAGAACACAAACGCAGCCCAGATTTACATGCAGACTTGCGCATGTCCATTTTCTGTTTTAGTTTTGGGTTCTACTTTTGATTTTCCTATTTCTTGTTTTTGTTCTTTTTTTTTCTTTTTTGAGATAATTAAATCCAGAAAATAGAAAAGAAATTAATAGTAATCAGGATTGCAGAGTCAAAACAAAATCAGTTCGACTCTTACTCTGACTCTCAGCCATTTTTTCAGTTCGAACTCCGACTCTGACTCCCTGGCTTTATTTCTGTTTGACTCTGACTCCCGACTCTTTAAAATGGTAAAAAATTCGACTCCGACTCCCATAAATTTTGATAACATAAATTTTGATGTATAGTCTTATACATTTGCCGTTGAATTTCGGTATTGACAGCTGCACTTTTTTGTTACCCTATTGGCTTGCAAATTTTTGTGTTGCAACCAGGAATGTGGAAGCGGCAATTTTTTAGTCGCTTCCGCTTCCATCCTTAGCGCTTTCGCTTCCACCACTTGATGACGTAATTTTTGCTCAAAATTTTTTGATCTTGATTTTTTTTGGCAAAGTTTTTTTCAAGATAAGTCAAAATAAAACAGCATTGTTATCATCGTTTTAAAAACATCGTATAGAACCAAAATTTATGATGGTACTCAGTGGTTTGTCATTGCAAGGATCTGCGCATGAGCACAGTCAGGAATTTGAATTTGGAGCGGCCCAAAATCGAAAAGTCAAATCACATGGTCGTTATGTTTCAGCTGATGAGAATTTCTCTGAACGTTCACCCAGAGTTTTAAATAATTTGGGATTATTTGGGGTCTGGAGACAGATTTCCAAGCGCTCGGGATAATAACTTATTTCAGTTGCGTCTGCCCGGTTAAGTTCAAATCTTTGCTTTGCTGTGGCTAGGTAGCACTGGGGTGAAACTTACACACTTGCAGAATTTTATTTTTTTAAATAAGTTGTTTGTGCGCAAGGTTTGCTTCAAATTTTTGCTAGCAACGTGTATTTTTATATTAGCGAAAAAAAAAAAAAATTGCCAGAATTATGCGGATATGCACAGTATCATTTTAGAATGATTCTTACAGTAGACGCTACGTAAGCAATAATTAAGAAAAGTATTATGTTTAAAAGTCAATATCAAACTTTGTTTGAAAAACATTATGATGCTATCCTCTGTTTGTGTTTCAGGAAAATATTATTGCAATGAAAGAAATTAAAATACTGAAACTGAAAACTTTGATTATGTTGGCGAATATACTGTGTTCCAGTGCCGTCGCCAGAGTAAACTAAGTGGGGGGGGGGGCGGGGGGGGGGGGCAGCAACCGAAAGCGGAGGGGCACAAAAATAGAGTAAATTTTCGCACATAAAAACTGATATTTTATAGCTACAAATTATATGCTTTTTTAAAAATTTTGGATTCATGTTTGAAAAAAGAGACGTATAAGGCCGGCAGCGTTTGTTTCGTATGTCAAATAATCACTTGAAAAATTTGTCTGCAGAAGTGAATGCGATCAAAAGCGCAACCTGAATTAGGTTAAGAGGGAAGAGCTTGAACCAAAACTAGTTTTTTCTACAAAATTGTCTAATTTAGGCCACGAGCTGAAAAAACTGATGCAACTCAATTGTATCACAGGGGGTGACTGGGTGATTTTTGTGATTTTGCGGCAAAATAGCAATTTTAACGCCATTTTAGTCACATTTCTCACGTCTTTGAAGCCATATGAATAATTACAGTAAATTTCAAAAATTCAGAAGTTATTGAAAAAAATTAAGTTGCCTAGTCCCATCAACCCTCTTATAAGTACGTAAGGTCAAGTCCAAAACACGTTTTAACGCTTGTTTTTTTTGGGTTATAATTTCTAAATGACTTGGCTAAAGGAGGCTGAAGGCTCTTTTGCTCCTTACCTCTGGTTGCGCAACTGTGTACGACCTAAAAAATCTTGAGTGTGCTCTAAAAAAAATAAAGTAAACCAAAATCAGGGGGCACAAGCAGTCTTTAGGGAAGAACCGCCCCCGGCTACCCCGTAGCGATGGCACTGGTGTTTTCCGTGATTATATTATACAAGTATGGCCCCTGATTTTTAAAAAATGAGCCTACTCCTGTTTAAAAATATTTTTGAGAAAGTCTTTAAATTTTAGGACTAAAATTGACAATTTTTGAACTCTTGTAATTCTAGAAATGAGATCGTTAGCTTCATGGTTCATTTTTGAGTTGATATGAGTTGGGGCTGCCTCGGATTTAAGGGAACCACAAACCTTTAAAAATGTTTTTTTGACAAGTGGTGATTGATAAAACATCTACTTTTTGTCGTATATTCCACAAAACTTGCACCACATTCAGGTTTTTGTCGCTCAATACAAATGGCAAAGTGGAAGCGGAAGCGGTACCCTTTTAACGCTTCCAGCTTCCGCTTCCACAAAAATTTTCTGCTTCCACCGCTTCCGCTTCCAGCTTCCGCTTCCACATCCCTGTTTAAAACATTACCAAATGCTGCTTTTTACCCTAGAAAAACATTAAAAAAGCTAAAACTTTCAGAGCTCGCCCGAATTTTTGTCAGATTAGCATAGTACGACAGCACACTAAATACAAAGATTACAAACCTATTTAAAAGTGTGAAGATCTAAACGTAAGCGTATACTGCTGTAGCCAGACTACTGCGTGCTACTGCTCCATGCAACTTGAGTACAGCTACCTTAACACAGGACGTAGCTTACATTTTAATTAGAATTTTGTGCAACACTGGGAGACGGGAGTCAAGTATATATTTTTCGACTCTGACTCCGTCTCCGGCAAAATCCTGTTTTCGACTCCGACTTCCCGCAAAAACCTTCGACTCCCTCGACTCCGACTCGCGACTCTGACTCTGCAACACTGATAGTGCTGATAGTAATACAAATACATCTTTCATTAATACCTAACCCGTTTAGTATCGACAGCCTGCGTACTGTAAACTTCAATAAATGCACTGCATGTTCCATCACTTCTTCTCTTCTATACCTTACTTTGTAAGGCTCAGTTTACTAATCTGTCATTTTGTTGCTATTAGATTCTTTTTTGACTTTATGCGGTTCAACGCAAGGGCATGTAGTTTTTTCATATCGGCTTTTTGTTGAGGGAAGCCAATAGCGTCAAGTTATTGAGATACGTTAGCACTTAAGCTATTGTTCACTGGCTTCAAAGACATAATACTTCAAATTGTTTGCTGACGTAATTAAATACCGGACGGTTGGTGAAAGCATTTCTTCGATTAGGGGAACTTATTATTGTTTTCTTCCCTTCACAACTTTACACTAGTTCGAAGTAAGCCAGTGATGCAACTGGGAGGGGGGTTAAGAGGGCTTCAGCCTATGGGCTCCGGAGGCTGGGCGCCTTGCCCCATACCCTTGGGCCTTGTCAGTCCATGATAGTGACACGCCCCCAGTTTCTTTTTTGTGATAAGTGCCCCAGTTTGATTAATACGACTCAAAAATAAGACATTTTTCGAGCAAAAGTTTTTAATGTTTCATTCAGTCTTCTCCCTTAGCGAAATCCTGTTTGAGCGTCTGATAAGTTTGTTTCTAATGTAATTAAAAGGATAGTTACTTCACAAATTTTACTAACATTTGGTGAGGATAAAATAAGATAAAATCAGCTTGGTTTGCTCAAAACGTTTAGACTGTGTAAACACCACAGTATATGCACCTTTCGCACAATCATAAGCGTACAAATGCATTGTTTGTCTATTTCAACAAAGTTTATGATGAGTAGAGTTTGAATTCAACCGATTCAAAAAAAAATTTTACGTTGATAAGTCGGCACGCTTTA
This sequence comes from Trididemnum nubilum, assembly GCA_963965965.1. Taxonomy (NCBI): domain Eukaryota; kingdom Metazoa; phylum Chordata; class Ascidiacea; order Aplousobranchia; family Didemnidae; genus Trididemnum; species Trididemnum nubilum. The sequence goes on along the minus strand of OZ014471.1, from coordinate 17,304,518 downwards.
TGTTCCGAATTTCTGTATATGCCTGGTCTGCACTTTGCGTAAAATCAGAGCGGAAAAGGGAATTCTTAGTTAATCTTAAGTTAGGATTACAATAAGTAAAAATTGCAATAAAATTTTTTAGCAAGGTATACTTTGTATGCTAGAAAGTTGTGACGCTAGGCATACTGAATTTTTGGTTAAAATAAACGAAGAATGCGCTTTCACAATCATGAATTAGCGCGGCTAAAGTTTTCCCCCACTTTCGCTTTCATTGGCTCTTGTCCAGGTTTCGTTGAAAAAAAAATTGTGAAGCCGGCATAACGTCAGGCTGTAATAGGAAGGAAATTTATTGCGCTCCTCCAATGCATAACCGGCAGAAGGTTTGCCCACTCGCTGCACTGAAGAGTTCGTTATGTTTAGGCTGATTTTGCTTTTTGCATTTTGAAGAAGTTAAATTCCCTAACTTTACGCTTGCGAAATTTTGAAGTTGAAAAAGTTTAAATCAGTATGACATCAATGGAGTATCAATTGCAGTTACAAGCAAATGCATCAAAAATGACTGTATTGTTATAGTAGTTAGCAGTCATATCTTCGTTTAACCATGCAATAAAAGTTGGTTTTTCGGGCTTTATATAATAGATCCTATCAGTAAATTAATTTTCATGGTGTAAGCATACCGAAGTCATTGAACTTGAGTATTTTCAAAAGCAACAAAAATGGCACAAAAGAATAAGTAAGCTTTACAGTACTAAGTAGCAGGACAACTAAGGCACATGGTAAATTGCAGAAGACCATAAGTGGGCACAAATAACGTTGTATCAAAAGCGTAACAATTTTTTCAAGCAGTAAAAATGCAACGCAACTTCCGCAATGAAATTTTTGATTCGGTTAAAGCGCAACACAATTCCGCAATTGCAGAATTGAATTTTTGTACCAAGAATTGATTTTTTGAACCCAAGTACCAAGGAAGTTAGATACCAAGCGGAATCTAACTTCCGCAATTGAAATTTCACAACACAGTACAACTACTGAATTTTTTGCGATTTTTACAGAAAAATAGTAAATAATTTGCTTAAGAAGGCCGACGTTTAAACCAATATTACAATCGAAAAAGAATAAAATTAAGTTTAAAGTATAGAATTGCGCTTTTAACTGAAAAATAATTTGAAAGCGCAGCGCAATTAAAGCGCAACAAATTTTAAAGACATTATTCCACAGCGTAACTTCCGTAATGTTTCAACAAAGATTAAAGCGCAACGCAACTTTCGCAATTGTGGAAGTTGCGGAAGCTGCACTTTGCGCTTCTAACTGCGCTTTGCCCACCTCTGGTAAATAGGTAATCAAACTCTTAACCCTCTGAATTAGAGTCTGATTTTTTACTCTGAGGTTTATTCACATTTTTGCAAGTGGTTTTGAGTCATGCATTGTTGAGAACTGGAATTTTTTAAAAGTTGTTTCCTTCTGGAATACGATTACTTTGCTTCAATTTCACATCTGACCATCTTTTAAGGATTCCGTCCCTAACAAAATCAATCCTTTTTTGAAGGTCTTCCAGTGTGATAACCATGAATGGAATCTTGAGGAAGTTCATCATCTCTCTCATTTCTTCGTGGAATGCAACAGCACCCTCGAAATTAAAGTTTTCCGGCCTGAATCCGTCAAATCCAAACATTTTCAAACTCGGTTTTAAGACAAAATGGAGGCAATCATCTTGACGGAGACTGAAATGACATGGACATCGTACTTATCACCACTTGCTGAATTTAGCACGCTATTATCAAAAACTGAATGAATTTATTTGCTATCTCCACAATAATGTCACCACTGAAACGTCATAATCATTATCCTTTTTTTTGTTTTCAGCGAAACAAAAACCAAAACGGTCATTTTTTTTTCAATGAATTTGTAGTAGGTTTGAGATAATAAATTACATACTACATGGACTTAAACGAGGAATTAAGGCTTGGACGTAAGCAAGAGGGAGCAGGGGGCCATGGCCCCTCTGGATATTCACGCACTCTCTCCTAAACTTCCCAAATTTCAAATTTTTTCCATTTTTAGTAGCTAATAATGGCTCTATTCTTATTGCCCTCCCCCACTAAAAATTTTTTTACCGACATTCTTGACTGAAGGTAAAATCAATGGGAGTAACTAAAGTTAGGGCGATCGTATTAAATAAGATTGGTGTTGACTCCACATCCCTCTTGACCTAGTTGTTCTATAGATATCTTAATTCAAACACGACGTAGAGGCCTCCATGATTTTAATTTTTTTGGCAACCCTGATGTTGATAACATCAACGACATCATCTTAGTTCTATCCTAAGGCAACGTCGTAACCAGGCCAAGCCATAGAGGTCTTTTAACCTAAATGTAGCTTAAAATCGACCTCTGTAGGCTAGGCTACTGCATTGAAAGTTGAAACATCAGGGTTGCCAATAACAATTATAATTTGGTAGGCCCCTAGGTCGTGTTTGAAGTAAAATATCTCTGGAACGACTGGGTTAAGGATAAAGTCAACGCCAATATACTTTAACACGACTGCTGTAACTTTAAAAACTTCATTGAAGTTGCCTTTAGTCCTCGTTTTAGTCAAAATTGTGACATCATCAAAACTCTAAATGACGTTTTTAGAACGTTTGACTCGAAATGCCAGAAATTTGATGACGTAGTGTTCACACACATCAAATTGTGTAAAAGTATATCGTTTCTGTAAGCTAAAGCAATACGTTTTGCACGTCAAAATTAAAATTCACAAATTAAATAAACTCAAAATTTAAAATAAAACGCATGAGAATGACTAATATGATTTTGGTAATCTATCATCACATGCCACTTCTTTTACAGTACTTAACAAAAAAACTTTTAACTACAAATTGTGGTCCAGCTAATTCTCTAAACACACATGCAGTAATACTCCGTCAAACTTTACATTTTTCGCATAACCAGAAGTTCTTGTATTAAATCATAAGAGCATATTTTCTATTTGGAGCTGCTGCAAAATAGGCTATTCAATATCAGTATGCTTGTAAAAAACGACAATGCATTATACCAAACGAAACTAAATTAATTTCAACAAGATTCATCAAATCTCTACCAACCTTTGTATCTTCTTCGCGATATCAGGTCGAGAAAATAAACTATTACTCAACGACCTTCCGAAGAGATTTTCCAGATACACCAAAGGATCAAATATTCCACGATCAAAAACAGCCACGACATTATTATTTCCTTCTCGATCTGAAAATACATTTTTGAAGAAAAAAAAAACAAACAACACAAAAATCGGTCGAACTCAAACTTTCCTATTAACACAAAGCCTTCTGCGAAAAAGCTAGTTCATAAACTTGTAAAATCGGCAACGGCGTAGAGAATCGAACCTTAAAGCTTGGTTGGGCGTCAAAGATCTTTAATAGTCCTTGCCTCAACAATACTTATTGCAAATGTTGCGTTGAAGTTAACATTCGCGATGATGCATTGAAGTTGAAGTACACGCATAAATTATAGAACATGAAGTACCTTGCATCAAAAAAAGAATGAAGTTTACGTAAATAACAGCATTGCACCATTTTTATAAACCACATTGATTTACCCATCAGATGTGAGAACAAAATTGAAAATATAAAGAAAGATTATCGATTTTATGCCAATAACGGTATGTGAAAAGTAAAAATAAAAGAAAATACGTGTAAAAAAATTAAAAAAATTAGTTAAAAAATGAAAGCTCAAAACAGTATCACTTGGTGTTGAAATTACCTTCTAATTCGCTTTCTTGCTGTATTTGTTCATCTATGATTTCATAACCTAATTTCTTAAACAATTCCTGATCTTCTAGATCTTTCTGTAAAAAATGTTAAATTCATACGATCGCGAACTCACACATACAGTAAGTCTAGGCATAATGTAGCCAATATTTTTATGCATTGCAAAAGCCAAAGTTTCAAAATAATTTTGCTCATTCCTGTGACTTGATCCAAGAACAGCTTTGCGTTTCCTACCAGTCATAAAAAAAAAGAAGAAAGTATGCACATTTTTGTTGGATATGAAAAGAGTAAATTAAAATCATTACGTTTACGTTAAAGTGATAAAATATTTGTTGCATGGGGCGTTGCTTAACTTTTTATCCGAGTTTAGCTTTCACAGCTTTGGGTATGTTAAGCACTGTTTGCAAAATTACCTTGTTGATTTTGCGCATATCAGTGAAAATCTGCTTCTCCAAAATACATTAAAAGTGAAAAAAATTGCCCCCTCTTTTCCCAGCTCCAATTCTCAAATGCTTTCATTTTCAATAGCGTAAGAACTTTCTCAAAAGTTGTGAGAAAATTTCTCCAGAACAAAAAAAATTCAAATCAAATCTTTCATTATACTCGCTGTAATACGCCGAAGCGTGTAACCACTTGGCGGGACCCATCTCAACATCATTCCGTCCGAGCTACACAGCTCCTTTCGAAGAAACGTCGCAGCGGTGGCGAGCCGTTGGCAACACTGTGTCCGATTTGACCGACCCGAGATTTGAACCTCAGACCTCGCGCTCCAGAGACGAACGCGTTACCGCTCGACAAAATCTTCATTTAATGATCGCTGTGATGTCTAATGAGTATGTCGAGTGGGAGAGACTCATCTTTCGATATTGCGATTTTTACACACTTGCACTCATCTTCTTACGAAGAAAGGTCGCAACAAAGGCGAGTTGTTGACAAATTTTCTGTGTCGATTTGACAGATTTAAAAACCAGAGGTGAAAGTGCGCCGGAATTGCCGTTAAGAGTGCCTCAAAAAAAGCAAGATTTCAGAAGCTCAAACTGCAAACGAAAATGATAGCCAGAAAAAACTCAAACATTTCCGACCTTTTTTATGGTCTTTACCTTAATTAAATGATTGATAACGTTGATTGTTTTCTCCCGTGAACCAATCGTAGGTCCATTTTGAGTAGGCTATAATTTTTCATCACCGCTTTCCGGTAAAAAGTACTGAGTACAGCTTTCTGGTAAAAATACGAAACCACTATCACCACTGCTGCAGTGCCGTCGCTACTGGGAATCCAAGGGAGCCGTGCCCCCAGAACGGCTGCTTGTGACCCCCCATTTCGGTATCCTCAAATACTTTATTGGAACACCACGTAGCCAATTAGACAGACGACAGACAATGATACAAAAAGGAAAAATAACGTTCAATCTTAACGTTCAAACATAATTGACGTTTGAAGTTTTTGGATTCTTTGCGAAACTATTGGCAACCAACTGCTGTAATATGATTGTGACGCAAACATCCGTCTTCTTTTTATTAACATAGTGTTCACTACTGCACAGCTTTTCATTTTTGTTTATTCGTTATTCATAGAGTGTTTCTGAAACCATGGGTCTCGGTGCACATCTGGGTCGCTAAGCCTTTGCGAATGTGTGGCGGATTAGAGATGCAGGCCTTCAGAATCGTTTCTTGGTTAGTGATCTTGATATGACATAAAAGAAATAATACGTGAACAAAGGCGCAACCTGAGGTGGCAAATTGACCCTCAAGTACCAGCATTTATGAATGTTTTGGACTTGAGTTGTAAGTAAGGGGTTGAAGAGGATGGAAGAGTTAATTCTTTCGAATGATTTTAAAATTACAGCAATTTAGTTGTTTCAAATAGCTCTGAAAACGTTTGAAATGTGATCAAAATGGCGCTGAAAAGGATATTTCTTGCTATAAAAATATAAAATTGCCAAGCGGCTGGGGGCTACGACCTTAGACCTCCGTCTCTTTTTTTTTTTTTTTTGAAATATATATGTTTATTATTAAACAATCACCATCACACAAGACAAAAAGAAGAAACAAAAAACAAGGCATACACAATTAATTACACATACGCAGCGCAGACAAATAACAGACATAGCAAACATAATATTCAAGAGCATGTTTCCAAACAATATATCTGCTGTTGACATTATAGACGACCCCATTTTCCATAGTGTTTATATAATTTCTGATTTTTTTCTGCCAATTTTTTTTCAGATAGACACACCGTTCGAATATAGAGTAATGCTTCATTTGTAGTTGGTAAATTTCCTGAAATTCTAGATTTGTAAATATAAAATCTAATACACAGCAATACACAATTAATCAGTTTGGCCTGATTGTTTTCTCTTCAATTCCAAACAAAATTTCACTCGGTTGAAAATCTAATGGTATTCTTAGTTTTGAAGATATCCAATCCATTACATCGTTCCAAATAACCTGGATAATTCTACATTTAAAAAACAAATGTAGCAGGGTTTCTGGTTCTATTTTACAAAAACTGCATTAATTTTTGTTTGTGTCCTATACACAAAACCCATGTAGTGCTACATTTGTTAGAATAGCCCTCAAATTGAGTTTGATTTGAAAAGATCTAAGTTTAGTTTCAATCTTACTGTTGTATACCGATTGATACACGGAATTCCATTGTAAGTTTTGGTCTTTCAGTTCAGAGGACCATTTGGCTTGCTTTTCAAGTGGTAATTTTGTAGTCTTTTCTATTAGATAACGGTAAATAGCTTTGACGTTTGAGAGCTGATCAAAAACAGTTCGTACATTATGAAGTTGTTCGAGCAAATTTGACACTTTGATTCGAATTTCATCCTTGTCCCATTGTTTTGGAAGTTTCGCAACTAATTTGATATAGGCACAAAAATCTTGATTAGTTTGGGGAAGACCAAATTTTAGTGTTAGGTCATCATGCCTTAAATATTGTTTTTCAGGGCTAAGTAGGTGTTCATAATTAGTTATTCCGGCTTCTGCAAATTTTTTCATGATAGACAGTATGCTCTTGTTTAATTTTATTTTACCGTTTAGCCAAATTATTTTTTCGTTACACCATTCTTCGCCATAATAAGTTTCCATAATAAGGCTGCGATAGAAACCTGCATATTTCGCAATGGAACATATTCTTGCATTTTTTTAGTGAATACTCCCATGTTAGAACGTAGCGCCAAGGTCACGTCGACCAGGGAAAAAAAACGCGTTCAATTTCTTTTCACGACGAATTATAGGCGTCATCCAAAAACTTTATCATCCAATTCAAACGCAAAGCAATTATGTAAGTTTCTATATCAATCATATTAGCTCCACCATTTTTGATATCATTGCATAATTTGCTTCTGGCTACTCGTTCCCATTTTGACCCCCAAATGAACTGAAATATCGTTTTATTGACTTCTTGAATAAATTTCTTTGGTATTTCACATGGCACAAGGCTAACCTTGTAGATTAGAATCGGAACTACCAAGCTTTTAATTATCGTTATTTTACCCAGCAGAGACAAGCTTCTAGAACTCCAAACGTTTAGGATTGACCTTATTTTGTTGACGGTATTAGCAAAGTTTAACTCAAAAATATTCGTTTTCTCTTTACCCACCGGGATTGTGATGCCCAAATAAGTAACAGTATCTAAAGGCCAAGTTAAACCTTTGTTTTCGCGATACTTATTTGAAGAATCCTTAAGATTGCCTATATAAAAGGTTTGGATTTTGACCCATTAATTTTGCAGCCAGATAGTTCGCCAAACTTGTGTAAAATGTCAAATACTATATCAAAATCATTTTTGTTACCCTCTAAAAAAACCAAAGTGTCATCTGCAAATAGTGATACTTTAATTTCCTTATCCTTCACCTTTTTGCCCTGGTATGACCCTTGTCTTAAAGATTCTGCAAGCCATTCAATCGCTTATACAAAAAGAGTGGGTGATAACGAATCGCCCTGGCGTACTCCTCTTTTCACTTTAATGATATCGCTGATATAAGCATTGTTAATCGCATAGCATTCGGGTCTGGTATATAAAATTTCAACCCATTTAATCAAATTCACACCAAACTGGTATCGTTCAAGCATGCCTTTTACAAAGAGCCAATCAATTGAATCAAATGCTTTCTGAATATCAAGAGATAAGATAGCCCCAGGAATATTTCGATGGTTCACATAATCAATTACATCAAAAGTTAGCCGAATATTATTACTAACATGCTGTTTTTTTGAAACCCATTTTGTCAGGATGTATAAGTTGGGACAAGGTTTTTTGCATCCGAGTATTAATAACCTTTGAAATGATTTTGTAATCTACGTTTAAGAGAGTTATCGGTGGATAATTGGTTATTTTTAAGTGGTCTTTGTTGGGTTTAGGTAAAACTGTGATTATTCTTTGTCTCTGTGAATTGGTTAAAATTCCTTCCTTCCACGAAAAGTTAAGTGCCCTTATAAACATCGATTTAATTTCATCCCAAAAGCAAAGATAAAATTCTGGAGTCAAACCATCAAGCCCGGGGGATTTGTTTTTTGAAAAACTTCGAAGAGCAATTAAGCATTCGTTTTCCGAGATCGCTCTATCACAATTAGTTTTTTGCGCGCCGTCAACTAATAGCAGATCTATTTTTCTAAATCGTCAATCATAGCTTGCTTATCGAACTTTCTGATTTCTGTAAAAGTCACTTATCTCTTTCAGTATTTCCTTTTGGTCGGTTATTGTTTGCATTTGATCGTTAACCAGGCGAGAAATTGCTTTTCTAACCTCAGAAAATATCTGGTATTTTTTTACCAGCTTCCGCCCACAATACCCTGCTTCGAACCATTGCACCCGCTGTTCTATCCGCAACTATTTGATCAAGCTCTTCTTTTTGTTCAGCAAGTTTTCTGAAAAGAACTTCTCGTTCTTTTTCTGTTGCTGCATTCAAGAGCTTTTTTTTGATTTGCTCAATTTTTATCTCCAAATCACTTTGTTTTAAATTTTTCTTTTTTTAAGGCTTGCCGAAAACTTAATCAATTCTCCTCGAGTAACACATTAAGGGTTTCCCACACTACATGCGGATTAACTTCACCATTGTCATTAATCTCTTAGTGGTCGGCAATACATTGTTTAAGTTGTTCCACAAAATCAATGTTTGCTAAAACATGGTTGTTAAATTTCCACTATCCTTTTTTCCTTGGCGTTGCCGCAATAGAAATTTTAATCCATACCAGACTATGGTCCGAAAGAATGCCTGGCAGAATATCGCAAGCAGTGGTGTTGTTAAGCAACACATCGGCAATTAGAATATGGTCGGTTCTAGTAGCAGTAGAATTGCATGCAGGTCACTCTGCATTTTGAGTATTTTTTTCGGACAAATTAATTATCTTACTTTTCGGTAACTCCGGTGAATTTTCTTCTCTTTCTCTTTTTCTTGCATTAAAGATACCGATATCATTATTGTCACAGACCCGGCGCCAGGATAGCGTGACTGGGGGGGCAGAAATAAATTTTTGGGGGGCACGAGCAGTTTATTTTGTGTGAATTCGAGAGGGGCACGGGGGCACGAAAAATTTATCCCAGTCTGGATCAAGTGAATAAGGAGAGAAGCAAAGATTCAAAAGGATTTTCCGGCCGGAAACAGGTGATCTCCAAAAAAAAAAAAGTCTTCACTGAAATTGCAAGGGATTTTCCGCCCGAAATCGCAAATTCAAGCAGTTTTTTCGGCCGTACACAGGTGATCTCCAAAAAAAACACCAATTTGGGCCTCGATTTGCAATCCAGTAGCCCCAATCCTGTTAATTTCTTCGGAGCACAGTCCTCGCTGGGGGGCACAGTTTTCGTTTGGGGGTGCACAAGCAGTCATTTGGGGGGGCACGGCCCCGGTATGCCCACCCGTGGCGCCGGGTCTGTATTGTCATCATAAGTATCATTAGTTTGCAATTCTTCTCTTTGGGGGGTTTTTGGCTTCACCAGTGATTCTTTTACTCTAGATTCTTCGACTTGAGAATGCGTTGAAGGATGCTGGATAACTTTTCGAGATCCGGCAGAAGTCTCTTCTGGTTCTGGGTAGTCTTGCAGACGTTGCGGACAATCCAGTTGTTTGTGATTTGGCTTTCCGCAATATCTGCAAGTGGCAACCTGTCTATTGTATGTGGCTAGAAACTCTTAGCCTTCAACAAATAGATAACTCGGTATTGGATTTTTTTCTAGGTCTGAAGTATTCATTGTAATAATTCTAGTTCCTGTTAGCAAGCCATTTTTGTCTTTCTTGTGCAAAATCTTCAGAACTTTTCCGTAATATTTTTCGAGTCGTTGCTGAATAAGTAAATCTGGGAAAGGTATAGGAACCCAGCCTAATGCTACATAGGTTTTGTCACTTTCGTAGAGTCTTGTAATACCAATTTTCTCATGCGTTCTTAACTTTTCGTATGATTCCAAAGCATTTTGTCTTGTCTGGCAAGTAATTTCCATTGAAGAACCTTTAAGCTTGGCTATCCTAACTACTTTTTTAAGTGAAAAACCATCTTTTTCGATAAGCTGACATATATATCTTCTCTTTTCGGGGGTACCTTAGACTTAATGTTAAGGCAGTTAGGCCGAGAAAAGACTTTGACGCTTCCTCTAGCTACCGTCGAGTAAGTCGCTACACCGCTTGAAAACATTAGCTGTTGACACTAGCTCGCTCACATGTAGAATCAGACCCCCGTCTAGGATACGATTACTTTTACCAGCTAGCTTAGCACGCCACCTAGCTGAGACATTTTCGAACAAAAATATTTTAACATTTGGCTCAAGCCTTCCACCACCTTAGTAAAAACCCTAGTGGCATGTCTCTAAGTGAAAACTTTTTCTTGTTAAAAGACCAGCTGTTTTTGTTTTTTTTAGAGCCCACTCAAGATTGTTAAGGTCGCAGTCACTGCTGCACAAGGTTGGAAGTTGATGCTGCTTAAAAGCAAAGACGAATCGATATCGATAATTCACGCAGAAAGCAAAGATACAGTCTATAATTGATGTCACAAACAAACAGCAAAGGCTTAAGATTAGTAATCGATGCCAAAATGTGTGACTACTGGTGTTTGTGACTATTGGTGTAAAAGTCGAAATTTGTGACTACTGGTGTAAAAGATATGACAGAAACGTGCTATGGAATGGAGTAAAAAATACCACGGTTCTCTAATGCAGATAAAAAAATGCACTTCTAAGATAGTTACATAGAGCAATATAACACAATAAAAGAAACGAATCGATGTAAGTTTAGACAGATTCAACAAGAACAAAAGTAAAATATAAAGATTCTACCAATCGACAACATGTAAGCAAAAAAGAATGGAAAAGGCGATATATAATCGATAAAAAAATTGAAAGCAAAGAGTCTGCGATAATCGACCAGAGAAAAGTAGTAACGATTGCTATTCGGTATTTCCATCCTTGCAGCTCCAGATAGAGTTTTTAAACGAACATGGGGCGGTGACAAAAGGAGCCTAGAAATGCTCCCGGCGTTATTGTTTTTTTTTTTAGACATGAATGCAAAATTTTTTAATTTGCACATAATTTGTAACCGTAGAAGATGAGTTTTTATATGCAAAAATTTGGACTATTTTAGTGCTTTCGGCTAATGCCCCCTCCCCCACTTGCTTTCCTCTGGCGACGGCACTGCACAGCTAAAAAGTAAATTACAGCTGACTTTCCCATTCTACAAGCTGGTGTGATTGAATTTTCTTTAATATTAAGTTTCTTGACCTAGTTCGAAGCAGTGACTCCTAGTTAAAAATTAATTTTAGCACAGATTTGCTTACCCCTGTTATTCCCCTCTCTACAAGAATTCTTCTGGCTATTTCTGGGTAAACAAGGAGCTTCCCATTTTCGACTTGAAGTTGATTTTTTATGTATTCAACTAACGTGGATTTTCCAGAAGAATGGACTCCGCAAATGTAAACTTTCTTCACCATCACCAAATAATATTATCGCACACCGTTACTCGTGCTGCGGCTTCATTCTCATACTTTTATTTCTGAACTGCAAAATATGATTTATGTTTTTTGTTATTTAGCAAAAAAAAGTAAGTTGATAGTTTTTGAATCCATTCTTAACCGCTACTCTAATCAATCTAATTGAAGTCTTAGGCCCGATCTACCAAACACTCAGCATAAAATCGTGGCCGTAAGACCGTATCCATCCAACTGGCAGCTTATTGTATGCTGGTAAGGCAGTACGTCGGTGCACCGAATTTCTGCTTAAAACAAAGCAAAAATATGCTAGTACGCTCGCAATTTTACATTCAGTGTAGACAGCTGATCTCAAGGCTTCGTCGCATATTTTTAAAGTTAACTTTGAGCGAACTTGTAAAAGCGTAAAAACGCGCGAATAAAATGTAATTTCTTTTCTTTTTGCATTAAAATTTGGCAGTCAAATACCACTATGTACAATAGTACAAGCATTCAAAACGTTAACAGAAGCTGCCTTTGTCTCACTGCTATATTGTTGGAATTATCTTGTTATTTCAACGACACAATGCGTGGTACTTCATTAAGATTGTTTAAACTACGTGATACTCTCCAACGAAACGCTAATTGCGTAATATTGCAACATGCTAGCAAAAATTAGGCCCGGTCTACACTGCGCATTAAAGTACGCCGAGCGGACCAAATTTCTGTATCAAATAAACTAATAACGCGCTGGTGCGCTTATGATTGTACGTCTAGAATAAACCGGGCTGAAACGTACAAACAGAGCAAAATTCTGAGAATTAATAGCAAAACAATTCAAAATAATTTGGATATATAGAGATAAGAGGGAAAAATTTTCTCCTCCGAATCAAAAACTTAACTCCGAAAATTTCTTTTCGAGGGGTAAAAAACTGAAGCCACGTCAAAAATCAAAGTTTATTATCAGAAGTAACATTTTTTTGCAAATCTATCATTTATCAGTTGTGTACAAATTAACAAGAACTCTAACGCTTTCGGCAACTTTAGCATATTTGCTTAAGCTATTAGATGTCCAATATAGAGCAGGATAGAGCCCACGATATTGATTACATTGCTCGAGTAAATCTCTTTTTTAACTTCGTAAAAGCAGCGGCTGCTACTTCATTACTTCTACGCAAGGATGGCAGTACGGTACGTAGGAACGGTACGGTACGCCTCAATTTTTGCTAAAAAGTTCGGTACGTTGGTACGGTACGCCTTTTTGGAAAAGCTACGGGTGTGGTACGTTAGTATGCTCTTTGAATTAAAAATCCCAGACTTTTCGCAAATTGCGCCGGCTTTTTGTATAAAGGTAAAAAACAATTGAAACCGACGCTAAATGTATGATTTGAGATCGCTGATTTATAGTCTAGTGATTTCAAAGACAGTTAAAGTTGCGAATAGTTGAAAGCAAGGATGGCAGTAAGTACGGTACGGTACGCCTCAATTTTTGCTAAAAAGTACGTTACGCTGATACGGTACGCCTTTTTTGTAATGGTACGGGTACGTTACGTTGGTACGGTACGCTTCAAAAATTGAACAGAAGTTCGGTATGCTGGTGCGGTGCGGTTCAAGGTACGTAGTACGCAAATTCTGAACCTACCGTACCGTACTGCATGCCGTCCTTGGTTTTACGTATTACTCTGGATTAAGCATAAATTATTCTGCAGTTGTCGTCATAAATTGTTACGTAAATTTTCTAAGAGTAGCATGAAGGAATGTAATGTCTATAAAAGGAAGAATTTGAAAAAAAATGCAGATTTGCAACTAAAAAACTCAATTTACGGAATCTATTAGTACAGTGCAAGTTGCACTAGCCCTCAAGCTAACTGTAACATAAACTTAGTGCTTATCTAACTGCCGCTTGACTTCGTGTATTGCAAGCTCACGCAAACTCTACGAAATAAAAAAAGTGCTGGTATGCAAATAACTTTATATCGGTACTGTAGTACATTTTGAAAATCTAAAATCACAGTAAAATCAGAGTAAAAACAGTAAAAACGTTACATCTCAATAAAAAGGAAGAACGGAAGCAACTAATTAGGAGTTTTGCGATCTCTTTACGATCCACTCCTTATTTCGGATGTAACTCCGCTTTTTAGTTTTGTAGAAACTAGAACCATATTGCAGCTGCCCACAAAGTTTTTTTCTCAAAATCACGTCATTCTGAAGGTACCGGTAACATAAATAACTCTATTTGAGTTTGGGTTTAGGATGTCCCCAAAAACTATACTCGATACACTCTTTTGTAAGGTTGCAATCCACTTCTACTGTATTCGGAGAAATACGTTACATTTTTGCTTGAAAGCTGCTCTTTTGGAAAATTGTTTATCACTCCCACAATCATTTACTCAAAATGTCTTTTTACTGTAGAAATGTATGTTATTAGTCCATATTTATAGGCTTGGGTTCGAGTTCAGATTTTTCCTCTTTTTGGTTTTTAAGATATTTATCAGGCTCTCCAAATCCGTTTTGAAAAGTTCTCATTTGACTGTTTTTTAACTCTGGCCAGCGTTTAAACATCTCCTGAGTTACAAAATCATTTCTCTCTTGGAGGTCTTCCATTGTAATATGAATGAAGAAAATCTGAAGGTAATTCATCATCTTTCTTATTTCTTTATCGAACACAACAGCGCCGTCAAAATCAACGTTCTCAGGCCTAATCTCATCTAGCTCAAAAAATCTCAGGAAGGGTTTGATGACAAAATGAAGACAGTCGTCTTGTCGAAGCCTGAAATAGTCGATATGTATAACCATTAGTCACTACAAGGGCAAACGGTTTACCAGTATTGTTTTTATCGCTGCATTGTATTCCACACTCTATCTAGTATCCACATGATTTATCTAATTCCGCCAATTCACGTACCAGTACAGATGTAAGCATGACCGAATTTACATCGCGTGAGGCCCCTGGCACTGTAGGGATTTTTGCTAGTTTCTTGCCAAAAATAGGTGAAGACCGAAAAATGGTCTTACCCACCAGGGCACGAGGCCCTAAAACGTGGGTCCCCTGGCGCTATGCCATTGTGCCATGTGGTAAATCTGGCCCTGGCTGTAAGTAAAGATCCTTTTTTAATTCTTATTGCACAAAAAATAAAAAAAATACACAAAAATTGGCTTTATCCTCTTACCTTTCAATTTGTTTAGAAATATCAGGTCTCTTTAATAGCTCTTCAGTAAAGGACTTTCCAAAGCGATTTTCCGAATACACCATAGCATCGATTATTCCACGGTCAAAAATAGCCACAACATTGTTTTTCCCTTCTTTTTCTAAAAATGAAAGTTAAGATAAAAAACACTCGAATATCGACAAACGGAACTTGAACAATGAACATTGTCACTGTTGTTGCTAAGGAATTGTGCTCAAAATAAATGAATGAACTAATTGCCACCAAATCCAATGTTGAGTTTACGTTGCTCAGGTTATTTTTGGTTTGTGGTTTGTTCTGTTGTAGTGGTCATGTTACAATGATGTGGAATGCAGTTTCAATGGATTACAACCAGTACTTAAATTGTAAAATTTTGCATGGGGGGACGCTTTTGCAGCCTTGACCAAACGCATTCGGAAAGCGAAAATACTTTAGTGAAGGTTACGTTGTTTTTGCACCGAAATTAGATGAAGACCAAAAAAAAAGAAAGGTCTTCGCCGCAAATATGAAGTGTTTTTCACTCGAAATCAATTTTTTCCGCAATTTCATACTATAATCGGCCGGAATTTGTAGGCTTCATTCATGCTGGCTGGCTCTTTTTTGTCTGATCATCCAGCGCTCAAATCTCGATCAGTGGCGGACGGTGAGCATTTTTTCAGGGTGTGCGCTGACACTTCAGTTTAAGTAAACCAGTTATTTTCCCAATAAATATCGCAAAAAAATCATTTTCTGCTCAAACTAATTTCCGATACAAAAATTGACGACAATACATATACGTCACGCAGAAGTGACACCCACCGGCGAAGTTAAAATGCAAATGTAACAGCTAGATGTCGCCTAGCTTGCCGTTAAAAATTTAGAAGCGTCATAAACTAAACAATTAAATAAAGAACTAACAAAGTAACAAACCCATTATGGAAATGACGCATATAGTTCACAGATTAGGAGACATTCAGCTTAAGAGTTTATACTTGGCTCATTGTACACTAAGAGCGGGTTGGAGTTCGTCACCGTTTATATTCTGTCAACACTTTTGCGGCCAAAAATATTGATTTAAAAAAACAACAACAACAAAGCAAAAGTGAAATGGTTTTCGCCTCACTTAGTCCACTAACACGATCTTGATGTTGACTACACCGAAAGCATGAGCTTATTCGCTTCAAAGCGGAAAATTTTCTTTTAGCAGAAACTGTGTTACTCGGAATAGTACATATCAATTGACGAAGCTTGTACACTTCTAGGTTGGGGTTCACAGATTTTATGAAAGTGATTAGCTCATGTGCATGTTTTCTAACAAAATCATTGGAGCGGTAAAGCACATCAAGTTCGTTTTCTAAGCGAATACAATCAAACAGAGGTCGGCAAATTGTTTGTACTTTGTTTAACAAATCTTTTGGAAATTTGCTTTATATTCACCATATTTAGCAGGCCATTGTAGTTGGAAAAAGTCGAGTTTTGATAGAGACGCATACCTAATTTTTCACTAAAGCTTTCGCTTGGAAACGGCTGTTTGATTATTATGCTGTCTGCACGATTTTCCATCGAGATTTCAGAAATAATTTTGAACTATTTTATTGATTTGAATGTACATTTACATTTAAACCTTACAAACAAAACTATAGCGATTAGCAAAACGGAAGTTGCTGTCAATTTCATGGTCTTGTTCTTTTTGCACGCATTTATTTGGCGTCACATCTTGTCTCGTGCTCTTTTCCAAGCGCACGAGCCGATCATTTAAAATGCGTGGATTTTTGACGAAAAAGGCATCGTCACCGTCCGCTATATATCTCCAAGCCAAAATACACGGCAAGGTATAGTGTGGCTCAGGTGCGCAAAATTTCTTGAACAGATCGAACTGTTTCGTTATACTCCAGTAGTTTCGTGAAAGAAAAAAAGCATTGGATTGTGTTGCGCTGGCAGAAATGTTTCTAACATTAAATCGATGTAACAAAAGTTTCAAATAAATAATTTTTTGTGAGTGTAATTTCACAGGGCGTGCGCCGCACACTGCGCACCTATGGAGAATACGCCCCTGATCTCGATGGGGGAACGCTAACTCTAGATGGGTGCACGCCTCTCCCCTACAATTTAAGTACTGATTACAACCATTGAAATGAAAAGAATTCCTTTCAATGGCGGTTTTCGGTCAGCTGGAACACGTCTTAATGAAACGGGCTTCAAACTCGAGATCTGACAAATTACTCGTCATTGTTGCGGTACAATTTAGTATTTAATGAGATGCATGCTCAAGATCGGTTTTATTGGAGAAATGAAAACTACTTGAGGCAATAAAGAGGTGTCCAAAACTTTTGTTCCACAATTCCTCTTATTCGCGAGAATAGATTTAATCCATTTGAATCACTACCATTGGCAAACCGCGTTTCAAACTTTTCTGACATCATAAAACGATGACTTTGCAAAATTTCTTGCAGAACAAAGCAAAGCGATGCTAAATATTCTGCCACAAATTTTGCAAAGTCAACCTTTTCTGATGTCATAAAATTTCGAAACGCAGAGTTGCCAATGGTGCGGAGCCAAACGGACTAAATGTATTTTCGTGGATAAGGGGAATAGTGGAACATGGTTTGGGGCACTTTTTTATTACCTCAAATAGTTCTCATTTCTTCAATAAAACCAGTCTCGAACAGTATTTCTCCAAATGCAATGTTCCTGCTGAGTTCTACAAAGCTTAGTATTCGCAATTGCATCTTTACTTGCCAAATTGCCGGGGCCAGGAGACAGCGAAGAGGCCTTTGCGGTCTTCAAGTCAAGCTGCCACTGCCCACCTGTCTACTAGATACGAGTGGAGGCTTTGCACTCTTCCTTTTATTGCAGAACGTCAAGTAGTGAAGCTATAAATACAAATTTTACAGTCTTTGGTTTAAGTGACTGAGAATTGAAGCCAGATCCGTTGTAGGAGCATGTGGAATCGTTGATTGGATAACCAATAAAATTAAGTTTAACGCACTATAAACCGTTAAACGTACCTTGTATCTCGGTTTCCTCTTTAATTTGCTCTTCCATGAACATCAGCTCAAGTTTTTTGTACAATTCAGAGTCCTTCATGTCTTTCTGCGAAAAACACAAATTTAAAGTGAAAGGTGCTTCAATCAGAATAAAATGTGCTTCGAAGAAATGAACATTTTGACAAATAATACTCAAATACAGTAGCCTATTATTCCACAAACCCTTTTAAAACGAAAATATGAAAGTAATTGACAACAGAGCTGTCATTTTTAGCTTCTTGACCTAAACAAGCACTATACTAAGGAGGAGACTGGTTAAGGGGGCTAGGGGCAGATCTCAGAGAAAAATATTGTCAAGGATTACGAAGACTGACTAATACTGTACGATTGTGTTCCACCGAAAATTAGGTGAAGACCAAAAAACAGGCCTTCACCGAGATTTGGCGTGGATTTCTCCTAAATAAAAAACTAATAATGTCACTACTAATTGAGATCTTTTACAGAGCACAAAGCGCGTAAACTTATAGGATCTTCCGGGCCAAGGTACGATGTACCCTCTGAACCTCCCCTCTCGTAAGCCCTGGCTAAGGGTTTTTGGCGTAAATTCACAGCCAAAATTTTTCTGTATTGAAAAATATGCAGTTGATATCTAGACAACAGATATCCCTGAAAATATATGTAGCATGAGGCGTGTTGAGCACACTGATACACCTCAAGCGTATCAGTGCCGTCGCTAAAAATGGTGACACTCGGGGAGGAATTTCGTGATGTCACCCTTTATAATGTGTAGTAGCATGCAAAAGATTATATTTGAAAGATAGCGGTACTACTTCATTACTGTAGATAGCGGTTGTTATTTGGCCAGCTCAATAACTTGTCATTGTAAGATTCTTTAAGTTGGAAGTATGAGCAGCACACGTTTCGTATCAGGTGCGTAACCAGAAACCTGCCGTGGGTCGAGGGGCCGTGTTTTGGGGTCTGGGAGCTTCGCCGGAGGTCATTGGGGGCCTGCGGGCGATGCCCCAGCCCTGAAAAAAATTTATGTTTTTGCAAAAATAACTTAATTTCAGGCTTAATTTGATAAAAATCAATGCTTTTCAAACGAGGCATTGAGGAGAACTTTGGTGGCATAGAAATTACCGGTGCAAAATCATGATTAAATTCAGGAGTTTGGCCAGAAATCTGCAATGGAGAAGGGCTGTTTCGGGGGTCTGGGAGTGGAACCCACAGCGCTCGAAAATTTTGTATTTTTTTTCAAAAATAATTTAATTTTAGAACTATTTTGATAAAAATTAATGCTTTTGAAATGTGGCATAAAGTTTAGCAGTGCAAAAACATGATTAAACTGGTTGCATAAATGGGCAAGGTTATGTGGGGGTTGGCTTATGGTAAAATTTCAGCTCTCTTATTTGCAAGCTGGTACCGTAAATCACAAAATCTTGTAGTTCAATGAAACTCACAAGGAGTAAATCATTTCGTCTATATTTAACACAGAAAAATAATATTCAGCTTGTTTCAGCAAGCGATCACAATTGAGTGTTGGCGATTTTTTAAAGTTTTTACTGATTTGTGATTTATATTTTTAGCAAATTAGCTCCCCCCCCCCCCCCCCCCCCTTCTAAATACATGTTTCAAAAGATGCTTTAAATCACTTTTTAGTCCATTCCAGAGTGCTAAACATTTTCAAAGATGTTAAACATATTGTTGTTTTCTTTTTTGTTCGATTGGTATCATAAAATGGTTTCACTTCAAAATAATAACCCCCCGGGCGGGCCGCCTCCCTTAGCGACGTCACTGAAGCATATCACAATCCGAGCCTGGGTTAAAGTAAAATATACCAGCCGCTTTGCGATTTTTTGGACTTTTTCGAAAAAATAGCTACTTTGATAACATTTCGCACACTTATAGAAACATTTGAAAAAACTAAATTGCTAAGATTGGGAATCCAGTTGACAGAATTAAATTATTCAGATCTTCCTTGCTTACTGGTCAACGATTAAAAGCTAGCAAATTTTGATTCAATGTTCCGAGTGACGTCGCCAATGGGGGAAAGCTTCAGCCTCTTACTGGTTGCGCCGCAGCTAATGTAATTTAGAAAGCTACTTACAGACGTAATACCCATTTCCATTAACATTCTTCTGGCTATTTCTGGGCAAGTAATGATCTTGAAGTTTTCAATATCAAGATGATCTTCCAGACAATCTACCAACGTGGTTTTTCCGGAAGAATGCACTCCGCAAATGTAAATTTTTCGCAACATCATGGATTTAATTCAACAACACTAAACCGTAATTTCTAACAATACAGAAAATAAGTAAAAACAACTAGGCCTACTGTACTTCAGCAAAAGCTGAAGTGCTGTTGTAGTAGGGTTAGCTTACTCAATGTACCGTAACTTGACTCTTCTATTTAAAGTGACAAAACTTTTCTTTCGTTGTTATGGTACGTGAACTTCTTTTTTCTGTTGCGTACTACGAGACAATGTAGGCGAGTAGCTGTAGCATTAACCGGCAAATTTTTGTTTTGTGTAAATAGGCATGTGTTGGGTTGATTTAGAAAAAAGCAATCGGGGATTCGAGGGGAGGTAGCTAGGCGATTCCAATTTATAAAATATCGAAACTTAGCTTTGATTTAAATTTTATTGTTTTTCTGCATACTTTTCAATTTCAAGCTTTCTGGGGGTTTAGCTTTATTAATTTTTCTTACCAGATTTCACTCTCTTTCCACAGTTTTTTTTGCGACAAAACCATTGCCAATTACCAAGACGCTTCAAAAACATTTGTGAAAAAAACTTTTAATTTTTTTAAAAAAGATTATAAAAATATATTGCCGGGTATGCTGTGCATCCAAAATCCCACCAAGGTTTTGCCCTTTACGACATGCTGTCATGCTGATGACGGAGCGGAAACTGCTCATGTTTCTTGACGCAAATATTTGTTGACGTTCACGCACTATCGCAAATCAGCTTGTGGTTTGTGGACAGTTAAAACTGAACACACAACATTACATGACTTTCAAAACTTCATCTGTGATTATTGTTTCGATTCAATTTGCATTAACGAACATTGAACGTATTATCTTTTTTAGTTACAAATAGGGTTGGATCCATTCATTTTTTTTTAATTTTTGAATTCATATTCAAACTCATTGACTTTGAAAAAACTAAATTCAAATTCAAATTCATTGATTTTACAAAAGTCAAATTCAAATTCATCTATAACTTGTGAGCGGATTCAAATTCAATCCAACCCCACTTTTCACATCAAAGATACAAAGAGGATTTTGCAGTTTGCACCTAGCAAGTCGCAGTCTCGCAGTCGCAGATGTGCATTAGCGCATCACAGGTGCGTAATAAACCAACAACTCAAGTCGCTTGAATCCAGAATTGGATCCAGTGCCGTCGCCAGAGCAAACGATGCGAGGGGGGACCCGCCAAAAGTGGGAAGACACTAAAATTTGCTCATAAAAACTGATCTTCAGGTCTTGTACGGCTACAATTAAGCGCAATTTTAAAATAAGGTCGGCAGCGTTTCTGAGCTCGTTTCGTCCATGGACAATAATCGCCTGAAAAATCTATCTACAGCAGTGAACGCTCCCATACGTGCGACTAGGATTTTGCTAAGATAGGTGAACCAAAAGCAAATTTTTTTTACACAAAAACTGCCTGATTTAGCCCCCGTGCTGAAAAAACTGATGCAACTCAAGCATGTCACAGACGGACATAGATACTAAATATTAAGTGAATGTGAATAGAGCCTGAGGGCCGATCCCCTAGCCGCTGGGCGATTTTGAAGCAAAAAAAATAGCGATTTTAACGCCAATTTAATCATACTTCGCACTTTTAGAAGCCATATGAATAACTAAATTGCTAAAATTCAAAAGTTATTTCAAAGAATTGAATTGCTTTTCCCCTTCAGCCCCCCTTACTTTAGGTCACGTCTAAAATACGATTAAACGCTTGTATTTTGGGATTAAATTTTCGAAGTGACTTTGCAAATGGGGCTTAAGCCCCTTCACCCTAGTTGCGCCACTGACTGTGACCTCGAAATCTTGAGTGTGCTCTAAAAATCAAAACAGCTGGTCTTTAAAAAAATGTTTTTACGCATTGCTTCATTTCATAATCACTAACGAAGTACCGGTAACGATTCTGCAGGCTTACATGTTTCTTCCGCGACACATTCGTAAAGGCGTGTCAATAAGACGGAATATTGCGTCAGATTTATGTACAGCAGTTGGTTGCCAGTAATTTTGCAAAGAATCGAAAAAACATCAAAGAAGAGTTATGTTTAAACGTAATTATTTCTTTTTCTCTTTGTCCGTTGTTTTGTCGTTGCGTGATGTTACAAAAGCTGTATTTTTAGTAAACCAAAGTGGGGGCACAAGCGGCCGTTAGGGGGTTACGCCCCCTCCTACCACCCCTCCTTTAGCCACGACACTGGTTGGATCCATTTATTTTGTTTTTAATTTTTATAGTCAAATTCAAATTCATTGACTTTGAAAAAACTAAATTCAAATTTAAATTCATTGACTTTGAAAAAACTAAATTCAAATTCAAATTCAAATTCATTGACTTTGAAAAAACTAAATTCAAATTTAAATTCATTAACTTTGAAAAAACTAAATTCAAATTCAAATTCATTGATTTTGCAAAAGTCGAATTCAAACTCAAATTCATCGGTAATTCGTGAGCGGATTCAAATTCAAAATTCAAATTCAATCCAACCCTAGTTACAAGCAGGGGTTTGGAAGCGGCATATTTTTGTGGAAGCTGAAGCGGTAAAAGAGTACCGCTTCCACTTTGATCTTTCATATCAAACGTCAAAAACTGGAATGTGGAGCAATTTTTTTGTGAAATATATGACAAAATGTATAGTTCAATGAACGAACATCTGCAAAGAAACCTTTTTGAAGGTTTGTGGTTCAATGGTGCAGGGCCAGCCCCCCACCCCTATCAATCCAAAGATGAACCATGCATACAGCCTACCAACTCATTTTTAGGTTTGAAAGTGGTTAAAAATGCGTTGTTTTAATACTAAGATTTTGAAGATTTTCTCAAAAATTTTTGGGGGTTTGCCCATTTTTAAAAAATCTAAATATTGATATAACATAACATTCACTGATTATCAAAGTTTCTAGTTCAAGTATTCAATTTTTCTCATTGTGACCATATACAGAATTATTTTTGAAAAAGTAAACTGGGGAGAACAAAACATTGCAACGTTTCGCAAAGAAAGTGTAATATTATAAAACTTTTTAAACATGATGCTAATCAAGCTATATTAATAATGCATGTCTTCTTGCAAAATGCAGAGTAATGTTGCTAAATTATATTCTCATAATGGTATGTTTAACCACAAAATTTTCGCAATGTTTGTTATTTTGCAGTCGTAAATATACACGTTGCTACGCAAAAATTCGGAGCAAAGCCCACATATAAAAAAGAATTATTTTAAAAAATTCTACAATGTTCTGACTAATTATAGCCGAGAAAAAATTTACACTTTGCAGCAGTTGGGATAAAACATTATTATCTCGAGCGCTTAAAAAAACGTCCCAAGACTCAAAATAATCGCTTCTTTTTAGCATATGGCAATGTGATTGGACGTTTCGATTTTGAGCTGCTCCGAACCCGAATTCCTGACTACGCCTATGCTCAGATGCTTGGGATAACAAACCAATTTCACATTTAGGTTTCATATCATGTTTTTTAAAAAATGATGATAGCAGCATAAACCGTTTAAGTTTGTCAATTCGGTAAAAAAATTTTGCCAAAATATTTTGATGTAAAAAGTTTTAAGCAACAATTACGTGATCAAGTAGTAAAAGCGGAAGCGCTTAGGGTGGAAGTGGAAGCGATTCGCACACCTGCGTTTTCACATACCTTTGGTTTCAAAACAAACTGAAAAGTCAAAGTGCTTGCGCAATGCGCATGCAAAGGAAGCGCAGTTTCGCTATCATGGGTGTAGTTAAAGTCGTTGAACAACACACTGTCAACATCAACCCATTTAAAACTTCAATTTTTTTGAAATGGCTCAATAATTAATTAAGCAATTTAATTTAAGTGATAAAATTTTGGTTAGAAACTGGTAGAGATTTGCGTTTTTGACGTACAGCGTCATGCTGAATCTCTCTCGGACACTTAGCAGTTTTCTCCCGCACGACATCAAAAAATCTTGATCTGCAGAAAAAAATATTTTTAAGCTTTCAGTTAAATAACTTCTCAGTACAGCAATATTTGCTCTAGCCATTGCCACGCAATGAGAAACCGCTTGCTTAGTTCGGAATTCCCCCATAGCGAGAATCTTTTTTAAATAGTTTGAAAAATTTCACAGGCTTAAAATCACAGGCATAAAGTCTGAATGATACCGAAGATGTATTTAAGTGGCCAAGATCAGTGTTTGCTTGTTATTGCGATACATTTATTGAAACTGTAATTGATATCGCTTTATGAACAAATACATTCCGCAACAGTTGTTTTAAAACATGTTTCTTAACAAAGCCATAAAATGATATTAAAAATAAATGAACGAAATAGCTATACCAAGATAATGATATTCTAAAAGCACTAAAACCAAAAAATGAAATACAACCAATCCAAATCTTCGACGTTAATCGTTTTGGCCAGGAAACCCAATCTCTGCTACTTAAATTTTTATTGGGGTTTAGTGCTTTGTTTACTATCGTCATCATGCGGAAAGATTTTATTTAATTCCGGTTTAGATAAGGCCAACGCTTGAACAGTTCGTTTGACCAAATTCGATTCTTTCTTAAAGATCATCGGTTGCCACAGTGAATTAATGGAATCTCAAGCGCTTGCAAGTTGCAACATATCTTCATCTTTTTGTCTAAAGCAACGGCTCCATCAAGATAGATTAATTATACGAATCGTATGTAAGGCTTGTAAGCGACATTTTTGGGGAAGTAACCAGTGGCGCAACCAAGGAGCTTCAGCCCTTTTAGCTAAGACCCCAGTCTGTGATAAGCTTAGTTGTACCAGTTTTCTCAGTACGCCACTTAATAGAAATATTTTTTGAACAAAACATTTTAATTTTAGGGGTCCAAACCTTAGTAAGATCTTGGTTGCAGAGTAACTATTTCACCGAAAACTTTTAAGTTGAGGAGAATAAAACTGATGATTATGAAGAATACTCATTTGCGCATTTTTCATTTTCTTTTTAAGAGTCAAGATTAGGTTTGGGTTAGGATAAGGTTAAGGTTAGTTTTAGAATAAAGATTTGAGTTTGTATTTTCTTTGGGTCAGAATTGATAAAAAACTCGATAAATTTTCGTAATGAAATATAGTCTCTACTGTTGTGCCGTGTTTTAATTTAATCCGAGTCTGAGTTCGAGTATTTGCGTACCCATATCGATAATTACATAGCTAAATGTGTGATTAATTAACATTAATTTATAGTATTGTGGAATTTAAAACGGGGGTGAATTTGAGTATACGTACACGTACACTCGTACGGTATTTCTGTAATGGTGTTAGCATTTTTGTAATCACACTATACTGTAAACGCTAATTTGAAACTACACTTTTTTTGTATAAGAATATTTATAAGAACACGAGGTTCATTATTGCTCAAAATTTAAAAAAAATTAAGATTAATGCCAGCCTCAGCAACAAAAAATAAATAAGAACAACCAAAAAACAGTTTATTTCAAATCAAAAAAGAAACTAAATTCTGTACTTATTTAAAACAATGAAGTTTTAGTGATTTTGTGGCTTTTACTTGCAAAATTGCTGCAAGTCTGAGACTACAGAGCAGGCGCGTCGATTTCCGGGGGGGTCGGGGGGTCCTGACCCTCCAAAGATATGCATTGGGGTGGCCCAAGAGTTGGACCCCTCCCCAATAAAAATAAACGTGTTTGCTATTTGTCATGAATACTCACAAAATAACATTTCTGTCTTGACAGATTTTTCTTGCTCAAAATCTTGAAAACTGTCTATCACAGCGCTAGTCCAAGATTTTATAATAATATTCACAATAATACAAGTGTGTTTATCATCTAGCCGAAATTTTGCACAATTTTTATTTGTGTACGTCACAAACTCATTATTGTGCCTGTGTGTTGTGTCAGTAAAGTCTAGATGAGGAAAGTTCCCCCTGTTACAGCAGGGCACTGAGGGGCGAGGGCTGACTGAGACTCGCAGCGTCAGAGGAAGGTAGAGTAAAGCTCGTTTTTTCGTTGCTGTTTTGCCCGTGGTAAAAGTTAGTAGTAGTAGCAATCTTTTAATGCAGAGCAAAAACAAATGCATAAATCACAAATTCAGCAAACATTTCAAGACAAGATTTAGCACGACGAGAAGGAGCGACAGACCAAAGAAAGAACGTCGCTTAATTAAGCGACTCGGTCGCCGAGCCTGCTCCTCCTCTTAGAAATAGTTCAAAATTCGGCTGTAGGATTTCGACACCAACGAAAAGTTTTGTTTTGATTTTGGTAATTAAAAAAAAAATGAAAAAAAATTGGTAAAAACAGAAAAGGAAAAACAGGAAAAAACGCACACGCACACAGATAGGTTTGCATTTTAATATTCAGACAAGTAAATAATGGTTTTACTTATAAACAGGCATGGAATCTCAAAAAGTAAAGCTTTAATATCTTTGATGATGTTTTGTTTTTATCTCTTGTATGTCTTGGTAAACTATTCCAAATTTTAATCCCAGAAATTTCAAGCGATTGATTAGTTTTTACCAACGATGTTATTTACACATAAAAATTTTCGGAAGAAGCACTTGAATACAGGACAAAGTTCTAAAAATCGTTAATTGATTGCCACAAAATAAAGACAATTTGTTTAATTTGACTTTGGCCATAAATTTGGCAACTTTTAATTTGTAAATTCTATGGATATTTAGATCTTGCAGTTGTTCATATAATGGTTTTAATCTAGTTTTTGTACCAAATTTGTAGCATAATGTTTTTATGATACAATTTTGTTTGACTTGTAGTTTGCGTTTAATGATTTTGGAAGAATTTCCACTGCAACTAATTGCATATTGGAGATGAGAATATACCAAACTATGATGAACTGACGTTAAAGCTCTTTGCGTTATTACTTGCGTAATGTATAAATGGCACCAGAAGCAGCCGATAATAATTTGGTTTCAATGTGTTTAATATGCTTGTTTATAGCAGAACTCAGAGTGAGTTTGTCGTCAAGAAATATTCCTAGATATTTTACGCAATTGACCTGTTTTATTTTACAATCATTTATTTGCGGAAAGATTTTTTCTTTGCTTTTGTAAAACTGTTGTACCAAAACCAAGCAGCTCTTTGATTGACGAAAATAGTTTATGCTTCATTGGGCCATTGACGAAAAAATAGGCTACCGATATTTGCTGGGAAAAAGATTAGTACCTGTTAGCCAGGTTGATTACCTTGTTCAGTTATGGAAGTCACTAAGCTAACAACTACGGAACGGCAGTGACTTCGATAAAAATAATGCCATCCGGGCGGGGACTTAATGGATGGTGTCATCATTGCCGAGTCAGGATTTTTGATTGGGAGGAAGGGGACTAAATCACGTGCAATGATGCCATCAAACAATTTCGAAATGAGAAACTTTTTACGAGACAAAGTTATCGTAAAATGGAAGATAAGAAGCCTTGGTCTAGTTTGGCACGCAACTAGGATTTTTGTTGAAGGGGGAGGACTTGAACTAAATGTTGAAAAGTGAAAACGTCTAAATTGGTAGACGTAATGAGCAAACTAGTGTAACTAAAATGCATCTAAACGGAGATTTCAGGATGAAGTCCTCAGTCGCTGGGCGATTTTTTGTAATTTTTTGAAAAAAATAGCTATTTTAATGCTATTAGATCACATTTTGCACGTGTTGTTTTGCTGTCTTAGCATTTGATGTAGATTTTGGCTGCTTCGTACTGCAGCGGAAGTTTCAATTTTTGTCGCGAAAACAAGACGAATTACACTATTTTTTTTTCTACAATAATTGTTCATAAAAACCCGAGAGTCATTTTTACTTTCTGGAAGTACCGACCAGCACAACTGTTTCCACGATTAGGTATCTCAAGATACACTTTCATTCCCACCAATCCACTTTTGGCCTCCATGAGTTTTTGTTTTTTCCTTTTTCTTCCAAAATACCGTGCGCTCATTTCCTAAACGGCTTAACACCGAAAAAAAAAAATGCATCAAATGTGCTATTGCGACGCACAAACAATGCAAACAAAATTCGCAAGATTTCGTCAAAAAAGTTCTGGTTATTATAACTTGGACCCCCCCAAGATTTCGAGAAATCGACGCGCCTGCTACAGAGTGATGTTACGCTCTGCGCAGGCAACTGAAAATTTTTTTGGCTCTAGTTGAAATAAAAATGCTCGCTTTTTCGCTTTCGATATTTTACGATGCTGCAAAAACTGCAAAAAAAAGGTTAACACAAGCAGACAGAACATCGGAAATAAAACAGTTTCACAAACATGTTCGCCATAGTATTGACATCGATGCTCTAAAAATTTAAGAATGAATTTAGAACAAATGAAGATAAAAATTGGCGAAAAATGAAGAACAACCAGCCTCAACTCAAAATTTACTTGTTCTTGTAAAAAAGGTGTACTGTATGTGGTTTCACAAAACAATGTTGTTGATATTGGAGTTTCAAAAACACCAGATGATCGTCAAAGAACGTTTGAGTCACAAGGAAAACTTGACCAGAGAAGTTTTTGTCGTTATCATTTGGTACTTGTAGCAAATCGAGTGACAAAATGTAAAGACTGCAAGCTAACAAATATATTGCTAGTTTTAGCATTTTTTCTAGAATAATAGAGTCATTGGATGAACTTTCAAACAATATGGGAAGAGGTCAGGTTAGTCAGCAGGAAATAAAACAAAAATAGAACATAACTTAACGAGCAAATAAACTTAATAGCAAATATTCTCAAATTTAGAGAAAATATTTTATTTTTACAAAATTTTTGCTTGGCTTAATTTTCGAAATTAGTTTCAAGTACTGTATTAGCAGTAAGCGTTTTTTGTTTTTTTTTATACAGTCAACATGACGATCGATTTAAAGCCGCCATATTGGCAATCGCAGGCTTTCGCGTTTTTGCAGCTGCTGCTATAATAAACATAATTTTGAGATACTTAAACGGGGACTAAAGGCAAAATCAATAGGGGTATCTAAAGTTAATGCAATCGTATTAGACTAGATTAGCGCTGACTCCATCCTTTTTGACCCATCCGTTGCAGAGATGTTCTACTTCAAACACGACGTCGGTGACTCAAATGTTATACATTTTAATAATTTGTATTGGCAACCCTGTCGTTGATAAGCATTAGCGTCGGAGCGACGCCTTCCCACTTCTATCCCATAGCAATGATTAGGCTACTGCATTGGGTGGTTTCGCAGCACACTATTCAGTTTGATCTTATCAGCTGGTAAAAAGATCCAAGCTGGTAAAAAGAGTAGACTTTTCGGTAGCCAAGCAATTTCAGTAAAAATCAAGATGGCAGATACATTTCAATCTAAATCCTACCCTAGTCTAACAATAAGGTTTTTATTACTAGGCTACACAGTACAAACTCATACTTGATAATAAGACTACCAATACTTGAGAAGGCCTATCGTATTTGCTTACGGTAGTTTATGACCCTAGAATACACTTTTCCATCTACGTTAAAAACAATGGCCTAGGTAGTCAACTCTAATAACTCTACTAGCCTTACTTTCCCTTGTTCTTAGACGTTTGTTACCAAGGCTATCGTACAGTCTACTCATTTTTCCCGCTCGAATCTATTTTGCTGACAAGATCAAGCTGATTAGTGTGCAGCGAAACCACCCAATGCAAAAGCCTAATCGTTGCTTTAGGATAGAAGTGGGAAGGCGTCGCTAAGACGCTAAATGCTTATCAACGACAGGGTTGCCAATACAAATTATTAAAAATTTACGATATTAGAGTCACCGACGTCGTGTTTGAAGTAGAATATCTCTGCAACGGATGGGCCAAAAAGGACGGAGTCAACGCTAATCTAGTCTTATGCGATTGGACTAACTTTAGACACCCCCATTGCTTTTGCCTTTAGTCCTCGTTTAATTTTTTTTGCTTTTTTGTGTTACCCAATTAGTTTAATTAGAAAACGCGTTTACGGATCCGAACAGATTTTTTTATCTCCATCTACATAGCAATACGCTCAACTGCTTTTAGTCTGAAGTTTTTGGCTTGGGTTGTCATGCGAGCTTGAACTTGAGCTTCTGGTTTGTTTGTTTTTTGTGTGTATGAATGACGTACAGTATTATTTATCTTTGTTTCAGTGAGGGCCGCTGAAGTTGTTACGAACGACTGGAAGATGACAGGACAAAAAAGTTGTGCCAAATGACTATGACAAAACCAACGCTATAGGACGCGCGAAAAAGTTGTGCCCCCCCCCAAACGGATGTTTGTTACCCTCTTTTGGGCCAGTTTAACTTTCATATTCTACTTTGAGTAATGCGCAATAACAACGGGCTATTTTTGTTTTTAATCAAAATTAAAACTTCAACATAATTTTCGTAATAACCTGTGACTAAATAACATCTTGTTGTGCTGATCATATTTTTAATACGGTTTTCATTTTCATGCGAATGATTGCTGATATAGTGAGCCAGGAGTGCCTATAGCGACTTTGTGAAGGTGCCCGCGGGACAACAAATAAGACCAAAACCATAGGTTACCCGCCCAGTGAAAATATGGTGACCGAAAATTTTGGAAAAGTTTGGTTGCTTGACTAAATGACCGCAAGGTCTTTTGCAACCTCCCGTCATTAATTTTGGCAAATTATTATTTCAAAATAATTATTATGCTTTAGTTGGATTCTATCGTATGCAGTATTGCGCAATGCACCTTTTTATTCACTAAGTCACAACTCGCAGGCTTGCTGCTTATCATAAATATCCTCTCTAGAAATTTGTGCAAACAACAAAAAGCTCGTCATTAAAAACTTTTAAAAGTTGAGTCGCTTTTACGAGTGAAATTATTTTTTCGTGATGAAATGAACTTCCCCCGCCTTTTTCGGTTTCGAATAAGTTTGTATAGTATAAAAAGCTTCCCACAGCAAATGACACAACGAAATCAAGTAGACATCATTGCAGTACAGCTTCTTATTAAGAGTAATTTCATTAACATTGGTTAAAAAAACAACAGCACACCGTATAGCGTAGTTTCTTTAAAACTTTTTCTTTCTTGACAAGTTCTAAATATTCTACTAAAATTCATCAAAGTTGAGCATGGGTAAACGCAAGACGGAATCATTTTGCTAAATAGGAAGTTACCAGTTGAGTGTTGATATCAGAGGTGGAGTCTTCGAGGACGTCCTTGACCTCGAAGACGTCCTGGAGGACACATTTTGAAGTCCTTGGCCTCGAAGCCTCAAGTCCTCGAAAATTGCCCTGTCCTCGGCTCGAGGACAACATTATTTTTGAACCTTTAAAATTTCGTTGGAAAACGCCAGAAACCTTGCGGAAAATCAGCAAAGACCTTTTTTTGGTTTCCTCAAGTAGAGATTGCCTGAAAAATAATTTTTGAAGACCTTTTTCGCTTGAAAAAATTTTTGAAGACCTTTTTTTTGAGATCGCCTGAAAAAAAATTTTTGAAGACGTTTTTTTTATGGAGAACACTTGCGTCTGTGTCCTTCGTCCTTGGCCTCGAGAGGGTCTATCCTTTGTCTTGGCCTCGAAACTTTTTTGCGTCTTTGGCCTTGGCCTCGAGCCTTGTGTCCTCGACTCTACCTCTGGTTGATATCATAGTTTTGAAATATGAAAATTTTCAGATTTTTGTTATGGTGCAGAAAATTTTCATCAGCGGTGCGCGCTCAAACGGAAAGACAAATCTTAACAAACTTTAACAAATCGGTTATCAACCTTTAACAAATCGTTTAAACGATGATCTTCGTTTTGAAAATGGAAAACTCATTCACTGTCTAGAACTAGAAAATAATTATTAAAAAAGTTATGGAGCAGTAAGTATCGTAAATTTTTAGTTGAGTTATAGTACAATCACTTGATTTCCGGCTTAAGAGTAAGATAAAGGGGGCATTTCTGCCCCTCCCAGGCAATATGCATTGGTTGAATAGCCCATACAAAATTGGAATAAGCGTACTGATTGGCATCACGTAACAGCGTAATCGAAGATCGCAACGTTTGTTCGCTCTTCTCTCAAAAAGCTGGAATCTTTTTTGCGTTTTTGAAGAAATGCCTTGTCTTTTGGTTTCCAAATTCGATCTACTGTACTTCGTTTTTCACTTATACTTCACAAACTTTTTTCTCAAGATTGTTTTGTGGCTTAGGTTATTAGCCTTGACTCTTCTGCGCGGTTATTGCGTAATAACGTATTACAAATTCAATCTTCGTTTTAATTCCAGCGCGCTATGCCGAAACAGAACCTCTGATTGCTTCAACAGCGCTTCGACAATAAAGTACCCAACGCTTTCTGCTCATTAAATACATTTTAAACTAAGTTATTAAAATTAGCCTATGAAGCGAACTTTCGCTAAGATTAGCAACCACTTGCGAAGGTTGGCAACCTTCGCAAGTGACGTAAGCGACCACTCGCGAAGGTTGGCGAAGATCGCCAACCTTCGCTTTGCGTTGCTTCGCGTCCAGTCTAAACGCACCTTTAGTTAATCTTAGCCAAGGTATACTTTGTTTGCTAGTAAGTTGTGACGCTAGGCATACTGAATTTTTGGTGAAAATAAACTGAGAATGCGCTCGCACAATCGTGAATTTCGGCTCAGTAAAGATCGGGCCTTAGAGCAACCAAAGCTTTTCCCTCACTTTCACTTTCATTGGCTGCTGCTCAGGTTTCGTTGAAAAAAAAAATTTTGAGAAGCCAGCATAACGTCATGCTGCAATAAGAAGGAAATTTATTGCGCTCCTCCAATGCATAACCGGCAGAAGGTTTGCCCACTTGCCGCACTGAAGTGTTCGTTGTGTGTTTGCTGATTTTGCTTTTTGCATCTTGAAGAAGTTAAATTCCCTAATTTTACGCGTACGATATTTTGGAGGTGAAAAAGTGTAAATCAATATGATTTCAATGGAATATCAAATGCAGTTCCTAGCATCTAGCAAATGCATCAAAAATGACTGTATTGTTATACTGTAGTAGTTGGTAGTCATATCTTTGTTCAACCATGCAATAAAACTTGTTTATTCGTGCGTCATATAATCGAGCCTATCAGTAACTTAAATTTCATGATGTTAGCATACTGACGTCATTGAACTTGAGTATTTTCAAAAGCAAACAAAGTGACACAACAGGATAAGAATAAGCTTTACTATACGAAGTAGCTCTGCAGGATCACCCAAGGCACATGGTAAATTGCAGAGGTGGGCACAAATAACGTTATATCCAGTACCTAAATTGTAGGGGGGGCGCGTCCCCCCATCGAGAGTTAGCGTCCCCCCATCGAGATTGAGCGTAACCCCATCGAGATTTGAGCGCTGGATGATCAGAGGAAAAAGAACTACAAATTCCGGTCGACTTTAGCACCAAATTTTGCGGTAATAGTGATTCAGAAGGAGAAACACTTCAACCGTACGCGAAAACCTTTTTTGGGGGGGGAAGGGGGGTCTTCATCTAATTTTTCCAAAAAAAATTTCAATTTTTGGGGAAGACCTATTTGTTTTTTGGTCTTTATTCCATTTCGGCATTGGAATTACGTAATCTTGATTAAAGCTTGGTCAAGGCTGCAAAAGCGTCTTCCCATGCAAAATTTTACAATTTAAATACCGATTATATCAAAAGCTTAACGATCTTTTCAAGCAGTAAAAGTGCAGCGCAACTTTCATAATGAACTTTTTGATTCAGTTGAAGCGCAACGCAATTCCGCAATTGCGGAATAGGATTTTCGTACCAAGTTAAAGCGCAATCTAACTTCCGCAATTGAAATTTTACAACATAAAGCAAGTACCGCATTTTTTGCGATTTTTGACAGAAAAAGAGTAAATAATTTGCTAAAGAAGGCCGACATTTATTAATATTACGATCGAAATGGAACAAAATTAAGTTCAATGTATAGAATTGCGCTTTTAACCGAAAAAATTTTGAAAGCGCATTGCAATTAAAGCGCAACAAATTTTAAAGACATTGTTCTGCAACTCAACTTCCGCAATTGCGAAGGTTCTAATTGGGCTTTTCGCTTCTAATTGCGCTTTGCCCACCTCCGGCAAATTGGTAATCAAAATCTTAACCCTCTGAATTAGAGTCTGATTTTAAACTTTAAGTCTTATCTACATTTACGTAGGCGGTTTTGAGTCATGCTTTGTTGAGAACTGGAATTTTTTGAAAGTTGCTTCCTTCTGGAATACGATTACTTTGGTCCAATTTTACATTTGGCCACCGTTTGAGGATTTCATCCCTAACAAAATCAATTCTTTCTTGAAGGTCTTCCAGTGTGATAACTATGAATGGAATATTGTGGAAGTTCATCATCTCTCTCATTTCTTCGTGGAATGCAATAGCACCCTCAAAATCGAGGTTTTCCGGCCTAACTCCGTCAAATCCAAACATTTTCAAACTCGGTTTTAAGACAAAATGGAGGCAATCATCTTGACGGAGACTGAAATGACATGGACATCGTACTTATCATCACTCGCTGAATTTAGCACTCTATTTTGAAAGAGTGAATGAATTCATTAGTTATCTTCATAATAACGTCATATCATTATTACTTTTTTTATTTTCACTTAAACAAAAAACCAAAGCCGCCATTTTTTTTTTTTTTTTGTTTCCATGAATTCATAGGAGGTTTGAGATTATAAATTACATACGACTTGAACTTAAATGAGGGCTGAAGGCAAAATCAATTGGGGCATCTAAAGTTATGACGATCGTATTAAATAAGATTGGTGTTGACTCCATCCTTCTTGACCAAGCTGTTCCAGAGATATTTTACTTCAAACACGACGCAGAGGCCTCTAAGATTTTAATTTTTATTGGCAACCCTCATGTTGATAATATCATCTTAGTTCTATTCTAAGGCAACATCGTAACCAGGCTAAGCCTCAGAGGTCTTTTAATCTATATATAGGTTAATATTGACCTCTGTGGGCTACGCTACTGCATTGAAAGTTAAAACATCAGGGTTGCCAATAAAAATTATAATTTGGTCGGCCCCTACGTCGTGTTTGAAGTAAAATATCTCTGGAACGACTGGGTTAAGAATAAAGTCATATTTATATTCATTTATTGTTTCGCTTGATCGATAATACAATAAACACATAGGACAATAGGCCTTACAATCAGGCCAGGAAGCACCAAACGAAGCCGGAAGTTTTTTAATCAAGGTACTCCCTGACTAAATTACGCTTATAACCAAAAAAATTTTGAAAGCGTAGCGCAATTAAAGAGCAACAAATTTTAAAGACATTGTTCCGCAACGCAACTTCCGCAATTGCGGAGGTTCTAATTGCGCTTTGTCCACCTCTGGTAACACGACTGCTCTCACTTTAGAAACTCCATTGATGTTGCTTTCAGTCCTCGTTTTAGTCAAAATTGTGACATTATCAAAACTCTAAATGACGTTTTTTAGAATGTTAGACTCGAAATGTCAAAAATTTGATGACGTAGTGTTTACAAACATTAAATTGCGTGAAAGTATAACGTTTTTGTTGAGCAGTGGCGTCGCTAAGGGGGGCGGAGGGGGCGGCCCGCCCCGGGTGTCACCATTTTGGGATAACACCATTTAATGATACCAATCGATCT
This sequence comes from Trididemnum nubilum, assembly GCA_963965965.1. NCBI lineage: Eukaryota > Metazoa > Chordata > Ascidiacea > Aplousobranchia > Didemnidae > Trididemnum > Trididemnum nubilum. Next base: position 17,269,024 of record OZ014471.1, on the reverse strand, counting down.
AAAAAAAACAAACCATTTGTTTAACATCATTGGAAAAGTTTAGCACACTGGAACGGACTTAAAAATGATTTAAAGTACTGTGTGTTATGAAGCATTTATTTAAAAGGGGAAGGGGGCGCTAATTTGCCAAAAATATGGATCACAAATCAGCTATAACTTTGAAAAATCGTCAACACTAAGCGATGAAATTTGATTGCCAGCTGAAACATGCTAAATATAGGTTTCATAAAAAAAATATAAACTCAGGAATAGGGGGGTGGCAATTCAGTATTAGTTGATTCCTAATTACTTCGAATCAAATATCGTTCTATTTACCCCCCCCCCCCCCAGACCAATTATGGTTCTCTAATAAATATACACAAATTGTGGTTAATCTTTCTGAGTTTCATTGAGCTGTAAGATTTTATTATTTAAGGTACCAGCTTGTAAATAAGAGAAGTGAAATTTACCTCACATAGCCATTGCCCATTTATGCCACCAGTTTAATTATGTTTTTGCACTGTCAATTTCTGCCACATTTCAAAACCAGTAGTTTTTATCAAAATAAGCCTAAACTTAAGTTATTTTTGCAAAAAAAAAACACACGCAAAGTTTTCGAACGCTGGGGGCTCCTCCCCCAGACCCCCGAAACATATCCCACTGCAGACTTCTGGCTACGCGCCTGAGTCTAATCATGTTTTTGCACTGCTAATTTCTATGCCACCAAAGTCCTACCTGATGCTCCGTTTGAAAAGCAGTATTTTCTATTAAAATAAGCCTAAATTAACTCAGTTTTGCAAAGAGAAAATTTTTCTAATGCTGGGGGCTCTGCCTCCAGACTCCCAATGGCCTCTGGCGGAGCTCCCAGATTCCCAAACACAGCCCTTCTCCCCATTGCAGATTTCTGATTACACGCCTAATACTAGATGTGTGCTGTCATACTTCTAAGTTCTAGAATCTTACGATGAAAAGTTTTTGAGTTAGCCAAATAACAGCCGCAATCTACAGCAATAAAATAGTACCTCTATTTTTTAAATATAAGCTTTTGCAGCCTACAATAATTTTTGAAGGGTGACATCACTTAAATCCACCCCGGGTGTCACCATTTTTAGCGACGCCACTGTTGTAAAGCTATAAAAAAACGTTTTGCGCGTCAAAATTAAAATTTACAAATAAAAAAAAATCAAAATTTAAAATTTAATCCATGAGAATGACTAATGATTTTGGTTATCTATCATCACTTCCCACTCCTTTTACAGTACTTAACAAAAAAACTTTTAACTACGAATTGTGGTCCAGTTAATTCTCTAAACAAACATGAAGTAATACTCCGGCAAGCTTTGCATTTTTCGCATAACCAGAAGTCCTTATAGATAATAATACTAGCATATTTTCTATTTGCAGCTGCAGTAAAACTGGCTATTCAATATCCATCCACTATGCTTGCGAAAAACGACAATGCTCTACAGTCTATACCAATGGTTTCCAACCTTCGAATATCGGCGGACCGGTAAAAATTGAACAAAAGTTCGCGGACCGGCACCCAAAATCGCAATGACTATAACAATTACCGCAGTAGTTGTTATCGCATTTGTTAACCACCGCAAAATAAATGGCACCAGAGTTGTAAACAGGTCGACTAGTTCAGGCCCGAACCCGAAAATATAAGCCCAAACCTAACCCGAACCCGAAAACTACAGTAATTTGAAGCTCAAATCATACCCGAAAAAATCCGAAAGTTAAGTAAGGTCCGAAAAATTTAGCAATGTTGCCAAGTTATTTTGATTATATTTTTATGTACCGAAGACAAAAAGCACGTCTCAAGCCCAAATTAAGCCCGAAGCAGGGGCGTATTTAGGGGGGGGGGCATTGTGCCATGCCCCCCCCCCCTTTGAAATTTTGGTAGAAAATTTTGGCAGAAAAACGGACTTAATTTGAGTGAAGACTTTTTTTTTGGTCTTCACCTACATCAGGGCAGAAAAACGGACTTAATCGGAATGAAGACCTTTTTTTTCAGTTTGGAATTTAGATCGTTTTGCTCTGGTTTTTATCTCCCTTTCAAAGTTCCTGGCTACGCGCCTGGCCCCTCCCCTTCTAAAAATCCTTCGTACGCTACTGTCCCGAAGTTTTGTCGGTTTTAGGCCCGAAAAACTCGGCCCGACTAACAGCTCCGAATGGCACAGCAAAGCATAATGCATTTTTCCGCACAGACACGTAGCCAGAAATCTGCACAGGAGGAACTGTTTCAGGGGTCTGGGGACGGAGACCCATCGCTCAAAAATTTTGTATTTGTTTGCAAAAATAACGTAATTTTAGACTAATTTTGATAAAAATTAATGGTTTTAAACGTTGGCATAAAAATTAGCAGTGCAAAAACATGATAAAAATGGTTGCGTAAATGGGCTATGTAGGAGGTGACTAAAGGTATAATTAAATTCAGTTTTTTTATTTACCAGCCAGTAAATCATAAAATCCAACAGATCAATAAAACTCACCAGGAGTAATCTATTTCTTCCATATTTTATAGACAAAGGTATTTGGAGGGCTAATAAAACGAGATTTGAGAGAAGCATGAAGTGCTTGACTTATACTTACTGAATAGCCCCCACGTTTTTTTTTTTGCTTGTTTTTTGATGAAACCTATATGTTCAGCATTTTTAAACAAGCGATTAAATTTGATTACTAATTTTTGGCCATTTTTTAAAGTTTTTAATGATTTGTGAGATTTATTTTTGGCAAATTAGCCCTCCCTCTAAATAAATGTTTTATAAGATGCTTTCAATTATTTTTTGGTTCATTCCAGCGCAAAAGATAGTCTCAGAAGTGCTAAAAACATGCTATTTTCCTTTTTCTGTATTTTGATCGACAGGGCAATAGGGCCATGGTTGGAGGCTATAGCACTCCTCCCGCTGCCCATGGCTACGCTACTGTTACAGCATACGCTACGCATTTAAATGCAACAATTCAACAAAATATCAACTTATGGACGTATAGTACAAAATCAAAGTTATTGGAAAATTTGTTGCTGTTTCGACGCTAATCTAAGAGACAAGCGAGTTCGCAAAGACGTTTCTTAATTAGCACGTAGCTCTGCTTCAGCATCCAATCAATTTGTTTACTTTGTTTTAAGTTAGAGCTAAAAAAAGTTTCGCGCCTTAAATAGCCGGTTGAAAATACCATGAACAACTCAGAGATGGACGATATTCGTTTTCCAGAGGTCTCTAAAATTGAGTCAAGGATTCTTTTTTCTTCCTTGAGTCCAAGTAGAATCCCACATAATTCAATTCAGTTTTTCTTTGGGATTACAGTAACATGTGCAGACATTTTCGATAAAAGGTGGCAAGAAAATGGAGAAAGGCCAGTTTTACTAAACTAAAAATCGGCCAAACACAAAATGCTTTTTTAATCAATAAATGATGCATGGAAGCATTGGAATGATGTATGAAAAGAAGATATTCTGCGGACCGGCAAAAAATTTACGCGGACCGGCAATTGGGAAATTTTGGTCTATACCAAGCCAATCTAAAATAATTTCAACAAGATTCATTAAATCTTTACCAACCTTTGTATCTTCTTGGCGATATCAGGTCGAGAAAATAAACTAAAACTCAACGACTTTCCGAAGAGATTTTCCAGATACACCAAAGGATCAAATATTCCACGATCAAAAACAGCCACGACATTATTATTTCCTTCTCGTTCTGAAAATAAATTTCTAGAGAAAAAAAAAACATAAACACAAAGCAACAGAAAAATCTGTTGAACTCAAACTTTCCAATTAGCACAAAACCTTCTGCGAAAAAGCTAGTTCATAAACTTGCAACAGCGACAACGGCGTAGAGAATCGAACCTTAAAGCGTGGTTGGTCGTCAAAGACCTATGATAGTCCTTGCCGCTACAATACCTATCTCCAATGCTGCGTTGAAGTTGACAGGCACGAAGATGCGTTGAAGTTGAAGTACACGTAAATTGTAGAATATGCAGTACTTTAAATCAAAAAGATGAAGTTTTCGCAAATATATTCTGACAGCATTGCTCTATTTTTATAAAACACATTGATTTACCCATCAGTTGTGAAAGCAAAACTGAAAATATAAAGAAAGATTAGGTTTTATGCCAATATCGGTATGTGAAAAATAAAAATAAAAGAAAGTATGTGTCAAAAAATAAACGAAATGAAATAAAAAATGAAACCTTAAAACAGTACCACTTGGTATTGAAATTACCTTCTAATGCGCTTTCTTGCTGCATTTGTTCATCTATGATTTCATAACCTAACTTCTTATACAATTCCTGATCTTCTAGATCTTTCTGTAAAAAATGCTGAATTCAAATGATCGTGAACCCACACACATAGGTTTAGTGTTGCCGATATTTTTATGCATTGCAAATGCCAAAGTTTCAAAATAATTTATCTTTTTTCCTGTTGCTTGACCCAAGAACGTTGCTCTGCGTTTCCGACCATTCATGAAAAAAAAAGAAGGAAGTATGCACATTTTCATTGAATATGCAAAAAGTAAATTAAAATCATTACGTTTACGTTAAAATGATAAAATCTTTGTTGCAAGGGGCGTTGCTTAACTTTTTATCCGATTTTAGCTTTCACAGCTTTAGGTATGTTAAACACTGCTTGCTAAAATTACCTTGTTGCTTTTCCCGTATCAGTGAAAATCTGCATAATACACCAAAAATATATTTAAAATGAAAAAAATTGCCCCTCTTTTCCCAGCTCCAGTTCTCAAATGCTTTCATTTTTGATAGAAGAAGAACTTTCTCAAAAGTTGTGAGAAAATTTCTCCAGAACAAAAAATTAAATCTCTATTTAATGGTCTCTGTGCTGTCTAATGAGTACGTCGAGTGGGGGGACTTATCTTTCGATATTGCGATTTTTACACACTTGCACACATCTTCTTACGAAGAAAGATCACTTCAATGGCGAGTTGTTGACAACCTTCCTGTGTCGATTTGACGGGCTTAGAAAGCAGAGGTGAAACTGCCAACGAAAATGATAGCCAGACGAAACGCCTACATCTCCGACCTTTTTTAAGGTCTTCACCTTAATGATTTGATTGATAATTGTGATTGTTTTCTCCCGTGAACCAATTGTTGGTCCGTTTTGAGTGAAATCGTTTATCACGGCTTTTCGGTAAGAAACTGCTGGGTGAAACGTTGTAGTAAAAATATGAAACTACTATCACCACTGCTGCAGTGCCGTCGCTACTGGGTGTCTAGGGAGGCCATGCCCCCTAACGGCTGCATATGACCCCCCCCCCCCATTTCGGTATCCTCAAAATACTTTTTTCGAACACCATGTAGCCTCAAGACAACAGACAAGTATATAAAAGGAATAATAACGCTGAATTCTAACGTTCAAACATAATTTTCGTTCGATGTTTTTGGATCCTTTGCGAAATTGTTGGCAACCAACTGCTGTAGCATGATTGCGACGCAATAATCGTCTTCGTTTTATTAACATGGTGCACACTACTGCACAGGTTTTCATTTTTGCTCATTCGATATTCATTGAGTGTTTCTCAAACCAAGGGTCGCGACGCACATCTGAGTCGCTAAGCCTTTACGAATGTGTCGCGGATTAGAGATGAAGGTTGGTTAGTGATCATGGCATAAAATAAAAGAAATAATTCGTGAACAGAGGCGCAACCAGGGGAGATAATTAACCCCCAAATACTAGCATTTATGAATGCTTTGGACGTGATCTGTAAGTGAGGAGGTTGAAGAGGATGGAAAATTTAATTCTTTCAAATAATTTTCGAATTTCAGCCATTTAATTCTTTTAAATAGCTCTGAAAACGTTCAAAATGTGATCAAAATGGCGCTGAAAAGGCTATTTCTTGATATAAAACTATAAAAATTGCCAAGCGGCTGGGAGCTACTCTCCTAGCCCCCGTCTAAGATACGATTACTTACACCAGCTTGCTCCGCACGCCACTAGCTGAGACATTTCGAAGAAAAACATTTTAACATTTGGTTCAAGCCCTCCACCATCTGTAGTAAAACCCTGGTGGCATGTCTCTACGTGAAAAATTTTTCTTGTTAAAAGCCCAGCTGTTGTTTCTTTTAGAGCCCACTCAAGATTGTTAAAGTCGCAATCACTGCAGCTGCAGATAGATTTTTTAAGCGAGTATGGGGAGCTGACGAAAAGACCCTAGAAACGCTGCCGGCGTTATAGGTCTTTTTTTAGACATGAAGACAGAATTTTTAAAATTGCACTTAATTTGTAACCGTAGAAGATGAGTATCAATGAGTAAAAATTCAGACTATTTTAGTGCCCCCTCAGTTTCGGCTAGTGCCCTCCCACTTCATTTCCTCTGACGACGGCACTGCACAGCTGGAAAGTAAATTACAACAGACTTTCCCATCCACAAGCAGGTGTAATTGAATTTCCTTTAATATTAAGTTTCTTGTCTTAGCTCGGCGCAGTGACTACAAGTTTAAAATTAATTTTAGCATAGACTTGCTTACCGCTGTTATTCCCCTCTCTACGAGAATTCTTCTGGCTATTTCTGGGTAAACAAGGAGCTTTCCATTTTCGACTTGAAGTTGATTTTTTATGTATTCAACTAACGTGGATTTTCCAGAAGAATGGACTCCGCAAATGTAAACTTTCTTCACCATCACCAAATAATATTATCGCACACCGTTACTCGTGCTGCGGCTTCGATCTCAAACTTTTATCTCTGAGCTGCAAAATATGATTTATGCTTTGTGTTATTTAGAAAAAACAAAGTAAGTTGATATTCATTGGCTACATTTTCAACCGCAACTCTAATTAACCTAATTGAACTCTTAGGCCCGATCTACAGAACACTCGGCGTAAAATCGTCAGCGTAAGAACATACCTTAGTTTAACCAACTGGCAGCAAAATGTACGCTGGTAAGGCAATTCGTCGGGTGTACCGCATTTCTGCATAAAACAAAGCAAAAATATACTAGTACGCTCACAATTTTACACCCACAGTAGACTAGCTGGTCTTAGGGCTCTGTCTCAAATTTGTGAAGTTAACTTTGAGCTAACTCCTAAGAACGTAAAAACGCGCGAATGAAATGTAATTTCGTTTTTTTGTTTTTTTTTTGCATTAAAATTTGATAGTGAAATACCACTAGGTGCGACTGTATAGGCATTTAAAACACTAACAGAAGCTGCCTTTGTCTCCCTGCTATTATTGTTGGACTTAAACTGTTATTTCAACGACACAATGCGTAGTACTTCATTAAGATTGTTTAAACTACGAGATATTCTCCAACCAAACGCTAATTGCACAATTGCAACATGCTAGCAAAAATTAGGCATGGTCTACACTGCGCGTTGAAGTACGCCGAGCGTACCAAATTTCTGTATAAAATAAACTAAAATGCGCTCGTGCGCTTACGATTGTACGTCCAGTATCAGCCGGGCTTAAACGAACTACCATAGCAAAATTTTGAGAATTAATAGCAAAAAAAATCGAAATAGCTTTGATATATATGATAGAGGAAAAATATTATTTCTCCTCCGAATCAAAAATTCATCTCCGAAAATTTCTTTTAGAGGGGTAAAAAACTGAAGCCACGTTAAAAATCAAAGTTTATTCTGAGAAGTAACATTTCTTTGCAATTTTATCAAATGCTTTCAGCAACTTTGGCATGCTTGCTTAAGCTATTAGATGTCGTCGAGCCCACGATATTGATCTCATTGCTCTAGTAAAACTCTTTTTTAACTTTGCAAATGCAGTGGCAACTGCTTCATTAGTTCTACATACGACTCTGGATTAAATATAGATTCATCTGCAGCAAACCTCATAAATTGTTACTTAAATCTTCTGAACGTAACATGAAGGAATGTAATGTCTAAAAGGAAGAATTTGAAAAAAAATGCAGATAAGCAGCTAAAAAACTCAATTTACGGAAGCCCGCAAGCTAAATGTAACATAAACTTTGTGCTTAACCAACCATCGCTTGACTTGGGGCATTGCAAGATAACGCAAAATCGACGAAACAAAAATAACGGTTGTAAGCAAATAAGTTTATGGCACATTTTGAAAATTTAAAATCACAGTAAAATCAGAGTAAAAACAGTAAAAACGTTACATCTCAGTAAAAGGAAAAACAGAGGCAACTAGTTAGAAGTTTTACGATCTCTTTATGATCCATTCCTTATTGCGGATGTAACTCCGCTTTTTAGTTTTGTAGAAACTAGAAACACATTGCACCTGCCCAAACTTTTTCTTTTTTCTCAAAATCACGTCATTCTGATGATACCGGTAACAGTATTTGAGTTAGGGTTCAGGATGTCATCAAAAACTATACTCGATACACATTTTTGTAAGGTTGCGATCCACTCCTACTGTATTCGGGGAAATACGTTACATTTTTGCTTGAAAGCTGCTCTTTTGGTAAACTGTTTATCAATCCCACTATCATTCACTCAAAATGTTTTCTTACTGTAGAAATGTATGTTATTAGTCCATATTTATAGGCTTGGGTTCGAGTTCAGATTTTTCCTCTTTTTGGTTTTTAAGATATTTATCAGGCTCTCCAAATCCGTTTTGAAAAGTTCTTATTTGACTGCTTTTTAACTCCGGCCAGCGTTTAAACATCTCCTGAGTTACAAAATCATTTCTCTCTTGGAGGTCTTCCATTGCAATATGAATGAAAAAAATCTGAACGAAATTCATCATCTCTCTTATTTCTTCGTCGAACGCAACAGCGCCTTCAAAATCCGCGTCCTCCGGTCTATTCTCATCTTGTTCAAAAAATCTTAGGAAGGGTTTGATGACAAAATGAAGACGGTCGTCTTGTCTAAGCCTGAAACATTGTAAATACTGCATAATGATTAAAAGGGCAAAAGTTTTCAAGTATTGTTTTTATCGCTGTATTGTAATTCACACTCTATCTACAGGCTTAATCCGATTACGCCAATTCACGTACCAGTACAGTTATAAGCACGGCCGAATTTAACATTGCGCGAAGCCCTTGGCATTTTAAGGATTTTCGCTAGTTTCTTAATAAAAATAGAAGACCAAAAAAAGGTTTTAATACCAGAGCACGAGGTCCTAAAGCGCGCGGGGCCCCTGGCATTGTGCCATATCGTATATCCGGCCCTGGCTGTAAGTAAAGATTCTTTTTTATTTCTTATTGCACAAAACATAAAAAAATACACAAAACTGGCTTTATCCTCTTACCTTTCAATTTGCTTAGAAGTATCGGGTCTCTTTAATAGCTCTTCAGTAAAGGACTTTCCAAAGCGGTTTTCCGAATACACATTCGTATCGATTATTCCACGGTCAAAAATAGCCACAACATTGTTTTCACCTTCTTTTTCTGAAAATCAACGTGAGAGTACAAAGGACTCGAATACGGACAAACGGAACTTGAACAATGAACATCGTCACTATTGTTGCAAAGGAATTGTGCTCAAAATAAATGAATGAACTAATTGCCACCAAATCCAATGTTGAGTTCATGTTGCTCAGGTTATTTTTGGTTTGTGGTTTGTTCTGTTGTAGCGGTCGTGGGACAATGTTGTGAAACGCAGTTTCAATGGATAACTCTCCATGAGGGGACGCTAACTCTCGACGGGGGGACGCGTACCCCTACAATTTAAGTACTGATTACAACCATGGAAATGAAAAGAATTCCATTCAATGGCGGTTTTCGGTCAGCTGGAACACGTCAAGCTGAAACGGGATTCAAACTCGAGATCCGACAAATTGCTCTTCATTGTTACGGTACAATTCAGCATTTAATGAGATGCTGCTCAAGATCGGTTTTATTGAAAAAATGAAAACTACTTTAGGCAATAAAGAGGTGCCCAAAACTTTGTTCCACAATTCCCCTTATTCGCGAGAATAGATTTAATCCATTTGAATCACTACCATTTGCAATCCGCGTTTCAAACTTTTGTGACATCATAAAACGATGACTTTGCAAAATTTCTTGCAAAATAAAGCAAAGCGATGCTTAACATTCTGCCACAAATTTTGCAAAGTCAACCTTTTCTGATGTCACTAAATTTCGAAACGCAGAGTTGCCAATGATGCGGAGTCAAACGGATTAAATCCATTTTCGTCGATAAGGGAAATAGTGGAGCATGGTTTGGGGCACCTCTTTATTACGTCAAGTAGTTCTCATTTCTTCAAAAAAGAAAAAAACGATCTCGAGCAGTATTTCTTCAACTGCAATGTTCCTGCTGAGTTCTATAACACTTAGTATTCGTAATTGCATCTTTAGTTTCCAAATTGCGTCGGCCGGGAGACTGCAAAGGGGCCTTTGCGGTCTTCAAGTCTAGCTGCCACTGCCCACCTGTCTACTACATACGAGTGGTGGCTTTGCACTCTTCCTTTTATTGCAGAACGTCAAGCAGTGAATCTACAAATACAAATTTTGCAATTTTTGGTTAAAGTGACTGAGAATCGAATCCACATTCGCTGTAGGAGCATATGGAATGGTTGAGAGGATAACCTATAAAATTAAGTCTAACGCACCCTAAGTTGTTAAACGTTTAATCGCCTTGTATCTCGGTTTCTTCTTTAATTTGCTCTTCCATAAACATCAGTTCAAGTCTTTAGTACAATTCAGAATTGTTTATGTCTTTCTGCGCAGAACACAAATTTAAAGTGAAAACTGGTTTAATCAGAATAGAATGTGCTTCGAAGAAATGAACATTTTAAAAAGCTTCTTCTTCTTCTTCTTTTTCCTTCATTGCCCGCTTTTCCGTGAGGGTTGCGGGGGCAGTAGCTCAAGATTGAGCCGCCACACCTCACGGTCTTCCATCACCTCCATCATTTCGCTTGGGCGAAGTCCCAAGCGATTCCATCCAAGATCCTCAATGTAATCGGTCCATCTAGTTCTAGTTCGTCCGACTGGTCTTCTCCCATTTGCTTTGGCATGTAAAGCTTGTTTGGGGAGTCTTTCCTGAGGCATTCTGCTTACATGGCCAAACCATCTAATTTTTAAAAAGCAATACTCAAAATACAGTACTGTTCCACGTTTCCACCAACCACCTTTTTAAACGAAAATATGAATGTAATTGACAAAAGAGTTGTCATTTTCAGCTTCTCGACCTATAGAAGCACCGGACTAAGGAAGGACATTGGTTAAGGGGGCTTGGGAAAGGTCTCAGAGAGAAATATTGTCAAGGGGTACGAAAACTGACAAATACAGTACGACTGCGTTCCACAGAAAATTAGGTGAAGACCAAAAAAAGGCCTTCGCCGGGATTTGGCTCGGCTTCTTCCTAAACAAAAAACTAATTGTGTCACTACTAATTGAGAGGTTTTACAGAGCACGTTGCGCGTGAACTTATAGGATCTTCCGAGCCAGGATACCATATACTCCATGAACCCCCCGCTCGTAAGCCCTGGCTAGTGGTTTTGAGCTTGAATTCACTGCTAAAATCTTTCTGTGTCAAAAAATATATTCAGCATGAGGCGTGTTGAGCAAACTAATGTACCTCAAGCGTATCAGTGGCGTCGCCGGAGCGGAGTTTCGTGATGTCACCCTTTATAATGTTTAGTAGGCTTCAAAAGGTTATATTTGAAAGATAGCGGTACTACTTCATTACTGTAAATAGCGATTGTTATTTGGCCAGCTCAATAACTTTTCATTGTAAGATTCTTTAACTTGAAAGTATGAGCAACACACGTTTCGTATCAGGTGCGTAACCAGAAACCTGCAGTTGGTGGAAGGGGTGTGTTTGGGGGTCTGAAAGCTTCGCCGGAGGCCATTGGGAGTCTGGGGGCAGAGACCCTAGACCTGGAAAATTTTTATTTTTTTACAAAAATAACTTAATTTCAGGATTAATTTGATAAAAATTAATGCTTTTCAAACGTGGCATCAGGGAGAACTCTGGTGGCAAAGAAATTAGCAGAGCAAAAACATGATTAGACTCGGGCGTGTTGCTAGAAATCTGCAATGGAGGAGGGCTGTTTCGGGGGTCTGGGAGCTAAGCCCTGAGCACTCCAAAATTTTTTTTTTTTTTTTTTTGCAAAAACAACTTAATTTTAGGACTATTTTAATAAAACTTAATGCTTTGGAAATGTGGTATAGAAATTAGCAATGCAAAAACATGATTAAACTGGTTGCGTATACGGGCAATAGCTATGTGGGGGGGGGTGGCTCATGATTAAACTTCACTCCTATTATTTGCAAGCTGGTACCTAAATCATAAAATCCTATAGCTCAATGAAACTCACTATGAGTAAACCATATCGTCTATATTTAACACAGAAACATAATTTATGGGAGGCGAATGGAACGATATTTAAGTGGAAGTGATTGGTAATTAACAAATACAGAATAGCCCCCCCCCGCTATTCCTAAGCTTATACATTTTTAATGAAACCTATATTCAGCATGTTTCAGCAAGCGATCAAATTTGATTACTCAGTGTTGGCGATTTTTCAAAGATTTCACTGATTTGTGATTTATATTTTTGGCAAATTAGCGCCCTCCTTCTAAATACATGTTTCAAAAGATGCTTTAAATCACTTTTTAGTCCATTCCAGTGTGCTAAACATTTTTAATGCTTTGCGACGTTTTAATAGCATTAATGTTTATCAAATTAGGCCTAAAATTAAGTCAATTTTGCCAAAAAAATAAAAAATTTTCAAGCGGCGATGGGGGTTTCGCCTCCAGACCTTGTAACAGCCCCCTCTTTTCCATTGCAGATTTTTGGCTATACGCGCTCGATATTGGATATTCCTTTGCAACTTGATACCAAAACTTAGGCAATGAAAGTTCCGTGCAGACACGTTCTTCATCTCAAGCTCAAGCAATTATTATTTCTCGAAAACAAAAGAGAATTCAAAAATTAGAAAATCAACAATCAAAGTACAAGGCTAGGGATCTATGCTAACTTGTGTTAGCGACCCATTCATAAAACCTTGGCGACCCACATTTAGGCCGCGACACATGATTTGAGAAACGCTGGTGTATGTAGACCTAAACATCAGGTCATAGACTCTGTACTAGTAGACTGAAAACTGAAAGTTCTGTCATTGCTTTCTTCGCGATTTATTTGTTTTAAAATGTGTTTAGCTACATCACGCGAGTATAACGGAATTTGTTCAGCCGCAATAAACTCAAATGTAGAATAAAATTACAACATATAACAACTAAATTTAACGCCAGGTAAAGTGTATTCAACAAACGGAATATCAGGGGTAAAAAATTACTTCAGCTTTGTAAGTAAAAATTCGCGGCTAAGACATTTAACGTGTGATTGCTGTTATTTAAAATACTAAAAAGTTATGTAAAATAATACGCCAAATTTAAAGCTAAAAATAAGAAATTGCTTAGTTTTAACAACTTATTGTTGTAAATTTTAAAACTACAGCTTGTGGTAAAGTTTTACGATCATATTGCAAGTAATATTACTACATTTTTTTACAGAGTGATGTCAAACATACTGTTGTGTTCTTTTTTGTTCGATTGGTATCATAAAACAGCGTTACCCGGGGCGGGGCGCCCCCTCTTAGCGACGCCACTGAAACGCATCACAAACGGGTCCTAGGTTGAAGTAAAATCCCCCAGCCGCTGCGCGATTTTTTGGACTTTTTCGAAAAAATAGCTATTTTGATAACATTTCGCACATTTTCAGAAACATTTGAAAAACTGAATTGCTAAGATTGGGAATACAGTTGACAGAATTATTCAGCTCTTCCTTACGTACTGGTCAACGATTGAAAGCTAGCAAATTTTGGTTCAATGTTCCAAGTGACGTCACCAAGGGAGGAGGACTTCAGCCTCTTAGCCCTTCTCCCCTTATTGATTGCGTTCCTGTTAATGTAATTTAGTAAGCTACTTACAGACGTAATACCCATTCCCATTAACATTCTTGTGGCTATTTCTGGGCAAATATTGATCTTAAAAGTTTTCAATTTCAAGATGACCTTTCAGACAATCGACCAACGTGGTTTTCCCGGAAGAATGCACTCCGCAAATGTAAGTTTTCCGCAACATTATGGATTTCAATCAACAACACTAACCACATTTCTAACGATACAGAAAAAAAGTAAAAGCAACTAGTCCTACTATATTTCCGTAATAGCTGAAACGCTATTGTAATAGGATTAGTTTACACAGTGGCCGTAGCTTTAACCGGCGAATTTTTGTTTTATGTAAATAGGCATGTATTGGGCTGATTCAGAAAAAATAATCGGCGATTCGGGGGGAGGGAGCGAGGCGAATTCAAGTTTTTAAAATATTGAAATTAGCTTTGATTTAAGTTTTATTGCTTTTTGGCATACTTCTCAATTTCAAGCTTTCTGGGGGGTTAGCTTTATTAATTTTTCATCACATTTTACTTTCTTTCCACAGGTTTTTGCGACAAAACCATTGCCAATTGCCAAAACCTTTTGAAGAAGTTTGTGAAAAAACATATTTTTCTTTAAAAGATCATAAAAATGATATTGCCGTGTATGCTGTGCACCCAAAATCCCACCAAGGTTTTGCCCTATACAGACATGCTATCATGCTGATGACGGAACGGAAACTGCTCATATTTCTTTACGCAAATATTTGTTAACGCTCACGCTCTCTCGTACGTCTGCTCGTGGACAGTCAAAACTGAACACACAACATTACATGACTTTCAAAACTTGATCTGTGATCAATGTTCCGATTGAATTCGCATTATAAACGAGCATTGAACGTAGTAACTTTTTGCAGTTACAAGCAGGGGTTTGGAAGAGGCATATTTTTGTGGAAGCTGAAGCGGTAAAAGGGCACCGCTTCCACTTTGGTCTTTCATATCAAACGTCAAAAACTTGAATGTGGAGCAATTTTTTTGTGAAATATATGACAAAATTTATGGTTCAATTAACCATCATTTGCAAAGAAACGTTTTTGAAGGTTTGTGGTTCATTGGTGCAGGGCCAGCCCCCGACTCCTATCAATTCAAAAATGAACCAAGCAGCCTTCCAGCTCATTTTCGAATCTGTAACTGTTTAAAAATCATTGTTTTAGTCTTAAGATTTTGAGGAGTTTCTCACAAATTTTGGTGGGTTTGCCCATTTAAAAAAAATCTACTGGCCTATTAGAAAAAAATCGAATGTTGATATAATATAGCATTCACTGATTAACATAAACAAAGTTTATAGTTCAAGAATTCAATTTTTCTCACTGTGACCATATACAGCATTCTTCTTAAAAAAGTAACCTGGGGTAAACATCGAAACGTTTCTCAAAAAAAATATAATATTAGAGAACTTTTAAACATGATGCTAATCATGTTTTGTAATGCATGTCTTATTGCAAAATACAGAGTAACGTTGCTAAATTGTATTCTCAAAATGGTATATATAACCACAAAGTTTTCGCAGTGTTTGTTATTTTGCAGTCTAAAATATACATGTTGCTAAGGAGAAATTCGGAGCAAAGCCACATATGAAAAAGAATTATTACAAAAATTCTGCAGTTGTAGGGGCTAACACATTAATTATAACCGAAAAAAAATTTACACTTTTCAGCAGTTGGGATAAAACGTTATTATCTCCAGCGCTTGAAAAAACGTCCGAAGACTCCAATAAGCGATTGCTACTTTTTAGCATATGGCAATGTGAGTGGACGTTTCGATTTTGAGCCGCTCCGAATTCAAACTCCTGGCTACGCCTATGCTCAGATGCTTGGTATTACAAACCAATTTTACATTTTGGTGTCATGTTATCTTTTTAATATGATAGTAGCAGCACAAACCGTTTAAGTTTGACATATCTGGAAAAAATTTTTGCCCAAAAATTTTTCATCTTAAAATTTTTTTCTTGGCAAAAATCTCAAGATGAAAAATTTCGAGCAAGAATTACCTCATCGCTTAGTGACAGCGGAAGGGATAAGGGTGGAAGTGGAAGCAATTTGCATACCTGCGTTTCCACATATCCTTGATTACAAAACGAATTGAAAAGCCAAAGTGCTTGCGCAATGCGCAGGCAAAGGAAGCGCAGTCTCGCTATTTTGTGTGTAGTTAAAGTAGTTGAACAACATACTGTAATATCAACCCATTTTACACTTCAATTTTTTGTTGAAAAGGCTCAACAATTAATTAAACAATTTAATTTAAGTGATAAAATTTTGGTTAGGGCTTGCGTTTTTGACGTATAGCGTCATGCTGAATGTCTCTCGGGCACTTAGTAGTTTTCTCCCGCACGACAACAAAAAATCTTGATTCGCAAAAAAAAATAGTTTTAAGCTTTTAGACTGCTCGGTGTAGCTAAATCTGTTCTAGTCATTGTCACTCATTGAGAAACCGCTTGCTGAATTTGGAATTCCCCCATAGCGAGAATGTTTTTTGAATGGTTTGAAAAATTTCCCAGGCTTAACTTGTTTATAAAGTCTGAATGATACCGAAGATGTGTTTAAGTGGCCAAAATCAGTTTTTGCTTGTTAATGTGATACATTTATTGAAACTGTAATGGATATCGCTTCATGAACAAATACATTCCACAACAGTTGTTTTAAAGCATATTTCTTAACAAAGCCGTAAAATGGTATTAAAAATAAATGAGCAAAATAGCTGTACCAAGATAATTCTAAAAGCACTAAAACCAAAAAATAAAATAAAACCAATCCAAATCTTCGACATTGATCGACTTGGCCAGGAAACCCCCATCTCTGCTACTTAAATTTTTGTTGGGATTTAGTGCTTTGTTTACTATCGTCATCATGCAGACAGATTTTATTTAATTCCGTTTAAGATAGGGCCAAACGCTTGAACAGCTCGTTTGACGCGAATTCGATTCTTTCTTAAAGATCATCGTTTGCCGTACTGAATTAATGGAATCTCTAGCGCTTGCAAGTTGCAACATATCATCATCTTCCTATCTAAAGCAACGGCTCCATCAAAATAGATTAATTATAAAAATCGCATGTAAGCAGAATGCCTTAGGAAAGACTCCCCAAACAAGCTTTACTTGCCAAAACAAATGGGAGAAGACCAGTTGGACGAACTAGAACTAGATGGACCGATTACATTAAGGATCTTGGATGGAATCGCTTGGGACTTCGCCCAAGCAAAATGATGGAGGTGATGGAAGACCGTGAGGTGTGGCGGCTTGATCTTGAGCTACTGCCCCCGCAACCCTTACGGAAAAGCGGGCAATGAAGAAAGAAGAAGAAGCATGTAAGGCTTGTATAAGCGACATTTTTGGGGGGAAGTAATCAGGGACGCAACAAGGGGGCTTCAGCCCCTTTTAGCAAAGACCCCCAACTGTGATACGCTTAGTTGTGCCAGTTTACTCAGAACCTCACTTAATAGAGACATTTTTTGAACAAAACATTTTAATTTGCGGTTCAAACCCCTCAGTCCTTAGCAAGATCTTGGTTGCGCGCATGGGAGTAACTATTTCACCGAAAATTTTTAAGTTAAAGAAAATAAAACTGATATGAGGAATACTCATTCGCGCGTTTTTCATTTTCTTTTTAAGAGTCTAGATTAGGGTTTGCTTTAGGACAAGATTATGGATTAGTTTTAGAATAAAGATTTAAGTTTGAATTTAATTTGGGTCAGAATTGATTAGAAACTAGACAAATTTCTCTAATGAAATAGTCTCCTCCTTTTTTGTGGCAAGTTTTGATTCAACCCGAGTCTGTGTTCGATTCTTTGCGTACTCCCATCGATAATCGCACATTTGAATGTGTGGTTAATTAACATTAATTTATAGTATTGTGGAATTTAAAACGGTGGTGAATTTGAGTTTACGTACACATACACTCGTACGGTACTTTTCTAAAGGTGAATTTACACAGTATCCGTTTTTCGTTCGTTTCCGTCCGTTTTTTTACGTTTTTGCTTCTCCTTGACAAAGTATGCGCTTTTTCATCCGCATTTTTGTGTGTCCATATCCGCACTAACCAGACAGTCACACACTGGACAAAAGTTTTCCGAAAAATTTTTTTGTAAAGGGGTACAGCTCTATTTCGAAATATTTCTCTTATCATTCATACACAAAATTTTTATCTATATATAACAGGCTACTTAGCGCGAATATGGACTTATAGAAATGCGGATGAAAAAGCACATACTTTTTCAAGGAGAAGCAAAAACGTAAAAAAACGGACGAAAACGTACGAAAAACGGATACTGTGTAAATTTACCTTAATGCTGTTAGTATTTTTGCAATCACATTGCACTTATGTAAACATTAATCTGAAACTACATTTTTTTTTTGTATAAGAACATTTTATAAGAACACGAGGTTCATTTTTGCTCAAAATTTAAGAAAAAATTAAGAACAATGCCAGCCTCAGCAACTAAAAAAATTAAGAGCAACCGAAAAACAATATCTTTCAAATAAAAAACAAACTAAATTTTGTACTGCTTCAAAAGGACGAAGTTTTAGTGATTTTCTGGGATTTACAAGCTAAATTGCAACAACTCTGAGACTACCGAGTGCTGTTACGCATTGCGCAGGCAACTAAAATTTTTTTGGCTCTCGTTCAAATAAAAATGTTCGCTTTTTCACTTTCGCAATTTTACAATGCTGCAAAAACCGCAAAAAAACGTCAAGTCAGGCAGACAGAACATTGGAAATAAAACAGTTTTGCGAACATGGTCGCCATAATTGACATTGATGCTCTAAAAGTTTAAGAACAAATTAAAAACAAATGAAGCTGAAAATTGACAAAAAATTAAAGGCAGCCAGCCTCAACTCAAAATTTACTAGTTCTTATAAAAAAAAGGAGCATTGTACGTAGTTTTAAAAAACATTTTTTGTTACTATATGAGCTGCAAAAACACCAGATGATCGTTATGAAGAACGTTTGCGTCACAATTAAAGAAAACTTGACCAGAGAAGTTTTTGTCATTATCATCTGGAACCTGTTGCAAATCGAGTGACAAAATGTAAGACTGCAAGCCAACGAAGTTAAGTTTGCTAGTTTTAGCATTTTTCCTAGAAGCTTCCAGTGTAAATTAATATTCATAAAATGTAAAAGTTTTCTTAATTGGATCTAGTCGCAAAAAATACGCTCGAATAAATGGATAAAAACATTTGCTCTTTGCTGCAGCATGACTGCCTATTATTTAACTAGCCGAGCGCAAACTTTTTGATAAACATGGTCAAAGCGACGTTCAAAACGATATTAATAAAAACAACACGAGGAAAAGTGATTTGAAAGATACTTGTAGGAGTCATCTGTGATAAGCATGGAAAAATAGCGTCATTGCATGCATAGGCGTAGCCAAAAAGAGGGAGGGGAGCAGGGGGGCCGCCCCCCCCAAGTCAAAGGCCATCAATGATAAAAATATGACAAAAAAGCCTATTGTTTCTTCAGCTTCAGTTTTCTTTAACATTTTTCACGTACAGCAGTACACGCGTACAACAGTAATTATATCAATAATATTGACAACTTGGGGGCCGAGGCCCCCTCAATTCAATTTTTGCGTACCAATTTACATGTATAACCCAGGTGAAAGGGTTTTGGTCCTAAAAGTTGCTGCCTCAGGCCCTCAGCTAACCTTTTTATGAACGTAATACAATAACTAGGGCCATCAGGGGCCCCACGCTCAGAATTGTAAGACTTTTTTGGTCTTTACCTATACTGGCAGGAAGATGTTGCGAAAACCCCCCGAGTGCCAAGGGCTCCGGGAAATAACATGGTAAGTTGGCGTAACCGTCTATTGTACCTTTTTTCAATTAAAAAAATTCACCTCCACCTCGCCAGTTTTTACGCGACAAAATACTTTTGAAAAATAAATTAGCTAGGGGAAATGCTCATTGAACAAATTCTTAAATCTGAATTGAGGGAACCTGGGCCCCCGGCCGTTCATGTACTTTTTACACCTGGTTATTTTCATGACAAAACCAAAATCTCTAAAAAAAATCTTCGAGTTGATCATTATTTAATGCCAACATGTTGCAGGAGGCAATGCACCTTACTTCCCCTACCTAGGCCAAAACACTTACCAAATTTAATCTCAAAATGCAAGGTTTTAGACGTGTTTTGGACTTAAATTGTAAGTAAAAGGGGGGTTGAACAATTTAATTTTTTCAATTGGATTTCAAATGTTAAAAACCTAGTTCTTCTGTTCTAAACACCAAAACGTGCGAAATGTGATCCACTGCATTAAAATAGCTTTTTTTTTCCAAACAATTTTTTAAAATCGCCCAGCAGCTGGGGGCTCCGCCCCTAGACCCCAGTTTGTGAAATGTTTGAGTTACACTACTAAACACGTTTCCCAATTGCGACGTTTTCACTTTTTAACTTTTGGTTTAAGCTCTCTCCCTTTAGCAAAACCTGGTTAAGTGCCAAGCCAGGCCACGGCTTCTGATCTTCCATTCTGCGATATCTTTGTGCCTCAAGAACTTTCTCTTTCAAAAAATTTTGATGACGTCATTGCATGTGATTTGTGGTTTGCTTCCCCCCTGTTGTAACCCGAAGCATTAAATTTAAACTAGTATATTTCTAAGGCTTTATACAACATAAAAGTAAAGTACATCTGCAAATTGACATAACAGTAAAATACTTAATACATTCAACTTCTCATCTATTGTACATACAGCAACTTAAATGTAACACTGTAACTGCTTTCCAGATTGCGCGTTGCAAAAATGTAGCGCTAAAACTGTAAAAATCAAAGCGTCATTTAACACAATAATTAATTTCTGCAAACAACGATTAGCGGTTTTGCACAGCAAGCTACAGCTAAGAATTAAGTGGGAATAAGAAATCTGGGCTCGAAACTATACCGCACCCCACAAATCAAAAATTCTTGCTACGCCTATGATTGCATGGGCTTTTATACCATATGGGAAGAGGTCAAGTTAGTCAACACAAAATAAAAAATAGAATATAACTTGACGTTCAAACAAACTGAATAGCAAATACTATCGAATTCGGAGAAAATATTTTATTTTTACAAAATTTTTGCTTGGCGTAGTTTTTAATTAGTTTCAAGTTTCAGCTATCAGCAGTAAGTTTTTTTTATACATGGTAAGGTCAGAACAGACCCCGGCCCGACGGGGGCATTTCGGAGCTGTGCTCCCCTCAAATCACTGCTTGTGCTCCCCAAGCGAGGATTGCGCCTTAATTGAAAGTAAAAGGATCAGTTCCACTGGAGTGCATTTCGGGGCCTGTGCCCTCCAAGCGTGAGTAAAGTCTCGTTTCAGGACGAAAAGCACTAGTGAACGCCAAGATGAAGCCTAAGATTTCGCGCTAAAAACCTTTTTTTTCTTTTTTTGGTCTTTACCCCTGCATATGTGGGCTCCGTCGCGCCTCGCCTTCTAGATCCGCACCACAAAATTCCGTCGCGCCTCGCCAGGCTTTGAACGTGCTCCCCGAGCAAGAATTGTACCCCAAAAAGAGGCATACGACCCGTATCCACTGGGCGTAATTTGGGACAAACAGTTTTTTCGGTCTTCAATCCCGAATTTGAGGAAAAATTTTTTCTGTGCCCCCCCCACAAATATTTTTTCTGATCCCCGTAGTCACATTGATCTGGCGTCGGGCCTGTGTCAGAACTCAGAAAACACTTAGATAACAGCCGTCAGAAACTTTCCTGCCCATACAATATAGAAAGACCTTCCATGACAAATGTATTTTTGATATTCTAGAGTATTTTTGAAATTGTGCTTTAGCTATGTTGTGCACTATGTACCAGCTTCTCGTGCTCTTATTGCAACACCCAAATCACAAATTTAATCCAAAAAGCCTGCTGGAATTTGAATAAAATAAACAAGTTTGTGATTAAAATTGTAAAACGTGAGTAACTTTTGAGAGCAAATTGAAGTTTTTCAGTGAAATGAATTCGTCACGCCTTTTTCACTTTTGATTACGCTCGTATAAAACCAACAAACTTGCAAGCAAATTACAGAGCATAGAAAAGTCAGCAAGAATAGCTATATCCTGTAGACCATCTTTTTAAGGAAGAGATATGCCACTAACTTTGGTTAAACAACAGATCATTAACTTTGGTTAGAACAACAGTTTATTTTTTGAAAAATTTTATGAGATGCAACTTTCCAAACTTAATTAATGCGTGTCAAAATTGATATTCGTCGAAAAATATTTATTTGAATTTTGAATTCTTCAGACTGCAAAAAATAAATAAACATTAGAATTCTGAAAAAGATTCTTGTTATGGTACAAAAAATTTTCATCAGCGGTGTGTATTCAACCGAAAAGGCAACTTTAACAGATCGTTTCAATTTAAAAGATGATATTCGTTTTGAAAATAGAAAACTCATTCATTGCCCTGAACTAGCCAGGCAAATTATGACAGAAAAAGGCATTGGAGCAGAAAGTACAATATTTTACGGTTATACGGAGTACCGTTGTATTTTAATTTTCGTACGTGCAGTTCCAACTATACTAACAAAGAATAAAAGACAAATGTCAATTCCGAAACAGTATGTCTTAGCTAAGGCTTTTAATTCATAGGTTTGATTGTGCCTCTTAGACTCTGGATACTATCTATAGCTTATCATTAATTTAATCCTATTTTACAACGAGAGAGGGTCAAAAATGCCCCCTCTTGTTATTTTTGTGATAAATTTCTTCAGAAATAAGATTCAAATCAACTTGACTTCGAGTCAACTTTATTTATAAATAACCCAAAAAAATTTGAAGTCGCTGAGGTAAGGTGAAGTTTCCCAATTTCTAGGTTTGCCGAAGCCACTTTCCAAAATCTCAGCATTTTTTGGTCCATATTTAACTTAAATAACTTTACAAATATTTTTGTGACGTAATTGCGTTAGCTTGGGCATTTTATGATTTAGTATCAAAAAGCAAACGTATGCACAAAGTTTGAAATGCTTATGATGTCATTGAAAACATGATGTCATTTTTTAGGTACCGCTCGCTCTGACACCACTGTGATGACAGGCTGACGGCATCATTTCAAAACCAATTTTTCTAAAAAAATTTTTATTAACACCAACCCTAGGACCTGTCTAAAAAATAGGGAGTTTTGAAATGTGAAAAGGTCCGCACGTTTTCCCGTTGCATTACCTCTAAAACCATCACATACCAATTTTCAATCGAATTCATCAACGTTTACAGGTCGCGCAAAGAGCTTTTTTACTTTCAAGATTTGTGAACTAATTGTTAGCAACCGCTAGATGGCGCAACAGGTACCAAAAGTTTAAAACGGTGTTTAGACGCATTTTAAAGCAAAGAATGTGATTTAATGTTACTTGGCTTGGGTATTTAGCAACTGAGGCACATCAATCAAACGCAATGAGAACAGCAGTAGCGTTAGTTTTTGCTAAAATGGTACTTTAGCAGGTCCAAACACTTAAAAGAGCTCTGCAAGAGGCACAGACATGTTTGGCACCTTGCCAGATGAAACTGTGAAACATAAGGCGTTCAAACACTAAAAAATATTTACAAAGGTATCATCTAAACACACCATGCAGTGGTTTGCATAAACAAATTTTCAAAATTTGTGTAGGAGAATTGTATTGCCAAACAAAAAATTGTGATCGTTTCTTGTTTCTCTAACATCACTGTGCAAATTGCTCAGTCAATCAATCATAACTTATTATTTTAGGTAAAAAATTTATTTAGATGAATAAATTTTAGGTCATTGTATGGGGCGTCAGCGCCAAGACTTTTGTTTAGCCAACTGGTAGTGTAAAATAAAACAAGAAATTGAGTCATTCTAGTCAGTTTAAGCAATATTTCCGTAGTAAACGGTGACTGATCAGACAGCATGAACATTTTTTGAATGTGGAGAAGTTGCTCCTTCCATCTGGCCCTATGCGTAGCTACTGGTCTGTGAGGGTGGTAATATTCCTTTTCTCCAAGCAAAGCCAAAGTATTTTCGGCAGATTGTTTGTAGTCTCCACGAGCAATCACGGAGTCTGTTTCTGCGGCTTTGGAAAGTTTTTCTTTTAGTTCAGATATAACTCGAAATTTAAGTCAGACAAGGGAGGGATCCGAGATGAAAAACTCTTGGCTTCCTGTGATCAATGTCTGTCCAAATTGATTTTATTGTGACAAAGTATGGATAATCCGGTCCCGTTGTTGCGTTTCCAAATAGACAGTTCCATGCAGCAGATACTACTAATTCGTAAATGTGATGTCAACCAGCACAATAAAACAGCTTTTTTTGAAAAAGATCCTCTAACAGTCTAGCTGCTCCGCTCTTCCATCCACCGCTACTGGCTGTTATATCAAAGACTAAAGATTTGATTGCACTCTCCACGTTCCACATTTCCACCATGTCAAAAGTCGCTTCAGCGTGTGATTTACCGCTGGCTCTGTTGAGCTTTTGCACACCTAGTAACTTCCCCCGCACATGTTGGGGGGCACCGGAAATAACATCTGACAACGCTTCGTATTTCGAGTCACGTCGATCTGCAGTCAGCTTTCCGTCCCAATGCAAAGCAGAAAATCGAGGAGGATTTAATCGTACCTGATAAACAAATTACAGGGAATTAATTTTCTGATTTTATTTGTAGTTGATTTAGGTTTACGTAAAATTATACCTTTGTCATTTGGTTTTAAAGCTTTAAAATAATCAGAAGTGCAGTGCTTAATACCTTGCTGTAATGCATATAAGCAAGTTTATGTTGCAATGAAAACAATAGTTACGTATGTACCTTTTCCAGAATATCGAATGAAATCTTATGCCTTCTTGCTATTCGTTTTCGTCGAGTTGTGGAACGGGATAAAGAAAAGTCATAAACATTTCCGTTGCATGCTTTTATGACGGCTCCTGGAAACATTGTAACTGAGTTATCGCTGAGCTGAAGCCGGTCACCTACGCTTGCAATTTCCGGATGTTGAACCAAATCTTTAGGAGCTTGTAAAAGAATAGTTTTTTTCGGGCTGGATAGGCTCAATACACAACTCAAGATCCTTCGATGTTGACTGTTGTGAAGCGTCGGAAGACGATGATTTTTCAGATGATAACGAAATCATTGAAGCAGCTAAAAAGAAAATTTCTAATGTTAATGACAGGACTATAGTGAGACTTCAGACCAAAAGCAAAACTCAAGTGTAGTTCGAGATAAGCATTATAGATTCAATATTACACTGCATGGTATTGTAACCCAGTAAAATCTAGTAAAAATGATGGCAGGAATGCAATGGACTTTAGTAAAGATTCAGAATGCCCAAAGCTACTTTATTAGTTAGAATTATTTTCTTTTCAAATGCAAAAATTTGCATTAAATATGATATGAGATAAAAGGCTTCAAACCAACAACCAGAACCAATAAATATGTTTTTGAACCGGAATTAAGTACGGTAATAAATTAGTACAAATAATTTTGCCGGAGAATATGACTGACATTAATGCACGGATGAAAAAAAACAAAAACATTGTTACGTAAGTATTAACAACGTACGGTGTTAATTACAGTACCGGTAGTATTGAATTAGAGCGTTACGCTCTAATCTTACTTTCAACTGATTCTTTTGTGATCACGATTGATTCTGTTAGTAGTGGTTGCTGTCGTTGGAACTTCTTTGCAAATTTATCTTTAAGATCTTGTCTTTGCCTGACATTACTGCTTCCCGCATGCCTTGTTGGTCGGCATAATAAGCAATATCTTCTTTCTTATCGGAAGCTTTCAACAACCGATTTTCACGTATAGTTGCAACAGCATCTTTGGCATCAATATCCTAGAGTTTGTCAAGCTCCGAAATAAATAAAGCTCGTTTTCCGCCGACTTCTCGAATCCGACTCTTGCTCTTTGCCAAATCGCACCACTCCTTGTACTTTTTTTTGTATCCGCAGAATACAATTGCTTTTTGTAATCGTTTTAATGCCGGCTATTCTCCAAAACTCTAGTACACAATCCATCACATATTCAGCTTGAGACCATGCTGTACTCCTGTTTTTCTTTGGTATGTTTTTTTCGTGCAAGAGCACTTTAAAAACCTGCCTTAGAGTGTGCAGCTTGCAGCCAGTAATAGATTTGCTTGGATGTCCAATCAAGAAAAAATTGGTTTTATTTCTAGCCGATATCTTCTTTCTTGAAGTGCCACTGGCGAATGGAATGCTAGACATAACTCTCATTGATTAAAATACAAATACTTGAAACATTACAAAGCTAATCAAAATCACTGAAACTCTACGAACAAAGGTTTAACCGACCGATATTCTTTCGTGATAGGCCGTCAATGTTTTCACTGAATAGTAGCTGGTACAAACATATCTCTTTAAGATGTTTATCTCCGTAATACTAAACAGAATAAACCTCATTTATGGCGCAAGTGTACCGCTGTTTGCAGTTTTCCCTACTAATCAGTGTGGTAATAAATCCTGCCTTGACAGCCGCTTTTTTTATCAACTTCTATTCTGCAACTACCTTACGTTTTGTAAATGTTATCACCTCTTTAATCTTTTGCCTGGCAGGACTCCTTAGTCACCATAGCTAATATATTCGTGTATTGTACGCCATTGCACTTTCCGCAGAGCTATGTAATAACTACATTGTGTGTGTGGGCCAGCAAGCGATGCTACGTTGCTATTTTGGCGAATATTATTCCTATTGCTAGTGTCGTTATGTTGATTGATGTGCCTCAGTTGCTAATCAACCAGGCCAAGTGACATTAAATCACATTCCTTGACTTAAAACGTGTATAAGTATCAGTTTGAACTCTTGCTACTTGTTGCGCCATCTAGCGGTTGCTAACAATTAGTTCATAAATCTTGAAAGTAAAAATCGCTTTGCGCGACCTGTAAACGTTGATGAATCCTATTGAAAATTCAAAATTGGTATGTGATGGTTTTAGAGGTAATGCAACGGGAAAATGTGCGGACCTCCTCACATTTCAAAACTCCCCTTTTTTTGGACAGGTCTAACCAACCCGCATGCCAAATTTGATGTTTCCTTGATTTTTGATTTAAGAGTTAGATAGAGGGACATTTTTGCCCTCTTCCCCTTGTATAAAATGGGTTGATCAAGTAGCCAGTGTAAAATAGCGTTAAGATTAGGAACTATACTTTTGCAATGTAAAGGTTTTTTTCTCGACTAACAGAAGGTAGATAAATAGTTCCATCAAATGTAGAGCATTTTGTTCTCGTGGATGAAGCGCGTGATGCTAAAACGGTCGACTCGATTTGAATTACCAATTAGGTCCAAGCAACCACATGCTTAATTTTGAATGTCAAAAACTTTCCTGCTAGATGCTCAGCATACGAAGCAGTTTGAGCTATATGGACTGCAAGAATGAATCCTTTACTTTGAGTTTTCGACTGCGTAGTGCACGGTGTTCGCCTCGAAGCTTCTCGAGCCAAAACACTTGCAAACGAATTTGGTAGCTACTCCAAAATTTATTAATTTGCATATCAACGCAACAAAAGGAACTTTGTTTTGTAGAAAAAGAAAACTACTCCAAAGCTGTGGCTGTTAATGATCGTGGTTTGGTCGACCCTTTAACCTACCTAGCAGACCTGTGTGGAAGGCCATATTTTGGAAAAAATACTCCTGAAAAAAAGGCCCGAAATTTTACAAAAAGTGCAAAGGTTTGTCATCTCGCATAGCAGAATTAATTACTTATGCGTTACTTGCCTTCACTAGGAGCTTTTTCGTAACTATTCGGCGTTTTAAAAGAAAGAACACTTCAATTTAAAAAAAACTGATTAACTTCTAAACAAAACACTGAAAAAAAAAGCTTAACTGGTGGTTTTATTTTACAGAGACTGAGAGCGTCTGGTTTCAACCTCTCACCCCTTATTTTTCATTTGTTTGATTTTGCTTTTGGAAGTAGCCAGAAATTGGATTCCATAAAATGGGCAAATCGCCTTGCATGTAAATTTGAGGGTTTGGTACCTTTTACCAAGATATTATATCACGATGATAAGAAGAAAACCACTGTCAATTACTTAAAATATTACTGTTAGGTTACAGTATGAAAACGACTTGCAAATAACTATTGTAGGCTTAATTACACCATTATTGTAATTACACCATTATTGTCGGCAGCTTGGCCGAATGGGTGGAGGCGTCGTTTTAACGACGACCCTGATTGTATGATCTGGGTTCAACCCCCACCATGGTCAAGTTGTTGCGTCCTTGTATAAGACGCTTTACAATGATGATCTCTTCTTGGTGGGTTCGAACAAGCAGCAAATTCAGTGGACATGAATTTGATGAAATCCACAGGAACATTGGATCTCTGGAAACTCCTAAGCAGATACGGATGCCTCCAAGCGCGAAGTAGTCAATGAAATGAAAAGTGTGCGGATCGTCCAACAATTGGCGTATGACGCTGTCGGGTAGCAGGAGTATAAATATGTGCAACAACAATTCACCAAGCTGCCTTGGCCTGGAGACTTCGAAGGTACCTTTCGGTCTCCGAGTTAAGCTCCCATCTGCCCACTGGTCTACCACACACAAGAGTGGAGCGGAGTAGCTAATTTTCACACTCCGAATTTACTCTGATATTTTTTTTAACTAACTTCGGCTCCCATTCGGATTAGAAATTTTACAACAACACTCCGCTCGGAAATAATCCGTGACAAAAATACGCTTCGACGAAAAATTCGAACCAATTGTCATAATGCTCAATAGCCTGGGATAAGCCTAGCCAAACCGCATATTCTGACATTCCATTTCCAGAGAGCAAATATAGTTACTCGTTTTACAGCCAACTATCACTATGGCTTAAAAGACTACAGTACTGTAAAATCAGACTGCGGCTCCTCTCCGGCTCCTAATTTTTTTTAAATTGCACTCCAGCATAAAAATGCAAAATCCGGCTCCGACTCAGCTGCGGCTCCAAGCTCCACTCTACCACACACCGTGGAGACTTCCAACTGTCCCTTTTTATTCTGAACGTCAACTTGGAAAACTACGAAAACTAATTTTAAGAAGACCATAACAACAATAAGCTTAAAAATGAACCAATTTAACGATCAGTTTGTGACTGCTAGCTTAGGTTTGAATGATCATCTAGTCTCCTCATTCTTTTGCATATAGTGATGAATTATTTATGATTGTTTTAGACTTCGCCAAGACGATTGTCTTCATTTCCTCATTAAACCAACTGAAAGATGCTTTGCCTTTGATGGGGTAAAGCCAGAAAATCTTGACTTTGATATAGCTCTTGAATTGGACAAAATAATAAGAGAAGTAATGGAAAGCCTCCAGATTCCTCCACATAACTGTTGAAGATCTCTACGAAAGAGTGGCGTTTGTTGCGGAGGATTGTTTAAGCATCGGCCCTCCTTCAAATGGGATCAAGTGAAATTAATCTCAAATCCTGACGAAGGACGAGAAACAATTTATTGGGTTTTACCGAATTCTTGTTCAGACAAATCCTAGTAAATTATTCTATTTGAATAAGACTCTGACCGCCTGAAGAGCCGTTCGCGACAAATTAGGAGCGATTGTGTTTTTTATATTGTTGATTTTGCTGTGTATTTGCTGTAACTTACGACGTATATTTTTCATCACTTTGCTACGGTGGATGGTAATGAAACCATTTTTGTATTAATAGAGCTTAAAACTGTTTTATGTTTGTTGTACGCGTTTTGAGTGTCCAACTGTCCATATCACGAAGTACTGTATAAGAATCATCCAGTTAGTCGAGCGGTAATGCGTTCTTCTGTGGAGTGGAAGGTCTGAGGTTCAAACCTCGGGCCGATCAAATAGGACAGAGAGTTGCCAGGCTCGCCACAACTGCGACACTAGCCCGCAGACGCAGTTCTGTGGGAAATGGGTCCAGCAAACTCGTTACACGTCGTTGTGTAAATGTGTAATATTAATACAGCGATTTGGATCTCATGTATTACGATGCAGTTGGACTATTGTTTTCAACTCTAATTCAAAAGAGGATGAAGCTGCAAGCAATTATCATCATGGCAGTGGCAAGCAAATAAAAAAAGCTTAATCACGCGTGATTAAATGATACCTGTAATTTGTATGCAAAGGCTGACGATCGATTCAAAGTCGCTATAATAGCAATCGCAAGGTTTCGCGTTTTTGTAGCTGCTGCTATAATAAACGCAATTTTGAAATACATAATGCTTTTTTGCTTTTGTATGTTACCGAATTAGTTTAATCAGAAAACGCGTTCATGGGCCCGAACAGATTTTTTATCTCCATCTATATAGCAATGCGCTCAGTTGCTTTTAGTCTGAAGTTTTTGTCTTGGGTTGTCACGCGAGCTTAAACTCGAGCTTCTGGTGTGTGTGTGTGTGTTTTTTTGTGTATGAATGACGTACAGTATTGATTATCTTTGTTTCAGTGAGGGCCGCTGAAGTTGTTACGAACGACTGGAAGATATTCGGTAGCTTAGTTTTTAAGCAGTTTTCGTTAGACGCATCGTTAATGACAAAACCAACGCTATAGGACGCGCGAAAAAGTTGTGCCCCCGCCCCCCCCCCCCTTCCCAAACGGATGTTTGTGCCCCTCTTTTGGGCCGGTTTAACTTTCATATTCTACTTTGAGTAATGCGCAATAACAACGGGCCATTTTTGTTTTTTAACCAAAATTATGCTCAAACTCAAAACTTCAGCATATATTTCGTAATAACCTGTGACTAAATAACATCTTGTTGTGCTGATCGTATTTTTAATACGTTTTTCATTTTCATGCGAATGATTGCTGATATAGTGAGCCAGGAGTGCCTATAGAGACTTTGTGAAAGTGCCCGCGGAACAACAAATCAGACCAAAACCATAGGTTACCCGTCCAGTGAAAATATGGTGACCGAAAAATTTGGAAAAGTTTGGTTGCTTGACTAAATGACCGCAAGGTCTTGCGCAACCTCCCGTCATTAATTTTGGCAAATTATTATTTAAAATAATCATTATGTTTTAGTTGGATTCTATCATATGCAGAATTGCGCAATGCACCTTTTTATTCACTAAGTCACAACTCGCAGGCTTGCTGCTTTTCATAAATATCCCCTCCGGGAATTTGTGCAAACAACAAAAAGCTCGTCATTAAAAAGAGATTTTTTTTTGTGATGAAATGAACTTGAGTCGCTTTTACGAGTGATTTTTTTTTTTGTGATGAAATGAACTTCCCACGCCTTTTTCGGTTTCGAATAAGTTTGTATAGTATAAAAATCAAGCTTCCCACAGCAAATGACACAACGAAATCAAGTAGATATCATTGCAGTACAGCTTCTTCTTAAGAAGAGTTATTTCATTAACATTGGTTAAAAAAATAACTAGCATACCGTATAGCGTAGTTTCTTTAAAACTTTTTCTTTCTTAACAAGTTCTAAATATTCTACTAAAATTCATCAAAGTTGAGCATAGGTAAACGCAAGACGGAATCATTTTGCTAAATAGGAAGTTACCAGTTGAGTGCTGATATCATAGTTTTGAAATATGAAAATTTTCAGATTTTTGTTATGGTGCAGAAAATTTTCATCAGCGGTGCACGCTCAAACGGAAAGACAAATCTTAACAAACTTTGACAAATCGTTTAACAAACTTCAACAAACTTTGACAAATCGTTTAAGCGATGATCTTCGTTTTGAAAATGGAAAACTCCTTTACTGTCTAGAACTAGAAAATAATTATTAAAAAAAGTTATGGAGCAGTAAGTATCGTAAATTTTTAGTTGAGTTATTGTGGTACAATCACGTGATTTCCGGCTTAAGAGTAAGATAAAGGGGGCATTTCTGCCCCTACCAGGCAATATGCATTGGTTGAATAGCCCATACAAAATTGGAATAAGCGTACTGATTGGCATCAGATAACAGCATAATCGAAGATCGCTACGTTTCTTCGCTCTTCTCGCAAATAGCTGGAATCTCGTTCCAACGAAAATAGTGAGCAAATGTGCGTGAATTTATTGCCAGCGCAAAGCTCTATTTAGCCCATAAATAATTGGTCAAAAGTGATGTTTCATAATATCGTCTAGTACAGAAGAGGGCCGAATTTCTATAAGCGCAAAGCGATACTTCGTCGAAATGTGGAACATGGTTTTAGGGCTGTTGGATGAGGATAAAACCAAAGTTTAAATTTAACATCTTCTATTTGGAGTAGGACTTTTGGGGTTTAAATTCAAGATCAGCCAAAATTATTCCGGTGTTTCCAACCACCCACCATCGTTACAACCATAGCTAAGGAGTCGGAGTTTGGCTATTTTTCTATGTAGTCAAAGTTAGGAGCCCAATCAGCTTCTTGCTTAGTCAGCTTAGGATTCGACCTTGCAACCACAAGCCTACCATTCTAAGTTCAAAAGTGCATTTAAAAGTGAATAAAAGTTGAAAAAAAGCAGGTCTATATTTTTGACTGAGAATTGATGTCGATAAAAATTTTTTTGAATTATTATCCGAGTCGTAAAAAGGTTGAAACGGTGGAGTCAATTGATTTTAAACCGATTTTCCAATCCCCAGCCATGAGTGGGACTCTCTTAAAAAGTGGCTGATCTTATCGTCAGCTAAACCGCAATGACACACAAGATTCTGCCCTGTCTACTTGTTACACGCTTAGGGTAATGCAGGGGTTTTTAACCGGGGTACCTATTAGTACCCCATGGGGGTACGAAACACCAAATCAGGGGGTACGAGATGAGGCGTCCGAATAAAGGTAATTTAGAAGCCTACAGCCAGGGGGCTGCAGCCCCTCTTCCACCCGTTGGCCTGCCGACCAAGATGCAGATTAAGAAAAATACCACGTTTTTAGCGCTTCTGCGACTGTCTTTTGCACTGAAATAGACTCAAAAAACGATTTAAAGCATATTTGAAACGTGTATTGAGGGGAAGAAGAGCTAATTTGTCAAAAATAAAACTTAAAAATTACAACAAACTTTGAAAAATAGCCGAAAATTTGTAATAAAATTTGATTGCCCATTGAAAAATGCTTAACATAAGTTTCACCAAAAACTATATAAGCTCAGGAATAAGGAGGGGGACTATTCAGTACCAGTTAATTACCACTCACTCCTCTCACACTTCTTTTGTTTAGTCCCCCTAATTAAATATCTTTCTCTATAAAATATGGACAAAATACATTACTTTTTGAGAGTTTTATTGAACTACCCATATACGATTTTATAATTACCAGTTTGTATAAGAGAACTGAAATTCTAGAATAGCTACCTCCCACATAGCTCATTTATAAAACTACAGTGGTATAATCATATTCTTGCTCTCCTAATTTCTATATCACGTTTTAATAGCATTAATTTTTATCAAAGTAGGCTTAAAACTATTTTTTTTTTGCAAAAAAAAAATACAAAATTTTCGAACGCCGGGGCTCCGCCCCCAACCCCCCTTGCGGCAGCTGGGGTCTTTGCCCCTAAACCCTCAGCCTTCAGTGGCTGTCTTCGCCACCAGACCCCAATTACAGCCCTTCATTGAAGACTTCTGGCTACGCGCCTGTGCGGGAACACGCTGTTTGCTTGTACCATGAGCACGTGGGCGCGTAATCTGGTACCAAATTGCGGTGAAGATCTATTTTATTTTTTGGTCTTCAAGCGAATCCGGGGATCAAACGTGTTTCAAAACACGGTGATAACCTTTGTTTCTACTTCAATGGGTTCGAAAACATTTTACAAAAAAGGTCGAGGGGTACGAAAGCATTGTACAAAATTTTAAGAAGTACGAGCGCCTAAAAGGTTAAGAAATACTAGGGTAATGCATGCTGAGTGTATCATTAAAAGTCCTGCCATGTTTTTTTTTTCTAGCCGTTAACTCTTTACATATGAAGCAGAGTTGTAAGTCGGGCCGGGCTTTTCGGGTCGTGTTCGGGCCTAAAGCTATCAAAATTTCGGGCTTAATTCGGGCATGAGACGTACTTTTTGTCCTATAAGGGCGCAAAAATATAATCGAAATAACTTGGCAACATTGCTAAATTTTTCAGACCTAGCTTAACTTTCGTTTTTTTTCGGGCATGATTTAGGCTTCAAATTAGTTTTCGGGTTCGGGTTTATATCTTCTGGCTCGGGCCTGGTTCGGGCATGAACTAGTCGGCCCGTTTACTACTTTGATATGAAGCCTAGCTGATTGTTTACTAGTTAGTTAATTTAGCTTTTTTTCTCGTTCGTGAAATTTTTCGTTGAAGAAAGACTTCGAAGACCCAAACTTTTATAAGAACCTGACTCTATTGGTCTTGGACGAACACATAAAATTTGAAAATTAATAAGAAAAAAAGTTTTGCATTGTCTTGAATTTTGCTTCAACACAACATTTAAGAATTTTGGTGTAGATAAAAAATAATAATAAAAAAAAAATGAAAAACAAAAACTTTTCTCTAGTTTTTAGGATTTTTTTGGAAAGACGTAAACAACTTCTGCAATGGAAATGTTTGAAAATTTGACAGTTTAAAGGTTTCTTATATATCAAACATTATTTTGTTGAGAAAGAAGAAAATAACCACGCTGTGGCCATATTTAATCGTGGAATCGCGGATCCACTTGGATATCTCAATGACCTTCGTGGGATGCCTTTTGTTAAAGATTTGCTAAAACAACCTCATATTGCAAAGAAAGTGCTAAGGTAAGATGTATTGGATATAGCATTCTTTTTGGGTACTCATTCTTTTCGGTCCTTGAATAAAGTGTTTTGCAATGATTATCTCTGCAGAAGCAGCAACTTTGAACAAGCAGCCAATTTACATCGGAAAGACTCGAACGTCAATCGAAAAGCTTGGGATACGGCCAACTTCTGCGGGTGAGGACGATTTGTCCGTGATAAAAGCGCTACGGTTGCTTCCTCGTGAGGGGCGGATAAATATGGATTAATCATTCACAATAAATACTGTTATTACTGTATGTTCTAATTTTCTGACACCAACATTTCTGCAGCAGATAATAATTTTAAGGATGCGACTCCCACACTGGCCAGTAAGTCGATGGAAAACACAATCTTCTAGAGCCAAAGGTTTATGGTGCAAACTTCGTGCCTGTCCTATCGGACACAGTGTTGCTAGCAACGGCTCGCCACCGCTGCAACATATATTTCAAAGGAGCTGTGTTGCCCGCAGGAGCAACGACGAGAAGTTGAGCTTTGCAAACTCGTCACACGTTTTTTTGCGTAATACAGCGAGTTTAATGATTTGGCATTAGAGGTGTTGCTCATGAACTCTTTCGGAGTTATTTAACAGATAGACTTCAATGTACTGTTGTTTCTAATTCTGTTTCATGTAATAGACCAGTTAGGTGTGGGATTCCACAAGGATCGTGTTTAGGGCCTTTATTGTTTTTGTTATACGTAAATGATCTACCCAATATATCTCAATTCCATACAACTCTATTTGCTGACGACACACTTTTGATGCTTGCTGATAAAAATTTAGAAACACTTGAAACAAAGGTAAATGAGCAAATTCGACATGTTGATTATTGGCTTTGCAAAAACAAATTGTCTTTAAATTATACAAAAACGAATTATCTGTTGATACATAAACAACCAAAAAAAACGGTGCATGAAAACTTCGTGATCCATCTAAATGACAAAACATTGAAACGTTCCTCTACGGTTAAATATTTAGGCTTGTTTATAGATGACACTTTAAACTGGTCTTCCCATGTTAATTACTTATCTCATCAGCTTGCTCGTTTTTCTGGAGTTTTTTACAGGTTGCGCAATTACGTAAACAAAGAAACTCTTTGCATGCTTTATTATAGCCTTGTATACAGCAGAATTCAATACGGCATTATTGTATGGGGGACAGCTGACAAAACTCGTATAGAATGTCTACGAGTAAGATTAAATAGAATTCTAAGGATAATTTTATCATGTGGTATTGAAACGCCAACTACAAAATTATACAGCGCCTTACAATTTTTAAAAATTGATGAAATATACGAATTTGAACTTTACAAATTTATGTATCAATTACATCATGGTAAATTACCCGAAGTATTTTACAATTCGTTTACAAATATTAACTCTATACATGTTCACGATACAAGATTCAAAGATTCCGCTACGTATTTTCTACCTCGTGTTAATAAAATTTTTTGCAAAAACCAACTTTCATACAGAGGGAACAAATTATGGAGTGAATTGAACAGTAACTATAAAAGTATGCATTGGGTTTCTTCTAAAAATAAATTCAAAAAAAATCTTCTAAATCGTTATTAACTATTATTTGTTGTTTTTTTTTCTCGTCGATTTATTTATTTTCTTTTGATTTATTAATGTTCTAGATTAACTGTTGACTGCATCTACATCAGGGAGCATCTTGACTTGATAACCTAACGGTTTTTTCGGTGCTTCCTGCCATTATGCACATTTAGTTTATTGTTTATTCTTTCGTGCTTTATGTTTGTGATAATTGGCAAAATAAATACTTACTTAATGAACCTTCGACTTTTATTTGATGTAACCCAAACTTGGATTTGTGTGGATTTGACAGATAGGCCTACTGTAGATTAAATTGTTGTTATTCGTAAATTTTTGACTTCAGAAAAATCATGTAAATTATTGGACTTGACAACATATCATGAAAAAAGCAAACAATATAAACCACAAAATTCTGTCAAGTTTGGTTAAATAACAATTACAGAATTGAAAACTTAAAATCTTTTTGTTTGTCAGAATCGAAATCATATTCAAGCAATACGTGAAACACTTTCGATAAAATATTATAGATGTGTACACTGTACACTTCACTTAGTGACCAGGAATCTGAAAGACGGAAAAGACTTTTTTGTCTCGTCCTCAACTTTCATCTGCAGTCTGAATAAACTAAGCGAAAATTAAATCTCACTTTTTTTCGTTTATCTTAGGTATGTCCCTGAATCATCGACTGCTTTGTCTGCATCTTATTTTAATATTTTCCGATATCTGTTTGAAGAACCCTGAGCGGCAGGGGCGCTGAGAGCCGAACGTGAGCTCGGGGCCAGCTCAAATATGACGGATTTCCGGTTTTGTGAACTCCAAAACAGACGGAGAAAATGCTGCAGTTTTAATGTGATCTCCAAAAAACAAGGTCTTCACCGAAATTTTAACGGTTTTTCCGGTCGAAAATAGGTGATCTTCAAAAAAAAACAAAAAAGGTCTTCAGGCCTCACATGCTGATTTCTCAGTGTCGTATTGATGGGCCCCTCTCGAGCTCATGGGCCCTCTGCTGGGCCCGCTGAAGCCAACGGCCTTCCTGAAGCCCATGGGCCCCCTAAAGTCCATGGGCCCCGAGGTCATTGTACCCTTCCCTCTCGATGGCCCTGGTGAGCGGCTTAAATTGCATATACTGGAGTTTTAGTAAATTATTTGCTTAAAATTGCATTTTCCTATGGATGACATTGGCATCTTAACCAGAGTCGTAAACGAACCGACTAGTACAGACCAGAACCCGAAAAGTGATTTGAAGCCAAAATCAAGCTCGAAAAAGCCGTAAAGTTAAGTTGCATCTAAAAATGCGTACTTCTATTGCGGTATGTTGTTGAAATAAAACTTCTTACTGACGATCAATAGTGATGTAATAATAATAACTGCGTAGCAATTATTACGATTGATGCTTAAACGAAGCTTCATTTAGTATTCCAAACTTATTTTAACTACGCTTTATAGCACCTAACAGTCTAAAACAAGTGGCAAGTATGTGTACGGCATATGATGCCCGAATTAAGATATTTTGTCAATTTTTAGCCCGAACCAGACCCGAAAAAAACGTTCCGACTTACAAGTTACAACTCTGATCTAAACTAGACGAAAAATTATTGGTAAAATTTGTATTATTTTACAGTCTTCGAGAAGATCATTGTCTCAACTTTGTGCTGAAACCAACCAAGATATGCTACGAGGACGGAGTTAAGCCGGAAAATCTCGATTTCGAAGGAGCTCTCGGCTTACATGAAAAAATGACTGATAGATGAAGGCCTTTCATATTCATTCATTCATTCATATAACAATAGAAGATCTTCAAGAAAGAACAGACTTTCTTACAAACGAACTGTTTAAACGTTAGCCAGATTTTAAACGAGGCCAAATAAGTGCTGTTCCGCAAGACGGCGACAACCTACAAAATACAAATATTATACTGTGGCGGGGTGACGATTAGTAAGTTGTCTCCAACCCTTTCCTTTAGCTAAGAGTGGGGGGTGAAGTGGAACATTATTGTGTTCTGCATTCCATTTCAAACTTTGATGCTTTTATATCAACACTTGCTCTACAGCAGGGGTCGGCATCTTTTTGAACTAGTGGGCCACATTCAGCCCTAACAAAGTTCCAGCGGGCCGCAACCATTCCAGCGGACCACAGAGGAAGGTTTTCGCCAGAAATTCAGGCTTTTTTTGGCCGAATTGATGGCGAAGACCAAAAAAAAAGACGAATCGGTGGAAATGAGAATCATTTCGGCAGTTTATTGCTGCATATCTATCACTGAAAAAAGAAAAAAGGTCGCGGGCCGCATGACAATAAAAGGTCGCGGGCCGCATGAAAAACCTAAGCCCGCGGGCCGTAGGTTGCCGACCTCTGCTCGACAGTAAAACAAAAACCTATTTCTAAGAAAATACAGTATCGTGCAATGAATTATCCTCATATTTTGTACATTTTGAAATTTTCTTTTCTTATTTTCTGCTTCCTTGCAGTGGCTTCAGCTTGCCCTCTCCACCCCCAAGCCAAGCCATTGAGAAGATTTAACTTAAAATGCAAGAGTTTAAACGTGTTTTTTTACCTTGATTTGTAAGTAATGTTGGGACTGGACAATTAATTTTGCAACTGGCTTCCAAATTCAAATGGGGTTTAAAGTCACTATCTTTTTTCCGAAAAATTACAAAATTTCTCCAGAACTCCATTTGTGATGCGCTTGTGTTGCACCACTTTGCAGAGGTCGAGTTCTCAAGGACGTCCTTGGCCTCGAGGACACATTTTGAAGTCCTTGGCCTTGGCCTCGAAGGTCAAGTTCTTGGCCTTGGCCTCGAAGGTCAAGTTCTTGGCCTTGGCCTCGAAGCCTCAAGTCCTCGAAAATTGCCCAGTCCTCGGCTCAAGGACAGGACCATTTTTTGAACCGTTGAAATTTTGTTGAAAAACGTCAAAAACCATGCGGAAAACTTGCGAAGAACTTAAAAGACTTACTTTAAATAAGAAATTATTTGTTTTAATTGGAGTGAAAAAATCTTGCAATCGAAATAAATTAAGTCATTCTTGTAACCAGGCGCGTAGCCAGGATTTGGAAAAGAGGGGGCTATTTTGAAAGAGTGAGAAGTTTGCAAACGACCTTGATCCGAATTTTCATTGATCTTGAATCAGTTTCACACGGTTTGTCCGAAAATTGATACGGAATTTCTCAGAAAGCTCGAAAATTCAATCGTTTTTTCCGCCCAAAATCAGGTGGTCTTCAAAAAA
Source organism: Trididemnum nubilum (assembly GCA_963965965.1). Lineage (NCBI taxonomy): Eukaryota > Metazoa > Chordata > Ascidiacea > Aplousobranchia > Didemnidae > Trididemnum > Trididemnum nubilum. Next base: position 17,229,898 of record OZ014471.1, on the reverse strand, counting down.
AAAAAAAAAGGTCTTCACCAATTTTGAGACTGATTTTTCGGCCGAAATCCGGAATTCAAAGGTTCTGATTTTTCGGCCGAACCCCCCTAGGCTACGCTACTGCTTGTAGCCATAAAAATCGAAAAGATCTTTCAAACAGATTGAGAAAGAAAAAATCTTTATTAAATGATAACATTTTGAAGTTTTGAAAGAAAAGAGAAAATAAATGAATTTCGATATACAAAAAATAGTTGAATATTTAATGCTTTAATGCTTCCAGCTTTAAGGCAGTTTAATGCTTCCCCGGAAACAGTTTAAATTATTCCGCAAATCTTTCGGCCGAACAAAATTAAAGTAAAATAAATCGTTCATTTAATGGATTAATAAAATATGGTTCAAATAATCTTCACAATATTTTTATTTGATGAGTAGTGACAATTATGGTGAGATACCCATGGATTTTAAAGGAAGTCATCAAATTAATTAGGTTTTGTATTGCCACGCAAGAGTGCCTGTTGTTGACATCAAAATAAAACAATTTCCATTCATTATAACAGCAGCTGTTGCGCAATCTTTGTTACATTTAGCAGTGAATTCACAATCATTTTACAACATACTTTTCTCCCAATAAACAACATGGTGCCTAATCCTTTTCGATTTTTCAATTAACTATTTTCAGAATTCAGAAAGCGTAAATTGCACCCAATATGAAAAATTGAATTGTGAAAGTTCTGAACAAGGTGCTTTGAGAAATAAAATCCGTTTATTGCGTTTCATTCAACAAACTTTCGAATTTACTATCACTCTTTTTACAAATCCAAATTGCAAAAAAACGGAAATATTTTGAAATAACACGGGGAGATATCTGCTGGGCTAAACAGCTGGAAGAATTTTTTGAACATCGTAGCTATCATTTGCAATTCAAGCGTTTTGTATGTTAGAATTAGAATTTGCCATAAACAATTTATCCATCAATCAATAACCTAGCAAAATCGATAAAATTTTGTACAAAGTTTGAAAATGTTTGCATATCCAAAATTTCATTTTCATTAAATCTCCAGAAAAAAAATCGCAAGCGTAGCCAATTCTTTGGACAACTAGAGACTGATATAGGATGTGATTTCATGTCTTCTACTTTCTATATTTCTGATATAGCATGTGATCTAGCATTAACGATGTGCAGTAAAATTCATAAAGTTACTGAATCTGAATGTGCGTAGTAATTTGCTAAAAGGGGTGACACATCCAGCCTAGGTTTATCTAAAACACATCTTCATAAACTTCAGCTTTCTACGACTTATTGTCACGGAGATATTTTATTTCCAAGTGTAAGAGATCCCTCCAATAGCGTTGCCAGTTAAAACTTCATTTTTCTAAAAACAACTGCATGAAAGGCTTCAGCATGAATTAGTGTTGCAACAAAATACTTGTACAAGTTAAGCAGTACAGTATATCCCATTTCTTAGGAAATTACATTCTAACTGGCAACACTGTTGAGGAGGTTCCCTAAATTTTGAAATGAAATATTGCAGAAACAACCGGCCGTAGAAAGCTGAAATTTACGTTGTGATAATTCAAACTCTAATTGTGCTAGGTATATCATCTTTGGTGCAATTTTTTCGATTTCTAAGCGTCTAAAATTTACTATACTTCGAAATTCTAATTACCAAAAAAACTGCATTGTTTGGACCAAAGTCTATATAGATAAAAATCAGTCACATTATCCGTTTTCCTGTTATCTATATTTTCATACTGCATTTTAATAATGTAGGCCTAATAATTTTATGATTATTTAGTAAACATTTTAAAAAATGTAAAAAAGCTATGCACTTTTTTACACCAGTAAAATACAAACAATTTTGCTAACGCACAAGACTCATTTTTACTTAAAATTTAAGAACAATTCAAGAAAAAATGCCAGCCGCGTCATGAACATAATAATTTAGCAAGGGCCAAATTTAAAAATTAAAAAACAATTTCTGTTATAATGCGCTGTCCTGCAACAAAATAGACAGATTTTTACAATTTTTTATTAGCAAATAGCGGACTGTTACTAGGCTACATATTTTGTTTTGTTCTGGCAACTTTCGATTGACAAAACGTGCGAACAACGACAACTTTTTACCAAGCAAGAATGATTTGTGTCCTTCCATTATCCGAAAAACTGAGAAAAAATTGGGAACAAAATCATTTGACTTAAATTTTTTTCAAATTAAAGAACAGCCAGACTTAATCCAATATTTACAGGTTCTTATAAAAAGCTTGAAAGGGTTTGATCAAAGTTTTGTTTCAAGATCTTTTTCATCTTTTCGTTAAGTTGAAAAATGGAAGAATTTATTCTAATCTCATCTTCGTTTTTTCAATTTCGTCAGATTTGAGGAGCAGCTGCTGCTTTTGAACGGTTGCCAACGATTTGTTTATCCACGTACTCTATTTGTAGAAAACGTAAAAACAAAAGAAAGATTTGTAGGCCACATCTCTGGACAAAGGAAAAATCACTTAGCAGATGCGCAGGTGTAAAAGACTGTTGATTTTGCAACCGATAGCAGGGTTGCTGCGTCTTTTCTGTGCCAACAAAGAACTCTGTGGAAGAGTAAGATTTCCCGACCGAGTTTAATTAAATCTTTTGTTTTTTCTTACTTTTTTGCGTCCTTAATTGTTTATCATCTTTTCTAATTCTCAACTTTAATCAAAATTGCTTAAAATCAAAATAATTGAAGTACTAATGGGCGATTAAACCCTCCAATTTTAAGTTTTTTTTATTAAATTAAGTTAAAGATAATAAAAAAATTAGAGTATAAATACGAGCCAAAATTAGGGCAAATTCACAGTTCAGGTTTACGCAGAGCAGTAGACTAGCGTTACGATAGAACCACGAGGTAGCATGTGAGAACGAAATGTGACTGAAGTGGTTTTGCTGTGAAGTTGGTGGCAAATGCATCAGGTTTTATTCTGGCATTTGTTATAAGCTTTGCAGAAACCAGGCAGAAACTCTCTAATTTTTCAGCAAAATTCAGCAACGTTAAAAATAACGATCGGCAAGATCTTGACAAGAACTTTGCAGATGTGCAAGTTGAAATTGCCCAACGTTTTGATATAAGGTAAAAATATCTTCGTTGGGTAGTTTTCTTCTTGCTTGTTTCATGAACTTCAATAATTGCGCAAAAATGCCTACAATTAAAATTTATCGTTTTTTGGTTCAATTCCCGTTGTGATGATAAGCCGCTGCGTTTTCAAGACATCACTGGGATTGAAAAAATTTTAACTTCAAATTTTAATTTATCAAGCTGCAAAATTTTTGAGCCAATTGCTTTGTTTTGAAGCTTATGACAAATGCATCAGAGATGATCTCTGGCGTTTGTTTGAAGTTTCACAACAATTTCAGTATCTTTCACCAACGTACGATAGTCAGAGTAAATTCGATAAACAAGAATTTTAAAAATTTTTGATAAAGATAAACAGATTTGAATCAACTTTGGTCCAACTTTACGAAAGACTTACGATTTCGAAAAATCGATAAAACTTTGGTAAAATCGGACAAATTCGACTCCAAAAAATCGGTAAAATCGGACAAATTCGACTCCGAAAAATAGGTAAAACTTTTGTGGCAAAACTTCCCTGCGATAGCATGGACAATTTCAATGCTATTCCACTGGAGTTTTTGCAGCAAATGTGTTAATTTTAGCGTTAAAATAGTAATTATTCCATAAGCATCAAATTTGAGCGAACTTGCTATTTTTAGATATGAGCGGTAAGGAACTGCCCAGTTTGCGGCATCGGAGCAAATGAATACCCACAGTGGGAGTTCTCCCTTGCTGATTTCAAAAGCTACATTGGAATGCAATTTTGAACGCTTAGACTTTTAGTAAATCGTTTCGTGTGTCGTTAGTCGTTAAGAATGAAAAATTTAATCTAAGTTTGCGCAAACAAAAAATTCCATAAACAAGTGAATGCCGAAAAGGAGGGTTTATATTTGCTGGCTTTTGTTTTTTCACTTCATTCCTCCCATTACATAATTGTTTTTAGGCTTGAACTAACCATGATAAAGCGTGGAGTTCGAGAGCTTTATGGTGGAGTTAACTGTTGACAGTGTTACTATTTGCTAACTCTTTAATCTATAGTGTCATTTCTTTAATCCAGCATCTAGTCAATCGAAGAAGACCAAATTTCGAACCCTAGACATCACCCTTAGTACTAGAACAAACGTATCGGCAGATTGAGAACCAACTTAGAAAGAAAGTTATGACATTGCACTAATTCGTTCCGGAAAATATGGCAATGAATATGCTGCGAAACTTTCCCGTGGTAGCTTGGACAAACGTAATGCTGTTACAGTGACGTTTTTGCAGTACATTTGTTAAATTCAGCCAAATTTTGAGTTCACGCTTATGGGGGTCGGTAATGAGAAACTGCCCAGTTTGCGGTATGGACAATTGAATACCCACACTGGGAGTTTTCCAGTGCTGATGTCAAAATCTCAACGGTTTGGAAGTTTCGAGCGCCTATGGAGTTGTTTACAAAAATAATAATTGTTTAGTTAGGCGAAGATCATAATTAGTCAACTCATTAACAAGTGAACAGTGAGAAAGTCAATACCAGCTAAATGGGCTTTGCGGATTTTCTAACTGACAGTGATGAAATACCACGAAAACAGAACCCCTTTTCGTGAGAGTTCCCCATTGACAGTTTGGCCAACTTCAATGCGTGCAACCGCAACAGTCCGAAAAGAGTTTTGAGCTTCCGGCATATAAATGAAAAGCGAGGAGGAAGCTGGCGGCAAGAAACTGCCCAGTTTGCGGTATGCATGTTTGAATACCGTTGCTGGAAGTTTCCAATCGCTTATTTCAATTTCAACGTTGAGTGAGATTGTCAAGAAAGAGTACTTGATTTTTTATTGCTGTCATCTTGGAACAGCCCAACAGATTGGAATTTCAAACTTCCTCTGTTGATTGTTCCGCAATGACGACTTGACCAACTTCGGGAAGGATAGTGATATAAACTTCGGGAAGGATAGTGATAGTGATATTTCAAACCTGACTGGAAATGGCAGAAAATGATAGTTCTATTAGTAGCTAATGATATTCGGGCGAGTCATAACGTGCTAACGGGTGGCAGATGATGAGGGTCGGAATTAAATCGCAAATGTTTTTAACTACAATTGTGGATTTCTTAAATTTAAACGCTCATTAATAAATTTGCAGCGAAACTTCCCTGTGATAGCCTGGAAAATTGCAAAGCTATAGCGATGGAGTTTTTGCAGTAAATTTATTCCTCTCATCACTGGAATTGCGATTACTAAATTAGCCAAAGACAGTTCTTCGAGTGTACGTACCGGTATGATATTAGTAGTTGGCGATTTGGAACTGCCCAGTTTTCGGTATGAACAATAATTTAATACCCAGATTGGGAGTTCTCCGTTGCCGATTTCAAGAACTACAAGCGGTATGGAGTTCCAATGCGCCGGGTATGGATCATTTAGGCCTAAAAGACTGTTAATAATTTTAAATTTTCTAGTTTGGCAAAGATGATTACTGCAGTCATGAGTATGAACATCTGAATACCCAGGATTTGTGTTCACTAGGGTGGTTTAAAAAAACTTTTTTAGATGAATGCTTAACATTCATCTAAAATTTGAAACAAAAACAGTTTTTTCAATTTATGTTGAAAATTTGATCAGATAGCGTAATAAAATGTATTAAGCTTTTATGGGAAATCGTATCTTCTGCATCTTTCGGTTGCTATTTGAAGTTAAGGAGGTATGGCAATTTTGCGATTTAGGGGAGTGTGCTTAGAATGTGGGGGGTGCGCAACCCCTAAATGTTAATTAAGGTCAAAAAAAATTAAATGGGATATTTTTGCACCAAAACACTATGTTTAAGCCCCTTGGAGAAAAACATATCGAAAAAAAGTTATTTTTGAACGACCCTAGTATTCACATTTACTGACTCGTGTTATGCTTCAAATCGTTTCTTTGATTTTTATGTCGTCGTAAAATTAGTTTGAAACGTAGTGAAGTTTTGGGGATTTTTCCAACTTTCAGTGTTGAACTACCACGAGCAAGGAAGCCCTTTTTCGCATGAGTTACCCATTAAAATTTTGGCCAAGTTCAAAAGATTTTAATGCTGAATATTTTGGTGCCATCACAGAATTCAGTAATTAATTCTGTTGGTAAGTGATGTGAAAGTTGTCTCTCGAAGTTATATCGGTAATTGTAGAAATTCGTTTTTCAAAATGTGGAATAAGTTTGCAGCAAAACTTCCCTGCAATTATCTTTTGAAATTATATCGGTAATCGTAGGAATTCGTAATTCAAAATGTATGATAGGTTTACAGCAAAACTTCCCTGCAATAGCTTGGGCGGATGCGATGTTAAATCGGTGGAGTTTTTGCAGCAAATTTATGTTCACTTCGTCTTCAAATTTCAAGAGCTATTTCGATTCAAATTTTCGAACAATTACCCTTAAGAACATGCAGATCGACAAATTAAGATTTAGCTCAACAAGAAAGTTGCGGCATCGCACAAATTTGCTTCCAAAAATAGATTAGAAATAACTTTGCGGCAAAACTTCCCTGTGCTTGGACAAATTGCAAAGCTATTGCGGTGGAGATATAACCAATCAGTGGTCTAGTGAATAGAGTGTCTTCGATTGAAACGGTAGGTTCGAAAGTTCGATTCCCGGTCAGGTCAAACCTATGACCAAAAAATTAATGGTGTCCACAGCTTCCCTGCTTAACAACGTTCAGCAATTAACGGGACAGTGTGAAGCTTCCACCGTTTGTAGTTAACTGGTAGGCAGGTGGTAGCTTGGTTCGAAGACAGAAGTCCCTTCACTGTCTCTTGGCCAAAGCAACTTGGCGAATAAAATGTAATCACATATACAATTAAAACGGAGGGAGGTCTTTCAACGCTGAAAGTCGGGTTTTTCCGACTTTCAGACTTCGGCGAACAAAGAGCCCATTTTTCATGTGTGTTCCACATTCATCATCATCATCATCATCATCATCATATTTATTTATTTACCAAGTGACGTCATGTCTCAAGAAAAAACTGCAACTTCCTCTAGGTATATCACCAAAGCATCGAAATAAGCAATTCCTTTAAAACCAAACACACAAACTTGCAGAGTCAAAGCGATATTTAGTCACTTGGTGAGGAGACAGCGAAGGACCGAAAGGTCATCTAAGTCTACTGCCACCTCACCAAGTTGAGGTTAAAAAAAACAGCTTCTAGATTTTCTCAGTCTGCTGCTTTCTATGATAAAAAATTTTACGCAAAATTAAAACAAAGTGTTGCAAGGATATGTGCACTTTGTACAGTGTATACACAAAACTCACAGTCACCATGTAAAGAAAATGCAAGACAACATTTGAATTGTTCTGACTCTAAGCATACTAAAAAATAAAAATGCTGTAACTACAGATTGGATAGAAATAAAATTAATAAAGTTCATAATGCTTATTTATGTTTTATAGAATTTAAAGTGGGCAATTAGAGTGAAAAAAAAAAAACATTGACATTTTACCAACTTCAAAAGATGCATCTGTGACAGTCTTTTGAGAGTAAGAAAGAGTTTTGAGCTTACAAAGTATTTTTTGTTGTTATAAAAGACTACCTGACTTTTATTGCTGTCATCTTGGAACTACCCAACGGATTGGAACTTTGAACTTTATCTGTTGATTGATCAGCAAAGACGGCTTGACCAACTTTGTCGACGATAGTAACGTCGCAAGATGGCAGCAAAACTCGTTTGGTTTGATGCCAAAGACCAGTAGGTTGGATCCAAGGAGTTTACCATCAAACATGAAGTGGTATGATATTACAAGCTTTTATGTCATAATGACCTCACTGTGTTGAAGATTTCGGTGCCATCATAGTGGGTAATTCTGTAGGTAAATGATTTGAAAATCGTCTCGCGAAATTATATCGGTAATCGTAGGAATTTGATTTTCAAAATATGGGATAAATTTGCAGCAAATTTTCCCGCGATAGCTTGAGCGAATGTGAGGCTAATGCGGTGGAGTTTTTGCAGTAAGTTTGTTTATTTCATCATTTAAGTGTAAGAGCTACTTTGATATCGAGTTTCGGACGCGCAGAATTGAAGTCGTTGAAAAGTACAAAGTTTCATGCTAAATATGGAATAAATATGTAGCAAAACCTTCTTGCGATAGCTTGGGCAATTGTAACGCTAATGTGTTTGAGTTTTTGCAGTAAATTTATTCACTTCATCCTTAAATTTTAAGATCTACAATGGTATGAAGTTCTCGCTGTGCTAAGGACCATCAAAAATAGTGGAGGAGAGTTTCGCAGCAAGAACTTTTGGCATTGTCAAGATACGTGAAATAGTCTCATTCCAAAATTTATTAGGGGTTTGAGTCAGAATTACCGATAAATTTTGCATTGATAGTCATCACCAGGAATGGCAATCGCATCGATGCCATTTTGCCATATTCGTTACGCAGGAAAACTGCGACGCGATTTTGTGATGTGTGATGCGATGCATGTTAGAACAATGGATGCGATTTGTTTGCTATATGTTAAAAATTTTCGATGCGATAAAATCGTAGTTAGTAGTTTGCGATTATCAATTACTTTTGAAATAATTGCCTAATTTATTGCCCCAGCGTTCAGTTCGCAAATTAACAAAGCTTTTAGTTGAAAGTAATTTAATTGCGATGTTTAGTCGCCGTTTTGGTGGCTCTTCGCTTGGCTTCCGCAGTGGTGGCCATTAGGCCAGAAGCACGCAAAACGATTAAACATTAAAACTCTGGCCTGCAAACGTCAAAACTTCACAGTTAAATTATTATCAACATCAGAGGATTGAGTTTTAATAGCCAAAATTAAAGATGCGAAGAAACATCCTCGAAAAGTGGTAGAGCAGTGGACCGGTAATCGAAAGGCTGCAGGTTCAAATCCTGTGGTAGGACTTTTTCGCATTGAATGTTTTTAAATAGTAGCCGTTCTGGTGCCTATTCCCTAGGCTTCGCGCTGGTAGCCTTTAGGCAGAAGCATGCAAAACAATCAAAGCTTTTAGTTGATAATATTTGGAAATCAATATGGAACGAAAAGATGCAGAGAAGCAACACAATTCTGGTGCACTCTTAGTACGAACCAGTTAGCATGAATGAACACGAGGCTTAAGTTTGCGGTAAAAAAGCTTATGGCCGACGTGGATAATACCGCACAAAGCCACAAATGACAGTGGACAATCACGCAGTGGCACTTTCAAATTTAACTATAATTTTGTCTTCGGTGATGCACAAACCATTCAAGATAAACGGAATTAAAAGTTTCAAACTAAACCTTAGAGCAATTGGGGTTGAAAACTCGTTGAAAATTTGGTCGTATTTTGACACCAACTGGTTGCTGTAAAACTGATTTACTGAAAGCTTATGCAGAATTTACGCAAAGAGCAAAAATGGCGTTGACAGCATCTTCAGATAAGCGCATTCTCAAGTCGTTCATGATGTAGTTAAGGCGAAAAACGCTCTCTCGTACAAATACCTGAGTTATATTTAACTGTAGAACAACTTGGGCGAGTTCGTCCTAGTCTTCATCTAAAATTCCAAACAAAGTTTCTAGTCCCGAGCTTCAAGGAAGACGCGGCTCTCAAACCTCTCACGGTAGTCACCACCAATCCTCGGCATGAGTTCTCTACAATAAAGCTTGATTTTATGCGTTTCACAACGAAAGGAACTATATAATTATGTGGCATAGTGAAATGATTATCCTTGTTACAGAAATAGTGTGTAAAATGTAGCTAAGTGATTGTTACGCTACAGATGCCAAAACGTTCTCATGACGAACCAGTTAACTTTAAAAAAAAACATCGGAAATAATGACAAATGATAAAAAACAATAGCAAAACTTGCAAGATTTTTTGTCCAATTCTGCGATAATGGATGTGAATTTTTTGTGGGCATGCGATGCGATGTGATTGCATCGAATGCTTTTTTCCAACTTCTTGAGTTGCAGCCATCCCTGGTTGCAGTCGCGTAGCCAGGAGGGGGCTATACCCCCTCCCTATTGACCTGCAGACTAAAATAAGTAAAATTCCACGTTTTTAGCACTTCTTCGACTGTCTTTTGCACTAGAATAGACTCAAAAAATGATTTAAAACATATTTTGAAACGCTTGTTAGTGGTACTAAATTTCAAAATAGCTTTCAATAGCGTCGGAGCTTTCTTTTCCACTCTTTGAAATATGGGTAGCCTTGAAAAAGGCTGTTTTAGATTGAACGTTTTCGTCCAGCTCTCTTCATAAATCTACGCTAGAATGAAGAAAATTTGGTGGAGAAAAGCAATGAAAGATTTTTAACTTCTGTTTTCAGAAAACCCACTTTTACTGGACAATACTTTCGTTGGGATTCGTTTGGGCCTAAAAAACGTAAAACCAACTTCATTGAAGTACTTATGCATCGAGCATTGATGATTTGTTCAAAAAGTAAACTGAAGCATGAACTAGAAAACATCAGCTCGATTCTACGGAATAATGGATACCCAGAAAGCATTATTCAAATCACCATGTCTAAGAAAATTGCACTTTTTAACCGTAAACCAAAAGAAGGAACGCAAAAGTGTCCAGTTTACTTGAAGCTTCCTTGGATTGGCAAAATTTCTTTGAATTTTGAAAAGCAAACCAAGATTGCTATCAACCGATGTTACCAAGCGGTTGCACCTCGCATTATTTTTACAACGAGAAAACTTTTGCCTGCATTCCATAAAGATGTTCTACCCTCCCTTCAACAAAGTATGGTCATATATCAAAACGTGTGCCGCTGTGACTGTCGGTACGTGGGTCAAACTTCCCAGAGATTGCAAGACAGAATTAATCAACACATTCCGAGATGCATAAGAAGTGACAAAAGACCAACGAAAAATCTGCCTAATCGAGAATGTAAAATCACTTGCACCCCTAGTGTCTATTGTTATTCTGCAATCGGACAGCATTTATTGGAGAATAAAGAATGCGCCAAACATTTCAACGATGCACAATTTTCCATTTTGGCTACAACAAGATCTTCATTCCATTTATCAGTTCTGGAAACAACCTACATCAATGCTTTATAGCCTATTCTCTGTCGTCAAAAGGAATTCGTTTATTCACTCCAAATTTCACATTAAATTTTTTTCACTTTTCCGACGAAACCGAAACAATATTTTTCCACCAATCAAATTGCCAGAACGACCAATTTTGACCAATCAGAGAACGACAAAAAATTGTCTATATTTTCTATACTTTTGCATTAACTTTATACAATTTTTGTTGATTTTTGCAGCATTTTACGTCATAAGAGCAACCCATTGTCATTTCAATGTAGTCAACCTCTATATATATCACTGCATTTTAGTTTTTCTACATTCTAGCGTAGATTCATTAAGAGAGCTGGACGAAAACGTTTAATCCAAAGCAGACTTTTTCAAGGCTACCCATATTTCAAAGAATGGAAATGATAGCTCCGACGCTATTTTGACTAGATAGCTCCGACGCTAATTTTGACAGATTTAAAGACTAACTTCACCAAATTTGAACTTTCTACGACCTTCCGTTCCCAACATATGACAATTAAGACTTCCCCTCAGAAAGGCTTTTTCTTCTTGAAAAATTTGCCTGGGTTGCGTACTACAAACACAATTTCAAAAAGTAAATGTATTTTTGTATACCTCTAAACAAGTGCTTCGGCAGCGTTGTTGTTAAAACAAAGTAAAATGGGTCAGAATTGTAAATTAGCTTTTTTTGAAGAAAATTCAAACCAACTTTCCAAACGTTGAAACTTCTGTCACAATACCGAAAAATGGTAACATTCAAGTAAGGGAAAAATTGTTAACTTTGAACCGCAATATCTTAAAACGGCAAAACGTAGAAAGTTCAAATTTTGTGAGAATGCATTTTAGGTCTTTTTCAACATTTTAATTCACAGTGAAAAACCTGACTTGAATGTCCTTTTAACTCTTGTGCTCGACACAAAGCAGTCTTACCAATAGGGTTTAGGTAAATATAAATCAGATGAGGAGTCCTCCAGGATACATTTTAAGTCCAAGTCCTTGGCCTCGAAGCCTGCAAATCCTTGAAAATGCCCTGTCCTCGGCTCAAAGACCGCACTATTTTTTAACTTGTTGAAAATTGGTCAAGGTCATGACCACTTTTATTTCGTCTTTAAGAGCGCCAGAGAGCTTGCGAAACAATTTTAGAAGACATTTTTTTCCTGGAGAACGCTTGAATTGTCCGAAAAATTTACAAATTTTTGAAGCAATGACCTTTTTCTTTTTTTTTAGATCACTTCCGCGTTGTATGCCCTTGGTCGCACGCATTCCTATCCTTGGCCTTGAGAGGTCTCTCCTCGGAAGGGCTGTCCTTGTCCTAGAGCCTTGTGTCCTCGACTCAACCTCCGATATAAATACTCTGCAAAAACGCATGGAAATCCCTTAAAAGTGATTATTTGCTATTTAAAAAGGAGTTTGTTGATCCATGATACAGCATGCCATATCTTCTTTGTTTTGTTCGATACAGCGTCACACTATCGTGATATATGTTTCCGTCAAATTACTCACTTTATTTTTTCGCCTGAGACGAACAAATACTTGATGAATCATTTTTATTTTTTCCAAAATTTTTTTTTAGGGAATTGAAGCTACAGAAATAGTGAATCATTACTAAACGACAGTCAGGAGACGCCGCTTTTAAGGTTTGCGCCGTCACCGAGGAAGAAAAAGGTTCTCTGCTAATGTTGCGTGAAGGAAACTGATCATGATCGGCGCTTACAAATGCTGCAATCTCCCAGAATATCTATTCTATGATTTTCCGAGTGTACCGAATTCCGAACGCTTCAACTTCCTTTCGTGTCATGTTTTTTTATGATGTATCAACGCTGCTCCATATCTGTCTCGTTTCAGTGATTCAGACTTCCAAAACGAATGGTTTTATATCTTTTTTTTTATGTGTAAGCGCGAGCTCAGGTTAAGTTTTTTTTTTACCACACCTTTCGACGTCATTAATACAAATAAGGCCGAAATGGAACCGGTATATCTAGCATGTTTTAAGCATGACGAAATAGTGTTTTACAGTTTTAGAAATTTTACAGTTTTTACGATTTTGACTTAACAAATGAACGAAAATAACCAATTAGTATGAACAATATTAGTGTGCAATTTAACATGAAGATACAGGAGTCAGATGAGCGCAACAATTAGTCCTCCACCATTCCAAACAATTAGGGTCACAGGTTCATTTCCCATTCATACTTATTGCACAATGTTTGCTTTGGTACAGTATTTTTATTTTATGCGACGAGGTGGTTTTTCTGAAAAATCGAATCTTTTATTATATTCACAGTATAACGCCAAAACGTGTAACGAGTTTGCAGAGCTCATTTTCACATTATTGCGCCAATAGTTGCGTAGCAAGGGGGGGGAGGGTGCTGTAACCTCCCCCTATTGGCATGCAGCGTATTCAAAATACTACGTTTTTAGAACTTTTGAGAGCGATTTTTGCACTAAAAGCAAAAATAGGATCCACCCCCATTGGCGTTGGCAATGAGAATGTGACAACTTTGACTCTGGACTTGAAGAGGATTCGGTCACAAAAATAGATCCGAGCCAGCATGCAGACCGTTTTCCTTTTTTTTGGTCTTCACCTAATCTCGGGCAAAAAATCTGTTCAAATATGAGTGACAACCGTTCTAGTTTGGTTTTACACTTGGGAAACAGCCCTCCCTCTATATTAAACACCAGTTCTACAACTCGCAAATTCCTGGCTTCGCGCCAGAGGGCAACACAGTTCCTTTTGAAAGGTCGCCGCGAAATTTGAATCTTAGACCTCCGCTGAAGAGACGAACGCGTTACCGCTCGACCACCTGGCCAGTTTGGTTTTTCTCGGTCTACCAAAAAATTGTCCAGCATTGGCATTATGAATGAGATTTTCATGCTCTCTGCTAAAGTTTTGCAGTATTGTTGTAGTAGATCACAACGATGCAAATTCGACAACCCCTCTACAAATTGGAAAAGCTTACAGTGCTCTCCAAGACTCTCTAGCTGATTATGAAGTACTACAATGCACTATCACCAGACATGGACACGATTTTGATCTGATTTTCAAGATCACAATATTTTAATGATCTGCTCTTGAAGATCACATTTTTTGTACAATCTTGGAAGATCAAGGTCACTTTCATTTTCAAATGTCGCATAGCGTAAGCATAGCCGAGGCTAGGTAATGTGATTTTCTGAAGCTATTTTATGGCTCCCACACGGAATGGAGTCTAAACTGGAGAAAGTAATCAGCATTTGCAGTGGTACAGAAAGGACAGATATACGAACCAGTACGGCAGTACCTAACCAGCTAACTTGAGGAGAAAATTAATCACAAATCAGCTTCGTTAGCATCGGAATGTTTGCAGGCTTGGGGCATCCTATCGACTATAGCACTCTTTTCTTGCACACCATTAACAGATTACCGGTAGTAAGAAAACTCTCCAGAAGCTAATACAGAAAAAACAAGTGCTAGTAGTGGTAACAGCACAGGTATCGGTAGTAGCTTAGGCCTCTTTCTTTGTTCAAGACCAGTCAGTTGAGAGCCAAAAAGCTAAATTGCTGACGGCAACAAATGTCAGTCAGGATAAGTGTTCTAAGATACTTGGTTAAGCATTGCAGTAATAGGCTACCTGCAGACGTGGGCACGATCTTGATCTTTTTTTTCATTGATCTGATCTTAAGATCACTAATAGTGGTAATCTTGCCTATCTCTGATTATCACTACCGTTAATAAACTGCGGTAATAGGCAAATATTATAGCTTACAGTGCAACTTTTTACGCACTTCCTACGAAAATATTCCCTCTTCCCCTTCTCAAACGACCCTTAATTGCAGCGCTATACGGTGAAGTTAAAATAAAAAATCTAGGCACACGATGTTGTCGCGTCGTCCTCTTTAATTCTGCGTACGCATTTGATTGCATCTTAAAATTTCTGAATAATTCTGTCGGTAACAACTTACAATTAATTTATTCATTCTTTGCGAACGCTACGCTGCTACGTATTTATTAAAAGGAACGAGAAAAAAGTACACATTACGGTATTACAAGTTAAAGCGAATTGACTTGCTTATATATTGCATAGTCTCGAGAGAAAACTAAAATCGAATAAGATCTTGGCAAACGATATGGTACAGTAATTTGTGTAAAGTGTATTTGAAAATACGTTAAAAATGGCATTTTGTGCTATTAATAAACCAATTTGCATAAAGTGTATATGAAAGTAATTGACTTGCTTATATATTGCATAGCCTCGAGGGAAAATTAAAATCAAATAAAATCTTGGCAAACGATATGGTACAGTAATTTGTGTAAAGTGTATTTGTAAATACGTAAAAAATGGCATCTTGTGCTATTAATAGGGCAACTATAGTAATAACTTATACCAAAGTACCACAAGCAATATCAATAAAGTCTTTAAAGTTAGGGCTAATATTGAAATCAGATTTGCAGTTGATTCCATCTTACTAGGCCCTACCGTTTCATAGATACTCTACTTCAAACTCATCAACTTGACCCCAGATTTTAGCGCTCGGCTGATTATTAGCTTCAGCTCATCGTAGCCTTTTAAACGACCGACGCAAATATCTACAGATTTCAAAAAAACTAGCGCCCAAGCTTAAGCCATTCAAAAAATTAAGTTTGGGCGGGTTAACGGGGGTGGCACCCCCAAATCATGTCAAAAATATTTGTCTCCTAAATATCTACATATTTAAAACTGGCATCTTAGCTGGAGCCGATCCAAACATTGATTTTTGGGGCGTCTTCATGGGGGTGGTACCCCCAAAACTATTAGAAAATATTTGTCAGTCAACATCTGCTGATATATAAAAAAAACTGGCAACCCAAGTTAAACTGTTCAAGAAATTGATTTTTGGGGGGGTAGTACCCCCAAACTATGTCAAAATATTTGTCTGCTAAATACCTGCCGACATCAAAACAAACTGGCACCCTAGCTTGAGCCGCTAAAAAAATTGATTTTTTTGGGTCCATCTGAGAGTTCCCCATGGGGGTAGCACCCTCTGTCTCTTAAACATCTACATATTTAAAAAAACTGGTACCTTAGCTTGAGCAGTTCCAAAATTGATTTTTGGGGAGTCTTCACGGGTGTGGTACTAAATATTTGTCTCTTAAATATCTACTGTAAAAATATTTGTCTTTAACATATCGACTGATATCAAAAAACCCTGTCACTCTAAGTTAAGCCGTTCAAAAAACTGATTTTTAGGGGGTCCCGGACCCCAAACTATATGTCTTTTAAATATCTACTGATATCAAAAACACTGTAACCCTAAGTTAAGCCGTTCAAAAAATTCATTTCTGAAGGCTCCATTTTGGGGAGGTCCAGGGGGGTAACTCCCCCAAACTATGTCAAAATATTTGTCTATTAAGTATCTGCTGCTATCAAAAAAAACTGGCTTCCAAGCTTGAACCGTTCAAAACATTAATTTTGGAGGGGTTCCAGGGGGGTGGTACCCCGAATTATGTCAAAATATTAGTCTTTTAAATATCTGCTGATATCAAAAAAACAAAAAAAACTAGCTCCTAGCTTGAGCCGTTAAAAAAAAGATTTTTTGGGGGGGGTTCCCGAGATAATCGACCCTAAAAATTTTGGGAGACAAAATTGCGTTTGCAGCTCAACAACTTTCCACAAAAATTAGATTTCGATATTTTGTAGTTTAGAAGAAGAGCGCACAAGATTTAGGAAAAAAGGAAAAGGAAAAAAAAAAAACTTTACGCGGCCAAAAGTGGGTTGGTTGGGATAAAAGGGTATCTTAAGACATATAACGGTGTGAAATACTTTTTGCCGTACTTACGCCGTTTTTTAATGAGACCGCTATTTAAGCCAAACGTTCGGGGCGGTTTTTGGGTCCTAAAACCAAAGTCACGTGACTGATTGCCTCAAAATTTGGTACAAACATGCAAATTAATAATTTCAAACTGCTGTCAAAATTTCATGTAGCTAAACCAAACTGTTCTCGAGTAATTAGCAAAAGTCTGAACTTCGAACTCGTTAGTTTAAAAATGGTCGAGTAAAAATAAAGGAACAAGACTACCAGCAACGTATTACTAACAACCAGCAAGTATTGCTTTGATGGATCTGCAGTACTACAACCGAGTAACAAACTCTGTTCTGTAGATCGTTTGAAGCGACCACCGATGTGGTAAACTTGTTGAGGTATAGTTTCACGAAAAACTTTGAAGACTTATTGAGACTGATGGCGCAGCAGCTTTGCTTAGAAGTCGCAGTGGGTAGCAAGCTGGAATGTTAAGCCGATTTGTGATGTACGTTTTTTTAAATTAACTTTGAACTTTTCTTGAATCAACATGTTTTCTTGAACAAAACCTTGAATGAGGTAAGCTGGTAGTCAGTACGGCGCAACCAGGGGGAAACTAAGAATTAGCGCTGGTTGCGCCACTGACTAGATCAGAAGGCTGAAGCCAAATTACTTTGAAGTTTGTAAACCTGTTTTTTCACTTGACCAGTACCGTAAGTAAGTGTGGCTAGAGGTGCTGATAAACTTTTTCCAATGGCTTTTAAGACGATGTTGTTTGTATGTTATTCAAATGGCTTTTTTTTTCCGAAAAATTACGTAAATCGCCCGGCGGCTTCCTAATCCCAGCCGGTTTTATTTTTGAAATGTAACAGTTTGCCTGTTGAAGACGTATTTTGAACAGGAAAATTTTCGCCTTTGGTTCAAAAACTCCTGCTTAGCAAATTTGAGGGTACGCACCAGATGGTTGTGCTGGCTTCCTAAAACCAATTGTGTCCTTCTCACTGCGCAAAATAATGGCAACTAAATTTTATGGTATGTTTTTTGCTTCATTTGAGACTCGGTGGAACGTGAGCCGGATTGACTAAATCCAAATGCAAAAGGGGGCGTGCCAGGAAAAGGTTTAAGAATACATAATCTACTCCGAGCAAAAGCTAAAAATCAATCATGCACGAAGAGTAATCATATGACGCGCGCCACAACCAACCCAAAATTCGGGGAGACAGATATGACTTTGAATAAAATTTTGCTGGAACAGTTGGGTCATGAAGGATGTAGTCAAACGCCTATCGCCTAACATAAATTACATTAGTTTTGCTAACGTCTGCTAATGGAATTAAAAAGCAAACGAAACTAATACAATCAAAATAAAAAATTCATACGTCAAAGCTCACTAAATTCTACATACAATTCGTATGAAGTACAACAATAGATATGGAAAGAAGTGCTGGAACGTGACATGAATGTCAGAGGTTTGCAATGGTTGAATGTACAAGATAAAATGCAAAAGATGGAAACTAGGCTGCAAAAACTGGCCAACGCCTGCGAGCGGAGAAAACCTACTGGGCTTCAGAAATAGAAGATATGTACTTCTGAAGCAAAATGATGATGCTGCAGCGCATTGCATATACATAAGCGCCGAAATCAATACAAGCAAGTAATTATGTAGTCAATTGCGGTCAAGATAAGAGCAAAAAATCTTGGGAACAAAAAATGCACAAAACCGTAATCATAAAGTAGATTTGATGCGATGAAAATACCTAGCAACTAAAACAACATGCACAAAAAATACAAGTTTCAACCTCATGGTTTGCTTTTCTTCTGTATTGCAATAAATTTTGGGTTGAGGCTGGTTGTTCTTAATAGTTTCAGCCTCATTTGTTCTTAGCAAGTGCGTTTTTTAAAACTGGGAAGTGAAAAAAGCCATTTGTGCCGAGTGCTAACGCTGAAAAGCAAAACAATACACTTAACAGGTAATGGAACCTGGGTATTTAGTTACGAACTTACGAAGGCAAAGTGAAATAGAAACTGATATTTCGTTTTTTAAATTGCTTTTCATTACAATAACATGTAATTATTTTGTTCATGCCGAGGCTTCTATTGTCCTTAAAAGAAATCCTATAGTTTAAATCTTGATCAAAAGCGAGCCCGGCGTCCTTCTAAAAAGTGAGACTGAAAGAAACACATTTTTTTCAATTACAATGTAGAACATTGGTTTATAAACTCTATCGCAGAGTTGACAAGAACTATGTTAGAAGTTTATCAACCTTGGGGGTATGACTCGCTAAAATATTTTGACCTCATATATCTGTTGTTATTTGTCATTACATGCATATTCTTTGGGAAAGTTACCAATACGTGCATCAACTATGCTGCACTGTTGCTAATTATCACGAATTAGTAAAAATTGAACTGCGTAGCAAAAAATACAAAATTGACTAAAAAACAAGCAGAAAGACGGTTTCGAGGATTTTGGACCGAACCAAACCTGAAATAGCTAAAAAGAGGCATTGACTCGACCAATTCAAGCCATTATCAGATCTTAAAAAACTAGATGTCAAAAAATTGCAAAAAAATCCTAAAAAGCATTGCAGATGAACATACTTTCAACTCGGTTTAATTTTCAAGAACATTTCGAAGATAGGTGTCATTCATACGTATCAACTAAGCACTCTGCTTCTGATTAATCACAGCGCAGAACGCCCGTTTTAGGGGTTCTGTTTGCAAGTCTTTGGTCAGGTTTGAATCACCATGTCTAGTAAACCGCTGTGTCCAAGGCAGGCACCGACGTCGAACAGCTGAGTACGAGCCAATCAGTGCAAACGGTCAGTGATCGAGTGGATGGAGCGTTTTCCACTGAAACGGTAAACTAGGGTTCGATTCCCCGTCGGGTCAAACCAAAGACCACGAAAATTGGTATTAACGGCTTCCCTGCTTGACGTTCAGTAATTAAAGGGACAGTGTGAAGTTTCCACCGTGTGTGGTAGACAGGACAGTTGACTCAAAGACCGAAAGGTCCCTTCGCGGTCTCCAGGCCAAGGCAACCTGATGAATACAATGTAATTAGAAGTTACAATATATTTGTGCGATTTCAGCCACAATGTTATCAATACAAATTTTCAGACTTTTCTTCTAAACCTAGACAAAGTTAAAGTTGTTTTTTTGCAATGCGAAATTTTTTGTCATTTTTTAGACATGTGGTGTTTGCAGGCAAGAGTTCGGATTTAACTGTAAACTTTGTATTTGTGCAAATAGAGCAAGAAAAATTCCTCTTATAAATTGATTTTCCAAAAAAGTTGTTCTTGAATCTTTATGTCATCGAGGTTGACGTAAGAAGGCTTGGGAAAAACTTGATGGATATCCCAATCGAGATGCCACTCATCAAAACAAACTTTTCAACCAGCTTGCCTTGCTCTCTCAAAAACTCTGGCACCAACTGCAAAAGGTCAGTCACATTATTACCTGCAGTTAAGTCTCAGCCTGGAAAACTGTATCCAGGGCAGCCGATTAATTAAAATAGCAAAGTTAGCGAAGGCTTTCCCGTGTCCACTGCCGAAGCTATTAATAACTTGAATTTAAATTTTGACTTCGATTATTTTCAGATTGCAAGAACTAATCGATTCGGTGATTCAGGAGAGGAATGCGCCTTGCAACATAAAACCTTATTATTTGAACGGTGTACTATAAAAGCAATATTCTGTTCATCCATTTGTTCAAGTTTCAACAAAAACGAACCATTTCAACTGACGCAATCTCGTGCAACTACATGCCAAATGCTTTTTCATTTAAAGTTGCACACACTACAAACAGCGTCTAAAATAATATGTATACAGTAAATACACTGTAAATTTTCTAAGTAGACGCGTTTGTTACAAATGCATTTTATTGTTTCTATTATGACACTGACCTCCATTTAGGTCCAAACTCTGCTGACAGCGTGGATGTATTTTTTTTAATTAGTCATCACTTTGAGATAACCCATATTTGCCAAACTTTCTTGACCAAGAAACATTTGAGCTATTTAAGGGTAATCAATCAAGCTGACAGCTCTTCTACTTAGTTCTCCACTGAAGGTAAATCTTTGTAATGCTTGAAAGTAAACAGTAACACCAGTCTTTTAGAACAGACTTGAATAGAGCCATACACCGCCATCTTTCACAACCTTTTCCACAAAATACCACCGAAAGCCAAAATTATTTTGCATTCCCAATTGCCGAAAACCGCTGTCCATGCACAACAGACTATAATGTAGTAGTGCTTACCTGAATCTTGCCTTTCGCAATAAGGACATCACCGTCGTAGCCAGCGCTAGCAGATGCCGATTTCACCCCATCGTAACACAGAAGCTGAACTGCTGAAGCGCCTTTCACACTGATCTCGTATTCTTCGTTCCAATCAGGAGTTTTCGTGCCACGGCAAAGTCTTGTTCTAGCTCTGATATGAAACTGACCATAAGAATCGATCTCCAGTACGCAATAAGGGTCTGGTGAAACAAGACTACGTGTTATTACGCAATGAATGAGCTTTTTCGTAGCTAGAACCAGTTCGCTACTCTAGTTCAAATACTGACTAAAAAAACTTATTCAATAAACCCTAGTGTAAAACTTAAAACATTAAAATACAAAACTTACTAACGTACACATTAAATAGGCAATCAAAATTGCATTATTCTAAAACTTAAAGCGCATTACAGCTTGGGCATTCAGCGGACTGCAATTATTAATAAAGGAGATACTCTCAGCGAATGATTTTGTTAACTTCTTGAAAATCGGCCAAAAACGGAGTCTCATTCACTCACGGCAAGTATTCTTCGTCACAGTAAAAATTAATCTGCTGATGATGACACTAGCAATGACTTGAAACGTTCAATAAATATTCGTTCAAGTATTGAGCCTCTAGACTAGGAATCAAAACCAACAAAAGATGCTCTGCGCTAGTCTGGTAAGACACACCTATGGTTCATGCGTTTGAAAATGCCAATATTGTCAAGATTGTGAAGGTACGAGCGTATCCTTAGTTTATTTTAACTAACTGGTTGTACGTTGGTAAGGCGGTACAACAGGTTTTGTATTTGGAGCTTAATTATTGTTTAGGTAAATCTAACTTTTTGTGCAGTACCAAATATTATCTTGCAAAAGTTAAAATGACGCAGCTACTGTTTGTTTTTGGATTATGTTTAACGATGGCTTCGTCTTAGCCGGCTAAAAACGACCCTAAGTAACTTTAGAAAAGTTTGATCATTTACATCAATAATTCTTATGAAAATGAAGTTAAATATCACCTTTCCTCACGTATAGTTGTAAAAAGTTATATCGCCAAAAGTGGTAGTCTAATATTTTCCTTTGAGTGAAGCCTAAGCTATTTCATCCAAAAACCGTAATTGATCCATGTTTATTGAGTCTTTCAAAAACCCTTTTTTCTCGAATATTTTTGCGAGTAAAAGAGGTTTGGGAAGTCTTCTTGAGGTATTCTGCTTATATGACTGAACTAGTTTCCGGCACTCAAAAAACATTTTCCGCTACAGCAGTTGCATTTGTGTTTGTTAGAGCAAAATCAACTTTTCTCTCTCTTTAAAAGACACTGCTCGAAATCGGTTTTATTGAAGACATGAGAATAACCTGAGGTAAAAAAGAGGTACCCCAAACCTTTTTCCAACATTCCTCTTTTCGCTAAAACATGTTTTAATCCGTTTGACTCCGTACGATTGGCAACCTACATTTCGTAACTTCGTGACATCACAAAAGGCCTACCGTAGATCAGTACTGGTAGCCCAGGTCTACAGATTTCAGTAACGTAGCTAAATTTTCAGATTTGGTTATGGACTACTCACTGCTAGCACTTGATAATCGCGTTTCTTAGTCTAGAAAAATTGTGTATTTTGTAATGTCACAAAATTGCGAAATGCAGGGTTACCAATGGTACGCAGTCAAACGGATTAAATCGTATTTCCGCAAATAAAGGAATTCGAGAAAAAAGGTGTGGGGCTCCTTTTATACCTCAAGTAGTTCGTATTTTTTTAATAAAACCAATTTAAGATGAAATATATCATTCGAAAAAGAAGCGACTAAATGTTAAGATATTTTGGAAATTTCAGAAAATACGCTTCTTACAAAACAGCGGGCCTTCTTGGATTTTTCACCAAATTTTATTTCGGTAGCCTACAATCGGCTGCATTGTGATAAAGCAATATCTGTTTCGTTAAGAATCTAGGTCTTAGCAGATCTTGCGTCAAACTTACTGCATGCGCTTAAAAATCCTTTTCCGGACCAAATCTTAATGTAGAGAAAACCAGTCAGCAATTCTTTGTCACCTCGTAGGTCAGATGGCTAAAATGCAAAATAAATTGAGTTCAATAATCGCTAATTCAATTTATTGTCTACTTGCTTGATTTTTTGTTTCAGTATATCTAATTTTCCTTCAATTGGCGATAAAAGAAGTGGGGAAACGCAGATAACAATTTTTGATTAGTACATCTTATCAGGGATGTAGATAAAGAAAACTCAGCCTCCTTCGTTGGGAATGATTATTTCACCGAAAAAAGGGAATGACTATTTTACCAAAAATTTGAAGTTAAAAAGACTAAAACGAAAATGAGGAATATACATCTGCTCGATGCCCATTTTTGATTAGCTTTTTTTAAGGATCAAGATTAGGGTTGAAGTTCGGGTTTGGGTTAGGTTTGGGTTAGTTCTAGAGTAAGGTTTGAGCTTGTGTAAGATTTGGGCCAGAATTAATAAAAAACTACATGTAAATTTACCATGAACAAGTCTTTTCTTAAAAAAAACTTGTTTAGAGACGTCGTGTGATATCAAAGGGTGCTGGATAATGAGTTTATGGGTCTATCATAACTCATTGCAGCTGACGACATGCTGTTCATTTTATATTGGAGTTATACCTTTTATTCACCGAGTTACCTCGGCCGAGAGAGGAAACCTTGCGATCTTCGAGTCCAGTTGCCACCCGCCCGTATGTCTACCACCCATGGTAGAGGCGGTCCCCTGTTACTGCGAAACGTCAAGTAAGAAAGCTGCAAATAACAATTTTTTTGGTTTTATTGCACCAAATGAAAACAACCTGAAACTGTTTAGTGAAGTGTAGTGCAAGCGGTGGCATACAGACACTGATCGGTTACTAAAGAAAGTTTTTTTTAATTGAAAAGCTGCACGACCGCCCGGCGCGTAGCTAAAAATCCCAAATGGGGGGCTGATTCGGGGGTATCCAACGCTCTAAAATTTTTGCATTTTTTTGCAAAAATAACTAAAGTTTAAGTCTATTTTTAAAAAAAACTAATGATTTTAAAACGTGGCATAGAAATCGGCAGTGTAACCATGACTAAACTGATTGCATATGAGGGCTATGTGTGAGATGGCTAATGGTAAAATTTCAGTTCTCTAACATTTACATGCTGGTAAATTATAAAATCCTATAGTTCAATGAAACTCACGCGGAGTAATCTACTTCGCCAACATTTTATTTGAAAAGATAAAGGGGTGTAGGGGGCTAATAGAAAAAGATTTGAGAGAAGTGATAGGTAATTAACTAACACTAAATAGCCCAGCCCACCCCTCTATTCCTGAGTTTATAAAATATATCAGAGCCAGGCAAACCACATGCAGTGGTTCGGTACTCAGGCGAGACACACTTATGGTCAACACTACGTTTCGGGTTCGATTCTCAGGTTAGTTATTCACTTATACTTTAACCAGTTAAATAATACTTTGGACTTGAACCATAGCCAGGCAAACCACCTGCGGTGGTTTGATTTTCAGGCAAGACACTAAGGGTCTTTAGACTTGCAGCGGTTCACATGCAAACCACCTGCGGTGGTTCGGTACTCAGGCAAGGTACTCAGGTCAAGACCAAGTTTCGATTCTTACAACTAGCTAGGGTTAGGACTAGACTTAGGGTTAGAGCTACAACACTGTATTTAGACAAAGCTGTGTTTAGATAATCCCGCAATTGGACAACACCACGTTTGGGGGATGCCGCAATCCCCCATACCCCCATCCCCCAAACCGTATATTTTTAAACCAACACATACTACTAGCATTAGTTAATTCCAAATCACTTCCTTTAAATCTCTCTCTATTTAACCCACCCTCCCAATTACATATCTTTCGGTAAATTACAAAGTAAATTAAGTTAGAACATGCGAATTTTTTGGAATTATGAATTTTAAAGGTTTATCGGTTTGTAATAGCAGAAATATGGCTGAATTTTTGGCATTTATTACTATCCATTGTCCACATAACTCACTTGGACGCAGACAGTTTAATCATGCATGCAGTACTAATTTACGTGGGGCCTTTTTCAAAGTATCTAAAACTAATTGGGTCTATTTGAAGAAGGATTTATTAAAAAAATTTAGTCATTTATTTCTACTATTACAAATTTGAAAGGTTGCAAGCAATTCTAGCTATATGATAAGTAAAAGATATACTTGGTCAAAACAAACAATGCACCTCGACCATAACTCCACGCTTGATGAGTTGTCTGTCTGCAAATTTGGCTGCTGCGATGGCTGAAGAAGGAGCTCGTTTCAACTGAGATGAGGAGGAGCGGTTGATTTGGTCCAGAAAATTCTGCGCCTCCCTCAGAACCTTCAGAAAATACACATTATGAAAAAAATTTACTACAGATATTTTCAGAAAATTAAAAAAAAAATTGAATAGCCGAGCATTGTTATTTATTAAAATATAGCACGGAGCAAAGCGGGAGCGCAATCTGAAAATAACTGACTGCGATCTATGAGAAGCATGCAAAAATCAAATCATATACATTGGTCGTATCAAGAATTTCTTAGAAATTAAACATCCATATAAAAACGCAAGAAATCAAAAAATACCGCTGAATATCACTTTTATGACCAAAACGTACATTGGAGTAACATTACCCTAATGTAACACTTGATAGTGCTTATTTGAACAACTTACCTCTGTGAGCACTTGATAATCTGGGTGTGGGTGGGGTGTATATTTCAGCAAGTCTTGCAAGACCAACGTTGTCTGCATTACACGCTCAACCGGCTTGTGTAGAAGCTCTGTGAAACAATAAATACATCAATATACTTACAAGCCGGCAAGCTAATGGTGAGACAAAACAAAAACAAAACCATAGAACTCAAAAAGTCCACGTTATTTTCAATTATTTTAGATGCCTATTTATGCCTTTTACAGCTAGGGCAAGCTAATCAGTTCAAAACTGTTTTACTTGTTATCCCAGATTTTCTGAAATTTCTCCAAGATCTTAGCTCTACAAGAAGCTGATTCGATGAATAAACAACCACAAGTAAATTCTATTTGAATAAGTTAACCTTTCAAGATCCCGACTAAGAGTGCAACAGACTGTAGGATGTTTAATGCAATCTGTGGCAACCTAAATATATGATTTTGCTCAGTCTACTTATGTTAATTGTGCACTTTTCAACCAACATACGGAGCACGTAGCGGTCTGAACGCTTATTTTGAATTAACAGCTCTCACAGTTAATTTAAAAATTAACAAAGTAAAATTAAATCTTTTATTACACTCGCTGTATAACGCCGAAGCGTGTAACGAGTTGGTGGAGCCCATCTCCGTGTCATTGCGCCCGGGCAACACAGGTTCTTTCGAAGAAATGTTGCAACGGTGGCGAGTTGTAGCTTGTAGGCAACTTTGAGTTCGATCTGACAGGCCTGAAATTTGAACTTCTGACCTCCCCTTCAGAGGCGAACGCATTACCGCTGGACCAACTGGCCGGTGCTAATTTGAAACCAAAAAATAAAATACCGCAACCAATATTATTCAAGTATTAAGGCAGAGTCATGAACAATAACTTTGAATACTTTTAGTATGGTTAATAGGATGTTTCATAATTTCACCTTTTTTGAAATTAAAAATGCTTGGGGTCTCATCAGATCGGATTTGGGCGACAATAAAAAAATAAAAATTTTTTTCGATTACTCGTTGTTGTGAGGGTGTCCCGCCCCCCTAAAGTTTGATATTTTTGGACGTGGGAAAATTTTTTTGACAAGTGCGATATCTCCTTAACAAAACGAGATAGAGAGTAATGTTTGGTACCAAAATTTACAGAATGGTCGACTTCCTATCTGTAGTCAATACATTCTTAATCGCTAGCTCCAACAGAAATGAAGTTATTTATGAAAAACTGTTTTAGCACTGAGTAAAGCTGAAGATAACATTATATCAAGTCAGTACCGACTTGGCATAAAAAGCAAACCAAACTGCAAAACAGTCATATGCAAACGGAAAAAAACCAAACAGTTTTAGAACGAAAACAACAAATGGGACATCTCATTACACGCTGCCCTGCATTTATAACTGCTCGAAAGGTCCATTTGGAGATGCTCTTTGGCTCCTAAAGGTACGATACGTCAAAACAGGATTTTAAAAAGGCTGGAAATTTTGAGCCTGCAACAAAGTTTTTTACCTCCCGTCGACGATTAGAGAAACAAAAACGAGTACAGTAACAAAGGCAAAAAACATATGAACCGGAGCTACTACGTAAGTATGAACGTAGACGAACATCTGTCTGGTTTCTTCGTGAAGAATTATCTCGAATCTTTTTGCGATGCAACAAATCTTTCAGCTAGCCTATTTCTTCTTCATTGTAACGACTATGATTTTTGATGGATTTCCAAAATTCGGCAGAGCCAAACGAGATGTATGGCTCGGTTTTACTAGAAATGGTAAAAAGTCACATAAATGAAACTTATCTATCTTACGTTGTTGATAAAGTTGAAGGTAAAAGCAAAGTTCCATATACATTGGTAGAAGGCGCTCTTTTAAACAAAATCAAGTCTATTACTAGGGTTCTTTGATTGACAGAAAAGTTCCAGATGTGCGCATTACTCCATTGCTAAGCTACATCTTCAAAACAAACTTTGCTAGTTTTCTGAACAAAAAAATATGAGAAACAGCGCTGATGCAGGCTTTCGAAGCGACCAGATGTGCTTACTGGTTTCGTCTTGTCAGCTTTAATGGATATACCAGCCAATCTCAAAACTTTGCTCTGGTATAAACAAGAAGAGATTAGTCATTCCCGTTGGTTGACCACGGTAAACGGTTATCTGCGAATGCTTTTGTTTTACTCTTCCGATCTTACTACTGTAGAGATGACAAAATTCTCAAGGCTTGTGTCATATATTGTTTTTGTATATTAGCCTTCATTTCTGAAGACACACCTTAAATTGCATGTATGTGAGAGTCCTTTTGTGACATTGTTTCAAAGGGATCTCTTGTTAGCTTTTGAAGCAGTTAATTCGAACATGTGTAAAGTAGGGAACCGGTACTTTTTGCAGCATGTAAAGAGTTGGCTTTTGCCACATAGTATTGCTTTAAGTGTCTACTCTGAAAATCCACCAATGACCAGGAAGTTTTGACATCTCTTACTTAACTGTCGGAAGAAGTGGCAATTGAAGATTTGCTTTTGACGAGACGAGCCAAACTAAGAGATTTTTTCCATTTCCAGTAAAAACCGCGCCATACATCTCGTTTGGCTCTGCCGAATTTTGGAAATCCATCAAAAATCATAGTCGCTACAATGAAGAAGAAATAGGCTAGCTGAAAGATTTGTTGCATCGCAAAAAGATTCGAGATAATTCTTCACGAAGAAACCAGAAAGATGTTCGGCTACGTTCATACTTATGTAGTAGCTCCGGTTGATGTGATTTTTGCCTTTGTTACTGTACTCGTTTTTGTTTCTCTAATCGTCGACGGGAGGTAAAAAACTTTGTTGCAGGCTCAAAATTTCCAGCCTTTTTAAAATCCTGTATCGACGTATCGTACCTTTAGGAGCCAAAGAGCATCTCCAAATGGACCTTTCGAGCAGTTATAAATGCAGGGCAGCGTGTAATGAGATGTCCCATTTGTTGTTTTCGTTCTAAAACTGTTTGGTTTTTTTCCGTTTGCATATGACTGTTTTGCAGTTTGGTTTGCTTTTTATGCCAAGTCGGTACTGACTTGATATAATGTTATCTTCAGCTTTAAGCCTGATTCACGCCGGCGTCGTTATCGTATCAAATGAGCCTTCTGACGCGACAACAACGCGTAAAAACGACGGGGCATTCACACCGAGCAATTGCGTCCGATAACGATACGTTTCATATGATCGCCCGACAAAAGATTTTGCTTGATACGACCAAACGACGAAGTAGGATTGGGTTCTAATTTGTCGTTTGGTCGTTAGCTCGTCGTTTCGCCAGTTGAAGTTGGTGGGAAAGTTGAAACTAGGCTTTTTACCTTATGCAAAGTTGATTTGCTTGCTAGTAAGCTGTTTTCTAAAATAGGTCTACGGAAAAGACATGGAAATAAGCAGTGGTGGGCAGTAACTAGTTACAATTGTAACTAGCTACTTATTTAGTAACTGTAACTTCGTAACTTTTTTTCAGATTTAACGATATTTGTAATTAGTTACCAGTTCAGAGCCCTAAAAAAGTTACAGTTACTTTTTGTCCTACATGCTTTGAAGCAAATTACAGATTTTTTACGAATTCCATTCAAAATAATTGTATTACACTGGCAACACAGGACGCACAGTCGCATGTCTGATCTACCATAATCTTTTATCCATATTTTTTCACCATGTTCACTGGACTATACACGAGATTGCTGGTTAAAGTGAAGACAGTAATAGTTTTCCAACTTCGCTTTCTGGTGATAGAAACCGTTTGGGGATTTAGAGCTGAGTGTGCCAACTGCACAGCTGTACGTGTACTAGCAATCAGTGTTAGTTTGCAATTTCAATATAATACTACCCTACCATCTAGTGCAGCAGTGGAGAGACTATTTAGTTTGGGTAAAGATATCGTAAAACCAAAACGCTGTGGGCTCAGTGACGAACACTTTGAAATATTAGCCTTTTTGAAAGGCAATTAACTGATTTCTGTTTTCAAAATTTTTGTAACTGTTAGTGCATATTTTTAGATCTAGCTAGTCCTTTTTCCTTTGCATTCTTACACAAATGCGACTTTGGAAGTTGATGTATGAAATTTAACACTTTGACAAAACTAAATTTTTTGACAAAGAAACATTTTTGGTTTGGTCTTAATATACTTTTGAGACAAACAGACGTAATCTGGCAAGTGCCGACAGGCCTGTTTTTAGTCCAAATTTTTAATCACTAAAAGTAACTGTAACTTGTAACTAGTTACTTTTTCAAATTTGTAACTGTAACTCTAACTTAGTTACTTTTTTGCCAAGTAACTGTAACTTGTTACTAGTTACTTTTACAAAGTAACTTGCCCACCACTGGAAATAAGTACAAAGGTAGGTCTATTAATAATAGGTGGACATAAGGGCAAAGGTAGGTCCATTTAGCTATGTGCTTTTCACCGTTTATGCAAAACTTCAGCTCTCTGGGAATTACACTTAGCCATAAGGGCTCTTTCGTCTTTGTCAGTAGGCAATGAAAATACTTTTTCCTTTGATTTGCTATCATAATTTCTATTGCAGTTGGTTACACAACATTTTCTACCCTTGATCAATTAAACTATTTGCACTAATGCTAGCTAAACTGACAAGTTTGACGTCCTTCATGGTCCACTCCTGGGAAATCATAACGACTACCACTGGCAGTTAGGTGGTCAGATCAACCACCAACCCTGCAGCTACAAAGCAGCTCGAGTTATTCCCCAGCTGGCCAAGAGTCTTGTCCAGCTGGGGAATAACTTTGTTAGAGAAGCTGAGAGCTGCCGATGAGAGCTAAAAGCTCGAAACAGCGCTGTCCAGCTCTGTGCATCTTTTGACTCGTGCTAGCTAAACTGTTCAGAAACGAAAGTAACAATTAGAGCAAACTACAGTATTGTAAACTATGCATAATTCCAAAAAAATTATTATTTAGCTATTTACTTTAAAAAAATTTCAATATTGACTTTTCTTGGGACAAACTTTGAGCCAAAAAAACTGATTATGTTGAAAAATAATTGGTTTTAGTTGAAAAGTAGCTTTCAGCAGACCATGTTAAGTGATTAGGGCTGTGTGTACAGGTGTAGTAGGCTAGGTCTAGTCATGTACCGATACTTTGTAATATAGCCTAGGTAGTGTACAGTAGCAGTGATACTGTACCTAGCCTAACGGTTCTTCAGACTGGATTGCTCTTTTTTTTTGTTTGGAAAAAGAAGAGAGAATGGGGTATTGAAACGAATTGGTACAGGGTAGGCTAGGCATATGTTTGCTAGCAGCCGTTGAGAAAGCGAATTCAATTTGGCTTTCCTTGCTCTTGTTTTGGTACAATTGATTAAAGTTTAATTTTGAACTTCAATTGACTTGACTCTTGAAAGCTAAAATTATAAACTACTGGAAGCAATCAATTTCTGTAGTAGACTGGTAGGGACCTTTCTCTAGTCTTTTAAGTAAAGTGGCAACTTTTGACCATTTTGGATGCTGTATCATCAATGGTCATGATCATATACTGCATAGGTGGGCACAAATCCGTTAATAATAAAACTAACTTTTTCATTACGCAGTGGCTGTTTTGCCTCTACAGGCAAAATAGCCCCATGTTATTTTGCCATTTGGAGGCAAAATAGTCCTAACGGCTATTTTGCCACAAGTGCCAAAATAGCTCTAAGCCCATTTCTAACCCAAAGCTTAACTCAAACTCTAACCCTAATCCTAACCCCACTTAACTCTGACCCAAACCCTAACCCAAACAGAGGAGAAACACTATTTTGCCTCTGGAGGCAAAATAGCCACTTCCTTTTCATTAACTCGGTAATCCGTTAAAAAGTTTTTTCATGTTAACAGACTAAATTAACTTCCGTTAAGGTTTTTATCGTTAATACCTTGCACCATTCATTTGTCGCACAGGTACAAGCTAGTTTGCACTGGTAGCACTTGTTGCGTATTAGCACGAGTTTGATAAAGTGAAGAGCTCTTTTTTGTGGCAAATAACAAGTTGCAGCCTCATAGGTCTATTAACTATCGCTGTTCGCAATTTCCAAAGATTTTCTGATCACAGCTTCGTTAGTGCATATGAACTTATCTTAATCTTGAAATTAGATTAGACTGTAAACCGTAACTTCCAAAACACAAAAAGACCACCATAGCAATAAAGATTTTCTTACAACCAGCTTATCAGCGTCAATACGTGTTCTAGAAGCGAGTGAATAAAACGAAATGTAAATTACATTCAAAATATTAACGAATTAACGGTGTTTATTAACTTCCGTTAATTAAAGCTGAAAATATCGTATCAAAGTTAACGGAGGTGTGAAGTTTGTTAACGGAGTAGTGGTTAACGAAGCTAACATTTCGCAATAACTTGCCCACCTATGATATACTGTAGTGCACCAGTACTTTGTAGCAGTATCGGTACTGGTAATGATCATTGCCATGATGCATTAAAATACTGACCAGTGATTGCTAAGCTACCAATTACATAGGCTTTAAACTTTTGTGTATTTTCAGGAACTCATAAACCTATCTATTTGTTAATATAATAGTCAGGTAGAGGCTACTGGTAGTTGTTGTATCTGTCTACTCTGCAGTTTGTTTTGTGTGAACACTGAACAATCACTGAAGTGAAATTGTATGATGTTAGAATGATCTTGTATTCTTAGCAGTGGAACACTACATGCCAAAAAAATAGCTGGTTTACTTACATGGTGTTGGTACAACACACATACGAAGTTGGCTGTGGTTTTGAATTGCATCGAGCTTTGTTTGTACTAGACTCAATGTGATTTGGGGTTATAGCTACTTTGAAAAATCAACGAACCAGTACCACACAATCAAAGGAGATGGAGAAAACATACTGTACAGTACAGTACGAAATCAAAGAGTTTAGTAGAGATAGTTTCCAAACACTACAGTTCGATTGCCGCTGGCAGTTCACGCGTATGCTAGTACTGTGGCAGTTTGCAATAGCCTACCAGTACAGTAGAATATCACTTTGCAATATAACAGATGTCGATACGTGATAGCGATTTCTGACAGTGCACACATTCCTACATAGTGGTACCAAAAGTACATGAGCCTGGATAGCATAGGTTTGGGTTAGGTTTTGGGCTTTTTGTGCTGCTGCACTTATGATCCTGTATGTTCTAGTACTAGTAGTATGCGATTCGACAGATAGCAAATGTATGATATCGGTTACTGGAACAATATGCGATACGGTAGCGTACAAAAAAATAGATTTCTATAAGCGTACACATACTGTAATAGCAATTTTCGATTTGATTGTATGATAGCGATTTCTAATAACGAATGCCGTAATAAACTGCACATGCTGCATTAGATATCTTTTTCCTCACTTTCTGACCTGCTAACTGTTGTTGTTATCGACGTTAGTCAAAAATTACAATCACATCAGATATT
Source organism: Trididemnum nubilum (assembly GCA_963965965.1). Classification (NCBI taxonomy): domain Eukaryota; kingdom Metazoa; phylum Chordata; class Ascidiacea; order Aplousobranchia; family Didemnidae; genus Trididemnum; species Trididemnum nubilum. The sequence continues at coordinate 17,196,804 of OZ014471.1, read as the reverse complement.
GAGAGTTGAAACATTTCAAAAAACTCAAACACTGATTTACCGCAGTTTTGAGTATGAAAATTTCTAGTTCTGCAGATTTTACCAGTACTTTTCAGTTTTTTAAGTAATTTCTACCAGTGCTTTCAGCTTTTTGAAGTCTTTTACTTCTTACATTACTCACTACTGCAGTAACCCTACAGATTAACCAACCAAATCTGCCAAATTAACATTCCATTGCAGTACCAAACGACAACTTACGTATCTACTGATTATTTATGAAAAACAAAATCTATTGATTAGGCTATTGGAATTTCTATCACACTGCTTACAGTAAATTCAAATTTAAGTTCTACTCCACCTTAAACTTGTTCATGCTAATCTAATTTAAATGATATATTGTAAATGCAAATAATTACTAATTTACTTTTTTACTTTTGCAGAATAGACTCAAAATCAGTGATCATATCAGTATTTGACTGCTAAAGAAATTTATTCAATAGAAATACACAAATATGTAAGCTGTTATTTAACAAAAAATCTCAGCAGTTTTTTGAAGAGGTCTATTTGGCTGAGTGATTCAGATGAACCTTGTATTACGCTCAAATTTATAACAGCCTAGATAGAATCATCTCTAAATAGAATTTAACTATGTGGTTTAAAATATACAGCTTGGCTATGGTATATAATTAGTGTCAATTTGATTTTTGTTAAGTGTAATATTAAATAAATTTGTGATTACTTTGCCTTGAATCAAGGTACAGGCACCCAGTGATGATATTGGATAATCTTGAAAGCCATACCACCAAGCAACCTGAATGCTACACCACCAAGACATTTAGGCTACCCTTTAATAATAATAATATACAGGGTGAGCCAAAAGTAGGTGGACAGTAAAAAAAAATTAGGTATAACATAGTAATAGTAAACAGGTAAAATTAAAACAAATTAGTACTAAAATTGTAATTATATACCACAAATAACATAGTTGTAACGAAGTTAAAATGAACAATTGGATTAAAGTAACTGAGGCATAAATCTATTCCATATGCCGTCCACCTACTTTTGGCTCACCCTGTATAAGTATTATGATTGGCCCAATTGTAGAGGCCTACCTTTTGCTTTTGGCCCTACTTGCAGGTAGGCCTATACCAGTGAATGAGTTCTGCATTGCAATAGAGGTGCAAATGTACAACTAAGTGAAACTTAAGTTAAAACCCATCACTTGTTTTCACAATTATCATTGATACTTGATAAATGTTTGTTGATGATTTTGGCAAGCACTTCAAAACTAGCAAGTTAACCCGACAGGATAAAATGCATTAAATAGCCTGTAAATTTATCAGTAGCTCTCAATTTAAGCATAGTTTGATGGTATGGTGATTACTGATTATTAAACCCAAACTTGATAGGCCTATTGTTCTATTAACAAAACTGCTAAGCAAGCATTAGACTACAACCAGTTACAGGCTCTTGGTAACGTTTTTGAATTTACTGATAGGATAAAAAGAAAACATGCTGGCGTTTTAACATTTAACATCATCATAAAAATCATAAAAATGTAGCATCATAGAAAAGTAGCGTATAGTTTCCCTTGGATACATACAATCGTACGTCGCGCTTGGTGTGAATTACCACATAAAACAGCGTCGCATCGTCGTATTAGAGATCATTTTAAAATCAGCTAGAACTAGGGGATTCCCGAACGTTATCGTATCAGTTTTTGGTGTGAATCCGGCTTTACTGAGTGCTAAAACAGTTTTTCGTAAATAACTTCATTTCTGTTGGAGCTAGCGATTACGAATGTATTGACTACAGATAGGGAGTCGACCATTCTGTAAATTTTGATACCAAACATTACTGTCTATCTCGTTTTGTTAAGGAGATATCGCACTTGTCAAAAAATTTTTCCCGCATCCAAAAATATCAAACTTTGGGGAAGTGGGACACCCTCACAACAACGAGTAATCGAAAAAAAATTTCATTTTTTCATTGTTGCCCAAATCCGATCTGATGAGACCCCAAGCATTTTTAATTTCAAAAAAGGTGAAATTATGAAACATCCTAATGATTAATGATTGTTCAACTGCTTCACTTAGATGTGACTGTTATAATAGTTTTGGCGCACAGTTCGAGATAATTCTTTCCAGTACGTTCTACGATCTTCTATAGTTACCTCGTTGTTTTTCTGTTTATGACTTAATTATGCTGCAATTTGTTACAGTGAGCTCGAATATTTTTTTCTATTGTGCTGTAATAACAATTTTTTTGGGATATTCAAGAGCTTTGGCCAGAGAATACATAGGCGAGTTTTTTTTAATTCTGTCTAACTAATAATTCTAGTGGTTTGGAGTTATGAATATTTCTTTCATAGTTAAGATAGTAATTTTAGCCAAGAATTATGTATCTGTGATTGGCTTGTGTAATCGTGGTGCGCGATTTTGCTTAAGTTCAAGGAGAGCAATTTCGCTCGAAGAGAATTAGTTTTCCATTCAATCTTAAATAAAAAGTTGATTAATTTAAAATTGGTGTTGCTGCTGCTTTCAGAAATTTAAGAAGCTAACGGAACTATCAACTGCAATTTTTGATTCGTCAATTTAGTAGTATTCTGGTTTAGTCGACGTGGACTATTCTTGAAAATCAAAGGTTGTGCTCTAGCCAAGCATCAATATCGCGACAGAGACGAATTTCGTTCATATTATCTTAAACAAAAACAATGTAGTAAAATGAGGGCTTGCCACAGCACCAACTTTTTTGACCCCGCAATTTTGAGATCGATTGGCAAGTAAAAAATCAAAAAATTTAAACGGCTTATAGTCTACAAAAAGAAATTCTATTGCAGTTCAGAAGCAAATGGTGTCGCTCTAATACTGACCAATTAAAGTAATTACTTCTGCGGAAACTTTGCTCGTTGATTTAACTGTCATCTTCTGCAAAATAATAAGCTCAAGTTAGAACAAGCTCTATTGTCAGTCACAGAAAAGAATGCTGTCAATTGATGAAAGAAAAAAAAAACACATATGACAAATGAAATAGCAAGGCAAGAATGCTATTAAAAGGAAGGCACAAATATGTGCTGCCCAAAAGCAAGGAAAATTGGTTATGAACAAAAAGAAAAAGGAGACATCTTGTAACGAAGGACATTTTATGTGGATGGTAGTGGAAAAAGGTACGCTAAAATACACTGCACAATGCATGACACATACGACAAAATTTGTGAATTGTCCTACCAACTGCTTGAGAGAATGTAATCGATTCTAACAGCTCAAACGCAATGCTGAACTTTTGTCATCCTATTTCTCGTATAAACTTTTGAAGCATTAGCATTTCAAAAAAAAGGACGGGTTACATATCGTCTCAAACATTCTCGAGATAACACAAACCTCAATGAAAATAGCGAATCGCGAATTTTCCCTCGCACATTTTTCCACCGAACGTTGTGCTCTTTCGTAGTTGTTTAAATAGTCCTTGTAAAAGTCTAGTTGTTTAATCTACAAAGTAAAAAAAACATTGAACAACCAAAAATCAACGCACTTACTACGGATATGGGTCATTTCTTGCCACTCTACCCTGGCTGACAACTCACCCAATCAGATCTTTTTCATATTTAGAAGTTTAATTTAATAATCTTTTCAGGGAATAGCAATATAAATTGGCTTATGTTTTTGAATGTAAAGCAGTGAAGATGACATTAGATTATGTCGTAACACATAAGTATCTCTAGTTTGAGATCCCAAACATTGTAGTAAACTTTTCTATAATACAAATTTTATCATGGTATCAGAGTTTAACAAAAAATTAGCAAACTTCTACCCTTACGCATGAGTAATTATTGCAGGCAACGTCAAAAACGTCATAAAATAATCAAGGATTTTTAATATCTTCATTGGTCAGCTCGATTACATGACTGTTCCTTCACGCATGAGCAATAACGAAAATACAACAAGAAACAAAGAGAAAACGTAAGAAACACAAAAGAAAAAGTTTGCGGAACCCTTGAAGAGAACTCTGGTGGTATCATGTTTCGTTACGTCACAATGCCAATTTGTAAACTGGTACTGCAGACATATAGAAACAAGGGGTACAAAAAACTAAAATTGGTTGAAAAATTTGCTGAATTTACATCTCAGAATTGAACCACAATTGCTACCTGAATCAACAACACATGTAATACAGTGCCTAATTTGTTTTTTATCTCGTTAGATTGGTTTGTGTATTTTTGCTAAATTCAAACGGTTAATCTTCCAATTCTTGCAAACTTTTTCGACGTCACTAATCAGCTAGGTTTTGCAATCACAGCAGCAAAACAGTCACATACTTCGTCAACTTTCTTACCAATTTCTTGAACAAGACTCCAACGCACGTGTCATCACTATAAGGGTTTAATTTAGATTTCAAAGCTGAGTAGAAGTTGGCATGTAAGTTGTGAAGTTCTGGTACTCGGTAAAAGATGTAATCAAAATCTTGTGCAGACTTAACTGGTTGAGATGTTGCAACTATAGCCATCAGAGGCTTCATGGACTGAAATTCATGAAAAAAAAGTAGGTAGATAAATAATGGTAGTCAGATGCACACCACCCGTCCACCACAGCTTATCATGCCCCAGCTTTAACACCAAATATATACGTATATTTGTCATTAAAAATAATAGCTTTTACTATCCTAACACACAATAACTAAATCTCGGTGGTACATAACTTAGTTGATAGTGTGTTGAGTAAGTAATTTGACTCCAGGATCGATTACCGAACTGAGAAAGTGTCGTTGTGTCCTTGGGAAAGATACTTTACCAGGGTTGCCACAGAAACTTCAAAATCAAATTCCAGGACTTTCCAGGACTTTTCCAGGACTGTTTAAGATTTTTTTTTTACAAGTCTTTAAATTCAGTTTTGACTACTGTTCTTTGATGCATCTACTTTTTTGTACTTAAGATTGAGAAAAAAATTTGATGCAACGCATTTGCATTCCTAGTATTGACTACTAGCCAGATGCAGCAAAGCCAGAAATTTGTAATGAGAGGGCTGTGCTTTTGGGTTGAGGGCAGAGCCCCTGGCGACCAGAAACCATTGAAAACTATTGCCCTTGAAGATTTTGCAATTTCTTTGCGATAATAACTTAATTTTAGGCCTAGTTTGGTAAAAATTATTTCTTGCAAAGCGTGAAATTGAAAATAGCACTGCAAAAACATGATTAAACCGATTGCACAAATGGGCTACAGTATGTGGGTGATAGCTAGAGCTCAACCAATATGACTTTTTCAGGCCGATACCCATATATTAACTTACTAACTACCAAATTTTGTCTCTATCTTTCACTTAACTTGACATAATAAGCTTCACTAATCCTCCTTTAAAGAAATATTATTGGAAACATAATTCATACTAAGCAAATAAAACCCAAGATCGCTCGTGCTTGCTCTAAAAAATAAACAGTTCAAGGTAATTGCACTAAGTCAATATTTTATCGACGGTACATAGCCAATACGATAAACCGGCTTGGCCCTGATATCAGCCGATATATATCGAATGGCCGATATATTGGTCACACTCTAATGATGGGTAATGGTAAAACTTCAGTCCTAGCTTTATTCTCAGCTAGTAAACCATATCATTTGAAAAATACACAGCTTATTTGCATGCCATCGTGCAAACAAAAAAACGCTACTCTAGTCCTAACCCCAACCTTAAACTTAACTCAAACTGTAACCCTAGCTCTATTTAACCATAATGTTAATCCTAACCTAAACTTAAAATCTAAACTAGAGCTCGACCGATATCGACATTTTGGAAATTTTTAGGGTGATACCGATATCGATAACGATACATAAACTTATTAACTACGAAATTTAGTCACTATTTTTCGATTACAACCTGACACTAAAAACTTCACTAATTTTCCTCCAAAAAAAGACTATTGCAAACACAAGTCACTCTATGGTATTATTCAATAAAAAAACAAACCAAAAATACAACGATTTGGCAATCAATAGTCAAGAGCGGTCGTGCTTGCTCAGAAAAATAAATAGTTTAAGGTAATTGCACTAAGCCGATATTTTATCGGTGGTAAATGATATATGATATATCGGCTTGGCCCTGATATCGGCTGATCGATATATCGGTCTAGCTCTAATCTCAACCCCAACTAGCCACTAATGATAACAATTTAAAAATGAAAGAGTACTAGAGCAAATGAGCACCCACTCTTGTTCTCTTATTCGTTCTACGCAGAGCTTATTTGCGAGCTAAAGTGCAAATAGGCACTTCCTTTAAAAAAACTCACAAGTATTAATCCAAATTGTGTGTATTTTATAATGCTAGATAATGATATAATTTGGGAGAAGCTAATGAAACAAAATTTAAGAGAATTGATTGGTAATTGACAGAATTAAATACTGAATAGCTCCTTATAATTTTTTTACAAAGCCTACATTAACCATTTTGCATCAAGCGATCGATTTGATTGTTAATTTTGGGCTATTTTTAGTTAGTTGTAGAGCTCGACCAATATATCGGCCAGCTGATATATATCAGCCGATATCTGGCCCAAGCCGATATATCGTATCGGTGTCTACCACCAATAAAATATCAGCTTAGCACAACTTCCTTAAACTGTTTATTTTTGAGAGCAAGCACAACTGTTTTTGACTATTGATTGCCAAATCGTTGTATTTTCTGCTTGATTTTTTTTGATAAAAAATACTGGAGTGTGGCTTGTGTTTGCAATACCAATAGTCTTTCTTTGGAGGGGAATTAGTGAAGCTTTTTTTTTTTTAGTGTCAAGTTAGTTGAAAAATAATGGCAAAGTTTCATAACCAATAAGTTAATATATTATTGGTATCGGCCTAAAAATTTCCAAAATATTGATATCGGTATCGGCCTCAAAAAGTCATATCGGTCGAGCTCTAGTTAGTTGTTACTGGTTTCATTTTGAACCAATATTAGCCCTTCCCCAAATCATGTTCTAAAAGTGGCTTTAAATTACTTAAGTGTCCGTATTACTGCAAAAAATTGCCTCAGAAGTACAGTATAGTGCAAAAAAAGTCGTATTTTTCTTTTAGTGCATTTTGGTCAACGAGTCAATGGGGGGCCTATAGCCCACTACGCTACTGCTGCTAGCAGTAATACTGCTACTAGATCCTTGAATTTACTCTTCCTAATAATATTCAATAATTTATGCATACTGCACAGTAAATTTTGGCATTTTGTTGGTTGAGTGGCAATGCGTTTGTCTCTGAAACGGGAGGTATGAGGTTCAAATCTCGGGCCGGTCAAATCAGACACAGTGTTGATAACAACTCACCACCGTTGTGACATTTCTTTGAAAGGAGCTGTGGTGCCTGGGTGCAATGACGCGGAGATGGGCACTGATAACTTGTTACATGCTTCAGCGTATTATAGAGAGTATAATGAAAGATTTGATTTGATTTAAGAAAGAAGTTCTCATTTGCACTCTAGCGCACTAGTAAAAACTGCTTAAAAAGAAAAAGAGAGCTTAGAGCAGAAGAATGGGCGCTCGTATTAACGTTAGGGTTAGAGCTATGGTAGGGTTAGAATAGCAATCTTTTTGTTTGTGCACAGCGTACAAATAAACTCTGTTTTTTAACAATACAATAAAGCTTTTAGAACGAGCTTCACAAGGCAAATTATTTCAACAATGACTTTGTACAATTACCAGATTACAAGGCACCAGTTATTATAAAAAACTTCACATTCTGTCCTGGTAAATTACGGGAAAACTTTTTAAACATTTTCCAGAACTTTCCAGGACTTAAAAACAAAATTCAAGGACTTTCAAGGACTTTCCAGGACAGCAAAAAAAATCCAGAACTTTCCAGGACTTTTCCAGGATGTGGCAACCCTGCTTTACGATATCTCCCGGTGGGGCAAAGCAGTCTACTAGTGTTGGTGGCCCAGCCTGACGAAAGACTTGCGAACAAAAGCCAAATAGAGTTCTCTGCGTTGGTGTGGCGGACAGGGGCAGAGTACTTGGTTCATAAGAATGTATGAATGGAAGTGGTAGGGAAAAGTCGAAACAACCTGCAGTACTATCAGTTTGCGATTTTGGGGTTAAAAACCACACCCCATGTTATTATGGTACTCAAAATTGAAGAGCAATGAAATTATTATATAATCGGAATTAACACAATCAAAAAATTACATTCTTAGCAGCCCATAAATGCAATACTGAAAATTCAGTTCAAACTCAAATAACTATTGATCATTGTTTGGAACACATCAATCGCAATTATATTACACACAAAATTTCATCAAATCAATAAATCTACTTTGTCATGTCTGACTTCAAAAATTCTACCTGAATAATTCATTTTCTAAGGTTAATAGAAATTGTGTTTGATGTCTTCAGCATCAACAGTACTTTACTTACCAAAAGAAGCGTGTTAAGATATTTTAGATAGATTTCTTCAATGTTAAGCATGTTATTGAGAACCCGTTGACGCATATCTGGCTTTTCAGCCTCTCGAAAACTGCAAATCTGATAATCCACCATGTCAGAAACAGAATTCTAACCAAAAGTGTAAAACGCATTAATTAAATTAAATTTAAAAATAATATAAAAAATTAAAAAATAACATAAAAAAAAGGATAAGCTATTGACAATATCCAGAGTCTTAGAGGCACAATTAAACTTTTGATTAACAGCCTAAACCATATTGTTTCGGAATGAACTTTCATCTTTTATTACTCATCAGTATAGCTAGGACTACAGGTATGAACATGAGCATCGAAAGGCAAAGAATCGCAAATTATCCAGATCATAACAGCATATATGCACATTTTTCCCTTATATTACAAGAAATTTATCAATTCAAAATAATTTCCAATAGCATGCCTTAGACAGCTGTTCCCCCAATTTCAGGTCTCTTGAGTAACGCTGGCAAAGCCAAAATGATAAAAATATCACCCGTCATAAGAACCTTTAAAACATACTCTTTTACCAAAACATCAATTAATAAATAAATCTTTACTGATTATGCTCATACTGCATAAAGTTTTACTCATCAATTTTAACCAAATTAAGTAAATCTTAACTGAGAAACCTTTACCCAATGAAACTAAAAGCTATTAATTAAATCTTTACCAAATGAAACTATATTGTCGCAGTTCCTGCTTCAGCCAGTGGCGTTGTGGAAGCTAGCAGCACAATAACCACAAATGAAAGATAATTGGAACCGATAGCTTTATAACTCAACAGATCAACGCTCACTCGAGTCGGTTAACCGCAATCGGAGCGCGCTCCTTTTGACCCACCACAATATGCTATCAGTCAAATCTTTACCAGCTAATCTACAAATCTTACCATTCATCTTTCAGAAGAACGATAGGCTAGCTAACCCACTGCTCTACTCATAACTGGCCTTAAATAATGATTAGGGTTTCATTTCTGGAGATTGTTAGCCTAGTCTAGCTCTAGTTCTGAGTTTTGGCACTAGTTTTGTGCCTTTCAGCTTACTGGAGACATAGGCATTTAAGGCGAGCTATGAGGAGAGTAGGGGATTAGCTAGCCTATTGTTCTACTGAGAGATGTAAGGTAAAATTTGTAGATTAGCCGGTAAAGATTTGACTGATAGCATGTAGTTTCATTTGAAAAAGATTTAATTAATAGCTTTTAGTTTCATTAGGTAAAAATTTCTAGGTTAAGATTTACTAAGTTTGGCTAAAATCGATGAGTAAAGATTTATGCAATATAAACATAATCGATAAAGATTTATTCATTAATTGATGAATTGGTAAAGATGCATGTTTTGAAGATTTTTATCACTAGTGATATTTGTCGTTTTGGCCTTGCTAGCCTTACTGAAGAGACCTGAAATTGGGGGAACAGCTGTCTAAGGCATGCTATTGGAAATTATTTTGAATCAATAAATCTCTTGTAGTATTATCGTAAATAACACACATATATTCTGTTATGATCTGGTTAATTTGCGATTATTTGCCTTTCAATGTTTTCGATACCTGTAGTCCTAGCTATACTGACGAGGAATGAAAAACAAAAGTCGATTCCGAAACAGTATGTCTTAGGCTGTTAATCAAAGGTCTAATTGTGCCTCTAAGACTCTGAATACTGTCTATATATTATTATCATTAAATTCTCAGAGCATTGTTCTTAACAAACATTAAGAAAAGTATTTGAAACCATCTTGCGAGTAGTTTTGGTAAAAAAACCTTCAACCATAAACCAATTGCCCACTTGCAAAACGATCCATTATTCGAACACCAGATGCAAAATTAGAAGTTTGATTGCTGCAAAGTCAAACAAAGTATTCAAAATTGAACTTCTTGAACATCATGCGTGGCAGTCAGCATGGGTGGTGTAAAATAGGGCAGACCCTTTTTGGATCATTTTGGAATTTTAACTTGCCTGGGTGTTAGATTTTTGCCTTTGGCCAAAAAATGGGAAATCCAAAAATTTATTTTTTTGAAATCGGACCCCATTTACATGCTGCTCCCAGGGCTTTTTTTAATCACACCCCCCCCCCCCCCAAATATATTAATATACATAGAAATAGAACCATTAGTGCTAGATATGCAATGTTGGTATTCATATTTAAAGCTTTTTAAAGAGAAAAACATCTATGACCTTGAAAGTTGCAATAGAATTACTTTGAATTTTTTCAACTTTTTGTAATTTGTTATTTAAAAGAAAAACTATATCATTTTAGCATGTGTTGTAAAGTCAAAAGTCGGTCAGTTTCAGTAAATAATCTACTGCATCAAGAATCACACGTACTCAAATGCACACCAGTATATTTGTTTGATTTCTGAAATGGGCAAGGATAGTTGGGTATTTGAGCTGCCTTTTGCGATTTTTCTATTAAACCATAGCTTATTTCCTCCCAAAAGTTGTACAAATGTTTTTAAACCTGTCATTATTGACCAGCTATTTGACAACTTCTTGTTTGGAACTTCACATTTCACTCCTCATTTGCAAAATTTGTTTATTTTGTGCTTATTGCACTATTAATTATTGGAAGTTCATGTTAAATCAGATTTCTTTTTAAGTAGTCTGAAGGAAATACAAATATGGTAGTGTGCAGCACCAGCCATCTCATCAGACAATTGGAGCAGCAAGTGACAAAACTAATATTTAAGTTGACAAACTCAACCGCCTGCTGCTCTTCTTCATAAAATTAGGATACTATCACCATCCCAATCACATGGAAAGCAGCATTGGTAATGTGAAAAACACTGACTTTCCAGCAGTCAGAGACCAAAAATTACCTGTTTGAATGTTGCAACTAAACATGGCAAAATGGGGTCAACTGATCAATTCCAGATTCAGATTTATTCATTTACTCCAGATTTTTAAACACACCACATGTAAATACAAATGGTTGGAAGACACAAAAAGATCGTATGGTCAAAGTCAGTTGCCACCCTACTTATGGTTCAAAACTATGGTCATGCCAAATAAATTTGTAAATTTCGAGATTCAAACATATATTACATTTTAGTAAATACTACATAAACAAAGGGAAGGAAAGAAAAACAAAAAGCACACCACAGCACACAACAGTCATTGATAAAAGCAAAAAAAAATAATTGCCACTGTGGTCTGGACTCCATACCACTTAACATCCCATGCAGTGCCCCTTTTTCCATCAACAGAAATTTAACTAGATATAGATTCCAATTTTGCGGTCTAAGCTTATATCAAGAAATTGGAAAAAAGCAATTGAAAATCTGGAAAAAGAATCAAGCAAACATAAAATGTTAGAGCAAAATTGCACAAGTAAAATACCAAAATCAGTTGATTAGTGGTAAGGGAGACCGTTTTTATGTGAATTATTATCTGTTCTATTTTTTTGGTGTTAGAAATAGCAGGGTTGGATTTGCTAACTAAAACACCGCAAAGTTGGCTATATTGATCATGCAAATTTCTGTGCTGATATTAATAGGCCAAGTGCATTCTTGAAAAGTTAACCAATAAATTATGGTGAAAAACAAGAGCTAATATGAAGTGGGCTCAAACTTAGCTAGGGATAGAAATTAACATTTTTCAGGTTAAATTTAAAATTACAAAAACATCGTGGATTATAACTTTGTTTGTTTAAATGCAATTATTTTCATGTCAGATATTACACAAAAGCTGCATTCAGGCATTCTTTTATATTTCTGAAGCAAAAGCTTTAAGTCAAACAGCACTTCAATTGAATTCCCAAAGCCATTCCACCAATAGAACAAATAAAAGTGAAGAAAAAAAAATTTTTTTGACCGTTTTTATTTGACATATCAAATAACACAGCATCTTTATCTAGTTAAATTGTAAGTGTCCGCTTTCCCCCAAGTACTTAAACCCATAGAATTGCAATGTGCATTTGAGTACGAGTGATTATTGCTGCAGCACATCGTTTTCTTAAACTGACCGACTTTTGACTTTACAACACATACTAAAATGATATAGTTTTTCTTTTAAATAACAAATTACAAAAAGTTGAAAAAATTCAAAGTAATTCTATTGCAACTTTCAAGGTCATAGATGTCTTTCTCTCTAAAAAGCATTAAATATGAATACCAACATTGCATATCTAGCACAAATGGTTCTATTTCTATGTATATTAATGTATTTGAGGGGGTGCGATTAAAAAAAGCCCTGGGAGCAGCATGTAAATGGGGTCCGATTTCAAAAAAATAAATTTTTGGATTTCCCATTTTTTTGGCCAAAGGCAAAAATCTAACACCCAGGCAAGTTAAAATTCCAAAATTACCCAAAAAGAGTCTGCACTAGTGTAGAACCCCATTTTTAAGTGATAGACAGTCTTCTTATCACATCAAACACTTATACCTGGCCAGTAATTGCATCACCAGTGGTAGCGTCAGATCTAAACAATTAACAAATAATATGAATGAAGGTAGCACAAAAACTGAATAAGACTAAGTAAAGTCGACATCATTATTACACCAAACTTTTTGATAATGATTATGTCAAGGAATCTGATGTAGCAGGCTCATCTGACGATACATGCCATGGGTTTCGAATTGTAATTGTAACTACATTTATTGACCAAGTTATCTTGGCCAAGAGACAGCGAAGGGACCTTTCGGTCTTCGAGTCAAGCTACCACCTGTCTACCACACACGGTCTAGAGACTTTACAGTGTCCCTTTAATTGCTGAATGTCAAAGCAGGGAAGCTGTGAATATCAATTTTTTACAGTCTTTAGTTTGGCCCGATCCAGAATCGATCCCAAGTATACCTTTTCAGTAGCAGACGCTCCATCCACTTGACCATGAATCGGTTAACTTAGATCTGGTAGACACATCGCCAACTGCGTGAATTTTAACATTGTAATTTTAATTTAAAATCATAATTATTCACAAATGTTTAGTTATTCTATCTACCTGGGTGCGATGGCAGGAGGAATTAATGGCTCTAAAAAAGTGCAGAGTTTTAGAACTGCCAGTCGGAGTAACATTAATTGAAAAATTGCATGCCGGTAGTTTTAAATTCCTTGATTCTAAAAACCGGAACTTTTTTTCACAATACAATTAATGCAAATCAAACTAAATCATAATCAAATTTTTCCTTAAACTTGCTGTATACGCCAATGTATGTAACTAGTTTGCAAGGCCCATCACTGCATCAATGCACCCGAACAACACAGCTCCTTTAGAAGAAATCTTGCAGTAGAGACAAGTCATTGGCAACACTTAGTCTAAATTGACGACCCCGAGATTTAAACCTTCCGTTTCAGAGATAAACATGTTTCCACTCGACCAACTGGCCGGTACTTGATTTGATGCAAAACAACCGTTATTCCTTCAAAGTGATACCTCGAAAAATAATCAAGCTAAAAACTTAGACTTGCAAAAATCTAAATCTTTGTGGTAAATTATAGAGATACTCCTCGAAAGCAGTTTTATTGCAAAAATGAGAGCTATTGAGGTAATTAAGAGGATAAAGAGGTGCCCCAAACCTTTTCTATAATTCCCGTTGTTTGCAAAAATACAATTTAATCTGTTTAACTCCGTATCATGGCAATCCTGCATTTTGCAATTTTGTGACATCACAAAAAGGCAAATTTATCTAAATTTTTCGCAGACTAAGAAATGCAATGACCAACTGGTAGTCAGTGAGTAGCCTAACCAAATTTGAAAACTTGGCAACTGCTAATGGTACCTGTAGACATAGGCTACCAGTACTGATCTACAGTATGATCGTTTTTTACTTCAATTTTTATATCATTTATAAGCTAAAACCATCAACAAAACTGGTCTAACTTTGATACAGTAGATTATATAACTTGCATAATGCCACTGATAAAATTAGTTTGAATTGGAATCGATGGCTAAAGCAGAAACCTAGGCTATTACCTCCTCATGAAACATCACGTTTCTTTGCAAGAAATGTTGCAAAAACTGCCTTTTGTGATGTCACAGAATTGCAAAAAACAAAGTTGCCAATGGTGAGAAGTCAAACAGATTAAATCATATTTTTGTAAAAAAGGGGAATTATACAAAAAAGGTTTGAGGCCCCTCTTTACTACCTCAAGTAGTTCTCATTTCGTCAATAAAACCGATTTCGAGCAGTATCTCTTTAACAACAACGTTTCCGCCTTATCTATTTAAGCTCGCATTGCTATTGAAAGTGCGATTGTGTAGAATATTTGAAACATGCACAATCTCATTCAATCAGTTGGAGTAACTTGAAACACGTACATTATTGGTAACGTGTGTATTGTGTAATAGTCATTGTCAACGTTATTTGGTATCTATAGCCAATTATTTACAAAGGAATGCCAATCAAATTTGCAAATTTCGAGACTATGCTCATGCAGTTTACCAGACAGCTACATTGAATCGACAGCACATCACAATTGTAAACCAGCTGATCAGAGTAAATTTGAAACAACTCCTCAATAAATTTTATCTAACTTTGAATTGTAAATTTCGATTGTTCAGCATGTACCTTTCCCATTCAAGACATTATTGTACAACAATTTGCCATTCAAGACATATGCTTTTTCTGTGCGATAAGCATAAATTGCTGTTTCGATAATTTCAGCCAGCAACAGCTTGTTTTTTACATCAGTTTAACATTTTAATCACACAGCTGTTCCGTTTCGCTTGAATTCTGCAGCTCTTTGAATACAATTACATGCAAAATACAGTGAATAATTTTAACTTTAATTTTTCCATCTGTATTTTTTGCAAAAAAAAAAAAATAGCTGATTTCAGGTCGTACAATATCTTCTGAACTGGCATGAAGCCCAGTATGAATAAATGGCTTCTAAACCTTCCATTTTTACATACAAGGCACACTACCTTCCAAAAAAAAGGATAATTTCTACCAGGAACATCATAACAGAATAACAGAAACAATCAATTCCTTTCAACAGAAACCATGAAAAACGAAAATAATAGGTGCAGAATATTAGACAAAACTTTAAAAGCTCTAAATAACTCAAATAAAGCTCTAAATAAATTCATGAAGAGAAAGTGCGTGTGACCTCGTCCATCTACCAGTATAAAGTGGACTTAACATAAAACATATGCTTAATTTTTTAGAAATTTTAAGCATTCCAAGTGCATCTTAAAAATACAGTTATATAGTGCATTTAAAGTTGAATTAATTGCAATGCAATAACAACATAAGACTGGTCTTTTTTTTTTTAACAATACAAGAGGAAAAATCAAGGTTATTACTATCCACGGTATTTATTATAAATATAAAATTATACGTATTTAAGTCAAACAATTTACTTTTTACTCACCAGATATTCGAGGTTCTGCGTAAAAATAGGCTTTTTCAATCTTATCTAAAAATCAACATAAAATTGAGTGTTGCTTGATTGAAATCAATCCAATAAATGGCGCAGTTTAAATAAAATACAAAGAAAATGCAAAATCACATTAAGTTTCACATTAAAATTGCAAAAATTCAGTAATTTTTGGTCAAAAATATCTTTTTGTTGCATGGAAGATTTGTACCGCATTTTTCCAAAACTCAATTATTCTTAGTTCTTCGACAAATTTAAATGACTAACAAAAACAATGTTGTGTTTGTGTGCCAGAATAACTTTGGCAAAGAAGAAAGACTGGTGAACTAATCTATAAATCTATTTAAACTGGGTCAGATGATGGAACATTTGACACAATCAGGATTCAGAAATATCAAACAACTAATTTTGAAACAAATTATCTAGATTATTTATGATATACGTAGCTATCTTACAAACATTGTTGAATAGTTGAACATGCCAAAACAACACACAACAAAAAGAACCATGGTTGCTGAAACGTATTTGAAATATAACTCAATAGCAAGCAATACCAGTACTGCCTTTCCTGATATAGTCAAATTTTTTTCAAACTTTTCAAATAATATAAAAAATTGATTCAAATAATATAAATCTGTCTGAACAAAAAAATCTGATTTATTCAATTTTTTAAAGCAAAATTTTTATCAAACCTGGTAAAAATTGACAAAAAAAGAAAATGCATGCTAAATTGTAATTATATTTTATTCACCAAGTCGCCTTGGTCAGGAGACTTTTCGGCAAAGGGACCTTTTGCTCTTCAAGTTAAGAGCTGCCACCTGTCCACCACACACAGTGGAAGCTATGCACTGTCACTTATAATGCTGAAGAGCAAGTAGGGAAGCTACGAATACTATTTTTATAGTCTTTGGCTTGACCCAACCAGGAATCAAATCCATATCTACCGTTTTAGTAGTAAACAATAAATTCAACTTGAAAAGTTCAGTAGATGGAAGAGCCTTGAGAAACTAAATTGAAAGAAAAAGCAAGCACAATATTAATATCTTCAACCAAGATCATTATCGTGGCTTACAGACTTATCTCACTATGCGTCAAGCAAACTCATCCACATCTCAGAACAGAAATTGGACATCTTCCAGCAAGCATAAGAAAGCACAACATTGTATTTCATTTTGACTCAATAAAGGCCATAAGTGAAAGCATAAATTCTATACCATGAGTGGAGTTTGAATTCAACTGATTAAAAAATGCTTGACAGCATTGGCCAGAGCGAATATCACAACACAGTACACATCACTTGTAAAAATTAAAAACCATACAGTCAGTTTTCCATAATCGAGAACTTTTATGCTTCATTGCGTTTAATTTTTAGCCCTTGATTTTTAATTTTTAACTTTGTGTAACTTTTGGCAGACACCCCTGCTGATACTGATTACATGTGAAACAGACTGTACGACTTTAAATTTTTACATGCAGCATGTACTGTGTTATAAATCGGGCAAAGTAAACTGACTGCGAACCAAGTGATTTCGTCACAAACTGTGGGTTTGGGCAAGATGGCTTTGGGGATAGTAAAATATTTCTATGACTGCCCTTCTCAAGCAATTGGAGTCAGTTTGCTCGCAATCAGTTGTCATGAACCTGTTATGAATACATACAATAATTTTGGACACAGATAGATCAAATAAGATCTAATTACATAAAGTTGTACGCAGAACCCTTGTGGTGCCAACCAATGGCTTTTGGGTACATACAAATACGTTATAAATCGATATTTTTTAAGTTTAATCATTACATGTTGTTGTAAATACCTTGTAGTAAATACAATGTTAAATAAATTCTTGCTGTAAACTTCTTCAGAACTGCATAAAAGCAAAGAACTTTTGAAGTTGTACAGGATTGTATGCTGCTTCAATTTATTGCTTTACTTTGGATTATTTTTATAGTGTGAGTAGAATTAGAAATGGCTGTTGACTCAACAATCATTTTTGTCAATTTTTATGTAAAGTTTTGTGTACGAGTGCTGCAGAGTATAAATTTATCACGCTCACTGCATTTCCTTCAATAAAAATTTGTATCGTTTTACTTATGACGATTGAATGTTCAGCACCCTAAAATCCAATTCGTAAGCTGTTAAAGACAACTTTAACCACCACATGCAAGTGAAACAAACGATTAAGTTATATTTTGGTGCGGCTTTCCCCTAATAAATTCTGGTTACACGGATGAGACCAGCCAGACGACAGCGTTTGCACTTGATTAATACTCATTTCATTAGTTCTTTAAAGCTGATCGCATTTGCAAGTTTTTCGAGTGGGACAGATCAGCTCAAATTTTGTACCAGGATACAACACTAGTACGAGAATAATTTGTTTAAACCCAAGCAGCAACTTTTTCATGATCTATACAAATATTTTTCTCCCGAATGTAAGTAAGGTGAAGACCAAAAACAAACAAAAACAAAAGTTTTATTTGTTCTAATTGACTTGATGTTTCAACAGAGCCTCTGCCACTGTGCAACCAATTAAGATTTGAACAGTTTGGCCAAGAGGTGGCTGGGAAATACCTTTGGTGTAGATATGTTGAGAGCAGCTGAAAAGAGCTTAAAGCTCGAAACAGCACTGTCCAGCTCTGTGCATAAGTGACTCAAACTGCTAGCAACTGCATGGTTGGTGGTTGATGTTGCCACCTAACTGTCAGTGGAAGTCGTTTTGTGTTCACGGGAGTTGGCCACAAAGGACGCCACCAGCCCATCACACACGATGGAGACTTCACACTGTCCCTTTTTGTTGCTCAGTATCCAGTAAGGAAGCTGTAAATGAGGCCAGATTTACCATATGGCACAATGCTAGGGACCCAGAGTTTAGATGGAACACTTTTTTAGTCTTCAGCTACATTTCTAATTTGGCAGGAAAATGCAGCAAATTTTTGGGAAAAACCTTGTTTTGGACTTCACCTACATTTGGCAAGGAAGTGCTGCAAAAATTCGTAAGGGGCCAGCGGCCCTGCACAATGTAAGTCTGGCCCTAGATGTGAATATCAATTTTTATAGTATCTCGTTTCACCCACATTTGGAAATTGCACAGAGACTATAATTTCAGTAGCAAATTTTTTACCCACTCGACTAATGGATATCCTATCCTGTCAAGTACATGACTTGCCTGAAAATTTCTCGCGTCAAAGTGGCCACATCAAAAAGTCGAATACTGGCAACATCATTATTGGTGTCAGTTCCACATAGAAAAGAAGTGAAATCTTGGAATGCTTATAGTCCTTTTTTTCACATGTGTGGATCTACGTCGAAGCGTTGGTTTTGTGAGCCAGAAAAACTTGTGTTTTAGAAACTTCACGACTTTGGCATCCCTTTGCCTTGGTATAGTTGTCAATTATACAACCAGGCTTCGAGATTACTAGGCCTTCTTCAGTCGTATTGTCGCTTTATGTCATCTGTTGATCAGCTATTGCTCTGTATCAGGGTCTAAAAAACTTTAGCCTCTCTCTTCTATGGGGTAGTTTGTTCTTGGGGAAGGTCTGAATGATATGGTTAGCAGTTTGAGTCTACCAGCATTCACACGTTGCAATAACCCTGTGACCAGTAAGGGCATGAAGCTTTGCAGTAAAGCTCACCAGAAAAGATTCGAATAGGACTGGGTGATATTCCAAAAATATTTGGTTGTTGGATAACATCAAACAGTTTTTGTCAAATTTCGAATTTGAACAAAAATAAACCCTCGTATTTTAGTCAACCATTTAAACTAAAAAACGAGGGTTGAAAAATTCCAAAATTGAATGCAGAACACATTTTGATGTCTCCCATGTGTGTTTGATATCATAGTAAAGAATCAATAAACTGAAGAATCATGTCTTATTTATCTCTAGCTATGCCTGCTTTACCAACAAAACAACACTGCTATCAAGTTGGCTGTATTGCTGAAGAAAAGGAATTAAACATGTGATGGTGAGAAGAGACAGAGTGGGCAATGCTTTTGTTCATGCAACAAGACTCAAGCATCTTACTGTACTAGAATGAATCCATGGATTGACCTGTGTAGTTCATGACCTACCCTTTTTGTATATTGGCATCAAATTCAAAGCCATCAGAGCATTTGTTTGCAAATACTGCATGTTCTTGAAAGCACTCTGCAAAAAAAAATTTAAAGTTGCTGACAGTCTCAAACCGATTCTATAGCTTACCAAAGTTGAAATTATCTAAGATCAAAAGTTTGTCATCTGCTTATGGGAAAAATAAATGAGTTAGACTATATGCATCTTAAGCAAGACCTTATGCACTACTTTTGCTTATGCATTATTTGTGATTTTCTTAAACTACTTAAAAAGTATGCATAGAAGTATGCGATTTCAAACGCATTTTTGTTTACCCTGATGTGGATTGATATGCATCACGTTTACCTAGAAGCAGTTCAATATTACCGTATTTATTTGTGTATAAGTTGGAAAATTTTGTACCAAATTATAGCCCAAAAAGTTGGGGGCGATTGAAACACGAAGATGCAACTTATACAAAAGGTTGCTTTAAAAGTTTTAAAATTAAAAAATGTAATGTATGGCAGCCATGCTTGAGATTTAACAGAAATTCATGCGTGGCCTCTCAATAAAAAAGCACGTAGTTCACAAGCAATCTGCAATTTAAGACTTACCAGTACGGATCTTATTTGCAATGTCATCAACAACAACAAAAAAGCTTACATCAAACGCTGCACAGTTTATGCTGCAAGTGCTAAGTTTTGCTATAGAAAATAGCAATTGAGCAGAGTTATGAAGTTAAATTTTTTGTCTCAGAAAAACTTGTAAGAGATTGGCACAAAGCTAAACTAAGCTTAGAAAAACTACCTACTTAAGACAAAAAGAGCCATGCAGGAAAAAGTATCCCAGTATCAAGAAATGGAAAAGAAACTTTTTGACTGGGTTACTGATAAAAAAAGCAATGGCTACATCGTCACAATGTAGCAAATTCAATGGCAAGCATTTAAGTTTAGCAATGATGCATCATTCAAAGCTTCAAATGGCTGGGTACAAAGATTTATGAGAAGACATGGACTTGCCCTGCAACAAAAAACAAAGATTGCTCAGAAGCCTCAAGATGATCTAGAAAAAAAAGTAACTTTTTTACATAAACATGTGCTGAATTTTAGGAAAAGATACCATGTTGAAATTGCCTAATCGGCACTATGGATGAAATGCCAATGTGCTTTGACTTGCCTCTGAATCAGACAGTTGACAGTAAAGGTACAGTAATATAGCCCGTTTTTGTTTTAGCTTATAGCCTTTAACCTTTTACTTTTGTTTACTATATAATATTTCACATTTTAGGAAAGAAGAAAATTTTAGTGAGGACAACTGGTCAGAACCCACACGTTTTACTGTTGTCTTGGCCTGCATGGCAGATGGCACTAAGTTAAAGCCTGTGGTAATATTTAAGAAGAACATTTCGAAGGGAGAGAAGATACCACCTGGCGTGTTACAGCACTGTCATCCTAAAAGGTGAATGGATGAATAATTGAATATGGTATTGTGCTGTGGCTAGAGAAAGTATGGGACAGGAGGCCTGGAGCTCTTTAGAAACAAATGTTATTACTCTCGTGGGACCAATTCCAAGCCCATAAAACGAAAAAAGGACAAAAAAACTAAAAGCTTCTAAGACCACTCAAGCAATGATTCCTGGAGGCCTTACTTCCGTTCTGTAGCCTCTGGATGTGGTCATCAAAAAAACATTCAAAAAAAGATTAAGACAAAAGTGGGTTGAATGGATGTCATCAAATGACAAGCCACTTACTAAAGGAAATAATTTAAAAAAACTCCAGTACTTGTGACTTTTTTGGTTAAGAATGCTTGGTCTTCCACAGAAAATGATTAAAAAGAGCTTCCTGAAGACGGACGTTTCTAACAATTTGGATGAAAGTGAGAATGATTTCCCGCGGAATGAAAGGCTTGATGGCCAAGATCAGGAAGAAGGTGACCATGAAGCAAGTGAAGAGAACATTCCCTCTTCGTGGAACACTGATGAAGTCTTGCCTCAAGAACAATGGGATGAACTGTTTTGTACCAGCGAAGATGAGAGTGACTTTGATGGATATTAGATGTGTTTAATTTTAATAAAAATATGTAGAAAGAAAAATTGTACCCTTTTTAAGGCAGAAGTAGGAGTGCAACTTAAACACGAAAGCGACTTATCCACAAATAAATACGATAGCTTTAACTTTATTAAAGTTTGATTTCTTCTATTTTTGGAATTGTTGGTACTTCTTAGATTTGCATTGATTTACCAAGCTAAATGGCGATTTAATATAAAAATAAAATACATAAAATATTTTTTGCTACTACAGGCAATTCATTTACATTTTTAGACATTATTGTTTTAGAATTGATAATTTAGTTGGTCACGTGATTTTTACTAGTACTTTTTTGATGCTAGTTTGCATTCTTGTTGTACACTTCAACATATGCTTTGAATAATTGCATGAGCTTCACAGTAGTGATGGTGCAGTGCTAATGAAGGACTTCTAGTCCTAACAAAGTACTATTGTGCACTGTATGTCGCTGTGTATTTGAAGTTGCAGTATACCAGTATTCAGTTTTCATTCAATGTAGCTTATGATGTTCATTACTGCTTTTATTTAGATCTTGTTTTATTTCAGTTTGTTAAAGCCTAATACTATAAACGTAACAAGCAAAATAAGTTCTATTTCACCCGTAACATCAAAAAAATGTTTTCCCTAAAATTGACCTACCCTACTGGGCATGGTGCCTTGAATAGAGCATATAAAAATAAACTAAAATTTTATTTTCTTCAACTGGTACTGGTAGTTTATTATAATTTAAAAATACACAACCAGTGCCAGTTGAAGAAAGTAAAATGATAAACCATGCTTAGCAACATTGATACAAAAAATCATTGCTTGCTGTGAATTCTCAACATTGCAAAGGTTACAAACAAAATTTCACTTACAAAACTTTGCATTATTTCCACCAACTTGGGCTGGTCCTTCAATCCTTTGTGCTGTAAAAAATAATAGAAATTGCCAAACAAAGTCAGATTATCAGCCAAACCAAAACCTTGCCAGGGCTTCTCCACTTTAAGATTTGCATTTCATGCAGATGGTTTAGGAGAACCCAGGGCACAAACTTGGGTGTTTTTCAAATCGATTTTTTTTTGGTAAGCTGTAAAACATGACATAGCCTATCTAAATGTAGATTCTGTAAAAACTCTGTGCTTTTGATGCATGGTATGTTATTTAACTTATTAATGACCACCACCAGAAGGAAAAGTGCCTTTCATCTGATTCTTTGATATTTTGTTTCCTTTGATCCACTTAACAAATCAGTGCAAAAGTTTTTTGCCTCTCGCATATGGTTGCCTAGTTACGTGTTGTTCCTTTAAAACAGGGGTCGGCAACCTGCAACTCGCGGGCCAAATCCAGCCCGCTGACACATTTTATTCGGCCCGCAACCTCTTTTCGAAATTGTGTACTTATCCGGCTTGCGACTTCTTTACGTAATAATGACAATTAACATAGCAAACCAACGTTTAATGACCACTATTTAATTGAGCAGAATCAACGCTTCTGAACTATTGTGTGATGCAATAGATTTGATTAAAAGCGTTTTTGCAGGAATTGCAATTACATGACTTTTAGTCAGTGGCGTTGTTAAGGGGGGGGGGGGCTCGCCCTGGGTGGCACCACTTAGGGGGAACACTATATTATGATAACAATCAAACAAAAAAGAAAACAACGATATGTTTAACATCATAGGAAATGTTGAGCACACTGGAATGGACTAAAAATAATTAAAAACATCTTTTGAAATGTTTATTTAGAAAGGGGGCGTTAATTTGTCAAAAATATAAATCGCAAACCAGTAAAAATGTAACATTCACCAACACTAAAAAGTAAAATTTGACTGCTTGTTGAAACATGATGAATATAGGTTTCATAAAAAAAAGTTCAGGAACAGGGGGGAGGGAGGAGAGTGTATTAGTTAATTAGCAATCACTTCAGTTCAAGTATCGTTGCATTCGCCTTTCCCCCTTCAATTGTTCTCTCTATTAAGTACAGACGCAATGATTTACTCCTAGTGAGTTTTATTGAACTAAAAGATTTTATGATTTCGGTACCACCTTGTAAACAAGAGAGCAGAAATTTTACCATTAGCCACCTCCCGCATAGCCTTTGCCCATTTTTGCAACCAATTTAATCATGTTTTAGGACTGCTAATATTTATATCACATTTTAAAAGCATTAGCTTCTATTAAAATAATCCTAAAATTAAGTTATTTTTGCAAAAAAAACAAAATTTTTGAGCGCTGGAGGCTCCACCCCCAGACCTCCGAAATATATCCCCATTGCAGATTGCTGGCTACGCAGCTGAAAAAAATTTTTTGAGTGCTTGGGGCTATGCCCTCAGACCCCTAAAACCACAGCCCTCCCCCCACTGCAGATTTCTGTTTATGCGCCTGATACTGGATGTGTGCTGCTTAATGCTCATACTTCCAAGTTTTAAAATCTTAAAATGAGAAGTTATTGAGCTAGCCAAAAAAACAACAACCGCTGTCTACAGCAAGGAAGTAGTACAGCTATCTTTCAAATATAACCTTTTGCCACCTACAATACATTAGGAAGGGTGACACCACAAAATTCTGCCCCAGGTGTCACTATTCTTGGAGACGCCACTGTTTCTAAAGTCGTATTTGTTTGCCACTGAGCAGTTTGGTTTAATAATAACTTAATTTCTGGTTTTTTTTAGTTAATAGCTAGAAAACCTAGGTTTTAACTTTTAGTTAATACTGTAGCTAGAAAACATTTTTGAGTATTTTTTTGTCCAAATTTAGTGGAAACCTGATTAATGGCCCGCAGCCAATTATTGAGCTTGATTTTGGCCCGGCAGCATCAAAAGGTTGCCGACCCCTGCTCTAGAGGAACAATGGTCCACTACAGAAGCGCAGCTGGATGTAATTAGCACGGCGGGCGTTTGTCATGCGGTATTGTTTACTTCATAAGCAGGAAACGCAAATAGACAACGGACATCAATCGATTACTGTACAAACTCTGGAATGCCTGTAAATAAAACTGTGGTTTCTGTTCCAGGTTTGATCAAAAAACAACCAAAGCTTTACTAAAAACAATTTCTTCAAAAAACTTTTCAAAATAGTAAAAGGCACTCTTATTCAGATCTACGGCTTTATCAGAGAAATTTTAGAGAACTTATTTCATCAAAAATTATATTACTGATGCGAATGTCAGTAATTTGACATGAATTTGCAACAAGTTATTGCAGCTAAAGCTAATTATGTTATGGCCCATAATCACTTGCATAGACGTTATCTGACTCTACAGCAGGCAGTTGAAGAAGTTGCAAGCTCACCCGAAAGTGGTGAGGAAGACATTGTAACTTTACCACCAGAGCAAGGTGATTTTTATGCTACTGATGTAGAAGAAGATGAAAAAGTAAGTCATAAAAATGATTTACTTTTGAATAATGTTGCAGGAACAATAGAAATACATAATGTGCATAATGATAAAGAAAATGAAGTTGTTTCCAATTCACCAGCTATTCAGATTGAAGGAAAAACATCGCAGCCACCATCAAAAAGATGGAGAAGGTAAAACCTGTTGCAGTAAATTAGAGAAAAAAAACAAAATTTGAAGGAAATACCTGAGGAAAACTTTACATACTTAGCTAACAGCCATCCACATCTTGCTCTGCTTGAACCTATAGCATTATTTTGATTATTGTTCAATGACAAAATTCGTGATCTAATTGCTACTGAAACAAAATGATATGCATCTCAGCAGAATGAGTTATTTCATCTTCAGCAGCACAAAATTGATACATTTATCTGCATCATTTTGTTGACAGGTTATAATAGCCGACCACGTCAGCGCTTGTATTAAGCCAGATTCACACCGAAAACTGATACGATAACGTTAGGGGAATCCCTTGGTTCTAGCTGATTTTGAAATGATCATCTGATACAACGGTGCGACGCTTTTTTATGTGGTAATTCACACCAAGCGCGACATACGATTGTATCCAAGGGAAACCATACGCTACTTTTTGTGCTATCGGTAAATGTTAAAACGCCAGCATCTTTGTTTCTTCCGATCAGGAAATCCAAAAACGTTACGTATTACTAGGAACCTGTAGCTGGTTGTAATGCTTGCATAGCAGTTTGGTAATAGACCAATATGCCTATCAAGTTTGGGTTTTGTAATCAGTAATCACCATTCCATCAAACTATGCTTAAATTGAGAGCTGCTGATAAATTTACAGGCTATTTAATGCATTTTATTTTGTTGCATTAACTTGCTAATTTTGCAGTGCTTGCCAAAATCATCAACAAAGACTTATCAAGTATCACTGGTAATTGTTAAAACAAGTGATGAGTTTTAACTTTAGTTTCACTTAGTTGCACAGTTGCACCTCTATTGCAATGCAAAACTCATTTACTGGTATAGGCCTACCTGCAAGTAGGGCCAAAAGCAAAAGGTAGGCCACTAGCATTGGGCCAAAGCATAATACTTACCATATATATTCTTATTATTAAATGGTAACCTAAATGTCTTGGTGGTGTAGCATTCAGGTTGCTTGATGGTATGGCTTTTATAATTATCCAATATCATCACTGAATACCAGTACCTTGATTCAGGGCAAAGTAATGACAGATTTGAATAATAAATATTATACTTAACAAAAATCAAATTAAATCCAAGTATATGCCATAGCTAAGCCGAAAATTTTAAACCACATAGTTAAATTCTATTTAGGAATGATTCTATCTAGGTTGTTATAAATTTGAGTGGAATACAAGGTTTATCTGAATCATTCAGCCAAATAAATCTCTTCAAAAAACTGCTGAGATTTTTTGTTAAATTACAGCTCACATATTTGTGAATTTCTATTAAATAAATAAATTTCTTTTACAGTCAAATACTGATGTGATCACAGATTTTGAGTCTATTCTGCAAAAGTAAAAAAGTGATTAGTAATTAATTGCATTTACAGTACCGTATATCATTTAAATTAAATTTGCATTAACAATTTTAGGGTGGTGTAGAACTTAAATTTACTGTAAGCAACATGATATGAATTCAAATAGATTTTGTTTTTCAGAAATAATCTGTAGATAAGATATAGTTTGGTACACTAGTGGAATTTGAATTTGGCAAATTTGGTTGGTTAATCAGTAGGCTTAATGCAGTAGAGTGTAATGTTAAAAGTAGAAGACTTCAAAAAACTGAAAGTACTGGCAGAACTTACTTCAATAACTGAAAAGTACTGGAAAAACCTGCAGAACTAGAAATTTTCATACCGGTACTCAAAATTGCGGTAGATCAGTGTTTGAGTTTTTTGAAATGTTTCAACTCTCAATATCTGATGTGATTGCAATTTTTGACTAACATCAATAACAACAGTTAGCAGGTCAGAAAGTGAGGAAAAAGATATCTAATGCAGCACGTGCAGTTTATTGCAACATTCGTTATCAGAAATCGATGTCGCGCAATCAAATTGAAAATTGGTATTACAGTATGTGTGCGCTTATAGAAATCTATTTTCTCGCGTGCTGCCGTATCGCAAATTGTTCCGGTAACCGATATCATACACTTGTTATCTGTCATATGGCATACTACTGGGTCCACGACAACTGACCACGAACCAACTGACCGCGAACAACGCCGATTGGCTGAGAACTGCGATTCTAAATATATTTTTACTATTCCTACAGCCATCTTGCCCAAACCCTCACTTTGTGACGAAATGGCTGCAACGAAATCAGTGACAAAACCATTGCTTCGCGATCAGTTTGTTCGCGGTCAGTTGACTTCAGGGTTGTACAAAGTAGAATTTCGAATCCTTGAGATTCGAATCTCCGGAGAAACGAATCTTAAAAAGCATTTTTTATCGGGTAATTGGATTCAAAAAAAAATTTTTTAAGGGCTGCCAAACCGCAAAGAGTGGTGCGTATTACACAATTTTAAGCAACCTAATTGCCTAGTTGCATTTCATTGATAGTGCATTGCACTCAAACAAGCGGGCACACACTCAAGTGGCAGTTGTTTAATTTAGTCAGGATTGTGTTTTTTAATTTTTGCAATAAAACTGTATTGTCACAGTTTGCCATGTGTTATTCTAGAATAGGATTCGAAATTCTAGATTCGAAATGTCTATTCTAGAATTATTCTAGAATACTGCATTATTCTACTTTGTACAACCCTAGTTGACTTGACTCGATACTACAAGTACTAGAACATACAGGATCATAAGTGCAGCAGCACAAAAACCCAAAACCTAACCCAAGCTCGTGCAGTCCAGGCTCATGTATTTTTAGTACCACTATGTAGGTATGTGTGCACTGTCAGAAATCGATCTCGCGTATTCGACATCTGTTATATTGCGAAGTGATAGTCTACTGTACTGGTAGGCTATCGCAAACTGGTACAGTACTAGCAGATGCGTGAACTGCCAGTGGCAATCGAACTATACCGACGGAAACTATCACAACTCAACTCTTGATTTGGTACTATACTGTACAGTATGTTTTCTCCATTCCAATTTGATTGTATGGTACCGGTTCGTTGATTTTTCAAACTAGCTATAACCCCAAACCACATGGAGCTTAGAACAAACAAACCTCAATGCAATTCAAAACCACAGCCAACTTTGTGTGTGTTGTACCAACACCGTGCAAGTATATAAATCAGCTATTTTTTTGGCATCTAGTGATCCACTGCTAAGAATACAAGATCATTCTAACATCATACAATTTCATTTCAGCGATTGTTCAGCATTTACACAAAACAAACTGCAGAGTAGACAGATACAACAACTACCAGTAGCCTCTACCTGACTATTATATTAACAAATAGATAGCCTTTTGAGTCCCTGAAAATAAACAAAAGTTAACAGTTTAAGGTAGCCTATTGGTACCTGAGCAATCACTGGTCAGTATTTATATGCATCATGGCAATAATCTGTAATCAAGACCAGTATCGGTACTGGTACAAAGTATTGATGCACTACAGTATATGATCATGACCATTGATGATACAGTGTTCAAAATAGTTAAAAGTGGCCACTTTATTTAAAAGACTTGAGAAAGGTCTCTACTATAGAAATTGATTGCTTCCAGTAGGCCTAGTTTATAATTTCAGCTTTCAAGAGTCAAGTCAATTGAAGTTCAAAATTGAACTTGAGCCAACTCTACCAAAACAAGAGCAAGGAAAGCCAAATTGAAGTGGCTTTCTCAACTGGCTGCTAGCAACCATCTCAGATTTAACATGCCTACCCTGTACCAATTAGTTTCAATATCCCATTCTCTCTTCTTTTCCAGAGCAGAAAAAAAAAGCAATCCAGTCTAAAGTAATGCTAGGCTAGGTACTGGTACCAGTTTCACTGCTACTGTACACTACCTATACAGTAGCCTACTGCAAAGTATCGGCACATGACTAGACCTAACCTCTTACATACAACCCAAAGCACTTAACATAGTCTGCTGAAAGCTACTTTTCAACTAGGCCTAAAACCAATTATTTTTTCAAGATTTTTAGTTTTTGTGGCTCAAAGTTTGTCCCAAGAAAGGTCAATATTCATATTTTTTAAAAAGTAAATTGGGCCTAGCTAAATAACAATTTTTTTGGAGCTATGCATAGTTTACAATACTTTAGTTTGCTCTATTTGTTACTCCCGTTTCTGAGCAGTCTAGTTGGCGTAAGTGCAAACAGTTTAATTGATCAAGGGTAGAAAATATTGTGTGACAAACTACAATGGAAATTATGATAGCAAATCAAAAAAAATAGCATTTCGATTGCCTGATGACAAAAAATAAAGAACCCTTGGGGCAAAGTGTAATTCCCAGAGAGCTGGAGTATAGCATAAACGGTAAAAAGCACATAGCTAAATGGGCCTATCTTTGCACTTTTTTATTTCCAACTATTATTAATAGGCCTACCTTTGCACTTAAAGTCCAACTATTATTAATAGGCCTACCTTTGCACTAATTTCCAACTCTTTTCCGTAGGCCTATTTTAGAAAACAGCTTACTAGCAGGCAAATCACCTTGCATTAGTTAAAAAGCCTAGTTTCAACTTTTCCACAGACTTCAACTGGTGAAACGACGAGCTAACGACCAAACGACAAAGTAGAACCCAATCCTACTTCGTTGTGTGATCGTATCAAGCAAAATCTTTCGTCGGGCGATCGTATGAAACGTATCGTTATCGGACGCAATTGCTCGGTGTGAATACCCCGTCGTTTATACGTGTCGTTGTCGCCTCAGAAGGCTCGTTTGATACGATAAAGACGCCAATGTGAATCAGGCTTTAGAGTAAAGACGACGATGTTGCTATCCCACTGATATCAAGGTCAATGTCAAGAAAAAGGTTTGAAGATATAAAGAAGTTTATTCATTTTGCTGATAATGATAATCTTACTGCCAGTGATAAACTAGTAAAAATTCGACCTTTGCAGGATAAAGGAAATGCTTTGCTCAAACAGTTAGCTTTGTTTGAAAAAGATCTATCCATTGACGAACAAATGGTACCATATTTAAGCAGGCACTCTGCAAAGATGTTTATTCGGGGCAAGTTGATAAGAGTCGTATCCAAAACCTGGGTTCTAGCTTCAAGTAATGACTACCCTTACAAGTTTGGAACATACACTGGAGCATGTACAACAAAGGATAGCAGCAAGCTTCTTGGTCCTCAAATTGTGTCTGATCTTCTTTCGATTGCAGAAAAACCTGCCTGTCATCGTGTTTATTTTGACAATTTTTTTACATTGTACTTGTTAGTGTGAGATTTACACGAAAAAGGTTTCAAAGTTCTTAGGACTATACATGAAAACCGTACCGTGAAGTGTCCCCTAAGACTCTCAAAATCTGCTGAAAAAGAAAAACGTAGATTCTTGGACTACCGCTCAGACGAATGTGTGTCCAAAGTACACAGAAAGGACAATAACGTCATTTACATGGGCTCAAACTTCTGCAACATTGAGCCCACCAAAATGGTGAAACGCTGCAGCCAGCGAGAGAGGAAGAGGATCGATTGTGTTCAACCTTTTTGCTTCTACTTATACAATCAAGGCATGGGGGGAGTCGATCTGCTGAACAGATTTTTAAGCCAATACCTGCCAACAATTCAAGAAAAGAAATGTAATGGCACTGTTTTTGAACTGCGTACAGATGATAACTGTGGCTGCATGGAGGCTCCATGTACTGGTGCAAATTTCACCACCTTTGGATCTTTTTGATTTCATCCGATCAGTTGTTGCTGCTTTGTTGAAAAACAATAGAAGACCTGCGTC
This sequence comes from Trididemnum nubilum, assembly GCA_963965965.1. NCBI lineage: Eukaryota > Metazoa > Chordata > Ascidiacea > Aplousobranchia > Didemnidae > Trididemnum > Trididemnum nubilum. The sequence goes on along the minus strand of OZ014471.1, from coordinate 17,165,772 downwards.
TTCAAGCCCTAGTGGCAGACAAATCATGAACAACAGTTCTGGCCAACATAACTCAGTCAATGCAGAGAGTCAAGGGCACTGCGCAAAATGCAAAAAGAACACAGTAAAAAAATGTCACGAATGTGGTGTTTGCTTGCATACTATGTGCTTCCTTGATTATCATAAGTGACGACATCATGAACTTGAACTTCTGGGGAAAACCTTTTTTTTGGACTTCACCTACATTTGGCAAGGAAGTGCAGCAAAAATTTGTAAAGTGCCGTTGGCCGTGCACAATATAAATCTGGCCCTGGCTGTAAATACCAATTTTTATAGTATCTGGTTTGACCCACGTTCGGAAATTGTACTGAGACTACCATCAGTAGATGTTTTACCCATTTGACTAAGGGACATCCTGTCAAGTAAATGAGTTTCGTAAAAATTTCTCACGTCAAACTGGTCACATCAAAAAGTCACATATTGGCAACATCATTACTGGTACCAGTTCCACATAGAAAAAAAGTGAAGTCTTGGAATGCATATGGTCCTTTTTTCTCATATGTGTGGATCCATGTTGAAGTGTTGGTTTTGTGATCCAATAGGGCTTGTTCTTTAGTACTTCATGACTTTGGCATCCCTTTGCCTTGGTCTGTGGTTGTCAATCGTACAACCAGGCTTAGAAATCACCAGGCCTTCTCCTGTCATATTGTTGCTTCATGTCATTCGTTGACCAGCTATTGCTCTGTATCAGGGTTTAAAAAACTATAGTCTCCATCATCTATGGGGTAGTTTGTTCTTGGGGAATGTCTAGATGATGTGGTTAACAGTTTGAGCATTCCAGCATTCACATGTTGCAATAACCCTGAGACCAGTAAAGGAGTGAAACTTTGCAGCAAAGCTTACCAGAAAGGATTCAAATAGGACTGGGTGGTATTTCAAAATTACTTGGTTGTTGAAGAACATCAAACAGTTTTTGATAAATTTTGAATTTCAAAGCATGTAAAATAAAAAACAAGGATTAAAAATTTCAAAATTGACTGAAGAACACATTTTGGTATCTCCAACAGATGTGTGTTTGATATCACAGTAAAAGACCAATAAATTGAAAAATCATGGCTTATTTATCTCTAGCTATGTCTGCTTTGCCAACAAAATAACACTGCTGTGAAGAAGGCTGTATTGCCGAAGAAAAGCAATTAAATACACGATGGTGAAAAGAGACAACAGTAGGCAATGCTTTTGTTCATGCAAAAAGACTCAAGTGTCTTACTTTACTAGAATGAAGTTATGGATTGATCTATAAGGGTGGAGTGAAAAATAAAAATTTTTGAATTTAAAAAAGTGCTCTTGATAAATGGCCCCAAATACCATATGAAATACTTCTATCTCAATTTTGAGTTCTTGCACCTTCTAGTGACCATGCAATTTGACCAAACAGGCCAAAAATAGCCAAGTTTGCATTTGACGCATGCTAGTTGCAGAAACAGCACATTTATATCTCGATTAAAAAGAACTTTGCAATAAAAATGGACAAAAAAAAGTTACAGCCAAATTACTAATTACAGATTGACTGATTATTATGGATGAATTTTTAGTGCTCAACTTCAAACACATTGCAATTTACGTTGGCATTCAAAACAAGCCAGATGAGGTTCAAATTTATGTATGTTTGTACTTTTAGTGTGCCATGCTGCCTTATCAGCTTAAACTGGTTTCTCTTTAATGGCAATTAGCCTTACTCAACGGGGCAATGTACAGCACAGTATAGTAACAAATATTTAAAATTCATGTTATTGCATCATCCAGTATTGTTGGCTCTGGCATCGTTATTATATTTGTGCTAAACTTGAGGAATTATATCTAGTTAATTCAAAAAAGTTTAGATTGCACAGTTCAATTCAACAGCACCAAAAGATGCCAATGGTGAGTTGGTCGAGCAGTAACACGTTCGTCTCTAGAGCGGAAGGTCCAAGGTTCAAATCTCGAGCTGGTCAAATTGAACACAGTGTTGCCAACAGCTCGCCACTGCTGCAACATTTCTTCAAAAGAAGCTGTGTTGCCCACAGGTGCAATCACGTGGAGATGGGCCCCGCAAACTCGTTACACTCTTTGGCATAATACAGCAAGTATAATAAAAGATTTGATTTGAAAGATACCCAAGTACAAAATTAGAATTAGAAAAGTTATTTGTATTGTAATTAGAAAAATGAGTTCTAAAAAGAAGAAAATTTGACAAAATAGTTTAATGAACAATTTGATACCATTGTTTATTGTATTGCAGATGCAGTGTATGCTGTACTTGCTGGCATAAATTTAGTTATTTCTGAAGAAGCAAGCTAACCAAAAACGATCCAAAGTTCTATGGTGGAGAAATTTTTCAAAATTTTACGGTAGACTTTGATAGCTGTATAATCGGTTTTACTGTGCTAATTACTGAATTCTGAAATTCTTTGTGTAATACTCAGCTCATGTACAGAACAAATATTGCACCGAATCCATCTGTTCTTTTGCAACAATTTGAGCTGCATCTACCTTCCTGAAGAGATTCAAGTTGAGCAAACGCTCAAATCACTTGTTTCTTGGTTGGCCGCAATCCGTGAGGGAAATTATTGAAACTTTGAAAATTTTTACCATTGTACAACTTTTTACAACATTAGATTTGGATCTTTTTCTAGCTAGCATGCTGTTTAAGAAATAACTAAATTTATGCCAGCAAGTACAGTACATACTGCATCAACAATACAATAAACAAGGGCAAGCACATCAAGTTGATCGTTAAATATTGTCAAACTTTTTTCCTTTTAGAACTATAGCTTTTCTAATCAGGGTACAAATTGCTTTTCTAATTCTAATTTTGTACTTTGGCATCTTTCAGTTCTTTTGAATTGAACTGTGCAATCTAAACTTTTTTTGAATTAACTAGATATAATTCCTCAAGTTTAGCAAGAATAAAATAAAGATCCAAGAGCCAACCAATACTGGATGATGCAATAACATGAACTTTAAATATTTGTAACTATACTGTGCTGCACATTGCCCAGTTGAGTAAAGCTAATTGCCATTAAAGAAACTATGTTATGCTGATAAGGCAGCATGGCTCACTAAAAGTGCAAATATACATAAATTTAAACCTGATCTGGCTTATTTTCAACACCAACTTGAATTGCAAAGCATTTAAAGTCGAGCACTGAAAGCTTATCAAAAATCAGTAAATCTGCAATCAATATTTCGGCTGTAACTTTTTTCTGTACGTTTTTATGGTAAAGTTCTTTTTAATCGAGATATAAATGTGCTGTTTCTGCAACTTTTAAGCTACAAACTAGCTTTCTAGCATATGTGGTTAGTGAGATATTGCAAAATTGGCTATTTTTAGCCTGTTTGATCAAATTGCACAGTCACTAGAGGGTGCAAGAACTCAAAATTGTGATAGAAGTATTTCATAATATGGCATTTGGGGCTATATATCAAGACCCCTTTTTTAAATTCAAAAATTTTTATGTTTCACTCCATCCTAATGATCTTGGTAATTCATGATCTACCCTTTTTGCATGTTGGCATTACATTAAAAGATATCAAAGCATTTGCTCGCAAATACTGTCTCTTGAAAGCCATCTGCAATAAGAAATTTAAAGTTGCTGACAGTCCTAAGCTGGCTCTACTGCTTGCCAAAGTTGAAATTATCAAAGCTCAAAAGTTTGTCACCAACTTATGAGAAAAATGAGTCAAGTTAGACCAGCAAGACCTTATGCACTACATTTGCTTACGAGTGATTATTACAAACTTCTGGTACTTAAAAAGTGTGCATAGGAGTGTGCGGTTTTAAATGCATTTTTGTTTACCTTGATATGATTCACATATACCTCAAAGCAGATCAATACTTACTAGTTAAAGTTTATTAATGTTTGATTTCTTTCAATAAAACAACATATTTTGCGATTTTTGGGAAATTGTTGGTACTTCTTAGATTTGTGTTAATTTATTAAGCTAAATTGCAACTTAATTCCATAATAAAGTACATCTTTCCCTTTACTACAGGCATACACACATTTCTAAACCCTATCATTTCAAAAATATGCAAAAAAATTTTTCCCCAAATTGACTTACTCTAGTGGGCATCGTGCCTTGAATACAACTTATAAAAATACACTACCAGTACCACAACATCTTGACGTCCTTCGTGGTCGACTCCTGGGAAGCAATGTCAACTTCCACTGGCAGTTAGGTGGCCAGAACAACCACCAACCCTGCAGCTCCAATGATATTTCACATTGTAGCTCAAGTCAATTAAGCACCAGGAGTCGACCACGAAGGACGTCAAGATGTTGCAGTTTTGAGTTCCGTGGTCACGCAGAGGGGAGTCCTTGTAGTAAGGATAGCCTATGGCTGTCCTTACTACAAGGATCCAGCGATTTTTCACTTGTTTCTAAAGTACCACAAGTGAAAAATCGTTTATTCCCTACTAAGCATCTGCCTTGCTGCTAGCCATTAAGGTTTGCCAGTTAGGCCAAGATGTTTGTTCAGCTGGGAATACCTTTGAAAAGATAGCTGAGGGCTGCCGATGAGAGCTAAAAGCTCGAAACAGCGCTGTCCAGCTCTGTGCTTAACTACCAGTACTAGTTGAAGAAAGTCAAATGATGAACACTGCCTAAGCAATATTGATACAAAAAATCATTGCTTACTGTAAATTCAACAGGTAAAGGTTACGAAGAAAATTTCACTTACAAAAGTTTGCATGATCTCCACCAACTTGTCCTTCATTGCTTTGTACAATTGCACCGCTATTTATCGCATTATTACCCAAAGACTGATTGTTTCCTGTCTCAGCTCTCTCCAACACTCCATTTTGAAGCAAACTGCCTTCTGCAATATATTTCAAATTAGACTAAGGAAAGTGGAAGTGCTAATTTGTGAATCATCTCAGCTTTCACCACTTGATGAAGTAGTTTTTGCTTCATTTTTTTTTTTAATAACAATGCTTTAGCCGAAAGAAATGTTTTTATGTGTTAAAAGCAACTTATATACATTATGTAACGTAAAACCAAATTACATGATACTGGGATATAGTAAGGTAATTTCATTTCAGATCACACTAACTTTTTTCAATTTTTAATCATACCATCTCCAAGTTGCACAAAATTTGGCTGCTGGTCGAGTTCATGCATAACAAGAACAAATTTTATGAAAATTAGAGCTGTAGTTTTGTGTATGTCCCTTTAAAAATTTAGGTTTTGGCAAAAAAACGTGGTACCCACCGTGATTCAAGTTGCAATACTAGGGGAATTTCAACAAATTTGGCATCGTTTCAACAAATTTGACATTTCAACAAATTTGACATTTCAAAATCATTTCAACAAATTTGACAGGAAATTGTCCAATAGTATTTTTTGAAAAATTTCTTGAAGTAGCTGCAGTAAATTATTTTTAGGTAAGAAATGTTACAAACCTGGCAAAAAAATTTTTTTTTTAATTTTACTATTTGAAGTTCCCATGCTTGCTCTTAATCTTTTGCCATTAGCTAAACACGACAACATATTCAATCACTAGTCCACATGTGATTTTAGACGGAAAGTACAACATGTCGCACATCATTTCAATAAGAATTTGAAGGAGAATACAACGCCACAAAAAAGCATGTTTTGCTAAAATAAAAATTTTTGAAAGTTTTTTGGTAAATCACACAAGCCAAAGTTGCAACAAGCTAAACAATATTATATCACTACACTTCAACAAACGGAGTTATTGCGTGCAGTGATTGGTGAGCTATTACATTAGAAGGAGCATGCAAAACAGAGTGTCTTAGCTATTTTCTTTAAACTCTTGCTATTTCTTTTTCTTTTCTTTTTTTTTTGCTAGAATCGAAATGAAATGCTTTTCTTAACCCTTTTTTGGGCTTTTGACAAAAAAGCAAAAGTACGACATTGGTTATCATTAGCGTTTTTCTCGTAGCAGAAAAAATACCAGTATTTGCTTCTATAGTTGTTTAAAAATTGGACCATAGCTATGTGACTTGTGAGTCAGATTATGATTTAAATGCTAGCAAGTAACCACTATTGCAAGATAAGCAACTATATTCTATTCGCTGATAAGCAGCAAAAAATCAAAAAATCGCTTTTATGAGTATTTTACATTGCGTCATTTCTGTGAAACACTAGAGTTTATTGTCCTTGAAAATTAGCACTGGAAAAGGATTCCAGATTCTGGAATTTAACAAAACAATTCAAAATTATTTTAAAATATACATTTATTTGAAAAGAGGCATTAAATATAACCTTCTCTAGATGCACTTGAGTATCAGGCTTGAGTCCAATTTTCTTAAAATCTTAAGTGCATCTTATAAATTTTTAAAACTTTTTCTTTATCAATCAAAAACAGTTTACTCTTAAATAAAGTATATAAGGAAAAGGCTTGGCGCACGATCCGTGCGCACAGACATTTCATAAATAAGGCTAAATAACCTAACGCAAAGCACTAGCCTTAGCCCTAACCCTAATTCTAGCCCTAACCCAAACCCTAACCTAAACCCTAACCCAAACCTATAACTATAATAATCAAAATAAAAATTTATGAAAACGAGTGACGCCATCGGAATCTTTGTTTATTTAACCGCGCACGTTCCGTACGCCAAGACACTTCGATAAAGTTAATATTGGAAGATAGGGGAACTAATATGCTTCTTATATATTCTTAAATTCAAAACTAAATTTTCAAAATCATATCAACCTAGTTGTTTCCAAAGCAAAAAAAACTCTGCTGTGGCTTTTAAGAACACTGACTTCAAGAGAAAAATTTGTCATAATGAAGGTCTACACTACATTAGTTAGACCGCATTTAGAGTATTGCACTCAGGTGTGGGCACCCTTACCAGAACATGGCAGTTGGGGAACAATTCTCAACATTGAGTCCATTCAAAGACTTGCAACTAAAAGTATAAGTGGTCTTAAAGACTTATCCTACAATGCCCGGTTAAATGAGCTTCAATTGACTACATTGCTGGAGCGAAGAATGCGTGGTGATCTAATAGAAACCTTTAAAATTGTCAATGGATTTACTGATTATGGTCGAGACTGGTTTACATTATCCTCTCGCACGAACCACCTGATCCTTAGAAGTAACTTTCCTTCGGTTAATTTTTTTGCCAATCGAGTTGTGAAATACTACAACAGGTTGCCTTTACATGTTAGGAATGCTTCCAGTGTTACTACTTTCAAAAAGCATTTAGACAAGTTTCGTAAGGTCAATTTTCATAAGATCACTCATGGTCAGTACTGGGAACTCTCATACAAAATTTTTGAGCGCATTTAGATATAATTTACCTCCCTTGTTTAATTCTAATTATTTATTTCCTTTTCTTAAAGTTGCTACAGTACCTGCCATTTCATTGGTTCTACTACTTAGGGATTGGGCCTTATATGGACGGAATATAGCGGGCACATCTCATTTTTTTAAAAATCAGTCTGCTCTGATAAGTGTTTGTGTTTAGAAGTGTCTGATATGAGCATATTTTATGCAGTTTGTGCTTTATTATACTTTGGTACTTACATTACTGGTTTTGCGATTTTCTCTCAAATGTCTCTTTTTATTGCATATGGTGACTATCTCAAATAAGTGTGTTATCTCATTAGTGTATATGACTAGTATTTCAATAAGAGTCTTATCTTCATATATCTCCTATGAATCCAGTATAATTTAAGACCTAATGAGCTATAACTCAGTACAAATACTGTGAATCATTAGTGCAAGTATTGCTTTAATGTCAAGTATTTTTTTTTTTTTTTCTTTAACTATGTGTGAAATGATAGTTTGTTTACGATGTGAGATGCCCATAGAGGCATAAGACTTATATTATTATTATATATTATTATAATAGCCTAGAAAGCAATGATATCACTTCTAATCTCCGGTAATTCTGGATTACAAATAATGCAATGATGAAGTCCAAACAAACAACCACAACCTGCCTTAAAATGGTAATATAGATACCTAAAATTGCAGTTCTAAAAGTAAATGCAAACCTGAAAGATTATCATGATTGTTGCAAAATTCAATCAACTTTCTGGCTTCAACAGGATTTAAAAATCCTCCAGTAGTTAAATCTGTTTCTTTGAGGTATTTAGCATCATTTTGATCATTAACTCCACATTCCCTCAGTCTTTGAAGCAAAGCATCAACTTTTTCAGCAGAAAGGCTGGGAAGAGCTCGCGATACATCCAATTTGCTCATTCCATTGAACAATTACATGGTATTAGATGCAGCAAGTTATATCAACACATGATCTACGACTACACAACATCTAAAATACTGATGTAAAGTGGTAATAAAAGTTCAAGTATTTACAAAGTAATCAGTAATCAGGTAAGGAAATGCTTAATTGGGACATCACTCATATTGTGCATTCATAGGACATTTATATTTCCCAAGCAATTTCCAACACAGCAGTATAAGACATTCATTATTTCCTTTGTAACTCAAAAATGATAGAACATTGAACATAAAAAGCTGAAATTTGAACACAATGTTGGCCGTTGGGTTAGATGAAAGCGTTATGCTAGCAATTCTTATAGTAACTGATCACAAGAACGCAACTTTACAGGTCTTATGCACCAAAATGGATTAAACGTGGATAACAAGATCATTAGCTAGCCTACTTTTCCAATTGAATTAAAACTCTTAGATAAACTAAATCAGAGATGGGAGTTTGCCAGCAAACCCAGTGAACGACCAATGCATAGCTAATGCTGCGACGCTCAAAAGTACTTTTTGTCTAGGCCTACCATAAAATCAGCAAGTATTCAAAAATATCTGATTATGGAACCTCCAGAAAAGTAGAGTCAAAATATTTGTCTGCTGAATATCTCCCAATATCATAAAACACTGGCACCTTAGCTTGGGTCATTCAAAAAACTGATTTTTGGGAGCCATTTGGGGGGTCCCTGGGGAGGTGGCACCCCCAAACTACACCAAAATATTTGTATGTTAAATATCTGCTGACATCATAAAACACTGGCACTCTAAGTTAAGCCGTTCAAAAAACTGATTTTTGGGGGGTCCATTTGGGGGTCTAAGGGGGGGTGGAACCCCCAAACTATGTCTAAATTTTCGTCTGTTAAATATCTGCTGATTTCAAAACAAACTAGCACTCTCGCTTGAGCCGTTCAAAAAATGGATTTTTGGGGGGTCTATTTGGGGGGTCTCTGGGGGGGTGGCACCCCCAAACTATGTCAAAATATTTGTCTGTTAAATTTCTACTGAATTTAAAAACAACTAGCACTCTAGCTTGAGCCGTTCAAAAATGGATTTTTGGAGCCCCATTTTGGGGGGGTTTCTGGTGGAGTTGCCCAAAAAAATTTCGGGAGAAAAAATTACGTTTGCAGCTCAACAACTGTAGCCTACACAAAAATTAGATTTCAACGTTTTGTGGTTTAGAAGAAAAGCGTACAAAAATTAGGAAAAGGAAAAAACAAGAAAAAACCTCATCGCGGCCAAAAGTGGGTTGGTTGGGACGAAAGAGTATCATAAGACATACAACCATATGAAATATTTTTTGCATTACTTAAGCCGTTTTTGACTGAGACCGCTTTTTACGCCAAACTTGCGGGACAGTTTTCGGGTTCTAAAACCAAAGTCAAGTGACTTGCTGCCTCGAAATTTGGTAGCCTACATGTAACTCATTAATCTCAAACTGCTGTCAAAATTTCATGTAGCTAGACCCAACCGTTCTCGAGTTATAAGCAAAAGTTTGAAATTTTGCACTCGTTAGTTGGAAAATGGCCAAGTAAAAACAAAGGAACACGCGACGCGAGGTCGTTCCAATGATAAAATGTTTCGTTGAGTATTACGACTAATAACACTAAAAAGTTAAATTATAATCAGAGCAATCGTAATGGATTTGTTAATATTATAAATCAACACTGGATTTCTTTTTTGACTCAAGTGAATGACTTTGTAAATCAGCTGTGCTATAGCTTCTGCTTGGACTTTGAGGTCTTTTGATGCTAAGCATCAACTTCAGATAAACTGTCAAGTATTTATTGCAAAATAGCATTGACATCGTAAAATTTTGACACCTGTTTACAGACCCCATTCATGTAAAATCAAAGCTAACTAGATGGGAGTTTGCCAGCAAACCCAGTGAACGACTAACGCATAGCTAATGCTGTTACGTTCAAAAGTACTTTTTGTCAAACGTAAAATCAGCAAGTATTCAAAAATCAGAGGTGGAGTCGAGGACACAAGGCTCGAGGCCAAGGCCAAGGACACAAAAAAATTCGAGGCCAAGGCCAAGGACAGCCTTTTCGAGGACAGACCCTCTCGAGGCCAAGGACAGGAATGCTCGAGGCCAAGGCCAAGGACCAAGGACACAGCCGCAAGCGTTCTCCGAAAAAAAAGGTCTTCAAAAATTTTTTTCAGGCGATCTCCTATTTTTAGCGAACCCAAAATTTTCGAATGGGGGAGGCCTAAACCACAAATCACATAAAATGACGTCATCAGAATTTTTCCAAAACGGAGGTTTTTGTGGGACAAAGGTATCGTAGGATGGAAGATCTGAAATCGTTGCTTGTTGGCACATAACCATGATTTTGCAAAGAGAGAGGGCTTAAACTAATAGTTGAAAAATGCAAATATCAAATTTTGAAAACGTGTTGAGAAATCTAGTGCAACCCAAACCTATCACAGACGGGGGTCTGGGGGCGGGGCCTCCAGCCGCCGGAGGCTTTGGGCAATTCGGGCCGTTGGGCAATTTTTTGTAATGTTTTGGAAAAAAAAGCTATTTTAATGCCATTGAATCACAATTCGCAAGTGTTCAGAGCCATTTGAAAACACTACATTTTTGAAATTTGAAAGCCAACTGAAAAAATAAAATTGTTTAATTCTTCTTTTACTAGCAATTTTAGTCCAAAACACGATTGACATCTTGCATTTTGGAGCTAAATTTTAATTGTAAGTGATTTGGTCCAGGTAGGGGAAGGTAAGGTGCACAGTCTCTTGCAACATTTTAGCAGTGTAAATAACAATACACTGGAAGATTTTCCTTAGAGATTTTGTTTTGTCATTAAAATAACCAGTTATGGGAGTACATGTTCGGCCAAGGGGCCCAGGCCCCCTCAATTAAAGTTCAATGATTTGTTCAATCAGCATTTTCCATGCCTAATTTTTTTTTTTAATATTTTGTGCGTAAAAACCGGCGAGTTTGGAGGTGAATTACTGAATTGTTATTGGAAAATGGTACAATAGATGGTTACGTCTACTAACCATGTTATTGCCAGGCCGGATTTACATCGCGCTGGGCCCCTGGCACTTTGGAGATTTTCGCAACATCTTTCTGCCAAATATAGGTGAAGACCAAAAAAAGCTTTGCGATTTCAGCTCAGGGCCCCTAGCTGGTACTGCGTCATATTGTGGTAAATCGGGACCTGATAATGCATTGCGTTCATAAAACGGCTAGATGTGGGCCTGAGATAGCTACGTTTAGAACAAAAACTCTCCATTTCTTCCGGGTTATACGTTTAAATTGGCTGGCAAAAATTGAATTGAGGGGGGCCCGGTGCCCCAGGTCTTCAATATTGTTGTTAGTTACTGTTGTCAGCGAAAAATGGTAAAAAGAAACTGAAACTGAAGAAGCAGTAGGCTTTTTGGCACATTTTTGTCATTGGTGAAATTTCAGTTGGGGGGGAGCGGGACCCCTGCCCCCTTTGAGTACGCCTATGGTCCAAAAGAGGAAAACAAAAAAGGTATTCGCAAAATTTACGCGAGTTTTCTGGCGTTTTCTAATTAGATTTTACCTGTTCAAAAACTAGTGCTGTCCTCGAGCCGAGGACAGGACAATTTTCGAGGACTTGAGGCTTCGAGGCCAAGGCCAAGGACTTGACCTTCGAAGCCAAGGCCAAGGACTTCAAAATGTGTCCTCGAGGACGTCCTCGAGGCCAAGGACGTCTTCGAGGACTCCACCTCTGTCAAAAATATCTGATTATGGAACCTTCAGAAAAGTAGAGTCAAAATATTTGTCTGTTGAATATCTCCAGATATCATAAAACACGGCACCCTAGGTTGAGCTGTTCAAAAAATTGATTTTTGGGGGTCCATTTGGGGGATGGCACCCCCAAACTATGTCAAAATATTTGTCTGCTAAATATCTTCTGATATCATAAAACACTGGCACCCAAGTTGAGCCATTCAAAAATGATTTTTGAGGGGTCCATTTGTGGGGGTCTATGGGGGGGTAGCACCCCCAAACTACACCAAAATATTTGTCTGTTAAATATCTGCTGATATCATAAAACACCGAAACTCAAAGTTAAGCCATTCAAAGAATTGATTTTGGGGGGGACCATTTGGGGGAGTCCCCAGGGGGAGTGGCACCCCCAAACTATGTCAAAATATTTGTCAGTTAAATATCTGCTGATATCAAAACAAACTAGCATCCTAAGTTCAGCCATTCAAAAATTGATTTTTGGGGGGTCTCCGTGGGGGCGGCACCCCCAAACTATGTCAAAATATTTGTCTATTAAATTTCTACTGAATTCAAAAACAACTAGCACTCTAGCTTGAGCCGTTCAAAAAATGGATTTGGGGGGCCCCATTTTGGGGGGGTTTCTGGTGGAGTTGCCCAAAAAAATTTCGGGAGAAAAAATTACGTTTGCAGCTCAACAACTGTAGCCTACACAAAAATTAGATTTCAATGTTTTGTGGTTTAGAAGAAAAGCGTACAAAAATTAGGAAAAAAGGGAAAAAAAAAGAAAAAACCTCATCGCGGCCAGAAGTGGATTGGTTGGGATGAAAGGATATCTTAAGACATACAACGCTATGAAATATTTTTGTTGGGGTTTAGTGCTTTGTTTACTATCGTCATCATGCGAACAGATTTTATTTAATTCCGTTTAAGATAGGGCCAACGCTTGAACAGTTCGTTTGACCAGAGTTGTAAACGGGCCGACTAGTTCAGGCCTGAACCCGGCCCGAACCCGAAAATATAAGCCCGAACCCGGCCCGAACCCGAAAATATAAGCCCGAACCCGGCCCGAACCCGAAAACCAATTTGAAGCCCAAATCATGCCCGAAAAAAACCGAAAGTTATGTTAGGTCTAACAAATTTAGAAATGTTGCCAAGGTATTTTGATTATACTTTTGTGCACGTAAGACAAAAAGTATGTCTTAGGCCCAAAATAAGCCCGAAATTTTTGTTAACTTTGAGCCCGAACCCGGCCCGAACCCGAGCCCGACCCGAAAAGCCCGGCCCGACTTACAACTCTGCGTTTGACGCGAATTCGATTCTTTCTTAAAGATCATCGTTTGCCGTAGTGAATTAATGGAACCTCAAGCGCTTGCAAGTTGCAACATATCATCATCTTCCTATCTAAAGCAACGGCTCCATCAAAATAGATTAATTATAAAAATTGCATGTAAGCAGAATGCCTTAGGAAAGACTCCCCAAACAAGCTTTACTTGCCAAAGCAAATGGGAGAAGACCAGTTGGACGAACTAGAACTACATGGACCGATTACATTAAGGATCTTGGATGGAATCGCTTGGGACTTCGCCCAAGCAAAATTATGGAGGTGATGGAAGACCGCGAGGCATAGATGGGCAAGTTAATGCAAAACGTTAGCTTCGTTAACCACTAGTCCGTTAACAAACTTCACACCTCCGTTAACGTTAATCCGTTATTTTCAGCTTTAATTAACGGAAGTTAATAAAGTCCGTTAATATGTTGCGTGTTATTTACATTTCTTTTTATTCACTCGCTTCTAGAACACGTATTGACGCTGTTGAGCTGATTTTAAGGAAATATTTATTGCTATGGTGGTCCTTTTGTGTTTTGAAAGTTACATTTTACAGTCTAGTCTAATTTCAAGATAAAAACAAGTTCAAACGCATTAACGAAGCTGCAAGATATTAATGATAAAAAGCTTAACGGAAGTTAACGGAAGTTAACTGAAGTTAACGGAAGTTACTTTAGTCCGTTAACAGCACTTAACGAAAGTTAATTTAGTCCGTTAACATGAAAAAACTTTTTAACGGATTAACGAGTTAGTGAAAAAGTTAACTTCGTTATTAACGGATTAACGATTAACGGACTTGTGCCCACCTATGCCGTGAGGTGTGGCGGCTTAATCTTGAGCCACTGCCCTCGCAACCCTCACGGAAAAGCGGGCAATGAAGAAAGAAGAAGAAGAAGCATGTAAGGCTTGTAAGCGACATTTTTGAGGGAAGTAACCAGGGACGCAACAAGGGGGCTTCAGCCCCTTTTAGCAAAGACTCCCGACTGTGATAGCTTAGTTGTGACAGTTTACTCAGTACCTCACTTAATAGAGACATTTTTTGAACAAAACATTTTAATTTGCGGTTTAAACCCCTCACTCCTTAGCAAGATCTTGGTTGCGGACATGGGAGTAACTATTTCACCGAAAATTTTTAAGTTAAAGAGAATAAAACTGATATGAGGAATACTCATTCGCACGTTTTCATTTTCTTTTTAAAAGTCTAGGTTAGGGTTTGCTTTAAAACAAGGTTATGGATTAGTTTTAGAATAAAGATTTAAGTTTGGATTTAATTTGGGTCAGAATTGATTAGAAACTAGACAAATTTCTCAAATGAAATAGTCTCCTCCTTTTTTGTGGCAAGTATTGATTTAACCCGAGTCTGTGTTCGATTCTTTGCGTACTCCCATCGATGATTGCATATTTGAATGTGTGGTTAATTAACATTAATTTATAGTATTGTGGAATTTAAAACGGAGATGAATTTGAGTTTACGTACACATACACTCGTACGGTACTTTTCTAATGCTGTTAGTATTTTTGCAATCACACTGCACTTATGTAAACATTAATCTTAAACTACATTTTTTTTGTATAAGAACATTTTATAAGAACACGAGGTTCATTTTTGCTCAAAATTTAAGAAAAAATTAAGAACAATGCCAGCCTCAGCAACTAAAAAAATTAAGAGCAACCGGAAAACAATATATTTCAAATCAAAAAACAAACTAAATTCTTTACTGATTTAAAAGGACGAAATTTTAGTGATTTTCTGAGATTTACAAGTAAAATTGCAACAACTCTGAGACTACAGAGTGCTGTTACGCATTGCGCAGGCAACTAAAATTTGTCCGGCTCTCGTTCAAATAAAAATGTTCGCTTTTTCGCTTTCGCAATTTTACAATGCTGCAAAAACTGCAAAAAAAACATTAACTCAGGCAGACAGAACATTGGAAATAAAACAGTTTTACAAACATGGTCGCCATAATTGACATCGATGCTCTAAAAGTTTAAG
Organism: Trididemnum nubilum; assembly: GCA_963965965.1. Classification (NCBI taxonomy): domain Eukaryota; kingdom Metazoa; phylum Chordata; class Ascidiacea; order Aplousobranchia; family Didemnidae; genus Trididemnum; species Trididemnum nubilum. The sequence goes on along the minus strand of OZ014471.1, from coordinate 17,150,523 downwards.
AACAAATGAAGCTGAAAATTGACAAAAAATTAAAAGCAGCCAGCCTCAACTCAAAATTTACTGGCTCTTATAAAAAAAAAAGGTGTACTGTACGTAGTTTTAAAAAACATTTTTGTTAATATATGAGTTGCAAAAACACCAGATGATCGTCAAAGAACGTTTGCGTCACAAGGAAAACTTGACCAGAGAAGTTTTTGTCATTATCATCTGGAACCTATTGCAAATCGAGTGACAAAATGTAAGACTGCAAGCCAACGAAGTTAAGTTTGCTAGTTTTAGCATTTTTCCTAGAAGCTTCCAGTGTAAATTAATATTCATAAAATGTAAAAGTTTTCTTAATTGAATCTAGTCGCAAAAAACACGCTCGAATAAATGGATAAATAAAATTTGCTCTTTGCTGCAGCATGACTGATGTGTAACTAGCCGAGCGCAAATTTTTTGATAGACATGATCAAAGCGACGTTCAAAACGATATTAATAAAAACAACACGAGGAAAAGTGATTTGAATGATACTTGTAGGAGTCATCTGTGATAAGCATGGAAAAATAGCGTTATTGCATGCATAGGCGTAGCCAAAAAGAGGGAGGGGAGCAGGGGGGCCGCCCCCCCCCCCCAAGTCAAAGGCCATCAATGATAAAAATATGACGAAAAAGCCTATTGTTTCTTCAGCTTCAGTTTTCTTTAGCATTTTTTGCGTACAGCAGTACACGCGTGCAACAGTAATTATCAATAATATTGACAACTTGGGGGCCGAGGCCCCCTCAATTCAATTTTTGCGTACCAATTTACATGTACCCAAGTGAAAGGGTTTTGGTCCTAAAAGTTGCTGCCTCAGGCCCTTAGCTAACCTTTTTATGAACGTAATACAATAACTAGGGCCATCAGGGGCCCCACGCTCAGAATGGTAAGACTTTTTTGGTCTTTACCTGTATTAGCAGGAAGATGTTGCGAAAACCCCCCGAGTGCCAGGGGCTCCGGGAAATAACATGGTAAGTTGGCGTAACCGTCTATTGTACCTTTTTTCAATTGGAAAAATTCACCTCCACCTCGCCAGTTTTTACGCGACAAAATACTTTTGAAAAATAAATTAGCTAGGGGAAATGCTCATTGAACAAATTCTTAAATCTGAATTAAGGAAACCTGGGCCCCCGGCCGTTCATGTACTCTTACACCTGGTTATTTTTATGACAAAACCAAAATCTCTAAAAAAAATCTTCGAGTTGATCATTATTTAATGCCAACATGTTGCATGAGGCAATGCACCTTACTTCCCCTACCTAGGCCAAAACACTTACCAAATTTAATCTCAAAATGCAAGGTTTTAGACGTGTTTTGGACTTAAATTGTAAGTAAAAGGGGGGTTGAACAATTTAATTTTTTCAATTGGCTTTCAAATGTTAAAAATCTAGTTCTTCAGTTATAAACACCAAAACGTGCGAAATGTGATCCACTGCTTTAAAATAGCTTTTTTTTCCAAAAAATCTTTAAAAATTGCCCAGCGGCTGGGGCTCCGCCCCTAGACCCCAGTTTGTGAAATGTTTGAGTTACACTACTAAACACGTTTCCCAATTACGACGTTTTCACTTTTTAACTTTTGGTTTAAGCTCTCTCCCTTTAGCAAATCCTGGTTAAGTGCCAAACCAGGCCACGGCTTCTGATCTTCCATTCTACGACGTCTTTGTGCCACAAGAACTTTCTCTTTCAAAAAATTTTGATGACGTCATTGCATGTGATTTGTGGTTTGCCTACCCCCCAAATCAAAAATTCTGGCTACGCCTATGATTGCATGGGCTTTTATACCATATGGGAAGAGGTCAAGTTAGTCAACACAAAATAAAAAATAGAACATAACTTGACGTTCAAACAAATTGAATAGCAGATAGCATCAAATATGGAGAAAATATTTTATTTTCACAAGATTTTTTTCTTGGGGTAGTTTTTAATTAGTTTCAAGTTTCAGCTATCAGCAGTGGCGGATTTAGGGGGGGGGATGCATCCCCCCCACCAGCCTAAAAGTAACGATTTTGGCCGAAAAATCAGCCTCTGTTTCGAATAATTCGGCTCCATTTTGGGATGCATCCCCCCCCACCGACCTAAACGTAACTAATCCGGCAAAAAATCAGTCTCAATTTTGGTGAAGAGCTTTTTTTTTTTTTTTTTTTTTGGAGACCACCTGAATTTGGGCGAAAAAAACGTTTGAATTTCCGATTTCGGCCGAAAAATCACACTCAATTTTGGTCAGGACATCCGAATTTTTGAGGTTTTGTGCTTCAAATCCCCCCCCACCAAAATTTTCTGGATCCGCCACTGGCTATCAGCAGTAAGTTTTTTGATACTTGGTATGGTCAGAACAGACCCCGGCGCGACGGGGGCATTTCGGAGCTGTGCTCCCCCCCAAATCACTGCTTGTACCCCCCAAGCGAGAAATGTGCCCCCCCAAGCGAGGATTGTGCCCCAAATAAAAGTAAAAGGATCGGTTCCACTTGAGTGCATTTCGGGGCCTGTGCCCTCCAAGCGTGAGTAAAGTCTCGTTCCAGGACGAAAAACACTAGTGAACGCCAAGATGAAGCCTAAGATTTCGCGCTGAAACCTTTTTTTCTTTTTTTGGTCTTTACCCCTGCATATGTGGGCAGGAACCTAGATCCGCACCACAAAATTCCGTCGCGCCTCGCCAGGCTTTGAACGTGCTCCCCGAGAGAGAATTGTGCCCCAAAAAGAGGCAAATGACCCGTATCCACTGGGCGTAATTTGGGACAAACAGTTTTTTTGGGCTTCAATCCCGAATTTGAGGAAAAAATTTATCTGTGCCCCCCCAAATATTTTTTCTGATCCCTCTAGTCACACTGATCTGGCGCCGGGCCTGGGACAGAACTCAGAAAACACTTAGATAACAGCCGTCAGAAACTTTCCTGCCCTTACAATAGAAAGACCTTCCGTGACAAATGTATTTTTGATATTCTAGAGTATTTTTGAAATTGTGCTTTAGTTATGTTGTACACAATGTACCAGCTTCTCGTGCTCTTATTGCAACACCCAAATCACAAATTTAATCCAAAAAGCCTGCTGGAATTTGAGTAAAATAAACAAGTTTGTGATTAAAATTGTAAAACGTGAGTAACTTTTTAGAGCAAATTGAAGTTTTTCAGTGAAATTAATTCGTCACGCCTTTTTCACTTTCGATTACGCTCGTATAAAACCAACAAACTTGCAAGCAAATTACAGAGCATAGAAAAGTCAGCAAGAATACCTATATCCTGCAGACCATCTTTTTAAGGAAGAGATATGCCAATAACTTTGGTTAGAACAAAAGATTATTAACTTTGGTTAGAACAAAACTTTATTATTTGAAAAATATTATGAGATGCAACTTTCCAAACTTAATTAATGCGCGTCAAAATTGATATTTGTCGAAAAATATTTATTTGAATTTTGAATTCTTCAGACTGCAAAAAATAAATAAATATTAGAATTCTGAAAAAGATTCTTGTTATGGTACAAAAAATTTTCATCAGCAGTGTGTATTCAACCGAAAAGGCAACTTTAACAGATCGTTTCAATTTAAAAGATGATATTCGTTTTGAAAATAGAAAACTCATTCATTGCCAAGAACTAGCCAGGCAAATTATGACAGAAAAAGGCATTGGAGCAGAAAGTACAATATTTTACGGTTATACGGAGTACCGTTGTATTTTAATTTTCGTACGTGTAGTTCCAACTATACTGACGAAGAATAAAAGACGAATGTCAATTCCGAAACAGTATGTCTTAGCTTCGGCTTTTCATCATAGGTTTGATTGTGCCTCTTAGACTCTGGATACTATCTATAGCTCATCATTAATTTAATCCTATTTTACAACGAGAGGGGGTCAAAAATGCCCCCTCTTGTTTTTTTTTGTGATAAATTTCTTCAGAAGTAAGATTCAAATCAACTTGACTTCGAGTCAAGTTTATTCATAAATAACCCCGAAAAATTTGAAGTCGCTGAGGTAAGGTGAAGGTTCCCAAGCTCGAGGTTTCCCGAAGCCACTTTCCAAAATTACAGCATTTTTTGGTCCATATTTAACTTAAATAACTTCACAATAGATTTTTGTGACGTAATTGCGTTAGCTTGGGCATTTTATGATTTAGTATCAAAAAGCAAACGTATGCACATTGCACAAAGTTTGAAATGCTTATGATGTCATTGAAAACATGACGTCATTTTTTTAGGTACCGCTCGCTCTGACACCACTGTGATGACGGCATCATCTCAAAACCAATTTTTCTAAAAAAATTTTTGATTAACACCAACCCGCATGCCAAATTTGATATTCCCTTGATTTTTTATGAGTTCGATAGAGGGACATTTTTGGCCTCTTCCCTTTGTATAAAATGGGTTGATCAAGTAGCCAGTGTAAAATAGCATTAAAGGCGGTGAATCATCCAGCCAATTCTGGTGGATTACAATTGCTAAAATTGAACTATAATTTTTGATATTTTTTGTTTTGATTTTGGGGCTGAGTTTGCAAAGATATTCAACAAATACGAAAAGATGTCCCCCCGAAAAAGTTTTTGGAAACTCTGAGTTTTGATCTTCCCGCCAAAACCACAGTTCTCTAAACTATTAGGCCTACTGTAATCTTATTAAACTATTAGGCCTAACTATCTCTAGTCTAAACTATTAGGCCTAATAGTTTAGAGATAGTTAGGCCTAATTAGGCCTAAACTATTTAGAAATAAACTATCTCTAAACTATTAGGCCTACCACAGTTCTCTAAACCATTAGGCCTACTGTGGTTTTGGCGGAAAGAACCAAACTCAGAGTTTCCAAAAACTTTTTTTTGCGGAGATATCTTTTTGTATTTGTTGAATATCTTTGCAACCGCAGTCCCAAAATTAAAACAAAAACTATCAAAAATTATAGTTCAATTTTAGCTATTGTAAACCACCGGAATTGGCTGGATGATTCACCGCCTTTAAGATTAGGAACTATACTTTTGCAATGTAAAGATTTTTTCTCGACTAACAGAAGGTAGATGGATAGTTCCATCAAATGTAGAACATTTTGTTCTCGTGGATGAAGCGCGTGATGCTAAAACGGTCGACTCGATTTGAATTACCAATTAGATCCAAGCAACCACATGCTTAATTTTGAATGTCAAAAACTTTCCTGCTAGATGCTCCGCATACGAAGCAGTTTGAGCTATGGACTGCAAGAATGAATCCTTTACTTTGTGCTTTCGACTGCATAGTGCACAGTGTTCGACTCGAAGCTTCTAGAGCCAAAACACTTGCAAATGAATTCGGTAGCTACTCCAAAACTTATTAATTTGCATATCAACGCAACAAAAGGAACTTTGTTTTGTAGAAAAAGAAAACTACTCCAAAGCTGTGGCTGTTTTTGATCGTGGTTTGGTCGACCCTCTAACCTACCTAGCAGACCTGTGTGGAAGGCCATATTTTGGAAAAAATACTCCTGAAAAAAAGGCCCGAAATTTTACAAAAAGTGCAAAGGTTTGTCATCTCGCATAGCAGAATTACTTACTATGCGTTACTTGCCTTCACTAGGGGCTTTTTCGTAGCTATTCGACGTTTTCTAAGAAAGAACACTTCAATTAAAAAAAAACTGATTAACTTCTAAACAAAACACTTAAAAAAAAGCTTAACTGGTGGTTTTATTTTACAGAGACTGAAAGCGTCTGGTTTCAACCTCTCACCCCTTATTTTTCATTTGTTTGATTTTGCTTTTGGAAGTAGCCAGAAATTGGATTCCATAAAATGGGAAAATCACCTTGCATGTAAATTTGAGGGTTTGGTACCTTTTACCAAGATATTACATCACGATGATAAGAAGAAAACCACTGTCAATTACTTAAAATATTACTGTTAGATTACAGTTTGAAAACGACTTGCAATTAACTATTGTAGGCTTAATTACACCATTATTGTAATTACACCATTATTGTCGGCAGCTTGGCCGAATGGGTAGAGGCGTCGTTTTAACGACGACACTGATTGTATGATCTGGGTTCAACCCCCACCATGGTCAAGTTGTTGCGTCCTTGTATAAGACGCTTTACAATGATTATCTCTTCTTGGTGGCTTCGAACAAGCAACAAATTCAGTGGACATGAATTCGATGAAATCCACAGGAACATTGGATCTCTGAAAACTCCTAAGCAGATACGGATGCCTCCAAGCGCGAAGTAGTCAATGAAATGAAAAGTGTGCGGATCGTCCAACAATTGGCGTCTGACGCTGTCGGGTAGCAGGAGTATAAATATGTGCAACAACAATTCACCAAGCTGCCTTGGCCTGGAGACTTCGAAGGTACCTTTCGGTCTCCGAGTCAAGCTCCCATCTGCCCACTGGTCTACCACACACAAGAGTGGAGCGGAGTAGCTAATTTTCACACTCCGGATCCACTCTGATATTTTTTTAACTGACTTCGGCTCCCATTCGGATCAGAAATTTTACAACAACACTCCGCTCCAAAATACTCTGTGACAAAAATACGCTTTGACGAAAAATTCGAACCAATTGTCATAATGCTCAATAGCCTGGGATAAGCCTAGCCAAACTGCATATTCTGATATTCCATTTCCAGAGAGCAAATATAGTTACTCATTTTACAACCAACTATCACTATGGCTTAAAAGACTACAGTACAGTAAAATTAGACTGCGGCTCCTCTCCGGCTCCTAATTTTTTTTAAATTGCACTCCGGCACAAAAATGCAAAATCCGGCTCCGACTCCGCTGCGGCTCCAAGCTCCACTCTACCACACACCGTGGAGGCTTCCAACTGTCCCTTTTTATTCTGAACGTCAACTTGGGAAACTATGAAAACTAATTTTATGAGGACTATAACAACAATAAGCTTAAAAATGAACCAATTTAACGACCAGTTTGTGACTGCTAGCTTAGGTTTGAATGATCATCTAGTCTCTTCATTCTTTTGCATATAGTGATGAATTATTTATGATTGTTTTAGACTTCGCCAAGACGATTGTCTTCATTTCCTCATTAAACCAACTGAAAGATGCTTGGCATTTGATGTGGTAAAGCCAGAAAATCTTGACTTTGATGTAGCTCTAGAATTGGACAAAATAATAAGAGAAGTAATGGAAAGCCTCCTGATTCCTCCACATAACTGTTGAAGATCTCCACGAAAGAGTGGCGTTTGTTGCAGAGGATTGTTGAAGCATCGGCCCTCCTTCAAACGGGATCAAGTGAAATTAATCGCAAATCCTGACGAAGGACGAGAAACAATTTATTGGGTTTTACCGAATTCTTGTTCAGACAAATCCTAGTAAATTATTCTATTTGAATAAGACTCTGACCGCCTGAAGAGCCGTTCGCGACAAATTAGGAGCAATTGTGTTTTTTATTTTGTTGATTTTGCTGTGTATTTGCTGTAACTTACGACGTATATTTTTCATCTCTTTGCTACGGTGGATGGTAATGAAACCATTTTTGTATTTATAGAGCTTAAAACTGCTTTATGGTTGTTGTACGCGTCTTGAGTGTCCAACTGTCCATATCACGAAGTATAAGAATCATCCAGTTAGTCGAGCGGTAATGCGTTCTTCTGTGGAGTGGAAGGTCTGAGGTTCAAACCTCGGGCCGATCAAATAGGACAGAGATTTGCCAGGCTCGCCACAGCAGCGACTCTAGCCCGCAGGTGCAGTTATGTGGGAAATGGGTCCAGCAAACTCGTTACATGTCGTTGTGTAAATGTGTAATAATATTAATACAGCGATTTGGGTCTCATGTATTACGATGCAGTTGGACTATTGTTTTCAACTCTAATTCAAAAGACGATGAGGCTGCAAGCAATTATCATCAATTCATCATGGCAGTGGCAAGCAAATAAAAAAAGCTTAATTACGCGTGATTAAATGATACCTGTAATTTGTATGCAAAGGCTGACGATCGATTCAAAGTCGCCATAATAGCAATCGCAAGCTTTCGCGTTTTTGTAGCTGCTGCTATAATAAACGCAATTTTAAAATACATAATGCTTTTTTGCTTTTGTATGTTACCCAATTAGTTTAATCAGAAAACGCATTTATGGGCCCGAACAGATTTTTTATCTCCATCTATATATAGCAATGCGCTCAGTTGCTTTGAGTCTGAAGTTTTTGTCAAGGGTTGTCACGCGAGCTTAAACTCGAGTTTCTGGTGTGTGTGTGTGTTTTTTTGTGTGTGAATGACGTACAGTATTGATTATTTTCGTTTCAGTGAGGGCCGCTGAAGTTGTTACGAACGACTGGAAGATATTCGGTCGCTTAGTTTTTATGCAGTCTTCCTTAAACGCATCGTTAATGACAAAACCAACGCTATAGGGCGCGCGAAACGGTTGTGCCCCCGCCCCCCCTCTCTAAACGAATGTTTGTGCCCCTCTTTTCGGCCAGTTTAGCTTTCATATTCTACTTTGAGTAATGCGCAATAACAACGGGCTATTTTTGTTTTTTATCAAAATTATGCTCAAACTCAAAACTTCAACATATATTTCGTAATAACCTGTGACTAAATAACATTTTGTTGTGCTGATCATATTTTTAATACGTTTTTCATTTTCATGCGAATGTTTGCTGATATAGTAAGCAAGGAGTGCCTATAGAGAGTTTGTGAAGGTGCCCGCGGGACAACAAATAAGACCAAAACCATAGGTACCCGTCCAGTGAAAATGTGGTGACCGAAAATTTGGAAAAGTTTGGTTGCTTGACTAAATGACCGCAAGGTCTTTCGCAACCTCCCGTCATTGCAACGACCGACGCTCGCGTCGCGTGTTCTTTTGTTTTTACTCCGCCATTTTCCAACTAACGAGTGCGAAATTTCAGACGTTTGCTTATAACTCGAGAACGGTTTGATCTAGCTACATGAAATTTTGACAGCAGTTTGAGATTAATGAGTTACACGTTTGTACCAAATTTCGAGGCAATAGGTTACGTGACTTCGGTTTTAGGACTCGAAAACCGCCCCGCAAGTTTGGCTTAAAAAGCGGCCTCAGTCAAAAACGGCTTAAGTACGGCAAAAAATATTTCATAGGGTTGTATGTCTTAAGATACCCTTTCATCCCAACCAACCCACTTTTGACCACGATGAGGTTTATTTCTTTTTTTTTTCCTTTTTTTCTTCCTGATTTTTGTACGCTCTTCTTCTCCTAAACCACAACACATCGAAATCTAATTTTTGTGTAAAGTTGTTGAGCTGCAAATGCAATTTTTTCTCCCGAAGTTTTTTGGGGCAACTCCACCGAGAACCCCCCCAAAATGGGGCCCCAAAAAATCAATTTTTTGAACGGCTCAACTTAGAGTGCAACTTTTTTTTGAAATCAGTAGATATTTAACAGACAAATATTTTGACATGGTTTGGAGGTGCCACCCCCCCGGAAACTCCCCCAAATGGACCCTCCAAAAATCAATTTTTTGATGGGCTTAACTTAGAGTGCCAGTGTTTTATGATATCAGGAGATGTTTAACAGACAAATATTTTGACATAGTTTGGGGGTGCCACCCTCCCGGGGACTCCCCCAAATGGACCCCCCGAAAATCAATTTCTTGAACGGTTCAACTTAGAGTGCCAATGTTTTATGATATCAGCAGAAATTTAACAGAAAAATATTTTGGTGAAGTTTTGAGGGTGCCACCCCCCTGGGACCCTGCAAATGGACCCCCCAAAATCAATTTTTTGAATGGCCCAAGCTAGGGCCCAAGTGTTTTGTGATATCAGGAGATAATTAACAGACAAATATTTTGACTGTACTTTTCTGGAGGTTCCATAATCAGATATTTTAAATAATTGCTGATTTCACGGTAGACAAAAAGTACTTTTGAGCGTTACAGCATTAGCTACTCGTCGGTCGTCCACTGGGTTTGCTGGCAAACTCCCATCTAGTTCATTTTGGCAAATTATTATTTAAAAATAATTATTATGTTTTAGTTGGATTCTACCATATGCAGTATTGCGCAATGCACTTTTTTACTCACTAAGTCGCAACTCGCAGGCTTGTTGCTTATTATTAATATCCCCTCCGGGAATTTGCGCAAACAATAAAAAGCTCGTCATTAAACAACTTTTAAAAGTTGAGTCGCTTTTACGAGTGAATTTTTTTTTTGTGATGAAATGAACTTACCACGCCTTTTTCGGTTTCGAATAAGTTTGTATAGTATAAAAAGCTTCCCAAAGCAAATGACACAACGAAATCAAGTGGACATTATTGCAGTACAGCTTCTTATTAAGAAGAGTTATTTCATTAACATTGGTTAAAAAAAAACAGCACACCGTATAGCGTAGTTTCTTTAAAACTTTTTCTTTCTTAACAAGTTCTAAATATTCTACTAAAATTCATCAAAGTTGAGCATGGGTAAACGCAAGACGGAATCATTTTGCTAAATAGGAAGTTACCAGTTGAGTGTTGATATCAGAGGTTTGAAATACGAAAATTTTCAGATTTTTGTTATGGTGCAGAAAATTTTCATCAGCGGTGCGCTCTCAAACGGAAAGAATACAAACTTTGACAAATCGTTTAACAAACTTTAACAGACTTTAACAAATCGTTTAAACGATGATCTTCGTTTTGAAAATGGAAAACTCATTCACTGTCTAGAACTAGAAAATAATTATTAAAACAAGTTATGGAGCAGTAAGTATCGTAAATTTTTAGTTGAGTTATTATAGTACAATCACGTGATTTCCGGCTTAAGAGTAAGATGAAGGGGGCATTTCTGCCCCACCCAGGCAATATGCATTGGTTGAATAGCCCATACAAAATTGGGATAAGCGTACTGATTGGCATCAGGTAACAGCGTAATCGAAGATCGCAACGTTTCTTCGCTCTTCTCGCAAATAGCTGGAATCTCTTTCCAACGAAAATAGTGAGCAAATGTACGTGAATTTATTGCCAGCGCAAAGCTCTATTTAGCCCATAAATAATTGGTCAAAAGTAATGTTTCATAATATGGTCTAGTGCAGAAGAGCGCGGAATTTCTATTAGCGCAAAGCGATACTTTGTCGAAATGTGGAACATGGTTTTAGGGCTGTTTGATGAGGATAAAACCAAAGTTTAAATTTAACATCTTCTATTTGGAGTAGCACTTCTGGGATTTAAATTCAAGATCAGCCAAAATTATTCCGGTGTTTCCTACCACCCTCTATCGCTACAACCATAGCTAAAGAGTCGGGGTTTGGTTATTTTTCTATGTAGTCAAAGTTAGGAGCCCAATCAGCTTCTTGCTTAGTCAGCTTAGAATTCGACCTTCCAATCACAAGTCTGCCATTCTAAGTTCAAAAGTGCAATTAAAAGTGAATAATAGTTGAAAAAAAAGCAGGTCTATATTTTTGACTGAGAATTGATGTCGATAAAATTTTTTTGAATCATTATCCGAGTCGTAAAAAGGTTGAAACGGTGGAGTCAATTGATTTTAAACCGATTTCCCAATCCCCAGCCATGAGTGGGACTCTCTTAAAAAATGGCTGATCTTATCGTCAGTTAAACCGCAATGACACACAAGATTCTGCCCTATCTACTTGTTACACGCTAAGGGTAATGCAGGGGTTTTGAACCGGGGTACCTGTTAGTACCCCATGGGGGTACGAAACACAAAAGCAGGGGGTACGAGATGAGGTGTCCGAATAAAGGTAATTTAGAAGCCTACAGCCAGGGGGCTGCAGCCCCCCTTCCCCCCCGTTGGCCTGCAGACCAAAATGCAGATTAAGGAAAATACCACGTTTTTAGCGCTTTTGCGACTGTCTTTTGCACTGAAATAGACTCAAAAAACGATTTAAAGCATATTTGAAACGTGTGTTAAGGGAAAGGAGGGCTAATTTGTCAAAAATAAAACTCAAAAATTGCAACAAACTTTGAAAAATAGCCGAAAATTTGTAATAAAATTTGATTGCCCATTGAAAAATGCTTAACATAAGTTTCACCAAAAACTATATAAGCTCAGGAATAAAGGAGGGGGGCTATTCAGTACCAATTAATTACCACTCACTCCTCTTAAACTTCTTTTGTTTAGTCCCCCTAATCAAATATCTTTCTCTATAAAATATAGACAAAATACATCACTTATTGAGAGTTTTATTGAACTACCCGTATACGATTTTATAATTACCAGCTTGTATATAAGAGAACTGAAATTCTACAATAGCTACCTCCCATATAGCTCATTTATAAAACTACAGTAGTATAATCATATTCTTGCTCTCCTAATTTCTATATCACGTTTTAATAGCATTAATTTTTATCAAAATAGGCCTAAAATTAAGTTTTTTTTTGCCAAAAAAAATACAAAATTTTCGAACGCCGGGGCTCCGCCCCCAAAGCCCCTTGCGGCAGCTGGAGTCTTTGCCCCCAAACCCTCAGCCTCCAGTGGCTGTCTTCGCCACCAGACCTCCCCCCATTACAGCCCCCCATTGAAGACTTCTGGCAACGCACCTGTGCGGGAACACGCTGTTTGCTTGTACCATGAGCACGTGGGCGCGTAATTTGGTACCAAATTGCGGTGAAGATCTTTTTTATTTTTTGGTCTTCAAGCGAATCCGGGGATCAAACGCGTTTCAAAACGCTGTGAAAACCTTTGTTTCTACTTCAATATGTTCGAAAACATTTTACAAAAAAGGTCGAGGGGTACGAAAACATTGTACAAAATTATAAGAAGTACGAGCGCCTAAAAGATTAAGAAATACTGGGGTAATGCATGCTGAGTGCATCATTAAAAGTCCTGCCATGTTTTTTTTTTCTAGCCGTTAACCCTTTACATATGAAGCAGAGTTGTAAGTCGGGCCGGGCTTTTCGGGTCGGGTTCGGGCCTAAAGCTATCAAAATTTCGGGCTTAATTCGGGCATGAGACGTACTTTTTGTCCTATAAGGGCGCAAAAATATAATCAAAATAACTTGGCAACATTGCTAAATTTTTCAGACCTAATTTAACTTTCGTTTTTTTTCGGGCATGATTTAGGCTTCAAATTAGTTTTCGGGTTCGGGTTTATATCTTCTGGCTCGGGCCCGGTTCGGGCCTGAACTAGTCGGCCCGTTTACTACTTTGATATGAAGCCTTGCTGATTGTTTACTAATTAGTTAATTTAGCTTTTTTTCTCGTTCGTGAAATTTTTCGTTGAAGAAAGACTTCGAAGACCCAAAATTTTACAAGAACCTGGCTCTATTGGTCTTGGATGAACAAATAAAATTTGAAAATTAATAAGAAAGAAAGTTTTGCATTGTCTTGAATTTTGCTTCAACACATCATTTAAAAATTTTGGTGTAGATAAAAAATAATAAATAAAAAAAATGGAAAACAAAACATTTTCTCTAGTTTTTAGGATTTTTTTGGAAAGACGTAAACAACTTCTGCAATGGAAATGTTTGAAAATTTGACAGTTTAAAGGTTTTTTAAATATCAAACATTAATTTTGTAGAGAAAGAAGAAAATAACCACGCTGTGGCCATATTTGACCGTGGAATCGCGGATCCACTTGGATATCTCAATGACCTTCGTGGGATGCCTTTTGTTAAAGATTTGTAAAACAACCTCATATTGCAAAAAAAGTGCAAAGGTAGGATGTATTGGATAATATTATAGCATTCTTTTTGGTTACCGTGGTTACTCATTCTTTTCGGTCCTTGAATAAAGTACTTTACAATGATTATCTCTGCAGTTGCAGCAACTTCGAACAAGCAGCCAATTTACATCAGAAAGAGTCAAACGTCAATCGGAAAGCTTGGGATACGGCCAACTTCTGCGGTTGAGGACGATTTGTCGGAGATAAAAGCGCTACGGTTGCTTCCTCGTGAGGGGCGGATAAATATGGATTAATCATTCACAATAAATACTGTTATTACTGTATGTTCTAATTTTCTGACACCAACATTTCTGCAGCAGATAATAATTTTAAGGATGCGACTCCAACACTGGCCAGTAAGTCGATGGGTAACGCAATCTTCTAGGGCCAGAGGTTTATGGTGCAAACTTCGTGCCTGTCCAATCGGACACAGTGTTTCTAGCAACGGCTCGCCACCGCTGCAAAATATGTTTCAAAGGAGCTGTGTTGCCCGCAGGAGCAACGACAAAAAGTTGAGCTTCGCAAACTCGTCACACGTTTTTTGCGTAATACAGCGAGTTTAATAAACCTTCGACTTTTATTTGATGTAATCCAAACTTGAATTTGTGTGGATTTGACAGATACTGTAGATTACGTTGTTGTTATTCGTAAACGTTTGACTTCAGAAAAATCATGTAAGTTATTGGACTTGACAACATATCATGAAAAAAGCAAACAATGTAAACCACAAAATTCTGTCAAGTTTGGTTAATTAAAAATTACAGAATTGAAAGCTTAAAATCTTTTTGTTTGTCAGAATCGAGATCATATTCAAACAATACGTGAAACACTTCCGATAAAATATTATAGATGTGTACACTGTACACTTCACTTCCTGACCAGGAATCGGAAAGACGGAAAAGACTTTTTTGACTCCTCCTCAACTTTAACTGCAGTCTCAATAAACTAAGCGAAAATTAAATCCCACTTTTTTTCATTTATCTTAGGTATGTACCTGAATCATCGACTGCTTTGTCTGCATCTTATTTTAATATTTTCCGATATCTGTTTGAAGAACCGTAAGCGGCAGGGGCGCCGAGAGCCGAACGTGGGCCCGGGGCCAGCTCAAATATGACGGATTTCCGGTTTTGTGAACTCCAAAACAGACGAAAAAATGCTGCACTTTTAATGTGATCTAAAAAAAAGGTCTTCACCGAAATTTTAACGGTTTTTCCGGTCGAAATTAGGTGATCTCCGAAAAAAAAAAGAAGGTCTTCAGGCCTCACATGCTGATTTCTCAATGTCGTATCGATGGGCCCCTCTCGAGCACATGGGCCCTCTGCTGGGCCCACTGAAGCCAACGGCCTTCCTGAAGCCCATGGGCCCCCTAAAGCCCATGGGCCCCGGGGTCATTATACCCCCCTGCCACCCTCTCGATGGCCCTGGTGAGCGGCTTAAATTGCATATACTGGAGTTTTAGTAAATTATTTGCTTAAAATTGCATCTTCTTATGGATGACATTGGCATCTTAACCAGAGTCGTAAATGAACCGACTAGTACAGACCAGAACCCGAAAAGTGATTTGAAGCCAAAATCAAGCTCAAAAAAGCCATAAAGTTAAGTTGCATCTAAAAATGTGTACTTCTATTGCGGTATGCTGTTGAAATAAAACTTTTTACTGACGATAAGTAGTGACGTAATAATAATAACTGCGTAGCAATTATTACGATTGATGCTTAAACGAAGCGTCATTTAATTAGTATTCCAAAGTTATTTTAACGACGCTTTATAGCACCTAACAGTCTAAAACACGTGGCAAGTATGTGTACGGCATATGATGCCCGAATTAAGATATTTTGTCAATTTTTAGCCCGAACCCGACCCGAAAAAAACGTCCCGACTTACAAGTTACAACTCTGATCTAAACTAGACGAAAAATTATTGGTAAAATTTGTATTATTTTACAGTCTTCGAGAAGATCATTGTCTCAACTTTGTGCTAAAACCAACCAAGATATGCTACGAGTTTGACGGAGTTAAGCCGGAAAATCTCGATTTCGAAGGAGCTCTTGGCTTAGATGAAAAAATAACTGATACGATGAAGGCCTTTCGGATTTCATTCATTCATATAACAATAGAAGATCTTCAAGAAAGAACAGACTTTGTTACAAACGAACTGTTTAAACGTTAGCCAGATTTTAAACGGGGCCAAATAAATGCTGTTCCGCAAGACGGCGACAACCTACAAAATACAAATATTATACTGTGGCAGGGTGACGATTAGTAAGTTGTCTCCAACCCTTTCCTTTAGCTAAGAGTGGGGGGTGAAGTGGAACATTATTGTGTTCTGCATTCCATTTCAAACTTTGTTGCTTTTATATCAACACTTGCTCTACAGCAGGGGTCGGCATCCTTTTGAACTAGTGGGCCACATTCAGTCCTAATAAAGTTCCAGCGGGCCGCAACCATTCCAGCGGACCAAAAGAGAAAGGTTTTCGCCAGAAATTCAGGCTTTTTTTGGCCGAATTGATGACGAAGACCAAAAAAAAAAAAAAAAGACGAATCGGTGGCGAAGACTACAAAAATATGTTTTCGCTCGGAAATGAGAATCATTTTGGCAGTTTATTGCTGCATATCTATCACTGAAAAAAAAGAAAAAAGATCGCGGGCCGCATGACAATAAAAAGTCGCAGGCCGGGTAAAATGCCTTGGCGGGCCGTATCCGGCCCGCGGGCCGTAGGTTGCCGACCTCTGCTCGACAGTATAACAAAAAGCTATTTCTAAGAAAATACAGTATAGTGCAATAAATTATCCTCATATTTCGTACATTTTGAAATTTTCTTTCCTTATTTTCTGCTTCCTTGCAGTGGCTTCAGCTTGCCCTCCCCCCCCCCCCCAAGCCAAGCCATTCAGAAAATTTAATTTAAAATGCACTAGTTTAAACGTGTTTTTTTACCTTGATTTGTAAGTAATGTTGGGACTGGACATTTAATTCTGCAACTGGCTTCCAAATTCAAATGGCGTTAAAGTCACTATCTTTTTTCCGAAAAATTACAAAATTTCTCCAGAACTCCATCTGTGATGCGCTTGTGTTGCACCACTTTGCAAAGGTGGAGTTCTCAAGGACGTCCTTGGCCTCGAGGACACATTTTGAAGTCCTTGGCCTTGGCCTCGAAGGTCAAGTTCTTGGCCTTGGCCTCGAAGCCTCAAGTCCTCGAAAATTGCCCTGTCCTCGGCTCAAGGACAGTACTATTTTTTGAAATTTTGTTGAAAAACGTCAAAAACCATGCGTAAAACTTGCGAAGACCTTTTTTTGTATTTCGCAATTGGAGATCGCCTGAAAAAAAATTTTTTAAGACCTTTTTCGCCTGAAAAAAAATTTTGAAGACTTTTTTTTTGAGATTACTTGCACCTGTGTCCTTGGCCTCGAGCATTCTTGTCCTTGGCCTCGAGAGAGTCTGTCCTCCGAAGGGCTGTCCTTGGCCTTGGATTTTTTTGTGTGCTTGGCCTTGGCCTCCAGTCTTGTGTCCTCGACTCCACCTCTGCCACTTTGCTTAGCAAGCCGCCAAACTGACACATTTTTTTAACAAAAAAATTTAACACTGTTCAAGCTCCACCCTTATCAAAATCGTGTTTCTTAAGTTAATAGTTATTGATTTAGTTTGTATTTAGTGTTCTTGCCCTGCTTGAACATGAGCAATAACTTTCTTGAACAGATCAGAAAAAATAAATTAATAAACGCTGCAGTAAAATGGTAAAATGTACATCGAAGACTGCTGGCAAAATCAAAAGGTGTATGTAAAGTTTAGGCAATCGTATGAAAATAGATTGGCGTTGATTCCACCCTTTTCCAATCATAGAAAAACACTCTTTTCAAGCATCTAAAACTCCATAGTGAAACTTGAAATCGAAAATCAATACCTTTGAGAATATTACCACTGCTTGATGCCTGTATTTTGCAGCTTATTACAGTAGGTTTATTACTTCTGTTTTGTGTGTATTGAGTTTATTTCTGCAAAGCTATTTTCTTTGAATATTGCTATGCCTACGTAGTCAGATGCATTGACGCCGTTGATGTTATTTCAAGGGGGTACAAGTTGTAAGTCGAGCTGGGCTTTTCGAGTCGAGTTCGGGTCTAAAACTGACAAAACTTTCGGATTTAAATCGAGCCTGAGATGTACTTTTTGTCCTAGGGGCACAAAAATATAATCAAAATAACTTGGCAACGTTGCTAACTTTCGGGTTTTGACAGGCATGATTTAGGCTTCAAATT
This sequence comes from Trididemnum nubilum, assembly GCA_963965965.1. Taxonomy (NCBI): domain Eukaryota; kingdom Metazoa; phylum Chordata; class Ascidiacea; order Aplousobranchia; family Didemnidae; genus Trididemnum; species Trididemnum nubilum. The sequence goes on along the minus strand of OZ014471.1, from coordinate 17,132,724 downwards.
AGTTTTCGGGTTTGGGTTTATATTTTCCGGTTTGGGCCTGAACTAGTCCGCCTGTTTACAACTCTGAGGGGATTTACCATAAATTGCTTATTATTAACAAAACGTCATTTTGTACCGTTACATTTGCCAATCGTGGTGTTAGCATTTCAGACTTCAGTTAAGTGCAGATCACGTGGATTAACATATGGTTTTGTTTGAAATAATGAGACGAGCTGGAAAGCTGTTCATGAATCATCATGTGCAATTGATACTTGGAGACGCTTAATCAAAGATTTTGCGTACCAAATATCTTAATCTTTTTAGTACAATCTTAGAAAGCAGAGCAAAATTGTGCAAAAGAAAATACTGTCCAAAAAAAAATCACTGGGTTGCACAAATTTAAATTTATAACATTGTCAAATTGAGTTTATAAAAAGGTTTCAGACCAAATAATGGCACGTGTTTTGGGCCAAAATGTCATGTTGTAGGGGAAAATTTCTACCAAAATATAATGTTTTGCCAATCGTGGTGTAAGAAGGAAGGTCACCTGTGCCCTTTTCCTTTACGTCGTCTTTAGAAAGATGTTAAAAATTACTAGCACAAAATATATTATTCCATCACAATTTATCAAGAAATTGGTTTATTTTGGCTATTTCTTTGAACTATTTTCTATCATCAATAAGAACAGTTTTGGTGCGTTAATTTCAATACAACAAATGGAACCAGTCACGTGCTTGGAATGTCTAAAATAAAAGCGAGGAGGCCTACTTTTTTTAGTAATCTGTAGTCTGATCTGCTCAAATACAAAAATGGCGACTTTTGTACTGGTAGTTGAAGCAAACAACTACTTTGCTCGTTCTCGCTTTCATTGAAAAAATAATCATCGCTGCCACATCGAATCAATATCAGACAAACAAAAAGAACATTTTGCGATCAAATAAACAGATTTGCCACCTCCAGCACTTGTATATTCCAACTGCAAAAGTTTTACCAGACTGCCACGCTGATTTTGCATCGCCGCCTTTCGAAAAGTCGGTGTCGCGAGAAATTCTGCCTCCGGAGAATTCCATGAAAAGTTAAGTTTCATTCTCCTAAATTTTCTTACGCTATTGAATTCTCAATTTGCCGCAAAACCAAAAATACTGAAAATTTTCAATGCAGCTAAATTGTTCGGAGACAAACTTTTACTTAAATTACAGCATTATAGAGAAAAGCCTTACTTTAAATAAGAAACTATTTGTTTTATTTGGAGTGAAAAAATCTTGTAATCGAAAAAAATTAAGTCATTCCTGTGGGCATAAAAATCGAAGAGATCTTTTAAACAGATTGAGAAAGAAGATCTTTATTAAATGATAGCATTTTCAAGTTTTGAAATAAAAGAGAAAATAAATGAATTTCGACATACAAAAAATAGTTGAATAACTTATAAACTGGCAGGCTAATGCTTCCCCTAAAACAGCTCAAATTGTTCAGTAAATCTTTTGACCGAACAAAATTAAAGTAAAATAAATCGTTGATCTAATGGATTAATAAAGTATGGTTCAAATAATTCGCAGAATATTTTTGTTTGATGAGCAGTGACAACTGATGGTGAGAAACCCATAGATTTTGAAGGAGGTCATCAAGTTAATTAGTTTTTGTTTTGCCACGCAAGAGTGCCTGTTGTTGACACCAAAATAAAACGATTTCCATTCATTTTAGAAGCAGCTGTTGCGCAATTTTTGTTACATTTTGCAGTGAATTCACGATTATTTTACTACATACTTTTCTCCCAATAAACAACATGGTGCTTGATCCTTTTTGTTTTTTAATTAAATATTTTCAAAATTCAGAAAGCGAAATTGCACCCAATATGAAAAATTGAAGTGTGAAAGTTCTGAACTACCGGTAGATGCTTTGAGAAATAAAATTCTTTTATTGCGTTTCATTCAACAAACTTTCGATTTTACTATCATTCTTTTTATAAATCTAAATTGCAAAAAAAACAGAAATAGTTTGAAATAACACGTGGAGATATCTGCAGGGCTGAATAGCTGGAAGAATTTTTTGAACATCGTAGCTATCATTTGCAATTCAAGCGTTTTGTATGTTAGAATTAGAATTTGCCATAAACAATTTATCCACCAATCAATAACCTAGAAAAATCGATAAAATTTCGTAAAAAGTTTGAAAATTTTTGAATATCCAAAATTTCATTTCCATTAAATCTCCAGGAAAAAAATCGCAAGCGTAGCCAATTCTTTGGACAACTAGAAACTGATATAGCATGTGATTTCCTGCCTTCTATTTTCTACATTTCTGATATAGCATGTGATCTAGCATTAACGATTTGCAGTAAAATTCATAAAGTCACTGAATCTGAAAATGCACAATAATTTGCTAAAAGGGGTGACACATCCAGCCTGTGTTATGTGCAAAGGACAAAGAATTATCTAAAACACATCTTCACAAATTTCAGCTTTCTACGCTTATTGCCATGGAGATATTTTATTTCCACATATAAGAGATCCCTCCAACAGCGTTGCCAGTTAAAATTTTATTTCTCTTAAAATAACTGCTTGAAAGGCTTCAGCATGAATTAGTGTTGCAACAAAATACTTGTACAAGTTAGGTGGTACAGTATATCCCATGTTTTAGGAAATTACATTCTAACTGGCAACACTGTTGGGGAGGTCCCCTAAACTTTGAAATGAAATATTGCAGAAACAACCGGCCGTAGAAAGCAGAAATTTGGTGAAGATAGATTTTTACGTTGTGATAATTTAAACTCTAATTGTGCAAGGTATATCATTTTTGGTAGAATTTTTTCGAATTCTAAGCGTATAAATTTAACTTGACTTCGAAATTGTAATTACAAAAAAACTGCATTATTTGGACCAAAGCCTATATAGATAAAAATCAGTAATATTATCCGTTTTCTTGTTATCTATATTTTCACACAGCGTTTTAATAATGTAGACCTAATAATTTCATGATTATTTATTAAACATTTAAAAAAATGTAAAAAACTATGCACTTTTTTACACCAGTAAAATACAAACAATTTTGCTAAAGCACAAGACTCATTTTTGCTTAAAATTTAGGAACAATGCCAATCTCGTCATGAACATAATAATTTAACAAGGGCCAAATTTAAAAAGCAAAAAAAACAATTTTTGTTATAATGAGCCGTCCTGCAACGAAATTGACAGATTTTTGCAACTTTTTATAACCAAATAGCCGACTGTTATTAGGCTACATCTTTTGTTTTGTTCTGGCAACTTTCGATTGACAAAACTTGCCAACACCGACAACCTTTTACCAAGCAAAAATGACTTTGTATCCATTCATTATCCGATAAACTTTGAGCAAAAACTAGGAACAAAATCATTTTAAAACTTTTTTTAAAAAGAACAGCCAGACTTAATCCAATATTTACAGGTTCTTATAAAAAATTTGAAAGGGTTTGATCATAGTTTTGTTTCAAGATCTTTTCATCTTTTCGTTAAGTTGAAAACTGGAAGAATCTAGTCAAATCTCATCTTTGTTTTTTCAATTTCATCAGATTTGAGGAGCAGCTGTTGCTTTTGAACGGTTGCCAACGATTTGTTTATCCACGTACTATATTTGCAGAAAATGTAAAACAATAAAAAGATCTGTAGACAATCTCCAGACAAAGGAAAAATCACTCAGCAGGTGCACAGGTGTAAAAGACTATTGATTTCGCAACTGATAGCAGGATTGCTGCGTATTTTGTGTGCTAACAAAGGACTCAGTGGAAGAGCAAGATTTCCCAACGTATTTTAATTAAATGATTTGTTTCTCATCTTTGTTTATCATCTTTTCTAATTTTCAATTCTAATCAAAATTACTTAAAATCAAAATAATTAAAGTACTATCGGGCGATTAAACCCTCCAATTTTAAGTTTTTTTATTAAATTAAGTTAAAGATAATAAGAAATTTAGAGTATAAATAAAGAGCCGAAATTAGGGCAAATTCGCAGTTCAGGTTTACGCAGAGCAGTAGACCAGCGTTACGGTAGAACCACGAGGTAGCATGAGAGAACGAAATGTGACTGAAATGGTTTTGCTGTGAAGTTGATGGCAAATGCATCAGGTTTTATTCTGGCGTTTGTTATAAGCTTTGCAGAAACTCTCTAGTTTTTCAGCAAAATTCGGCAACGTTAAAAATCGCGATCGAAAAGATCTTGGCAAGATCTTCGCAGATGTGCACGTTGAAATCACCCAACGTTTTGATATAAGGCAAGAATATCTTCGTTGGGTAGTTTTCTTCTTGCTTGTTTCATGAACTTCAATAATTGCGCGAAAATGCTTGCAATTGAAATTTATCGTTTTTTGGTTCTATTCCCGTAGTGTTAATGAGCCGCTGCGTTTTCAAGTCATCACTTGGGATTGAAAAAGTTTTAGCTCCAAATTTTAATTTATCAAGCTTCAAAATTTTGTAGCCAATTGTTTTGTTTCGAAGCTTCTGACAAATGCATCAGAGATGATCCCTGGCGTTTGTTTGAAGTTTCACAACAATTCCATATCTTTCATCAACGTACGATAGTCGGAGTAAATTCAAAGTCGCGATAAACAAAAAATTTAGAAATTTTTGATAAAGACAAGCAGGTTTGAATCAACTTTGGTCCAACTTTACGAAAGACTTACGACATCGCTCAAATTTGACTACAAAAAATCGGACATACTTTTGCAGCGAAACTTCCCTGTGATAGCATAAACAATTACAATGCTATTACAGTGGAGTTTTTGCAGCAAATGTGTTAATTTCATCGTTAAAATAGTAATTATTCCCATAAGCATCAGATTTGAGCGAACTTGCTATTTTTAGAGATGAGCGATAAGGAACTGCCCAGTTTGCGGTATCGTAGCAAATGAATACCCACACTGGGAGTTCCCCTCTGCTGATTTCAAAAGCTACATTGGAATGCAATTTTGAGCGCGTAGACTTTTAGTAAATCATTTCGTGTGTCGTTAGTCGTTTATATTGAAAAATTTAATCTAGGTTTGCGGAAATCAAAAATTCATTAAACAAGTGAATGCCGAAAAGGAGGGTTGATATTTGCTGGCTTTTGTTTTTTCACTTCTTTCCCCCAATTACATAATTGTTTTTAGATTTGAACTTACCATGGTAAAGCGTGGAGTTTGAAAACTTTTTAGTGGAGTTCACAGTTGACAGTGTTGCTTTTTGCTAACTCTTCAATTTAGTGTCAACTGTTCAATCTAGCATCTAGTTAATGGAAGTAGACCAAATTTCGAGTCCGTGATATCACAATTTAGCACCGGAACAAACGTATCGGCAGATTGAGAACCAACTTAGAAAGAAAGTTACGACATTGCACTAATTCGCTCCGGAAAATATGGCCATAAATATGCAGCGAAACTTTCCTGCGGTAGCTTGGACAAACATAATGCTGTTACAGTGAAGTTTTTGCAGTACATTTGTTAAATTCAGCTAAAGTTTGAGTGCACGCTTATGGGGGTCGGTAATAAGAAACTGCCCAGTTTGCGGTATGAACAATAGAATACCCACATTGGGAGTTTTCAATTGCTGATGTTAAAATCTCAACGGTTTGGAAGTTTCGAACGCTTATGGAGTTGTTTACAAAAGTAATCGTTTAGTTAGGCGAAGATCATAATTAGTCAACACATCAACAAGGGAACAGTGAGAAAGTCAATACCAGCTAAATGGGCTTCGCGGATTTTCTAACTGACAGTGATGAAATACCACGAAAACAGAACCCCTTTTCGTGAGAGTTTCCCATTGACAGTTTAGCCAGCTTTAATGAGAGCAACCGCGACAGTCCGAAAAGAGTTTTGAGCTTCCGGCATATAATTGAAAAGCGAGAAGGAAGTTGGCGACAAGAAACTGCCCAGTTTACGGTATGGATGTTTGAATACCGCTGCTGGAAGTTTCCAATCGCTTATTTCAATTTTAACGAACGTTGAGTAAGATTGTCAAGAAAGAGTACTCGATTTTTTATTGCTGTCATCTTGGAACAGCCCAACAGATTGGAATTTCAAACTTCCTCTGTTGATTGTTCCACAATGACGGCTTGACCAACTTCGGGAAGGATAGTGATAAGTCTGGAAATAGCAGAAAATAATAGTTAGTAGCTAAGAATATTTGGTCAAGTCATAATGCGCTAACTGGTAGCAGATGATGAAGATCGGAATTAAATCGCAAATTTTTTTAACTACAATTGTGGATTTCTTAAATTTAAACGCTTATTAATAAGTTTGCAGCGAAACTTCCCTGTGATAGCTTGGGAAAATTGCAAAGCTATAGCGGTGGAGTTTTTGCAGTAAATTTATTCATTTCATCACTGAAATTGCGATAACTACATTAGCCAAAGACAGTACTTCAAGTGTGCGTACCGGTATGATATTAGCAGTTGGCGATTTGGAACTACCCAGTTTTCGGTATAAACAATAATTTAATACCCAGACTGGGAGTTCTCCGTAGCCGATTTCAAGAACTACAAACGGTATGGAGTTCCAATGTGCCGAGTATGGATCATTTAGGCCTAAAAGACTGTTAATAATTTTAAATTTTCTAGTTAGGCAAAGGTGATTACTCCTGTCATGAGTATGAACATCTGAATACCCAGGATTTGTGTTAACTAGGGTGGTTCAAAAAACTTTTTTAGATGAATGCTTAATATTCATCTAAAATTTTGAACAAAAACAGTTTTTTCAATTTGTGTTGAAAATTTGTTCAGATAGCGTAATAAAATGAATGAAACACTTATGGAAAATCATATCTTCAGCATCTTTTGATTGCTATTTGAAGTGAAGAAGATATGGCAATTTTGCGATTTAGCGGGGTGCGTTTGGAATGTGGGGGGTGCGCAACCCCTAAATGTTAATTAAGGTCAAAAAAAATTAAATGGGTTATTTTTGCACCAAAACACACCTTTTTAAGCCCCCTGTAGAAAAACATATCAAAAAAAAGTTATTTTTGAACCACCCTAGTATTCACATTTACTGACTCGTGTTATGCTTCAAATCGTTTCTTTTGTTTTTATGTCGTCGTAAAATTAGTTTGGAACGGAGTGAAGTTTTGTGGATTTTTCCAACTTTCAGTGTTGAACTACTACGAGCAAGGAAACCCTTTTTCGTGCGAGTTCCCCATTAAATTTTAACTAACTTCAAATTTTGGTGCCATCACAGAATTCTGTAGTTAATTCTGTTGGTAAATGATGTGAAAGTTGTCTCGCGAAATTATATCGGTAATCGTAGGAATTCGTTTTTCAAAATGTGGAATAAGTTTGTAGCAAAACTTCCCTTGCAATTGTCTTTCGAAATTGTATCGGTAATTGTAGGAATTCGTAATTCAAAATGTGGGATAGGTCATCTTTCTCATCTAATTTTTATCTACCTTTTCAAATTTCTGGCTACGCGTCTGGCCCCCTTTCGAAAATCCTGCGTACGCCACTAGAACAGAGATCGGCAACGTATATCCCTTGGGCCGTATCCGGCCCGCGATCTCAAACATCCATCCGAGATCCCTCATGTGACTTCCGGAAGTCGTTAGCCACGCATCCAAATCCTGCTCTGAAAAACTACCCCAACATTTGACGAAACCTTTTTTTTCTCAGGGTTCTCAACTACAAATTCGCCAAAAACTACCTTAAAGCTTGGTGAATACCTTTTTTTTATTTTTTTTGCTTTCAAATGATTCCAAAGCATGCAAAACTGTATTCGAATGGCGTTAAAATAGCTATTTTTTGCGAAAAATCACAAACATCGCACAAAATGACCCCATGGCCTCTGGCGGCGGCTGCCTACTTCCAGACCCTTGTATGTGACATGCTTAATTGCATCAGTTTACTCAGGGCGTTGATCAAATGGCATGTTTCTGATAAAATTTTTTTAAAACTTGGGTTCAAACCCCCGTTTTCCTTAGCAAGATTCTCGCTGCGCCGCTCTATTTTTGCACAAATTAACGGTTGCCATATTTTGAAGTAGAAGCGCAAAACAGAAGTATTAGAGAACCGCGTGTTTTCCTGAATTTGAGACAAAAAAAAAAATCAGAAAAAACGATGAGTATTCACTTGCGAAAAAGTGCAATTTTTTCGGATATGAGGTGAATTTAAATAAAAAAATTTAAAAAAAGGTCTACATCTTCATCATAAGTAAAATGAAAACCACAATTTTTCGCGGATTCGAGATGAACACCAACTACAATCCAAGCGGGACAAGACTTCAAAAAAGTGACTAATACCAAACCCATTTAAACATGCAATTAATAAATGATTTTGTTAAATACCTCTACGCTTAGAAGAAACTTAACTAGCATTGGGCAAAAATATTGCAGCTAAATTAAAGTTTTATCATGAATTACACTAAACGTCTGTATCAAGAAACGATAACTCATACAGTCTATGAAAGCTTTTTTTCGATCAGAAGTTGTAGTGGTTCACGATTACTACTTCATAATGATGTCGCAGTCTATTTGGTGATAGGCCTAAGCAATAATACAATCACTGCATATAACTGCAATTTAAGACAAATTTTACCACGACAAAGCAAACAATCAAAGATATTACGTTAAACGTTAAGCTATCGATACAAAATTTGCAGGATAGTTAGTTAACGATAGGAAGCAAGTGTGGACAAACTCTTAATGTTGCTCCAGCTGCGAGCAAAACCCCAAGTAACTAAAGGTTGTTTATGTAAAAAAATTTCCAATTTTTTTTCTTCTTAAACGTACGACTTTGTGACGTCATAAGAAAGTGATGTCAAAATTATAGCCAGTCGAAGTGCGAGCTTAGACGGTTCCATCGAGACTAATTCTGATCCCATGCAAACTCTACAAAACGAGCTAGAACGCGATATATCTGGAGTAATGCAGAGGGGAAAAATGCTGCCCTCTAACGTTTAGGGGAGCAAAAAAAGATGAAGACGGTAACGTCGTCAAGCCAAGAAAACACACGTAAAATTTCAAAACCATTCCTACTTTTTGGCGTTATCCTCGTCCGCTCACCATGTCACTATTATGACGTCAAAAAAAACCAGCTCTGCTTTTATCTCTCAAAAAATGCGGACCGCGTCACAATGGTTTTTGCATGGAGTGATAATATTGTATAATATTTATACTGTGCTAAAACTATAGATTTAGTTTTAATGATCTATATATTTTTTAGGTTGTAGGTTTTAGGTTGACAATCATTGAATAAAAAATTTTAATGATTCTAAATTGCTGCTAATTTTTAGTTAAGTGTGTATTCACTAAGCAATGTGTCGCACATGCATTTAGCTCGTACTCTGCCTGTGATTTTTTATGAACATGTCATACGTTGTTTGACGTCATCATAAAATTTGCATAGGCAAAGCAGATGTGTTTATCGATGTAATTTTTATTTCCAAATTTGGTAAATGCAGTTTTGTATCATTGCATGTTTAAAAATTTAATGATTCTAAATTGCTGCTAATTTTCCAAATTTTTTAATTGCAGTTTTATACCATTGTATGTTTAAATATATGTTGTTCTTTTCGCCTGATGAGACCCTTGAGCAAGGTCGAAACGCGTCACGATAGCTCATTCGCACTGTGTATTACAATAATCGTGACGCGTTTCGACCTTGCTCAAGGGTCTCATCAGGCGAAAAGAACAACATATATTTAAACATACAATGATATAAAACTGCAATTAAAAAATTCGGAAAATTAGCAGCAATTTAGAATCATTAAATTTTTAAACATGCAATGATACAAAACTGCATTTACCAAATTTGGAAATAAAAATTACATCGATAAACACATCTGCTTTGCCTATGCAAATTTTATGATGACGTCAAACAACGTATGACATGTTCATAAAAAATCACAGGCAGAGTACGAGCTAAATGCATGTGCGACACATTGCTTAGTGAATAAACTCTTAACTAAAAATTAGCAGCAATTTAGAATCATTAAAATTTTTTATTCAATGATTGTCAACCTAAAATATGTTTTCGTGTTTCGACCAGTCACTTAGGCCATCTTCACGGCTAGCAATAATAAAGCTGATTGCTACGGGTAAGTCGCTTCTGAACTTGGCAATCAAACTACTTCGAGCTAATTACCCCTTTTTGGCGCAACACTTTTTGATTCGCAAGCTGCTATCACATGCCTTTCCAAAACTGCCTTTCCAAAACTGCAATGATAAACAAGTCAAACGCACCAAATCCTGGGTCAGATGACGTCACGTTGTTTTTTAAAAAACGCGAAAAGTAATCATAGGTAAATAATGCCAATTCATTTTCTTGAAACTGAGAACGTGTATCTAAACCAGGTTTTCAGCATTCGATTAGTGATATTGTTTTATTACATTAAAAATTTCGAAGGGCGTTGCTTTTCGGACATACTTTTTAGTTACACGGTGAAACTGCACGTTTGGATTTTTGATTGCACGGTGGAACAGCACGTTGCAATAGGTTAAAATAGATTCAAACTATAATAAGCCACGTTGTCATTGGTTCATTTCTTCTGAGTTCTACTACTTTTTCAAAGATAATTGGTTACAAACTAATCAAAAATACTTAAAACAATAATTTAACTGACAATACCAATATTTAGTACACTGAGCAAGTCAAGAACTACAGTTTGAAAACCACGAGTTTGCCCACCCAATGAAACTTTGCATTGTACCCCGTAAAAGAGCCAAACAATTGCGTAAATCCCATTATTGATTTCGACTTTCCTGCATCTAACCTGGTCTCTACAAAAAGCCATCTTCGGCTATTCCTCTTCTATTCTCGATTTATGGACTAAGCAATGGGGAATTCCCCGCCTGCATAAAATTCATGATGTTCTGTCACGCCTTCATTCTTAGGAAGGAATTGGATGATCGCCCTCTACCACCAATGCAAGATTGCAAAATGCTTTCATCCGTAATCTGAACGTTAAAACAACATGCAAAAAAATTACAAATTTTGAATACCGGTTGATAAACAAACAAAAAACAAACAAACATAATAGCAACAACTACAGCATATAAATTTCACAGTATAATCAAGTAAATAAAATTATAAACAAAAGTGTTTGCTATTAATAAACATAAATAGCAAAAGAATGGTAAAATTTACTGCCTTTTCGTGATATCAAACAATAAAATATAGTACCCACCAAGCATATAAATCTCATTGCAATTTTTGATTAATTTTACTGTATGCTCAAGTAAAAAAATTACAATCCAACAGTTTTTGCAATTTGTACAACATACTGGTAAAATAACAATAAAATTTACGAGCTTTTTTACCAATGATCCCTTCTCGATGTCCTCGTGTGCTTCAGGAAGTTGTCTGAATTTAGATGATATACTGGATGCAAACTGTTTCCTTACTTCTTTGTCCTCCAAAGCCTACCATTTGATCCGGTAAGTCACAGACGACCGGTTGGATTTTCTGTTTGGCCAAGGTTTCGAAAGTCGCAAGAAACATACTGCCAAATGGTGATCAGCACCTCGCTTCATTCGAACGTCCAGCACGTGAGAAAACAAATCTAAGGAAACTATGCAAAAATCTATCAAAGATTTGATCCATGCGCAGTTGCACACTATTTATTGATAACGCTGTTTTGAACTGTTAGCTCTTATTAGCAGCTATCATCAGTATATCTGAACAGAGTTCAACTACAACAACATAACAACAAGATAACAACGTGCAACAACACACCGAGAAAGAATTATCGATATAGAGATATATACCTGTTGTTGATGTTCTAACACGTTTGCAAATGCAGCCAATTTGATTGGGATTTTTCGAAGAGTTGGTTCAAACTTTTCTGAATTTTGGACATGTAGAAAGGCTAACGCATCGAGATCAGGTTCTAAAATCGAAACCATACAGTTCAATAAATCAATGCAAATTTAAGTTGTTTAGCCCATACATAACCCAATGGGCAGTGATGCCATTCAAATTTTGATGAAACCGATTCTTTAACCGGTTCTCTAAACTTCGAGCCAAAATTGCAAGATATCTATACATAAAAAAAAAGCAGGAACCGGTTCGCACGAACTGGTGCGAACTGGCGAAATAGCACCACTGCCTATGAATTTAATGACAATACGGTCAACTCCTGAGCGGGTGAAGACGATTCGTCCAAAATAAAAGCGCCACGGTCGTTTCCGCGTGACTGGAGGCTAAAAATAGATCAATAAATCAATTAATGGGATTTACGCAATTGTTTGGCACTTTTTCGGGGTACAATGCAAACTTGCTTTCGGTGGGCCTACTCGTGTTTTTTAAACTGTAGTTTTTAACTTGCTCAGTGTACTGTATATCGATAGTCAGTTAATTTATCGTTTTAAGTATTTTTGATTAGTTTGTAACCAATTATCTTTGAAAAAGTTGTAGAACTCGGAAGAATTGAACCAATGACAACGTGGATTATTACTACAGTAATAAGTTATTAGTTTGAATGTATTTCAACCTATTGCAACGTGCAGTTTCACTTTGCAATCACAAAACCAAACGTGCAGTTTTACCGTGTAATAAAAAAGTCTTAAATCCGAACTTTTCATGCTGAGAATTGCCAGCACACAATGACTTTTGATCACGTTTTCAATCAAATGTTTCACAATAGCTTTTTGCATTTTGCAAAATAAACAGCTAAGAGCTATTTCAAAAATAAACAGCTAAAATTAAGAGCTAATAACCTTTACGAATCACCATAATTTACACGCAAATAGCTTGAATGTGTTTCCGACTACGATAGTGAGCAAAAGAACGTGAATTTATTGCCGGTGTAAACCTTTTGTTAACTCATAAATAATTGCTCTAAAGTGATGTTTCATAATATCGACTAGTACAGAAGAGCGCTGAATTTCTGCAAGCGCAAAACAATATTTTGTCGAAATGTGAAGCATGGTTTTAGGGCTGTTTAATGGGGACTAAACCAAAATTTAAATTTTACACCTTCTACAAGTATTTTGGAGTAGGAGTTGTGGGGTTTCAATTCAAGGTCAGCCAAAATTGTCCGCGGTGTTTCTAATTGTCGCCATCGCAACAACCAAAGCTAAGGATTCAGGTGTTGGCGATTTTCCGTCGTAGTCGAAGTCGGGAGACCAAATCAGCTTCTTGCTTAGTCAGCTTAGGAGTCGAACTTGGAACCACTAGTCGACCATTTTAAGTTTAAAAGTGCATTTAAATGTGAATAATAGTTAGAAAAAAGTCGGTCTATATTTTTGAGTGAGTATTGATTTAGATAAAATTTTTTATTGAATTATCGGAGTCGGAAAAATGTTGAAATGTTGAAGTCAATTGATTTTACACCAATTTCCCAACCCCAGCCATGCATGGGACTCTCTTTAAAAACGGCTGATCTTACCTGCAGCTAAACCAAAATGACACGCAAGATTCGGCACTATATCTACTCGTTTCACGCTTACAACAAAGCATGAAGGTTGCAGGAGATTTACTAATATTTATTTTGCTCATTTTTTGTTTATTCAATGATTTACAAACACGGTATATATGCAGTACTTCAAAATTACGATAAAATTATAATTCCAATAATAATTCTATTTTCTAGTAGATCGTTCTGTAGAGTTAAACTTTTGTATTGATTGTTATTGCTGTGAGATGTAGCTTCCGGCTATGTTTCTTGGTGTAGGCTAACCTTTAGCCCATGCTGTTACCGATAGCAATAAAAACTCAGCTCCTATCATTGCGTGTCATGGAATCCTGATGATTCCAATTACGGGTGAAACAGTTGGTGGAATTTAATTTTTTTTAATTTTGTATGTAACGAGTACTGTATAGTGCACTTTTTCGAACCAGTTAAATCAAATTCTTCTCATTGTTATTGCTAGTTAGTATTTGTTGTTCAGTAATTTATTTATTTATAACCGATAAGTTTGACGTCCTTCGTGGTCGACTCCTGGGAAATCATTACAACTCCTGGGAAATCATTACGACTGCTGTGCAAGCCCTTAAGGTTTGTCCAGTTCGGCCAAGAGTCTTGTCCAGCTGGGAAATAACTTTGTTAGAGAAGCTGAGGGCTGCCGATGAGAGCTAAAAGCTCGAAACAGCGCTGTCCAGCTCTGTGCATATTATTTATTTATGTTTGCTTTAATTACTTGATTATTGTTTTGAAAAATATCTAGAAGTTTAGCTACTGTACTAAAATGTTGCGAAAAATTTTCATCAGTGGTGTGCACTCAAGCGGAAAAACAACGTTATTTGGTCGCTTAAAGGAACAACTCTGCATTGAAAATGGAAAAGTTATTTTTTGTCCGGAATTGGCGCGGGAAATAATGGCAAATAAAGGTTATTCAGTTGTGAGTACTTCTCAATCAAGAGCATATTTTGGTACAGTAACATTGAAGATTTCACTTCGCTTGGGTGGACCAAGCTTTACCATTTTTCGTAAATTAATATTGTTAACTTATGCGCCATGATTGAATTGTGAGCTCAATCACATAAATCCAAGCACAATGACGGATCAATTTGTTGATGTTTTTTGATGTCTCTCCCAGCATCATGCGGTCTAATGCCGGCTGATTAATGAATTTTATGCTTTTTGTGGGATTATCGCTTGACTTGAAGATATGGGTGGCTGCTTGACTTTTTGTGGGATTATCGCTTAACTTGTATGAGTGGCTGCTTGACTTGAAGACCAAAAGTTCCATTCGCAGTCCTCCCTTGCTGCTTGGCACCCCCAGAAAATGCAACTTTAATACTATGATTTATTGCAATACTGTCTGTCTTCATTGTTTTGCTTCTGGGTGTGTACGTAAAAAATACATTTATCATCATCATCATCATCGCCTGCAAACTGAAATTTTTCGTTGGCAATTTTATCATAAATCCTTGATAGATTTGCAAGGATTTATGGTTTTGCAGTATGTAGTGCCTATTAGTTTAAACAAGATTCGGTTTGCAATAATTTTGCTGTCTACATCGAGTACCGCTAGTTTGCTTCTTAAAATACCGAAAGACGCTATTCTTGTACACTGTCTTCTTACTTTTCAGAGTGCTCAATGAACATGGGCCAGAGCCAGTTAACTGTGCAGGAAATTAACATCACTGCACCGAAAGACGCTATTCAGTTTTGATTTGAACAGTGCAAAAAATGATTTTTTGACTGATTAAAACTCTTAATTAGTCATTTCATTTTTGTTTGTTTGTTTTTTGTCTTTTTTTTCAGGCCGTTAACCTTATACATAATATGAAGCCTTTTTAATAATTTATTAATAATTTTTTAATTTTAATAATTGATTAATTTAGCTGTTTTTGCTCGATTGTAAAATTTTTCTTGTTGCAGAACGACTTCGAAGACCCAGAATTTTATAAGAATTTCGCTCTATTGGTCTTGGATGAACAAATAAAATTTGAAGATGAATTAGAAAGTAAGTTTTGTTTTGTCTTGAATTTTGCTTCAACACATCATTTAAAAATTTGGACAATCCTTTGCAATGCTGTAAGTAAAATACAATGAATGAATAAATATAAATAAAAAGTAAAAAAAATGTTCTCTATTTTTCAACTATCTTTGAAATGAGATAAACAACTTCTAAAATACAAATGTTTTAAAATTTGACAGTTTAAAGGTTTTTTCAATATGGTACTTTAATTTTGTAGAGAAAGAAGAAAATAACCTCGCTGTGGCCATATTTGATCGTGGAATCGCGGATCCACTTGGATATCTCAATGACCTTCGTGGGATGCCTTTTGTTGAAGATTTGCTAAAACAACCTCATGTTGCAAAGAAAGTGCAAAGGTAGGATGTGTTGTATACTACAGAGGTTTCCAAACTGTGGTACGCGAGAGTCTTTCAGGTGTACGCGACTGACAGGTTGATATAGCTGTTTGTAAATTTTTGATTACGGTAGAAATCATTCGAGAATTTCTCGTATTGCAGCATGTAGTGTCTTTCAGTTTAAACAAAATTTTGTTCGCAATAATTTTGCTGTCTCTATGAAGTACCGCTATTCTACATCGAGTACTGCTGTCTACATCGAGTACCGCTACTTGAACAACTTATCATGAAAAAGTAATCAATGTAAACCACAAAATTCTGTAAAGTTGGGTGAATTTCAAATTACAGAATCGAAAACTTACAATCTTTTTGTCAGCCAGAATCGAGATCACATTTTTTAGGCAATACGCGAAACACTTTCGATAAAATATAATTGTTGTGTAAACCAGAGGTGGAATCGAGGACACAAGGCTCGAGGCCAAGATTAAGGACACAAAAAAATCCGAGGCCAAGGCCAAGGACAGCCTTTCCTAGGACAGACCCTCTCGAGGCCAAGGACAGGAATGCTCGAGGCCAAGGACCAAGGACACAGCCGCAAGTGTTCTCAAAAAAAAAAAAAAGGTCTTCAAAAAAAGTTTTTCAGGCAATCTCCAATTTAGAGGCGTAGCCAGAATTTTTGATTGGGGAGGCCCAAACCACAAATCACATGCAATGACGTCATCAAAAATTTACCTGTTGGCACTTAACCAAGATTTTGCAAAGGGAGACAGCTTAAACTAATATAGTTGAAAAGTGCAAATACATAACTTTCGAAACGTTTTGAGAAAGCCAGTGTAACTCAAACGTATCACAGACGGGGGGTCTGGGGGCGGGGTCCCCAGTGGCCGGAGGCTTTGGGGGTCTGGGGGCGAAGCCCCCAGCTGTTGGGCAATTTTTTGTAAGTTTTTGGAAAAAAAGCTATTTTAATGCCATTAAATCACATTTCGCACATGTTTGAAGCCATTTGAAAGCACTAGATTTTTGACATTTGAAAGCCAATTAAAAAATTTAAATTGTTTAATCCTCCTTCTAGTAGTAATTTAAGTCCAAAACACGTTTAACATCTTGCATTTTGGTGATAAAGTTTAATTGTACGTGATTTGGTCCGGGTAGGGGGAAGTAAGGTGCATTGTCTCAACCAACATTTTAGCAGTAAATGAAAACCCACTCGAAGATTTTCCTTAGAGATTTTTGTTTTGTCATGAAAATAACCAGTTATAGGAATGCATGTTAAGCCAGGGGACCCAAGCCCCCTCAATTGAAGTTCAACGATTCGTTCAATCAGCATTTTCCATGGCTAATTTTTTTTTAAATCTTTTGCGCGTAAAAACTGGCGAGGTGGAAGTGAATTAATGAATTGTTATTGAAAAATAGCAGAATAGATGGTTAGTTGGTTGTGCTTACTAACCATGTTATTGCCGCGCCGGATTTACATCGCCCTGGGCCCCTGGCACTTTAAAGATTTTTGCAACATCTTTTTGCCAAATGTAGGTGAAGATCATAAAAAGTCTTAAGATTTGAGCGTAGGGCCCTTAGCTGGTACTGCGCCATATTGTGGTAAATCCGGCCCTGGTTAATGCATTACGTTCATAAAAAGGCTAGATGTGATCCTGAGATAGCAACTTCTAGGACAAAAACTATCCATTTCTTCCAGGTTTACGTTTAAATTGGCTGGCAAAAATTGATTTGAGGGGGTCCCGGGACCCTTGGTCTTCAATATTGTTGTTAGCTACTGGTTTAAGCGAAAAATGCTAAAAAGAAACTAAAACTCAAGAAACAATAGGCTGTTTTGTCACATTTTTGTCATTGGTGAAATTTCAATTGGAGGGAGGCCCGCTTGGCTAAGCCTATGCTCCAATTGCGGAAAATCAAAAAGGTATTTGCAAATTTTCCGCGAGGTTTCTGGCGTTTTCCAACAAAATTACTACGGTTCAAAAAATAGTGCTGTCCTCGAGCCGAGGACAGGGCAATTTTCGAGGACCTAAGGCTTCGAGGCCAAGGCCAAGGACTTTAAAATGTGTCCTCGAGGACGTTCTCGAGGACTGCATCTCTGGTGTACACTTCACTAAGTGATCAGAAGTCTGTAAGGCGGAAGAGACTTTATAGTCTCCTCCTCAACTTTCATGCATAGTCTCGATATACCAAGCGAAAATTGAATTCCACTCTTTTTTCGTTTATCATAGGCATGAATCTAAATTGTCGACTCCTTTTTCTGCATCTTAATTTAATTTTTTTCAATATCTGTCTGAAGATCTGAGAGCGGCATGAATTGCATAAACTGGAGTTTTAGTAAATTATTAGCTTTTGCATTTTCTTTGGATGACATTGGTCTCAGAACTGGAGTTGTAAACGGGCCAATTAGTACAGGCCCGAACCCGAAAAGTGATTTAAAACCAAAATCAAGCCCGAAAAAGCCGGAAAGTTAATTTACATCTAAAACGTGTGTATTTTTATTGTTTGTGTGCTGGAGAAATAATACTTCTTACTCCTGATCTATTGTAAAGTAATAATAATAATCTTGTATCAATTATTAGTTTTGTTGCTTAAACGAAGCGTCATTCAGTGTTTCAAAGTTATTGTCGTTGCGCTTTATAGCACCTAGAAGTCTCAAACGCGTGGCAAGCATAGGCGTAGCCAGGATTTTTGATTGGGGGGGGCCCGAACCACAAATCACATGCAATGACTTCATCATAAATTTTCAAAAAAGGAACTTTTTTGTGGGGAAAGATATCGTAGAATGGAAGATTTGAAGCCGTAGTCTGTTTGGCGCTTGATCAGGATTTTGGTGAAGGTAGAAGGCAAAAACTAATGGTTAGAAAGTGCAAATGCCTTACTTAGAAGACGTGTGTGAGTAAGCTCTAGTGTACTCAAACGTATCACAGACGGGGGTCTGGGGGCGGAACTCCCAGCCGCCGGTGGCTATGGGGGTCTGGGGGTGAAGCCCCCAGCAGCTGGGCGATTTTTGTAAGTTTTTGGAAAAAAAGCTATTTTAATCCCATTGGATCACATTTCGCACGTGTTCACGGCCAATTAAAAAGAACTAGATTTGTAACATTTAAAAGACAATCGAAAAACTTGGTTGTTCAATTCTCCGTTGACTTTCAATTAAATCCCAAAACACGTTTAAAATTTCGCATCATGGTGCAAAATTTTAATTGTAAATGATTTGGTCCTTGTAGGAGTAGTAAGGCACATTTCCTCCAGCAATATTTTAGCAGTAAATAATAATCCGCTAATAGATTTTTCTTGGAGATTTTTGTTTTGTCATGATGTTAATCAGTTATAGGAGTACATGTAAGGCCAGGGGGCCCAGGCCCCCTCAATTCAATTTCAATGATTTGGTCAAGGAGCATTTTCCCTAGCTTTTTTTTTTAAGTATTTTGTGCGTAAAAACTGGCGATGTGAAGGTAAATTGTCATTGAAAAATGGTACAATAAATGGTTACGCTTACTAAACATGTTATTCTCGGTCCGCATTTACATTGCGCTGGGCCCCTGGCACGCAAAAGATTTTTGCAACATCTTCCTGCTATATATAGGTGAAGACCAAAATAAAGTCTTGCTATCTGAGCGCGTGGCCCTGGCACTGTGCCATATGGTGAATACGACGGCGCTGGTTAATGCATTACGTTTATAAAAAGTTTAGATGAGACCTGAGATAGCAATTTTTAGGACAAAAACCCTTGATTTCACCCTGGTTATACGTTTAAATTGGTTGGAAAAAATTGAATTAAGGGGGTGCCCCGGGTCCCCTGGTCGTCAGTATATTTATTGTTAAGTACTGTAGTACGCAAAGATGTTAAAAGAAAGTAAAAATGAAGAAACAAGGCTTTTTTTTCAAATGTTTGTCATTGGTGGCATTACGATTGAGGGGGTGGGCCACCCCCCTGGCTACGCTTATGATTTTGAGATAAGATCGCACCCTTAAGTTTTTGCATAACAAAAAAAAACATTTCAAGCAAAATTAAAATAACTTTTTTTCGAAAACGTGGAGGACTCAAGTCAAGTCACTAGACACTTTTTTGGAACCTCCAAGAATTGCATGATAGTATTATGAAGTGGACACGTGGTCGCCATTATTTTTTGTACGCGTAAATCCTAAATTAAAGAAACTGCAATTCCGGACAAGGACAACATACTAGCTATGCTCTCATAATATTTATCATTGGTAGTATTTCAATCGGGGGTTTGCGTTTCCGCCTATGCTATTGCATTAAGTTCATAATAACGTTAAACAAGGGCCTGAGGTTGCAACTTTTAGGACAAAACTCTTAGATTTCTTACAGGTTTTGCCTATTATTGTTAATAAGTTGTTAAAAATTTGCATATAAATTTTAAAAAAAATTTTAGGACAAAATTTAAATTGCATTTCTCAGAGGTTTTGCGTATAAATTGTTAAAAAAGGTTTTGCATTAATTTTGTTAAAAAATTGCATTTAATTGTTAAGTTGTTAATTACCCCGGGCCAGAGGCCTTTGGTCCCCTTACTGACGACCAAAGGCCCCTCGCTTGGGACCCTTGGTTGTCAGTAAGGGACCCCGGGGCCCCTGGTTGTCAGTTAGGGGCCCCGGGCCCCCCAGATTGTTGGTTAGGGGCACCGGGGCTCCCTGGTCGTTAATTAGAGGTCCTGGGGCCCCCTCGTTGTTAGTTAGGAGCCCAGGAATCCCTGGTTGCATTTAGGGGCCCTTGGTTGTCAGTTAGGGACCCCAGGGCCCTCTGGTTTTAGGTTAGGGGCACCGGAAGCCCCTGCTTGTTAATTAAGAACCCTGGGCCCCCTGGTTGTTAGTTAGAGGCCCCAGGGCCTTCCGGTTGTCAGTTAGGGTCCCAGGGGCCCCCTGGTTGTCAGTTAGGAGCCTGGGGCCCTCTGGTTGTCAGTTAGAGACCCCAGGGTCCTCTGGTTATTGGTTTTGGGCACCGGGGGCCTCTGGTCATTAATTACTAGCCCTGGGCCCCCTGGTTGTCAGTTAGGGCCATGGGGCCCCCTGGTCGTCAGTTAGGAGCCTGGGGCCCCTGATTGTAGTTAGGGGCCTCGGGCCTCTCTGGTTGTCGGTTAGGGGCCCTGGGGCCCTCTGGTTGTTAGTTAGGGGCCCCGGGGCTCCCTCATCGGCATTAATATTATTGTTATTTAATGTTAGGTGAGTAATTACTGGAAAAAAAACTGCAACTAAACATCACTACGCTACGTTGTCATAATTTTTTTATCATTGTGGAATTTTATTGGGGGGGCCCTGCCCCCCCCTGGCTACGCCTATGGTGGCAAGTATGTATACGGTCGAAGCTCGAATTAGGATTTTTTGTCAATCTTATGCCGGAACCTGAACCGAAAAAAAACCGTCGCGACTTACAAGAAACAACTCTGATTTAAACTGAATGAAAAATTATCGGTAAAATTAGTATTGTTTTACAGTTTGCGAGAAGATCATTGTCTCAACTTTGTTCTTAAACCAACCAAGATATGCTACGAGTTTGACGGAATTAGGCCAGAAACTCTCAATTTTGAAGGAGCTCTTGGCTTAGATGAAAAAATAACAGAAATGTTAAAGGCCTTTCAGATTCCATTCATTCATATAACAATAGAAGATCTTCAAGAAAGAACAGACTTTGTTACAAACGAACTGTTCAAATGTTGGCCTGATCTTAAACGGGGCCAATTAAGTGCTGCTCCGCAAGACGACGACAACCAGCAAAATGCGAACATAATACAGGGGCAGAGTGAAGATTAGTATAATGTCTCCAACCCTTACGTTCTGGTGGGAGGTATTCTGTATTCCAGTTCTAGCTTTGTTGCTTTTATATCAACGCTTGCTCTATAACAAAAAGTAATTTATAAGCAAATATCGTATAGTGCAATAAATTGTCCTCATATTTTGTACAGTTTGAAACTTGCTTTCCTCATTTTCTGCTATCTTGGTGTGGCTTCAGCTCCCCTCCTAGTCAAATCACTTCGAAGGCTTTACCCCCTAGAGTTTAAACGCGTTTTAAACTATGAATAATGATGGTACTGAAGGGACTGGGCAGTTAATTCTACAACTGGCTTCCAAATCCGAATGAGGTTAAAATGGTTATTTTTCCAAAAAAACTACAAAACACCCAAAGAACCCCGTCTTTGTTGCGCTTGTGTTGCACCACTCCGCCCAGCACGCCGCCAAATTGACACATCTCTTTTGAATAAAAAAAATTGTTCAGGCTCCCCCCCTTCCTATTAAAGCCCTGTATTCTTATGATAATAGTTTTTATTTAGGTATTATTTAGTGTTCTTGCCCTGCTTGAACAGGAGCAACAGTTCTCTTGAATGATTCAGATAAAACAAATTAGTAAACGTTGAAGAAAATGATAAAATTACGTCGAAGACTGCTGGCAAAATCATTAGGTGTATCTAAAGTTCGAGCAATCTTATTAGAATAGATTGGCGTTGATTCCATCCTTTTCCAATCTTTGAAAAACACTCTCCACAAACATCTAAAACTCCAAAGCGGTACTTAAAATTGAAAATCAACGCCTCTGAGAATGTTACCACTGCATGATGCCAGTATTTTGCAGCTTATTACCGTAGGCTTATTACTTCTGTTGCGCGTATTAAGTTTATTTCTGCAAAGTTATTTTCTTTGAATATTGCTATGGCCACTTAGTCAGATGCATTGACACTGTTGGTATTATTTCAAGGGGATATACCATAAATTACTTATAATTAATGAAATGTCATTTTTATCGTTATATTTGCTTGTATTTTGCATTTCAGACTTCAGTTAAGAGCAGTTCTTGTAGATTAAAATGTGGTTTTGCTTGAAATGTGGAATTGTGAAGAGATGGAAAGCTGTTCATGAATCATCATCTGCAAATGATATAATTGGAGACGCTTGATCAAAGATTTTGCGCGCCAAATATCTTAATTTTACATAGTACTGTACAATCTTAAAAAGTGAAACATAATTTTGCAAAAGAAAATACTGCACTGTACAAAATATAATTGGATTGTAGAAGTTTAAAGTTTAAAGTTACAACGTTGCAAATTGAATTTATAGAAGCGTTTCAGACCAAATAACGGCACGTGTTTCAGGCCAAAATGTCATACTGTAAGGAAGAGTTTCTACCAAAATGTAATGTTTTACCAATCGTGGTGTAACAAAGAGGATTACCTGTGCCCTTTTGCTTTAGGTCTTCTTTAAAAAGAAGGTAAAAATTTTATTTAAAAGCAGATGTAAAATTTTATTTAAAGATTCTATTTGAAAGTTAAAGATTCTATTGAAAAAATTTATTTAAAATCTTATTTAAAGATTCTATTTGAATAAGGTAAAAATTGTTAGTACAAAATATATTATTGCATCACAATTTATCACAAAGTAGATTTATTTTGGCTATTTCTTTGGGCTATTTTTTATTATCAATAAGAACCATTTTGGTGCGTTAATTTCAATATAAGAAATGGAACCAGTCACGTGCTCGGAACATCCAAAATAAAATCGAGGCTGCCTATTTTTTTCCAATAATTTGTCATGTGGTTTAAACAAAAAAAAAACGGCTGCTTCCATACTAGCAGTCTAAAGTAGCGAACAACTATTTTGCCCGCTCTCGATTTCATTGAAAAAAATAATAACCGGTGCCAAATCGAATTAATGTCAGACAAACAACGAAGCAGCATCTCTATAATTAAAAAAAAAACTTTTTGCGATCGAATAAACAGAGTTACCATCTCCACCACTTGTATATTCCATGTGCCAAAGTTTCTACCATTCTTTTGAGTTCTGAAATCGAAGAAATCTTTTACGCTGATTGAGAATGAAAATCTTTAATAAATGATAGCATTTTGAAGTTTTGATATAAAAGAGAACATAAATGAATTTTCTAAAAACAGGTGAAAATAAACTGGCGGTTAAACGCTTTGCGCGAAACAGCTCAAATTTTTCTGCAAATCTTCTTGCCGGCCAAAATCAAAGCAAAATAAATTGTTGATCTAATAGGTTAATAAAATACGTTCAAATAATCTACAGAATAGTATTGTTTGATGAGTACTGACTATTGATGGTGAGAAGCACATAGATTTTGATGGCAGTCCTCAAATCAATTAGGTTTTATTTTCCCACGCAAGAGTGCCTGTTGTTGGCTTCAAGATAAAACGATTTTCATTCATTATAGCAGCAGCTATTGCGTAATCTTTGTTACATTTGGCAGTGAATTCACAATTGTTTTACAACAAAATTTTCACAATTATTTTAATTTGTAATTTTTGAAAACGAAAAATGTTTGCAGGTAGGCAAAAATGAAACCAGCATTTCAAACTGTCTTAAATATTATTATACTTTATTAAAATAAACGATTTTTCAAATGTTAAAATCAAAATACTTATTGCGCCATCCATTTTCTAAAATTCAAAATTGAGCTCATTTTTAGTATTGCAATTTTTGTTTGATAAATTAATCGTTTTTGGATCGATATTTGGCCCCTTTTCAGCAAACTGGAATTAAGTTTTGCATGCTTTTCATAACAACATATTTGCCAAAAAATCATTTCACATGCAGCTTGAGGAGGTCAATAATATGCTTAAATATTTATTCATAGAACATGCATTGCCTTATACTTTTCTCCCGCGCTGCCTAATCCTTTTTGATTTATCAATTTAATATTTTAAAAACTCAAAAAAGCGTAAATTGCAACAAGTATGAAAAATTAAAGTGTGAAAGTTCTGAACAAGGTGTTTTGAGAATTAGAAGTCGTTTATTGCGTTTCATACAAAAAAAAATCAAGAATACACACTTTGAATTTTCCTATCACTCTTTTTTTATACTGTAGATCTAAATTGTAAAAAACAGAAATATTTTGAAATAGCTAGTGAAGATATCTGCTGGGCTGAACAACAGGAAGAATTTTTTTGTAACATCATACCTATCATTTGCAATTTAAGTCACTACTTCGAGCGTTTTCTATAATAGAATTTAGAGTTGCAAAAAGAAATTTATCCACCAATCGATAACCAAGAAAAATCGATAAAATTTTATACAAAGTTTAAAATTTTTTTTAATGTCGAAAGTTTCAGTTTCATTGCATGTCCAGGGAAAAAATCGCAAGCGAAGTCATTTCTTTTGACAACAAGTGGCTGATTTAGCATGTGATTTCATGCCTTCTATTTTCTTTAATGTGCAGTAAAATTCATTAAGTCACTGAATCTGAATATGCGCAATATTTTGTAAAAAGGGGTGACGCATCCAGCCTGGGTTATGTGCAAAAAACAAAGAATTATCTCAAAGACATCTTCACAAATTTCAGCTTTCTAAGACTAATTGTTTTTGAGATATTTCGTTTCAAAGTTCAGTGGACCTCTCCAACAGCTTTGCCAGTTAAAATTTCATTTTTTCTAAAAACAACTGGCTTGAAAGTACCTGTATGAAAGGCTTCAGCATAAATTAGCGTTGCAACAAAATACTTGTACAAGTTAGGTAGCATGTCCCGCTTCTTAGAAAATTACATTCTAACTGGCAACTCTGTTGGGGAGGTCCCGTAAACTTTGAATTGAAATATCGCAGAAACGACAAGCTATACAAAGCTGAAATTCGGTGAAGATAGATTTTTACTTTGTGATAATTCAAACTCTAAATGTATAGTGTGCTACGCATTATATTTTTTGGGCAAATTTCTCAATTTCTAAGTGCACAAAATTAACGTGACTTTGCAATTGTAATTACCAAAAAAGCGCATTGTTTGAACCAAAGTCTATATAAATAAAAATCAGTTATCCGTTTTTCTATCATTTGTATTTTCATACTCCGCGTTACATTTTACTAATGTAGGCCTAATTTTATAATTGTTTAATAAACATTAAAAAAAAAGCCATGCACTTTTTTACACAGTAAAGTACAAACAAGTTTGTAAAAGTACCAGACTCATTTTTACTTAAAATTTAAGAACAAGTTAAGAATAATGCCAGCCGCGTCATGAATATAATAATTTAACTACGGCCAAATTTACAAATCAGAAAAACAATTTCTGTTATATTGTGCCGCTTGCACCAAATAACCAAAGTTTTGCAATTTTTTATAGCCGAATAGCGGATTGTTACTAGGCTGAATATTCTGCTTTGTACTTGCAACTTTCAATCGACAAAACTTGCCAACAACGACAACTTTTTACCATGCAGAAATGAATCTGTGTCCTTTCATTACCCAATAAACTTTGAGCAAAAATTAGGAACAAAATCATTTGACTTAAATTTTTTTTTAATTAAAGAACAGCCAGACTTAATCCAATATTTACATGTTCAATCAAAGTTTTGTTTCAAGATCTCATCATCTTTTCGTTAAGTTGAAAAATGGAAGAATTCACTCGAATCTGATCTTTGTTTTTTCAATTTCGTCAGATTTAAGAAGCAGCTGTTGTTTTTAACAGTTGTTAAAGATTTATTTATCCACGCACTCTATTTGTAGAAAACGTAAAAATAATAGAAAGATTTGTAGGCCATCTCTAGACAAAGGAAAAATCACTTCGTAGATGCGCAGGTGTAAAAGACTGTTGATTTTGCAACCGATAGCAGGGTTGCTGCGTCTTTTCTGTGCCAACAAAGGACTCTGTTGAAGAGTAAGATTTCCCAACCGAGTTTAATTAAATCTTTTGTTTTCTCTTTTTTTTGCGACCTTAATTGTTTATCATCTGATCTAATTTTCAACTTTAATCAAAATTACTTAAAATCAAAATAATTAAAGTACTATCGGGCGATTAAACCCTCCAATTTTAAGTTTTTTTATTAAATTAAGTTAAAGATAATAAGAAATTTAGAGTATAAATACGAGCCGAAATTAGGGCAAATTCAAAGAACGCAGAGCAGTAGACTAGCGTTACGGTAGAACCACGAGGTTGCATGTGAGAACGAAATGTGATTGAAATGGTTTTGCTGTGAAGTTGATGGCAAATGCATCAGGTTTTATTCTGGCGTTTGTTATAAGCTTTGCAGAAACTTTCTAGTTTTTCAGCAAAATTCAGTTAAGTTAAAAATCGCGATCGGCAAGATCTTGGCAAGAACTTCGCAGATGTGCAAGTAGAAATCACCCAACATTTTGGTATGAGGCAAGAATATCTTCGTTGGGTAGTTTTCTTCTTGCTTGTTTCATGAACTTCAATAATTGCGCGAAAATGGCTGCAATTGAAATTTATCGTTTTTTGGTTCGATTCCCGTAGTGTTAATGAACCGCTGCGTCTTCAAGACATCACTTGGGAATGAAAAAGTTTTAACTTCAAATTTTAATTTATCAAGCTTCAAAATTTTTTAGCCAATTATGTTGTTTTGAAGCTTATGACAAATGCATCAGAGATGATCCCTGGCGTTTGTTTGAAGTTTCACAACAATTCCATATCTTTCATCAAGGGACCACAGTCAGTGTAAATTCAAAGTCGCGATAAACAAGAATTTCGTAAATTTTTGATCAAGATAAACAGATAAGCAGATTTTGATGCAACTTTATAAAAGACTTACGACATCGCACAAATTCGGCTTCGAAAAATCGGAAACACTTTTGCAGTGAAACTTCCCGGTGATAGCATGGGCAATTGTAATGCTACTGCTGTGAAGTTTTTCCAGCAAATGTGTTAATTTCATCGTTAAAATAGCAGTTATTCCGTAAGCATCAGATTGCTATTTTTAGAGATGAGCGAAAAGGAAGTGCTTAGTTTGAGGTATCGCAGCCAGTGGCGCACACAGCATTTTTCGAAAAGGGGGGAAGGAAATTTGAGAATAATGAAGACCAAAATAAAAGGCCTTCACTCAGATTTAGCTGGTTTTTCTGCCCAGATTTGGGTGAAGACCAAAAACAAACCAAAAAAAGGTCTTCACCCAGATTCAGCCCGTTTTTCTGCCCAGATTTTTGGCCCAAATTCCAAAGGGGGGGACCATGACTCAATTTTGCGCACTATTCTTATGTTTTTATGCATTATTGGCATCCTGAAAGGGGGAGATCATGGCACAATAGCCCATCCCCCTAAATACGCCCCTGATCGGAGCACATGAATACCCACGCCGGGAGTTTTCAAAAGCTGAATTGGAATGCAAATTTGAACGCATAGAGTTTTAGTGAATCATTTCGAATGTCGTTAGTGGTTTATAATGAAAAATGTTATCCACTGTAATTTGGTGGAAATCAAAAATTCAGTAAATACCGAAAATGAGGGTTTGTATTTGCTGGCTTATGTTCCTTCACATCATTCCCGCCTTGACATAATTGTTTTTAGGTTTAAACTAACCATGATAAAACGTGGAGTTCGAGAGCTTTTTGGTGGAGTTAACAGTTGACAGTGCTGCTATTTGCTAACTCTTTAATCTAGTGTCATTTCTTTAATCTAGCATCAAGTCAATCGAAGTTGACCAAATTTCGAACCCGTGACATCACAACTTAGCACTAGAACAAACGTATTGTCAGATTGAGATCCAACTTAGAAAGAAAGTTACGACATTGCACTAATTCGCTCCGAAAAACATGGCAAGAATAGGCAGGGAAACTTAAATGCTCTTACAGTGAAGTTTTTGCAGTAAATTTGTTAAATTCATCGATGGAATTACAATTATACGTATGTATAATAGAATTATGGTATATTTTGAGTACAAATGTTGGAGGCCGGTAATAAGAAACTGCCCAGTTATGGACAATTGAATACCCACTCTGGGAGTTTTCCATTGCTGATGTCGGAATCTCAACGGTTTGGAAGTTTCGAAAGCTTAGAGTTGTTTACAAAAAAGAATTGTTACTTAGGCGAAGATAAATCATTAGTCAACACGTCAGCAAGTGAACAGTGAGAAAATCAATACCAGCTATATGGAGCTTCGCGGAATTTTTCCTACTGACAATGTTGAACTATCACGAAAACGGAACCCCTTTTCGTGAGAGTTCCCCATTGATAGTTTGGCCAACTTCAATGAGTACAACCGCGACAGTCTGAAAAGAGTTTTGAGCTTACGGCGTATAAATGAAAGGCGAGGAGAAAGTTGGCGACAAGAAACTGCCCAGTTTGCGGTATGCATGTTTGGATACCATGGCTGGAAGTTTCCAATCGCTTATTTCAATTGCAACGAACGTTGAGTGAGATTGTCAAGAAAGAGTACTCGACTTTTTTTATTGCTGTCATCTTGGGACAGCTCAACAGATTGGAATTTCAAACTCCCTCTGTTGATTGTTCCACGATGACGGCTAGACCAACTTTGGCAAGGATAGTGATAAGTCGAGAAATGGCAGTAAAGAATAGTTCGATTTGTAGATAATGGTATTCGGCCAAGAGATAATTTGCAAATGGGTAGAAGACGATGACGGTCGAGATTCAATCGGAGATGTTCTGAAGTACCATTGTGAATTACTTCAATTTAAACGCTTTTGAATAAGTTTGCAGCGAAACTTCCGTATGATAGCTTGAATATTCGCAAAGCTATTGCGGTGGAGTTTTAGCAGTTAATTTGTTCATTTCGTCACGGGAATTGCGATTACTAAATTAGCCAAAGCCCTGGCCAAAGACATTACTTCGAGTGTACGAACCGGTATGATTTTAGAAGTTGGCGATTTGGAACTGCCCAGTTTTGGGTATGAATAATAGCTTAATACCCAAGCTGGGAGTTCTCCGTACAAACGCGGTTTGGATCATGTAGGCCTAAAAGACTGTTTTCATAATTTTAAATTTTCTACTTTGGCAAGAATGAATACTCCAGTCATGGGTAATTAGGGTATGAACAATAGAATACCAGGATTTGTGTTTACACTCGCTGACTCGTGATATGCTTCAAATCGTAGCTTTTGTTTTCATGTCGTCGTAAAATTAGTTTTGAACGCAGTTAAGTTTTGCGCATTTTTCCAACTTTCAGTGCTGAACTACCACGAACAAAGGAACTCCTTTTTTCGTGCGAGTTCCCAATTGACTTTTTGGCTAACTTCACAAGATTTTGATGTTGGAGATTTTGGCGCCATCACAGTATTCTGTTAGGAAATGATTTGAAAATCGTCTCGCGAAATTATATCGGAAATGATAGGAATTCCTTTTTCAAAATGTGGGATTAGTTTGCGTCAAAACTTCTCTGCAATCGCCTCGCGAAATTATATCGGAAATAGTAGGAATTTATTTTTCAAAATGTGGAATAAGCTTGCAGCAAAACTTTTCCGCAATAGCTTAGGCGAACAATGATGCTAATGCGGTGGAGTTTTTGTCGCGAATTTGTTCATTTCATCTTTAAATTTCAGGAGCTACAATGACGGTACGGATTTTCGAACACTTACCCACAAGAATATGCAGATCGACAAATTAAAATTCAGCTTAACTAGAAAGTTGCGGCATCGCACAAATTTGCTTCCGAAAACAAATTAGGAATAACTTTGCCGCGAAAGTTCCTGGTGATAGCTTGGACAAATTTCGAAGCTATTGCGGTGGAGTTTTTGCAGTACATTTGTTCATTTCATCGTTGGAATTGTGCTTATTAAATTAGTCAAAGACAGTACTTCGAGGTGATATTAAAAATTGGCCATTTAGAACTACCCAGTTTGTGGTATGAACAATAATTTTATAACCAGGCTGGGAGTTCTTCGTAGCTGATTTCAAGAACTACAACGGTATGGAGTTACAACACGCAGAGTTTGGATCATGTAAAAAACTGTTTTGATAGTTTTAAATTTTCTAGTTTAGAAATAATGAATGCTTCAGTCATGGGTAATTTGCATAGGTGGGCAAGTTAATGCAAAACGTTAGCTTCGTTCACCATTAGTCCGTTAACAAACTTCACACCTCCGTTAACGTTAATCCGTTATTTTCAGCTTTAATTAACGGAAATTAATAAAGTTCGTTAATTCGTTAATATTTTGCGCGTTAA
Source organism: Trididemnum nubilum (assembly GCA_963965965.1). Classification (NCBI taxonomy): domain Eukaryota; kingdom Metazoa; phylum Chordata; class Ascidiacea; order Aplousobranchia; family Didemnidae; genus Trididemnum; species Trididemnum nubilum. The sequence continues at coordinate 17,102,200 of OZ014471.1, read as the reverse complement.
TACTTAGTTTGAAGTTTCCACCGTGTGTGGTAGACAGGTAGGCAGGTGGCAGCTTGACTCGAAGACCGAAAGGTCCCTTCTCTGTCTCCTGGCCGAAGCAACTTGGTGAATAAAATGTAAATGCAATTAGAACGCAGTGAGATTTTTCGGATTTTCCGACTTTTAGCGTTGAACTACCACGAACAAGGAGCCAATTTTTCGTGCGTGTTCCACATTGGCATTTTGGCCAACTTCAAAAGGTGCAGCTGTGACAGTCCAAAAAGAGTTTTGAGCTTAAGAATAGATAAACAAGGTCTTTTTTGTTGTTACAAAATACTAACTGACTTTTATTGCTGTCATCTTGGAACAACGCAACAGATTGAAACTTCGAACTTTCTCTGTTGATTGTTCAGCAATGACGGCTTGACCAACTTTGGTGAAGACAGTAACGTCGCTAAATGGCGGCAAAGACTCGTTTGGTTTCATGCCAGTAAGTTCAATCGATGGCTGATATTTCGGGGCTAACCAACAAACATGAAGTGGTGTGATATAGCAAACTTTTGTCTCGGAATGACCTCGCTGTGTTGGAGATTTCGGTACCATCACAGTGGATAATTCTGGTAGTGCTTGATTTGAAAATCTTCTTGCAAAATTATATCGGTAAACTTAGGAATTCGTATTTGTTAGCTGTATGTTAAAAGAACTGAGAAGGAATAGGGCATCAATCCTATGTCTGTCATCTTTCTTGAGGACTTACAACGAAACGCTGTGCATTATCATAAAAGCAAAAATGCGTGAAATACGGTGGCCATGACTCTGTGAGCGCTTCGCTGTTTCGTGGCCTCCCTATGTACCGTACTCTACTGTATTTACATGCAACTGTATATTCCAAATGTAGATTCTTCTTTGTTTGTGCGTACTGGTACATGAATAAACTATAAACTGACACTGACTGGTTTTTTGAAAATATGGGATAAATTTGCAGCAAAACTTCCCAGCAATATTTTGGATAACTCTAACGCTAACGCGGTGGGTTTTTTGGCAGTAAATTTGTTCCAACTTAATAGAAAATGGTGCATCATTATTAGGACGCTTAGGCAGAGGGTGGGCAGTAGGGCACTTGCATGTACATGTCGCTGTAGACTGTTAAAAGCTATTGACTTTCATCTTTATAGTTTATTTTGACGCTGAAAACTTCAAACATAATGCTGCTTCATCTAGAACTAGATAATATGATTTGCCAGAAGGTAAAAATGTCACCTAAAAATGTAAAAATTTTAGCAGTTGTATGCATATATTTAGCTCTTGTCCTCGACAAAAGGCTCGACCAATACTTTTTTGGTGAATAAATGCTCGGCAAAAACGCATTCAAATCCCATAAAAGTAATTGTAATTTTTTATTCAAAAAGTGATTACTTACTATTTAAAAAAAGCGAAGTTGATTGATTGTACAGCATGCCTCATTGTTTTCGTCTTGTTTTCTTCGGTACCTGTATCCCATTTTCGTGATTATTTTTTTCCGCAAGTTTACTCATTTTATTTCTTCCCTCAAAACAAACAAATACTTGATGAATTATTTTTATTTTTACCAAAATTCTTTTTTGGGGGGATTGGAGCTACAAAAATAGCGGATTATTACCAAACGATAGTCAGGAGATCCCGCTTTAAGATCTACGCCGTCAACGAGGAAGGAAAAAGTTCTCTGCATACGTGGCGTGAAGGAACTGATCATGATTGGCGCATGCAAATGCTACAATAATCCAGATTATTTATCCAATGATTTTCCGAGTGAACCAAATTCCAAACACTTGAACTTGTTTTTGTGTCATGTTTTATGTGATGCATTAGCGCTGTTCCATATCTGCCTCGTTTTAGTGATTTAGACTTCCAGAACGAATGGTTTTGTATCAGTTTTTTTTTTTACCAAATTTCGACGTCATTAGGACAAAAGAGTCAGAGATGAAACCTGTTAAGCATGTTTTGGGCGCGGCGAAATAGTGTTTACAGTTTTAGTTTACGATGTTGAATTAACAAGAATAATTAATAAAAACAATACTGGAGTGAAATTCAACATGAAGATACAGGAGTCAGATCAGCGCAACTATTTGTCCTCCTCCGTCTCCCACAATTAGGGTGACGACTCCACTATTATACCTAGATTACCTACTTGTCGCGCAATATTTGCTTTGGTACGGTATTTCCCCTCCATTTTGGTGTAATTTTCCTTTATACAACAAAGTTGCTTTTCTGAAAAATCGAACCTTTCACTACACTCACAGTATAACGCCGAAGCGTGTTACGAGTTTGCGGAGCGTATTTCTACATTGCAACATAGCTTCTTTCGAAATGTCGCAGCGGTGGCGAGCCATTGGCAACACTGCATCTGATTTGACCGGCTCTTAATTTGAACCTGACCTCCGCTCCAGAGACAAACCCGTTACCGCTCGACGAACTGGCCAGTTTGTTTTTTCTCAGTCTACCAAAAATTGTCCAGAATTGGCATTATGAGCGAGATTTTCATAATGCCAATGCTGAAAGTTTGCCGTGTTTTTTAGTAGATCACAACGCTACAAATTCGATAACTCTTGCGGTAGAAGCTTAATGTGCTCGCCTACACTCTCCAGCTGATTTTCTACTCTTATAAGCATTATCACTACCGTTATTAAATCGCAGTAATAGACAAATACTGTAGCTTACAGTGCAACTTTTTATGCACTCGCTAAGGGAAAATTTGTCCCCCTCCTTTCCCAAACAACCCTTTTAATTGCAGCGCTGTACGGTCAAATTAAAAACCTAGGCACACTATGTTGTCGCATCCTCCACTCAAATTATGCGTACTTTAAATTAAAAAAAAACTTACTCCGTCGGCAACAACCACAATATTAATTCATTCATTCTTTGTGAACATTACGCAGCTACATATTTATTGAAAGAAACGAAAGTACACATTATGATATTTACAAGTTTACGCGAATTAACTGCTGATACATTGCATAGTCTCGACGGAAAATTAAAATCAAATGAGATCTTGGCAAACGATATGATAGGATAAACTACAGTATATAATATGAAACTAAGTAAAAATAGCAACTTGTGATAATGATAAAGCAACTAATAGCTTATAAAAATCATAGAAAACTAAGGATGGTAAAAAAAGTATCCCTGGCAATAATAATGGAGCTTTTTAAGTTAATACTAATATTGAAATTAGATTGACGTTGATTCCAGATATTCTACTTTAAAACTCATCAACCTTTAGCGTTCGGCTGATTTTCAGCTTCAGCTTATAGAAGTCTACTAATTAAGGACAAAGGCAATGCAGGGATAAACAGTGATTCAAGTGCAAAGCTTAGCGTATTTCTGCGGTACTGTGCAGCACCTATTTTGACTATAGGCCTAGCGGTGAATAACTGCCAGCAACATATTACTTACAACCAACAAGTATTGCTTCATTGGATTTACAGTACTACAAATGAGAAAGAAACCCTATTCTGAAGACCATTTCAAACGACCACCATCGCAGAAAATGTACGACTTATTGGGTGTCCGCACTAATGGTGCAACAGCTTTGCTTGAAAGTCGAAGTGGGTCTACTAACAAGCTGGAATGTTAAGACGGATTTGCTATATACGTTTTTAAATTACCTTAGAATTTTTTTTTGAATTAACTTGTATTTTTGAAGAAAACTTTGAATCAAACTGCTAGTCATTGGCGCAACGGAAAAGCACTGGTTGCGCCACTGACTAGGTCAGAGAGCTGAAGCCAAATGACTATAATAACTCAAACCCATGAACAAGCTTGTAAACGAGATGGTCGTGCTACTTTTCGAAAAGCAGTTGTATGCTTCTCACAGCGCAGGATAAAGGCAAATAAATCATGGTTCTGTTTTTTCCTTGATTTGAGACTCGGTGGTACGTGATCCTGATTGACTAACGCAAAACGGGGGGGGACAGAAGAAATTTTAACAATACATAATCTACTCTGAGCTAATAAAAATCAATCATGCATAAACAGTGATCACATCAATAACGCGCTCCACAACCCAAAGTCCATGGAGAGAGAGAGAGATGTGACTTTGAAGTAAAATTTTGCTGGAACTGTTGGGTCAAGAGGATGTAGTCAAACGCATATCGCACTAACTTTAAGAAACTACATTAGTTTTGCCTACGTACGCTAATGGAATAAAAAAGCAAACGAAGCAAGTGCAATAAAACCTAAAAATTAATGTCATATTTCTCTTATTATGCATACAATTTGCTTGAAGAACAACGAGACATGGAAAAAAAGTGCTGGAATGTGACACGAGATTTGAAAAGGTTGGATGCACAAGATAGAATGCATAAGATGGAGACTAGGCTGGAAACACCGGCCGATTCCTGCATGCGGAGAAAATCTACCGGGCACCAGAAATAGAAGATATAATACTTCTGTAGCAAAATAATGATGCTGCAACACACCACAAATAAATCAGTATAAGCAAGTAATTATTACAATAAAATCACCGTAAAAAGTTAAAAGTACTACAGTCCAGGGGCGTATTAAAAGCACAACAGTCCAGGGGGGGGGCACTGCGCCATCGCCCCCCCCTTTGGGTCACCGGGATAGTATACTTAGCATAGAATAGTATGCAAAATTGCGGCATGGCTTCCCCCATTGTAACTTGGGCAGAGTGTTTGAGTGCAGAAACGGTGGGCGAAGACCTTTTTTTTGGCCTCCACCTAATTTTGAGCCAAAAACCGGACTAAACTTGAGTGAAGACCTGTTTTTTTTGGTCTTCACCTAAATTTGGGCCAAACACTGGACTAATTTTGAGTGAAGACCTTTTTTTGGGTCTTTACCTAAATTTGGGCCAAAAACCAGACTAAATTTGAGTGAAGACTTTTTTTTTGGTCTTCACCTAATTTTGGGCAGTAAAACGAACTTGGTTTTGGGCTGAAAATTTTTCATTCTGGTCTTTATTATTCTCAAATTTTCTGAATTTCCTGGCCTCCCCCCTTTCGAAAATCCTGCGTACGCTACTGCAACAGTCTGCGATATCATCGAGCACTGTTTATCATATCATCGAGCATTGTTTCAGAAGATTGACTATCTACAATTTTCCAAGCAAGTAATTGTGTAGTAAATTGCGTTCAAAAGCAAAAAATCTTGGATACAAAATATGCGCGAAAACGTAATCAAAAGTAGAAAGTAGATTTGATGTGACAAACAAGCAACCAATACAACACACACATAAAATGGAAACAAAATATGCGCGAAAACGTAATGAAAAGTACAAAGTGGATTTGATGCGACGAAGAACAAGCAACTGATACAACACACACAAAAAATAAATTAAGTTTCAACATAATGGGTTGCTTTTCTTTTTTATTGCATAAGTTTTGGGTTGAGGCTGGTAGTTCTTAAAATTGTCATCCTCACTTGTTCTTAGCAAGTTTGTTTTTTAAAACTGGAAAGCGAAAAAAGAGCCATTTTGCAGAGTGCTAACGCTGCAAAAGCAAAACAATACAATCCTCAGGCTATGATCGCTGAAACCTGGTTATTTAGTTACGAGCATATGGAGGCAAAGAGTAACAGAAACCGATATTTCGTTTCTTAAATTGCTTTTAATTACAGAAAATATAATTACTTTTTTCATGCCAAGGCTACTACTTTTTTTAAACGATTTGTATTCTTTAAATCTTGATCAAAAGTGAGCCTGGTGTTCTTGTAAACAGAGAGATTAGTAAAAACACAATTTTCCAATAACAATGTAGAACATTAGTTTCTATCGCAGAGTTGACAAGAATCATGATCTTTGATGTTGGAAGGTTTTCAACTTTTTAGGGGTGTGACTCACCAATCCTCATATAGCTGTTGTGGATTGGCATTACATGTATATTCTTTGAGAAAGTTATCAATACGTGCATCAACTATGCTGCGCTGTTGTTAATTATCACGAATTAGTAAAACTATAACTGCGCACTGCGCAGCAACAAAATAATACAAAACTGACTGAAAAACAACAAGCAGAAAGCCGGATTTGGCGAAGACGGTTTTGAGGATTTTGGACTGTAACAAACCTGAAAAAGCTAGAAAGAGGCATTAACTTGACCATTTAAACATAATATCAGATCTAAAAACCTACATGTCAAAAAATAGTAAAAATCTGAACAAGCATTGCAGATGAACTAACTTCTGTTTAATTTTCAAGAACATTTCGCAGACAGGTACCATTCATGCCTATCAACAAAGCACGCAGCTTCTAGTTAATCACAACGCAGAACGCCCTTTTTTGGGATTCCGTTTACAAGCCTTTGGCCGGGCTGGACCACCACGACTAGTACACCGCTGGGTTCAAGGCACCAACGTCAATCACCTGAGTATGACTCAACAATCAACTAAGTACGAGTCAATCAGTGCAACCGACCAGTGTCGAGTGGATAGAGCGTCTGCCACTGAAACGGTAAACTCAGGTTCGATTCCCGGTCGGGTCAAACCAAAGACCACAGAAATTGGCATTTACAGCTTCCCTGCGCGACGTTCAGCAATTAAAGAGACAGTGTGAAGCCTACACAACATGTGGTAGACAAAAGAGCAGATGGCAGCTAGACTTGAAGACCAAAAGGTCCCTTTGCCGTCTACTGGCCAAGATAAATTGGTGAATAAAATGTAATTACAATTTGCAATCTACTAGTGTAATTTCAGCCACAATAGATTTTGCATATCACGAATAATGTCATCAATACACATTTTCAGACTTTTCTTTAAAACTGCATAAAGTTAAAGTTGCTTTTTTGCAATGCGAGATTTTTTACAATTTTCTTGACAAGAGTTCGGATTTAACCGTAACATTTGTATTTGTTCAAATATAGAGCAAAAATCTAATTTGCGACGAGGCTGACGTCTTCGAAGTCTCGTCAAAAATCTTATTTTTGCGAAAAAAACTTGATGGATATCAGAATTGAGATTTCATCCATCAAAATAGATTTTTCAACCAGCTTGCCTTCCTCTCTCAAAAACTCTGGAACCAACTGCAAAAAGTCATATTATTACTAGCAATATTGGCATCACAGTTTACAATGTTCTGCGCAGAGACCAACAAACAATGATACACTTGTCAACTTTTGATTATAGGAGCTAACTCTCGGCCTGGAAAACTGTATCCCAAGCAGTCGATTAATAAAAATAGTTACGTTAGCTAAGGCTTTCCCGTGTCGACGTCAGAAGCTATTAATATCATGAATTTAGTAAATTTCGACTTCGATTATTTCTAGGTCTGCGAAAAACATGGTTCGGTGATTCAAAAAACGAATATTTCTAGCACGAGGAACTCTTATTATCTAAACAATGCACTCTTAAAGCAGTATTCTGTTCATCGATTTGCTCCAGTTTCAACAAAAACGAACTATTTCAACTGACTCGTGCAACTGCATGCCAAATACTTTTTGATTGAACTTGCATACACTGCAAAGAGCGCCTAAAATAATGTCTATTCACTGGAAATTTTTTAAACTATACGAGTTTGTTATAATTGCATATTTCGTTGATTCTATTATTATGACTATGACCTTCGTTCTGGTCCACACCCAGCTGAGAGCATGGATGTAACTTGTGGAAGACTTATTTTGGGACACCCCGTATTTGCCAAGCTTTCTTGGCAAGTATTGTGGGGTAATCAATCAAGCTGTTCTCCACTAAAGGTAAAACACATCATATTATTCCTTTTTAACGCAGGATACTAAACGGTATCACCAGTCTTTTAGAATCGACTCGGAATCGAACCATGCACTGCCGTTTTTTATAATTTCTTCCACCAAACACCACTGAAAGCCAAATTCATTTCGCATTCTTAATTGCCAAAAACCACTTCAATGCACAAGACTATAACGTAGAAGTGCTTACCTGAATCTTGCCTTTCGCAATAAGGACATCATCGTCGTAGCCAGCGCTAGCAGATGCCGATTCTGCCTGATCGTAACATAGAATTCGAACCGTTGAAGCGCCTTTCACATCGATACCGTCGAATTCTTCGTTCCAATTAGGAGTTTTTGTGCTGCGGCAAGGTCTAGTCTTAGCTCTGATTACAAACTGGCCGTAAGAATCGATCTCCAGCGCGCAATAAGGATCTGGTGAAACAAGACTGTTTGTTATTGCGCATTAAATAAGCTTTTCGTTACTTGAACCAGTTCAGCGCTCAAGCTCAAACACTGATTAAAAACCTTATTCAATAAACTTGAGTTTAAAACATGAAACATTAAAATACAAAACTAACTAACTAACGTACACATTTAGCATGCAATCAAAATTGCATTCCTCTTAGAACTTGAGGCGCATTACAGCTTGGGTATTCAACTCGTCTGCAACTAATACTAAAGGAGATACTACCAGCGAATTGTCTAGTTAATTTCTTGAAAGTCGGCTTAAAAGAATCTCTTCACAGCGAGTACTATTTATTCCCCGCAGTAAAAATTTATCTGCTGATGATGGGACTAGCAATGTCTTGAAACGTTCAGTAAAACAATCGTTCAAGTTTTGAGCTTCTAGACTAGCAATCTGAACCCACAGAAGATTTTCTTCGCTAGAAGAGTTACTGGTTACTCTTAGACAGAACTCTGATTCGTACGTATGATAGTACAAAGCGCAGCCTAAACTGGCCGCTAAATTGTGAGCATATGAGCGTATCCTTAGTTTATTTTAACTAACTGGTTGTACGTTGCTAAGGCGATACGACGGGACTAAAAAGTGGCCCTAACTGTACAAAAGCTTGATCTTTTACATCAATAATTCTAATGAAAATGAAGTTAAAATTTCACCTTCTCTCGCGTAAAGTTGTAAAATGATATTAAGTGTCATTGCCAGAAGTGGTAGTCTAATATTTTCCCTCGAGTGAAGCCCAAAGCTATTCCATCCAAAACTGTAATTGATCCATGTTTTTGAGTCCTTCAAAAACCCTTTTCCCTTGAGTACTTTTCGAGGTATTCTGCTTATATGACTAAACTAGTTTTTTGCACTCAAAAAATATTTTCCGCTATTGCAGTTGCACTTATGTTTGTTAGAGCAAACTCAACTTTTCTCTCTCTTTAAACAGATACTGCTCTAAATCGGTTTTATTGAAGAATTGAGAATTACTTGAGGTAATAAAGAGGTGCTCCAAACCTTTTTCCGCAATTCCTCTTTTCGCAAAAGTACGTTTTAATCCATTTGACTCCGTACCATTGGCAACCTGCATTTCCAATTTCGTAACATCACAAAAGGCATACTGTAGATCAAAACTGGTAGCCTAGGTCAACAGGTTGCAGTAGCGTAGCCACATTTTCAGATTTGGTTATGGACTTACACGTAACTCACTGCTACCAGTTGGTAATCGCGTTTCTTAAGTCTGCGACAATTTTCGCAAATTATGTCTTTTGTAATGTCACAAAATTGCGGAATGCAGGGTTACCAATGGTTAGCAGTCAAACGGATTAAATCGTATTTTCGCGAACAAAAGGATTTGAGAAAAAAAATGAGGCACCTCTTTTTAGTTCTCATTTCTTCAATAAAACCGATTTCGAGCACTATTCCTAAAGATGAAATTTGTCATTCGAAAAAGAAGCGGGCTTTAATGAATTTTTCACAAAATCTCATTTCGGCAGCCTACACTCGGCCGCATTGTAATAAAATATTTGTTTTGTAAAGAATCCAGGTCTTAGCAGATCTTGGGTTAAACTTACTGCAAGCGCTTAAAAATCCTTTCCCGGACCAAATCTTAATGTAGAGAAAACCAGTAAGCAATTCTTTGTCACCACGTACATCAGATAGCTAAAACGTAAAATAAATTGAGTTTAATAATAGCTAATTTCATTGATTGTCGACTTTTTTAAAATTTTTGCTTCTGCATGTCTAATTTTCCGTCAATTGGCTTTAAAAGAAATAAGGGATTACAGTAAAATATTTTTGATTAGTACATCTTATCAGAGACGTAAACGAGGAAAATTCAGCCTCCTTCGTTGGGAATGATTATTTCACCGAAAAAAGGGAATGACCATTTAACCAAAAAATTTTAGGTTAAAAAGCATAAAACGAAACTGAGGAATATTCATCTGCTCAATGCCCATTTTTCATTTTCTTTTTCAAGATCAAGATTAGGGTTTGAGTTCGGGTTTGGGGCTAGTTTTAGAGTAAGGATTTTAGCTTGTGATATATTTGAGGCAGAATTATTAAAAAACTACATAAAAATTTACCGTGAAATAGTCTTTTCTTAAAACAAATCTTGATTAGAGTCATCGTTTGATATCAAACTGTGTTTTGTAACGAGTTCACGGGTCTATCATAATTCATTGCAGCTGACAACACGCTGTTCATTTTATATTGAATTTATATCCTCATTTACCGAGTTGCCTCCGCCAAGAGGAAGGACCTTAAGGTCTTCAAAAATAGCTGCCGCCTGCCCATATGTCTACAGCCCACGGTGGAGGTGGCCCCATGTTATTGCGGAACGTCAAGTGAGGAAGCTGCAAATAACAATTTCTTAAGTTTTACTGAAGAGTAGCGCAAGCTGTGGCAAGCAAACGCTGATCGGTTATTATAGAAAGTTTTTTTTTTTAAAAAGCTGCACGACGGCCAGGGGCGTAGCCGGAAATCCGCAATGGGGGGGCTAATTCGGGGGTCTGGGAGCGGAGCCAACATCGCTCGAAAATCTTGCATTGTTTTTGCATAAATAACTTAATTTTAGGCCTCTATTTTGAAAAAATCAATGCTTTTAAGACGTGGCATAGAAATTGGCAATGCAAACATGATCAAACTAGTTGCATCAATGGGCTTAAAGTGAGAGATGGCTAATGGTAAAATTTCAGTTCTTTTTTTTACAAGCTGATAAATCATAAAATGCTAGAGTTCAATAAAACTCAAACGGAGCAATCTATTTCGTCTATATCGTATGAAAAAAGATAATGGGAAGATGGGGGCTAATAGAAAGAGATTAGAAGGAAGTGATTGGTAATTAACTAACACTGAATAGTCCCCCCTATTACAAAGTTTATAAAATATTTTTTGATCAAACCTATGTTCAGCATTTTTACGCCAGCGATCAAATTTGATAGCTTAATTCTGGCTATTTTTTTTAATGTTTAGTGATTTGTTTGTATTACTTTAACGAATTAGCCTCCCCACCTAAGTGTATGTTTCCAAAGATACTTTCAATCACTTTTTAGTTCATTGTAGTGCAAAAGACAGTCTCAGAAAAGCTAAAAACGTGGCATTTTTCTTTATCTGCATTTTGTCGACAGAACAATGGGAGGGAGGCAAATATCCCCCCCCCCTAGCTACACTGCTGGCGACGATACGAGTTTCTTAGAAGTACGATAGAAGTGCCTCTAATTTCCCAATTTTATCATTTCTTTACGCATGCATTTCAATGTACAAAAAAGGTAGTGTATTTTAGCATTGGTGACCCAGCGGGAGTTGTCAAAACGATAATCTAGGGCTGAATTTCGAGATTGCTCATTCGACTGCATTTAACCATTAGCCGCATTAAAACTTTTTTCGTTCGTTGCCATTAAATTCGAAAACTTAGGTAACCTTTGGTGCAGTGGTGTATGGCACAGGCCCGAAGCTGATCGCGAGTCAGTTTTAGTAGTTTGTTTGTTTGTTAGAAGAAAGGCAATGGAAGGCAAATCCAAGAGCTCGGAAAATTTTGATAAAAATTATTCCATTTTAGAATTTGTTGGAAAGTATCACTTGGGAAGCATCGCACATTGACTCTGTCCCCACCCCCATGTTAGTATAAGCAAGGCAACTTTCGTAGAACACGCTACCACCTTAATAGTCTGTTTATAATGTGTTTCATAAATCGAAAACTACGTAAAATGTCACTGTCAATTAGGATGTTTCATTTTTTCGTTTTTTTCGATATTCGAAAAGGTTGGGGTCTTACATGCCGGAGTTTTGGACACAAGTAACGAATTCAAAAAATGTTCTCGATTTTGACGTCATTTTTTACGAAAAATCGCGGTTTCTCGGCAGCGGCTTGTGATAGAAAGCTCAAACTGGTCTCAAACGATGCGGAAGGGTCGACTTCCTATCTGCTTTTCGTACCTTATTTGCGTCCATTTGCTACCAAAAACGAATTATTGACGAAAAACCGAATTTTTGTCATTTTCACCTGTTTTTCACGTTTTGTTTACAATGTAATATGGTAATAGTTGTTTAGTTTGCAAAGTTTTTTATTCGAATCCATCCGATACTGGCATACTTGACATTGACTATAGCAATGGCTACAACTGCAGGTCATGATTTCTCGCAATATTATTCAGTCGAAAACACTAAAAACAAACAAGAACAAAAGCTAGCAAAATTAGATGCAAACAAGCTGGCAAGTGTTTATCGCCACATTTTTAGCCTACGGTGATTTAGTTCATAAACTGTTGAAGTTGAACTCCATCGAACACAGGTAGGCTCTAGGTTTCGAGTTTACAAGACTCAACGCTGTCTTATTATCAACTTTGTTACGTATGATTGACTTGAGTCGACCAATACGTCGCTTGGTACTGTGATTGTTATTGTCTATTGCCTTCCAAAATTTTGGGTTTATCCCTGGCATGAAAATCCACGGAGCTGCTCTGCTTTCCGATGTGAAAAAATCACGAAGACGGGATTTGCGATTTTTCAAGAGAGCCTTAGTGTCAACAGTATCGGGAAAGGAAGACGCCTTCACTGCTTCAGTGCAAAAGAGCGGCACCTCTGAATGAACTCACAAAGCTACGTTTTTGGATGATAACCATTGTGAAGCATGGTGTAAGAAATACTTCGAACATTGCTCGGCCAATTCCACATCAATATTCCGACATGCATCCAACAAACCTCGCTGAAAAAGAAATGGTTCAGCCAACAAAAACCCCAACGGTAGAGCAATACATTCCGAAGCGATCAAATAGTTTTGCTTACTCTTGCAAGCTGTTTGTTTATGGACATTACGAGCAATCTGCAACATATTCCTAGTTACCAGCAGCAGACCATCAGCCACGGTAGATGAACAACCACAGCTAGTGGATACTTGAGGTTGCTTTTTGTTTCTTTAAGAGCAGCTCTCCGACATTCAACTGCGCAACCTTAAAAGAATCGCTTTCTTTATCGCATCCTTCTACGTTTCGTCTCTTATGATGATCTATTTAAAGCAGCAAGCTTTAGAGGCCCCTTTTTTCACGCTTTTTCAGCGAAATTTGTTGGATGCATGTCGGAATATTGATGTGGAATTGGCCGAGCAATGTTCGAAGTATTTCTTACACCATGCTTCACAATGGTTGTCATCCAAAAACGTAGCCTTGAGAGTTCATTCAGAGGTGCCGCTCTTTTGCACTGAAGCAGTGAAGGCGTCTTCCTTTCCCGATACTGTTAACACTAAGACTCTCTTGAAAAATCGCAAATCCCGTCTTCGTGATTTTTTCACATCGGAAAGCAGAGCAGCTCCGTGGATTTTCATGCCAGGGATAAACCCAAAATTTTGGAAGGCAATAGACAAAAACAATCACAGTACCAAGCGACGTATTGGTCGACTCAAGTCAATCATACGTAACAAAGTTGATAGTAAGACAGCGTGGAGTCTTGTAAACTCGAAACCTAGAGCCTACCTGTGTTCGATGGAGTTCAACTTCAACAGTTTATGAACTAAATCACCGTAGGCTAAAAATGTGGCGATAAACACTTGCCAGCTTGTTTGCATCCAATTTTGCTAGCTTTTGTTCTTGTTTGTTTTTAGTGTTTTCGACTGAATAATATTGCGAGAAATCATGACCTGCAGTTGTAGCCATTGCTATAGTCAATGTCAAGTATGCCAGTATCGGATGGATTCGAATAAAAAACTTCGCAAACCAAACAACTATTACCATATTGCATTGTAAACAAAACGTGAAAAACAGGTGAAAATGACAAAAATTCGGTTTTTCGTCAATAATTCGTTTTTGGTAGCAAATGGACGCAAATAAGGTAGGAAAAGCAGATAAGAAGTCGACCCTTCCGCATTGTTTAAGACCAGTTTGAGCTTTCTATCACAAGCCGCTGCCTAGAAACCGCGATTTTTCGTAAAAAATGACGTCATAATCTTCAAACGCGAGGTGCCACCTCAAAATGACGCCATAATCGAGAAAATTTTTTGAATTTGTTACTTGTGTCCAAAACTACGGCATGTAAGACCCCAACCTTTTTGAATATCGAAGGTGAAAAAATGAAACATTCTCCTGTCAAAATTACTATGCATACTTTTTATTTGTGTTAATTTGGAGCAAATAGAACCGTGGTAAAAGTTGGTGCACAATTGAAAAGGTTTCGGATAACCTGCCCTTAAAATTTACTTTTGGTTTCTGCTAAAGCCCATAGCCCACTACTGGGCTACTACTACACTCAAGACCGTCAGAAGTGTGTAACGAACAAAACTGCAAAAAGCTACAAGTAGGCGCTAAATAAAATCGGCAAAGGATCAGCGTCGAAAAGTGTCTTCGCAGAAATCGACCTGCGTTCATACGAAACGGTCGCGGCAAAAACTGGTGAACCCTGCGACAATACCTCTTTTTCTTTAGGCAGCACTTTGAAGTCGAGCAATACCACGTCCAAAAAGTCCGCGAGAAAACAGTCGCGACGAAAAACCTGTTGTTCCTGTTGCTGCATGTTCAAAAAACAAACATTCAAAACAAGTCAGAAAGCAGAGCAATCAGCTTACGTTATTATGTTTCGGGCAGTTAGCCAATAAGGTGTTGATTTCAAATGACGTCATGGAGAATGTTTTGAAGCAGGATTCCTGTAGCTCAATTATGGCATCCCTCCATTCATTCCGCTCGTAATCGGAAGACATCAGCAACGTGTAGCTCTGTGCAAGGTTGCAAATAAGTCAAAATCGTTTGTATGCATTGCAGTTCGCATAATTCGTCGTTTTCAAATTTAAATGATCGCAGTTGGTCCACTTTTTTTTAAAGTAAACACTAACGTTTTGGAGCACAAGGCAGAAACAATGTACGCTTGTACAGGGAGGTAGAAAAGTAGGTTTACAGTTTTGAAGCAGACTTTTAAAATCTATATTGTAATACTTAAACAGCGAAAAATTCGTAATATTTGTTATGAGTGTCTTTACACTGGCTTTACTTCGGTATATATATTTGTTTTATTTCGTTCCAATTAAAACAATAAACAAAATCTCATGAACACACATAATTACAATTAAGTAGAACAGGAAGCTGCGAAGGACATCTCGGTCATCGAGTCAAGCAGCCACCCAGAAATTAGTCATGCCAAGCTGCTGGGCGTATCAGTTTTTCATGTTGATTTGAATGCGTTGCGTGTAGATCAAACTTGAGCTTTTATCAATTTCAATTACAGTAGTTTAGAATTGTGAATCATTTGCAATTTAACAATAAATATTTTTTGTATTTTAATTCAAATTGATCGAATGGTAATTTTTTAAATTCATATGGTACCGAGTTCCAAATTTTTGCTCCTTGATACTTAAAACTTTTTTGTAATTTTTGTGTTCTGTACCTTGGTAAATACAAATTAAGTTCAGATAAAGCGAGGCGCGTTGTTCGTGTGTGTATCGCTTTAACAGGAGTGAAGTGACAATTTAGACGATTCGGTAGCTTTTTCCGTGAATTTTTATGCATTAATTTCGCTACTTCATATTTATACAAGTCTTTAGGTTTTAAAATTTGTAATCGGTGTTAAAATGGTGTAACATGGTCATTCCGCTGTCCACCTGCAACTATTTTAACAGCTTTATTTTGAAAAATAATTAATCTTTTCAAATGATTATCATGAGTGTTACCCCAGATTACAATGCCATATAATAAATGAGAATGAACCATACTATAATACAATTTTTAAGAGCTGTAAAAGGTAAAATGTTCCGCAATTTAGACAACATACCTATAGATCTAGATATTTTACAAGTCAACTTGGTAATATGTTCAGCAAAGTTTAATTTTTCATCAATAGTAATGCCCAAATATTTTACTGATTTAGTGACGGAAACCGGATTATTGTTGAAAAGTATTTCTGGCGTTGGGATAGGATTGGTGATTTTAGGGGGCAATATTAACGCAGAAGATTTTTGGGGGTTAACAGTTATTTTGTTGGCGCTCGTCCATTCTAGTATACTCCGTAACTCATGATTTATCTTATCACGCAAAATTGAAGGATTGGCAGCGTGGATTACCAGACAGCTTTCATCAGCAAATAATCTGGGGGTTGTGTTTAAGACATTAGATATGTCATTTATATATATCAAAAACAATAATGGGCCGAAGTTACTGCCTTGGGGCACTCCAAAGCGATTGGTAACTATTTTGGATTGCATATCTTGATGGGCGAGGTATTGTTGTCTTCCAAATAGAAAAGAACTTTAAAGTTTGTGCGCAACTCCTCGGATACCATAATGTTCAAGTTTACTTAATAATGAGGTATGACAAACAGTATCAAAAACTTTTTGAAAATCTAATCGTATTACGCCAGTAAAATTGTTATCATTAATTTGGTCGTAAGAGGTGATCAGAACATCCAAAATAGCATGGGTTGCAGACATATTGTTTTGAAAATCGTATTGAAACTCAACCAGTACAGAATGCTTTTGAAAAAAATTAGTTAGTCGCTTGTGAATTAACTTTTCAAAGATTTTCGAAAAACAGGTTAAAATGGATATGGGGCAGTAGTTGGTTAAGTTATCAGTTTTTCTTGACTTAAACAAAGGAATTACTATTGCTAGTTTACAACTATGCGGAAATATTCCAATACGAAAGGCATTATCAATAAAAAAGAAATTGCAGGCGCAAGATTACTGGAAGCCACACGCAAAAAATAAGACGATATATTATCATGACCCACTGATTTATGTAAGTTCAGAAAATTGATTACATTTAGTACCTCGTTTACTCTCGGTGGTTCCATGTAAATAGTCGAACTTATTCTATTTCGAAGAAATCGTTTATATGTTTCAAAATCACAAAATTTATCAGTAAGTTTCTTTCCAACTGTTGAAAAAAAAAAATGTTAAATTCGCACAACATTATTTGCTGATAGGTTACTTTTTTGCCGTTTAGATTAATAGCAGAAGGTAAAGCAGATTTCGTTGAATTACCTGGGAGTAAAGTGCGCAGCACTTCCCACGTCTTTCGCTGATTGCCTGTAGTCGCTTCTAATTCTTTCGCGTAATATTGTTTTTTGGCGGTCGATTTAATTTTGGTCAATTTATTAGAATACTTTTTGTACTCTTGTTTCATTGCCTGAAATATAGTCAGATTTATGCATTATATTTTTGCGACGAATCATAGCGCAAATATCTTTAGTAATCCACGGTTTGCGTTTAAGTTTTTGCTCTTTGCGAAATAATCGTTTAAGAGGGGCGTGGTTCTCAATTACTGAATGAACTACTGATACAAAAGCATCAAATGTAGCATCAAAGTTGAATTCAGTCAATTTGTCAATTCCATGTAAGAACTTGTTAACCGATTTTTCCATTTCTTCACAGTAAGCATCTGCTTTGAAATTAGACTTGTCGCGAATGGTAAAAAACGATGGTTTCCATGATTTAGTAGCATATTTATTTACCGTACAAAA
This sequence comes from Trididemnum nubilum, assembly GCA_963965965.1. NCBI lineage: Eukaryota > Metazoa > Chordata > Ascidiacea > Aplousobranchia > Didemnidae > Trididemnum > Trididemnum nubilum. Next base: position 17,084,668 of record OZ014471.1, on the reverse strand, counting down.
TACAACATAATTGTCAGATAATTTATTATCGCATCGAATTACTCCAAAGTTTATGATATGCGAGTAATCATCAGTTATAATATGATCAATAATGGTGGACGAGTTTTCGGTAACACGAGTTGGGATGGTAATGATAGGAAAGGGAACCGCAGCTAGTCAGATGTTCAAGATAAAGTGACCTTCCCATTGATCTTTTGTTAATATTTAGGTCAATATTTATATCTCCGAGAAGATAAAATGTTCCATTATGTTTGCTTATCTTATGAATTGTATTACATAGGGCCTCGGAAAATTCTTCAACATCATTGCTTCTAACATTTGGATGGCGATACATAGCTCCGATTGTGATTTTTGCAGATAGATTTTCTTCTGTTATTAGGTTTAGCCATATTTCTTCGCAGCCGTTTAAATTCAAGTTAAGCTCGAGATCTACTTGAAAGCTGAACTTTGACGAAACATAAACTCCCACCCCGCCGGCATTAGTTACAGAGTCCGCGTGAACAAAGTTATAATTTGGTATTGCAATATTAATTAATGGGTTGCCTTTCAATCGCGTTTCTGATACACACACGATGTCAGGGGTAAATGGGAGCAAGGTTAAAAACTCAAATAGTGCATCAAAATTTTCTTCTTTGTTCAAGGATCTAATATTGACATGAAGAAGGGAAATAATATTTTTGACGTTATGAATTGAAGAAGTAGGGTCGTTGAACGGTACATCAAAGTATTGGCACTCACTAATATTATTAAGTAAGGAGCAAAAACTCAACTCAGTTAAATCACAATTTTCTGTATGGTTAGGGCTCATTGAGCGCATGCCGAGAAGTTCAAGCAACTTCCTGTTTGTCACAATTAAACTGTTGTTTGCAACCATGATTAGTCTACAGAAAACAGGATCATGCATGCGCAGCAGGCAATCTCACAAGCAGAATTGCAACAGTAACCATTATATCGTTGTTGAAATTTAGCAGTTGCTATAATATATTGATAATGCATTTTCAAACTTATAGATTGGCATTGTTTCTGTTGTTAGAGAGAATATTGTGTACAAGATATATTTGAATGCTTAACATTACATACTATATGCTGAACCCACGTGTGCATGAGGTCTATAAGGAAATGATTCAGATTTAGAGACCGGTGAAAGCCACAAGATAGGTGTCACTCAGCATTGTGCAAAAAACTACACATTCAATAAAAAATAATAAAAAAACTACCACAATTATTAATGAGCCAACTACAATAATATTAAAGCATAGATTACTAAAATACTAATGATGATTCATGAGCCGCAATGAAACCAAAATAGCTAATGGATAGAGATCAGTTACATCTAAAACTATAAATAAAAATTTTGCTGGACTGCGTACTCCCCTGGGTGCAAAAAGCTTAGGCTGCGCCTACATACAGGTCTGACAAATAGGTTTCGCTCCTGGTTGTCAAACCTGTCGCGTTCACACATGACTAAGAAAGTCGCCTACACATAGCGGCCACGACGAAGAGGAACGAAACCCCGCGCACGTGGAAACGATAAAACCCTGAAAGGCATTAAAAGAAGTGCGAAAGCAACGTCGCAAACAAAACAAAAGCACTAACTACACTGCAACTGTATTTGCAGATGTTACAGCGTTAAACACCTTAATCCCAAAAACACACAATAAAAATCATGTGATCGAGGTTTTCGTGTCAAGAGCGTTTAGACAAGAAATTTGGCAATTCAAAGCGCGAAACCCAGGCATGAAAAACACTGGAAAACGAGAAATACGAAACCTGGTTTCACGATGAGAGAACTCGTTTACACGTGGCTGAAGTTTCACTCTCGATCTCAAAAACCGTTATGTGTAAACGCTGCCTTAGACTCAATTCGATTAGTACTTAAATTAGCGTTTAGGTAATCGGTACAAAAACATTGTTAAATTATCATAATATATCGTTATAAATGCAATATCTGTTTTAATCCTTAGGGCTAACTCATGATTACTTCAGACCTCATAGCAGTACGAGAAACATTAGTTGTAGCATGCAAGGTAACAAAGCACTCTTGAAAAATAATTTAATGTTCTCACGTAGTTCTTATGCAGTGCTAGGAGGAGGAATGCGTTAGTTATCGACATACAAACAGTATTGTAAAACATACAAACATTGTAAGCACCAAATCTAGCGTCTTTTTGATCTTTTTTGCGTCTTTGAACTGCTGCATTAGAAGCTGTTTTTGCTTATAAAATAACTTTAGTAAATGTTTAGTGATAAAAACAGTCGATGCCCTGTCGTCGTTGTAATTTTTGAGTTTGGACGTGTTTTCGTAGATAATGTCTTTTTCGAAAACCGTCGAGACCTTGAATATAATTGGTCGGGTCTTCATATTGCCGGTTTTTTTTTAGGGGACGCTGGTAATATGATACGTTTTAGGGGTCGATGTACGTCCACTAGTTTGATAGCATTAGGATCTAGTTCCAAGCCATCCCTCAAAAAAGTTTCGTAAGTTCTTTTAGTCCGCCGTTTCGTTTTCGCTTTCTTTTAATACGTGAACTGAAATATTCAAACGCTTATCGTACGACTCACGCATGACGTTTTCTCTTTCAAGATTTGCAATTTTTTGCAAAAGCATCTCCTGTCTTGTTTCATTCATTTCTTGCTTTTCATTAATATCATCAAATTTAGCGGTGATGGTTGCCTCGATTTCTGTTGCTAAACTTCCAATTTGGATTACGTTTAGGTCTAAAGCACTTATTTCGGCTTCTAATTTTGAACACTTTTCGGAGTATTTACAGTCAATAGTCATAAGCTGATTTTCAAAGGTTTCAATTTTCGTTTCTAGACCTGACATTCTTTCGGTTAATTTGTCAATGGCCTTCAAGATACTGTTTAGTTTTTCTTCAATCCCAGCATTTCTACCATTTTCACCACTCATCTTTGCACTACTTTGTTATTCAGAAATACTGTCAACATCACTGCAGCAGATCGCCTGCGTGCTACGCTCTACAAAAACCATCCGTTCGCCAAACTGACTAAAACAGATTAAGGAATATTTTTGCACTGGCTGTACTAAGTAATTTTAAACGTATGAACAATAATTATAACAGCTAATCTGATGGTACATGCAATTGTATGGTAATAGAGCAAACAAAACGATGGAAAAAAAACATGAGCTGGTGCTTTTCATCGCCCATTCAGCGTTGGTTTAGTAGCGTGCGACAAATTCGAAACTAGCAAAGATAACGATAATTATCTCATCAATGAGATAAAAGAGATCTTGCAAGAGAAAAACCGTAGGTTAAAACATTATTAACAAATGCACGTTCTTAAACAGCACTTTTTCTGTCGGTGTCTATTATGAAAACCATAGTTTTTGCAAAGACTGTTAAGTGCTCGATTTTTGTCGACTTTGTGCCAGTTTCCTTAATTCCGCAGTTCATCTAAGTAAGTTAATGAATTTATTTTTTCGGCCTCAGCTACATACTCGCAATAAAAAAATATACAAGAAAAACGTATAAACACTCAGTAGTGGATTGATCTTACAACTTCTTAATGACTTGCAATAACCTGGCAGAGTCCAAGCAGAAGTGGTAAGTACCGAGTACAAAAGTACCACGGTACTTCTTTAAAAAGTATTCGGTATTTCACTTTTTTGTTATGACTTATCAACTGAAAATTATACTCTCTTTCTGTTTGGGGTAGAGCTAATATATTTGTAACTCCAAACTGTTCCTTAACAGTTCGCTTATTTCGAAAAATTACGAATTTTTTAAAACGCTCTTAAACGATTCTATGACAATTAAGTTGAATCATGAAAAAGTACCGGTAGTGCAGAACTTTTAGAAAGTATCATGATCATAAGTACTATCCAAGAAACTATCCATGCTCATAAGTACCATACCAAGAAACTAACTATCCAAGCTTCCCTTGAACTGTGCAACAAAGAATTAGGCGAGTTCTACTGCATTTCAAGACTTTCTTAAATTGAAAAATATCGAAAAGCAAATTAGCAGTTTGGCAAACAGTGTCGACCACAAAAAAATGAAGACGAAACTTAAAATCCCCAGCAATCATAACATAATGTAGTACTAGTACTATTACCTGATAATTATCTGAACCAATCTGAAGTTGATTAGTGTAATTCGTTTATAATCAATAACTTTGATATTTGTTTACCTTTCCTCGTGCGTCATATATGCGCAGGGAGAGATCAGGAGTGGCAAGAACAATTTGAGCTTCGACTTCAGCAAGTTTTTTGCGAAATTTCTCCTCTTTTTTGTTAGTAGTAGACGAAGTTTTTGTCGTGAGCTCGTTACGTCTTCGTTCTCGCATTATTTCAAGCTTGAGACTTTGAGCTTCGTATTTCATTTGACGCAACTCATCATCTGGCGTCAGTCGAACTTCAGGGATAGCTGAAAAAGCATAGAATTTTGGTACGCTAGCTTTTTCACATAGGTTACTTTGTTTCAAATGTACGCAGTTTGCTAGATTGACCGCGGTTTAAACACGAGAATGCCGTCGCTGCCTCCGTGCAACAAAACGATGTACCTCAAACCGCGATCCTTCTAGGCAACTGGACAAGTTCACTGGTAATGATCAGTGTTCGAGTAAATAGGACGTCTGTAAACAAAACGGAGCTTTAAATTCGAATCCTGTTTGGAGCAAACCAAAAGATTACAAAACATTAGTGTTCACAGTCGCTTGACCTTCGGCATTAAAAAGACATTGTGGAGTCACCACTATGTATCTTTGAAAGGTGGCAGCTCTATTCGGGCCCCTTCGTCGTCTCCAGGACAAGGCAACTTGGTGAATAAAGATGTTTTGTTCAAGTAGTAATCCTTATGGTTAAGAAAATGCCAATTCAAAAAAACTAATTCAATCTTTCAAAACGGTTCTAAATCTAACATAACTGAAAATTATTGCAAAATCAGTGAAACACTGTTGTAGATTAGAAATTAACTAACAAGTAGTCAGAAAGACAAATAGAGCGTGTGCTACTGAAACGGTAGACTCGGGTTTGATTTCTGGTCCAGTTACACACCACAAAAATTGGTATTCACAGTTTTTCTGCTTCATGTTCAGCGACAAAAGGGACAGTGTTAACAACAGAAAGAAAACCTTGATTGGAAGAAATTTTTAACTTTTTTTTTTATTAAAAACAAAACATACCATAGATCAAAAGCTTCAAGTCAATCAGCGTTTAAAGATTTTAATTTTCTTTAAAAAAAACAACTTAATACTAACATGTTTTTGTTCATATTTCTGCTTAAGAGATGTGTTTTTTAGCAGTTTAAGCGTGCAGATTGTATGCAGAAAAACTATTTAGAGGCAATCAATGGAGCAACGAAGCTAAAAGGGCTTCAGTCCCCCTCACAACAACAAGAAGACAATTTACTTTATCGCTCAGTAATAGTACGAAGTAGAAATACTAGCCACATCAAAAAGCCCTAGACATAATAAATAATCTATTTTTTCAAACGCCTCTAAAAACGTTTGAAATATGATGCAAATGACGTTTAAATGGATGTTTTTTTCCGAAAAAAAAAAAAGTAATAATAATAATAACAATGATAATAATAACAAATCAAATAAAAATAAAAACGTTCAGCGGCTGGGGACGAAGACCTCTATAACCTCGGCCTCTACAGCCCCAGTTGTAATACGCTGGAGTTGCACCAGTTTGTTTGTTTTTTTTTTTCAGCACGTTGCCCATGTGAAGCACTTTTCAACCGAAAAATTTTACTGTTGGTTCAAGCCTCCCCCTACCTCTCTTTAACCAAATTCTGGTGAAGAGTCTGCTAGGTACAATAGTTCAAAAAATCGCTTAGCAGGCTTGTGCTACTGCAAAGTTAAAATATGAAAAAGGCTGACTTTGCTCTAAACATGTTTGTATGATAAAAATCGAACCAGGTGCGTACTGAAACGGTAGACTCTGGTTCGATTCTTAGTCGGGTCCAACCAAAGATTATAAAAAATTGGTATTCACAGCTTTTCTGCTCGACGTTCAGCAATTAAAGAGTCAGTGTGAAGCCTTCACCGTGCGTGGTAGACAAGTGGCAGGAAATGTACCGTAATTACAATTTAAAGCTCAATATCAGGTCACAGCAGCGGCAACCCAGATAATTTCACAGTTTGTGAGTCGATTCCTCAATTAATTGTCTAATAAGATATTTGAAATGTAACCAACCTTTTGCACGTTTCTCTGGTTTGAAGGAGAGATCAGCTAGTGGTAAGTGCCATTTGTATTTTAATGAGGTTTTAGCAGAAATGCTGAAAAATAAAACGAGTTGATAAAACAGTTAAGTTACAATTAAAAGCAACCACCATTTTGACAATGGGGGGACGACGTCAAAATTTCACTCAATTCCAAAAACCATATCACGAACACCAATTTTTGAACTTCCAATAACGACTTTTATATTAGGAGGAAAATACTTAGTTCACACACAATTCTACTATCTACAATTCTACATGCTATGGAAAATCAAGTACCGGTACAGTTAAGCAAAATTGCTTGAATATAAACCATCAGAAAAAACGTTGTATGCACCTGAATTCATTTCGTTTTCCACAAAGCAACAACACATCGCTGAAAAGAAAGCAATGACGCAATTTCCGTTTGGAGCTGACGACCTGAAAAACATCAGCTGCGGCAGATCTGGATCAAAATTCGTAACTATAAAAAAGCTTATCACCAAAGCGATTTACAAAATGGATTTTATATGCGATGAGAAAAAACACGAATGGTTTGACAAAAAGCTGCATTTGGATGCTTTGAAAGGCTGCCAAAATCGAGTGCCGCACCATAAGCACAGCCAGATGGAGCCGCTCCCCACTTCAAATATAATACTACCAGTGATAAAGATGATGAAAATATTGCCGCAGTTTTCTGCAATTCCAGCTTCTTTTAACATCAACGCGTACAACAGTAATTAAAAATAATGACGACCAGAAGGTCACTTCACATTTTACCAACCAATTTAAGTGTATAGCCCATGACAAAGTCGAGGTTTTTGTCGTAAAAGTTGAAACCCCATGCCCTTATTTAACCCAGGCTATGCGCCCCCTTGGCCTGACGAAAAAAGATGCGTAAAAAATGCTACCTTTTAACGATCCTGCCCCAGTTTTTTGCGGTAATATCGACTCCAAGACTGTTTAAAGCCGTTTTAGAAACACTAATTTAAAGTATAATATTTGTTTAAAATAAATCTTACGAATTAGTAAAAACTTTTAAAAATAGGCCTCCAAAAATTGATCGCTATTCTTAAAATGTTTAACGTAGTATAGAGCAGAGAAGAGCGATGAGGAGAGCTATTCAGCGTTAGTTAAAATCCCTTCTTTCAAATCTTTCCATTAGCCCAAACTCGCAGTTAGGTATCAATTACAAAGTAAATTAAGTTAAAACTTTTAGTTTTTCAGAATCAAAAATTTTTACGATTTATCGGGTTGTAATAGCAGAAATACTTCATGACCAAAATCTTTTTCATTTACCATTTGCCATTGTCCACATTGTCTCACTTACACGCAGACAGTTTAATCATTTATGCAGTACTAGTTTACGCAGGGCCTCTTTCAAGCAGCTAACTCAAAATAACGTCAATAGCTTAAAAGCAAACCAAAATCATGAGCGAAATGCTGCGCAGTATGTTTCAAGGTTCTGGCCTACCTTGTTGATACCTTCGTCTCCTTGAAACAAATCAAGGAGTTCATATTCACTTTAAAACGGGGTGGTGAGACTGGAGCACACGAAAACATTCCGAGAAAAAGCGTAGAATCGATAAGTTTAGTCGATACTATTGAGCAACGTGGTGCAGAGAGATTCGAATTACAGACAGACAGAATTAATGTATTTGTCAAGTTGCAGAAATCCAACAAAAATGAATAATTAAAAAAAACAAAAATAAACAAGATATCTTAGATAAACTAGGTACTACAATCTCAGCAGGAGACTGCGAAGTGACCAGCATTCAGGTCTTCGAGTCAAGCAGCCACCCTAAAAATTGCAGTCGCTCAAAGCGACATTATTTTTGAGAAAACTGCATGCTAATAAATTATGATGATACGAATAATGCAAAATGTGGAAAATTAACAACAGCTTTTAAGAAAATTTTTTGTACTTAATTTTAAATTTGTGGAAAGTTAGTTGTCTAATTTCAGTTGGGATCGAGTTTCATATTTCAGCTCCTTGATATTTAAACGATTTTTGGGAACGTGCTGTAAAAAATTTTGGAATGTAAAGTTTGTTTTCAGTCTTTGCTCTGGTAAATCGCTCATGTACTGACAAAATAGGGATGAAGAACGTAGAAAATGGTTGGGGAAGGGTATGGTGGGAATATTGGTGCATACGTTTAGCTATTTCCAAAGTGCAAAGCTCAGGCAGTTTCAGTATTCCAAGTTTGTGATAGTGGGGGGTAATAGACATTCTTAACTTGGAGTCAGTAATAATTCGTATAGCTTTGTCTTGCAAATATTGTAGTCTATTGAGACAAGATTGGTTGGCGTTTCCACACAATGGGAGATCAAATAAAAGATGAGGGTGAATAAGAGAATAGTATAACAAAAGTGCAGAAGGAAATAGATAACGAAGCTTGCTTAAAATGCCGACATATCTGGCCATTTTAATTTCGATAATGCATGTGTGGGATTTAAAATTAAGTTTGTTATCAAGATCTACACAAAGATGTTTTGAGGATTCAAAGCAATTAACCGGGCGTTTGTTATAAAATATACTCAGATTTGTTGTTTGTGCAATTAATTTAGAGGGAATCACAATTATTGCAGATTTTTCAGGCTTTATCTGAAGTTCATTAGCCCTTAAACAAATTTGCAGTTTATTCATTTCTTTGCTACATTCGTTTTCCAAAACAGTTAGTGTAGAGCAGAGCTGGGCACTTTTGCAAATCGGTCCACAAATCCACAAACTGCGAACTCAAGGTTTTAGTTTGCGGATTTGCGAACCGATTTCTTACCGCAAACATTTACGGAATTGCGGTAAAAAAATTGAAATCTACCGCAAATCGACAACATCGCTGGGGTCGTTTCTTTTCTATATTCAAAAAAAATACGTTTCTACGATTCAATGTATCAACAGATTTGGGCAGATGTATTTATAAAGTACAACACCCCCTTACCAAGTTACTTTGCTGTGGAACGATTATTTTCCATGGGTGTTGCTATTCTTGCAGCAAAATGAGTTACTGATTGAACGGCAGTTTTACTTAATTTGATTATGAACAGTAAAGCCTTATTTAAAATAATAAAATTTTTAAACGTTTCGGACTTAGCTATGTCCATCATCAGTAAAAAATGAAATCTTATTCAAATAGAATTTTATAATATAAGAATTTAAATAAGATTGAATAAGATTTTACTTTATAAATATAAGAATTTCAATAAGATTGAATAAGATTAATATTTGAATAAGATTTTACTTTTTACTGATGATGGACATAGCTAAGTCCGAAACGTTTAAAAATTTTATTATTTTAAATAAGGCTTTACTGTTTATAATAAAATGAGTTAGTTTAACGTCAAGAAACTTCTAACGGCTTGTTTTTCTGAAGGGAACCTTAGACTTTTAGAAGTGGCAAAGAGTAGCACAAGACGACTTTGCTGACATGCCCAGCACATCTAGTAAATAAATAAGCTGCAAGGCTCAGGCCTACCAACATTATCAATCTTAGTTTTATCTTTCTAGGCTTTTTGTTTTTAGTTTCGTTAATCGTGTTTTTGGAATGCATACTTTGGACTACATATGTTGCCGCTCAAGAAATTTCCAAACATGTTTGGAAATTAATATTACTGCTCGCTTTGGAATCCTGGAAAAAATTTCTGTATCCTGGATAATTTTGTGATATTTGATGATGCATACGTAATATAACGCCATGCATTTTTGATTTTCTAAAGTCTGTGTATCATGCAAATGATGCATCAAAATGCTTAATTTTTTTATTCAAAAAATGGCATAAATTTCTGAGCAGTTTGCGGCGTTACTCCAAAATTTTTCCAAAATGCACAAGCTTACTTAGTCATATTGACAAACTTTTTTGGCGGGTGAATTACTATGGCACATTGATCTTATAGATTTTTTTTTGGACCACCATCAAACTGGTCACAGTCGAAACAAAGTTATGATTTTACAGTGACCATTATTAGAATCTGCGTTACATACCTATAACCAAGACTTAAAATCCAAATTTTGGTTTATCTCTTTTTTCATTTTTAGGGTTTGAGGAGAAGGTCATGGAACAGTGGCCTCCCCCTCGGTACGTTGTGTCTGCACCGTAATCACATTGTAGGCTATTTAAAAGTTTTTAAAAGACTGCTCTTATCTAAAGTTCGACTAGAAGTTCAAGCGTTAGAATTCTAAGTAACCATTAATCAGGACTGTATTGCAACTGAAGTAAAATAAACAAAGAAACCGAACTTTTGGCAAGTTCTTCTTACACCAAGCACATTTTCATTTTTGCAGAAGTTTGCATCTATATGAATACGTTTCAAAACAATTTAAAAAATTCTTGCTCCAGTACAGTAGCAAAAAAAAAACAACAACAAAAAACGTTAACTGGAATTATCACGTTTGAACTAAGTTATTTTAATTGTGATGTGCAAATTGCCACAAGTGATGAAGGGAGCAAGAAGGGCAATCGACCCTCCATTCCGTCGCTCAAGCAGTAAATAGTAGCCTATAAGCCTGTAAAGTATCATTTTCAAGAACGCAAAAACGCAAGTTTGTGTGTATCGAGTTTTTACTTTCCGCAACTTAATAAAGATTTACGATCTCTGTCTGCCCTACATGACAAGTACTTTACAAGTATGTAAATCAACTATAGATTTTTAACTCAACGAAACACACTGTAATTAGAAGTTAGAATGAGCGACGAGAGTGAGTGGCAGGCGAGGTCGCTCTCTTCCAAGTCTCCACTCCAGTCGCTAGAGTCGCAGCCGTAATCCAATTCCACTCGCAGTTTTGTTTACACAAGCCTGCGTACATTTTCATTCGGCCATTTCGTACAAGCTGTTGACAACTATACTTTAACTAACAACAACAGGGTATTAAATAAATCGAAAAAACCTTAAATAAATAAATAAATCGAAAATATGAAGCATTGTTATACTGCAACAAGTCTTCTCAAATTATTAAACCAGAAAAATTAACAGAAAAGTTTGCGATTTAAGTTTGCGGAAGTAAAAAGTCATTTGCGAATGCAGAAGTGCAAAAAATTACCGCAAACGTATCGCAAACTTGCGGATTTGTTATTGCGGACTACCCATTGCTTTTTTGCGGAATTTGTGGTTGCAAAATATAGTGTAAGTTTGCGATGACCAGCACTGGTGTAGAGGTACTCACGAGAAGACAAGTATCATCGGCGAAGAGGCAAGGATTGCATGATACAGAATTTGAAATGTCGTTTACATATATAAGAAATAAAAGAGGCCCTAGTGTGGAACCTAGAGGAACACCAATAATAATTGCTTTTAAAGAGGAGTGGTGGTTTTGCATGGATACAAGTTGGTTTCGAAACGAAAGATAACTTTCAAGAAGCTTATATGCAGTGCCACGAATTTCATAATGATACAATTTCTGAAGCAGAATATGAGACAGTGTCGAATGCTTTACGAACGTCCATAAGTAACAAGGCAGTTTGCTGTTTGCGTCAAGCAAAGCGTGCATTACACTATGTTTTTCCCGAAATCCATAATGAAATTCGTACAGCACTTGATACTCGTCAAAAAAATTTTAGCAGTCTAGTTTTGATAAGTTTTTCAAGAATTTTAACTGAATTCGGGAGAAGTTAGACAGGACAATAATTTTCGATTATTTACTTATTTCCAGATTTGAAAATTGGCACTACTTTTGCAATTTTGAAAATGGATGAAAATATTCCCAATTCAAAAGCATGGCTAAAACATAAGGGCAAAATAGGGGCTAAAATTTTCCCTCCCATTTGTATAAAGAAGAAATATTATCGCATTCAGATGCTTTATTAAAATTTCACGAGTTAATGATGTTATAAACTTCAATGAGTTGAGGAGGACCAAACACAATAAACTGAGATATGGAATTATTTAATAAGGTTTCAAAATTAGTTTCATTTACTAATTTAGTCTTTTTGGCAATTGATTCCCCAATTTGTAGAAAGTATTCATTAAAACATTCTGAAATTTCGCCTGGATTGTCCGTTTCATTGCTGTCCAATGTTAATTTCAATAGGAGACTAGTAGAAGACCGTTTTGTATAAATTACATCATCATCATCACACATTGGATCCGGTATTGTCCCCGTTGACGGAGTAGGCCGGATTTCGTATGGTCATTGTCTTTACTATGTCTAGCCATCTTGTTCGATCACATGCATCCTCTTTCCCCAGTCCATTTTTCTTCATCTCACTCTCTACTTGCTTTTTCCATGTTTGTTTCGGTCTTCGTTTTCATCTACTACCACTCACTTCGAATTTCAAAGCCTTCACTATCACATTTTCATCTTCTTTCCTCAAAACAAGACTGTCCACCGTATAAAGCTTGCTTTAGCCATCCTATCTAAAGACTTCTTTATGCCCAACATGTCCATCAACTCCTCGCTGTTTCTTCGATCTAATAGATTCACACCACACATCGCTCGAATCATCGCTCTTTCTGTTCTTCTCAAAATTATCATTTCTTTTTTTTCTCAAGCACCATGCTTCACTTCCATACAACATAGCTAATCTTACACAATTTTTGTAAACCTTTCGTTTCACCTTTAATGAAAACCATCTGCCTTTACGCATTTCGCTGCAATTACTGAACTTCGTCCAACCAATTCTTGATCTAGCTGTTACCGCCGTTTTGCACCCACCAGTTGCATTCAATCTGTTACCTAGATAAATGAACTAGCTTACAGTTTCTACACCATCACACAATTTTTCATCTGCTGGTCCCTAGAAGTTCTTTAACACGCTTCTACATTTCTTAGAAACAAAATTTTTATTCAAATAAACTGCCTTCTTATCCATGCATCTTGCGTGGACCCAATTACCACATGCTGTACATAGCATCGAGTTAGACATAACTCGTGTTCCACACACGCCACAAGGATCTATCTTACTGTCGAATGCTTCTTCCTCCATCCCACTCACCATCAACTTTGTCTTTCCGAGATTGACTCTCATCTCTTTGGTTTCAAACGCCTCTCTCCATTTTGTATTTTCTGTTACTTCATCTATCACCATTGCAAACAACAAAAGTGACAACACAGATCCTTGGTGTACACCAACTTGCACAGAAAATTCTTCCGACAAACCCGATCCAACTCTAACTTTTGTTTCTGCTCCTTCATAAAGACTCATCACCACCTTGACCAGGATTTCAGGCAAACCTTTCTTTCTCATTGCCCATTCCATCACTCTTCTTGGTACTCTGTCAAATGCCTTTTCCAAATCAGCAAAACACATGTACATTTTTTTGCCTTTCGCTCGATGTTCTTCCTGCAACCTTCGTACTAAGAATAAGGCAGCAATTGTTCCCTTTCCAGGTATGAAACCAAACTGTGCTTCATCAAAATCAACTGATGCTCGTATTCTTCTCTTCAACACTCTTTCAATAATCTTCATGCCACGTTCAAGCAACTTCACTCCTCTAAACGAACCACAATTCATCACATCTCCTTTTCCCTTAAAAATTGGCACCACAACGCTGGTTTTCCATTCATTTGGGATTCCCTTTCCATCCAAAGCTCGTTGGCAAAGCTGAAACATTACTTCCTCTGCAATTCTGCCGCCTGCAACAATCATTTCCGTTGTTACTTCAGAGAGCCCCACAGCCTTTCCTTGTTTCATTTTCCAGATCGCTTCTCTCACTACCTCGTGAGAAACTTTCTCCACTGGCCCCTCAACCGTAGCAGCGTCCACCTTGTGGTCCCAAGCATTTTCCTCATTCATAATTCTCTCCATATGTTCCTTCCATATTTTACATCGATCTTCTTGACTGAAACCAATTCTTCCATCTCTACCCTTGATCCATTTTCCTCCTTCAACATCTTCTCCATCCTGTTTCATAAATTTTACAAATTTGAAAATCTTGTTTGGTTTCTCACATAATTCTTCCATTTCCTTTTCAGCTTCCGCCTTCACTGCTTTAGCAGTCACTTTCTTGGTTTGATTTCTAATTTTCCTATACTGTAGCATATTTTGTGTTCTTCCAGCCCAGTTTTGCAAAACGTTTTGAATGCTTTTGACAAAATTTCGTACTGGTTTGGATTATTTTTCTCTGAAAAACGATTGCACTATGGCTTGAGTTTTCATGCGTGAAATCATTATCAAAAACTAATAAGGATTTTATTTGAACAAGGATTCAAGAAAAAATTTCAATCATATATTTCCATAATTACAATTTTAAAAGGTTGCTTGAAAGCAATCTTAGCTATAAGATGTGTAAAACAGATACTTGGTCAAAAGGAACAATGTACCTCGACCATAATTCCATGCTTGATGAGCTGTCTGTCTGCCAATCTGGCTGCTGCGATGGCCGAAGAAGGAGCTCGTTTCAATTGAGATGAGGAAGAGCGGTTGATCTGGTCCAGAAAATTCTGCGCCCCCCTTAAAACCTTCACAAAACACAAAATCATGAAAAAAATACCAACTAAGTATCACACTATATAACATACATTTAGAAAATTAAAAAAATTAAACAGCCGAATAGTCTTATTTATTAAAACATAGCACGGAGCAAAACGAGGGCAATCTGAAAAATGACTGACAGCAATCTATGAGAAGCATGGAAAAATCAAATTTACCGTAATGCTTTAACTTTACCATAATACAATACTTCATAGTGCTTCTTTGAACAATCTACTGTACCTGTCTGAGCACTTGATAATCTGCGTGTGGGTGGGGTGTGGATTTCAGCAGGTCTTGCAAAACCAATGTTGTCCGCATTACATGCTCTACCGGTTTGTATAGAAGATCTGCGAAACAATAAAAATATTAACATACGAGGTGTGTTCGAAAAGTAACGGGACTTGTTCTATAAATGTTTTTTTTTATTTAACATGTAAATTTTACAACATGTCGCCTTCAAAGTAATCTTCTTGAGCGCGAATGCACTTTTCCAATCTCCTCTGCCACGCTTCCACGCACTCCTGGAAGGATTTCTCCGGGATCGCTCAGAGTTCTCTCGTCACAGCTGCTTTAATGGCTTCTGAATCTTGAAAACGAGTTCCTTTGATGACTTCCTTGAGTTTGAAAAACAAAAAGAAGTCACAACCGGCCAGATCTGGAGAGTGGGGTGGTTGCTCCAGTACAGCAATGTTATTTTTGACAAGAAACTCTCGAATTCCCAAGACATTATGAGCTGGAGCATTGTCATGATGAAGCAGCCATGACCTCGTTCCCCACAGTTCTCTTCTTTTCTCCCTCACTGAGCGCATCAGATGTCACAAGCTGTTTTTGTAGACGTGCTGATTAGTAGTTTGGCCTTGTGGCAAGAATTCTGCATGGACAACCCAATGGGCATCACAAAAAGCGATCAGCATCACCTTGGTTTTGGACTTGAACACCCTCGTCTTTTTGGGTCTCGGTGACAATGTGCTCTTTCATTCAAGGCTCTACCGCTTGGTGAGTGGATCGTACTCGAAGATCCATGACTCATCGCCAGTATCAACTCTTTTCAGCAAGTTGGGTTCAGTTTCGAGTTGCTCCCAAATGTCTTGACACACTTGCACACGCCGCTCCTTTTGTCCTCCATTCAGCAACCTTGGTACCATTTTTGGACAGGTCTTCCTCATCCCCAGATCTTCCGTAATGATCCACCACACTCTCTCACTATTCATACCAAGCTCATCTGCTATCATTCTAACAGTAAGACGGCGATCGCTTCGCACCTTTTGTCTCACACGCTCAACCTTTTCATCTGTTCTGCTTGTGGATGAGCTCCCACTCCTGTGATCATCTTCCACGTTCTCCCTTCCCTTTTTGAACCTCCTGTGCCACTCAAAAAGACGAGTTCTTGACATTGCGTCATCACCATAGACTTCTTGAAGCAACTTTAGAGCTTCAGTTGGAGTTTTTCCAAGACAGACAAGAAATTTCAGGTTGATTCGTTGATCGACGCTCATCCTTTGCGCCAAAAAAAAAAGCAAAAAATTCTAAATTTCATTAAATTTTCACAAGGCGGTCACAAAAGTCACCAAGACAATTTTATCAAATTTTCACAAAACGGTCACCAAGACAGCCTTGACAGAAAAACGTGCAAAAAAGAATGTAGCTGTCACAGAATGCTGAAATTTGGTTTTCGAAACGATAAGACATTGTGACATCACAGACAGCAATGCTTTTTTTCTCCGCGATAAAAGTTGTTCGTGCAGTGTGAACAGTCCGGCTACTTTTCAAAACACACCTCGTACTTGCACGCACCGGCAAGCTAACAGTGAGAAAAAGCACGAAGAAAACCAAAGAATTCGAAAAGCTCGCTTTAAGTTTAATTACTCAGAATGCTTATTTCTGTCTTTCGCAGCTAAGGCAGGCTAATCAGTTCAAAGTTATTTTACTCGTTATCTGAGACTTTGTAAAATTTCTATAACATTTCAGCTCAACAAGAAGCTAATTCGATGAATAAACAACCACAGATAAATTCTATTTGAACAAGTAAACAGACTAAGACTGAAACAGACTATAAGATGTTTAACGCAATTTGTGGTGTCCTAAATATATGATTCTGCTGCAACTGCTTTTGTTACTGGGCACTTTTCAAACAACACAGAGACCACGTAGCAGTTTGGTAAGCAGTCTGAACGTTTCATTTTTAATTAATAGCTCCTATGGCTAATTTGAAAACTAATTAAATAAAATCAATCCTTTCATTGTACTCGCTGTATTACGCCGAAGCGTGCAATGAGTTGGTGGGGCCCATTTCCGTGTCATTACACCCGGGCCATACAGCTTCTTTTGAAGAAATGTTGCAGCGGTGGCGAGCCGTTAATAACTCTCGAGTACGATTTGCCGGCCCAAAAATTTGAACTTCAGACCTCCCGCTTCAGGGACGAATGCGCTACAGCTCGACCGAATGGAGAACGCTAATAAAAAAAAATACTGCAATCAAAAATTTTTTCAAATATTAAGGCAAGGTCGCGAAATATAATTTTGAATACTTTTAGAATGATTAATGACTATTTTCCAGCTTTAACTTAGTGCTTTGCCGCTCTGTTCGAGATAATTCTTTCCAGTATGCTTCACGATTTTTTATACTAAACTGGCCGTTTTTCTGTCACCGACTTAATTATATAGTAATAGTAAGCTCAAATGTTTTTTCTATCGTGA
Source organism: Trididemnum nubilum (assembly GCA_963965965.1). NCBI lineage: Eukaryota > Metazoa > Chordata > Ascidiacea > Aplousobranchia > Didemnidae > Trididemnum > Trididemnum nubilum. The sequence continues at coordinate 17,067,398 of OZ014471.1, read as the reverse complement.
CGTAACAACGATTTTTCTGAGATATTCGAGAGCTTTGCTATAGAATAAATACGTGGAGGTTTCTATTCCATCATACCAATAATTTTAGTAATTTGGGGTTCTGAATCTTAGTTACATATATAAGGCAGTAATTTTAGCTGAAAATCGTGCATCTATGATTGGCTTGTGTAGCCGTCGTGTGCGACAGGAATTGGTCGGTCGCGATAAGTTTAAGTGGAGCGATTTTGCTGAGAGAGAATTGGCTTTCTTTTCAATCTTAAAAAGAAAGTTGCTCAATTTAAAATAGGAGTTGATGCTACTTTCTGTAATAACTATCACTGCCATTTTCGATTCAACAGTTAACATCGTAGTCGTTCTCTAATTTAGTCGACGTGTACTATTCTTGGAGATTAAAGTATCAATTTGTACTCCCAAATATCAATTGTGCATCATCGACAAATCTTCGTCCGTAGTATAACACAAAAATAGTGGAGTGGATTGCAAGTCTGCCACAGCACGACCTTTTTTGACCACGCAATTTTGGGATCGATTGGCGAGTAATAAACCAAAAAATTTAAGGGGCTTATAGTTAGCAAATACAAATACTATTACAGTTTAGAAGCAAATGATGATGCACACTGACCAATTAAAGAAATTGATTGCGAGTAAACTTCGCTCGTTGATTTAACCTTCATTGCCTGCAAAATAATCAGCTAAGTTAGAACAAGCTCTATCGTCAGTCACAGAAAAGAAGGTTGTCAATTGATTAAAGGAAAAAAAAACACGAACAAAAAGCTAGACCAGAATGCTATTGAAGGGAAGGCAGAAATGGGTGCAGAGCAAAGGCATGGACAATTGGATATATACAAAGGGAAGAAGGTGACATCTTGTAACAAAGATTTAAATTTTAAAGTGGATGATTATGGAAAAAGATACACTCAAATGCACTGACAAAGCACATGCAATACAATTCACGACACACAAAAAATTTGCGTTTTGTTCTAACAACTGCTTGAAAGAGTATAATGGAGTCTGACAGCTCAAACCCAATGCTTAACTTTCGACATCCTATCTCTCGTTTAAACTTTGAAACCATTATCATTTTACAAAAACAAACGAGTTAAAAAATGTCTCAAACGTTCTCGAGATGAAACAAACCTCTATGATAACAGCGAACCGAGAATTTTCCCTCGCACATTTTTCCACAGAATGTTGTGCTCTTTTGTAGTTGTTCAAATAGTCCTTGTACAAATTCAGTTGGTTAATCTATAAAGCAAAAAAAGCCTTGAACAAACAAAAATCAATGCAATTACTACGACTATGGATCATTTTTTGCCAATTCACCCTGGCAGACAACTTACCTAAACAGAGCTTTTTCATATTTAGAAGTTTATTTTTGTAGTCTTTCTTGTGCATAACGATACAAATTTTACAGAGGTATCAAAGAGCTAACTAAAAATTAGCAAACGCCTACATCCACGCATGAGTTATAACAAACAACGTCAAAAACGTCATAATATATAATGCAGGATTTTCAATATCTGCATTGGTCAACTCGATCACATGACTGTTTCTTTACGAATGAGCAATAACGTAAATACAACAACAAAAAATGTAATAAAAAAAGAAAAACAGTTTGCAAAACCCTTGTAAAGAACTCTGGTGGAATCATGTTTCATTACATCTGAAAGCGAATATCTATACTGGTACCGCAGTATAAATATACAGTAATATCACTCCATGCAAAAACGATTGTGACGTGCGTCCGCATTTTTTGAGAGGTAAAAACAGAGATGTTTTTTTTGACGTTATAATAGTGACATGTTGAGCGGATGAGGATAACGCCAAAAACTAGATATTGTTTTAAATGTCACGTGTGTTTTCGCGGCTTGACGACGTTACCGTCTTCATCCTTTTTTGTTCCCATAAACGTTAGAGGGCAGCATTTTTCCCATCTGCAATACTCCAGATACACCGCGTTCTAGCTCCTTTTGCAGTGTTCGTATGGGAAAAAGTAGTACGTTTAAAACAAGAAAAAAATGGAAATTTTTCTTCGTAAGCAGCCTTTAGTTACTTGGGGTTTTGCTCGCAGCAGAAGCCCAACATTAAAAGTTTGTCCACACTTGATTCGTATCGTTGACTAACTATCCTGCAAATTTCGTTTCAATAGCTTTACGTTTAACGAAAATATCCTTGATTGTTTGCTTTGTCGTTGTAAAATTTGTCCTGAATTGCAGGTATAAGTAGTGATTGTGTTATTGCTTAAGCCTATCATCAAAAAGACTGTGACATCATTATGAAATTTTTTAGTTAACCGTAGTAACCCACCTAAAAATATTCACTACAACTTGCGATCTAAAAAAAAGTTAAATGGATGTGAAGAGTTAATTACCGCTTTGCAGTTAATAATATCTCCCTTAACGTGCGTTTTAATTTTCTCCATTGACTGATTTCCAACGGGTTATAATGTGCTATGCTCTCTGATCAAGCAGCAATCACTTTAAGCTCTGATATCGGTTAACACTCCATTGTAAATTCTTAACCATACCTGAGCCTGTTGCTAACTACTGCGTAGAACAGGGGTCGGCATAGTGGCGTCGCTAAGGGGGGAGGGCTGACCGCCCTGAGTGTCACCATTTTGGGGTGACAACATATTATAAAGTGAAACCATATCTTCACTGATTTCGTGATTTGTGGTGAAGATCTTTTATTGTCCTCATTAGGACCAAAAATCAACCAATTTTGCGGCGAAAACTTTTTCTTTTGTTTTGGACTTCACAGTTCACATATTTCTGGTCCAAAAACCTTCCAATTTGACGAGGCAATGACCTTTTTTTTGGTTGTCACCTATTTTTGGACCAAAAAGGGGATACACCACAAAATCTCGCCCTGGGTGCCACCATCCCAAGCAACGCCACTGAGTCGGTAACCTACATCCCTCGGACCGTATTCGGCCCGCGATCTCAAAGATCCATCCATCTGAAATGCCTAATGTGATTTCCAGAAGTTGTTAGCCACACAACCAAATCCTGCTCTGAAACTACCCCAACATTTGGTGAAGCCTTGTTTTTTTCTTAGGGTCCTCAACAACAAATAGGCCAAAAACCACCTTAAATTTGGTGAAGACCTTTTTTTATTTTTGTTCTTTCAAATGATTCCTAGAACAAAGAAAATTTTATCCAAATGCCGTTAAAATGGCCATTTTCTGCAAAAAATCACAAAAATTGCACAAAAAAAACCTCACGGTCTCGAAAGGCGGCTGCCTACCCCCAGACCCTTGTATAGTGGCACCAGTTCACTCAGCGCGTCGCTGAGTTTATGGAGTAAGTTAAACACTGAAACTTTGGCCATACTTGACCTTGGGGTCTAGAAAACGACAATTTGGTCAAAACAGTGATAATACTGTTGCATTGTGGATATCTTAATGAGTGCCAGATACTGATCCAATAGTCTGCACATCCCTAAAATGTTTGAAAGTAAAAATACTCTCATAGCTTGCATGCTATGTAAGGTAAAAAGTGCCAATCCCTTCAATGATCTGCTTTGCCGACAGTAGAAAACACTATATAGAAGTGACATAACATGTACAGTACATTTTTAATTTCATATCATAGAATAGGCTACTTGTTGGAAATCGGATGCTGCATTTTTTCAGCGATTAGATCTCGAATGGTGCATAATTGAATTTCCAAGATGTCCATGTGGAGGCATACTATTGGAAAAGCTTCAACTTTGGTAATGCATGAACAAAAGGCGGTACTATCTAAAGTTGGCAATTAAGAATTGATCACTGAATTGTTCATGCAACACACATTCTCGACAACAGTTGGCATTACTTCACATTCATCAAACGACAACGATTGGTAAAGCTGCTTTTGACTTCAGGACTATTAGCAGCACCATCCACAGGGGACGGGGAGGTCATCATCTTTTAGTGGTATTTCTCGAACTGGCTCAAACATATAACCATTACCGAGATTATTACACATTGCTAGCTAAATGTTTACTTCACACGGGCAGTATATCAGATATATCCAATATCTACAAAAAAGTTGTTTATACAGTAGTGTCATTTTTATCAAATGGGAAAGATCAGCAATTGATGCTAAATAACAATTAAAACAGTTTACAGCATGTCACTGCTTTGTGCTTGCCCGATTACACGTAACAGAGATAACAGATAGGTGGTGCATAGCAATTTATCCAAGTGCTGCTTCAGCACATCATAAAGTTACTAACTTCAATTAGTTTTAGGTTTTAAAGATGTATATGAAGGCTGTTGGTTGGCTATCTGTAAAAGTAACCCATGAATGTTTAGGTTATGCCCAGGGCATGGTATGCAATGGAATGGAAGATTCTATATTCAATTCTGGCAATTTTCTTCCATTCCATTTCCACACCATACTAAAAATTTTCTTCCATATTCTACCAAAAAAATTTTAGACTGGAAGCAATGCAACATATATTTTACACCTTTGCAATGTTGTAAGCAACCACTCGTAAAGGTGTGTATAGCAATACAAAGATGCAACAACATGTATCTGGTATGCACATTGCACATGGTTTAATGCATAAGCGTAGCAAGGATTTTGCATTAGGGGGGGCCAACCGCACATCACATGCAATGACATCATGAGAAATTTTCAAAAGGAGGGACTTTTTATTGGACAAAGAATAAAAGATCAGAAGCTGAGGGTCTGGTTTGGTATGGAACTAGGATTTTGCTAAAGGAGAAGGACTAGAGCGGCAAATTAAAAAGTTTTACAAATTTATCAAAATTGGGAGACGTGGTGAGCAAATTAATGCAACTGAAACATATCACAGATGGGGGTCTCAAGAAGAATCCCGAAGTTGCTGGGCGATTTTTTGTAATTTTTTGGAAAAAAATAGCTCTTTTAATGCCATTTCACCTGTTTTCAAAGACATTTGAAAGAATAAAATTTTTGAGATTGAAAGCCAATTGAAAAAATCCTTCACTTTACTTCAAATTAAGTCCCAATCACGTTTAAAATTTTGTATTTTGGGGTTAAATTTTGGAAGCGACTTGACTCAGGTCAGGGGAAGCACAGTACATTGCCTTCTGCAATATGTCTAGCATTAAATAACACTTCAATCGACAATTTGCCTAGGAGATATTTCTTTTGTCATGAAAATAACCAGTTTTAGGAATACATGTACGACCAGGGGCTTAGGCACCCTCAACTCAAATTCAATAGTTTCTTCAATAAACATTTCTTGTAACTAAGTTTTTTTCTTTGAAAAGTATTTTTTTGTGTGAAAACTGGTGAGGTGGAGGTGGATTTTAAAGTTATTTGAAGTTGGTACCTAAGATGCAAAAACATGCAGTAGATGGTTATAGCAATACAAAAGTTAGCTGGGGGCCTAAAACTCATTATTGCACAATAACGTTAGATGAGGGCCCGAGATTGCACCTTTTAGAACAAACACAATGAATTTCTGCCGGCTTGTACATTTAAATTGGTTGGCAAAAATTTTAATTGAGGGGGGCCCGCGCCCCTTGGTCATCAATATTAATGTTATTGCTAATTGCTGTTGTACGCGTGACTGTTGCACTCAAAAAATGCTAAAAGAAACTGAAACTGAAGAAACAATAGGGTTTGTGTCATTATTTTTATCATTGGTAGCATTTCAATTGCAGAGGGCTGGGCCCCCCTGTTTACGCCAATGGTTTTATGATTACCAGACAAGTTAGCTCTCACACCAAATAAAGAAATATAAAATTTGGCATAACCAAACTGCTAAAGAACATTTATCGTAATAGAAATACCATGCAGCACCACAAAAATTGCTAAAAGTTCAAAAACTAAAAGTATACATAAAATTACTCTGAAATGGAGATTAAATAGCAAATACAAATTTTTGTAGCGATGGAAGAAAAAGTAAGTTCGTTTTGGTAAATTGTCAATCTCGAAATAAAAAAAAACAAGTTGAACCTGTCAAAGTCGTCAAACATAACAATAATGCTGCAAATTGCAATGTACTTACTATGATGCACTGCGTACACTGTCTGTGCAATAAATACAACCAAACCTACCACGATTTTTTGACAAATAATCCGCATAAATATTAAAATGGAATATTTCTGCGACAATATTGTTTATCACTACCTGACATCTGCGTATGTTTTTTTGTCAATACAATGCATGAAATCTAGTATGGAATTGGTATGGAAGTAGAAAAGATTGTCTTCCATTTGATTCTTGAAATCTTTCATTCCATTCCAATCTGATATCTTCCATATTCCGTTCCACTCTATTTTTCATTCCATGCCCTGGTTATGGCTAATGGCCCAATCCAGAGTTGGATTAAATAAGCACAAGGCGACTGTTACTGGTATTTTGCGTTCATCAAACAATCAGGATACCATATCTGCATATTAAGGATGCAGTAGGCTACACATTGCCCATAAATAAATTTTTCAAATTTCTCGAAATATGGTAGGCTTACTTTCGAAATCTCTAAGTAACTCTAGCAATCTGCCCTGTATTTGTATTGTAGTGGGCTACCTACTGACCTAGGCAGTTAGGCTAACTGTGTTAGTACCTAGGTACATTGGTACCGCTACCATCTATACTCTGCACTGATGATGGTAAAAAGTCACTTTCATAACAAAGCTGAAAGCATCCATGGCTAGTACCAGTACCAGATTACCGGTAGATCTATACCAGCATACTGTTACTGTAATTTGCAAAGGTGGAGTCCTCGAGGACGTCCTTGGCCTCGAGGACACATTTTGAAGTCCTTGGCCTTGGCCTCGAAGGTCAAGTCCTTGGTCTTGGCCTCGAAGCCTAAAGTCCTCGAAAATTGCCCTGTCCTCGGCTCGAGGACAGCACTATTTTTTAAACAGTTGAAATTTCGTTGGAAAGCGCCAGTTACCTCGCGGAAAATTTGCAAGCACTTTTTTTGTTTTCCTCACTTGGAGCATAGACGTAGCCAAGGGGAGGATGGCAGGGGGTCCGCCCCCTTCCCCATTGAAATTTCACTAATGACAAAAATGTGACAAAAAATCCTATAGTTCCTTCAGTTTCAGTTTCTTTTTAGCATTTTTCGTTTACAACAGTATAACTATAACAACAATATTGAAGACCAGAGGCGCCGGGTCCCCCCTCAATTCTATTTTTGCCAGCCAATTTAAACGTATAACCCGAAGAAAATGGAGAGTTTTTGTCCTAAAAGTTGCTATCTCAGGCCCACATCTAGCCTTTTTGTGAACGTAATGCATTATTCAGGGCCAGATTTACCATAATATGACGCAGTACCAGCAGTAGCGTAGCCATGGGGGAGGCGGGGGCTATAACCCCCCTCCATTGGCCTGTCAACCAAAATGCAGAATAAGAAATATATCACGTTTTTAGCTCTTTTGAGACTGTTTTTTGCGCTGGAATTTACTAAAAAGTGATTTAAAGTATCATTGGAAATATATATTCAAGGGGGGGGCTAATTGTCAAAAATAAAAGTCACAAATCAATGAAAACTTTGAAAAAATGCCCGAAAATAAGCAACGAAATTTGATCGCTGATGTAAAAATGCCCAACATAGGTTTTATCAACAAATATATTATAAACTCAAGAATAAGAGAAGGGGGGCTATTCAGTGTTAGTTAATTACCATAGTCACTTCTCTCAAATATCTTTCCATTAGCCCTTTTCCCAATTATTTTTTTTATAAAATATAGACGAAATAGATTACACCGAGTGAGTTTTATTGAATAATAGGATTTTATGATTTACCTGCAAGTAAACAAGAGAACTGCAATGTTATCATTAGCCAGTAGCCACTCCCCTCATAGCCCATTAATGCAATCAGTTGAATTATGTTGCGCTGCCAATTTCTACGCCACGTTTCAAAAACAATATTTTTTATTAAAATAGCTCTGAAATTAAGTTCATTTTGCGAAAAAATGCAAAATTTTCGAGCGCTGGAGGCTCCGCCCCCAGACCCCCAAAACAGCCCTCCCATTGAGAATTTCTGGCTACGCGCCTGAGTACCAGCTAGGGTCCCCGAGCTAAAATCGTAAGACATTTTTTGTTTTTCACCTATATTTGGCAGAAAGATGTTGCGAAAATCTCCAAAGTGCCATGGGCCTAGCGCGAAGTAAATCCTGCCGGCAATAACATGGTTAGTAGACGTAACCATCTATCGTACCAATTTTCAATAACAATTCAGTAATTCACCTCCAACCTCGCCGCTTTTTATGCACAAAATACTTTTTAAAAAATTAGTCATGGAAAATGCTGATTGAACGAATCATTGAACTTCAATTGAGGGGGCTGGCCGAACATGTACTGCTTTAACTGGTTATTTTCATGACAAAACTAAATCTCTAAGGAAAATCTTCCAGGGATTATTATTTACTGCTAATATGCTGCAAGAGACATTGCACCTTGCTTTCCCCTACCTGGACCAAATCACTTACTATTAAATTTAACTCCAATATGCAAGATGTTAAACGTGTTTTGGACTTAAATTGCAAGTAGAAGGAGTATTAAACAATTTGATTTTTTCAATTGGCTTTCAAATGGCAAAAATTTAGTGCTTTTAAATGGCTCTGAACACTTGCGATATGTGATTCAATGGCATTAAAATAGCTTTTTTCTAAAAAACTACAAAAAATCGCCCAACGGCTTGGGGCTTCGCCCCCAGACCCCCAAAGCCTCCGGCAGATGGGGGCTCCCACCCCCAGACCCCCGTCTGTGATACCTTTGAGTTACACCAGCTTTCTCAACACGCTTCCAAAGTTAAATATTTGCGTTTTTCAGCTATTAGTTTAAGCCCTCTCCCTTTGCAAAATCCGGGTTACTTGCCAACAGGCAACGATTTCAGATCTTCCATCCTACGAAATCTTTGTCAAACAAAAACTTCCTCTTTGGAAAAATTTTGATGACGTCATTGCATGTGATTTGCGGTTTAGGCCTCCCCCAATCAAAAATTCTGGGTACGCCAATGAATTGGAGATCACCTGAAAAAAAATTTTGAAGACTTTTTTTTCGGAGAACACTTGCGCCTGTGTCCTTGGTCCTTGGCCTTGGCCTCGAGCGTTCCTGTCCTTGGCCTCGAAAGGTTCTGTCCTCGAAAAGGCTGTCCTTGGCCTCGGATTTTTTTTGTGTCCTTGGCCTTGGCCTCGAGCCTTGTGTCCTCGACTCCACCTCTGGTAATTTGTTGTTGAAAATGGTGTCAAACTAGAAGACTAGTGTAGTACCGATTCAGAACTAATATCGATAATAATTACTGGGTAACCAGCACAATGCACAGGTGCATAGGCTATGGTATACAACCACTAGCAGTGACGTGCGGTGAGGCTTCTGGTTGGTGAAACACACTTTTTTTTCAAACACATGCTTGCAAAAATTTTATTTAGGACAATAAATGATATGCAAATAATTGTTTTCATAGCCATTTAACAAAGACCAAAATTTTTGACGATTAATTAATCGCTTAATTTCTGCTGCTCACTTAAAGCCAAATCAATTCTTGAAGTTTTGAAAATCTATTAAGGTAGCCTATAATTTGGCTTTGACTGTGCTGCACTTTATTGAAGTTTCATGCTAGCTGAGGCTTCTTCAAGTTACAAAAACCCGGTTTCAGTCCCAACATTATTATTTGTTAGAAACATAAAACCAAAAATTACGATTTTTATGGCGCAACCATTTTTTCTTGAGTACAGTTTTACTCTTGAATTAAAGAATTTTTTTATATTTATGTCTCGCGCAATCTTTAAATCGTTTTTTTTTTAGCTATAACTTCAAGTTTAGATTAAAAACTTATTTTAGAAAAGTTTCCAAGCTTTGAGACTAAAATTTTCTTCCATTTTATTTCAATTTCCTCAAATTAAATTGTTTTTATTTCATTGTAAAAATAACTTGTTCAATTTTGCAATGAACGAAAGACTGCAAAAAAACCTGCTTGGACCTTTTCTCAGGCAAGCCGCAAAATCAAATTTAAAAGCATCATGCATTATCCGCGATTTGTCTCCGAAAAATAAGCATACTTTTAGTTTGTTTATTAAAATTTGCTTGTCTGAAGTGACGCACAATCGACAATGCCTCACTTCGCATATTTGAAGCGATGCTCAATGGCACGACGCAGAGATAGCAATATTACAGCAAATAGTTTGGGCAAAAAAACATAACACAAAAGCAGTGAATACGTAACAAAAGGAAATATGATAAAAATTAATAAAGTTTTTGACAAACATTTTGATTTGTTTGAAAACGTTTTATTTTAATTACATACTTTATTTTTGTTGTCATTTGTACAATTCTACAGGTGAGGCACGGCCTCACCTGCCTCCCCTGACCATGCCTGACCACTAGTACCGGTAACCTACTGCAATACCAGGATACCTATGCCCTAACTAATTTTTCCGTGGTTTCCTAACAAAAGTTTGTCACAATGTGCAGTGTGCACTGCAGAGTCCGGAGTAACAAGCTTGCCAAGATACTGGAAGATTGGAGTTGGGTCTTTTCGGACAAGTTATCATCGCAACTAGCTGGTAACAGCAAACTTAACTTTTTCTTTCATCTCTCTTCAACTGAAGTGCAATACGACCTTTTTTTATCACTTTCCAACTGACATACGACTTCAACAGCTGACTAGGTAGCCTATTCAAATCTGACACTTGAAGTTGTTCAACTCGCGCCAAATGAGTAGCAGCCGTGCAAAATTTCTATACCCAGCAATACGTCATCACAGCGTCATTTTTTCCGGTTTTCTTCAAAACTAAAACGTCTAGAAAGCGGACAGATATTGCAAAAGTCTAAGAATTATATTTGCCAAATTTTGGTATATAGCTTTGCTAGACTGGATCCTAGCTTTAATGTTGGGCTTCTTCTGTAAGCAAAACCTCAAGTAACTACATGTTGCTTATGAAAGAAAATTTCCAGGTTTTTCTCATTTTAAACGTGCTACTTTGTGACGTCATAGGAAAGTGACGCTAAAATTATAGCCAGTAAAAGCCCAAGGTTTGACGGTTCCACTGAGGCTAATTTTTAATCCCATAGAAACTCTATAAAAGGAGCTAGAACACGGTGTATCTGGAGTATTGCAGATGGGAAAAATACTGCCCTCTAACGTTTACGGGAACAAAAAAGGATGAAGACGGTAACGTCGTCAAGCCGCGAAAACACACGTGACATTTTAAAACAATATCTAGTTTTTGGCGTTATCCTCATCCGCTCAACATGTCACTATTATGACGTCAAAAAAAAAACATCTCTGTTTTTACCTCTCAAAAAATGCGGACGCACCTCAAAATCGTTTTTGGATGGAGTGATATTACTGTATGACATTTATACTGTGCTGAAATATAAAAATTAGGGGTGGAAGAAAAACTAAAATCGGTTGAAAATTTTGTTGAATCTCGTAAATTTGGCTGTAATACATCTCGGAATTGAACCACATTTGCTACCTGCTACCTGAAACACATGTATTACAGTGCTGAATTTGTTCGTTGTCTCGTTTGGTTGGTTTGTGATTTTTGCAAAATTCAAGCAGCCAATCTTTCAATTCTTGTAAACTTTTTGGACCTCACGAAATGGTTATGTTTTGCAATCACAGTAGCGTAAAAGTCACATATTTCGTAAACTTTCTTACCAATTTTTTGAACAAAACACCAACGCACGTGTCAGCACTGTAAGAGTTTAATTCATGTTTCAAAATTGCATAGAAGTTGGCATGTAAGTTGTGAAGTTCTGGTACTCGGTAAAAAATGTAATCAAAATCTTGTGCAGACATAACTGGTTGAGATGTTCCAATTGTAGCCATCAGAGGTTTCATGTACTGAAATTGATAAAAAAATATATATAAATATATAAATACCGGCAGTCACTAGCAGACCGTTGGTCCACCACAACTTATCATGCCCCAGCTTTATAACACCAAATATATTCACATATTAGCCAGTAAAAATAATTGCTTTTAATTGAATGCTTTTACTATCCCAACATACAATAACTGAATATTAGTAGTAAATAGTTTAGTTGGTAAAGTGGTGAGTTAGTGATGCGACTCCCGGTTCGATCACCAAACTGAAAATGCGTCATTGTGTCATTGAGAAGAAGCTTTATGCTTATCTCCCATTGGGGCCAAGCAGTCAACTTGTTGTTTGACGAAAGGACAAGCTTGACGAAAGACTTGCAAACGAAACTCAAAAAGGTGCTCTGCGTTGGTGTGGTAGACAAGTGCAAATTGCTCGGTTCATCAGAATGTCAAAGTGGTGCGAAAAGGTCGAAACAACCGACAGTACAATTAGCTAGCAATGTCAGGGTTAAAAACCACATCCCAAAATATTTCAGTAGGGTCATTCCTTGCCAAACGTCCTGATTTTTCATAATGTCCCAGCTCGACCCACTTCAAATTTGTTCAAAATGTGTTAAAATGTTGTATGACATGATTGACCTTCACACTGAAAATTTTAGCTCAATATCTCTTGTACTTTTGAAAACATGACGATTTTAAATTAGCTACCCCCTCGCGATGGCGAGAGCTTGGTCATTTTCGGCCATTTGCAAACGCACATTTCTCTAAATATAAAACCAATGAAAAGCTGATTTTTGATGAATTGATCAACTTTCAGCTATATTTCATGCAACAAGTGTCAAAATGGCACGGGCTTATAGCATGATAGAAATAGGGGGTGCCAAAGTATTCACATTTTGATCCGAGAACAGAATTTTGGTAAAGTTTGAACACCTGCATCTCTAATATGAAGCATAGCATTGCTCTTATTTTTAGTATGGTAGCTCCCTACCTACTGGACATCAACTTTACCAATTTGGAAAGAAACCACTGCTTTCAAAAAAAGTTATTTTACTTCAAAGTATGCAACAGCGGCAAAATTGCAAAAAACACGCCATCTTTGTGGTGGAAAATTGGCCCTGTCAGACACTGTTTTCAACAAAAACTTTTTTTAGAATGGAAAGAGGTTTTCTCAAAGTACTTACACACCAAAATTCAATTTTGTTCTGAAACTGTAAAGGGGTGAGATTCAGTCACCTTTCACCCTTATAATTTTCTCTTAAATTTGAAAAAAAAATGAAAAAAATTATCCTCGACATATAATTTAGATAAAAATTTGACATGTTGTTCAAGAAGTTTAAGCTCAATTGATTACTAAAACTTTCAGCCTGTTACCGCTTATTGTTTAGCTGCAATTTTGAATCAAATATGCCACTAGATGGCATACTTTGGTTCGGTAGCATGTGTTTTTGCTTTCATATAACTGGATCATTTTTAGTAGCTTGAAATCAAAAATTTTTTGATATTGTTGTAGCTAAATCTAATTTGGCTGTTAAATATTTTAACAATACAACTTTGGACAACAGTTTCATGTTCATTATTGTAAACTTACCTAGGCCGGCCAAAAACTAAAAGATTGCTTAAAATGATATTTTTTCGAAAGTGCCAAATTCAACAACAGTACATCACACGACAGCATCACAAAAAATTTGGGGATGTTGCAAGCCAATAAATAAAGATTATGGTTTATGCAACTGCAATTTGCACTATAGTACGCAATGTGTCCCACTTTCTTTAGAGCAACTTCCTTGTATATAATAAATCAAGAGTTCTGTTTGGCAGCAAACAATTCTAAAATGTTATCATACTTTGTGGCAGCCAACATAGTTTCTTCCGCTGTGTCCTTGTAATTGAGGTGGAGCAATTATGGTTAATGTTTCTGTAAATGGTACCCAGCAATCGTTTTATAGATGTTGTGGCCATGTCGAAACCAAATGATTTCGCTTTATGAACTTGATATAAGCATCCTTGTTTTGATCCAATTGTTCAATTACAGCACCAATGCACCATAATCTGTGATACAAGCAAGCAACATATTTTCCAGGTTGTAAAGTTTGATGTCGCTGCTCATGTGACCGAATCGAAGTTACATTATCATCATTGTAAAGTTTCACTTTAACGCCTTCTTCATCTGATGACAGCTTTTTCATTGCTAAAGTTGATTTGGATTGAGGGGTAAAGCAGTGATGAGATCTAGTGGCAGAACGAGTTCCACACCTTGAATATCATTGTTCCAATTCATAAGCTTTGATATTGCTTGTAACTTCTTCATCGCTCATGTTGAAAAAATTATTCCAACAATGTTCTGGGTTGCGCATTGAAACATTTGATTAGGGTTAAAATTTGGTTGTTTTGAGTTGCTTGAAGGCTTGCTCTTGCCACTAGCGGCTTTGTGGTTCCTCCAATTTCATCACAAGGTAACTTTCCATGGCTTGTCGCAAGAACTACTATTGAGCTTTAAACCCATGGTCAACTTCATAATAGCATAAATTAATAAAATTTTTGTATTGGCTAGCTGCTCCTTCACAGATGTATGTATACATAAAATTTGGGTAATAGCAGGTAACTTCTCCTTGATGTACGTTATAACTTTGCCAGTAAATGCATGTACAGTGTTTGTGTCATGCCTCATGCAGTCAGAGATCACACAAAAACTCAGGTATTTGAGGATACATTTTGATGATACACAAAAACTCAAGCACTGAAAATAACCAAATCTTGAACCCTAATGTGTCTGACAGGGCCAATTTTCCACCACAAAGATGGCGTGTTTTTTGCAATTTTGCCGCTGTTGCATACTTTGAAGTAAAATAACTTTTTTTGAAAGCAGTGGTTTCTTTCCAAATTGGTAAAGTTGATGTCCAGTAGGTAGGGAGCTACCATACTAAAAATAAGAGCAATGCTATGCTTCATATTAGAGATGCAGGTGTTCAAACTTTACCAAAATTCTGTTCTCGGATCAAAATGTGAATACTTTGGCACCCCCTATTTCTATCATGCTATAAGCCCGTGCCATTTTGACACTTGTTGCATGAAATATAGCTGAAAGTTGATCAATTCATCAAAAATCAGCTTTTCATTGGTTTTATATTTAGAGAAATTTTATATATTGAGCTAAAATTTTCAGTGTGAAGGTCAATCATGTCATACAACATTTTAACACATTTTGAACAAATTTGAAGTGGGTCGAGCTGGGACATTATGAAAAATCAGGACGTTTGGCATGGAATGACCCAGTACTCAAATTGAAGGGCAATGTATCTACTGTAAAATCTCAATTAACACAGAAAAAAATTACATTCTTAGCAGCTCATAAATGCAGAACTGAATATTCAGTTCAAACTCGAATATATACTAACCGTTCTTTGGAAAACATCAACCACAATTGTATCACAGACAAAAACCTCATAAAATCAATAAATCTACTTCATCAAGTTTGACTTCCAAAATTCCATATGAATAATTCATTCTCTATAATATTGGGAATTGTGCTTGTCTTCAGTGTAAAAGCAGCTTACTCACCAAAAGAAGTGTGTTAAGATATTTTAGATAAGTTTCTTCATTGTCAAGCATGGAATCAAGAACCCAAAGACGCATTCTAAGCTTTTCAGCCTCTTTAACATTGCGAGCTTTTCGATAATCCACCATGTCAGAAACAAAATTCTAAACAAAATTAAGAAATGCATCAAGTATATACTTGAAACCATCTTGCGAGTAGCTTTGGTAAAAAATATTCAATCACAAACCAATTGCACACTTGCAAAATGATCCATTATCCAAAAACCAGATGCAAAATTAGCAGACTCATGTTTGATCCCTGCAGAGTCAAGAAAAGTATGGAAAATTGAGCTCCAAGAGCTTTATGCATGGCAGTCAATATGGGTGGTGTAAAACCCCATTTTTAGATGGTAAAAAGTCTTCTTATCATATCAAACACTCATACCTGACCACTAATTTCCTGATCATCATTGGCGGTGTCAGATCTAAACAATTAACAAATAATATGAATGAAGGTAGCACAAAAATTGAATAAGACTTTAAGTGAAGCTGACTTCATTGCAACACCAAACTTTTTGATTTAATGATTGATTTATGTCTGGGAATTTGATGCGAACATGCTCATCCGAGAATACATACGATGGGTTTCAAAGTGTAACTGCAATTACATTTTATTCACCAAGTTGCCTTGACCAGGAGAAAGCAAAGGTATTTTTCAGTCTTTGAGTCAAGCTGCCACCTGCCCACCTGTTTACCATACATTGTGTGGGGTTCAAGCTGTCCGTTTAATTGCTAGACGTCAAGCAGGAAAGCTGCATATACTAATTTTTTTCATCTTGGTTTGACCCAACCGGGAATCGAACCCAAGTTTATTGTTTCAGTGGCAGATGCTTTACGGAAAGTGACTTTTATGTGCAGATGTTTAGGCATGAGACATTTAGGCGCCACCAAGGATTGGTTTGACTCAAACGAGAATTGAGCCTAACTTTATTTCTTCAGTGGCAGATGCTTTACGAACCGTGACTTTTATGCATAAGTGTCTAAACACAGAACATTTAGGCATCGCCGAGACTTTTAGATGCCAGAGGTGAAATAAGTTTTTTCCAAAAATTTGCTTTTGAAAGAAATTGTTTTTCAAAACATTCTTTTTTCCAAAAAAAGGATTCTTCTAAAAAAAACTTTTTAAAAATTTTTTGTTTCAAATAGCAGCTTTTTTTTTGAAAAAAAACAACAGTTTTTTAATTTTTTTTTTTTTCAAAAATACATCTTTATTTTCAAAAACGTGATTTTTTTTCAAATAAAAGCTTTTTCCAAAAAAAAGATTTTTTAATTAAAAAAGTTTTACTTTGATTAAAATGTTAATATCTTCGAATTTTTTCATCTGACACTTGTCAAGAAGAATCATCAAAATAGAGAGCACAGGAAAAAGAATGGGTATAAAAAAAAAAGTTAAACAGTGGTTAGTGGGAAAAGATGAGTGAGAGAGCATCATTTGTGTACAATCTCTAAGCTGTGCGCGAAGTCTTTTTGTCGGCAGAGGGCGGGGTTAATAGTTTTGGTAAAGGTGACTGCCGAGCCCATTCTTCACTATCTATCAAGCTTTTGAGCTTTGGCTCAGACCTTGGGTGTGGTACAATTTGTTGAGTCTTCCCAGAGTTCCTTCGTGACCTCAGCCCTCTTAAGAATAAAGTAAAAATGACACGCTGGAGGACTACACTCGACGACAGTAGTGTGTGCAGCATTGAGAGAGCTCTTCTTAATGTACATGTTTTACCTATCTTTTTATTTTTATTAAAGAGAATGCAGTAAGCTGGATAAATTTAGACTACAGCACTTCTAAAAAAAATTTACGGGAAAAATAGTGGAAAATGGTTGTCGCGTCTGCAGCCACTTCTAATTCAACTTACACTACAAAAACAATTCAAAAGTAAAACAATAATATACAAGGTTCCCACGCATTTGTCAATAAAAATTTCCAACTTTTTTCAAACCAAAATTTGCTCAAAACAAACTAAGCTCTAGTCATCTGGAATACACAAAATTGCAGTTATTTTAACACAATCCAAAAACTAACTCAACAGAACTCAATTGCTACATGGATGAAGACGACTAAATAGCCTAAAGTAAAGGACATTTCTTAATAGCAAAGTGATTGTTCATGGTGTTTGGATTCATACGAGGTGGAGGCAATGCTACATAGTGTTTAGACCACAGGCTCAATGGTCGTATCCAAGCAGCTGCTACATCCACTACTACAGGACTAGAATTCACGATTTGGCCTTATTAAGGTTGAAGATAGTTTACTTGTTGTGGTCCAAAGGAAGTATGAGGTCTAAGCTACTCAGCGTTACATGGGTAGAAGGGGTGAATGTTGCATTTGATTAAACACAAAAACACTTTGTGGGCAATGAATGGACTATTCTGAAATGCTCATAATTCTGCAGGTTACAAAATAACAAGTACCTACACATGGGAGCCGGAAGCGTGGCAGGGGGGTGCAACCACTACCTAGCCTTTTATTTCCTCCAATCTGGGAAAAAGGGGGGGCAAGTCTTTGCCCACTTAAATTGACACTACACCTACAATATGCATACAAAAAAATCAGACGTGAACTTCTAACGATAAATTTTGAAATTCAAAAACTGCCCTTTTAACATCTTAAATTCACCTTTTTTTTAATTTTGCAACTCTAACAATAAAAAAAATTCCGGCTCCCATGTACCTATGTAACAGTAGTAAGCTGAAAAATATTTCACCACAACTTTCACTAACCAGTATGTCAGCTTATGTTATAAGAACAGAACTAATAATCAGTTAAACTATCAACTTGTCTGTCTATCATCACATCTAACAACTTAAGAAGAGTATCCGCTATTCATTTTGTACACGAAGTGACTATTTTACCAGAAAATCTATAAAAAGAAAAATAGAGAACAGCAACGCATTGTATCTTGTGCTGTTTCGTTGATTGTAACTTTTCTGTGAATAGGCACCTCCTTTTGTATATTTGCAATCATCTCACATTCGATACTGCTCTCAAACACACATAGGACTAGTAAACTCTACAGCCCCCCTATATTGAAAACTAACAATTGACTAATTTTGTCATATTATATTCTTAATTCTCAAACAATATTCTTAATCTGTGTTTTGCTGTTAACTCAAAAGCTACCTCTCTCTCATTTTTCTGCAAGTTATCTCGAAATGTTTATTTTAAAAATATGTAAAACAATGAAGTACATCGCACTATTTCAATTATTTACACTAATTCACGAAGCACTCAATTATGTGCAATAAAACTTGCAAATATTTTTTAAATAGTAATGCAATCAAGCTAAAGAGTCTGTGTAACTTCGCAATCTTTGCTCATTGTGTGTATTTTATTAGCACGTAGGCTAGTAAATTTTTCAACGTAACTTGAAAGCCAAACATGGCCTAGGCAGACAGCCTACTGTATGTTATCAGTGCATTATTAACGTGTAGTAGATTACTAATATCTGAACTTTATTCGGATGCAGCAGCTGTTGAAATAGCCATCTTCTGTTTTCTGCTAACCTTTTGCCCGCTGTCTGCGTATACCATGCTATTTCTCCTTTAGCGCTAGTAGGCTACAGGTGTCACTTGAATTCTTCTGTTAGCTTAATTGCCTTGTATGTAATAATACTCTTGAACTACAGCATAAAAATGCTCTGAAATTAAAGTTTTGTTGAACCTGTACTGTCACCAAATAAATTGGCAAGACCACCGTTCTTAAAGCTTTATGACAACACAGTCAGCTGTGTTATTACTATTTTTATGCGCTTAATAGAAGTATTAGAAATACAAACGGGGTATTTAGTATTCATTCACTCCAATCGCATTAGTTCTACATGATGCAGTGCACAATTTTTGCCAAACTGTCTTCCCCACTTTTTCAACATTAGCATGCACTTTTCCAGACTTTTTCCCGGTCGGAAAATGCCTTTACAAAATTCCCAACTTTTCCCGAAAGTGGGAACCCTGAATATAATTTGAAGCAGTATACAATCCTATTTAACCTTAAAAGTTCTTGATGTAATTCTGAAGAAGTTGACTGCAAGAATTTAATGTTGTTTTTACCACAGTGTAAGTGTATTTACGAGTTAAAACAATCAGAGTTAAAAATATCCATTTAAACATTGTTTTCACTATTTTTAATCTTGCAAGCTGTAACAATCATTAATAGGAATCTGCTGAGAGACAAATACTTAGATCCTGAAAAACCTTCTACTGTATGTATTGTTTGGTAGAAGTAGACTCGAAATAACCATGAAACTTTATGAGGCTAGCTGCGTGCGCCAATATTACACAAGCAACTCATGTCTGTGCGCCGCAAAATTTGAGGTCGCAAGGTGGAGATTTCATGCATCTGGAGTAGGTAAGTAACTTTGCGAACATGTTGTGGAAAACATTTTTAATTATCGAAAAAAAAAAATACAATAAGAAATCAATTTTTTGTAAAACTTTTTCCGCTCTCCTTCCATTGATCTGCTTTAGAAGTCATTTTTATCAAAACTTCTAACCCCGCCCTCTGCCAACAAAAAGACTTCAAGCACAGCTTAAAGATTGTACACAAATGACACTCTCGCATTCATCATTTTCCCACCAATCATTGCTTGGCTGTTTTCTACAGCCACTCCTTTTCCTGCACTCTCTCTATTCTGACCAATTCTTCTTGACAAGCGTCAGATGAAAAGCTTTGAAGATACAAACACTTTAATCAAAGTAAAACTTTTTTGTTTGAAAAACCTTTTTTTTTTTGAAAACAGCTTTTATTAAAAAAAAATTTCTTTAAACTGTTAATTTTTCACTGGTGCCAAAAATTGGTTCACTGGTGCCAAAAATTTTTAACCTCTGGTGCCAAAAATTCCTGTTGCCTAATCAGCAGCACCTAAGCATCCCGTGCATAAATGTACGCAGGTAAAGTCGTAGACCGGATGCTTTATCCTCGCCACTGATCAGTTAACTTACATCTGGTAGAAACACAACGCCAACTGCGTGAATTTTAACATCAAAATTATTCACAAATGCTTAGTTACTCTATCCACCTGGCTACCACAGGAGGAGGATAACTGTCATTGTCTTCACTTGTTTGCTCTGCAAATAATGTAGAGTTTTAGAACTGCCAATCAGGGAAACATTAATAAACAAACTTCATAGCTTTAAATGCCTTGTTTTGAAAAATCAGAATTATTTTTCACAATACAATTGATGCAAATCAAACTCAATCAAAACCAAACCTTTCATAATAACGTGTTTTCCCCAAAATAAGACAGGGTCTTATATTTTCTTTTGAAAAGCAACTACAGGGCTTATTTTAGAGAGATATCGTTTATTTTTTCATTTATCAAAATTGCAAAGTAGAAAATTAAAATTACGAGATTTTCAAATACACAAAGTATGAAAATCGATATCCATTTACTTATAAATCACACATTTTTATTTAAAAACAAATGTTTATAGATTGAATAGTGGCGTGATTTTTATGTTATCTCAGGTCATTGAACTTTTTCCTCTCCCACATCTTTCAAATTAATGATGGGAATATGACCACTATTCAGATAATTCATTCATTAATTAGCACTACTTTTTATCCTGAATTCCCACAATAACTTTTCAAGCAGTAAAAACACGCTCGAGGACGAAAAAATTTTGCCCAATCGTCTAGGTCTTATTTTTAAAGTAGGTCTTAAATTAAAATTATTTTTTTAATTCAGGCTAGGTCTTATTTTCGGATTAGGTCTAATTTTCGGGGTAACACGGTACTTGCTGTGTTATGCCGAAGCCTGTAACAAGTTTGTGGGGCCCATCTCTGCGTCATTGCGCCCAAGCAAGACAACTCTTTTTAAGAAATTTTGCCATATTGACAAGTTGTTGGCAACACTGTGCCTAATTTGACCGACCCAAGATTTGAACAATCGATCTCCTCCTCCTCCAGAGATTTTTTTTCAGTTTTATTTTCAAAGAGATGCTGCTCAAAATCGGTTTTAATGAAGAAATGCAGCCTAGGTCTACAGGTTCCAGTTGCAGTACCCATATTTTCAGATTTGGTTATAAACTACTTACTGCTACCAATTGGTAATCACGTTTCTTAGTCTGCAAGAGTTTTTGAAAATTATGCCTTTTGTGGTGTCACAAAATTGCAAACTGCAGGGTTGCATATGGTAAAGCTAAACGAACTAAATTGAATTTTCGCGAATAACTAAAATTGTGAAAAAAAGTTTGGGACACCTCTTTATTACCTCAAGTAGTTTTTATTTCTTCAATAAAACTGATTTTGAGCAGCATCTCTTTAAACATTTTTCACTCCTTTTCTTTTGCAAAAAAATTCAGCATTTCAGCAGGAGTAGTTTATGAGACAATCGCTGTTAAAAATGCAGAATATGCTGCAAAGAAAAAACGTTAATGATTGTTATGTAACAATATGAAATAACTGCAATGAAAAAAAAATTTTTTTACTTGCTCCATGATCGAAAAAGTTATCTATTAAGTCACATAAATTCAACATTAGGCACAAAAGCTTATAATTCTTGCAGCTTGGTAGAAGTAACTCAAGTTGCCTATTGTAGCACAAGGCAGGTAACATAGTTCTGTAGCCTGTAGTATTTATTGTACATTCCACAAAAAAAGTATTTCATATATTACCAACTCTATCATGATTTTAGTCAAAACAACTCCGCTTATTAGAAACATTTTGCTGACCAGTATTTAGTTATCTTTGTGCAAGTTAATCATTCAAACTCGAACAAAGATTTATGAGAGGAGATAAATGCCATCATAGCGAAATTTGGCATTAAAATTGTTTCAAACAACTCTGAAGCTACTTTGTATAAAAGATGAAACGTTCTGGTAACGTACCATACCTTAGACTGAAACTTGACACTGCAAAAAGATACAGTTCAGGGCGGATCCAGAAATTTTGGCAGGGGAGGGGTCTGCTCCACACATACTTTTGCAAACGTTTTTGCACAAATTTCCGTTTCTGTTTAACAGCTTTAGGTGCAACCAGTCATCATGTGTTATTCCAAAATAATTTTTTGTATACTGGCTGTTAGTTTGGCATAGCACGATGCATGAAATTTGCAATGGGGGGCTATTTTGGGTCTGGGGGCAGAGTTGCCCCCAACTGCCAGAGGCAAGGAAGCGTTTATGCAAAATTAACTTAATTTTACGCATATTTTTAAAAAATAAGACATTAGCAATATTAAAATAAGACATTAGGTAAAAAATACACACACAAAAAAAGGCAAACGCTAAAAAAACACATAAAAGCTTTAGCTGCAGATGTAAATTAAAATTTAATTTTCTATAGGTAATTTTTGA
This sequence comes from Trididemnum nubilum, assembly GCA_963965965.1. Classification (NCBI taxonomy): domain Eukaryota; kingdom Metazoa; phylum Chordata; class Ascidiacea; order Aplousobranchia; family Didemnidae; genus Trididemnum; species Trididemnum nubilum. The sequence goes on along the minus strand of OZ014471.1, from coordinate 17,044,763 downwards.
TTGCTGAATGACAGTATTGTTAAAGTATTGCTGTCTATTTGAACATACCATTCTTGGGTTTGGGCGAAAGTGCTGGAGAATCTGACTCGGCTTCTATCTGCAATTCAAGTGGCAGTATTGTGACTGAAATACTAATTACTTCACTTTCACAGTGAGTTTTGACTGGACGCAAAGCAGAGCAACATAATGTAAAACAAAATGGCGTCATTGACAACAAAAAGTGTAGAAAGTTTGAAAAAGTATTAGGTATCGCAAATAATTCAAACTTCACTCACACTAAACAAAAATTACAGATGTAAAATTTAGAAATGCTTTTGCATTTGTTGATTCCATATGCATCCAGTCTAACTGAACCATTACAATCGCTACATTGACCAAAGGGTCATTCCATTATAATTCAACAAATTTGGATGCAAAATCAAACCCTTATCTCTTGGAATTTCTTTGTTTTTTAATATGTTGTGGTGTTTTTGAAGCAAACCTCAAATCATTTGGAATTTTTTTGATATCTTTTTTCGTTTTTGAGATATTGGGATTCAAAAATTTGCATTTTTTCCACTAGTGGCGCTAGAGCGCAAAGCAATTTTGGACTTTATATGTTACTCTTGATCAATTTTTTTGACCAAGATGTCCATTTATATGTTTTTGGGGGCAAGGAATTCAAAAATGCAGTCAGATTTGCTGAAATATAAACAGAAAAAAAGTTAGGGGTAAAAATCATGTTGCAAGTTCCGAACCTCCGCATCACTTCATGATTCAACATTTTTGATTCTGATTTGTTGAAATGTGTAGTGTGTATATCTAACTTGCTTGCCCTAAAATATCTTTTCTGGAACTTTTTTGTGGAGCTCACTCAAAGGTATTTTGTGAAGATAGCCATGACTGCATTCGGCTAAGAGCATTTCAGCATATTATGTAGTGATATGTGGTGTCGTGATATCTGAACACAATAGTAAGCAATATGTACTGTATTAATCATTATTCATTTTGTGAAACAAAGTCCCTAGTGCTCTTGTCTTGAACCTTCTTAACTGAATTTTACTTTATATCATATGTTTTTAGGTTAATCATCGAGATTTGTACATTATTCATATGAAACTTTGACCTTTAGTTTCATGGCTTTAAGATTTAATTGATAGCCACTTATATTATCATGCTATATTAATTCATCCCTTTTAATTATATTGTTCTAACAGTTACATTTGTGGTAAATATAATTACATTTTGATTGCATCATAAACTTTTCTGTGATGTAGCATGATGTAAAATTGCATAGTACCACAAGTGTAAAAATGTTTAAGTTCAACAAATAAATGAACGTGGATCTTACTAATTATTGGTTGGAAAAAGGAAGACAGGAATAAACTAAACAGAAGATAAACAGTGTATTGGGTGATTGTCTCTCAAACATTGATTGTTTCACTTCTCATTTCTACATTTCAAAATGTCAATCGAAATATTTGACTTCCCTTGAGAATAATCTTCCTTCAACACTTGATACATGCATAGTGCTGCAGATTTTGCAGAAAATTCTTTGACAATTCAAGATGCTGTCCAGGTATGGCACTGGACCAAACAGCTATGCACCATTCTTCCTGTGTATGGTTCTTTAGTATAGCAATGAGCAGAAACACTTTCATATCAAGTCTTTTGTAGTCTTCTCTTATGATTTACATCATGGCACTGCTTTCGTTTATCAATTGCAAAAATTTTTGTATCAATTTTTGCATGAAAGGTTTAACCACCTTCCTATACTACAATACTTTTCAGACAGCTGTGCTTCTCAATACAAAATTATAAAATCTTTTTGAATTTAACATTTCATCATCATGACTTTGGATTGGATGTGTTCTAGAAATCACATATTCAAAGTGCCTCTTGTTTGATCTATGACGTATCTGACAAGCTTCTTTTCCACATGTTTGCCTTTAATCCTAATTTGCGTAAATCACTTCTCATCGTTGCATTTCCGTGATCATCATCACGTGATAACTTGTTTCAAGTGTTTCACATGTTGAAACTGAGCTCATTCTTTAATTTGGTGTTAAACAGTGCGCACTATTTATTTTGAACATTTTATTGCCTTAATGTTGAAAGTCAGCGAAGATGATTTTAGTAAAAATTTGCTTTATTTGTTTTAAGCTGCCCTGATATTATTTGTAGTTGTGGTCTTCTTCAGATTGGGCAGTTATAGAAATTTGGAGTGAAGACCTCTTGGGTTCCCCAAGGGGTTACCGCTATCTTCAAATTAGATTTGTAACGGTTTCGTAACAGATGCGACTTGGAACTTCTGTGCCACAAGTCATAGGGGCACCATGAAAAGAAAACTTGTTAGCGAAAGCTTATGCCGAACAACAGAAAACCCAATAATAACTGCAAAACAAGCATTTGAGTACAGTACTGCAAAATTTCCATGCCATAAGTTGAATTTTGAAAATTGTAGAACAGCTTCTTGAATCAACAAGAATTACACTGCAACAGTGATATGATGGGGCTTCCACTATATCTGGAACCAGAAGTTTCTATGTGTTTATCCCCAATGGACTTGACATAATTTTTTACAAGCGAACTGCTGAAGATCCATAATTATCTGGTACTTACTATTTTTTGAAACAACCTGGAAAAGCTGTTCAACTACATATGCAAGATTATGCAGCAGTTCTGTATGGTAGGCATTGGTGGATTGGTTTAGGCAATTGACAAAATTTCTTCAGAAGCAAAAATGAAATTTATGTCTTCACATGGACCACCGAAAACATTTTACTGGCCTGTCCTTTCCTAATATTCTGTAAATCGTAAATTCTCTTGCAGCAACATCTCAATGTGGACATACTTATCAACTTTCTGATTTTGACTTCAAAGCTATTTGCAAACTACTAGAATAGAACATCAATAATCACACTAAAGACTGATCGAACTAATTTGTATTTTTTTGCTTCTTTTTGAGTCATTAAATGTGTATGAATAGTGATTATTTTGACCAATTAATGACAAAATCAGAAAAAGCAGATCAATGTATTCATCCTTGGTGAATACTTTTGTTTAAACATAAATTGAGTTATCATTTTGAGCAAAATGTAGCATTGCTTTGCACATCACTGCAATAATATAATTTGGCAAATATTTTATGTCAAAATTATGGCAAAGTTAATTTTTTACTAAAGTTCATTTTTTACCAAAGTTAATATTTTTGAGCATACTATTGGAGAAATGATATTGATGGCCACCAATCACACCTTATAGTTATTTGAATTAGAGGCAAAATTTATGAGTTAAATTTCTGTGTAAAATACATAAGAATCTGTGAAACCAGTGCATACTATGCAAAAAAGCTTTTTGCCTAATTCAGTCATGGCTATCTTCACAAAATACCTTTGAGTGAGCTCCACAAAAAAGTTCCAGAAAAGATATTTTAGGGCAAGCAAGTTAGATATACACACTACACATTTCAACAAATCAGAATCAAAAATGTTGAATCATGAAGTGATGCGGAGGTTCGGAACTTGCAACATGATTTTTACCCCTAACTTTTTTTCTGTTTATATTTCAGCAAATCTGACTGCATTTTTGAATTCCTTGCCCCCAAAAACATATAAATGGACATCTTGGTCAAAAAAATTGATCAAGAGTAACATATAAAGTCCAAAATTGCTTTGCGCTCTAGCGCCACTAGTGGAAAAAATGCAAATTTTTGAATCCCAATATCTCAAAAACGAAAAAAGATATCAAAAAAATTCCAACTGATATGAGATAAGTTTTGAAAACATTACAAAATATCCAAACATAATCAAATTTTAAAAGGTAGGGGTGTTCACCATTTGTTGAATTATAATGGAATGACCCAAAACCTGGTCAAATATAACATTGCATCACCAGCGTTACAGAAGAGTCATATCAAATCCGTGTTTCCCCGAAATTAAGACAGGGCTTATATTAATTTTTACTCCAAAATATGGCACTAGGGCTTATTTTCGGGGGATGTATTATTTTGATATATCAAAAAATGAAGTTACAAAGTAAAAATTACGAAATTTTAAATAAACAGAAATTACGAAAAAAGATCTACATTTACTTGCCATTAACATGTTTTTTATTCAGAAACTCATTAACAACAATTTATTGAAGAACAATCATATCATCATCCTCTGGAATGTCTTGCAAGTCATCAGTTTCCAAAATTGCAGTGAATCCGCTCTCAACTAGGGCAGATTTCAAGGGTAGGGCTTACATTAAAATCATCCTCAAAAATCACGCTAGGTCTTATTTTGCGGGTAGGTCTTATTATCGGGGAAACACGATAGACAACTCCGGCAATAATAACACAAAGTTTTTAACAGATACATAGCCAGTTTCCTATACTGTTCACTCTTCAGATGTAGCAGAAAATAGTTATCTCTCCTAAACTGACTTAAAACAGCACAATCGTTTTTCAAACAGCACATTTTTTAAACGAAATTTCTGGCCGGACTACGTCCATCATCACTAAAAAAAAACGAAACAGCAAAGAGTATAAAAAAAATGGGTAAACAAATCTTGAATATAAGTAGCCTCACTATAATTCAACTAGCTGTAATTCATATGTAAAACAATTACCGGTACTACACTTGCTCAATGAAAACAAATGATTATACTAAATACCCTCAGTTATGTCAGCTATGTACAAGATGATACCATTTCCAAGTTGCAATACTATCACCCAAGGCCTCAGAAAAAAAATTTCCAGGGGATATAAAGGTCGATACCGGGCCCCTAAATCTTATTGGACCCCCCAAGCCTTATCAGGGCCCATGCTGTTAAATCATTTTTTGTCGGATGGATGTAGATCTTCATTTAAAAGTGAGGGGATGTTGATATTCGCATACAGTTAGGACCTATGAAAAACACAATTAGACATAAAATTGGTTTAAACCCAGCTAGGGGGTCTGGGGGAGCGCTGTGAGCTCCCCCAGCGGGGTCCAAGATTTATGTTTAGCACTTTTTATGTTTCTCGAGGGTAAAATATAGTATCTGACCAACATCCCCGCACAAAACTTGCTTAAGTTGACAAGCAGAAAACGTGATATACATGGAAGAAAGTATGTGAAGTGGGGGATGATGACATTGACACAACATTATACATTACAATGACTTTAATATTGCAAATCCAAATATTTTATTGATAAAAGTTTTAAGAAGCCGTCTGCAATCACAGACTTCACAAACCCAAATACCTATTAAACTCATACAAATAGAGTGAGTTACTTAATGATAGTAGTATAGTATGTCAACGTTGACTCCACTCTCTGAGGTTGAAATGCTTTTGGATTTCTGGAAATGTGGGCCCTCGTACAGTGTTATACCGTAGAATTAGGGCTCTCAAGTCAGAGAAATGTAACAAAATGTTAATTTCGGTGCAAGTGTATGGCTTTTGATACATTTTCCTCTTTTTTTAATCAAATCAGCCGCTATTGGATAACCTAAAGGCTGTGTAGTAAAAATAGCGACCAATTACCAGTAGTGAATAGGCTGACTAATATTTTTGCTGTAGGCAAGTTTGATTACGGTGGTATGGTGCCATACCAAAATTTAACGCGAAAACCTGAACTCTTCCGGGCCCCCCAAAGCCCGGGCCCGGGTACGATGTACCCCCTGAACCCCCGCTCGCAGGCACTGCTATCACCATAGAGAATTACATAAACCCAGAAAGAACACACGACTCTGTTATGTCATGTCACGCATGAATGAAACAATCGAATGCTTTCTGCTAAGCATGACACTGCATAGAAACTAAATGGAAGCAGATAGAGTTTAGGCTAGTCATTAAAATAATGTTAAAGGGGAACTCCGGCCTAGCGAGGCTATATATCATAAGATACACCACAAAATTCTACAACTTTTGCAAAAAAATGAACTGGCTACGTTTTATAGTTATGATGAAATCCACAAAAAATCGCGTGGACCCTAAGTTTGATGACGTAGGTCTGTACTTTACCTCTCGCTCTTAGTCTCTAATCTCATGCCTAAGATTGCAAGTAGGTTGAATATTTTAGCAAAGAATGCAATACAAGCGCTTCTGCTTACGAGTTTTTAGTCTTAACTAGCAATTTTATGCCCAAACAATATAATGTATAGATACAATAAAGCACAGACCTACGTCATCAGACTTGCATTCACACAGTTTTTTGCAGATTTCACTAAAACTAAAAAATGTAGCGAGTTTGTTTTTTTTGCAAAAGTCTTAGAATTTTGTGGTGTATTTTATATATAGCCTCGCTAGACCAGAGTTCCCCTTTAAATATAAAAAAATTATGCATCAAACCTCTTGTAAATAAATATTAATAGTTTAAGTTATAAACTTGTTGTTGTACTCAGTGGCACACCCAGGGGGGGTTCAGGGGTCGAACTCCCCCCTTTTGAAACTCAAAAAAACAACATAATTTTATGAACGCAGTTTGTAACACTTTGCCATATTTACTTTTCACTAAAAAATCACTTAAGTTGTTGTTAATCACTTAAGATGTTATTTTAGGGCTGTAATTTGATTGTGCACATTAAGATGTTGTTTTAGGCAGTAATTTGATCCATATAGATATTTACCAAGCAATTGAGATTTCTGCATTTGTTTCAACTACAATATGGCTTCTACAGTGATTCAACTACAAGAGAGATATAATGTGTAACTATGTGTATTTGTTATATCCATTGAATAATGGATAATATTATGCCCAATCATAACTTTCTGAGCAAAACAGAGCTTGAAATGAAAAAGAGACAGACACCATTTACTGGAAAAAGTCGTCCTTGTATAAAAAAAAAACTACGAAGCCAAATGCACTTTTGCAAAAAAAAAGCAAACAAATCCACTGTTTGAAGACAAAAAGCACGACAAAATTGCATTTAAATGTCAAGATTTTATTCTGCAAACGTATTCAGAAATTTAAAAGCAGATTTTAATAGCGTCGGAGCAATCATTTCCAAATGATTTTTCTATAGTTTTGCATTAACCTTATAGTATTTTAGGTAATTTTGCAGCATCATTCGTCATAATAACAAACCATTGTCTATTTCAGTGTAATCAACCTCTATACACACTTGCATTTTAGTTTTTCTTCATTTCAGGGTAGATTCATGAAGAGAGCTAGATAAAAACGTTCAATCTAAAACAGTTTTTTTCAAGATTAACCATTACTCAAAGAGTGGGAATTACAGCTCCGATGCTAATGAAAACTATTTTGAAATTCTGTGCCACTAACAAAGTTTTTGAGTTTAAAGCATATTGATTTAAAAAATTTTAAGTCAAGTTTGCTATCTTTCAGCATTTAAACATATTTTGGACTTGACCAGTAAGTGTGCGAGGGCTGATAGGCCTGAGCAAAATAAATTCTTTCAAACTCTTCCAAATCTTAGTAATTTAGCTTTTTCTAATTGCTCTAAAAATGTTCAAAATGTTATCCAAATGGCATTAAAATGGCTTTTTTTCTGAAAAATTGCAGGAATTGCAAAGCGGCTGCCCCCAGGCCCCCATAGGGGTAAATTGTTATTTTGAATGCAATCTTCACAACCAACAACTTTCAAAATCATTATTAGAAGGGTTTTGAATAAACAAATGCTGCATCGATGCAACTATTACCGCGAAACCCTGTTTGACTATAACTTAATTAACTACAATTGTGTACTGGTTGCTTTTTGAAAAATTCAATCTTCCCCCTTTAAAAATTTCTGGTGCGCCCCTGGTTGTAGTCCATATTTATTTTTCTGCCACCAGAAAGCATCAGATGTTAACTGCTAGACGATCCACACACTTTTAAATGTGATAGCTACTTCGTCAATGAAGAATTCGCTCCTGCTTAAAGAGTTTCCAATGATCCAATGTTTCTGTGGATTTCTTTAAATTCTTGTCGTTATCACTTAATCCATATAATATATTCAGGATCATTGTAAAAACGACGTCTTTGCCCTCTTAACCACACTGCCAATGCCAACTATGATTTGCCATAAACCTGCTAAATAACACATTTAGTTGCCTCTTACCTTCACATAATTTAACGGAAACATTCCTCTTTTTCCCTTCAGTGTTCCCTCAGACCAACCATCCTCTATGTGCTTGATATTTGTTATGAAGTCGCCCTCTTTTAAAGTGAGTTCATCCCTCACTTCAGCATCATAGTCAAAAAGAACAGTTGCTAAAATTCGTTAAAATTTTATTGTCTTCCTCTTGAGGTTCTGCAAATGTGCATACTGGACAGAAGAAGAATATGACAAGAACTTATGAAAAGTTTTAGCATTATACTTGGTCCACTTCCGAAATTAATAACAGTATATGCCAGCCACTAGCAAAGTGTTTTTACCTTTAACCCCTTAACTAATTATGCAATACAGTACTGACCCTCTAGTCTGGGAGAATGATGAAATAGTGTGTGTTTGCATTACCACAGACTCTCTTCACAAATGCAATTAGCTAAGGTTATCATAGAAAGCACTGCATCAACACCTATCTATTCTTTATTTTTATATTATTCCAAGTTTAAGAAATAGCTGTACCTGTAACAAATGATGAAACATTGCAACCTTCCAAATGGAATTCCAGGATGTTACGACAATCCTGCAGCATTGTAACTGCATGGTCACCAATGTCCTGATTATCTTTGAGATTAAGTAGCTTTAACTGCAAATATGGTGTGGTTGTAGTTGCAATGACTTGAAAGGGTTTTTGGGCCCAATAGGGTTTTATTTTCAGGATGATTTTTCTTTTCTCACAATGCTCCACTGAGCTAAATGTAGTTTTAGGCCGATTGCGTCACCCATTGACCATCGACATAACCGTGCTTGGCCTTGCACTAATCACTACCCCTCTTTTTTCTTCTCTCTCTATCAATTATTCGAGCAACTACTCCAGCCTATAGTTTATTTACATCTTGAGTGCCTGGACAAGTATGCTGATAAGTGTTATTTATTAGTCTAGGGTTTCCGAAACTTTCTGCTCATGGGTACCCTATTGGCCATTTATCAAGTTGCCTGTGTACCCTCAAAATTTTTACACAGTCTTCCGCAATAAAAAACTTGCCCTATCAACCCAAAACCTTGCTTGAAGAAGGTCTATTCTGCAATTTAATGTGATTTTGTCCTCGAATTTGATTAAAGAACAAAAAAAGAGGTCTACTCCAAAATTTGAATAAGATTTTGTCCCAAATTTGATAAAAAAGATCGCAATGTGGTGTCATGGCGTACTCCCTACAACTTAAGCATTTAAGTTCTGGTAGTAATGTACCCTTTGAAAATTCGAAATGTACCCTGGATTAGTCTTACATTGTACATATTTTAGTGTGATAAGAGTAACAACCATGCAAATAAAAATCGCTTGCCTTTAAAATCCTCTGCATGTCCTAATGTCTGCCATTGGGTCATTCTTCCTCTTTATGACTATACAAGGTTATTTTTGTGTCACTTTCCATTGCTTATTATCGTGGTGGTCAAGAATAAATATGAATAAAAGAAATATTTATATTCCTGCCATTAGACAGCATCAGAACCTAATTATTGGAAGACTGCACATTTTTTACTGTGATAAGAATCTGCACTTGCTGAAGAGTAAGTAACTAGTAATCCAATGCTCTGGTGGAATTTTTCAAATTTCTGTTCACTTTAATTGAAGCTTGTCCGAAGACACTATGCAGAGGTAATCATTATAAAGCGTTTTATCCAAGGATGCAACAAGGTGCAGCTCAAACCAGATCACGCAATCAATTTTTAATATGCTATTCTATGCATTAAGAAGTACAAAAACCATTCAAAAACAATTTTGGCAATTTTTTCTGTTAGAGCTCATTATAAACTTGAATCTTAGTATGAACAATATAAAGCAAGATGGCCCGCTTGGGTTGATATTGATTTTATCATTTACAAACAGGGATCGCAATCGCATCGCAATGATGATGTTTTTCGATATTTGTCATGTAGGCTAACTATGATGCAATTGCAAGCTGGGACCAAGGATTCGATTTTTTGGGATAATTCAATTTTTTTGATGCGATATTTTCGATTTTTTTGATTATTTTTAATAGTAATGTATGACGTAAAATGTTAGCACTAGTTTAAAAGCAAACGGTTTTTATTTGACAAGCAGCTGCAAAACAAAAAATGAAACATTGCTGAACGAGTAAGCTACTGAAATATCAAAAATGTACTCCTTAAAACTTTTTCATTTAATAAAAAAATCAGAATAAAAAATATACTTGGGTTGAGTTTGGTTGATTTAACCAATTAAGATAGTTCACTTTTATTTTTTCAGAACTTTAAATCTCGGCCAAATCAATCTCTGTGCGAAAAGCCATGCTTACAAAAAATGAATACTGAGTGTAATAACACCTAAGCCATAGTCTACCTGGTACAGGCCCTCAGGCGCGTAGCCAAAAATTCGCAATGGGGGCGCTGTTTGATGGGTCTGGAGGCGGAGCCTCTAGCGCTCGAAATTTTGCATTTTTTTTCTAAAAATAGCTTAATTTTAGAGCTATTTTGATAAAAAGAAAAGTAATGCTTTTAAAACGTGGCATAGAAATTGGCAGTGCAAACATGAATAAACTGGTTGCATAAATGGGCTATTTGGGAGGTGGCCTATGGTAAAATTTTAGTTCTGTTATTTAGATTCTGGTAAAATATAAAATCGTATAGTTCAATAAAACTCTCATGGAGTAATAAATTTTGCCCACAGTTTATAACGAAGAATAATTGCAGGGGGGCAAATGGAAAGAGATTTGAGTGGATTGATTGGTAATTAACTAATACTGAATAGCCCCCCTATTCCTAAGTTTATAGTATATTTATTAATGACACCTATGTTTAGCAGTTTTACCCTAGCAATCAAATTTGGTTGCTTATTTTTGGCCAGTTTTCAGTTTTTATATATTTGTGAGTTTTGTTTTTAACAAATTAGCCCCCCTTGAATATATGTTTCAAAAAATGTTGTAAATCATTTAATCCATTCAAGTGTATAAACAGTCTCAAAAGTGCTAAAAACGTGGTACTTTTCTTATTCTGCATTTTAGTCAACATGCCAATGGTGGGAGCTATAGCCCCCCCCTGGCTACGCTACTGCCAGTCCTATAAATCAGTGGTCCTTAACCTTTCTTATGTTGTTACCCTTAAAAATTTTTGATGTATATCAATTACCCCTTTCTAGAAAAACAGCAACTATAATAGCTTCCAATCCAAACTAAAAGCATAAGATCGATTTTTATAACAAATGCAATAATGGAAAGCTTGATACTGCTTTTTGTTATTACGGGTTTAAATCTAAGCTAAGTGCAGGAAAGAAAACAGCATTATTATTAATCTCAAGCCTGTTTCAAAATTTTACCTTAACGGACACTATTGAACAAAATCCCACTTCACAGCAATAAGTTGAAGAAAATCGAATAAAAAAATTCAAAACTTTTATTTAAAGGACTGGATATTCATTTTGAATATCAGCCCCAAAATTTTCTGGTTAAGTCAGTTTTAAGACGTGCATCTTCGCGCAGTTGAAGAAACTCTGTTTTTGCTATCATAATTATCATTATTACAAATATTTTCTGCATCTGAAAATGGCTTGCTAGTCCACAACAAAGATTGTCATTAAAAATTCCAGGAAAATATTGCTTAATCGCAACATAACACATGCTCACCTCACGCTACTATTAACTGAACTAAACTAGACCATCAATTGTTTACCGGAACAAGAGATTTTAAAAAGAGAGCATAGTTCTGACTAATTAGTACTAAACTATGGCATCACAGGAAGTATAGTGATCGTGAAGCAAAATAAAATTTCTAGGGTCAGCAGCTCAACACAATAAACGTTTGCCACACAGCAGTGATTTTCAAAAAATTTACATTACCCCTTTTAAAATACCAAATTACGCCTTTGAGGGTAATTACCCACAAGTTAAGAACCACTGCTATAAATAGTGATGGTATAAACATGTTGCAAATTGCCGTTAGCACAAAGCAGTAAAATAGCATCCACTGCGTCATCAGCTAAACATATTCTTAAGTCCTTCAAAACAAGCTTTAAGCTTGAAAACTTTCTTTCCAAGGAGACTTGGGTTACAGATAACAGCAGTGCAAATCAGGCAAGTTAGGCAAGGTCCGCATCAATGAACCCAAATAAATCACTGAATGTTGATGATCAAGGAAGCCATGGCCTGTGCGCCAGCTGACAAATTGTGCTTGACATATAACTTAAATTCAAAAGATGAAAGTTAAAAGCAGTACATACCAGGGTTGGATCCAATCATTTTTTTTGTAATTTTTAAATTCAAATTCAAATTCATTGACTTGGAGAAAACTAAATTCAAATTCATTGATTTTGCAAAAGTCGAACTCAAATTCATCAATATTTCGTGAGTGGATTCAAATTCAAAACTCAAATTCAATCCAACCCTAGTACATACTGTGTGATGCCGGTCAGAAGTGCTAAAACATCATTGTTTAGTAAACTCTGTCACTCATCAGCGGCAGTGTGTGATGCCGGTCAGAAGTGCTAAAACATCATTGTTTAGTAAACTCTGTCACTCATCGATAAAAAATACGCTTGTTTTTTAGCAAATCGTGAGAAGTAAATTTCCCCTTGGGTGAAAAAGGTTTGAAGAAAATCGAAAAAATCGCAGATTTTTTCTGCTGAATTTTGGTGTGCGATAATGGATTCAATTTTTTCCCTGTTTTGATGCGATTTGTAGATGCGATTTTTTTTTGAAACAATTCGATGTGATTTAGGATGCGATGCGATTGCCATTTCTGCTTACAAATACAAAAAGTAGGTTTCATTAAATGGTTTTTTAGATTTTTCGAAATTGATCAACTTATCTTGCTGTACGTTGACTGAAGTCTAGGTGGTGGACTCCTTGAATGTCATAACCAATTCCATTGTTAGGCAGCCTCTACCACTGTCTACTAAATACTTGCAGCTACTTCATATTATCACCTCGAGTTGTTTGTAAATGCACACAGCTGAGCAAGGCAGCTTCAAGGCAGAAGCTTTCACCATCTGCCTTCAACATTCAACACACAAACTTCCCTGCAGTACCATTCAGCTGGTTTATACAAATCGCCAACCAAATTTAGAGAACCAGCTGTTAAACTTCCTTTCCTATATAGTCTGGAATTTTGGCTCAAACAAACTGGTTGTTGACCTTAAAAAACAAGTTGCAGATTCGGTTCCTGAAAATTTTGAATAACTCTACTGAAACCGCCACTGGCAAATTAAAGTACAGAATGATTTACCGGTTTTGCTCTCTTGTTAGTTTCCTTGACAAATTCTTTTACCATTCTGTTTGTAATTAGGCAATTTTGCAAAGCAAGTTTGTGAATTTGACCAAGACAGTGTTGGGACAGCACAAAGCGATGTAGAACACTGTTTTCTTTTATGTGAGTGTTCTCCAAGAAAAGCATCTTCATCTGAAAAAAAACGTTTCTTTGTTTTGCTTATTTCAGAGTGTTTGTAACAAACAATCATTTAAAATGATATATTTTGGTTTGATTGCCATGCCTTATGCATTCACGCAGTATCTGCAAGACTACAATGCACCTTTTTAATTGCTTTTTTTATGAATATACATAAAATGCACATGCATTTCCGTTTACAAACAAACAAAAGCAGATAAGCAAATTCCGTACCTAAACAAACAAAAACAGATGCTCAAACCATACATGGTTCAAATTTTATACATAATAAGTTGGATTTTTTTAATACTGAATTACAAATGCCAAGGTCAAGATAGTTAAATCACCAAAATATCTTGTGGCATCATTAAAAATATTGGCCAAAAAATACTAAAAGTTTTCGGCAAGTGGCTTCAGTAAGCATCAAAATTGGGAAACTTTTGCTTACTTTGACAACATCAAATTTTTCAAGGATTATTTGCAAAAAAATGTGACTCAAAGTCAAGATGACTCAAAATGAAATACTTTTTTCTGAAGGGATTTGTCACAAAAAAACTCTGGAGAGCAGTCTTGCTCCCCAAGTATATTAGGGTTAACTAGTGAGCTGTGCCATGTGTTTGCTTTTGTAGCAATGTTAACAAAGGCCCTTGAAGCATAAAATTGGTCAAGAGTCAAGGTGTTAATGCTTGATAGAAAAAGTAAAGTTTGATAAAGCATTAAGAAGAATCTATTGAAATAAATAAATTCACAGTATCACATACAATAAAATTAAACATTTACCTATAAACCATTTTTTTCTTTGTTGAACCCATTGAAATAAATAAATTTACAGTATCACATACAATAAAATTAAACACTTACTTGTAAATTATTTTTTTCTTTTAATATTTTGCTGAGCTCTTGAAAAAAGTATTGCGAGCAATTTCCAAGAAAACGTGGATAAACTACAGACAGAGACATGTATGACTGACGAGCACGAAGAATGTGCATGATAATTGGGATATCGCTGGGAAGAATTTGATTTTCTATGCAAAACTTTTGTCTCAAACAAGCAGCTGCATGTTGAGAAAATTCATCAGTCCCTATTTCATGCACCCATCCAAGGGTTGGGAGGATTGCACCAAAATAAGATCTAGCATCAAGATCGTCATCAATCTCATCATGATAGTCATCATCATAATTACCCATGCTTGCCCCTTCATTGTAGTCGACAACTTCACCAACATCATCTCCACTGCCAAAGCTGACAATGCTGTTTTCATCTCTGTCACTGCTATCGCCATTATTGCTACCTTCTCTACTACCACTGCTGTTAATGACGTCACCTCTACTACTAATTGCAGGATCAAAATATTCCAAGGCTTTATAAAAGTCAACATCAGTGTTGTCATCACTGTCATCATCACAGTCATCATCATCATGATTATCGGACAAGTATGTAGCAAAGCAATACCGTTCAAGCTTTTCAATGGCATGTTGTTTGAGCAAATTTTCACATTCTTTGCGTTCTTCTTCATCATTCCGCCCTTCTTCTAATGAAACACATCTCAACAATGCTGCAAGTGTGTGTTTGTTACAAAGTCCAAACAGAAACCTGGTTGTTACAGCTTCAAACTTCTTATTGCTCAGCACTGTTAAAATGTTTCCTTGCTCGTTCTCTTTTCCATATTCTTGTTTCTTAGTGTATAATCTTAACTTGACAGAAGCCAGAAATTCTTGCCACATTAAGTGGTTAAAATACATTTCCTGATTACCATTGAGAAATGTGTTGAGAAAAGTAGACCAGTACTGATTATCAACTCTCGCTTCATCTAGTTCATGACTGGGAAAATACAACTGTCCTTTAATAAATTTGTCGAAAGCGAATGTCGCAATGTTTTTTATTGGAAATTTCGCATCACCACTTGCATCCAACTTTTCTAAGAGCCACTTTTCAAGAGCATCAACGAAGATGGCAGTAAGTGTGTTCTCCACCACAAACTCTACCCGACTATCCCGACTTCTCTCCAAAGTATCATATCTGCTTTTTAGTCTTCTCATAACCATGATGCAAATGACAGGAGTATGGCAGTGACTTTCAAGATCAGGACGAGCTCGCAAGTATCCAAGAATTTTTCCACAAAGTTCACCATTGTCACCACAGATATTTGAGCAAATTTGCTTACGAGCTTCGGCATCCAATCCCTGAATAGTAAACAAAACTTTGGGCTTAAATTCTGTGTTTTGCAGTTGGGTAATTCGATGAGGGCGAGAAGTAATCATTTTTTTGCTACAAGGAAGAATCTCTCCAGCAATTAAGTTCTGAATATATCTTTCTGCAGTGTACAAACCATCAGAAGTAATATTGCAAGATGTAAAGTTCTTCATTTTAGGGTCAATGCGCGCTTCATCTAATCCATCCATTATAATAAAAACTTTGTCACTTTTCATTATCCTTTTTAGGATGCTTTGTCGGTCTTCCATTTCCATTAAGCATTGAGAGATCGGTGCCAAGAATTGAAGTAGGTCAGTCTTTTCTTTGTAATCAATTTTCCGAAATTGAATGAAAAAGACAATGTCAGGTTGGAATAGCTCAGATTCCCACATTTTGTGAAGCATACATTTGGTCAAGGTTGTTTTTCCTATTCCAGGCTGTCCAGATATAACAACAAGATTACTGTGTCTTTCTAAAAACTTTTTTTCAGCTTCTGAAGTGTCACCTTTATGAGGCATTTCTTGAACACGACTTTCTACCTCTTTGAACAAGTTTTCATAAGGTATGCTGTCTACATTTTTCTTGCTATAAAATCTTGCAATGTTTTTGCGATTGTGATTCTGCTCCAATAACTGAACCTCTTCCACACTGGGTAAATCGGTGGAAATTTGTAAATTTGCAATTTTTATCTCTTTGCGAAAACAATCCTCTTCTCCATAAAATTCCATTGCTTTTTGTTTCAGATGCTGCTTTAAATTTTCCCCTAAACAGCAGGTATGTTTGTTCATTAATGCTTTAAACTTGCATGGTTAAGGTCTTAAACGACTTACAGATATTAAAAGAGCATTCATAGAATAAAAGTATCTACAAAACCTTGAGTTGTAAAATCATTATGATTTTCAGAGAATTGAAAGTTTCAGCAACTTTGCAGCATCAATTGACATATTTAAAGTTTTTTATTTGACAGTAAAATGTATTGTAATAAAAATCGAACGTTTTCGGCCTAAAGCAGTTAAGCCCTCTTCAGGATA
This sequence comes from Trididemnum nubilum, assembly GCA_963965965.1. NCBI lineage: Eukaryota > Metazoa > Chordata > Ascidiacea > Aplousobranchia > Didemnidae > Trididemnum > Trididemnum nubilum. The sequence continues at coordinate 17,028,143 of OZ014471.1, read as the reverse complement.
ACATATCTGAATAAAAATAATTTTACATATGGTTATAGGGAATTACAAGGCATTTATTACAATTAAAATCAGTTTATGATGTAATACTACCAAAAACTCACAAAAATTTTTTAGTGAGTTAATTTATAACAATTTAGCAATGCAGCAGTAAGCAGGAGTATTTTTGTGGCTAGTTAAAAGTCAGACAATCAAGTTTAAGGTAAGAACTGAACAATAATGCGTACCAGAATAACACTGAAAAATACTAACTAAAAATGAGGCCCCTTTAGCATATAACTGTTTGTTTAACTTTGGATTCAGCTTTTTAATTAATAAAGCTTCTTGAATTTTAGCATCATACTCAGTGACACACTTTTTAAGAATTTTGAAAGATTCCACTGAATGTTTGATGGAAGAGCGTTTGTCACAATCGTATAAATGGTCTTTGATAGCACTTTTTGTATTTATATCAGCTGGATTTAGATGCTCCTGTGCTCGAGTTGCAAGGTGTCCCGAACTCATGCCCACATAGGACAAATTCGTATCACACGAACATAAAAACTGATATATGACATTGGAGCTCAGAGTGATGGGAGTAGCTGACTTCAGCTGAAAGTAACAGCCAACTTTGTATGTTGTATAAATTGCATAAATCTCAACGCCAAATTTGCATTAAACCAGCTCAGAAAGTTGTTTAACGAATCGCTTAGAAGCTGCATCAACGTAAGGGACCTTAACAAAATGTTTATCACTATCATCATCACACTTGGTAGTAACACATGAAAGTGAATCAAGAAACTGCTTTAGTATTTTGTTAAAGAAATTATTAGTGTAATTATTAGCAAGAAATAGTGATCGTAATTTATTTACTTCCGCAAAAAATAAATTATCGTTAGAGCAAATCAATTTAGCACGATGTAGCATACACATAATGAGACCAGATTTCCTCTTGAAAGGACAAATAGCATCAAAATTCAAAACTAGGCCAGTGCTAGTTGGATTTTGCCATACCCAAGTATCTACGTCCTGCTCATTAACTTCAATATCCACATCCAAAAATTGCAAGGTGTGTGCAGACTTTTCTACAGTAAACTGTAAATTTTTATGTTGAGTATTAAGTATGTTTAAAAAAGAATCACATTTCTTCTCATCATTGAAAACAGCAAACACATCGTCCACGTAACGAAGATACATTTTAGGATGAGTTGAAGATGGCTGTTTAAAAATAACTGTGTTCAAATGGCCAAGAAAGAAATTTGCCAGTGTGCATCCCAGGGGAGAGCCCATTGCGACCCCGTCGATTTGCTTGTATAATTTATTGTTATATAAAAACATTCCTTGAGTCGTAAGATGCATTAATTTAATGAAAATTTCTCTTTTAATCGATGGTTGGTCTTTACGTTCCGAAGAAAAAATGTAATCGGCAATGATATCGATAGTGTAATTTAAAGGGACGTTGGTAAAAAGTGACTTAGCATCAAAGCTTACCAAAAATTGATTCCAGGTAAATGAAAAATCTTTGATCTGGGTTTAGAAATTATCTGTAGAATTTATCAAATATTTGTTAGGAATATAAGGCTTTATAATTGTGTCTAGGAATTTTGCTAGTTAATTTTTTGCGGAAGTAAATAAATTACGATCACTATTTCTTGCTAATAATTACACTAATAATTTCTTTAACAAAATACTAAAGCAGTTTCTTGATTCACTTTCATGTGTTACTACCAAGTGTGATGATGATAGTGATAAACATTTTGTTAAGGTCCCTTACGTTGATGCAGCTTCTAAGCGATTCGTTAAACAACTTTCTGAGCTGGTTTAATGCAAATTTGGCGTTGAGATTTATGCAATTTATACAACATACAAAGTTGGCTGTTACTTTCAGCTGAAGTCAGCTACTCCCATCACTCTGAGCTCCAATGTCATATATCAGTTTTTATGTTCGTGTGATACGAATTTGTCCTATGTGGGCATGAGTTCGGGACACCTTGCAACTCGAGCACAGGAGCATCTAAATCCAGCTGATATAAATACAAAAAGTGCTATCAAAGACCATTTATACGATTGTGACAAACGCTCTTCCATCAAACATTCAGTGGAATCTTTCAAAATTCTTAAAAAGTGTGTCACTGAGTATGATACTAAAATTCAAGAAGCTTTATTAATTAAAAAGCTGAATCCAAAGTTAAACAAACAGTTATATGCTAAAGGGGCCTCATTTTTAGTTAGTATTTTTCAGTGTTATTCTGGTACGCATTATTGTTCAGTTCTTACCTTAAACTTGATTGTCTGACTTTTAACTAGCCACAAAAATACTCCTGCTTACTGCTGCATTGCTAAATTGTTATAAATTAACTCACTAAAAAATTTTTGTGAGTTTTTGGTAGTATTACATCATAAACTGATTTTAATTGTAATAAATGCCTTGTAATTCCCTATAACCATATGTAAAATTATTTTTATTCAGATATGTTATCCTGAAGAGGGCTTAACTGCTTTAGGCCGAAAACGTTCGATTTTTATTACAATACATTTTACTGTCAAATAAAAAACTTTAAATATGTCAATTGATGCTGCAAAGTTGCTGAAACTTTCAATTCTCTGGTATTCAAAATCAACCCCTTTGCCAAAACTTCATTATGATTTTAAAGTAAAAATCAGAGATGGAATCCACGAAGCCGTTCTTTGTCGCGAGGACAATTTTGAAAGTCCTAAGCCTTGAAATACTGGTACTCAAAAATATCTTCTTCTGTAATCAAGGCAGGTAATACAATTTTTTGAGTAGTTAAAATGAAAATAACAAACCAAAAAAATCATTTGAGAAAAGTGACTAGTGATTGACTAATAATAAATAGCCCCAACACACCTCTTTGATAGAGCCTACCTTAGTACCAGCTTATTTCACCCCGATCAAATTTGATTGTTAGATTCAAAAAATTTTTTGTTCAAGTTTTCCTATTTGCTAAATTTTTTTTAAATTTTAGTCCCTCCAAAATAAATGTGTTACAAATGGCTTAAAATCACTTCGAAGTCAATATCACTGCAAACAATTGGCCTCATCGTGTTTAAAATGTGATATTTTTTAAATTGTTTATTTTAGTACACAGGCTGTAGCCTTATCACCTCCTTCATGGCTATGCCACTGCTGCAAAACACTCAATCTCCAGTGACACTTAGCTCAACAGAAAAAATGACTAGTGTTTTCCTTCCAAAAAATGGATATTATAATTAAAATTCAAGAAAGCTTAAATAATTTTTGACCACACCTAAAAGCTTCAAATCTGGTATCCATTTAACAGCGATGTGGAAGCAAGATCTGTAAGCAGTGGAACAGTGAAACAAAAGCAATCTCGAACGTATAGGACATTTTGAGATGAACGAGAAAGCAATTTTTGACAGTGCTTGAATTATTACTGAACAATATACAATAATTACTTGAATAATACATGATAAAATAATGTGTGTGGAGTTTCCACCACTTTCACTTCGTAATTTGTAGTACTTGAAAGTGTCTGAACTCTGAAGTTCCTAATTTTAGGTAATACTGTAGTTTCAAGGAATTCAAATTACCAAATTAAAATAAATAAAAGAGCTAGGTCCATTTTATCCTATAGAGCAAACAAATAATGGGAATTGCTAAAAAAAGTCAGAGTACCAGCCTAACCAGAACCTTGCCAGGGTTTCTTCACTATAAAATTTGCATTTCATGCAGAAGATAAATGAGGACCCAGGGCACAAACTTGGGTGTTTTTCAAATCGATTTTTTTAGATAAGCTGTAAAACATGACATAGCTTATCTACATGTAGATTCTGTGAAAACTCTGTGCTTTTGATGCATGGTATATTATAAGTTAATACTAGCAAAGTATCAAGATCTAAAAATTTTTGGATTCATTTTTAGTTAAGAAGAACAAAGATACTTGAGTATGAGTATTGAGTACACCCCAGACAATGCACAATTTTAGTGATTTTCTATCAAACTAATTGCTCTTTTTAACTCTATTGCACGAAATTACATAATTTTTGCTTGGTTTAGTTTTGTTTCAAAACTTGCTTAATTGCTTAAAGTCATTACAACTAAACTTGACAGAAAACAATTAATCAAAAATTAAGAATACTATTCAAAATGTATGTTAACAAATTTGAAAAACTCAATTTATTAGCACTCAGTGTCATTTTAAATATAATTTTTCTGACACCTCAAATTATAATTATGCAACCAAATCTTTTTATAACCCATTAAACAGCATGGGCAATTGAGAATAACCCCTTTTAAAATTAGTGATTTTCAATATCATTTTACAATTAAAAATCTTTTGGCACAGGCCACCTTTTTGGGCTGCTCACAATGCCCTCTCTCCAAATAGCTGCTACAAAATACAAATATTGGCAAATTGTGAAACCAGAAAATAAAAATAGTAAAATTTGAAAGAGTAAGAAATCATTTCAACAAAAAACGCTAAAAGTGGAAAAAAGTATGAAGAGACTAATCTAATTTATATGAATCCAGAAGCAAAAAATCATAAGAGTGACAAAACATTTAAACAACCTTGAAAGCATGAAACTTGAAAAAAAGCTGGAAGCAAAGGTGAAAAAGTGACTGCTTCTATATTCATGGTTTAAAATATACTCTGAAATCTCAAATACAAAGCTTTTAAAACAAATATATACCACTATTAGCTGCTGCAGGTGTAATGTTGTGTATATTTTTGAACAATCTCAAGATAATGGTTTTACAAAAAAATTACTTACAAATTTCATCCACATGTTTTTCTTTTTGTGCAGCCTGTGCTTCACTGTCCAATTCTTCAAATCGCAAAAGCTCATCTGTGAAAGAATTGGATGAATCTGGATCAGTACATAATTATAAACAAAAACAGATAAGCATCACAACCATTCCATTTCAAAGCTCAATATTTTGATACTAACACTGACCAACTTTAGTGGTTTCTATGCTCATGCAGTTTATCAGACCGCTACATTGAATTGATAGCACATCACAACCTCAAAGAAGATGATCAGAGCTAATTTTAAAGCAACTCTGTCAATAAATTTTCGTAAACCTTTTCAGTGGAGAAATTTCAATTGTCGAGCATGTACAACAACCTTTCCCATTCAAAACATTGTTGCACAACAATTTGCTGTTCAAGATTCATGCTTTTTCTGAGCAGAAAACATAAATTGCTGTTTATGTAATTTTAGCCAGTAATCGCTTATTTACCACATCAGTCCAACATTTTATTCATACAGTTGTTCCATTATGCTTGAATTATGCAGCTCTTTGATTACAGTAACATGACGTGAATAATTCTAACTTTAATTTTTCCATCTGGATTTTTTGGAAAAAAAAACAGCTGATCTGCACCATATCTTTTGAACCTCATAGCGCAGTATGAATAAATGCCTTGTGAACCTTTTATTTTTACATATATTGCACACTACCTTCCAACAGGAAGGATATCTTCTAACAGAAACGTCATATCAGAATAACAGGAACAACTAATTCCTTTCAACACGAACAATGATAAAGGAAAATAAAAGATGCACTATATTTAACAAAACTTTAAAAGCTCTACTAACTCCAATAACGATCTAAATTAATTCACAAAGAGTAAGTATGTGTGATCTCGTCCATATACAGGTATAAAATAGCCTTAAACAAAAGCAAAATTTTTAGAAATTTTAAGCATTTCAAGTGCGTCTTATGGTCAAAAAATAGAATATTTTTTTAAGTTTAAAGTTCCGTTAATTGCAGTGCAATAACAACATACGATTGGTGTTTTTTTTCAAACAATACAAGAGGAAAAATCAAGGTTATAATTATCCATGGCATTTATTTTACGGATAAAACTATACATCTAAGTCATACAATTTACTTTTTAACTCACCAGATAAGCGAGGGTCTTGGTAAAAACTGGCTTTTTCAATCTTAACTAAAAATCAAAATAACATTGAGGGTTGCTTGATCGAAATCAAACCAATAAATGGCACGATATAAATAAAATAATAAAGAAAATACAAAATCATTGTAAGTTTCACGTTGAAATAGCAAAAATTCAGTAATTCTTGGTCAGAAGTATCTTTTTGTTGCATGGAAGATTCGTATTATACCGCATTTTTTCAAAACTCAATTATTCTAAGTTTTCTGACAAATTTGAATGACTAACAAAAACCACGTTGTGTTTGTGTTCCAGAATCACTTTTCCGAAGAAGAACTTATATGATATCGCTACTGGTAAACTAATATGTAAATCCATTTAAACTGGGTTGGATGATGCAACGTTTGACATAATCAGAATTCAGAAATATCAAACTATTAATTTCAAACAAAGTATCTTGACTATTTATGATATGGGTAGCTATCGTGTAAACAATGTTGAATAGTTGAAAATGCCAAAAACAATACACAACAAAACGAACCAATGTTGTTAAAACATATTTGAAATACAACTCAATGGTAAGCTATACCAGTACTGCCTTCCCAGATATAGTCAAATTTTTTTCAAACTTGAAAAGATTTTTTAAAATACAAAAAATTTATTCAAATAATAGAAATCTGTCTAAACAAAAAAACTGATTTATTTGATGTTTTACAGCATAATTTTAATCAACCCTGGTAAAAATGGACAAAAAAAGAAAATGCATGCTAAATTGTAATTACATTTTATTTACCAAGTTGCCTTGGTCAGGAGAGAGCAAAGAGACCTTTTGATCTTCCAATCAAGCAGCCACCTGTATACCAAACACAGTGGAGGCTTCACACAGTCCCTTATAATGTTGAATGACAAATAGGAAAGCTATGAATACCAATTTTTATAGTCTTTGGTTTGACTCAACTAGAAATCAAATCCACTTACACAGTAAATTCAATTTGAAAAATCCAGTATGTGGAAGAGTCTTGAGAAACTAAATAGAACTAAGGAAAAGCAAGCACAATACTAAAATCCTCAACCAAGCTCATCATTGTGGCTTACACACCTATCACATTATGCGTGAAGCAAACTTATCCATCTCAGAACAGAAACTGGACAGGGACATTTTCCAGCAAGCATAAGAAAGCACTGCAGTGCATTTCATTTTGACTCACTAAAGACCGTACAGAGAAAACATAAATAATATACATTGAGTAGAATCTGAATTCAACTGATTAAAAAATTATCAACAGCGTTGGCTGGAACAACTATCATAACACAACAAACATCACTTGTAAAAATTAAAAACCCTACAGTCAGTTTTACCCGTAATTGAATACTTTTATACTTAATTGCACTTAATTTTTTGCCCTAGATTCTAAATTTTAAACTAAAGTTGTGCAACTTTTGGAAGATGCCCTAGATGATACTGATCACGCATGAAACAAACTGTGCGGTTTTTAACTTTTGCATGTGGCATCTACTGTGTTATAAATGGGGCAAAGTCAACTAAACCCGACAAACTGACCACCAACCAACCGTTGCCAGTGATCTCGTTACAAAGTGAGTTTATCACGAACTCAGGGTTAGAACAAGATGGCTCTGAGAATAGTAAAATATTTCAATGACTGCCCTTTTCTGGCAATAGGGGTCAGTTGGTTTGCGATCAGTTTGTTGCAGTCAGTTGTCATGAATTCGTTATAAATACAACTAGGTTAATTTTGAATACAGATATACTAAATAGATCAAATTAGAACAACCTGTACCCAGAACCCTTGTGGTGCCAAACAATGGCTTTTGGCTACATACAAATACGAATTTGAACAAAAAACAAAGCATTTACAGTACACAATAAAACTAAACAAAAATGAGCAAAAAACACTAAGCGGCTGTAATCAGTGCCATTCACCCAGATTTAAAAAGGGCAATCAGGATGATTTCATATCAAAAATTCTACAGTGAAACAAATTTGGCAATATTTTAAAATTTCTTACACCTATTTTGATTCTTTTCGACCATGAAATCATAAGGTAATCGCAATTCTTTTTTCCTCTTAACAAGGGAAAAACACTTTCCACACACTACCAAACCAAACAGAAGAGTGTCAAAACTGTTCTAAATGACTGACTACAACTGCTGTCGAGAGAGTAAGTTTGTAGATACTTGCTGAAAAGCTGATAATCATAGCAAACCTATGCGAAAAAATGCTAGGTTAGGCTTTTGGCTCTGGCTTTTCTTTTAAATAAAAATCAACTTCTTTTTGAAGACATGAAGCTGAAAGTGATGGCTAAGCCTAAAAAACATTTAAAATGCTTTGCATTAAAGTTAACTATTGCATTATTTTGTGAAAAACTAACTGGCCTTCGAACCCTATAGCATTTAACATTCAATTATTAATTCAGATAGGTTATCTATAGCGAGAAATAGCCACAATAGGTCAGACTGTGACTTTTAAAAGGGGATGCTTATGTGCAAGAGGTTTATGCACCGCTGATTATGCACCCTGGACTTTTAGGCTCCAGAAGTAAAAATATTTTTCAAGTAATTTTTTTTTCAGAAAAATTTTTTTGTTTTCAGTTTTTTTAACTTTTTTCAAAAACATATTTTTTCAAATAAAGCTTTTTTCAAACAAAAAAGTTTTGTTTTGATTAAAATATTAAGCTTTTTGAAGCTTTTCATCTGACACTTGTCATGAAGAATCATCAGAACAGAGAGTGAAGGAAAAGGAATGACTATAGCAAAAAAAACGAGCAGTGATTGGTTGGAAAAGGATTTATGAAAGTGTATCATTTGTGCACTATCTTTAAGCTTCATATTCACAAATTCTTTTTGTCGGCAAAGGGCGAGGTTAGAAGTTTTGATAAAAATGGTTTCAAAGCAGATAGATTGGATGGAAAGCGGAAAAAGTTTTACAAAAAGTGATTTCTTATTTTATTTTTTTAATAATAAAAAAGTTTTTCACTACATGTTTGCATAGTTTTCTTTCCTAAGCCGCACATACCAATCTCCATTCTGCAGTCTCAAATTCTGCCTTGCATGAGCACGAGTTGCTTGCATAAATGAGTAATCTTAGCAGACGCAGCAAGCTGCATGACATTTCATGCTTGTTTTTAGTCTACCTGTACCAAACAATAGAGTCCAAAGTTCTTCAGGAGCTAATGATTCATCTCCCAGCAGATTCCTATTTATGATTGTTACACCTTGTTGCAAATACAGAAAAAAACAATGTTTCAATGGATATTTTTCAAGTTTAGTCATTACATCTTGCTGTAAATACCTTGTTAGTTGTAGTAAAAACAATGTTAAATTCTTGCTGTTAACTTCTTTGCAATTGAAAATTTTTGAAATTTTTCGTAACCATGTTTTTGGTATACTTCAAATTTGTTTTTTAGGCTAAAGGTGTCAAAAAATGCTAATAAATAAACAATTTTTTTTTCGAATACCTTAAGTAGTTTTCAAGTAACTGCAGTTTGAATTTTCGGCCACTAGAGAGAGATTTTGCTCCCAAGTTTTGAAAATAGTGCTGTAATTCCATTTTTAAAGCAGTCTGATGCCTGAAAATTACTACTTCGGGGTTTTGGGGTCAAGGAATTCATTTTTGATGTCAAAATTGCAAAAATTTGACTGCTTTATGGTGAAAATTAATTTTAAATTTTGACGAGAGCCCAACTTTGGGGGCAAATTTTGGGGTGTAGACACATCGCTGTGACAATCTTTTTTTCCATCTGTATCTACATTGCTCATAGTTTATGAAAATATAAGTTTTTTAATTACTTTTTATTGGCACCTGAACTGGAAAAGGTTTTTGTTTGGATAGTAAATTTTAATAAATCTGCAATATTCATGATTGCATTACTTTGAAAATTGGCGGAAATCTTGAAAAAAAAGCATTGCGGTGTGACTCAACTGTAATATACATACATACAGTATCACTTTAACTTGTACACTGTCTTCCCAGTTTTCATAGTGCTCAATTAACATGGGCCAGAGCCTGTTAACGATGCAGAAAGTTCTAAAAAGAAAATGCTACAGGGGGAAACAACCTGTACTGCTTTTTTTATTTTATTTTAACAATAACTGAACTTCCTGTACCATTACAATATTACTTTAGATTAATTTCCACTGTCTCTCAGCACAGTAACATATAAAGTTCAAAAAAGAGGAGCAACAACATTGTTGCATTTATACAACTTGCATCGCATATAGTAGCTACCAGTACCGGTTACTGGTACACACACTCTCATGGGTGCAAGATTGGTTAATGCGTTTGTGATTAATCTTGAAAACAAAATTTTATGTTACAAGTAAAAAATAGCAATCATGTTTGAAGTACAATACTTCACAAATTACCGAAAATTCTCTAAGTTTTGCTGGTCACAGCAACACTCAAATAGTGCTTGTGAGTATTGGAATGCAACCAACAAAACTTTTATTAATCATTAAGCAAGTAATATCATTGAAACACTTCACAGCAGTTTACCACAATATTAAAACATTCAAAATTACAATTTTTTAACAATTCTAAACAATTGTTTAGATTTACCCCTGATGATCCCATTTACGGATGAAACAAACTGTTGGGTTTTATAGGTTTTAATTTCTAATGAACCATAAATTGAAACACTTCTTATGATTTAAGTAAAACAAATAAAGCACGATAATGCTTCAAGAGTAGTTGCTGTTTTCACTTTATTGTTGTGCATGTGCTTATTTTCAATTTTTCTGCTGTAAGTGGTTTTGTGCCATAAATCGGTATCCGGACACGAGCCCTAAAAACACGAGCCCTAAAAGACACCAGTCCTAAAAACACAATTCCTAATGGACATGAGTCCTAAAGTACACAAGCCCTAACGGACTCGAGTTCTAAAGGACACGAGTCCTAATGAACACAAGCCCTAACGGACACGAGTCCCAAAAAACACGAGTCCTAAAGACACGAGTCCTAACGGACACCAGTCCTAATGAACAGGAGTCCTAATGGACACCAGTCCTAAAGAACACGAATTCTAATGTACACAAGCCCTAATGGACACGAGCCCTAAAAAACACGAGTCCTAAAGACACAAGTTCTAATGGACATGAGTCCTAAAGGACAGGAGTCCTAACGAACACGAGTCCTAAAGAACACGAGCCCTAAAGGACACGAATCCTAAAAGACACGAGCCCTAAAGAACACGAGTCCTAAAGGACACGAGTCCTAAAAGACACGAGTCCTAAAGAACATGAGCCCTAAAAGACACGAGTCCTAAAAGACACGAGTCCTAAAGAACACAAGTCCTAAAAGACACGAGTCCTAAAGAACACGAGCCCTAAAGAACACGAGTCCTAAAGGACACCAGTCCTAAAAGACACGAGTCCTAAAGAACACGAGCCCTAAAGAATACGAGTCCTAAAAGACACGAGCCCTAAAGGACACGAGTCCTAAAAGACACAAGTCCTAAAGAACACGAGCCCTAAAAGACACGAGTCCTAAAAGACACGAGCCCTAAAGAACACGAGTCCTCAAAAACACGAGCCCTAAAGGACACGAGTCCTAAAGGACACAAGTCCTAAAGAACACGAGCCCTAAAAGACACGAGTCCTAAAAGACACGAGCCCTAAAGAACACGAGTCCTCAAAGACACGAGCCCTAAAGGACACGAGTCCTAAAGGACATGAGTCCTAAAAGACACAAGTCCTAAAGGACACGAGTCCTAAAAGACACGAGTCCTAAAGGACATGAGTCCTAAAAGGACACGAGCCCTAAAAAACATAAGTTAAATGCTACATAAAAGTCGATAGATACTGAAAAAGATTTGGTGAGTAAGAATTCGGGGTTTTTGTTTGCTTTTTCATGAAAATATTGTAATGTACATGGTGGTAGCTACTTTCGGTTATCAAATACAAGGTTTACAATTGATGGCCCTGAAATAGAACAGTTGCATCTCCTTCATTCGTGATAAATAACGCATTTTTAAACTTTTGTAATTTCAAAGATTTATTTTGCATTTGATGTTGTCATTAGCGGTTTACCGTTACGGTTGCTAGGAGTTAAAACGCTGAAGCAGCTGTTTTCATTGAATTATTTCGTAAAGATGTCATTTAAATTTTAAACCAATGATTTAACCGCGCTGAATGTTATGTTGATCGAGCCTTAATTTACATCTATTTCGACTTGAACTAGTGGTGTAAATCATTATTCACAAATAGTGCTGAAATTAAACGTTAATCTGCCATGTGGTGTTGCTGTGGCATAGAATTTAATGTATTTTAGGATATGGCCGAAACTACGATGTGAAACAAAGTTAAAAACCGGACAAAGTGGACAATATCAGGCAGAGTGGACAATGAGATTTCACAAAAGGCATAACTTTCTAGACCCGCTGAGTTATATGAGCAATAAATTGATCCTGGTAACTTTTCAACTAAGCTATAGACTATCCACAAAAGTTTTGACTTTACATTCAAATTCTTTAAATATGCCCACTGAAAGAATTAAACATTGGTTTACGGTAAGGTTCGATGCTTTGTAATGGCATTTTGACGTCCAATCGTTTTGGCAAGGAAAAACTATGACGTAGCTGCAATCCATCAATAAAAATTGGAAGGTATTGGAGATTCGAAGTACAGTACCAACTGCAAACAAGTCGTTGTTGATCTGAACGCAGATTAATGAACTTGTTGAAAAACGGTAGTTCATGCTCCTTAAAACGATGACATAATGCGCTCTTTGTGATTTTAGAACGCGAAAATTTCTCTCCTTTTTGATGATTCATCGTAATATTATCGATCATCTGTTGCTGTAGTTTGGCAGTTCGTAATGGATGTCGTTTGTAAATTCTTTGCGATATTGGGCTGATAAAAATTTTCTTTCTACGTACAAAATGCTTGGAAAATTTTCTAAATAATGTTTTGATTTATTGTGTCATTTTAGTTTTTGTCGCACTCGCAAAAGGACATCATTTATTAGTTACAGCGTCATGTGCGAATTTAATTTTCTAAGGGCATTTTCATTGTTATTGATGTTGATAGCTTGCAAAATAGGTAACAACTAGTTAACGATATTAAATTCTATAGCAAAGCTATTTCTCTTTTCTTAAAAAAAAAAGAATTTCAAATAATTTGAGATTGTTTTAGTTGTTTCGTATTCTCAAAATTTTATCTGATAAATAATGCGATAAACGTTAGATTCAGAAAAGTTCGCTAACTGCGCAACACCACTTCACTGCATTACTGATGTTGATAAACACTTATTTGTTATTCAAAGCCGTTTGCAATACTGATGAACAGTTCGTCTTGATTTCTTGATGAAAAGTTATCAGTAGTGAGCATACTCGTAATCATCGCATATAGAATTTCTTTGATTATTTGTTAATTCAGTACATGAACTTGACTGCAAAGTAAAATCGTCAGTGAATGCGCGGCCGGTATTCTATTTAAGTTGAATTCATACAGTATCCGTTTTTTATCCGCTTTTGTCGTTTTTTTTTTTTTACGCTTTTCTTCTTCATAAAAAAGTAATGTTCTTTTTGGTAAGCATTTTTATACGAATGTCCTTGTCCACACTAACTAGACAGTCACGTACTGGACAAACCTTTTTTCAAAAAACGTTTTTTACGAAGGGTTAAACAGCCCTATTTTGAAATATTGTTCTCATCGTTTATCATAGGCGTAGCCAAGATTTTTGATTGGGGGCGGCCCAAACCACTAATCACATAGGTGAACACCAAGAAAAAAAGTCTTCACAGTCCGACTTAAAGAGTCTTGATTGGGGGGGGGGTGAAATTTTGTTGGAGACCAATTTAGGATTGAGGGAGGGGACCAGACTACAACTTACATAGTGAAGACCAAAACAATAAAAACACGTTTCACGGTCTGAAGAGCTGAATTTTTTTCGAAAAAAGGTGAAGAGCAAAAAAACGATAACGTCTTCACGATCTCGTGTCGAGGTGAACACGAAAGGATAGCCGCTTTGATCACAAATTTATCATTGCTGGCATTGCGATTGGGGAGGGGGGCGGGCTCCCTGCCCCCTTCCCCCATGCTACGCCTATGTTGTTTATACACAAAATTTTGATCAATATGTACAGTAATAACACTCTACATAATGCACATAAGACTAATAAAAATGCGCTCGAAAAAGAGCATACTTTTTTACGAAGAAGCAAAAACCAAAACCAAAATGGAGAGAAACGGATTTTGTGTAAAGTCGCCTTTAGTAAGAAAATATTTCAATTTTGCGACCAAAAATTACGCCATTAAAAAGTCTTCTGCTTTGAAAACGATAAATATATCGTTTAATTGATTTTGTACGGCTTTGAACATCAAAAGATATGGCTTTTCGTATGCAGTAGTTTTTTATTTTTTATTCTTCATTTTTTTTTCAATCTTCACTTGAGGGGCAAAATTCCACAATTCCAGACTGAAAGAAATCCAGGTTGCGGCGAAGACCTATTTTTGGAGTTCACTCGGCATTTTATTCCGCGCACACCAAGCAAGCTCTGAGAGGAAACGTTGTTTGCAACAAATCCAATAATGAAAGAAAACTACAGTTTCTTGATTAGCAAAAAATCCAATAAAGAATATTGTGACTAAAGAAATTTGTTTGGAAGAATTGAAACTGCCAAAGCGCAATAAACTTGAGAAAACTGCATTTTAAAATTTTCAATGGAGCATTGTGATCAAATTTTTTTAATTATTTAATCGTAAGAAATAGAAAGAAAAAAATTTTAACTGTAAGAAATAAAAAATCAAATATAGAGAGTTCAATATCAGCGCAGAACAATTTTTCTTGAGAAATTTGTAAAAATGTGAACCTAACGTAACTTACTCTTTATGCTGAACATTCTGCTCTTTCTTTCATTTTAACAAAGATTAATAGATATTTTTGAAATCACCAACTTACATGTAAACGATCATTTTTTATACAATGAAAAAAAACAAAAGGACAAAGAGAGACGTAATCCTACGATCTTTGCTAACATTTTTGTGCTTCGAAAAATCATGCCGCCACTTAATTACATTATCAGAAATTATACTATATCTTGCCACAAGCATTACGACATAGTCATAAAACAATTTTTTTTAATTACGGTATATTTTGTATGTTTTGCAGTATCTTATACGCAAATAAGGTAGTGCAGAAAATTAAGATCAACGAAAAAAGTAATTTTGCAATCAAAACATAGTGTGTATTGAAAATATTGAAGAAATAGGAGATTAATCCATGAATGAGGGATATGAACTCTGCTGCGTTTTTATAAAAATTGTTTGACTTTTTCAGTTCAAGTTGACGAAATTATAGGTATTTTTTAAATTTCTGTTATTCAAGGTTTGTTAAAAAGCAAGTTTTTCAGCAAAAATTAAACGTCAAAATTAAACCTAAAACGAATGAATTTTTACTTTTTTATGTAAAATGAATATGAGTGATGTAAAATCTTCTGCCATACAATGAAAAAAAAACAAAATGCAAATATTTTTTCTTCTTGCGGTTTTAAAACTCATTCATTAGCGAAAACGTTTGAAGCTATTGTGATAAATTGTCTCTGATAAAACATCAGATCGGTTAAATTTTTCAAATTGGAACAAGTAAAAACTTTCAAATACGCTATTTCAAAACAATGATGGGTGGTTTAAAACTCTGAAAAATGATTGTAATTTTAATTTATGGGATGAATAAACCCTTTTGCATCAACAGCACGACAAGAAGCTAAAAGTTAGTGTTTGATTAACAGATCAAGAGCAATTCGCGTAATGATGACTGCGAGTGAAAATAATGTAGCCGACGTGATGGGTGGTTTTTCCGCAAAATGCATCCACAATATCGTCGCAAGTACAGCGTTATAATAACATTGTGACAGAGCGAGTCATTGTTTAGCATACGCACGGCGATTTTGAAACTAAGTTGGTCCAAGAATCTATTTTTTACATTAATAACAGCGATTCTAAACTTTTATCTCGAACAGACGTCTAAATGTATTTCTAATTTTTTGACTTTTATGTACCTACTGATATTTAAAAAACGTTACTCTAGCTCAAAATTAAAAATAAAAGGTTTGGGGGATCTATTTAGGGGGTTACCGAGGGGGTAGCACCCCCAAACCACGTCAAAGTATTTTGAAAGACCTGCTGATCTTAAAAACAATTAGGTTATTCAAAAAATTGACTATTGGGAGATTTAAGTAGGTGGGATGGCATTCCTAAATTATGTCAAAATATTTTTCCACGCATTTCTTGAATTGAAATGGCAAACGACGTTAAAGTGTATTTAACAACTTTATAGTGACGAACTTGTAAAAACTTCTATCTTGGTTAAGTCATTTAAAAGTCAATTATTGGGGGCACACTTGCCCTAAGTAATTAACATGCCCTAAATAATTAACGTGCCCTAAACAATTATTTCACTTGCACATTGATGATTATTGCACTAAACAGTTAGTAACAAACCGTGACCATACTTTAGAAGCAGAAAACAGTGACCACCATATTTAAGTTTTTGGGTTTGGCCAACTGTTTGGAATCGAACCCGAGACTACCGTTGTAGTGGCAGACACTCTCCAATCACAATAAAACTTTCAATAAAAAATAGCAAAATTTTTTCTCACGTCCTTATAGCGTGCTTTGCTAGAGGAAATACTGAACTCTGACCCCCAAAACCATCCGATTATTCTGATACGTAGTTAAATTGGTTGGTCAGAAGAAATTGATACTCAGCCGCATCTCCAAACGGGTCGCTTTTGTTAAAACTCGTGTAAGTAATGACTCGTATGTTTATGAGTCATACTTTAGGACTAGTGTCTTTTAGGACTCATGTCCTTTAGAACTCGTGTCCTTTAGCACTTGTGTCTTTTAGGGCTCGTGTCTTTTAGGACTTGTGTCTTTTAGGACTCGTGTCTTCTAGAACTCGTGTCTTTTAGGACTCGTGTCTTTTAGGACTCGTGTCTTTTAGGACTCATGTCTTTTAGGACTCGTGTCCTTTAGGACTCGTGTCTTTTAGGACTCGTGTCTTTTAGGACTCGTGTTCTTTAGGACTCGTGTTCTTTAGGACTCGTGTCCTTTAGGACTCGTGTCCTTTAGGACTCGTGTCTTTTAGGACTCGTGTCTTTTAGGACTTGTGTCCTTTAGGACTCGTGTTTTTTAAGACTGATGTCTTTTAGGACTCGTGTTCTTTAGGACTCGTGTCTTTTAGGACTCGTGTCTTTTAGGACTCGTGTCCGTTAGGACTCGTGTCTTTTAGGACTCGTGTCTTTTAGGACTCGTGTTTTTTAGAACTCGTGTCTTTTAGGACTCGTGTCTTTTAGGACTGGTGTCTTTTAGGACTCGTGTTCTTTAGGACTCGTGTCTTTTAGGACTCGTGTCCTTTAGGACTCATGTCCTTTAGGACTCGTGTCTTTTAGGACTCGTGTCTTTTAGGACTCGTGTCTTTTAGGACTCGTGTTTTTTAGGACTGGTGTCTTTTAGGACTCGTGTTCTTTAGGACTCGTGTCTTTTAGGACTCATGTCTTTTAGGACTCGTGTCCGTTAGGACTCGTGTCTTTTAGGACTCGTGTCTTTTAGGACTCGTGTTTTTTAGGACTCGTGTCTTTTAGGACTGGTGTCTTTTAGGACTGGTGTTCTTTAGGACTTGTGTACATTAGGACTCCTGTCTGTTAGAACTGGTGTCTTTAGGACTCGTGTTTTTTAGGGATCGTGTCCGTTAGGGCTTGTGTACTTTAGGGCTCGTGTTCTTTAGGACTCGTGTTCTTTAGGACTCGTGTACGTTAGGACTCGTGTCCATTAGGGCTCGTGTATTTAGAACTCGTGTCTTTTAGGACTCGTGTCCTTTAGGGCTCGTGTCTTTTAGGACTCGTGTCTTTTAGGACTCGTGTCCATTAAGACTTGTGTACGTTAGGACTCGTGTCCTTTAGGAATCGTGTCCTTTAGGACTCGAGTCCTTTAGGGCTCGTGTCTTTAGGACTCGTGTTTTTAGGGCTCGTGTACGGGATCCCCATAAATCATCTTCCAAAATACTCTCCAGGCTAGATGAATTCATGTTATCAACGACTGTGCTATTAAGAACAGGATGCCTAAGATGTGGCTCACAGGCCATATATGCGGCACTGAACAACCTTTTGCTGCTGGCAATAGATCTCAAGATTTACTTGTAAAGTTTGCAATGCTTGTAATTTTTTTTTTTTGTCAAATTTGTTGTTGCTAGTTTTTTTTTACATTAATTTTAACCACTAATTGCAATACATTTTGTAAATTTGTTGCTTAATAATGGTGCTACAATTACTTTAGAAAGTTGCTAAGTTGCATTTTACTGGTCACTACATTAGCCAGGAAGTGCCGTAGCTATTTCCATTTGATTAAACAATTTTTATTTTAACCACACAGTTTGCATTTCTAAAACAAGAGTCACAGCTGTATACCTTGTGGTTCGTAGAAAATGTGTTTAGTAGTGCAAATATTGAGAAACAGGCTTTGCATGGGCTGAGGTCTTCCTCTTCAGCTAAGTTATTTAAAGGTTTATTACTCAAATATGCCAACTTTTGAACATGTTTTGGACCTGACTTATATATAGTATGTAAGCGAGAGGATGAATTGGTTTAGTAATTCAATTCTGTGAATTGTAATTGTAATTACATTTTATTCACCAAGTTGCCTTGGTCAGGAGACAGCGAAGGGACCTTTCGATCTTCGAGTCAAGCTGCCACCTGCCCACCTGTCTACCACACACGGTGGAGGCTTCACACTGTCCCTTTAATTGCTGAACGTCAAGCAGGGAAGCTGTGAATACCAATTTTTGTAGTCTTTGGTTTGACCCAACTTGAAATCGAACCCAAGTCTACCGTTTCAGTAGCAGACGCTCTATCCACTCGACCACTGATCGGTAAAAAAAATCGACCTCTGAAGTGGCTCTAAAAACAAAATTTCTTGCAAACGGCGTTAAAACTGAACTGTTAAAAAGACTATTTTTCCATGAAATCAAACGAACCACATAGGATCTGGGAGACAAGCCTTATGTTGTTCATGAAGCATTTTTAAGACACAGCACTTTATTCAACTCGTTGGGTGCTAGATACTGTTGAGACTTTGACATAGAAAAATGTTATTTTTTTTTGAAGCCTCTCCCTTAGCAAAATCTGAATATGATGGTGTTAGTGTGCAGTGAAAAAACAAAATTTTTGAATTTCAAAAAGTGGTGCGCATATATATTTCCACAATTGTGGGGTAAAAGCCATTGGAACCAATTTTGGGATGGTGCACCCTCTAGTGGCCGTGCACATCTGCTGAACGTGAGAAAAATAGCTAATTCTGCCTTATCTCAAGAATCACTTAAGGTAGAAACCTGGTTTATGGCTTAAAAGATGCAAAAGCACCACTTTTATGTCCACTTTAACAGAACTTTTCCTTCTAAACTGCATCAAAAAAAAAGCTATAAGCAAAAAACATCTTATTTATGAAAAACATACATTTTCGAATATAGAATAAGAGCTTTCTTTGAAATTTTTTTTATATGTTCTTTGTTGTTGCTAATAACAAGAAATATTTTAAATGAGGTTAATATATCACTTAAAAATGGCATCTTTGGATAGGTCGCATCATCCCTAAATTGTGAAGAACTGACTAAAGCTAACATAGATACAGTAAGTAAATACGCATGCAATACAAAGCACTGATTGCAATTATAGCCACTTTTAGATTAAAATTTTTGTAAGTGCAATTATCCTAAAAACTACAAACACAAAATTTACCTTGGTCTTTAATGTATCCTGCTCACCCAATGGCAAATTAGAAAAGAAATATGTCCAAAGAAGATGATTTAAAGACTAAAGTACGGTTTGTGATTGTGCTTTTTCGGCGAATTGCACTAAAGGAAATTTGAACCTAAATAGTAGTGGCAATTGTAAAAAAAGCCAAAAGATTGACTGCTGAAAGTCAGATTTAATTTCTGCACTACCTCAAAACTTGTGAATTAAATTTTAAAGTAATTAGGTGCTGAATTTAAAGTATTATAATGTGTAAATTCGTTTTGTTTATCAGGTTAAAATATTACAGTAGTTTTAGTTGATTTATGTTACAATAAACTATACAATTGAGGCTAGGGATGGCTATTTCAGAATAATTAGATATTCTAGAATAATTCCAAATCTTTTTTTTTTAATCCGGAATTTCAAATCCCTAACCAAATCCTAAATTTCAGAATAACACTCTGTATCATTTTGGTATTAAATTAGCCCTCAACTTAGTAAAACCACAGTTTGTGTCAATTTAACAGTTTAATGTATTTCTAGCCAGGTAAATGAATAAAGCACCATAGTCCATAGCCTAAACCAAATGATTTAAATCATTATTCAATACCCTGCAATGCTTTGAGCCTTTCCAATCAAACAGCAACTTGCACTCAAATTACTGTACCATACAATCTATCAGTGGTTAATAGTGTGTACATGGAAACAGAAGCTTCACAAAGTATCCAATAATGCCTTGTTGCAGTGAAGAAGATTCAAGGCTCCCACATGTGAGCCAGTCAAACGAGACCTTAAAGCAGTAACAGTCAGTCCTAAACTTGAAAAACTGCTTTCAGATGATGCCGATGTAGCGGTAATACACAGATATTTCAGGCTCAAAATGGAAGTAAAGATTTTGATAGTTCTTGCAATTCTCATTCTTCTATGCCAGCATTTGTGAACGGTTTCCCAAAGTTTTTTCTTTCAAATAGCTTGCAATTAATTCAGATGGCTTATCCACATCATCTCCATGACCACTTGCAGTTTCTGTTTCAACTTCTAGGCAAAAGAGATTAGTCATAAGGGATCCATTAGCACTTTCATTATCCGATTCAGCACCAGATGATGACACGTGTACAATTGGGGATGAGCTTGTCTCTTGAATTTCAGACTCAATAGCAGCCTTTATTTGAAGGCCATGCACTTTCTTGAAATAGCATGCTTTGTACGAGGGGTGCAGCAATGTGGCCTTGTCATAAACTGTGATCAAACAGTTGCATGCATCCAAATCTCCAGGCACAACAGGCTGGAAACTTTCCTGCAGGGACTTTATCATCTTTTGCCGAAAGTTGACCATGCAAGCAAGCAGATCTTTATCTTGTTGCAACCTCTGGAGATCAGTAAATGTGGCAATTAAGCCTTTGATCAGTGGCATTACTCCAGCAATAGTAACATAACTCAGTGGCAACTTGCAGAGGTTTAAGTTCAACTACTAGTTGTTGCAGGACGATCCACTGATTGTCCCGCAATTCCAAATGTGAAGCCCTCCCTCGGGTTATACGGCTGTCACTAATCACTTGACAGACCACCCATTGCAGTTGGCAGAGACGTTTAATCTTTTCATAGGTGGAGTTCCATCTTGTCGAAACATCCAGCAACAGGTTGGTAGTAACGCCACTGGATGTCTGTGCTTGATTTTGCTGGGCTGTACAAAGAGCTGCCATAGCTTTACTCGATTGCCGGAAAAGAGACACGAAATGTCTTGCAGCACTTATTGTGTTCATGATAGCTGCTGTACTGCCCAAAGCTAACTTTTTTAAGAAAATCTCAACAATTTTCAAAGTGATACAATCATGATAGTCTATAAGCTTAAAGCTGTAACATGTCGTTTCATTCCACCTCTCAGGGGGCTACTTTTCAAAAATACTTGTAGATTTGAGAAATATACAGTTACACCAACTTCCAACAAAAAGTTCTCCACTCGAAACCTCACAATATTTTTGTAATGTCATCTTGAATATGGCAAAACAGATGAATATATTAACGGAAAATTACTGTGCAGACGTGCACTAGACCGTGGTGCATCCAATCGGAACACGCCTTGACCGCGCGACTTTGGGGATTTCCCTCTTCAGCTGTTTTAGATGGTTTTAGTCAACCAAAAGTTTCTTCCAGAACCAGCACAGTACCTAGCAGCAAAGTTAGAAAATGAAATAAACAGAAGTGTAATCGGGCAAAAAATATTGAAAGTGAATGCACATACAACGCTTATCTGATTGCAAAATGTACTAGAATGCTCTGATATGAAATTTCAGCATTGTTTTAGTGTGAAGTTATGGTATTAACACTAGGCTATACCGATACCATTTAATTAACTCTTGTAATTACTGGTGTGGGGTAAAAAAAACTTAGCGTGCCGTATCTATAGGCCTTAGCTGGCTGACGAGATTAACTCTACCAGAAGATTGCCAAGGTCATTTCATGGTTTATTTTAAGACAAGTATGTTCCTACTGTTAAAGGCAGCTTGGTTGATAAACAGCAAAATTTCAACTTAATCTACTGCAACTTGAGTATACCGATAGTCCATGTACAATCAAAGTTTTCTGAAAAAGATTCAAATAAAGCTGCCACTGTACCTGGTGCTAGTGGACGGCAATTACGGTGTATCGACAAGTCTGTAGCAAACCACTTGAATCGAAAGAAATTCATTGAAACAACAGTTCTGTTACACCAACTGCAAAGGTAGGTAAGGTAGCCAAATAATAAAAGTAACAAGTGAACTAAAGTGATTATAGTTCAAATCAAATAGCGTTTTATGTTATTTGCCGAACACAGAATGTGGTACTTGTAAGTGATAATACGTACCCGTATATAAGCTACAAAGCAGGCTACTGCACACAATGCTCATTAGAGGTAATATAAACTTGTAAGCTACTACAGTATTTTCAATGGTAAACTCTTAATACTTTAAAATTAGTGCTGTGATAAATTTAATGAAGAGCTTGTTCATTGCTTTATGGGGGGATCAAAGCAAATGATAAATTTTAAATGTGAAATCTTTAATTATACGCACTTTGATACAGCATTCAAAAAGCACTGTTGGTACCTGTATAAAAAAGTACCGTAGTTTTTTTTTGTGAAAGTATATTATAATAACACATGTTTGATTGAAGCCCGAACTCCAGGAGCAGGTAGGGGATCACCTGCCCTGTCAAAGAATTGCAAGGAACCCCTACCAACATAGCATTACCAGATTATTCCTTTATACCAACAACACAGTTTCATTTTACAGTATATATGCAAAACTTCTTATGAAGCTGGGTGCCTTAGATAGTTGATATCCTTTGTGGTCCCACTTTGACACACCAGTACAAATATTTGTCTATGTTAGTTGAGTTGATGTGAAATTATGCAAATGTTTCAGGTTTCTCATAATTAGGCAAAAAATTTCTCGTGGTGCTTTGCATTCTTTTCGCAGAGCAATTTCTAGCTCTATTGATTTTGTTTTTCCAGCTGAATTGAACTAGGGCTTGGATGTTTTGCAGCAGGGCATGTGTTTACCAGGTAACCATCAAACTATGCTGAAGGCTGCATTTAAACTTTTATTTATTATTATATTCTAATGTCCTAACTATTTTTGCTCAATAGATCCTGTGATCAAGCTTCCAATTGCAATGATGTTGAGAAACTTTAAAGCATATTTTGTCAAAAGTGATAGAAAAGAAGTTAATTTCCCGACACAAAATATTTCGAAAGGAAAAGATGAAAGAGTTAGATGAAGAAATGAAATATCTATATATCATTTGTTTGTTACATAAGTTGTAGTTGTGTTTGAACTTGTCGTACTGTTAAGTGGCAATTCAGAAAGTGTGTAAATACAGAAAACTATCAAATGCACTGGACACAACTTGAAGTATCATACATAAACCCAGGACAATATTATTCTGTTGAAACATGCTGCAAAAATGATGCAGCTAATAGCTGGCACCAAACTTGCAATGCTTAAGCCCGCAATTTGGCAAACTGTCCTCCTTTATTGGCAGGAATGTGAAGCATGATGAGATGCTGCTGTTTAAGTGCAGTTCTATAGTTACATTGCCGGCAATTTAGTGCAGGACTTTTGCATAAAACAATTATCAAAAGGACAGTTTAGTAGCTAACATAATGCAGATTAGTAAATAAACTACCAAATAGGGAAATCCGCTGTATATGCACGCTTTTTAACAGTCCCACAAAATGACGTAGGCAGTATTGCAATGACGAATCTATTTTTCAAGCGCTACAAATTGACGCGTTGTCTGAACCGTAACTACCTTCTGGCTTGCGTCGCTCTGACGTCACTTGTTTTGTATTCCTCTGCTTTGCACATTCAAGGTCGATTTTAAAAAATACTGCAAGGTTTCAAGTGGAGAACTTTTTTCTGAAATTTGGTGAGACAATATATTTTCCAAATATAGTTTCAAAAACTAGCCCCCAAAGAGGTGGAACAAACTTTTTTTCTAGAGCCCGTAGAATTTTCAGCTTACAGCATATTGATAGGCAATTGCAGATTTATTAGAATCAACTATCCAAACCAAAACCTTTTCCAGTTTAGATGCCAATGAAAAGTTAAATAAAAAAAAACTGTTATGTTTTCAAAAACCAAGAGCAATGGAGATATACCGTATATACTCACCAATAGGTCGCGCCACCATATAGGTTGCACTATTAGTTTTGTGTTAAAAAAGTTTAATTTAGAGTTGACTCGCACTTAAGTCACACTGAAAATTTTGGAATTTAAAAAGCCCTTTCCCTAGCTTTTTTGCACAGATAACTTTGAAAAATAAAGTTTTAATCAGATTCAAATCCTTCAAATTCCTTTGTGCAATGACTTTGTACAATTGGTTGTTTTTTCAGCATTGAACTGCATTGCATTGACATCGCAAAACCATTTTTTCTCAACAAAGCGGGAAAATCCAACGCACGCTGAGTGGTCGCATGTGCATGTGCGCTCATGATACTGTCTCACATTGGTATGTGCATGTAGAAGCGCATGCACCCATATTTGATACAACCACACTGGCAATAGCACATTTCCACTACGATTTGTGTCTATAACGGCTTATTAGCCAGAAAATGCGGTACTTGCAATAGCCAAAAACTTTCAATGTTGTTCCGACTTCATGACGATTTGCACTTATGTCGAGCAAATTGGTGGCACCTTTATATATATATTTTTAAATATAAGGAAAAAGTTGCGACCTATCCACAAGTATATACGGTAGATGAAAAAAAAATTGTTGCAGCGACACGCCTACACCCCAATTTTGCCCCCAAAGTTGGGCTGTCGTCAAAATTTAAAATCAATTTTCACCAAGAAGCAGTCATATTTCTGCAATTTTGACATCAAAAATGAATTCCTTGACCCCAAAACCCCCAAGTAGCAATTTTTAGACATCAAACTGCTTTAAAAATGGAATTACAGCACTATTTTCAAAACTTGGGAGCAAAATCTCTCTCTAGTGGCCGAAAATTCAAACTGCGATAACTTGAAAACCACTTGAGGTCAAGGACTTGAGTACGGTATGGTTGAGTTTTGGAAAAAAGTACAGTACAGAATTACACACAGTATTTTCTGGTAAACTACGGTACGATAATACGGTATTATTTTTTCAATAAATTGAAGAATCATGACTTATTTATCTCTAGCTATGTCTGCATTGCCAACAAAACAACACTGCTGTCAAGGAGGCTGTATAGCTGAAGACAAGCAATTAAATATACAATGGCAAGAAGAGACAAAGTAGGCAATGCTTTTATTCTTGCAAAAAAACTCAAGCACCTTACTGTACTAGAACGAATTTATCGATTGACCTGTGTAGTTCATGATCTACCCTTTTTATATGTAGGCATTAAATTAGAAGATATCAAAGCATTTGCTTGCAAATACAGTTATGTTCTTGAAAGCCCTCTGCAAAAGGAAATTTAAAGTTGCTGACAGTTTTAAGCCAACTCTACTGCTTGCCAAAGTTGAAATTATCAAAGCTCAAAAGTTTGTCACCAACTTATGAGAAAAATAAGTCAAGTTAGACCGGCAAGACCTCATAATGCGATACATTTGCTTACTAGCAATTATCCAAAACTCACAGTACTTAAAAAGTGTGAATAAGAGTATGCAGTTTTAAGCGCATTTTTGTTTACCTTGATATGAATCACATATACCTCAAAGCAGTTCAATAGTTACTAGTTGAACTTAGTTAATGCTTGATTTCTTTCAATAAAACAATGTATTTTGCGATGTTTTGGAAATTGTTGGTACTTCCAAGATTTGTGTTGATTTTAAATCAAATCTTTCATTATACTCGCTGTAATATGCCGAAGCGTGTAACAAGTTGGCGAGTCCCATCTTCGCACCATTACGCCAGGGCAACACAGCTCCTTTTAAAAAAATGTCGCAGTGGTGGCCAGTTGTTGGCAACACTGTGTCTGATTTGACCGACCCAAGATTTGAACCTCAGACCCCCCACTTCAGAGACGAACACGTTACTGCTCAACCAACTGGCCGGTTTTGTGTTGATTACCAAGCTAAATGGCAACTTAACCCTTTCACTACCAACGGGACGATGAGTCCCAAAAATTTTTTGAAGCTACCATTGGTATAAACACTCATTTGAATTTAACAATTTTGTTTCCCAGAGGTACAACTATGCACTACTCTTCTTTCCACGTGGCAAAATTTCACAGGATTGCATCATTCTTGAAATTGTTGCCTTTTACTCTGATGCTCTCAAAAATCAGTTCTCCTTTTTTAGGTTTGGTGAGTTGTAGTTGCTGATATGCAGAAAGTCAGTTTATGGTAAACTACTAGAAAAATTTGACTTCAATTGTAATTGATTTCCAGCACTTATGACCCTACATTTTCACTTATTAGTTTCGTTTTATGGAATTGGGACATATAGTCCCAATGGCATGTCATAGAGGGACAATTTGCTCCATTGGTATTTTATGATGCAAAATGAATAAGCTTTCCTTTTGCTTTTTTTAGACGGCTAGACGAATACAGCAAAGTGATGCTAGTAAGTGGCGCACCCAGGGGGGGTTCCGGGGGTCGAAACCCCCTCCTTTTGGAACTCAAAAACAACATAATTTTGTTGATATAAACAGTTTGTAACACTTTGCCATATTTACTTTTCTCTAAATAATCACTTACGATGTTGTTTTAGGGCTGTAATTTGATCCTGCAAGATAAGATGTTGTTTTGGGGCGGTAATTTGATCCTAACGTTATTTACCAAGCAATTGAGATTTTTGCATTTGTTTCAATTACAATATTGCTTCTACGTCGCAACTACGAGATCGAAATATTGTGTAACTATGCGTATTTGTTATATCCATCGAATAATGGATAATATTATACCCAATCATAAACTTCTGACCGGAACATAGCTTGACGCTAAAAAGACACAAACGTCATCTAGTGAAAAAAGTCGTCCTTGTGTAAAAAAAACCTACTAAGCCAAATGCACTTTTTTCCCTTAAAAAAGGAAACAAATCCGCTGTTTGAAGACGAAAACCACAACAAAATTACATTCAAACGTCAAGATTTTTGTTCTGCAAACATATTCAGGAATTTAAAAGTTGCTTTTAATAGCGTAAGAGCTATCATTTTCAAATGCTTTTTTCTATATTTTTGCATTAACCTTATAGTATTTTAGGTGATTTTGCAGCATCATGCATCATAATAACAACCCATTGTCTATTTCAGTGTAATCAACCTTTGTATATGCCATCGCATTTTAGTTTTTCTTCATTTTAGCGTAGATTCATGAAGAGAGTTGTATGAAAACGTTCAATCTAAAACAGCCTGAGTGAAAATTATAGCTTCGACGCTAATGAAAGCAATTTTGAAATTCTGTGCCACTAACAAGCTTTTTGAATTTAAAAACGCATTGATTCAAAAAATTTAAGCCAAATTTGCCATCTTTTAGCATATGAACATATTTTGGACTTGACCGGTATAAGTGCGTGGGGGCTGATTGGACTGAGCAAAATAAATTCTTTCAAACGCTTCCAAATCTTTGTAATTTAGCTTTTTGTAATTGCTCTAAAAACGTTCAAATGGCGTTAAAATAACTATTTTTTTCTGAAAAATTACAAGAATTGCTTAGTGGCTGGAAGCGAAGCCCCCAAGCCCTTATCTTTGTAATTTAGCTGTTTCTAATTGCTCTAAAAACGTTCAAAACGTCATCCAAATGGCTATTTTCTGAAAAATTGCAAGAATTGCTCAGCGGCTGGGGGCTTTGGTTCCAGGCCCCCACCTAAGAATTTAGCTTTTTCTAATTGCTCTAAAATTGTGCAAAACGTCATCCAAATGACGTTAAAATGGCTACTTTTTTCGGAAAAATTTCAAGAATTGCCCAGTGGCTGGGGGCTCTGCCCCCAGGCCCCCATCTTGGTAATTTAGCTTTTCGTAATTGCTCTAAAAACGTATAAACCGTCATCCAAATGGTGCTAAAATGGCTACTTTTTTCTAAAAAATTGCCCAGCGGCTGGGGGCTTTGCCCCCAGGCCCCCATAGGGGTAAATTGTTATCTTGCACGCAATCTTCACAACCAACAGCTTTCAAAATCGTTATTACAAGATTTTGGAATAAACAAATGTTGTAACGATGCAACTATTACCGCGAAACCCTGTTTGACTATAACTAAATTAACCACAGTTGAGTACTGGTTACTTTTTGAAAAATTC
Source organism: Trididemnum nubilum (assembly GCA_963965965.1). NCBI lineage: Eukaryota > Metazoa > Chordata > Ascidiacea > Aplousobranchia > Didemnidae > Trididemnum > Trididemnum nubilum. Next base: position 16,999,834 of record OZ014471.1, on the reverse strand, counting down.
AACCCCCCCCCTTAAAAATTTCTGGGTGCGCCCCTGATGCTAGTAATTATGTATTTGAGAGTAGCAGCAATGATGATACATACTCAGAGTCATCATATGTACCCGACAGAGAGGACTGCAGCAAATCAAGTAGGCCTAATAGTGAAAGTGAACATACTTTGTCAGGAAGTGATGATGACACAGCAGCTGCACAACCATCAACATGCATGGATCCCCCTCACAATGATCCGCGATTAAATGCTGCTTCCAATTTCATTATCTGGCATCAACCTCCAGCTTCTTTTCTACCCAAGTTTCCCACTCATGACTACATCCCATGCAAACCTACAGTTGAAATGCCTTCTACACTACTGGATATTGACTCCTTCAAACTTTTTTTTCAAAAAGTTTGTGTACATTTATTGCCCAGTGTACAAACAAAAGAATTGACTTCCACAGGGTTCCCACGTATTTGTCAACAAAAAATTCCCTACTTTATCCATATCAAAATTTGTTTAAAACAAACTAAGCTCCAAGGATGGCAGTACGAGGAATACATTCAGAATTTGCGTACTACGTACCTCGCATCTTGAATCGCACCGTATTAGCGTACCGTACTTCAGTTCAATTTTTGAAGCGTACCGTACCAACATACCCTATCCATATCATTACAAAAAAGGCGTACCGTACTTCTTGGCAAAAATTGAGACGTACCGTACGGTACTGCCATTTTTGCTTTTAACTACTCCGACTTTAACAGACTTTGAAATCACTAGTCTATAAATCAGCGATTTCAATTCACACATTTAGCATCGGCTGCAGCTGTCTTTTGCCTCTGCCTACAAAAATTCAGCGCAATGTGCGAAAATTCTGGGATTTTTAATTCAAACAGCGTACCAACGTACCGTACTACTTAGCAAAAACTGAGGCGTACCGTACAGCCATCCTTGCTAAGCTCTAGTCATCTGGAATACACAAAATTGCAGTTATTTTAACACAATCCAAAAACTAACTCAACAGAACTCAATTGCTACATGGATGAAGACGACTAAATAGCCTAAAGTAATGAACATTTCTTAATTACTAAGTGATAGTTCTTGGTGTTCGGATTTATACAAGATGGAGGCAATGCGGCATAGTTTTTAGACTACAGGCTCAATAATCGTATCCAAGCGGCCGCTACATCCACTACCACAGGACTAGAATTCTCGATTTGGCATAATTACAATCAAGTAGTTTACTAGTTGTGGTCGAAAGGAAGTACGATGTATAGGCTAGTCAGCACTGCATGAGTTGAAGGGGTGCATGTTGCACTTGATTGAACACAAAAAACACTTTGTAGACAATGAATGAACTATTCTGAAATGCTTATAACTCTGCAATTTACAAAATAACAAGTACCTACACATGGGAGCCGGAAGCGTGGCAGCGGGGTGTAACTTCTACCTTGCCTTCTATTTTCTCCACTCAGGGGAAAACGAGGGCAAGTCTTTGCCCATCTAAGTCGGCACTACATCTACAATACCAATACAAAAAAATCAGACGTGAACTTCTAATGATAAATTATGAAATTCAAAAACTGCCCTTTTAACGTCTAAACTTCACCTTATTTTAAATTTTGCAACTCTTGCAAAAAAAAAAACAACTTCTGGCACCCATGTACCTACGTATGTAACAGTAGTCAGCTCAAAAATATTTCGCCACAACTTCCACTAACCAGCATGTTAGCTTATGTAATAAAGAACAGAACTAATAATCAGTTAAACTATCAACTTGTATGTCTGTCATCACATCTAACAACTTAAGAAATGTGTCCGCTATTCATTTTGTATACGGAGTGACTATTTTACCAGAAAATCTATGATGAGAGAAAAATAGAGAACTGCAGTGCGCCTTATCTTGTGCTGTTTCGTTGATGGTAACTTTTCTGTAAAATAGGCGCTTCCTTTTATATATCTGCAATGATCTCACATTCAATACTGCTCTTAACCATACATAGGACTAGTAAACTTTGCAGCCCCTATATTGAGAACTAACAATTGACTAATTTTGTTATATTACATTCCTAATTCTTAAACAATATTCTTAATCTGTGTTTTGCAGTTAACTCAAGAGCTACCTTTCTCTCATTTTTCTGCAGGTTACCTTGAACAGTTTATGTAAAAAAATGAAGTATATCGCACCATTTCAATTATTTATACAAATTCACGATGCATTTAATTATGTGCATTAAAACTTGCGAATATTTTCTGAATAGCAATACAATCATGCAAAAGAGTCTGTGTAACTTCGCAATCCTTGCTCATAGCACGTATTTTATTAGCGCATAGGCTAGTAAATCTCTCAACTTAACTCTAAAGCCAAACATGGTTTAGGCAGACAGCCTACTGTAGGCTGTCAAGGCATTATTAACGCGTAAAAGGTTAATTATAATCTTTGAACTTTACTCGGATGCAGCATTTGTTGAAATAGCCTTGTGTTTTCTGGAAACGTTTTGCCTGCTGTCTGTGTATACCACGCTATTTCTCCTTTAGTGCTAGTAGGCTACCGGTACTTGAATTCTTTCGTTTGCTTAATTGCCTTTGATGTAATAATACTCTTTAACTACAGCATAATAATACCCCTAAATTAAAGTTTTGTTGAACCTGTATTGTGACGAAATAAATCGGCAGGACCACAGTTCTTGAAGCTTGAACACAATACAGGCAGATGTGTTATTATTATTATGCGCTTACCAGAAGTATTAGACAGACAAACGGGATATTTGATGTATAGATTTTTATAGACATGTATTACTGGAATTTGATTGTGATTTATAGCTTTTTATAGACATAGATTACTGAAACCTCTTATCTGTTTGTACAATGTAGTGATCACGTAGCAAATTGAGAACAAGTATTAGTTTCTTGTCTTGATCCGATTAACTAAAAAACTATTTGCTTTTTCTTTAGTGTAATAGCACTATTGGGTGAGCAATTTTCTGAATAGCTATCACCTTGTGAAATGTTTTTATTAGACAGTAAACTAGGAACACTGGAGTATATTGCTGTTTTTGATCAAACTTTTGTAGCAAACCAAATGATACAACAAACCTGATTTATTTTTCTTTGTTTAACAGCAGTAATAAGTAGAGCAAACTGCGCAAATCTCCTGTCTCATACATTGATGGTAAATTATGTAAACTGTTGAACCGCTGCTTCTTAAAATGTATGTCTGTTGACAAAATGGATTTTACTAGTGTACTAACAATGGCTACATGTGACGACTTAATTATACACAACAGGAGGTTGTTTGAGTTTCTCAACACGAGTCGATCAGAGCTAAACCATGAAACAAAAACTTGTGATCTGAATGACACATTTGACTCCTTGCTAGATAATATTAAAGAATGTCATTATATTGATTTTCCGACGAAAGAATTTTTACCATCCACAAAACCTAATCAGACTACAATGTCTATAATCCATATAAACATAAGATCGTTAAACAAACCAGAAAATTTCGAAGTACTTCACGAATTTTTGACCTTACTACCATACTTTCCGGATATCGTGTGTGTATTGGAAACGCGGCTTAAAGGCAATCCATTAATCAATATTTCATTACCAGACAACAACTTTGTTCACTCCGATTCTGTAACAAACGCTGGCGGGGTTGCAGTATACGTTTCAACTAAGTACAAATTTAAACTGGATTGTGACCTTGAGATGAAACTAAACGGTTGTGAAGAACTTTGGCTAAATATAAAAACGAATGATATTTCTAATCAAAAATTTACAGTTGGCGTGATTTACCGACATCCAAATTATTCTAACAGTACAGTAAAAGAATTCTCTGAAGCCCTATGTAATTTCATAAGTAAAATAACAAATCGAAAAGACACCTTTTACCTGCTCGGAAATTTGAACATTGATCTAACCGTAAACAAAAGAACTTAAGTAGCCTTGATTTTTTAAACAGCTTAATTAGTTGCGGTTCCTTGCCAATCATCACTATTCCGACCCGGGTCACAGAAACATCCACTACTATCATCGATCATGTTATAACTAACGATTCCTTGCACAAAATAAAACCAGGTGTAATAAGATATGATGATAAAGTATCGGACCACTACGTCATATATTGCAATGTAACTAATAATTCTGTAACGTCACCAAAGCAAACCTACTTCACAATCAGAGAAAAGTCTACCTTTAATGCAGATTCTTATCGCGACGAAATGAATACTGCAGTTTACGACTACCTGAGTAATTTAGGGGAATTAACAGAACTCAATTTTGATCGCACATTTGATGAATTAATGTCACTCGTCCAAAACGTAATGGAAAAGCATGCCCCTCTCAAAAGATTATCGCGCAAACAACAGAATTTGAAAAGTAAGCCATGGATTACAAAAGAGATATACGCAATGATTTGTCAAAAAAACAAGATGCATAAATCTCATTATATTTTGGGAAATGAAGATATGAAACAAGAATATAAAAGTTATTCAAATAAATTAAATAAAATTAAAGCATTAGCCAAAAAAGAATATTATTCAGAAATAGAAAATAAAACAAATCAGCGAAAAACATTGGAACGTTTGCGAACTTTACTGCCTGGTAATTCCAAAAAAAGCAACATCTTGCCTACAACTGTAAATGTGGATAATGATACTGTAACGGACCAGCAAAGAATTTTGACGAATTTAACCATTTTTTCTCAAAGTCGGAGAAAATCTCGCGAGTGAATTTAGCACGAATGACGAGGCAGCATTTGAACTATTTCTTCAAAATAGAGTAAGTCCATCGATTTTCATGGAACCACTTGGGTGAATGAAGTAATAAACATAATAAACTCTTTAAACTTGAATAAATCTGTAGGTCATGACAACATATCGCCGTATTTTTTGCGAGTGGCTTCTGATACATTAGCTCCAGCTTTATGTTTTATCACTGACAATCCTTTTCGATTGGGAATATTTCCAACAAGTTGTAAAATAGCTAGAATTGTTCCTCTGCATAAATCTGGAAAAACTGATAACATTACTAATTAACGTCCAATATCCATATTAACATGCTTCTCCAAAATTATTGAAAAACTAATACATAAACGAATTCAAACTTTTTTCAGAAACATTCTGTCTTGGTTACATCACAATATGGATTTCAAAATAACATGTCAACATCTCATGCTATTATGGACGTGTTGACCTCTACTTATGATCACATTGATAATAACATGTATACTGGCTTGATATTATTAGATTTTAAGAAAGCTTTTGATACTGTCTGTCACACCACATTATTGAAAAAGCTTGAGCACTATGGAATCCGTGGCATAGCACATAAACTTTTGCACTCTTATTTGTCTGACAGACATCAGTACATAACTTCTTATGACATATGTTCTGAAAAAGATCTCAATCGCTTTGGAGTACCTCAAGGGAGTAACTTAGGGCCATTGTTGTTTTTAATATACGTAAATGATATTCCAAATGCATTAACTTCACCACCGCGATTATTTGCTGATGACACGTGCTTAGTAATCCACGTACTCTACAAGAAAAAATAAATATTGAATTGCTAAATGCTCATAAGTGGACAAAAGCGAACAAAATTACCCTTAATCCGAAAAAATCTTCCGCCTTGATAATTCCTCCTAAAACAACTCTTCCAGTTCCTGCAATTGATTTGATTTTCGACAACAATGTGATTACTATTAGTGATTCCGCAAAATACCTGGGCATTACAATCGATGCAAGATTAAGTTTTGATGAACAAATCAATTCAATATCAAATAAAATAGCGAGGTCCATAGGTGTTTTGTCTAAACTAAAGCATGTCTTACCTTTCACTGCCTTACGAAATTTATACTATAGCATGATTCACCCACATTTACTCTATGGCATCTCAATTTGGGGAAACACGTCCGACAGATCCTTACAGCAATTGCTAACCTTACAAACTAAAGCTGTCAAAATAATTTCGGGTCGCCAGTGGCGAGACCACGTTACACCTTATTAAGAACAATCAAAAATATTAAAATTAAAAGATTTATATACATACGAGGTAGCAAAAATAATGCATAAACACTCACGCAAACAATTACCTAGCAGTTTCAACTCATACTTTGCTACCGTGAATGCGAAACACACACGAACTACAAGATTAGCTTCGTCTGATTTTAATTTGTTTCTCCCAAGATATAGAACCAAAAAATTGCAGAGAAACTTCAAATATCAAGGAGTCAAAATCTGGAACTCGCTATCAGAAGAATTAAAAACTTTATCGTTCAATCAATTCAAAGTAAAATATAAACAAAAATTATTGTCAAAATATAAATGATAAATTGCATAATAATATTTTTGAACAAAAACTAAGCCAGAGGAAACATATTGCAATATTTTTAAACAGTCAGTACGCCGTGAAATCTACGAATGCTAATCTATAGGTGGCTGCTCGACTCGATGACCGTGAGGTCCCCTCGCAGCCTCCTGTTACAATTCAAGTGACTGCTTTTTGAATAATATATTGCCTTGCTTACTTGTTTATTTGTGCCTTAATTGCATTTGTCTTGAATTGTAAATAAATGTTATGTTATGATATTTAGTATTCATCTGCCTCAGTCGGGTTAGTTTCTACATGGTGCAGTGCGCTATTTTTGCCTTACTTTTTTCATGCTTATTCAATTAGCATGCACTTTTCCCGACTTTTTCCCGGTCGGGAAATGCCTTTACAAAATTCCTGACTTTTTTCCGACTTTTCCCGATCGTGGGAACCCTGCTTGCATAACATCGAAAAAAAATGCTATGATTTCCCATACTGACGAAGGAGAAGTAATGATTCTTTTGGGGGTCATGTTTGTAATGTGTTACAACCAATCCCTAATCTCAGTGATTACTGGTCCAGTAATACTTTGATGGGAAACCAATTTATCAAAAATGCAATCTCAAGAAATAGATTCCAGTTTCTGATGTCCAAATTGTACTTCAACCATCCTGAAAAGCCTGATAATGCAAAAAAATTGTATTACCAGTACGTAGAAGAACTTGATAACTGCATGAAGTTAACTTTTTCCAATTCGGTGGGTGAAAGCTCCCATCAAAGCATTGATGAGTCCATGGTCATATTCAAAGGGCACTCAGCGCTGAAACAGTACTTCCCTTTAAAACCCATAAAAAGGGGAATCAAAGTGTGGCAAAGGTGTGATGCAAAAACTGGATATATTTCTGACCTAAATGTTTACTCTGGAAAAGTTGAAAATCATGAACTTTTTGAAGGAAGTCTTGGAGAGAGAGTTGTAAATAAATTATGTTTCGCAATAAAAATTTCTGATGTAATGATGTCTTTTGAAAGATTTTTTACTAGTGTCAACTTAATTCACACCTTGCCGTTTTCAGCTGAAGGCACAGTGGTAAAGTCACAAAAAAAAGTTCTAAAGTTTGCTAAGTGTTTGGAAAAAGGATAGTTTGAATTCTTGGTAACAAGCTCAGGTGGTGTTGCTTCAAGATGGATAGATTCCAAAGAAGTTGTCGTTATCAGCAATTGCTCATCATCGGAAACAACTTCCATCCGCAGGAAACAAAAAGATGGAACAAAGCAGCAGCTTCAATGCCCCAACACAATTGCTTTGTACAATCAAATTATCGAAGGGGTTGACCTTTCTGATCAAAAGGTCAGTGTTTATGATTTCAACAGAAAATCCACAAAATGGTGGAAGAAAGTTTTCTATAAAATACAAACGTCTGCTGCAATCAATGCCCACATACTCCACCAAGCTATAACCAAAACAAAAACTTCGTTTCTAAAGTATTTGGTAAACTTGGCGGAGCAGCTTGTTTTGACTGGGCGTAAATCTGCTGGCGTAAAACGCAAAACCATGAGTATTGGTGGACCACGCTCTAAATGTGCAAAAGCACTTTTCAATATTGAAGACCACATGCCAATTGAAACCCCAGAAAGACGACGATGTGCTAGATGTGCTCAAACAAAGACTGACAAACGTACAAATTATATATGTGCAGCCTGTCAGGTCCCACTGGGCCAATCATGCTTTACACCCTATCATAACTGACCTTAGTGTAAATTCACCGATGCAACTGAACTCATTTACTATGTTTCTTGTTACAATTTGTTTGACTTTTCGTTTTTGCTTTTAGTTCAGCTTTCTTGTTCGACATTTTGTTTTGCTTTTAGTTGAACGTCATTTGTTTGTTGAATGCCATTGGGACATATAATACAAACAAAAAATACTTTTGGGATTATATCTCCCAAATAATTTAGGCCCCCTATTTTCGTTTAGTCGTTTTAGTAACAAAAAAATACATTTTTCATGCTTCTTTGTCTATTCTGCAAAGGCCTAAAACAAAATAACGCCAAGTTTTGAAAAAAAACTTTTGGTAGTGAAAGGGTTAGTACAAAAATAAAATACATCTTTTCTGTTAATACCGGCATATGCCCATTTATAGACCCAATCATTTCAAATATATTTTTTTAAATTTTCCCAAAATTAACGCACTCGCCTGGGCATGGTGCCCTGAATAGAGCGTTTAAAAATAAACTACTAGTACTAGTTGAAGAAAGCCAAATGATAAACACTGCCTTAGCTATATTGATACAAAAAATCATTGCTTACTGTAAATTCAACAGTGTAAAGGTTATGAAGAAAATTTCACTTACAAAATTTCGCATGATCTCCACCAACTTGTCCTTCGATGTTTTGCGCAATTACACCGCTGACTATCGCATTATCACCCAAAGATTGAGTGTTTCCTGCCCCATCTCCCTCCAATACTTCATTTCGAGGCACACTGCCTTCTGCAATATATTTCAAATTACATTAAAAACAGGAAAGTGGAGGCGCTAATTTGTCCATCATCTCAGCTTTCACCACTTGTTGAAGTAGTTTTTGCTTAATTTCTTTTGATTGCAGTGCTTTAGCGGAAAAAAATGTTGGTATGTGTTAAAAGCAACTTACATAATGTAACATAAAACCAAACTACATAATAATGGAACATTGTAAGGTCATTACATTTCAGATCAACCCAACTTTTTTCGATTTTTAATCACACCACCTCCAATTTGCACAAAATTTGGTCTCCTGATCGACTTCATTCATAACAAAATAAACAAATTCTACTAAAATTGGAGCTGTAGTTTTGGATATGTCTCTTCAAAAATTTAGGCTTTGGCAAAAAAAGGTGGTACCTGCCATGATTCAAGTTGCAATACTAGGGGAATTTCAACAAATTTGGTGTCGTTTTGAAGGAAATGTCCAATAGGTTGTTGTATTTTTTGAAAAATTTCTTGAAGTAGGTGCGGTTAATTATTTTTAGGTTGGAAATGTTACGAAACTGGCAAAACATTTTTTTGAAAAATTTTACTATTTTAAGGTCCCACGCTTGCTCCTAATCTTTTGCCATTTGCTAAACATGACAACATATTAAACCAATAGTCCACATTTTATTTTAGATGGAAAGTATATGTTGCACATCATTTTAATGAGAATTTGAAGGAGAATACAATGCAACAAAAAAGCATGTTTTGCTAAAATAAAAATTTTGCAAGTTTTTAGATTTTTCACACATACCAAAGTTGCAACAAGTTAAATAATATTATATTACTACACTTCGACAAGTGGAGTTATCACATGCAGCGATTGGTGAGCTATTACATGAGAAGGAGCATGTAAAACAGGGTATCTTAGCTATTTTCTTTAAACTCTTGCTTTTTTTTGCTAGAAATGAAATGATTCTCATAAATCTTTTTTTGCTCTTGACAAAAAAGCAAAAGCACAACATTGGTTACCATTAGCACTTTTTTCATAGCAGAAAAAATACCAGTATTTGCTTCTTTAGTTGATCAAAAATTCAATAATAGCTATGCGATTTGCAAGTCAGGTTATGATTTAAATGCTAGCAAGAAACTATCACAAGGTAAGTACGGTAACAACATTTCATTTACTGGTATGCAGCAAACAATCCAAAATATTGCTTTTTTGAGTATTTTTCTTTGTGTCATTTTTACCAAACCCTTGGATTTATTGCACTTGAAAAGTAACACTGGAAAAGGATTCCAAATTCTGGAATTTAACAAAACAATTCAAAATTTTTCAAAATAATAAATTTATTTTGAAATAGGCATTCCTAAATATAACCTTCTCTATATGCACCTGAGTATCAGGCTCATTCAATTTTCTTAAATATTAAGTGCATCTTATAAATTTTTTAAACTTTTCCTTTATCAATCAAAAACAGTTAACTCTTCAATAAAGTTAGCATCAAAAAAAAGAGGAGCTAATATGCTTCTAATAATAGCCTAGAAAGCGATGCTATCACTCCTAATCTCTGGTGATTCTGGATTACAAATAATGCAGTGATGAAGTCCAAACAATCAACCACAACCTGCCTTAAAATGGTAATACAGATAACTAAAATTGAAGTTCTAAATGCAAACCTGAAAGATTATCAACATTGTTGCAAAATTCAATCAACTTCCTGGCTTCAACAAGATTTAAAAATCCTCCAGTAGTTAAATCTGTTTCTTTAAGGTATTTAGCATCATTTTGATTATGAACTCCCAATTGCCTCAGCCTTTGAAACAAAGCATCAACTTTCTCAACAGAAAGGCTGGGAAGAGCTCGAGATACATCCAATTTGCTCATTCCATAGAACAATTACATGGTATTAAATGCAGCAAGCTATATTAACACATGATCTAAGAATACACAGAATCTAATCTACTAATGTAAAGTGGTAATATAAGTTCAAATATTTACAAAGTAGTAAAATGTTTAATTCGGACATCGTGCATATTGTGCATTCGTAGAACATTTTTATTTCCTGAGCAATTTCTGACAAAGCAGTACTAGACATTCATTATTTCCTTTGTAACTCAAAAATGATTGAACATTGAGCATAAAAACCTGAAATTTGAACACAATGTTGGCCGTTGGGTTAGATGAAAGCATTATGCTAGCAATTCTTATGGTAACTGATCACAAGAACGCAACTTTACAGGTCTTATGCACCAAAATGGATTAAATGTGGATAACAGAACCATTAGCTACTTTTCCAATTGAATTAAAACTATTAGATAAATAAATAGCTAAAACCAAGGATACATAATACATTATAACACACATAAAGATAAAACATTTCGTTGAGTATTACAACTAATAACATTAAAAAGTAAAATTATAATCACAGCGATTGCACGAGCCAAGTCAACTGACCGCAACAAACTGACCGCGAACCAACGATTTTGTCACAGTGATTTTGTCTACTGATTTTGTCACAAAGTGAGAGTTTGGGCAAGATGGGTCTGGCGATAGTAAAATAATTTTAGGTTCACCCTACATAGCCAATCAGAGTTGTTTGGGGTCAATTTGTTCGCAGTCAGTTTGTCACGGTCAGTTGTTGTGGACCCACAATTGCAATGGATCTATAAGTTAATATTATAAATCAGCACTGGATTTCTTTTTTGACTCAGGTGAATGAATTTGTGTGTCAGCTGTGCTATAGCTTCAGCTTGGACTTTGAGACCTTTTGATACTAAGCATCAACTTCATGTAAGATGCTAAGTATATATTGCAAAATAGCATTAACATCGTAAAATTTTGACACCTGTTTTGTCTTGCACAGACCCCATTCATGTGAAATCAAAGCTAATAAAAGACAATAATCTCGAATATTAAAGCAAAGCATTTAAACTACAATTTCAAAACTTTTTGGTGATGAAAATATGGTAAATCTACCGTTAGACCAATTCACAAACTAAACTGCAGCTTTCACCGCTTTACGTATACCCGAAATTATTATTGTCGATTGAGCTGCAAGCACTTTATGTTACAATTTACTTTCTCTTATGTTGCAAATAAAGTTTTTGGTTTGAATATGATTATTAATTAGGCTAATCAACAAACTTGACCTCATTTTAAAATTTGAAAAAACACACACACACACACACACACACAATTGCACAGAAGTAGCGATTCGATAGGCCTACCAATATCAGGATATCGATACAAAAGTATCACATGATGCATATTTCTGATACTTGTAGTATTGCAATACTGCCCACAGCCCACTGTCCATGTCAGATGTAGGTCTACTACAGTAATTATCATAGGCGTCAGGAGTACCAAAACCCCGGGGGATGAGGGGATATATCCCCCCAATAGTTTGAGTATGGTCTACATCTGCATCCACCCCAATAATGTGACTCTGGTGTGCATCTGAGCGTAGGTGTCCACTTGAATTCGGGGAAAAAAGTGTTCCATTTTAGGTGAAGACCTTTTTTTGGTCTTCACCTGAATTCGGGGAAAAAAAGTGTTACATTTTTGGTGAAAACCAGGGCCGCATTTAGGGGGGGCATTGGGCCATGGCCCCCAATTTGGGTCGCCAGGATAGTATAATTAGCAGTGTTCCCTATAAGTGAAAAAAAGTGCAAAAAGTGCAAAATTTTTTTCGGCATTATTGTACTGAATTTTTTCGAATTCCGGCGTTTTTCCTCCTGTCAAAAACCGTAGACAGCTGTGGATCACGGCGCCTTGCTTTTGTATGTCGTACAAAGCATGTAGAAAACTTACAGAACTTAGACAAAGGACCTTTTTTTTTGAGATTAGCATAAAATCGGAGAAAAAGATGCTTCCGTCAGCACGATAACCTTTTTTTTTTTTTTTGGAGATCACACTAAAACCAGACAAAAAGATGAGAAAATTTTTCAGCACAGATTGAAAACGCCTCAAGAGCTGCAGCATTTTTAGATTGAGTTTAGAATGTTCGCACTTTTTCCGGCATTTTTGCAGAAGGTGAAAACTTACAGGAAACACTGATAATTAGCATAGAATAGTATGCAAAATTGTGGCATGGCCCCCCACTTTGTAACTTGGGCAGAGAGTTTGAGCAAAGAACAAGAACATCGCTGGTTAAGAACAAGAACATGCAAAGAACATCGCTGGTTAAAACTAATTAATCGCTTAAAATTTCTGGTGTTAAACTTTCGAATAGTTTACCCGGACATATAAGAGATAAAATTTTAACTTCCAGTGACAAAACATCATCAAAGATACTAAAACTCTACTTTTTGAAATCCTGTACCTGTTTATAAGCGAAATCATTTTTTACCAGTGTGTATTATAGAAATGAATGCCTATCTGTTTGTTTCTGTGTGTTTTAATCTTTTTTTTCCCTTTTCTTTTTTTTATCAATTTTTTTTCTAATTACCTAAATCAGAACAAAACCTTCTTTTCAGTGTCAAAATCCTACCGCTGAATTTTGTACTATTTCTAAGAGGAGGAGCAGACTCAGCGACCGTGTCGCTTAATTTAAGTGACATATTTATTTTGGTTTTTCGCTTCTTCTCGTCGTGCTAAATCATGCCGTCCAATGTTTGCTGAATTAGCAATTTGTGTATTTGTTTTTGCTCGACAATAAAAGAATACTACTACAGCAGAAGCAGAGGGCAAAGACCTTTTTTTGGCCTTCACCTAATTTTGGGCCAAAAACCAGACTAAATTTGAGTGAAGACCTTTCTTTTTTGGTCTTCAAATTTTGGGCAGGAAAACAGACTTGGTTTTGGACTGCAAAATTTTTATTCTAGTCTTTATAATTCTTAAATTCCTGGCCCAATCCTTTCGAAAATCCTGCGTACGCTACTGGTGATAACCTTTTTCTTTTTTTGGTCTTCATTTAATTTGCTCACCTGAGCAAAAACATGGTCGAGGTTCATCCCCCCCAATGCTAAAAATAAGGCAAAATTGGGGTAAAATTGCAAATTATCATCCCCAATGCTCAACAAAGATCGGCACCCCTGATAGCCATAGCCAGGATTTTTGATTAAGGGAGGCCATAACCACAAATCACATGCAATGACGTCATCAGAAACTTCAAAAGAATTTTTTGTGGGGGCAAAGATATCGTAGAATGGCAGATGAGAAGCCGTGGACTGGTGTTGGCATGAAACTAGGAACTTGTTCAAAGAGAGGGCTTAAACCAATAGTTAATACAAACTGCGAAAATGTCTAAATTGGGAGACATGTTTGAGTAAAGAAGTGTACTGTAATTCAAACGTATTACATATGGGGATCTGGGGGTGAAGCCCCCAGCCATTGGGTGATTTTTCACAATTTTTTGAAAAAAAATGCTATTTCAATACCATTGGATCACATTTTGCACATATTCACAGCCATTGGAAAGTTGAAAAGTCAATAGAAAAAATTAAATTGTTCAGTCCTATTTTTGCTTGCAATTTAAGTCCAAAACACGTCTAAAATCTTGCATTTTGGGATTAAATTTTGTAAGTGATATGGCCCAGGTAGGGAAAGTAAAGGGCATTGCCTCCTGCAATATTTCAGCAGTAAATAAATATCCAGTCGAATATTTTCTGTTGAGATTACTGTTTTGTCTTGAAAACAACCAGCTATAGAAGTACATATATGGTCAGGGGGTTTAGGCCCTCTCAACTTAAAACTTTGTCCAAGAAGGTTTCCTTTACTGTAGCTTTTTTTTTTCAAAAGTATTTTGTTGCATAAAAACTGGCGAGGTAGAGGTGAATTGCTGTTGAAAAATGTACAAAAGATAGTTACGCCTACAAACCATGTTATTGCCCAGGCCAGATTTACATTAAGTTTGGCCCCACGCACTTTCGGATTTTTGCAATATTTTCTTGCCTAGTACAAGTGAAGACCAAAAAAGTTTTATAATTGGATCGCAGGACCTCTGACACCGTGCCATATTGTCACCCTAATAAAAAAAATGTTAAAGTCGTTTTTTTGAATTTTGAAGAAAACGAAAAAACTTTCCCAATTTTTTGTGAAATAACGTATCGTTACCAAAATTTGACAAAAATACTTCAAAATGATTATATCAACAATGATCTACGTGATTTTGCTTGAAAACATCTCACTCGATTGCAGAGTGACTTAGGCAAAAATAATACAAATTTTTCTGTGACTTAGGCAAAAAAAATATTAATTTTATCTTGAATAGCATTGCTATTTTTCTAAGGGGGAGTCCTCGACGACGTTCTCGAGAACACATCTTGAAGTCCTTGGCCTTGGCCTAGATAGTAAAGTCCTTGGCCTTGGCCTCGGCCTCCAAGTCCTCGAACATGCCCTGTTTGTGGTCGAGGACAGCACTATTTTTGATTTGTAACAAATGGGCCAAGGTCATGACTTTTTTTTTCCTTCTTCTTGGAGAACGCGCCAGAGACCTCGCAGTAAATTTAAGAAGACCTTTTTTTTGGAAAACACTTGTGTCAAGATGTTGTGTCCTTGGTCCTTGGCCTTGAGCATTCATGTCCTTGGTCTCGAGTGGGTCGGTCCTTGGCCTCTGATTGTTTTGTGTCCTTGGCCTTAAGCCTTGTGTCTTGGACTTCACCTCTGCTATTATTTCTTTAACATTTACTTGAATGGTTAAAGATTAAGCCTAACTAGTGCAGAGATGAACTGCAAGGAGGAACAAATTTCACAGTTTTTTTTGTTGTGTTTTCTTTTATACAGCAAAATCGTTTCAAGTATTTTGGAGTAGTTGACATCTTCTAAAGATAACTAAATTATAGAAATAAACTAAAACTGGAATTCCTTCTTATGAATGCCATGGAACTGCAGCAATTAATTTTAATCCTGCTGTTGACCATAGGCGTAGCCAGGATTTTAGACTGGAGGGGCCCAAACCACAAATCACATGCAATGATGTCATGAGAAATTTTCAAAAGAGAAAACTTTGGGGAACAAAGATATCGTTAAACAAATATATCGTAGATCTTTTTGTGCAACAAAAAAGATGAGAAGCTGTGGCCTGGTTTGTCAAAAGTTCAAAAGTTAAAATGTCTAAATTGGGAGACGTGTGGATTAAACTAGTATAACTTAATCGTTTCAAAAATGGGGGGTCTGGGGGCTGAGCCCCCAGCTTCTGAAAGCAATCAATGGATGTTAGGGGGCGAAGCCCCCCCACCGCTGGAAAATTTTGGCAAAAAAAAAGCTATTTTAATGCCATTGGATAACATTTCACCTGTGTTCAGAGCCATTTCAAAGAACTAGATTACTAACATTTGAAAGCTAGTTGAAAAAATTAAATTGTTCTATCCTCCTTTTACTCACAATTTAAGTGTAAGTGATTTGGCCCAAATAGAAAGAAGTAAGGTTCATTGCCTTGCGCTATATTTTCGTGGTAAATAATAATCCACTCAAAGAAATTCTTTAGAGATTTTTATTTTGTCATGAAAATAACCAATTGCAGGAGTGCATGTACGACTAGGGGCATAAGTGTAGCCAGGATTTTTGATTGGGTGGGGGGGACCAAATCACAAGTAATGACGTCTTTGGAAATTTTTGAAAGAGAAACTTTTTGTGGGACAAAGATATTGTAGATGGGAAGATCAGAAGTCGTGGCCTGTGTGTTTGCACGTAACCAGGATTTTGCTATAGAGATAGGACTTAAACCAAAAATAAAAAGTGGAAATTGGGAGATGTGCAAAGTAAACTAGTGTAACTCAAGCCCATCACAGACGGAGTCTGTGTACGAGTAAATGTATTTCTGAATTTTGTGGGCCCACACCCCCTCAATTCAAATTCAATAATTTGTTTAATCAGCATTTCCCCTACATAGCTAATTTTTTTTTGAAGTATTTTGTCGCATAAAAACTAATGAGATGGAAGTAGATCGTTATTTAAAAACAGTGCAATAGATGGTTTACCCCTACTAACCATGTTATTGCCCGGCCTGGATTTATATTGCAAAGGGCATTTGGCACTTTGGAGATTTTCACAACTTTTTCTGCCTAATGTGGGTGAATATCAAAAAATGTCTCACCATCTGAGCGCGGAGCTCCAGGCACTGTGCCACATTATGGTAAATCTGACCCTAGTTATTGCATTACGTCCATAAAAAGGTTGGATGAAAGACTGAGATAACAAATTTTAGGACAAAAACTCTCAATTT
Source organism: Trididemnum nubilum (assembly GCA_963965965.1). Taxonomy (NCBI): domain Eukaryota; kingdom Metazoa; phylum Chordata; class Ascidiacea; order Aplousobranchia; family Didemnidae; genus Trididemnum; species Trididemnum nubilum. The sequence continues at coordinate 16,982,931 of OZ014471.1, read as the reverse complement.
CTCCAAAGTTATACATTTAAATTGATTGGCAAAAATTGAATGGAGGGGGCTAGGGGCCCCTGGTCGTCAATATTATTCACAAATGCTAAAAGAAAGCGTTGTACACAAAAAATGCTAAAAAAACTGAAACAGTAGAAAAAATAGGCTTTTTTGCCGCAGTTTTGTTGTAGATAACATTTCAATCGAGGCGGTATCCCCAGGCCTCCTGGCTACAACTACAGCCATGGGTCCCAGGCCCCCACATTCAAATTCAATGACTTGTTCAATGAGCATTTCCCCAGCTCATTTTTTTCAAAAGTGTTTTGTCTCATTAAACTGGCAAGGTGGAGGTGAATTGTTATTGAAAAATGGTACAATACAATGACGATTACGCTCACTAACCATTTTATTGCTGGTGCCAGCCCAGATCTACATTGCACGAGCCCTTGGCAATTTGGAGGTTTTTATGACATCTTCCTGCCTGATATAGGTAAGGGCCAAAAAAAAGTGTTACCGGTACCATCTGAGCACGGAGCCCCTGGCACTCAGCCTTATGGTAAATCTGGCCCTGGTTTTTGCATTACGTTCATAAAAAAGTAAGATAAGGGCCTGAAATAGCAACTTTTGGGACAAAAACCCTTAACTTCACCCGGGTTGCACAATTAAATTGGTTGGTAAAAACTGAATTGAGAGAGCGTGAGCCCCCTGATTGTCAATATTGTTGTTACCGGTACTTACTCTTGTAGTACAAAAAATGCTAAAAGAAAGTAAACAAACAACAGGGTTTTTTGTCACATTTTATCATTGGCGGCATTTCAATTGGGGTGACCTGGGCCTCCGGGCCCCATTCTGGCTACGTTTATGCTGTCGATTTTTAGTATATCTGTTATTTGAATTGGTTGGAAAAACTTAATTGAGGTGGCGCGGGCCCCTGGATCAATATTTTTGTTGGGGGCCAATTTAAATTCGAAGTGACTTGGCGCACAGAACGTGCACGGTTGTAACTCGGTACATACTCATATAGGTATGTACATTGCAATGGAAATTCAATTCGAACAAGCTTCAAAGCCTTTGCCAGTTTATTTCTGACTTTGACCAAAGCCTAACCTACCAAACTTTGAATCTTACCACATCATCAGATCATACCGGTATATAAGGCTTTGAAAGAATGCTTGGGTATTTCATCAGCTCCAAAACTAAACTATTTCACTGTGATTTAGTAGAATTTTTTCCTAATTTGGCTGCTCCTGATTGATCAGGGAAGTAACTTGGTAAGTCTATGCTCCGCACTAACCTACTGTACTGTTGTCTGTTAGGTTACTTAACTGTTTTAGTAGGCTATAACCTAAGCTACCTAAGGCCTATGCTACATTGCCTAAGTCTCTATTTCATTATTTAAAACTTTAAAACAACTTTCCGTCTTGATAACATAACAATTAACCAGGCTAGCTCGTTAACCTCAAGGAAGTGTCTAGATCACCGACACGGTTTCAGACACCAAATCGCTGCTGCACTGGCAGCCTGTTATATTGCTTTTTTCTCATTGATTCCACTTAAATACGGCTTTTTGACACTTCTACTTCACACCCCCGATAGTAAAGAGGTTAGCGCACATGCCTGCCCTACCGCAGGTTGGGGTTCGATTCGCGCTAGATGCGCTTATCATATGTAACGATAGCGTGCATTCTCGCTATGCAGTCCTTGTTTTCCTTTACATTCTTACGATTCGAGTTAGTGTTCGGGCAAGGATGCCAGCTTGAAAGATAGGCTAGTACATCTGAACTGCAAAAAAAAACGACCGGTGCCACAGCAATTAGATGTTGGAAACCGGGCCAGTGCAGCAGACTCTGGCTAACCTAAAACCTAGCCTAGTAAGCCTACTCTGGTAGAATGAAAAAGGTGTTAACATACAATCGATTCTTTAAGCATATTTTTGCGGAATACATCGATTGGAAAAAATCAACCTGCTCTTGAAGCACAGAGTAGAGATGGTGCGGTGCACAAAATTCTTGTCCGCAAACTGCACCGCACCGCTCAATTCTATCCGCATACCGCACTGCACCGCAAAAAGTTTGTGAACTTAATACACCGCACTGCAAATCCTACCGCAAGCCAAAATATAATGGTTAACAGTATTGCCCAACACCAATACTGTATCTTACTGCATGCAAAATTACAAACCAAACAGGTAGGCACCCCATGGTCCACCTGATGCTAGTTAAACAATAGCTTCAGATAATGGTTTGGTCTAAACTGTAACTTACCTAAACAAGCCAATTAACCAAACCCTTGATGATAGGTCTCAGTTCAATTTTAAACAATAAAAAAAATATCCCAATCATGAATCAAACCATGGACATTACCGGTATCTTTGGAATACTAAATATATCAGCACTTCAACTTTAGAAGTTCCAACTGCCAAAGTTTGATGGCTGCATTCATGCAAACAGTAGCACTGAAAGCACAGTCACATCTGACATTATTACTAGGCTTGCCAGAGTAAGTCATGGTCATGCTTGATATGGTGAGTTACAACGTACTGCTCAAAGTTTCTTAAGCTTAAGGTGAAGAATAGTTATGCAAAAGTAGTTTTAACCATTCCATCTTACTTTTTGTAACCGGTATCACATATGCTATGGGAATACTAATAAGTATAAATGAAAAGGGTGGTTTAACGTTAAGCACTTTGTGCTTCTGCACAATCAGTCAACGAGCATCGACAAGTTGAATTTGAACCATAATACAAGCAATTATTACCGGTACTAACTATAATACCTATATCTATTGTTGATTTCGAATGGAGAGAAAAAGATACATTGACATCTCAATATGGCTCCTCTTGAAACAGTGAAATCTGAGGCTACTTTATGCTGTACAGTACAGGAATAGGTTGGCGAGTGGGGTTGGGTGACTGATAGTGATACTACCTACAATCACACAAAAAAATTTCAAACTATCAATCTGAAATTTCTAACTCACTGCTCACACTACAATACTCTGGTACTGTAGATCCAAGCAGTCAATAAAATTTTGTCATGCTCTCAGAAGCTTACCACTAAATACTAATGCTTCAATGATAAACTTTTAATTTTCAATGTAATGGAACCTTTAGTTTTTAGAAATAGCCACTAGCCTGCTAGCCTTGGAACTGTGATACACTGGCATATTATTACAACAAACTTTACTAGGCTACACGTCAAAAAGCTAAAGTAGACTTACCGTACCAGACTACTAGCACACAGTAGCCTAGTCCCTGAGTCATCAGTAAGCAACTCTGTACTGGTATTTCATTAGGCCAACCAGTTATGATACCAGTATCAGGCTACAGTATTGGTACAAGTTGTGTACCAGTAGGCTACTTACAAGTAGTACCGGTAAGTAGGCCTATCGGTACCTGCTTACAGTTTGAATATTATTAATTGTCAAACTCTATGCAGGTAGCCTACCAATATTTACTACTTGTAAGTAGGCTATAGACTTGTGCCAAATACTGTAATAGTAATATCACCTTATCTGTTACTGTCTGGTGTTACGCAGTATAGCCTATAACGGTGTGCAATGGCCTGGGGTATTACCATAGGTACCAGTACAGAATTAACGACTAGTGCACCAGCCTATCCAGCCCAACTCAGAGCTTACCAGTACAAGCTGCATTACTATTACCGGTAGGGCGTTAGACAGTAGATTAGCTCGGTAGGCCTATGATTTGAAGGTTACACCTAAGCTACCGGTACACCATGGTACCTAACAGGCTACATTGAGACTGAATTTAACAACTGAGATAAAGTGGCTGATTCCTAACCTAATCCTAAGAAGTGGTCTCATCCTCCACACTGCAGCTGCACTGCACTGCAAAACTACTGGAATTTTTCACGCTGAGCGGCGCGGCGCTGTTGGCTAACCGCGTACGCGGCCGCGTACGCTGCGCGGCTACCATCTCTAGCACAGAGAACTACATAAACCCATCGAGAACACAAGACTTTGTTACGTCATGTCACGCATGAGTGAAACATGCGAATGCTTTCTGCTAGGCATGTGCTGCATAGAAAGTAAACGGAAACAGACCAAGTCTAGGCTAGACGATAGACTCTTTATCAGGGATATCTAGAACATCGGGATCGCTTACTTTGCCTTTTTCGTACGTTTCGTCTGACAACAGTGGTGCTACGCAGCGCTTTTAGATTAACTATCGGACGCTTGAATGATCGATAACCTTGCGAAACTGCTCGTTTTGCTCATTGCGCTTTGACAAAATCACGAGCACGTGTTTGGTTGTGAGCAGTAAGTTGTTGAGCAGTTGTAACAAGTTTAGTTACTTTTACTTGTAACAAGTTTAGATTGCGACTATAAAAATGTACGTGATTTTAAGATGAGTAGTAGATTAGAAAAGCGCAGTTTACAGAACAAGTCAACTGTGCTCTAGTTCAGAGTTACTACTTACTAATTTGCAGTCCTGTTCTACAGATGCATTCTGTAATTTCTGCAGTTTTTTCAGCGTCTTGGTAAATGCAAATGTATTAGTTACTTTTTGAAATTGTAGTTGAGATGAAGTACAGTAAATTTAACTCAACAATACGTAGCTATTTTGCGCTTAAGTTAGTTATGAGACTATTCTTGGATACCCTTGCTTTGGACTATTTGGAGATATCAAGCACATTTATACTCTGAAGAAGAGCACAAAAGCTTGAAAATTGCTCGCATTGTAGCCAAGACGTTACCGCAACATGCTATTTGTAAGTTATATCTTGTATTTGTTCCTAGACGTACTGGTAAATGAGATTAGGCCTCTTAAAGTATAGCTTGTTTATTGCAGGCATTCTTTTTACGTTTCTAAGTATAGCCTGCATTATACTTGTTAGTTATTTCAACTAAAGCAGTGATATATATGGATTCAGCAGTGTTATTGTAATAATGGGGAACATCTCTTTTACTTGTCTATTTGTATGTGTTTGAAAAAGAAACGTTTCAGTATATCTGCCGAGAAATTAACTTGAACCATTTTACTGCTAAATCATGTTACTTCTGTGCTTAGCGTAGCCAGGGTTTTTGATTAGGGGACCCAAACTACAAATCACATGCAATGTCGTGATCAGAAATTTTTAAAAGAGGGGCTTTTCGTGGGACAAAGTTCAGCCATGGCCTGAGTTTGGCATTTAGCTGGGTTTTTTTGCTAAATGGAAAGTTGGGTTTAAACCAATGGTTAAAAAACAAAAATGTCTAAAGTAGAAGACGTGTGTGAGTAAACTAGTGTAACTTAAACGTATTACAGACGGGGGTCTGAGGGCGAAGCCCCCATCTTGAAAAAAATTGAAAAAAATTTTTCGAAAAAAAGCTATTTTGATGACATTGGATCACATTTTGCGCATGTTCACAGCAATTTAAAAGAACTAGATATTTAATTTAAAAACCTATGGAAAAAAATTTTACGGTGTTAAATTTTGTAAGTGATTCGGCCCTGGTAGGGGGAAGTAAGATATCTTGCCTTCTGCAATATATTAGCAGAAAATAATAATCCACTTGAAGATTTTTCTTAGAGCTTTTTGCTTTGTCATGAAAATAGCCATTTATAGTAGTACATGTATGGCCAGGGGGTGCAGGCCCCCTTAAATCAAATTCAATAATTCGTTCAATGAGCTTTTCCCCTTAGCTAATTTTTCAAAAGCATTTTCTCGCATAGCAACTGGCGAGGTGGAGGTGAGCTGTTATAGAAAAATCGTACAATAAATAGTTTCACCTACTAACCATGTTATTGCCCGGGCCGGATTTACATTACGCGGGGCCCCTGGAATGGGGATTTTTGCAACATCTTCCCGCCAAATATACGTGAAGACCAAAATGAGTCTTACCATCTGACCAAAAAGAGTCTTACCGTGGGGCCCCTGTCACTGTGCCATATGGTAAATCTGACCCTGATTATTGCATTACGTTCATGGAAAGGTTAGATGAGTGCCTGAGGTAGCTACTTTTTAAGACAAAAACTCTTAGTTTCACCCTGGTTATACATTTAAATTGGTTGGAATTAAGGTAGCCCGGGCCTCCTGGTCATCAATTTTATTGTTAATTACTGTTGCACACATGTACAGTTGTACGCGAAGATACTAAAAGAAACTTAAACTGAAAAAACAATAGGCTTTTTGTCACATTTTTGTCACTGGTGGCAATTTCATTGGGAGGAGGGCGGACCCCTGGGGCCCCCCCTGGCTACGCCTATGCTTCTCTACAAAAATAAACCTTGTAGTTTAGGGATGCATTTCATGTTTAACACATTTGTGTGCTTATTTTCAGGTTTCTTTCGTGAACCCACAACCCATGTTCTGATTCATTATAATGCTAATTATCCAAGCTTCGTTGCAACCGGAAACTGTGACTTTTATTAACAATTTGTGGAAAGTGATATCTCTCAAATCTTCATGGAAAGGTAAAAACTTCTATTTTGTTCAAAAAATTCACTATACAATTTAAAGGAAAGGGATAACGAAGTTGTAGCATAAGGAAATCCATCCAAGCTGAGTGGGGTGCAGTAATCACGTATTAAACTAAAATTGAAAAGGGAACACCGTTTAAAAGGTACAATATGAAAGGAATCAAATATTTCGGTAAAGATTTCTTTATTCCGTAAGTATTTCAGTTAGATTAATAGCCCGTAACCTAGTTTCATTTGGTAAATATTTTTGTGAGTTTAGCACTTCGAGACCCAGAGTTTCGTTCGGTAGCGATCTCTCAGTTAGAAAGAATTAATTAATTTAGCATAATTTGTTGGGTAAAGATTGTTATGGGACAGAGTTTTATTGCGAATAATTAATTATTTTATTGAGTTTTTTTTTGGAAGTTTTAATCCTGTAATATTTGTCATTTTGGCCCTGCTAAGCCTAACTGATGAGCCTTAAAATTAGGCGAAACAGCTGTCTTAGGCATGCAACTCGTAATTTTTTGTTCTCTGCTTTTAGCATGACCTTTGTGATTTTTGATGTTTGTTCGATTGCTTTCGTAGTGTACCTTTTAAACGATGTTCCCTTTTCAATTTTTGTTCTATACAATTTACATAATAAACTGCACTTTGTATGTAAAATTGATGGCCTTTTTTTGAAACTTTGATGGTGGAGTTAAAATTTTGAACTTATTTAAATGCTGAATTATTCGTAACTTTCAAATTCAAGCTATATCCGCTGCATTTAAACGCTTGAATCTAACAACAGTGCATAACATAAAAAATATTGACCTCAATATTACTGGCTAAATTAGAAAGTTTTCTTGACAATTAGGGTGGTTGCTTGACTTGTCCGCCAAATTCTTTCGCAATTTTCCTGTCGCAATTTTAATCAATCTCTATGACTGCTATATGCTGTTACTGAGTGACTAAATAACAATTTGCCTTGTCTTGAGCTGGCAGTTATTGCAACCAAAGTGTTATTTTTCATACCAGTCCTATTCATATATTTATAGCTATGTAATTGAAAATAATTAATCACCTATTGCACTTTTCAGGATTTCGAAAGAACGATTCAATGTGTAAACCCCTTTGTCTCGATGAAGATGGATCTAGCAACTACACTCTCCAGTTTTTGCTAAAAGCACTTGCAATCTTGAAAGAATGTAAAGCATCTGGTCAATCAGGCTTAACAGCTGAAACGTTTACTGCCTGCACTCTTATCCCTGTAGGCAATGATGGCAATGACCTTCCACCTCATTAACAAGCATGGATTTAAGTATTATATTACTTGGCAAATTTACCAATGATCCAGTTACAGGACGTTCTGGCCGGTATAGGCGAATAAAAGGTGGCAACTTTTGTGTCAATTCCGCAGCTATTTTAGGCTGAAAAAAGATTCGTTGCCTGTACTTCGCCAAAATGCTTTGCATACCTTGGCTCACCTAAATACCAGATCAACTAACTCAACAGAGGATGACATGGAAGCTTTGGACTGTTTGGAGGAAATAAAACTTTAAAAAAATGGGCTTCAGAAATTGAAGTTGACGAAGTTATGATGATGATACCGCTGTCACCTATTGCGTTGCTGGGTACATAGCAAGATGCTTATCTCAGCAAAGAAAATGCTTTGGCTGCAAAGAATTGTTGATTGATACTGAACATATCCCGGGTTTGGAGAGCAAAAAGCCTTCTAGTGGTATTAGCGAATCGTGGTGGCCTATATGCTCCCAAGTCCCAAGCAGTACTGCCATGCTAGTTGTGTTTTGGGAGTTTAGATTTACAACTAAGTAGCTGTCCGTGAAAGCGCTCGACTGCAGTTTTTGTGTTTGAAAGACGAAGTGCCCTTTGCTGGACTCTTCTAAAGGATATTGCTTAAATCCTCAACGCGAGTTTTTAGCAATTTCAATCATATCTTGAAAGCTTTATTCAACTGTTTTGCTAAAAATGAGCTAAAGCGCATCAGCCAATGCGAGATCGAGACTCTTGCAAATATGAGCCGTGGCATTAGAAAACTTGCTTCCAAATTCACCCCCAAAAAGCTAATGTTACATGCTGTGCCAGTTTGGACTTGGCTATACTGTAGTTTTACCGAGATTTTGTTCGATTTATTATTTATTGTTTGAATTTGTGAATTCGCTTTTTGCTAGTTAACTTTTAAATCGGGTGTTGTCATTTTATTTGAGTATTGCTACGGTTCAATTAAATTTTTAGCTGATTTTCAATCTGCATAATTTAGAAACGACTCTGGAATTGAACCCAGGTCTATAATTTTCTCATGGAAGTAGTACGGTTTTCAATGTAGTATGGTTTTCGTATTTTTGCAACTCTGTCTCTAGTTTATATCTACAAAACGTAAAAAAGTTTCTAGCACCACTGTTGTCAGCGCATAATTACAGTGAGCGATCCCGATGTTCTAGATATCCCTGCTCTTTATTAGCAGACTAGAAACTGACGCGCGAAGAGAAAACGAAGAGAATTGAAGAGAAAAAGGCTCCTCTCGTTGCGAAGTTTTTTTGGCCTCGCCTGAATTATTCGACTCGATAAAGTTTTTCGCGGTAAGTTCGAATGCACAGTACATCATCATCATCATATTTATTTACTTACCAAGTGACGTCATATCACAAGAAAAAACTGCAACTTCCTCTAGGTCTATCACCAAAGCATCGAAATATGCAATTCCTTTAAAACCAACACACAAACTTGCAGAGTCAAAGCGATATTTAGTCACTTGGTGAGGAGACAGCGAAGGACCGAAAGGTCATCTAAGTCTACTGCCACCTCACCAAGTTAAGGTTAAAAAAGCAGCTTCTAGATTTTCTCAGTCTGCTACTTTCTATGATAAAAAATTTTACGCAAAATTAAAACAAAGTGTTGCAAAGATATGTATACTTTGTACTGTGAATACACAAAACTCACAGTCACCATGTAAAGAAAATGCAAGGCAACATTAGAATTGTTCTAACTCTAAGCATACTAAAAAATAAAATACTGTAACTACAGATTGGATAGAAAATAAAATTAATAAAGTTCATAATGCTTATTTGTGTTTTATAGAATTTAAAGTGGGCAATTGGAGTGAAAAAAAACCTCCTTGCTTTGTTTTGTATTGTTTGCCAATATGTCATTAGTACTGGTACAATTTCCAATACCAGTATATATCAGCAACCTCAGTCAGTTACTGCAAAATTACTTATAATTCAAGGGCACATCAAAATGAGAGATGACGTATTGTATAAATGTATGATAGATGAATGCACCAATCTCGTGCCATTCAAACAATAGAATAGGTTATTGTTGAACTCAAGCATAAATATGCAACTATGATTCCTGTAATTACTACTGCATTGCTGATAGAAAGCTGTTATTCTAGCTTTTATCGGTTTCATAGGTTGATAAAAAATGAGCTTTAACAGCTTTTTAACTCTGTAGAATGAAACTTCTTTTATACTGCTTGGAATTTCATTCCAAATTTTAATTCCTGCAAATGATAGAGACTTTTGCCCTAATCTTGTTCTAGTTCTTGGAAGAAAGAAGTTGTTTTTGTGGCTCAATCTTGTCTTATGTGTATAGCAGTTTTTTATTAGGTTACACTTATCTGAATTTGCATACGATAATACATTATTGTGAATTTTGTACATTAGCTTTGCAGTTTCAAGAGAGTAAATATCCTTGAGTTTTAAGCATTTAGCTCGATAGAACAAAGGATTAGTATGCTCACGATATCCACTTCCAGTTAACAATCTGATGCTTCTTTTTTGCAGAATAAAGAGAGGTGCTAATGTTGATTTTGAAGCAGTCCCCCAACTACTTATGCAGTATTGTAGATGAGAGTTAATGAGGCAGTGGTAAACAGATCTTAAGGTTAGCTCATCTACAAAGTGTTTTAATTGATTAAGGGCCCAAGATCTCCTTGCTACCTTTGAACATTGTTCCTTGATTTGTTGTTTCCAGTTTAGATTGTCGTCTATGACAACACCTAGATACTTTATGTGATGTAATTGCTTGATTGGATTATTATCTATTGATACTTTGAGATCAGGTTTATTTTGTTTTGTTGTCACTACCATAAACTCCGTTTTATTAAAGTTAATTGATAATTTATTCACCTTAAACCAATTGCTTACATTGACTAATTCATCATTAATATTTTGTTGCGGTGTTGAACCATTAAAATGGGAGAGAGTAAGGTTTGTATCATCTGCAAAAAGATGAATTGTGGAATTTGAGGCAAGTGGTAGATCATTGATATAACTATTAAATAACAACGAACCTAGAGTTGAGCCCTGAGGAATACCACAAATAACATCTCTTGACTTGGATTTATATTGATTTACAATTGTATACTGTTGACAGTCAGTCAGGTAACTTGCTAGTAACTGTAATGGTAATCCTCTAATTCCATACTTTTCTAGTTTCTTGATCAGTATTGTGTAATTGATGGTATCATATTGTCGCAGTTCCTGCTTCATCCAGTGGCGATGTGGAAACTAGCATGGAAGTAACCACAAATGAAAGATAATTGAAATCGATAGCTTTATAAGTCAACAGATCATATCAGCTCTAAGGTTGTACAACCGAGCCGGTTAACCGCAATCAGAGCGCGCTCCCTTCTTACACGCCACAACTGGTGACCCCGACGTCAGCCGCTATCGAAGCAACAAACAACATCCAATCAACACCTCACGCCTGCTCACTCAAGGTTGTACAACCGAGCCGGTTAACCGCAAACGGAGCGCGCTCCCTTTTGACACGCCACAATATGCTTTTCTTAAATCTAAGAAAATAGAACATGTAATGAGCTTTTTATCCATATTGTCAAGTAGCTTATTGTAAATATCTAAAACGGCTTCATTTGTTGAGCAATTTTTCTGAAAACCATACTGGTTTGGACTAATCAAATTATTGCTCACAAAATAATTGTTTAGTTGATCAAGCAGACACTTTTCAATTAGTTTGACAAAAGGATTTAAAATAGAAATAGGGCGATAATTACTGCATAACTCTCTTTCGCCTTTTTTGAAAATTGGAACAACTTCAGCGGTTTTTAACACTTTGGAAAATATCCTGTTGATATGCATGCATTAAAAATGTTAGTTAAAACTGGAGCTATAACAGAGCCTGACATTTTTATATACTTTGCAGGAATTCCATGTCTTCCTGTACTTTTTGATGGATTCATAGCTCTGATGTAATTTACTACTTCTTCAACCATTGGTTCTAGAAAAAACGAATTGCAACTACTCTGAGTTAAAGATGTGGCATTAAATTTGCCATCAATTATAGCTGGTGTTTCGATTGTAGATGCAAGGTTTACTCCTATCTCTATGAAATATTTATTGAACAAGTTACTGATGGCCTGTGGATCTTGTGCACTTTCACTTTTGGAAGCATACATTTTATTAGGAATGTTATTTTTCTTTACATTTTTCCAGTGAATAATTTTATTCATAATTTTCCAAAGCGAGGAGGTGTCATGCTTATTATCATTCACTAAATTTTTAATGTAAAGTCGTTTTGCATATTCCTTAATATGAGTCAGTTTATTTCTATAGACTTTTTATTGTGCCCATGTATTACTATCATTTAATTTAAGGGCTCTTTTGTACAATAAATTTTTTTGCTGGATTGATATATGGATTCCTTTGGATAACCATGGTTTGTTTTTTAGTTTTGTTTGCTTTCTGCTTTGTTTTCGTGATGGTGCATGTATGTTTAATGTCTTATGAAAAACGTCAATAAACTTTTCAGAGTAGTTGTCAATGCATTCCTCTTTGATATCACCTAATAGCTCCATTCCTTCAGTTAATTTGTCTAGAAATTTTTCTACTTCAAAATTTTTTGTATCACGAATTAGGGTGACAGTTGATTTTTCACTCTTGGGCAGGCTTAAACTAGAGCACACCATTACTGGCAGGTGATCACTTACATCTTCCACCAGAATAAAACTTTTGTGTTCACCCACTACATTGTTTGTATAAACATGATCTAGAAGAGTTGAGCTTGTAGTGGTTATTCTTGTCTGGTGTGTAATTAAGGGAATGCAGCCTAAGCTATATGTTAAATTCATGAAATTTTTAATATTGATATCAGAGTTACTTTTCAACAAATCTACGTTGAAGTCTCCTCCGATATAATACATCAATTTTCTACTATTCAATTTTTCAATGGTTGATTCAAAACTCTGATAATTTCTGTTTAGAGTGTCCGTAAATTACTCCCACTATACATTTTTTGTAATTTCCTAAATCTTGTTGAATCCACATATCTTCACAGTTAGGAATGTTTAAATCAAACTCCTTGCAAATTGAAATTGATAAAGACTCCTTAATAAACAATCCTACTCCTCCCCATCTTGTAGTTGTGCTTTTGTGGTAAAAATGGTACCCACTTAACTTTGCATTGTATACCTGCAACAATTTAAGTTTGGTTTCACTTATAGCAATGATATCAGGTAAGATATCATAATTTGTTAAAAGTTCATTCAATTAATCAAAATTTGCATTTAAGCTTCTTATATTCACGCAAAACAAAGAAAATTTACACTTTTTGTTAATAATATTGGCTTCGGCCAGTGAGCAGTATTTTGTGTCAACCAAACCAAAATTTAAATCATTTAGTAAGCTTTTTATCTTGTTGTCTGCCTGTAAGCATTTAGCTGGGAAAAACGAATTATTTGTGTGATTAATATCAAAGTTTAGTTTGTCATCATTTCTCATTCCATTTAAATATTGCTTATCATCTAGGGTTTGAAAAGGAAACAATTCTCTGTAACAATTTTGGCAGAGATATGGTTCAGTAGAAGAACAAAGAGTGTGAAATTTTAGGGGACTAATGACTGTGCATTTGAGGTGAGTCCATCCATGACACATATCACCCTGAATAGCACACTGGTTCCTTTTACAAGGTCTTAAACATATTTCACATGGACATTTAACAGGCATTATCAAGCAGTCAAACCAATGAAAGATTCTACACTAGTTAGACAAAATAGCAAATTTAGAATCAGCCACAAAATACGCAGAAAAAGTTGTTTTGAATTTAAAATGAAAACAGGTGAAAAGTATCTTTCAATATACTGGTAATTATAAATTTATACAGAAAGGTACAAAAAAAAAAAAAAGTCAGATCCAAGTATGTACACAAAAATACAAAAACTACAAATGTCAGATCCTGCTATGTAGGCACAAAACACCAAAAGAGTGCTGAGTGTCAGGTTGAAGTAGCCTTCTTATTCATACACCCAAAAGTTGTTAGCACAGCAATAATTGTTAAGTTCACTTTCTTTAAACCGTAAAGCTATTTCTTTCTTTGCTGTTTTCACAGAGTCAGATCCATGACCACATGTTTCTCCCAATGTCAATACAATAATCTCCATGAATTGTTCCAGGAAGAGAATCAACAGGGTTAGTCTCTCCAAGCATTTTACGATCAGTTTTAACTGCTTGTTTTCCTTCCCAAACCATTGCCACAACTGGCCCAGACAACATAAATTCAACAAGTTTTGGGAAAAATGGTTTTGAACTAAGATCTGCAAAGTGCATTTCCAGCAAATCTTTACTGGCAGTCGTCATTTTCATGGCACAAAGCCTAATCCTTTCTCCTCAAAACGGCAAATTATTTTGCCAACTAAACCCTGCTGAACACCATCTGGCTTCACTGCAATAAAATCTTCCAGAAAAAGTTGGATTTGACCAAAGTGGGGGAAGGCTTGAACCAAAAGTTAAAAAGATTCTACCACCAACTATTACTAGGCCTACCACTAGGCCTACCGTTTAACCTCTTTTACCTTATTCAAATAGAATCAGTTTTTTTACCATCTTTTACCATTTTTTTTACCATCTTTCACCATTTTTTTACCATCTTTTACCATAGAATCTTCTACCATAGAATCATTCAAATAAAATCAGTTTTTTTACTTCTTTTACCATCTCTTTTACCTTGATCAAAAGCAGAGGTGGACAAAGTAATCGAAAAATCTACTTAAGTAGAAGTATTGTTACTTACTCAAAAATGCCTTTCAAGTAAAAGTAGAAGTATGGCGAAGCATTTCCACTTAAGTAAAAGTAGGAAAGTAGTCAAAATTAATTCTACTTAAGTAATGAAAGTAGAAAGTAATTTCGAATTTCACGTGTTTGTTTATTCTTCGAAGGTTTGCTGTTGTGACGCTTACGATCAGTGTTCAAGCAAAGCCATACTTACAGTAGCATATCAAAAAATCAAAGTTTTGTTATTCTCTTCAAATTACACCGAAGCGTGTTACGAATACAATTTAGTAGGGACTCTGGGCTCATCTCCGCACCTGGACAACACAGCTTGAGAAAAAATGTCGCAGCGATGGCGAGTCGTTAGCAACACTGTTCGTTAACCGGCTAGGGAATTGAACCCCAGACGGGCCACAGCAAACGCAACGCCGTTAACCGCTAATCTTTTTCGTATGAACCAGGAGTAATGCGCATGTCTAGTTTGTCTACTGTACCATGCTAATCAAGGTTCGGTATCTTTTTTTTTTAGTGAGACTAAGTCAACACCTGGTATTTGATGCAACGCAAAAACTCACTACCCTAGATGACCTGTAAATGAATCGGCGTAACTATTCAATAAGTTTCGTAGTACTGTACAGTAAAACAAACTCGATACGTACTTATTGTACACGTTGTGAGGTGGAATAATGTTTACTTCGTTATTGTACACGTTGTGAGGTGGAATAATGGCTAGGTGTTTACTTCTACGTTACATAAAAGTCATTACTACTCAAGTAGCGTTACTTCGAGAGGATTTTACTTGAAGTAAAAGTAGAAGTATCAGAAATGAAAAATACTTAAGTAAGTCGCTCGTTACCGAAAATACTACTTAAGTAGTCTACTTAAGTAGAACTACTTCGTTACTGACCACCTCTGATCAAAAGTACAAGCAGAAGCATAAGAAAACTTATGCAATCCGAAGCTTACACCTGAAGCCATGAAGCTAGATCAGCCGACTAAAAAAGCCAAAAGAAGTTTTCATTCGAATTAATAAATCAGCACAGAAGAAGATACAGTCTTGTGCAAATTAATTGCCTAAAGCTGTATTTTTTTAGTTTTACACTTTGTTTTATGCTATGTTTTTGTGTGCTTGGAAATATCCCAATTGTTGCTGTTGCAATGTTAGACGAATGCACCAAGCACCACGAGATGCAGTGAAACAGTAGACAAAGAGGTATTATGACGTCACAGAGAATTTTAAGTAGGTCAAGAGTGTCGTAGAATGAAACCTCTTTTTTCTGTTGTCTGTAGATTGTGGTCAGACATATTGAATTTCTAAAATTTTTGAAGGCAGATATCAGAGGTGGAGTCCTCGAGGACGTCCTTGACCTCGAGGACGTCCTCGAGGACACATTTTGAAGTCCTTGGCCTCGAAGCCTCAAGTCCTCAAAAATTGCCCTGTGCTCGGCCCGAGGACAGCACTATTTTTTGAACAGTTAAAATTTCGTTGGAAAACGCCAAAAACCTTGCGAAAAATTTGCAAAAACCTTTTTTGTTTTCCTCAATTAGAGCATAGGCGTTGGCAAGGGGAGGAAGGTGACCCCCCCAATTGTAATTTTACCAATGACAAAAATGTGACAAAACAGCCTATTGTTTCTTCAGTTTCTTTCTAGCATTTTTCGCTGACAACAGTATAATTAATTTGCTATATTGAAGACCAGGGGCGCCGGGTCCCCCTCAATTCAATTTTTGCCAGCCAATTTAAACGTATAACCCGGAGAAAATGGAAAGTTTTTGTCTTAAAAGTTGCTATCCCAGGCCCACATCAAGCCTTTTTGTTAACGTAATGCATTAATCAAGGCCGGATTTACCATAATATGACGCAGTACCAGCTAGGGGCCCCGAGCTGAAATCGTAAGATTTTTTTGGTCTTCACCTATATTTTCGAGAAAGATGCCGCAAAAATCTCTAAAGTGCCAGGGGCCCAGCGCGACCTAAATCCGGCCCGGCAATAGCATGGTTAGTAGACGTAACCATCTATTGTACCATTTTTCAAAAACAATTCAGTAACTCACCTCCAACCTCACCGGCTTTTACGTACAAAATAATTTTTTTTTAAATTTGCCCTGGAAAATGATTGAACGAATCATTAAACTTCAATTGAGGGTCCTGGGCCCCCTCGCGAACAGGTACTCCTATACCTGGTTATTTTCATGACAAAACAAAAACCTCTAAGGAAAATCTTCGAGTGGATTATTATTTACTGCTAAAATGCAGCCAGAGACTATGCACCTTACTTCCCCTACATGGACCAAATCAATAGCAATTAAAATTTAACTCCAAAATACAAGATGTTAAACGTGTTTTGGACTTGAATTGCAAGTAAAAGGAGGATTAAACAATTTGATTTTTTCAATTGGTTTTCAAATGTCAAAAATCTAGAGCTTTCAAATGGCTCTGAACACTTGCGAAATGTGATCCAATGGCCTTAAAATAGCTTTTTTTTCCAAAAAATTACAAAAAATCGCCCAACGGCTGGGGGCTTCGTCCCCAGACCCCCAATCCCCCGTCTGTGATACATTTGAGTAACACCAGCTGCTTTCTCAACACTTTCCCAAAGTTAGATATTTGCATTTTTCAACTAATAGTTTAAGCTCTGTTCCTTTGCAAAATCCTGGTTTCGTGCAAACAGGCAACAACGATTTCCGATCTTTCATCCTACGATATCTTTGTCCCGTAAAAACTTCCTTTTTGGAAAAATTTTGATGACGTCATATCATGTGATTTGTGGTTTAGGCCTTCCTTTATCAAAAATTTTGGGTACGCCAATGAATTGGAAATCGCCTGAAAAAAATTTTTGAAGACCTTTTTTATTTTTTAGAAGAGCGCTTGCGCCTGTGTCAAAGTATACTGTAAATATCATACAGTACTCTCACTCCCAGCAAAAACTGTTGTGACGTGTGTCCGCATTTTTTGAGAGGTAAAAGCAGAGCTGGTTTTTTTTTGACGTCATAATAGTGACATGGTGAGCGGACGAGGATAACGCCAAAAAATAGGAATTGTTTTGAAATTTTGCGTGTGTTTTCTTGGCTTGATGACGTTACCGTCTTCATCCTTTTTTGCGCCCCTAAACGTTAGAGGGCAGCATTTTTCCCCTCTGCATTAGTCCAGATATATCGCGGTCTAGCTCCTTTTGTAGAGTTCGCACGGGATCAGAATTAGTCTCGATGGAACCGTCAAAGCTCGGGCTTTGACTGGCTATAATTTTGACGTCACTTTCTTGTGACGTCACAAAGTAGTACGTTTAAGAAGAAAAAAATCGGCAAGAAAAATAAAAAGCACCTAAGAGAAAAAAAAAGCACCTAAGACAAAAAGCATGTCGTAGACCCGAATAAAGCCCGAAATTTTGTCAACTTGAGGCCCGAACCCAACCTGAAAAGCCCGGCTAGACTTACAACTCTGCTACCATGCGGTAATTAACTCTTTGCATCCATAAAACTTTTTTTAGATCGCTTGTTGTCATGAATATTTTTTAAGCGGGTTAGTCATACGGCTAACTAAAAACTTTCATAATGATGTCACAGTCTATTTGGTGGTAGGCCGAAGCAATAACACAATCCCTGCATATAACTACAATTCAAGACGAATTTTACAACGACAAAGCAAACAATCAAGAATATTTTCGTTAAACGTTAAGCTATTGAAACGAAATTTGCAGGATAGTTAGTTAACGATACGAACCAAGTGTGGACTAACTTTTAATGTTGGGCTCCGGCTGCGAGCAAAACCCCAAGTAACTAAAGGTTGTTTATGTAAGAAAATTTCTGATTTTTTTTCTTCTTAAACGTACTACTTTGTGACGTCACAAGAAAGTGACGTCAAAATTATAGCCAGTCAAAGCCCGAGCTTTGACGGTTCCATCGAGACTAATTCTGATCCCGTGCGAACTCTACAAAAGGAGCTAGATCGCGATATATCTGGACTAATGCAGAGGGGAAAAATGCTGCCCTCTAACGTTTAGGGGCGCAAAAAAGGATGAAGACGGTAACGTCGTCAAGCCAAGAAAACACACGCAAAATTTCAAAACAATTCCTATTTTTTGGCGTTATCCTCGTCCGCTCACCATGTCACTATTATGACGTCAAAAAAAAAACAGCTCTGCTTTTACCTCTCAAAAAATGCAGATACACGTCACAACAGTTTTTGCTGGGAGTGAGAGTACTGTACGTATGATATTTATGCTGTGCCTGTGCCCTCGGTCCTTGGCCTCGAGCATTCCTGTCCTTGGCCTTTACTTCGGATTTTTTTTGTGTCTTTGGCTTCGACGAGCCTTGTGTCCTCGACTCCACCTCTGGCAGATATCATTCTTAGGAAGCGAAATCGCATTCTCACTCTTTCAGAACATTGTAACTACACCCAAACTGCCATTGCAAATATTGTAGGGGTTAGTCAAAAGTCTGTGTCTCGCATTATCAAGCAGCAGGATGCAACAGGTTCTGTTACTCCGAGACGCTAGGAAAATGTGGTAGAAAACGTACGTAAAACTACACCGAAAGATGATTTAATCCTTCTTCGAAATAGCTAAAAAGATCCAAGAAAGATTAGTTTTGATTTACAGAAGAATTTCGCATCTGCAGTAGTTCGTATAAGCTCAAGCACAGAGAGACGCCGCCTGCTGGAGGCTGGTAGAAAGGCTAAAAAATCACTAAAAAAGCATCTTAATATTCTTACTAAAAGAATGAAAAAGAACAGATTGCATTGGGCAAAAGCACACAAAAATTGGACCAAAGAAGACTGGAAGAAAGTACTGTTTACGGACAAAAGTCATTTTTTCGTTCAAGGAAAGCACAGCCAATTTGTCAGGATCAGCAACGGTGAACAACTAAGTCTTGCCACTTTAATGAGGTAGTAAAATCCCCTCCAAAGAAGATGTTTTGGGGTAGTTTCAGTGATTCTGCTGTGGGATATCTTGTACCGATCGAAGGTATGATGAATTCAGACAAATATAATGACGTAATTGAAAAGAAGGTCGTTCCAGATATGAAAAGGGCATTTCCTGATGGTGGAGGAATTTTTCAGCATGATCTTACCCCTTGTCATTCTTCTAAAAAAGTGAAGACGGTTTTTCGAAAGCACAAATTAAGCGTTTTAGAATGGCCTGGAACCTCGTCAGACCTTAATCCCATAGAGAATTTGTGGGCAATAACAAAATTTAGTTTGCAAAAAGTGGATTGCACAACCGTGACGAAGCTAATAGAGGGCATTATTCAAGTATGGTTTCGAGACCCCCAGATCAAAGAAAAACAGCCAAAAATTGGTAGAATCTATGCCAAAGCGAGTGATGCAAGTGTTAAAAAGCAAAGGTGGCCATATCAGTTACTAAAGCTTAAGTTTTGTGAAGTTTAATGTCATAATAAAAAAGGATTCATGTATTGACTGCTTTTTACTTCTCTAGTCAATTAATTTGCACAAGACTGTAGATACAGAGGTGGTCAAAGTAGCCGAAAAACAAAATTATTGCTGTTTATTCTAAAATTCACTTCCAGTGAAAATAGAAATACGACGAATTATTTTCATTTAAGTAAAAGTAGTCCAAATTAATTCTCTGTAATGAAAGTAGTTTCAAAGTATAATACTGCCTCAACTGCTGATGCTCGTACCCACCAAAAACAACAAATTTTTGAAATAACTCGCCATGTCTCAAAATGTTATCAACAGTACAAATTTCTCGTTCAAACATATTTTCGATGAGCAGTTTTGCCCGATAGAATGAGAATAACTTTTTTTTACGTCAGGTCGTAGTAAAATCATGTTAAAACTAGATGGGAGTTTGCCAGCAAACCCAGTGAACGACCGACGCATAGCTAATGCTGTGACGCTCAAAAGTACTTTTTGTCTACCCTAAAATCAGCAATTATTCAAAAATATCTGATTATGGAACCTCCAGAAAAAGGGAGTCAAAATAATTGTCAGTTAAATATCTACTGATATCATAAAACACTGGCACCCTAGCTTGAGCCGTTCAAAAATTGATTTTTGGGGTCCATTTGGGGGAGTCCCCGGGCGGGGTGGCACCCCCAAACTATGTCAAAATATTTGTCTGTTAAATATCTACTGATATCATAAAACACTGGCACTCTAAGTTAAGTCGGTCAAAAAACTGATTTTTGGGGGGTCCATTTGAGGAGGTCCCCGGGCGGGGTGGCACCCCCAAACTATGTCAAAATATTTGTCTGTTAAATATCTACTGATATCAAAAAAAGTAAAACTCTAGCTTGAGCCAATCAAAAAACTGATTTTGGGGGGTCCATTTGGGGGGTCTCCGAGGAGGTGGCACCCCCAAACTATGTCAAAATATTTGTATGTTAAACACCTACTGATATCAAAAAAAGTAGAACTCTAGCTTGAGCCATTCAAAAAACTGATTTTTGGGGGGTCCATTTGGGGGAGTCCTCCGGGGGGTGGCACCCCCAAACTATGTCAAAATATTTGTAAGTTAAATACCTACTGATATCAAAAAAAAGTAGAACTCTAGCTTGAGCCGTTCCAAAAAATTGATGTTTGGGGGGTCCATTTGGGGGGTCCCCGGGAGAGTGGCACCCCCAAACTATGTCAAAATATTTGTCTGTTAAATATTTACTGATATCAAAAAAATGTAGAACTCTAGCTTGAGCCGTTCAAAAAAATTGATGTTTGGGGGGTCCATTTGGGGGGTCCCCGGGAGGGTGGCACCCCCAAACTATGTCAAAATATTTGTCTGTTAAATATCTACTGATATCAAAAAGAACTAGCACCCTAGCTTGAGCCGTTCAAAAAATGGATTTTTTGGGGAGGTTCCCGGTGGAGTTGCCCCGAAAAATTTCGGGAGAAAACATTGCATTTGCAGCTCAACAACTTTACACAAAATTGGATTTCCATGTTTTGTGGTTTAGGAAAAGAAGAGCGTACAAAAATTAGGAAGAAACAAAAGGATAAAAAAAAGAAATAAACTTCATCGCGGCCAAAATTGGGTTGGTTGGGATGAAAGGGTATCTTGAGACATACAACCCTATGAAATATTTTTTACCGTACTTAAGTCGATTTTGACTGAGACCGCTTTTTACGCCAAACTTGCGGGGCGGTTTTCGGGTTCTAAAACCGAAGTCACGTGACCTATTGCCTCGAAATTGTGTACAAACATACAACTCATTAATCTCAAACTGCTGTCAAAATTTCATGTAGCTAGACCAAATCGTTCTCGAGTTATAAGCAAAAGTTTGAAATTTCGCACTCGTTAGTTGGAAAATGGCCGAGTAAAAACAGAGGAACACGCGGCGCGAGCGTCGGTCGTTCTAATTACCAAATAAAACAACTTCGTTACTGATTACTTCTGGATATATATTATGAAAGAACGGTTTTTACAAGGTAACTGGGAAATCAAAATCCAAGTGAGTTTCAAATTTGACAAAATAAGTATTTTTTTTTTTGCTGTTGTCAACGGTATCAGTTTGTGAAAGAGTATGCTTATAAGGACTTGCTGATAGCGCAGTAGAAAAAAACTGACTCGGAGCGATAGCCAGACGGGGCAAGGAAAAACTCAGCCTGCCTGGAAATTTTTGCTTGTCATACATGCACAGTGGAGTAGGCTTAGGCAAAACTTTCCAAAAGGATGTACATGAGTCAAAACTTAAAATTGACATCATAAGTTTGGGGTCTCGGTCAAAGTCCCCAGCCGCCGGAGATGATAAAGGGGTCTGGGGGCAAAACCCCCTGCGCTCAGAGATTTTTACGTTCTTTTACAAAAATAACTCAGTGTTAAGGTCTTTTTAGATTAAATTTCGGATTAAAAGGTATGCTTTGAACGGTGCAAATCATACACAAAATAAGTATAAAAACAACTGAAGGGCACAAGCTAAATAATATACTTAGCCATCATTTTCCACAAGTATTATACGTCAGGCCAAGAAAGAAAGTAAAAATTTTGTAGGTATTGGTGACAAATTTTTTGGCAACATGCCAGGCATTAAACGTTAGCTTATTGGCATTGGCCGCGAAGCATCTGAAATATAACGTGCGTCCACCAGCTGGCTGAAATTCTACTTCTTAACAAGCCATTGTCTAGTTTGATCATTAGATATAGAGAAATAGTGCCATGCCTTTTTGTTGTAGTTTAAAGTGTAGTGAAGTTGAGTTGAGTAAGGTCGACAGCGAGGCCAAAATGGTAATAAAGCCGTCGTTTTTACGATGACTCTGATCGTATGATCTGGGTTCAACCCAAACCCTGGTCACGTTGTTGTGTCTTTGGATAAGACGCTTTACGATGATTATCTCTGCTGGTGGCTTCAAACAAGCAGCAAATTCAGTGGACAAGAATTCGAAGAAATTCCCAGAAACATTGGATCACTGGAAACTACTAAGCAGGTGCGAATTCTTCCAAGCACGAAGCAGTCATTGCCATGAAAAGTGCGCGGATCGTCCAATAGTTAGCGTCAGACGCTAACTGGTGACAGGAGGATAAATATGCGCAACAAAAAAAAGTCCAAACACTTTTTAAAGCAGAAATATATTTGCATGAGCAAAAAAGTTGAAATCTGCACCACTCTTACCCTCGAGCTGATTAAAATAATGCTAAAATGCAAGGTATAACGTAAGCCTTTCCCACGTGCAATCCGTGTATGCTTTATGGTAATGCAATTACGCGATTTCATGTGCGTAGCCAGGGAGGAGCCCGCCCCCCCCCAATTGAAATGCTGCCAATGATAAAAATGTCATAAAAAAGACTATTGTTTCTTCAGTTTCTTTTAGCATCTTCGTGTACAACAGTCTACGCGTACAATAGCAATTAACAATAATATTGATCCAGGGGGCCCGGGCCCCTTCAATTTGATTTTTACCAACCAATGTAAATAGACCCCCCACAATAATAATTAAATGGGCCCCCAACAATAAGGGGCCCGGACCACCGCAATTTATTTTGACCAACCAACTCAAATGGGCCCCCTACAATAATATTGATCCAGGGAGCCCGGGCCACTTTAATTTAATTTTTGCCAACCTATTAAAAAATGCCCCCTACAATGATATTTAAATGGACCCCAAACAATAATATTGTTTCAGGGGGCCGGAGCCCCTTCAATTTAATGTTTGCCAACCAATACGTATAACCAGAGTGAAACTAAGGGTTTTTGTCGTAAAAGTCGCTAACTGAGGATCTTATCTTACCTTTTTGTGAACGTGATGCAATAACCAGGGGCGGATTTAACATATGGAACAGTGCCAGGGGCCCCGCGCTCACATAAGACTCTTTTTTGGTCTTCACCTGTATTTGGCAGGAAAATATTGCGAAAATCCAAAAGTGCCAGGGGTCCAACTTAATGTAAATCCGGCCCGGGCAGTAACATGGTTGAAGGCGTAACTATCTATTGTACATTTTTTAATAACAATTTACCTCCACGCGCCAGTTTTTTTTGAAACAAAATACTTTTGAAATTCGCTACAGTAAGGGTGACGGTAACATTCTAACGGATGAGAATGAAATCCTTTCACGATGGAGAGAATACTTTGAAGATCTTTTGAATCCTGTAAAGGCATCGACTCGTGACACACACGAAGTGACACATCAAGGGGAGGACGAAGTTTTCACTGCAGCAGAAGTGGCAACTGCAATTAAAGGGATAAAATCTGGAAAAGCTGCTGGTGAAGATAAAATCAGACCCGAGATGTTGAAAGTGCTGACTGGAGAAGGAATTCTCTGGTTAACGCCAGTGTGTCAAGTTGCGTGAAAGCTTGGCAAAACTCCCAGAGATTGGCAAACAGGTGTGATTATTCCGATATTCAAGAAAGGAGATCGCAAGCAATGTACAAACTACAGAGGGATATCACTCCTTAGTTTGCCAGGGAAAGTATATGCCAAATGCCTTGAAACGAAATGCCGAGAAATAGTGGAATCAAAACTGGAAGATGGTCAGTGCGGTTTTCGTCCGGGTCGCAACACCACGGACCAAATCTTCACTCTGAAGCAAATCTTCGAGAAATCTTGGGAGTATGGCAAAGATCTCTTTGCATGCTTTGTCGATCTTGAAAAAGCATATGACCGAGTTCCTCGGGATAAACTTTGGAAGGTTTTGCAAGAGTATGGCGTTGATGGTCAATTGTTACGCGCTATTAAGTCATTCTACAGCAGACCGGAGGTTTGTGTTCGGGTAAATGGCAAGCAATCAAAGCCGTTCCACGTGGGCGTTGGACTCCGGCAAGGGTGCATTTTGTCACCTCTCCTTTTCATTGTTTACATGAATTGAATCGACAAATACAGCCAAGCTGATGAGTGTGCCACGATTTGAAATTGCAAAATTAGTCGTCTGCTATTCGAAGATGATTTGGTTCTGCTTTCTTCCACAGAATCTGGCCTCCATCGCGCATTAAATAGCTTTGCAGATGCATGCAACACCGCCGGAATGAAAATAAGCACAGCCAAAACTGAGGTACTTCATCTTTCAAGAAACCCTGATCAGTGCGTATTACAAGTGAATGGAGCGACACTGAAGCAGGTAGAGAAGTTTAAGTATCTTGGGGTTGCATTTACGAGTGACGGAAGGCAAGACGAAGAACTCGATACCCGAATAGGCAAGGCTAGTGCAGTAATGCGAGCTTTGCACTACTCGGTTGCCATGAAACGAGAATTGTCGAAAAAGGCAAAGCTCTCAATTTTCAAAGCAGTTTTTATCCCCATTCTCACTTATGGTCATGAATCTTGGGTAATGACCGGAAGAATGCGATCACAAGTGCAAGCGTCCGAAATGAGGTTTTTACGAAGAATCGAAGGAGTTACACTGTTTAACAAGGTGCGTAGCTCTGAAATTCGAAAATCTCTTAACATCGAGCCGTTACTTCTCCGAATTGAAAGATCTCAGCTTAGATGGTTTGGCCATGTAAGCAGAATGCCTCAGGAAAGACTCCCCAAACAAGCTTTACATGCCAAAGCAAATGGGAGACAAGACCAGTCGGACGACCTAGAACTAGATGGACCGATTACATTGACGATCTTGGATGGAATCGCTTGGGACTTCGCCCAAGCGAAATGATGGAGGTGATAGAAGACCGTGAGGTGTGGCGGCTCAATCTTGAGCTACTGCCCCCGCAACCCTCACGGAAAAGCGGGCAATGAAGAAAGAAGAAGAAGAAGCTACAGTAAGGGGAATGATCATTAAACAAATTTTTGAATTGAGAGGGCCTAGGCTCCCTGGCCGTATATGTACTACTATAACTGGTTGTTTTCAAGACAAAACAATAATCTCTAACGAAAATATTCGAGTGAATTATTATTTACTGCTACAATATTGCAGGAAGCAGAGCACTTGACTTTCGACTACCTGGGCCAAATCACTTACAAAATTTTACCTCAAAATGCAAGATTTTAGACGTGTTTTGAACTTAAATTGCCAGCAAAAGGAGAATTGAACAATTTAATTTTTTCAATTGGCTTTCAAATGTTAAAAATCTAGCTTTCAAATGGCTCTGAATACGAGCGAAATGTGATCCAATGGTATTAAAATAGCATTTTTTTCCAAAAAATTACGAAAAATCGTCCAGCGGCTGGGAACTTCGCCCTTAGACTGAGAGCTTCGCCCCCAGATCCCCGTATGTGATACGTTTGAGTTACAGTATACTTCTTTACTCAAACACGTCTCCCAATTTAGACATTTTCGCAGTTTAACGATTGGTTTAAGCATAGGTGGGCACAAGTCCGTTAATCGTTAATCCGTTAATAACGAAGCTAACTTTTTCATTAACTCGTTAATCCGTTAAAAAGTTTTTTCATGTTAACGGACTAAATTAACTTCCGTTAAGTTCTGTTAACTTCCGTTAACGTTTTTATCATTAATATCTTGCACCATTTATTCATCGTACCGGAACAAACCAGTTTGCACTGGTAACACTTGTTGCGTAATAGCACAAGTTTTTTCGAAGAAACCGAAGAATATAAGCTGCAGCCTCACAGATCTATTAATTATCGTTGTTTACAATTTCCAAAGATTTTTCCGATCGCAGCTTCTTTAGTGCTTTTGAACGTATTATTATCTTGAAATCAGATTAAACTGTAAAATGTAACTTCCAAAACACAAAAAGACCACCTTAGCAATAAATATTTCCTTACAATCAGCTCAACAGCGTCAATACGTGTCCTAGAAGCGAGTGAATAAAACGAAATATGAATTACACGCAACATGTTAACAAATTAACGGACTTTATTAACTTCTGTTAATTACAGCTGAAAACAACGGATTAACGTTAACGGAGGTGTGAAGTTTGTTAACGGACTGGTGGTTAACGAAGCTAACACTTTGCATTAACTTGCCCACCTATGGGTTTAAGCCATCTCCCTTGAATGAGTTCACAGTTCGTGCCAACACCAGACCACAGCTTCTGATCTTCCATTCCACGATACCTTTACCCTCACAAAAAATTCCTCTTTCGAAGTTTCTGATGACGTCATTGCATGTGATTTGTGGTTTGGGCCCTGCCCAATCAAAAATCCTAGCTACGCCTATGCGCGAATTTAACTTTTTTTATACATTTTTTGAATTGTGCCATGGCCCAAAGACGGGGGGTCATGGCACAATATCTCCCCTATCTGTGCTACTCACTGTACATGCTCTTGCGGAATTTTGCGACCACATAAACTTGAAACTTCACCATAGCAAGTTAGAGTATAATCAGGACCGTAGCCAGACGGGTTGTTCAGCGGGGCTCAACGTATTCGTTTTCTCATTTACCGAAATACAGTAATATGAAAACAATTACATTAGGGCGTTCCCATTTCAGAAAGATTTATTCAGTTTTAGAAAAAGTAATGTAATTCTCTTATCAATGGAGTTGAATCTTATGAAACAAAACCTAGAGGCGGCAAAATTGGATGGATATTTTTACCTTAAGTTACGGATGTGTTTAAAACATTTACAAAACACCAAAGATTTACGTAGTAGACTATAATAGGCTTTCCCTTTCTTATATAAGGTGTGTAAAATGTTAGTAGAGGTTCCGAGATTTTAAACTCGAAGCTTTTCAGGTGTCATCATAGTCTGTTTTTAGTATGGGGCGCTGTTTGTGTACCCTAATTTGTGCAATGTTTTTTTTGCATATTTAATTAAATGGCCTTTTTAATTAAATGTACAAAAATGAATATACAAAAAAAAACACTAGCAAAAAAAAATTCGCAAAAATTTTGGAATATTTATTGCACCATAATTTGCGCAACGTTATTTTGCATATGTATTTAAATAGTCATTTTAATTAAGTATACAAAAATATATTCCACAGAATAAACCGTTGCAAAAATAAATAAACAAAATTTTATGAGCAAAAATTTTTGACGCAAAAATTGTTGATGCAAAAATAAATCCATAAAAATTTTTCTGGATTTATTTTTGCAACATCATTTTTTGCATCAAAACTTTTTGCATTACATTTGTTAGTGTCACAAATATTTGTACATTTATTTTTGATAGCAAAGAAACGACACATGCCAAAATAAATGTGCAAAATTTTGTGACGCAAAAAAAGCTGATGCAAAATGCAAAAATATTTGACTATTTAGTTCGTGTCCATAATGATAAAGGGTTGGAATTATGCGGGCGGTAAGGTACCGGCAAGGTATAAAACTGGAACTTCAAGACGAAAGCTTTGGGCTGTACAACAGCCTATGGTAAGGTACTAGCCCGCTTATGAGACCTCTCGTTGGGCTAGGACATGAAGGTTAATTCACCCGTACCTTCCCTCCTGTGACTGCCGTGATTTCTCTTTTTACTCCGCTTAAGTCTATTGTTCGAAAATTGGAAACACTGCGATAGTGCATTGTGGGTAAATGAAGTTTTTTGGTCACTCTAGGTTAAAACTAAGTTAGGTGTGTTGGTATTGAGTGGTTTTGAGTGATTTAAAAGAAGTTTTAAGTTGTATTTGATTGAATTTATGGATAATTTGGATTTACTATTTAATGTTCTTGGATTTCCTATGACATTGGATCTTCTGTTCTGCTGATTATTTATGATAAGGAACTACATTGACAATACTGCCACATCTTGATGTCCTTCATGGTCGACTCCTGGGAAGCCATGTCAACTTCCACTGGCAGTTAGGTGGCCAGAACAACCACCAACCCTGCAGCTCCAATGATATTTCACATTGTAGCTCAAGTCAAGTATGCACAGAGCTGGACAGCGCTGTTTCGAGCTTTTAGTTCTCATCGGCAGCCCTCAGCTATCTTTTCAAAGGTATTCCCACCTGAACAAACATCTTGGCCTAACTGGCAAACCTTATTGGCTTGCAGAGAGGCAGATGCTTAGTAGGGAATAAACGATTTTTCACTTGTGGTACTTTAGAAACAAGTGAAAAATCGAAGTGGTACTTTAGAAACAAGCCAGTGGAAGTTGACATGGCTTCCCAGGAGTCGACCATGAAGGACGTCAAGATGTTGCAGTTTTGATTTCCGTGGTCACGCAGAGGGGAGTCCTTGTAGTAAGGATAGCCTATGGCTGTCCTTACTACAAGGATCCAGCGATTTTTTACTTGTTTCTAAAGTAGCACTAGTGAAAAATCGTTTATTCCCTACTAAGCATCTGCCTCTCTGCAAGCCAATAAGGTTTGCCAGTTAGGCCAAGATGTTTGTTCAGCTGGGAATACCTTTGAAAAGATAGCTGAGGGCTGCCGATGAGAGCTAAAAGCTCGAAACAGCGCTGTCCAGCTCTGTGCATACATTGACAATATTGGTAAGATGATCTAAAAATTGAGTATATTGCTATAAATTGTGATTTGATGGTTACTGTAGCTGTAGGCTACTGTAGTGTACGTACAAAACTTCTTAAAGTAACACAGAGTAAAACTTACTTGTCCAGATAATTTTCTTGCTTCTAGCCTTGAAGCTGTTCTTCTTTGAGTGTGGTTCTGTACATAATGACCATTGGCCAATTTTGTAGCTGAATTGTTTCGTTGGTTCAAAAGCAGACTGCTGATACTGTACTGCTTTATGTTCAGCGTAATCGCATTTGCTCTGATTTCTTTATGTATATGTCTGAATTAGCATGGTCTAGTGCTACCAGTGGTATTATATTGTCCCAGTGGTGTTTGTGTAGCCTAAATAGTAGCCAGTAGCCACAGTGTGTTATTTTATTGCAGACTTGGATTTTCTTACGCTTGTACAAATGTACACTGAGTAATTAGTAGACATACCCGCCGCGTTGGTGAAAAGCAGGTATATGCTGTTTGCAATTTTCGGTTGTCATTGCTTAATTGATTTACTGATTACCGGTACTTCAATTATTACTATTTGGCTGACTGTTTCTTTACCTGTAGAATATGGCGACTCGGCATAATCTATAGCAGAGGTGGAGTCCTCGAGGACACATTTTGAAGTCCTTGGCCTTGGCCTCGAGTCCTCGAAAATTGGCCTGTCCTCGGCTCGAGAACAGCACTATTTTTTGAATTGTTAAAATCTTGTGGAGCGCTTAAAAAATTTTTTGGAGAACGTTTTTACGTGGAGATCGCTTGAAAAATTTTTGTGAAGACCTTTTTTTTTTTTTGGAGAGCACTTGCACTCGTGTCCTTAGTCCTTGGCCTAGAGCATTCCTGTCCTTGTCCTCGGAAAGGCTGTCCTTGGCCTCGAGCCTTGTGTCCTCGACTCCACCTCTGATCTATAGGCCTAATTAGAATTACTGAACCGATACGATTTTTGAATTTCGCCTGATTTATTAATTAATATTAAGCTGAACATTTGTATTAGTGTGAATGTGTTACGTCTTAGATTTGTCTTTTTTATGGTAGCTTTGTTAATGTCTTTTGTAACTTTTTGTTTATGCTGGTGTAACTGTTTTTAGTCACCGTCAAGAAATAAGACTGACGCGTTAACACAAAAGCCTACTTGAATGCAGCCACACCTCCCACATAATTCAACCTTTTATCATTATGGACATAAACTAAATAGTCAAATATTTTTGACGATTTATTTTTGCACGCGTTTTCTTTGCGACAAGAAATTTTGCATCTACATTTTTTGCGTCACAGAATTTTGCACCTATATTTCGGCATGTGTCGTTTCTTTGCTATCAAAAATAAATGTACAAATATTTGTGACACAAACAATCGTAATGCAAAAAGGTTTGATGCAAAAATGTTACTAAAATAAATCTACAAAAATGTTGGAGCAAAAAATTTTTGGGTAACCATTTTTGTTTATTTTTGCAACGGTTTATTCTGCGACATATATATTTGTACATTTAATCAAAATGTTTAAATAATCATACAAAAAAAAAACGTTGCGCAAATGATGGTGTCATAAATATTCCAAAATTTTTGCAGGTGTTTTTTTTGTGTATTATTTTTGTACATTTAATTGAAATGACTATTTAATTAAATATGCAAAAAAACATTGCACGAATTAGGGTACGCAAACGGCGCTCCATATTTTAGACTATAGACGTTTTAGCCGAGATGCAGGAACCTAATTCAAGTGTCATTGATGTGGGTCGTGCGTTTCAAAACTTTGCTGCAACTTACAGCACCTTACGTCTTTCTGAGATCCAAGTGTTTTTATTCTTTTTTTTTTAAGGATTTCTATCTCTTGCTTGCATGGAGCTGCTAACGTTGAAAAAGGATGCCACTAAGCATTAGAAAGCAAATTGGTAGAAGAATCTTCAAAAATCGCGTCAAAAGCAGTAGGCTAATACTTATGTCCAATATATACAATGGTAAATAAATTCGGTTAAATCGATGAATCGGTTTTAAGCACTATCTTGGAACTACTTAAGCAGTTTTTCATCGCTGCTGTAAAAAGTCGAGAGTGCTTCCCACACTTGGCTAGTGTTTCTTCTACAGATAAATCCAAGACCACACAATTTTCTGGTGTTTATCAGGTAGTACTATAATTGCATGAAATATCTATAATACATAAATATTTTTGTCCAAATCAAGTCTTATCCAAACGTAGAGTTTACGGCTTGTCCTCTTCCACCGCCCAGATTTCAAGATGATGTATTGTATACATCAGACCGAAAGCAACTAGAAATTAAATTTGTACATATCTCACCAAATTACGGCGTGCTCAACTTGCGAATGAGTGTTTTACAAACTTAAAAGCGATTTTCTCCCTGTCGAAACTCACTTTTAAACTTGACCCCGTAAATCATTATAAACAAGATAAATCGCAAATGCATTTACAGCTCTGGAACGTAATTAGGCAAAGTGTTACAGCTTTAAAATTTTTATTGCAGTTTTGCGAAAACAGAGATCAAGCAAAATTGATAAAGATATTTCCAACAGAAGCTGGTCGTTTGTCAAGGGAAAGAAATCTGTCAATACCAGAAATTCTGAAATGTTTCGATGCAATGCCTATGTTTTATGAAAATTACAGCAGCGAAGCTTGTCCAATACAAACTGCAAGCTTAACCATAGACGATAAGGCCACAATCAAGTACATCGGGGGCTACACTGTCAAAAAACTGCTGAAAAATCGCTGTTCGTCGAATGAGAAAAGACTTTTTCTCCAAAAATGCGTAGTGAACAGTAGTAGCTCATCGCTTTGCGACGTAACGGATTCGCTTGTACAGCTGTTATTAAACTGCGAAAAAGCGTTTCCAGAAAATTCGTCCATTCGTTTCGTCAACTTATCCAGTCTATGGAAAAGCTTGCAGTCAGCAGAACGACTACATCATACAAGACTTATAAGTGATAGCCATGAAATTTCAAACGAAATACTAAAGTGCGCACAAAAAATTACTTCGTTGTTCTTCAAAATTCGAGTACATCGATTCTATGGTAAAACTGCCAATGAGAAAATCGGTAATAAATCTGTTAAAAGTCGTTCTCTTCGAAAATCTTCGAAACAAAAAGTTTTCGATTCGTCATTCATTCTTTTTGTTTTTATTCTTGACCACCACAACAATAGCGCATGCACAGTAACACAATAATACGATGCAGAATCAGGAAAAGGAAGTAGCGACACAACGTCAAACGTTAAGACATGGGGATACCGAAGACAAAAAAGCGATATTTATTTGCATGCTTGCTACACCTGTCACACCAGTTTCATGCACAATGTAGGCCAAACCAATCACACTCATCAACAAACACAAGCAAGCACATAAGATGTACGTAAATCCAGCGGCTGGGGTAGTTGCTCGAATAATTGATGAAGACGGAAAGAAGGGAAAGTGACCAGTGCGAGGCTAAGCAAAATAAAAGTGCAAACTTGCATGGTGTTAAATAAGCATGAACTCGCAGCAATACTAAAAATCAATTGCAGATGGAAGGCTTTATTCCATCGGTAACTTCTATCTACTTTTTTATTAATTCTAACCCAAATTTAACCCAAACTCAAATGCTTACAGTAAAACTAATCCTAAATCTGATCCAAACCCTAGTCTTGACCTTCAACAAGCTAATAAAAAATACGCGGATTGGTGTTTCTCATTTTCGTTCTTGTCTTCCTTCACTTAAAATTTATCCGTGAAATAGCCACTCCCATTACAGAATTAAACAGTGCAAAGTAAATCTTTCGCAAAATTTAAGCATTCGAGTCAGTAGAAGTTCATGACATGAGTCATAACATCAACATTCCCCGATTTGTTCTGTGATCCTTATTATCAGTAAGGGGTTTTGCCCTAAAATCTCACCTTATGTTTTCATTGCGAGAGCCAGTAGTTGGTGATAGGCTAGAGTATGTGTTTACTAAGCTGGTTACTTTTATGTGCTTTTCTTTCAGTGATGTAAAGCCTAAGTTAGGTTATGTAAATACATTCGTGAGTACTGATCTTGATGTGGTGAAGTTATAACAATTTACATCACTTATTCAAAATAGCCTAGTCATGGCAGATCAAGAAGACCAAAATGAAGTTGTTCATCTAGCACCTGCTCCAAATGTTGATGCTGCTAGACCTATTCAGGCCTCCGTAATTGAGAAAGCGCTCATTCCCTCCATATTCAGTCATGCTCCCAGCAGTGATAACTCTGAACAATTATTTCGGCACTGGATGAAGCGTTTTTCAAACTACATCAACACTCTATCAGCAAATCAAGCTATGTCAGAAATTTCGAAAAAGATGATCCTCGTTAACCTAGTCAGTGCTGAAGTTTTTGAACTATTTCGCGATTCGGATACCTTTCAGGAAGCAGTCGCAACATTGAAGTCTAAATACCTGCGACAGCACAACATTGTCTCTGCCAGGCACTTGCTTACCCTGCGCAAACAAACCCCCACTGAAACCATCAGTGATTATGTCCAAGCTCTTAAAAGTCTAAGCTTAAATGGTCAATTTCAGGAAGTAGATGCTGTTACACACAGAAACGAAGCTATAGGAGGTTCATTCATTGCTGGATTAAGCTCTTCGTCAATACGACAGAGGCTGCTTGAATCTGAAAGAACAGATTTAGATTCCATGATCAAATTGGCGTGCTCTCTCGAGTTAGCCTCCCAAAATGCTAACACCTATATGGAAGCAGACATATCAGTGCAACATGAATCTGGGGACCTTGGAGCTAGCATGCATGATTCTGCTTGTAACAAATTTGCAAAGCCGATGGTTTGTCATGTTGATAACCATGCCCACAGTATTGCAAGCACCACTGCGAAATTTGGTCAGCTGGTAAACGAAGCTCCTGCAGACTATGCAAATTACATGCAGAAAGGCCCTAGCAGTTCCAAGAAAAATTGTGGGTATTGTGGATATGGATATCACCCAAGACAGGTGTGCCCAGCTAGAGAAGCGCTCTGCTACAAATGTCACACCAAAGGCCACTTTGCCAAAGTATGCAGAAAGTCAAGAAATAACCTGTACCTGCCCGATCAAAGTAAGTGTTGTTATATCAATCCATGCGAATCCAGTTTAAAAAAATCTATGATTATCATTACAATCAACGACTTGCCAATAAAAGCTTTAGTTGATACTGGCAGCACTAATAACTACATGAACCCCAGCATAGCAAAACTGTGCGGTCTTAAAATTTATCGCACCTCTCAAGATCAAACCGTAGTTATGGCATCTGATAACTGCCACATGTCAGTTTCTGGGTATTGTGATTCAACCATAACCCTCCATGATCAGTCCTATAATAACGTACACTTTGGTATTATGGATAATCTGTGTGTTGATGCTATTTTGGGCCTAAACTTTCTGAATCGTCATCAAGGTTTGCTCATGTCACTGAATGGTAATCTGCCAACCCTCTTTTTAGACAACTTGTGCGTAGTTGCTGCTTGCAATACTTCAAGTACCACTTTAAATATTGATCCACCAAGCATATTTACCAATCTCTCATCCGAAGTAAAACCAGTTGCATGCAAATCTAGAAAATACTCTCAGATTGACAAAAAGTTTATTGCTGATACTATTGAAGACTGGCTAAAATCAGGCAAAATTGAGCCATCTCGATCACCTTGGCGTGCTCAACCTTTAGTTGTAGGAGGTGACAGGCATAGGAAAAGGCTAGTCATAGACTTTTCTCAGACTATAAATAAATTTACTCTTCCCGATGCCTACCCCTTACCTCGCATAGACAATTTGACCGATGATCTTGCCAAGTATAAAGTGTTTAGCACTTTCGATCTTAAATCAGCATATCTGCAAATCCCCTTGAAAGAAAATGAAAAACAATTCACAGCTTTCGAAGCGGACGGTGAATTGTACCAGTTCACTTACATGCCTTTTGGCGTGACCAATGGTAGCGCTACTTTTCAACGTGAAATGAATAAGTTCAATTTAACCAATCCGATCACGATCTCAATATTGCAGCCTTTTCCAAAGCTGCAAAAGAAATCAACTTAACACTAAATCCAACCAAGAGCGTTTTATCAACAAACAAACTAACAACCCTAGGCTACATCATTGAAAACGGTAGCAAAAGACCAGACCCAGAAAGATTGCAGCCCCTACTGAACATGCCTGTACCTCACACACCAAAAGCATTACAAAGATCGGTGGGTCTGTTTTCTTATTACGCTCATTGGATTAAATGTTTTTCTGACAAAATTGCTCCTTTATTGGGTAATCAATCTTTCCCACTAACACGTAAAGCAATGGAAGCCTTTCAAACCCTTAGATCTGAAATTGCCGAATCTGTCGTCACATCTATTGACGAATCTGCACCATTTGAACTTGAAACGGATGCTAGTGATATCGCGATTTCAGCGGTTTTGAATCAGCATAACCGACCTGTCGCCTTTTTTTCTAGGATGCTGAATGCAACAGAAAAGAGACATCCCTCCATTGAAAAGGAAGCCTGTGCCATTATTGAATCCGTAAGATATTGGCGACATTATCTCTGCAATAGACGATTCGTTATCAAAACTGACCAAGACTCCGTCAAATTTATGTTTCAGAAAAATCACAAAAACAAAATAAAAAATGACAAAATTCATAGGTGGCGTTTAGAGTTGTCTTGCTATCACTTTGATATTGTTCATAAGCCTGGTAAGGATAATGTGGTTCCAGACACCCTGACTAGAATGTTTTGTTCCCAAATCAGTTGCAACGTTTCACCCAGTTTAGATTTGCAGGAGATTCACGATGCTCTATGTCATTCTGGTATTACCAGATTAAATGCGTATGTGAAGTGCAAAAATCTGCCCTTTTCTATCAATGATGTGAGAAAAGTAGTTAACTCTTGCTCTATTTGTGCTGAGTTGAAACCCCGCTTCCATCGGCCGCCCAAAAATGTACTTATTAAAGCCACGAAACCCTTTGAAAGGTTGAGCATTCATTTTAAGGGGCCTTTACCCTCGGCAACAAAAAACAAATTCATGTTAACCATAATTAATGAATATTCCAGGTTTCCTTTTGTGTACCCTTGTTGTTCTGTTGATGCGACTAGTTATTGATTGTTTATCGAATTTGTTTTCGCTTTTTGCTTTACCGTCGTATATTCATTCTGATAGGGGCAGTGCTTTTATGAGTGAAAAATTGCAGTGTATTTACATAACCTAACTTAGGCTTTACATCACTGAAAGAAAAGCACATAAAAGTAACCAGCTTAGTAAACACATACTCTAGCCTATCACCAACTACTGGCTCTCGCAATGAAAGCATAAGGTGAGATTT
Source organism: Trididemnum nubilum (assembly GCA_963965965.1). Classification (NCBI taxonomy): domain Eukaryota; kingdom Metazoa; phylum Chordata; class Ascidiacea; order Aplousobranchia; family Didemnidae; genus Trididemnum; species Trididemnum nubilum. The sequence continues at coordinate 16,946,503 of OZ014471.1, read as the reverse complement.
TAGGGCAAAACCCCTTACTGATAATAAGGATCACAGAACGAATCGGGGAATGTTGATATTATGACAACATGCAAGTAGGAGACGTGGTCCAAGAAATGCCTTTTTGTTACAGGAGACACAATTACGCACGCTATGCGCTGAAATTTGGAAGAAATATTGAGGCATATGTTCTGATGTGATTTAAATTTATGCATATTCTTATTTAGGAATAAATATATCCTCAGCAAAGCTAGTGGTACTCTGGAAGCTATGTCAAAGATTTGTATAAAACCACAAGCTGTGATCGAATTCCTTGAGGCTGACGGAGAAACTTTCAATTTAAACATTCAAAAACATTCCGTAACGATGCCTTAAGATTATCATATTGTGCAAAAACGGGCCTAATGTCAAATGGTCAAAAAAGTGACCAAGAAGAAACTAGTTTTGGTAAGGTTGCTCAAACTTTTGCTGTTGCTGACAAGCAACATCTCAAAAGACATTAACCACATAACAATTGATTATTTGGCATTACATCTCGTAGTGGAGCATGGTTTCGGTTACGAGTCTTAAAAAATTAAAGCATGAGTTTTACTTGCAAGACCAATTTGAAGATCCACACGATAACGCTCAATCAAACATCTGAATCGCTAAAGTGTTGTTGCCACGATTGATAGAGTACCATTAGCCTACCTAATTGTATATCTTCAAAGTTAAAAGTGAAAATGCATTAATTAAAATTTAATTACATCAGTAGGCCTACATATGCTTCAACGTTTCAGCCAAATTTCAACGCAAAGCATGCAAAATTGTGTTTGCAGTAACAAAAAGGCATTACTTTTTGACTGGCCCTCGTATCAAAACTAAAACACGAAGCCGCGCAGAATCGTTACCGTTACAACGACGCTTCTTCAGCGTGATATTAGAACCATAATGCAATTGTCGCTTGAAAACAATGGCATTATTCCTGTAACGAAACTGCTGGATACTTGGGTTTTGATGCCTTCTTCCAAGTGCTCGTTGATGATCGAAATACGCCTCAAGGCTATCTTGAGATATTCTTCGAGTGGAAATATATGGTAAACCACGCTGAAGGAGAATGCAAACAAGCATTACGATCCCTTTTGTAGCCATGCATAATCCCTCGTAAGTTTGCTTCGACAAAAACGACTCTTCCAAATTTTCTTGCCTCCATTACTTTCTTATAACCACATTAAGCGGTGATTGTTGCAATCACTAAAAATCGAACAGGTATTATGGACAAGAAGCTGCACGTACTTTGTACACAATAAAATTTACATGCATTGCTGACATTTGCGGCTAAAACTTAAAAGAATCTGCGCATTTCAGTCAATTAAAAGTGGACAATTAGTGGTAGGGTTAAAAAGCATTACTTCGCCAAAATGCAGACATTTGGACAAAATAGTGCTTGCTCTTCCAAAATAAATTAGCTTGAACCTACATTAACATTTGTATCACAATCACGTGAAAAATGGATTTCTATTGACTTGCGTATACTTTTGAAAAATGGCTTTACCATATACCCTGGTCGCGTGTTGAGGTAGTTGAACCAGTTGTCCATGACATCAACAAACTTAGCGGTTTCCTCCATCTCAGCTCGTTTGTTCGCAGGAGCATTTTTCATTGCTCTAGCTACTGAAACTGACAGCGTTTGAGCAGCTAACGTGACGCTTATCTTCGAATAGCTTGTTAGGTGTAGATGCCGCGAGCTGAAACGGTTGCGCGCCAGGTCACCCAACTACACGTAAAATTTGAGTTTGAGAATTACATAGTACTTATTAAAGGAGTAGGAGCAAAGACAGGCTATTTAAACTTTTTTGGAGCTTTTAAAACCTATCACCTCCTCGCTTGAATGAAAATGTATTCTCTCTGAAACGAGAGGTATGGGGTTCATTCCCAGGCCAAAAAATTAGGAGTAGATGTTGCCAAAGGCTCACTTCAGCAGCAGCGTTGCGCGCAGGATGCAGGCACAATGACGCGGATATGGTCCCGCCAACTCCTAACACGTTTCATGGTAACTCAGCAAGTTTAATAAAGATTTAATGTTTTTCTAACTGGATTTTAAAGTCATATTTATTAATCATAAAAACAACAGCATTACAGTACATGCTTAAATTATAGCATAAAAGTTGATAAAAATTTATGAGTTTGATTTGAACTTACATTTTGCGACTCAACAAATTTTGAATGCTACCAGGTACAGGGTTGCCACAGAAACTGCAAAATCAAATTTCAGGACTTTTTTATATCATTTTCCAGGACGGTTTAAAGTTTTTTTTACAGGACTTAAAAGTTTATTTTCACAATTACTCGTTCTCGCATGTACTTTTTTGTACTTATGAATGAAGAAAAATTTGGATGTAACGCACTTGCATTCCTAGTACTGACTACCAGGGCATGGTATGCTCAATGTGATGTTACTGGAAGGGTAAATAATATTCAATCTATCTTTTTTGCTTGAAGTTCAGGCTAAAAGGATCCATTCAGGGTTTCCAAAAACTTTTTAGGGGCATATCTATTTGTATATGTTGAATAACTCAGATCTTTGCAACCGTAACTTTAAAATGAGACCAAAAAATTGCAAAAAATATATTTTAATTTTAGCTATTTTAAATTACTGCAATTGGCTAGATGCTTCACCCCCTTCAAACACAAACAAAATCAAAAAAAATTTTCAGCTCAAGCTGAGATGAAATACCAATTACAAATTTTCGTGACCATGGAAAATTTTCGACTTGGCTAATTGCCAATTTTGAAATGAAAAACATGTCAAACCTGTCAGAGCCGTCAGCTATGGTATCAAGGCTGAAAAGTGCAATGTTCTTACTATGATGCAATACGTACTGTTTGTGCAATACACGCACCTGAAGTACCGCGATTTGTCAAAAAATAACACACGCATGTAATACTTTTGTGGGAATATTGTTTAGCAGTCCATGACATCCGTATACATTTTTCTGTAAATACCACGCACGAAATTTAGTATGGAATTGGTATGGAAGTTAGTCTTCAATTCCATTCATGAAATCTTTCATTTCATTCCATTGCATGCCCTGCTGATTGCTAGCCAGATTCACAGCCAGAAATCTGCAATGGGAGGGCTGTGGTGGGGGGTATGAGGGAAGAGCCCCCAGCGCCCGAATATTTGCAATTTTTTTGCATTAATCACTTAATGTTAGGTCTAGTTTGGTAAAGATTAATGCTTTTAAAACGAGGCATAGAAATTAGCTCTGCAAAACATGGTTAAACTGGTTGCATAAATGAGCTACAGTATGCGGGTGATGGCTAATAATTAAACATCAGTCCTAGCTTTATTTCCAGCCAGTAAACCATAAAATCCTATTATTTGAAAAAGGCTGAGCTCGTTTGCACGCCAGCTTACAAAAAATAAAAAACTGCTATCCTAGCCCTAACCCTAACCAAAACTGCTACCCTACCATACCCTCTAAACCCTAACCTTAATCCGAACCCCAAACACAAAATCTTAATCCAAGTCCTAACAATAAAAAACAAAAAAATAAAAGACCATTTGAGCAAATGAGCCCCCACTCTTGCTCTCTTATTCCAGTAAGCAGAGCTCATTTGCACGCTAGAGTGCAAATAGGCACTTCCTTCGAAAAAACTCACGAGCAATAATCCAAATCGTCCGTGTTTTATAACGCTAGATAAAGATAATTTGGAAGGAGGAGCTAATGAAACAAGATTTGAGAGAGGAGATTGGTAGCAATTAACTCAATTAAATAATGAATAGACCGCTTATAATTTTTTTTACAAAGTTTACGTTCAGTATTTTGCATTAACCGATCGAATTGATTGTTTATTGTTAGCCATTTTAGTTAGTTGTTCCTGCATTTATTTTTAACCAATATTAGCCCCTCCCCTAAATAATTCTTCATGCGCGGCTTTAAACTATTGTTGAGTCCATATTACAGCAAAAAACTGGCTCAGAAGTATAGTGCGAAAAACGTCGTATTTTTTTATTGTGTATGTTTGTCAACGAGCCAATGGGGGCCTATAGCCCGCCGCGCTACTGCTACTAGAGTACCGCACGGCAATAAATACTCTCCAAGAATTCACTCTACCTAATAATATTCAATTATTTATACATAATGTACTGCATAATGCATATCTAGGTATTTTAACAAGGAAGTGCTTATTCGATCGCTAGCGTAAAAGTAAGAATTGCATAAAGACAATAATAGAGCAAAGAACAGAAGAATGAATGCTCCTTTACTTTCTTCTAATTTTTAGATTATCGTTAGGTTTTGAGTTAGAATTAACGTTAAGATTAGAGCTAGCATTGCAGTTCGGGTTAGGGCTAGGACAACGATTTTTTTATTTGAGAGACAGCGTACAAAATAAGCCCTGTCTTTTAACAATACAATAAAGCTTTTTAAAGGACCTTCACAATGCAAATACGTTCAACAATGGCTTTGTACAATTATAAGGTACCAATAATTATGAAAAAAATTCGCATTCTGTTCTGGTAAATCTCGGGAAAACTACCAAATATTTTCCAGGACTAATCAACAAAAATCAGGGACTTTCAAGGACTTTCGACGATAGCAAAAAAAATTCAGGACTTTCCCACGATCTGGCAACCCTGCACGTAATGTATTTGCTATTGCAGATCAACTTTTGTTTTGCTTTGGTGCTATTTTCTCGACTAGCAAACAAGCAATTTCGAGTGGTTTTTGGTAAGTGGGGAGGATCGGGAATGAGATACAGCTTTCGGTCTTGGTTGGGAAAAAAACAATTTGTCGCTTCAAAGGGGGAATCGCCATCAATACACATGCACTTGAACATCGATCTGTTATGTTAGCAGCCAGACCATCAGCAATGATGGCGTAAACCTTGTACGAAAAAATAAAAACGTACAGTTTTTGGTATTAGAGACGCAATATAAATGCGTATCTAACAAGACGAGACAAATTCATTTAGTCGCTTGCAAACTAAAAAATAATGGAAAGTTTATGGTGCTCGATGACTCTTATATTTAGCACTTTGCAAGTATTGTGGTAATAAATCGTGGCTATTACGTCAAACTGTCGAAAGTGCGAAAAACTTTCTTTCTCAAAAAATCATAAAATAGGTTCATCAGTTTATCATTTCGCTAATGTTCACCTTTATGTTCTTCTCGAAAAATATATTATTGGTAATCAGGCGCGTAACAAAGATTTTGCTAAAGGGGGAGGCTTGAACAAAAGACTAGAATCTATCTGCCTTTAACAGAAGGAGTCAAGGGGCGAAAACTTCCAACTGCTGGGCAATTTTTGTAATTCTTCGGCAAAAAAAGCCATTTCAAAGCCATTTGGATGATATTTCACAAGATTGTTAAGCCATTTGAAGAAGCTCATTGCTAAAATTTGGAAGCCTTTTGGCAAAGTTAAACTGCTAGCTCCTTCAGCCTCCGTTACTTTCTGGTCAAGTTCATTTAAAACATGTCCAAACGCATCCATATTTGGGTTAAATTCTCTAAGCAACTTGGCTAAGGGGAGCTGAAGTTCCCTTTGCTCCTTGGTTACGCCACTGTTGGTAATACAAAGTAATGAACCATGTTGCGTTGGTAATGCGAAGTTTCAGTCTTTCAACAACATATTTGATTTTGTGTTTAATCATTACTTTTTTGTACTTACGACAGTTTGCCAAAAAGCAAAATCGAAGAAGCTACAACATACAATATTAACATAGTAAGTGTAATTTCCTTTTTTGCAACATTTCATTAAATATGAGCACTTTCAAAGCAGAAAAAGATGATAAGCAAGAAGTAGCTAAGTAGAGTTTGTGTTGCTTAGATTGATTAAAAGAGGAAAATATATATTGTGGTAAATGCATTAACAAATTTCGGCATTTTTTGTTATTTTATAATACAGTGCAGCGTTTGTAGTCGATTTTGTTTAGCCCTTTCAATAAACCCCGTAAATCGGTAACGCCCCTTCCTCACGGAGTAAATTTAGCCAACCATACAGCTACTATACTGCACATCAGTTTCGAATACTAAGTTCTAAGCGGTAAGTCAAAGGTAAGCACCACACATATTCGGCTTTCAAGGTCATCAAAGGATGAAATTTACCTCTAATCCCTGCTTCTCCAACGTTGCAACACATTCCAACATGATTGAGGAAAGCTGGCCTGCAGTGATTGAGGAGGTAGCAAAATATGCAACAGGATATTTAAGCCCAGGTGTTCCAGAAAAGGACTTTGCATACTCAGTAAGAGCATGCGTAGCTATTTCTTCATGCGGATTATGACGATGGCCAAGATCAGTAAATTTAACTAGAGATCCAGTTCCTCAGTCACAGACCAAGTCTTGAACTAAATGTTAGAAAAAATTACCCGTAATGTAAGACTATCTTGCACCTAAAAAGTTATCAGAAATTGATTATACAGCATGCCAAGCTATTACAATTTGTGTTATTGTTGCTGTAATGATGGGCAGTATGCAGGGCATTAAACTCAGGCCGAAAGTTTGCAAGTTGGTGTGGAGATCGTTCATAGATGGTAAATTTTCATCGCTTTCCCAAAACTATTCAAATTTTCATTTAAAATTAACAGTACCAACTTGTTTCTTTTTTTCCAACAAATGATGATGGTCTTTATACGGAGTTGAAATCAATTTTAAGGCTATGATAACGTAAATTTTTTTAAATTTTATTCAAACAATTGCCTGATTTTGTGAAAACAATTAGCGAGATTAAAGTAAATACGTATATTGTTAAGCAGAGGACAATCACACAAACAAAAAACATTTTTGGATGCACTTACCATACAATTAATTTAGTGGTGAGGTGTTACATTTCAAAGTGTGATGGCATACCTGTCATTTCATTCACAGCAAGAAATATGCAGTTTTAAAAAACCCCACAGTCTCTTACGTAAGATTGAATGAAATTGATGGTCTGTAGGGCCCAACCAGTAGTTGGCTTATCAGCATTGCAGAAAATTATCAATATTGGTCACCAACGAAACATTTATTAAGATTAATAAAAGGTGCTTTACTGGTAAAATACAAAAGCGAATATGGTATTTACTCAAATCTTCTGCATAGATAAAGCGTAGGTCGGATTCATTTCCGTGCCACTGTGTTCAAGTCTAATACCTGCTAGGTGTATGCTGGCTATACACTTACTTTTTTAGGTTGTAATAAACAAACCAGACCACACGATGCACAACCACTATGAACTCTAGATAATAAATCGCTACTTCCTTTTCTGACTCTACGTGTTATTATTGCATTAGTATTTTTTCGCAGTTATTGTGGTGGTCAAGAATAAAAAAAAAAGGTAGTGACTGTTTCACCACAAACTTTTAAGTTAAAGAGAACAAAACGAAAATGAGAAATAATCATCCGCGCTTTTTTCGTTTGCTTTTTTAGGGGTTGAGATTAGGGTTTGGGTTCGATTTGGGAATAGTTTTAGAGATAGCATTTGAGTTTGGGTTACATTTGAGTCAAAATTAATAAAAAACTAGATAAAAATTTCCGGTGAAATAACTCCTTCCAAAAAAAAACAAAAAACGAATGAATGGTATTTAACCTAAACAGTTGATATTTCCTGGAATTCGTATAACAAGTAATAGTAGGTCGTTTAGATAACTTATTCAAGCAATCTAGCTGTCCTGACTTTTTAGACACATTAGGGCACTTACCGATAATCAAGCAAGGTTCGCTTAGATGGTAAAACTAAAACCTTTTGTACGTCATCATAGCAAGCTGGACTTTTCATTGCCAAAGTAAGCGCAAATCTAAAAAACGCAATTAACCAAATAGTAGCCAAATGTATAAGTTTTTGCAAGTCAATTTTCAACACAACCAATTCTATTTTTTTATTAGTTATGCTTTGGCGAGACTCACTTTAACAGCACCTTAAGAAGAAAAGATGAATTAGTGGACACTGGACTTAATGAACTACATCACTTAAAACTCACACGAACGTTAAAATGCAAGTCCTTTTCTCATCAATTCTACGCTCAGATAACTGGTTATCGTAATTTTTGAAAAAATATTCCTTTCAATTAGCAGTAAATTACTATCCTCCATCCGAAAAGCTGGTAAGTAGTACAGAGCTTGAGATTTGCTTTAATCAGAATATTCATTTCTTCGAAGCTTTACATCTGACGTTTGTCAAGAAATTCTTCCCAAGGCCGCTCTCCTTTCCATCTATCTGCCCTCAAAGCCAGTCTTATTAAACCTTCCAACCCCGCAATATGCCGACAAAAAGAATTCGTGTATTTCACACTAAGGCCCTGTCAATAATTTTTCCATAATTTTCTCGGTGGAGACATAAATCTTCCATTCCGGCAGAAAATGTTTACGACAAAAATATTCGACAAATTTTCCGGAATTTTTCTGATATGTGCATTGGAAAATTTCGGAATTTCTGTTGGCATTTTTATGTCTCCAGCGAGAATATTCCGAATCGCGACAGTTTTTACGAAAATTACGGAAAATTAGACTGGAAGAAATATCAAAACTTTTTGATATTTCTTCCACTAAATTGTGGAGGAATATTCCTGTAGCTTGTTATTCTAGGTCAAACTTGCAGAAAGAAATTGGTGTTTATGACGTTACAATTCTTTGATCACGCCATGGAGAAGAATAGCTTAATGTATTCTTTTGTTGTGATCGGTGTTTGGTGCCACAGTTCAGAAACCTTCGGCACACAAAAATGCAAGATTTGGAAAAGCTGTCGTGCGAAGTAGAAAACTGCCCTTGTCTTTTCGTCAAGAGTTCTCCATCATAGAAAGAGATGATTCCTAAAGAAAATGCTTGGGCACGAATTGATGAAGTAATGGATAAAGAGAACGGTTGGGCACAGCGGTAATGGGGGTTGCTACTCAACCGCTACTGCAAGAGGCGTTCCGCTGACAAAAAAGTGAATGTATCTATTATGCGCGAAAGCATCCGATGTCGAAAGTGAAAATAAAGAAACTTGATGTGTGTCCCTAATCCACATATTTTGCTGTCTTTTGTCTTTTTCGCTAGCAACAACTATTCCTATCAAAAGCATAGCTTCTTCATCGCTGCTATCGGAAGAGTCCATAATGCCGGCAAAATAATTTCTCATAGATCAACTTTCTTTCTTACATTTTAAACCAATTTTCTTCAGCAATGCTTCTTATTTGTTTAAATAATTTCATCAATCTCGTTAGGCTAGAAACCCTTATTTACAAAATCTTTTGAAATAGTTTTTACCGACTCTTTCAGGCCGTAGCTCTTAACCTGTGTTGCTATTCAGATCGTTTGCACCGATAGCTATTTTGCACTTTTGCCAGAATTAGGCAGACCTTGATTAGGCCTATTTGCAAACTTGCTAACAAACCAAACTTGTTAAATTATAGCCTTTATTTTGCTGGTCTTACAGTCTGCTTTGCTGCAGTTGTTTTTGAGACTTTCGTTAAGAAAACTTGTCTTCGTTTGACCTTGCGAGTATACAACTACATTTTGCCACATAATGTACGCTCCACCGAAAATTTCTTATATCTTCTGCTTTGCAAAAATTTCGCAGCGAAAATTATCAAAATTTCTTTCCGCAAGTTTGACCTAGAATAACATACAACAGGAATATTCCTCCACAATTCAGTGGAAGAAATATCAAAAAGTTTTGATATTTCTTCTAGCCTACAGTAATTTTCGCCAAAATTGTCGCGATTCGGAATATTCTCGGTGGAGACATCAAAATGCCAACGGAAATTCCGAAACTTTCCAATGCACATTTCAGAAAAATTCCGGAAAATTTGTCGCATATTTTTGACGCAAATGTTAGGCTTTTTCCGCCGGAATGGAAGATTAATGCCTCCACCAAGAAAATTATCGAAAAATTAACGGAATTTCTGGCAGAAATTCTTGTTGGAGACAGGCCTTATTGGTTTTACTCCATTTTAGAAATAGCCATACTTTTTCCAGCACTCTCCATTTCGACGATTTTTCTTGACAAGTATCAGACGAAAAGCTTACAAGAAATGAACCACGTGTTGATCATAATGCTATGCTCTATCCGTAACATCTCAAAAGACACCAGTCACCTATCATGCCACCAAACATAACAGAGCAACCATTGTTACATCTCGTGCAGGAATTGCATTCTCAGCTAAATGTTGAACATATAGTAGTTATAATCAAGTGTTACCTAATGATATCCGGGTGAAAGCGACGAGCATTTTTATGCTGTGATTGCATTTTAACTTGTTCCGAACAAAACAAACGAAAAAAGTCATCGGAATTGTTCTAGTTTCGCATTAGAGCATGGATAAAAGGGTTGATCAAACAAACTTTTTTTTTTCCAATTTAACTCATCACCCACGCAAATTGTTAGGTTGGTGATAGAAACCCCACATACTAAATTTCAGCTCATTCGGTTCACAGGGAGAGGAGGGCATGCAATTTGAAATGTTGAATTTTCGTCGAAAAATATGGATTTTTTGCGCACTTTCGCACTAATTTTTTCAGTCAAAATATGTGGTATCTAAGGTTTTTTTGATTTAATATTGCTCAAATTACATATCAGACCCAGTCTATACCAGTTTGTAGTGTTTGTTTTGTATACTCAAGAACAAAAAAATTTCCTGTTTTTTCGCTATTTTGACTAAAATATGTTGAAGTGCTTATGCCATCTCGACTGCTCTGTAACACCAATACTGCTCAACAAACCTCTGCATAAAATGAGAAAAGGACCGATTTCTGCCTAGAAACTCGCCTAACGTCCCTCTTTAAGTCCAGGCAATGACATACACCAAGTTATTGAAACTATGTTTGGCAAGTTCTACCCGCAGGAAATATGATTTATCATTACAATCACAACTGCTATTTAACGTAAGTCAACAACCAGCAGTTGATGAAGTTTCAAACATTATTTTCTCGCGGTCCAGAGTAGTATATAATATGAGGGTTCTGGGACACTTTTAGGTCACGTGATAAATGTTGGGAAATTTTTTTGTTATCACGTAACCAAATGTAATATAAGGGTTCTGAGACACTTTTGGTTTGGGGGTACTTTCAGGTTCTGGGACTTTGGTTATGCTTATTTTTTGAACGGCGGTTCTGAGACTTGATCACGAATGTATGCAATATGAGGTTTCTGAGACACTTCTGGTTAAAGAGGTTTTGAGACTCAGGTAAACGCAATGAAAACTGTGCGTTTGGTTGAGCAAATGCGTTTGGCACATACGCACATAATGCTCGAGCGCACATACAAAGCTGTCACGGTGAAATTTATTTCTTGTCTGAACTTTCATTCAAAATCAAAATCGCGCGAGAAAATTTATTTCTTGTCTGAACTTTCATTCAAAATCAAATCGCGACGAGAATTCTCGTCTAAACTTTTTCTCGCGCTCAGCAAAATTACTATCACGCGATGAAATCAGCTGATTTTGCTTCACACAAAAGCACGCAACGTAAGTGGAGATAGTGTCGACTTACCAACAGTCACAAGATAGCGCGGTTGAGAAGCTTAATGACTTTTTTTTGTGATTAATCAGCGGTAACAATGTTTGTAATCTTTATCAATCAGCCGTAACAATGTTTACGAGAAGCTCAGTGGTTTTTTCCATGACATTCTTGAAACATTTTTATCTTTTCTTTTAAAAAGCACTCTGAATGCTTTATTTCTTTTCAATAATTAATTTTATTTTATTATTTTCTATTGCTTTAACCTTGATAATAATCCCATTATCATCAAATATCTTAGCTTTTGGTTTACCATATGCATTTTGAATTCGTTCTTTATCTTCTTTTGATAAAATATTACTCGATAATTTAGATAATTCATGTTTATACGAAGGGTACATAACTGAATCAAAATTTTTTGAATGGGTTAGTCCTAAACAATGACCGATTTCATGTACAGCCACCACAAATAAATTATATCCTGGAGGTGTTTTTTCTTCGACCCACATTTCCTCCATATCAAAATGTAAATCACCTCCTATTCCTTCTCCTGGGTAAAAACCATGAGCTAAAACTCCTCCCTTACCATCAAATGGACATCCATCTCCGTGTTCTTTTTTACAAAAAGTTATTTTGATATCACATGATTCATTTGGATTTACTTTTTTAAATTTTAGTGCACAACTTTTTTTCCAGACCTTAAAAGCAGCATCAATTTGTCTATTTATTGATTCTTCAGTTAGTTTAGGTGTTAAATTTGCAATACAATATGATAATACACGTTTATTCCACTTCAGTTTAATATCTTCAACATTTTCTGGAGTTGATAAATTTGTTGGTTGAAATCCGCAAAACATCCTTTATATTTAACACACATAGATATTTACACATAGGTTACTTTTCCACTTGTACTGACTTTTATTACTATCTCTTTAGAACTTCGAAGTTTTAAGTTTTCTAATCTATTATCATCACGCTGTTTGTTAATATGTTTTACTTCATCTCCATATTTTAACGAACCATGAAAACATTCCCAAACAAAATCATGAACATAAATATTACGCCAATGTTCATCGACGGTTATTTGCATATATCCGTTATGATCCATCACCCCTGGTGTTACTTCTTGATTTACAGCATGGACTACATAACCATCTAAGCTTGCAGCATATCCTTTAAATTTTGGATGAAAATAATATTCACAATTCTCAAGTATTAGTTTGTTCTTCATTTTATTTCTTTCTCAGATAAAAAATTACAGCCTGTTCCAAATGTCAATATTCTAAAAATTTTCAATATTAAAAAATATAATTCAAAAAATTATTGAAACTTAGATTCTTTTTAATTAATCTTTTCTAAAAGTATATCAGATTCATTGTCTCCATAATTTTTTTTGTTTTTATTTATTTTTTCTTTTTAATATAAAAAATTATTTAAAGATTAAAAACTTATAATATAAAAATGAGTAGCATTCTCAATAAGCCTGTTCCGAATGTCAATGTTCCAGTTTTGGAACCAATTCCATATAAGCAAATTATTCCAAAATTGAAGACACTAACTCGAAATTTAGCTGAAAAACACCTCAACAACTTTGCTGACTGGTTGCTATCATATACACCACCAACTATTAAAACAAAAGTGACTGAAAGTGTTCGAAAAATACTAAATCTTTTTCCCAAAAAAATTAAATTACAAAAAGCGGCTTTCAAAGGCTTTACAAAATCATATGAAGTAAGCCTTGTTGAAATAGATCCTTTAAAACAGTTTCATGTTACTAAAAATTTTGTTGAAGATAAATTAAGCTTAGATCTGAGCAAAATGAAAGGAATGAAAGCTACAGTTACTTTAAATGTCATATTTTTTAAATTTGATAAAAGTGATGAAAAAATAACTAGAGAAGCCTTTTTTAATAGTAAAGCAATTATTATTTTAAACAATAAAGATATTGATGAAATGCTAAAAACGTCTGCAACTCAAATCTTAGATAAAATTGGAAAATGGCTAAGTCAAGGTTCCGGTTGGATGCTTGACCACATAAAAGGTCATTTTGTTAACCTTGTTAAATATTCACCTCTAAATGGAAGTTCGTATATAGAATTACCAAAAGAACTTAAAAATCCTAAAAAAGGATTGGTTAATATCAAAAATGAAAATGATAATGAATGCTTTAGATGGTGTCATTTAGCTAAACTTTACAGCAGCCAAGTAAAAAATCATCCTGAAAGAACAAGTCACTACAAAAAATACGTAAATACAGTGAATTATAATGGTATAACATTTCCAGTTTCTATTAAACAAATTTCAAAAGTCGAGCAACTAAATAACATTAGCATAAATGTATTTGGATATGAAAACAAACAACCTTATCCTTTATATATTTCTAAAAATGATGATGAAACAACTTTGGATTTATTGCTGATAACACAAGACGAAAACCAACATTACGTATGGATAAAAGATTTTAACAGATTTATGTTTAATCAAAGCAAACATAAAAATAGAAAGCATTTTTGCAGATTCTGTCTTCAATGTTTTAGCACTGATGAATTTCTTCTCAAACATTTAGAAAATTGTATTATCACTAATGGGAAACAAGCAATTAAAATGCCTAAAAAGGGAAGTTCAGTTAAGTTTAAAAACTTTCACAATCAGCTACAGGTTCCTTTTGTCATATATGCTGATTTTGAAGCAATAACTCAAAAGATTGATAGCTGTCAGCCAAACGATAACAAATCGTATTCAGAAAAATATCAAAAGCACGTCGATTGCGGCTATGCGTATAAGTTAGTTTGTTGCTATGACGATAAGTTTACTAAACCGATTCAAGTTTATAGAGGAGAAAACGCAGCATATAAATTTTTAGAGGTTATGCTCAATGAGGTAGACTATTGTGAAGAAACAAAAAAGAATCATTTTAATCAACCTATGGCATTGACAAATAAAGATGAAGAACATTTTAAATTAGCCACTGTGTGCCACATTTGTAAAAACGGTTTTACTAAAAAAGATTATAAGGTAAGAGATCATTGTCATGTAACAGGAAAATACAGAGGAGCTGCTCATAACAATTGTAATCGAAGCTTTAGACTGACAAATAAGATACCTGTAATTTTTCATAATCTAAAAGGATATGATTCACATTTTATCATGCAAGAAATAGGAAAATTTGACCAAGAAATTAGTGTAATACCAAATAACATGGAAAAATACATGGCATTTTTCTTAGGTAAGCATTTAAGGTTTATTGACAGCTTTCAATTTATGAGTAGTTCTTTGGAGTCCTTAGTTAAAAATATTTCACCTTGTGACATGAAGTACACATTACAGGAATTTCAAAACGAAAAGCTAGAACTTATGAAACGAAAAGGTGTTTACCCTTATGATTACATGGATCATTTTGATAAATTCAATGAAAAACACTTACCATCAAGAGAAGAATTTTATAGCATTCTAAACGACGAGCATATCACTAATGAAGATTACAAACATGCACAAAATGTATGGAATACTTTTAATTTGGAATCCATGGGAGAATATCACGACTTATATCTTAAGTCTGACGTTTTGCTTCTATCAGACGTATTTGAAATGTTTCGAAAAACTTGTTTAAAATTCTACGACCTAGATCCGTGTCATTATTTTACATCTCCTGGTTTGTCATGGGATGCAATGCTTAAAATGACTAATGTCAAGCTGGAACTAATATCGGATATCGATCAATTTCTTTTCATTGAAAAAGGAATTAGGGGTGGTGTTTCATATATTTGCAAAAGATATGCTAAAGCTAACAACAAATACATCAACAACTACAATCCAGAGGAACCGTCAAATTTCTTGGTTTACATAGATGCAAATAATCTTTACGGGTGGTCTATGACTCAAGATTTACCTATAAATGGTTTCAGATGGATATCAAACAAAGAATTTAACTTGGCCAAGTTACCTGAGGGCAAAGGATTAATACTTGAAGTTGACTTAGAATATCCTGAAGACCTTCATGATATGCATAATGATTTTCCACTAGCTCCAGAAAAAATGGAAATTCGAAATCATATGCTTTCAGATTATTGCAAACAATTTAATTTAAAAGTTGAAGGAGTAACAAAATTAATACCCAATTTACAACCCAAGAAAAACTACGTTCTTCATTACAAAAATTTAAAACAGTACATTGAACTAGGTTTAAAAGTTACAAAAGTACACCGTGTTTTGGAATTTAATCAATCACCTTGGTTAAAGAAGTATATCGATTTCAATACGGAGAAGCGAAAAGTAGCAAAGTCAGAGTTTGAAAAAGACTTCTTCAAGCTTATGAATAACTCTGTTTTTGGAAAAACAATTGAAAATCTACGCAAGCGTGTTAATGTGTCTCTAATTACCGATCCTAAAAAACTTTTAAAACACAGCTCAAAACCGTCGTTTGTCAGTAGCAAAATATTTAATGAAAATCTTGTTGCTGTGCATAAAATCAAACAGTCGTTAACCCTAAATCGTCCAGCTTTTGTTGGAATGGCAATTTTGGATTTATCGAAAACCCTTATGTACAATATGCATTACAATTACATTAAAAAAAGATATGGTAACAATGCACAACTGTTGTTTACAGATACTGATTCATTGACGTACGATATCAAAACTCAAGATGTATACAAAGAATTCTGGTCAGACAAACACCTGTTTGACTTTAGCAACTATTGCAACTGCTCAGAGTTTTATGATTCCACAAACAAAAAAGTAGTAGGCAAAATGAAAGATGAAACCGCAGGTGTGCCAATCGTAGAATTTGTTGGACTTAGGTCTAAAATGTATAGTTATGTTAAAAACAATGAAAAAGGAAACAAAACAGCAAAAGGTATAAAGAAAAACGTTGTAAAAAATGTAATCAAACATGAAGATTACAAAAACACGCTGTTTAACAGAAGTCATATGTTCCATAAAATGAAAATAATTAAAAGCGAAAATCACGAAATTTATTCGCAAGAAATCAACAAAAAATCTCTTTCTTGTTTTGATGATAAACGATATATTCTTTCTAATGGAATTGATAGTTATGCATACGGTCATTATCTATCTTTAGGTAAAAAACCGTTTTAAGAATAAAGCTTTTACTTTATAAAACATGGATGAAAATTGTTGTGAAAATCCTGACATAAAAATTATTACTGGAAACAGAACTTGCATTAACTGTGGTGTAGTTCATCACCCTTACATTACACATGGCTGGATTGATTATAATCCACGTAATGTTGTCTTACGTAAATCAGTTTACAGTAGAACTGCTTATGTTAAAAATAAAATAGAGCAACTTAGATTGTCTCCTAACGAAACACGAGCATTCATGGACGTTTGGGTAATTGTGGAAAGTAGATTAAAAATTATCACTAGCAAAAGGTTTCCTAAGTTAGAATTTTTTATTAGCAAAATCTTAGAAAATTTAGACATTCCCAAACAACCTTCATACAAAATTAGTGATGCATTACGTAAAAAATATGAAATCATGTGGAAACAAATCGTTTAGCATGTAATTTTTCATAGCTTTCAGAAATTGGTGGACATATATCAGCAACTTGGTCATCAACCATAGCAAGTTCTCTTTCGAAAAACTCGTCAATATCACCAGATCTTAAAAACAATTTTAACTTGTTGAGTAATTTCTGATACGATTGATAAGCATATCTACAAGACTCAGTTTTTTTGGAAAAATTTTTCTGTGTCGTTATTGTCTGTAAAAAAACACCTGTACCACTAACAGACGCCAAGAAAATCGGATTTAATGTAACAGAACCAACCACGGCCCCAGTTGTAGTAAAAACAACAGATGACAGCTTTAGAGCTAAGTCCATTCTTTTAAATTTTTTAAACATTTTCTTATAACACCAATACTGCTTGTGATAAGTGTGATACAGTTTTGTCAATTCATTCACTTGTTCTTGAGTCAATTTTCTACTAATGTGGTTAAAGTCCATTGTTTATTTTACGATATACAATTACGCTTCTGGTTGATCACCCACTTCAAGCTGTTTAACTTTAATTACGACGCTGCTCATATTCATTGATACCGAAGAATTTGAAGAAACATAGTTGTATTGTATGCGAAACACATCTCGAGAAGGATTAGGAAAAACAATGCAGTTTAAATTAAAGCAATTGAATGGGGGTGTTACTGTTGTTTTACATATTTTATCTGTTTCTCCTTGACTAACACGAATTATATCAATATGTAATTTGTCTTCATCGTCATAACTGGTAACTTTCACAAGTCCGCTTACGCTTATTTCGATGTAACTGCTGGTTACCTCATCTCTCAAATGAATACTATCGGATTGCAAAGACAGAAAATCGTTCCCAGCGACAAGAGGTGCACTCACGAAATGTAAATTGTGATCTGTATTTGTACGAACTGAATGAATAGCACTTGATGGAATTGACCTCGAATCAGGTGTTGAAGAAGCACCCAAAAATATTTGAAATTTTGGACGATATATATTTCGTTTAAAATAACGTTTATTTATTGCACTGGTAGGTTCGGAAGGTCTACCTACGTTGAAAATGGTATGATTTTTCATATCTAAGTTTCGTGAAATGGTTACATTATCGTCTTCGGTTTGAATGTGTTGCGTTATTTGGTCAACATAATTTTTGTTTGCTGCTTCACCTGGTGCTGTGGGATCTCGTAAATTTATGATAGTGTGTAATCCTTGTAAGTTAATATTATCTCTCACATTTGTAACTAAATTTTCAACAAATTGTTTAGTTGCCGCATCAGAAGGTAGAATGGGATCAACAAGTCCTCTTAGAATCAATGATTCACCTAATTCAATTGATGCGTCGTTAGGTGGAATATTTTCTATACGAAAGACCCTGTTTGGTAAACGACCAAGTACTTCCACACCATATATTTGAGACCTCTGAATTTGAATTTGAGTGGGCGATACAACATTTTGACCATCGTTGTTTATACCTAAAGTAGCCAACCTCGAACCAAACTCAGAGCTTTCGGCAAAGTGGACAATGTTGCTAATTGCATTATCCAAGAATCCTTTATTTACACTATCTGATTCTGTTACAGGATTGGCTAAGTTTGTAATTTTGTGGTTGTTTAAGTTTAAATCACCATACATTATATCTCCTGACTTGGAAACTTTGTGTTCAATACCTACAACCTTAACAGTACTTGAAGATTGACTTCCACTTGTTCCAAACTTTGAAATATTCATTTTGTCCTTCTTTATTATAAATGAACATAATAAACTTTGATAAATATTTAAGTGGGGACAACAAGCAAATCAAACATCATTATCTTCTACCAGATTGCCATTACATGATAGTAGGATCGACAGGATCAGGAAAAACAAATTTGCTTTTAAACATGGTTCTCAAGTGGATGAATTACGACCTTTGTTGTGTTTATACTGTTAATCCTGAGCAAGATAAGTATCGATTTTTGAAAGAGCAAGGTATTGAAGTGCTAAGCCCTGAAGACTTGCCTCCAGTAGAAGAGCTTGACCCTCAACAAAAAGTAATAGTTTTTGATGACATTAAGCTAGACAACATGAAAAAACTGATGGAATACTTTTCTTTATCTAGAAACAGAAATTGCAACTGTATTTACCTCACCCAGTCATACTTCAACACTCCGAAGTACATAAGAAGAAACACTAACTGTTTTGTTTTTTTCGGGAACTTGGACAACAAAGATATCAGACACATTACTGACGATCATGCTAAAGGTATAACAAAAGAAGAAATGGAGTCGATTTACCGTGAAGCAACCAAAGATCCTTACAATTTTATGGTGCTGGACAAAACAGCCAAACACCTACCCCTTCGTTACAGAAAATGCTTTGACCATTTTTGGGCTTAAGCTTTATATGCTATATAGTAAACATGCCATTTGTAAATGAAGAAGAGTTGAAAAACAGAAATAAACTTGTAAAGGATTATATTAATAACCGAAAGCTTTTGAAACAAAAACTGCAAAAAGAAATTGTAGCCAAACAACAACTGCAAAAGTCTGCCTCTGAAATATTTCGTCCCATTACTAAAACGTTTGAAGAAACTCAGAAAAAAACTGATAAAAGGCAAGACCAACTAATTCAACACATACAGCAACAGCTTGCCATTGAAGATAAACCTCGATCAATTTATACTGTGCACTTTGAGAGTGCTTTCGATAACGAAGAAAAAGAATTGCTGACACAAAACAATTTTGAGACTGATATTGTGGAGCTTGTAAAACGCGGGCCAGGTTACATAAACGCATTGAAAGACAGAGCTAGATTAATCAATCAAAGATTAGGTGGTTTACGAAGAAGACGCGATGCTGATACAGAAGTGATTGATGAGCAAATAAAAACTTTTAAAAAGTACAGAGAAAAATTAAATAAATTATTAGGAGGAATGGAAGTTACCTTTGGAAAAGGGCTTAAAGATCCCAACAAACTTTGTGAAAGACTTAATTTACTAGTAGCAGCCAAACAAGCCGGCAATAATAACAAACGTTTGGATCAAGAAATTGCAAACATTTTGAAAAAACTAAAATTGAACAAATGCATTTCACACTGCGACCACCAAAAATTATTTGACAATATATTAAAATGACATCAATACCACTTTTCTTTGACTCTAGGAAAGGACAAGGAAAATCAGAAGATTTTATAACTAGCTTTAATCCACCGTTGCAACTAGACATTAAAAAAAGTTACGAGATGTCCTTAATCAATGCTCAAATATGGTACTCTTGGCATAACATAACGAGCAGCAATAATAAATTTTTTTATTCACCAGATGGAGTAGCTGCACGACTATTATCGATTCCTCCAGGGAGCTATAATATTGAAGATCTCAATAATGAAATAAAGTACTTGATGGAACAGAGACGTGATGACAAAAATAATATAACTATAACACCAAATTATAATACATTAAAATCAAGAATTGAACTTAAAAATGATTACATAGTTGATTTTCGAATTCCAGATTCAATAGGTGACGTTTTAGGATTTGATTCGGCATTTTTGGGTGTAAATGGAATTCATAATAGTCAAAATCCTGTAAATATTACAAATATCAACAGCCTTCAGATTCATTGCAGCTTAATTGATGGAAGTTACATAAACGGAGCGTCTAGTGACTTACTTTATACTCTTAGTCCAAACGTACCACCGGGATATTTGATTCAAGTTGAACCTAAGCAAAACATTTACGTTCCAATCAAAAATTTAAGTCAAATTGATAGTATCCGATTCTCTATAAAAGATCAAGATAACAATTTTGTAAATATGAATAATGAACGAGTGACTTACTATGTTCACCTGAGAGAGATTATGTAGTTTAACTATAAATGTTATCACAAAGAGAAACTAGATTTCATAAAAAGAAAATCATAGGTGGAAGTTTGCTTAAAAATGTTTACGACAAGGTAAGAAACGTAATGAGCACTGGTTCTAAGATTCTTAACAGAATTCCTACTGGAGTGAAGACTGAGATTAAAAAACTAGCTGCACCTTTGCTGAAGAAAGCCTTAGAACCCACAAAAAAGACATTAGAACCAGTCTTAGAAAATATACCAATAAACAAGCGTATTATCAATGACAGAGAATTAGAAAATCTCAACGACAGATCGAGAGCTATCCTAAGTAATTTAATTGCTGGATCAGGATTTAAAAATTATATGTCTTAATTATAAAATGACAGAACTAACGAACCCATATTTGCAAATTAAAGAAACAAACTTAGTGGACAATTCAATTACTGAGTTTGAATATGTCGAATACCTTCCGAGAGACTCAAATAATATGAACAAAGATGGTCAGCACATTATTGAAACAAAAGATGAAGATGTTTTTCTTCTACCGCATAAAGCATACCTAGAAATCAGAGGAAAACTTCAAACTAATGCGAATGCTAATTACAATAACAATGACGTAATTTCATTGGTAAATAACGGTTGGTCTTTATTTCAAACTGCGCAATATCAATTAAATAACCAAACTATAGAAAACATAAACCTTTATCTACCTCAAGCATCAACAATACTCAATTTAGTTAGCTTTAGTGATGATTATTCAAGATCAACCGCCTCTAACATGCTGTGGTTTAAAGACACTGGAACTGGTTCCCCATCTCTTAAACAAAATTTTGGTGGTGTAGCTGATGATGCGAATGCAAATGCTGTACGTGATGGTATTAGAGCAATCGTAGAAATATACAACAACAATCTACAAGCAAATATTGGTTTCACCGCAAGACAGAACATTACTACGGGAAATAAGCAAATTACTTTAATGCTTCCTCTTTCCCAAATATTTGGATTTTGTCGTGATATCGATAAGGTTTTTAGGGGTGTTAAACACAGTATAGTCGTGGATAGAGAAACATCTAATAACTATATTTTACGTGCTAATGGTGTAGCTGCTGGTAAGTTTAACATAAGTCATATCTCTTTGTGGATGCCTAAAGTGAAACCAAGTTTAAGAGTTGAATCGGAAATAGATGCTATGTTAGTAAAAGGACATATAAAACAGCTATACTTTGAACAAATGAGAGTGTATCGAACAATGTTTCAGTCAACAGAAACAAGCATGACTTGGAGAATAACAACCCAGCCGGGAACAGAGCTTCCCAGGCATGTGTTTGTTGCGTTTCAATCGAGTGAACGAGATAACAACCAGCAGCTAAATAATATGATTTTTGACAATGCAAACTTAAGACGTATTAGTTGCAGAATAAACAGCATTCAATATCCTGAACGAGAATTTGAATGTAATTTTACTCCACAAAATAGAAATTATTCGCGCTTATACATGAGTTTTCTAGAGGCTGTAAACAAATACCAAGACGCCGACACGGGCTGTCAATTATCAGCTGAAGACTGGGCTAGTTTGTATCCAATTCATCATTTTGATGTTAGTAAACACAATGAACGACTTAAAAACAGCTCGGCAGATATTGAAATAAGGTTTAGTCTTGGTGGTAACTTTAGAAATATTGCAAATAACGCTGACCAAGCTTTCTATGTTTATGCAGTCGTACTTTCTGATAGATACCTTCAGTTAGAAGGACTTTCAGGTCGAATGAATATAATTATCTGAGTATAAATAAAAATGTATGTTAAAATCGGATTAAATTTATCACAATTTCAAAAAGAAAAAATAAAACAAGCTTTTCAAAACAAAACTGGGCTTACACTCACATTTAATAACCACCAGTTACAGGGATCAGACTTTCTTGGTTTAACAAAGACGCAAGTTAACAAAATAAATGATGCTAAAGCAAAAGGTTCAGGTGTTACTTTGAAGCTATCAAAACTACAAATTTCAAAACAGGGTGGTTTTATTGGAACTCTTTTAGCAGGTTTAGCAGGTAGCTTGCTACCCAGTTTGTTAGGAGGAAAAGGACTTGTGTTACCTGGATCAAAGGGTAAAGGGCTTATGTTGCCTGGAACAAAAAGACAAGGTAGGTCTTATCGCTTCGACGAACCTCAGATTCTCGGAAAAGGTTTAATACTAGGAAAAAATTCTCCTTTCAAAAATGTTCCGATCTTGGGTTTGATTTTATAAAGTCTAATATAAAATGTACCACGATTACTCATTGAACTTGACACAAAATCAAAAGAAAAAAATTGCAAATGCATATAAAAGCAAAACTAGTGTAAGTGTTAGACTAACAAATGCAAGTTTACAGACTAAAGGCAACGTTAGTTTGCAACTGACGAGTCGACAGATAAATAGAATTAACAAATCAAAAGCGTCTGGACACGGTATACAAATAAACTTTAGTAAAACGCAATTGCAAAAACAAGGTGGTTTCTTAAGTAGCTTACTTAATTTAGGAAAACTAGTGTTACCGTTTTTAGCTAAAAAGGTTTTGCCAACTTTAGGATTAGCAGCTGCTTCCGGGGCCATCCAAGGAGCAACTAATAAAGCAGTAAATAAATGAAACCATTAACAAACTTAGACATTGATAAAATCATGATTAAGTGTGACAATTATCGAGGAACATTTAGCAAAGATATGTTACCAAAAGCAATGAATAAAAATGAGTCAGCTGTCGTAAACTTGCAAGATTATTTTGCGGGTAGTGGAACTCATTGGGTTTGTGTTTACAACGAAGAAAAATCAGATAAAGTAGAATACTTTGACAGCTTTGGACTTGTACCCCCAAATGAAGTTGTTAAATATATGAAGACTACAAACAAAAACATTATTTACAATGATGCACAAATTCAAAATATTAACTCAATTCTTTGTGGTTACTACTGTGTGTATTATATAACAGAGCGAAGTAAGGGGAGAACAGCAAACGAACTATTGTTAGATTTTCATGAAAAACCTACACCTTTTAATGAAATGTTTATGAAGTTTTATGTATCATATATTAAAGATGGAAACTTATTGTGTTAGAGAAAAGAAAAAAACTAAATGTGTTCCAGGTTCT
Source organism: Trididemnum nubilum (assembly GCA_963965965.1). Taxonomy (NCBI): domain Eukaryota; kingdom Metazoa; phylum Chordata; class Ascidiacea; order Aplousobranchia; family Didemnidae; genus Trididemnum; species Trididemnum nubilum. Next base: position 16,922,685 of record OZ014471.1, on the reverse strand, counting down.
GATGAAATTATAAAAGCAAAAGGAAATGGTCGCCTGATGTTACGTTGCATTTGTGCTAGTTGTGGTATTACAAAGCATAGTTTCATTAAAACCAACAAAAAGGGAGGCTTGTTAGACCTTCATGCTGCGATAGGAAAATTACCAAAACCAAAAGGTGGGTTCACTCTTCCAAGTCACAAGTACACTGGGCCATATAATCCTTTGGATAAACAACTTGATTCGAACGACCAACCTTTACCAGGCCAAGAACCTTACAATCAAATAGATGCTATTGCAATGAAACATGATATTTGTTACCGTGATAATGACAATAAAAAAGGTAAACTAAAATGTGATAAAGATATGTTAGACAGTTTATCGCAAACAAAAACGAGAGGTATCCGGGAATCGTTTGATAAAAAGTTAGTACAAGCAGCAATTGGAACTAAATATAAGTTGGGGTTAGGTGCAAAAAACGGGAAAGGGCGTCGTGGCAAAAACAACTAGCTGATGAGCTCCACAAACCAGTCAAAAAAAAGTTTCCACGGCGCCGAGTAATAAGCAAGTCAATCGATGAAATTTGGGCAGCAGATTTGGTAGAAATGCAACAATTTAGTAAATGGAATAAAGGTTACAAATATTTACTCATGATAATTGATGTTTTTTCTAAATTTGGATGGATAGTCCCTTTGAAAAACAAAACTGGTGAAACTGTTGCTGCTGCTTTTAAAAACATTTTGAATGGAGGTAGAATACCAAAATTTATTTGGACTGATAAAGGAAAAGAATTTTACAATAAGAATATGAAAAAATTGTTAGATCTACATAAAATTACATTATATTCAACTGAAAATGAAGAAAAAAGTTCAGTTGTTGAGCGTTGGAATCGCACTATCAAAAACAAAATGTGGAAAAGATTTACACAACAAAGCTCAACTCATTACTTAAACATGCTTCCTGAAATATTAGACGAATATAATAACCAAAAACACAGATCTATCAAAATGAGTCCAATAGATGCCAGCAAAAAGAAAAATGAAGGGATAGTTTACTATAATTTATTTGGTCATATCAAACCTATAGCAACAAAACCAAAATTTGAAGTTGGTGACAAAGTAAGAATATCAAAGTACAAACGAAAACTGTTTGATAAAGGCTACACTCCAAACTGGACTGAAGAAATCTTTTTAATTTCAAAAGTTTTAAATACAAACCCGCTTACATATGAAATTACAGATCTTCAGGGTGAATTAATTACTGGATCTTTTTATGAACAAGAACTACTTAAAACAAATCAAAATAAGTTCAGAATCGAAAAAGTAATTCGAAAAGATAACAAAAAGAAAATGGCGTTAGTCAAGTGGTCTGGTTACAAGACTAATAGTTGGGTTCCAATTAAAGATTTAGAAAAATTATAAAAACTTACCTTAGCTTCAATAATCATGGCTCCGGTCCCCCCTCTTTATTACCCTATTTATATGTCTTATTTATTTACCTATAAATTTACCATATTTACCTAAAGACATATAAATAGGAAAAATAAGAGGTATTAATTCAATTGAACTACTGATTTCTATGATTTTTTAAATTTGAATAAATAAACGGATTTAATAATATTTTTTAATAAATAAATGTTTTTTTAAATTTAGTAGTTCAATTGAAAGGGTATCATATGCGCCTGCATATTCATTGTAGCCGGTTTTGATTAATTAAGATATTGCTCGTCTTTCTGGTTCGGAATCCAGATCCAAATTATCATCTACTTCCATAGGAGTTGGGTTTTCTTTATTTTTATTCTTTTCATTCGTTTTTTTTTGTAAATTTTCATAGGTTACACTTATCATTTTTAATTCCAGTTGGTAGTTTTGCAATTCCTCTTTCAGTTTTTTTATTCTTACTCTCCATTGTCTTCTGGTTGTTTCTATCTTTAATTTTTTGTCTTTTTCTTTTGCTATTTTTAATCTTACTTCTTTTTTATTACAACTTTTTTCGATTTTTCTAATAAAATCATCAGTTTTTTGTTCATTTACATCAATTATATCATTGTTATCTGTAATACATTCTTCTAATGTTTGAATTCTGTTTTTACAGTCTTCTAATTCTGGATCACTATTCCTCAATTTTTCACATAAATTTGACATTTTATTTTTAGTCTCTTGTATTTTGTTCTCTAATTTTTTCATTTTAAGTTCAATTCCAATAATTTTAGATTTTTTGTTATTATGCATTAAAGAATTATAAGAGAATTCATTTTTTCTTTTCGACATGTTTTTTTTTGAAAAGAAAAAACCTAATCATGTTATCCTTTTTATACAACTCATTACCTTTTTCTTGACGATGTCACAAGATTCTTTTTTTCTTTGTTGTGTACACATCATGCAGACACAGCGTGATTATTTATAAAATTTTCCACTGCACTGGCACCTTCTTTCAATAATTGCCTTTATCTTAAACAGCTGATTTCATCGCGTGATAGTAATTTTGCTGAGCGCGAGAAAAAGTTTAGACGAGAATTCTCGTCGCGATTTGATTTAGAATGAAAGTTCAGACAAGAAATAAATTTTCTCGCGCGATTTTGATTTTGAATGAAAGTTCAGACAAGAAATAAATTTCACCGTGACAGCTTTGTATGTGCGCTCGAGCATTATGTGCGTATGTGCCAAACGCATTTGCTCAACCAAACGCACAGTTTTCATTGCGTTTACCTGAGTCTCAAAACCTCTTTAACCAGAAGTGTCTCAGAAACCTCATATTGCATACATTCGTGATCAAGTCTCAGAACCGCCGTTCAAAAAATAAGCATAACCAAAGTCCCAGAACCTGAAAGTACCCCCAAACCAAAAGTGTCTCAGAACCCTTATATTACATTTGGTTACGTGATAACAAAAAAATTTCCCAACATTTATCACGTGACCTAAAAGTGTCCCAGAACCCTCATATTATATACTACTGTCCAGCATTTCTATGTTGGTTGTTCTAATTCTTAGCACGAACAACTTCATGATCGTCCCATTTTGGACTTTTTGGTTTTCAAGGTACTTTATAATAGCAAAAAGTTGAACGTTGGAATGATTCATTGCAAAATGTTACAAAGTTTCGAGTCTAGGCTGACCGTTCTTTAGGTATTAATGCTTAAACATTTACCAGGATTGCTCCTTACAGCAGAGCTGGCCAGATACATCTCGTCTAAGTTTTAGATGAACAGACCCACCATCACGTATGCACGATACGTGTTTTGGTTCAGGGCATTCATCCTCCTCTCCCAATCAAGCTTGAGACGTGCGCTAAAACAGTAGCAGTAACAGCCCGTTCGTATACAGGGTTGGCCATAAATAAAATAAATAAATCAACTGACGATTTACAACTCAACGAACTAAATAAGAACGGAGAGATGAGGGTGACTGGGAAATGAGCTCGCGCTCTTCGAGTCTCAAGCCACCCGCGTATGTGTCGAAGCAGGTGGCCTGCAGCCGTAATCGAACTCGGGTCGCAGTATTGCTTACGCAATAATCAGCGCTCAGTTCCGCTCGGCCATGCTGCTAATAAGGTTGGACATAAGTTGCACACTAAAGAATCACGTGGAGTGTGATGTAGACTTATGTAAAATTTATTAAAGAACATGTATTTTGTGCACTACCGTAGCGTATAAAAGTACGTGTTCTTTTGTTTTTTTCTAGAGCAGTGAAGCATTGCATGTACGTATCAGTAAATTAGTTAGTTTATCACAGCTGGTTTAAATGCTTTGGTGTACGAGTTAAGGCCAACCCTGTATTTAGCACATTATACATAAAAGCATTGAAAACCTACCGTTTCACTCTTATAACTTCGCCAGACCTTTAGAGGATAACTCTTGAAACGATTACAGCTTAGGGTGAAACAGACTGAAGGTTTTCAATGTTTTATCTGAGGTATACTAAATATAGTTTTTGTAATCCATTTAATCACCCCTTTAACCAACTTCTCGTGCTCTACTTGTTCAAACCATGCAGGATAACAGAGTCGGAGCAGCGCTTCTCAGATGCCTGGCTATCAAGGATACTATACAGAACAATCTTGAGTAAAATTTTACCCAACGATTTATAGTGTTTTGGTTGCTAACATTCAAGTCATAAATATCGGTAAATGCTGTTTACTTCAGAGGCTGCTTTTTGGATGCACAATACAATCCACTAATAATATTATGCTCAGCAATAAATGTTGCATTTGCTTTTTCAAAATGGGTACGCGACAAGGTCGCAGAATTGTTTCAAGATTGTGCGAGGGTAGATATAGTTACCATCTAATCAAACAATTTCATTTTTGTGGAAAAACACTGTTACCACTCACGTATAAGGCATTAGTTAGAACCAGAAAATAACAGGTTGGTTGCCAAGCTGGTTTACCTATTCTACTACAAAACCAGTAGCACTAAAATGACGCAAAAACTTGTGTTTCCTGAATTTCTACTGAACCAATTCACTGATTAGAGTCGTTTAGATTGGGAGAGAATTTAGCGTTTATCGTGAGACTTTGTAACATTTTGCAATGAATCATTCCAACGTTCAACTTTTTGCTATTTTAAAGTACCTTGAAAACCAAAAAGTCGAAAAATGGGACGATCATGAAGTTGTTCGTGCTAAGAATTAGAACAACCAACATAGAAATGCTGGACCGCGAGAAAATAATGTTTGAAACTTTATCAACTGCTGGTTGTTGACTTACGTTAAATAGCAGTTGTGATTGTAATGATAAATCATATTTTCTGCGGGTAGAACTTGCCAAACATAGTTTCAATAACTTGGTGTATGTCATTGCCTGGACTTAAAGAGGGACGTTAGGCGAGTTTCTAGGCAGAAATCGGTCCTTTTCTCATTTTATGCAGAGGTTTGTAGAGCAGTATTGGTGTTAGAGAGCAGTCGAGATGGCATAAGCACTTTAGCATACTTTAGTCAAAATAGCGAAAAAACAGGAAATTTTTTTGTTCATGAATACGCAAAACAAACTGGTATAGACTGGGTCTAATATGTAATTTGAGCAATATTATATCAAAAAAACCTTAGATACCACATATTTTGACTGAAAAAATTAGTGCGAAAGTGGGCAAAAAATCCATATTTTTCGACGAAAATTCAACATTTCAAATTGCATGCCCTCCTCTCCCTGTGAACCAAATGAGCTAAAATTTAGTATGTGGGGTTTCTATCACCAACCTAACAATTTGCGGGGGTGATGGGTTAAATTTATACAAAAAAGTTTTTTTTAATCAACCCTAATGTATATCTGTTGCTGTTTTTTCATCGAGCAAGGCACAATCTTGAAGTTTTGCCAACTTTGCTTTAATATCAGAAAGTCTAAAAAAATGTAATCTCACTAGCGAAGAGTAACACTATTGAGCCAAAAAATGGCTTTAACAATAGCCGATTTTTTCTAAAATCAATCACAAAATCGCTCACTACCGCAAAGACCTACCTACGATCTACTTTAGACACCAACTCTGTAACTGTGTCGTACTAGCAAGAGATTTAGCAAAAAATTAATCGACAAAATTTGCTCTGTTAATCAATGTCACTGGGCTTTGAATACCAATTCTTTGTTGTTGAGCACTACATGGCGTGCAACAACCATATTTTTGGTAGTGACTATTTTCAGCGATAAATCTCAAGTAAGAGAATAAAAGGATACGAGAAAGATTCATCCGCGCATCTTTTATTCGTTTTTTAAGGATAAGATCAGGGTTTGAGTTAGGGTTAGATTTGATGTTAAGTTAAGAGTAAGGATTAGAGTTTAGGTAAGAGTTGGATAAGAATTAGCAAAAAAACTTGACAGAAATTACTGACAAAATAAAGACTTAAATATTTTTACAATTATAACCTATCGCAACTTCAAAAACGACATGCAATGGTAACTTTTTTCAAACTGGGGTATATCACAACAATTAGCGATAGCAAAGAGCTTGAAAAGAGTCCTCTGGATTGCATTGTAAATTCAGGGCTTTAGTTGCAAAAATAAATTTCTCCAAAATTTAAATTCCTCCGTCGCAAAATGTTTCATCTTTCCTGAAAGGTGCCATTTCAAAATTGAAACAAGAGCATTTTCGAAATACTGTACTGAACATTTTCAAAATACTGTATACATACTAGCTGCTAAATTTTTTTTCGCAGCTCAATTTCCTGACGCTATAATGCGCGGATTAATATTCCTCATTGAACCAAACGTCAATATTGTGATTACTTCATGCTGCAACTGAGCAAACTAATAAACGATATTTTGGCAAACTGCTAGTGTTACTGCATTAATATGCCCAGTACTCTGATATCAAAATTCCCACAGTGGATGTAAATGCTGAAATTCAATTGAAAGAAATAAAATGTGTAAACCAGCTATAACACAAATTTGGTATGAGAGAGGGAGTGTAGTGCATTGAAAGAGCACTGGTTACGAAAATGCTACCACATACTCACTCAGAATTTTGCAACTTTAGTGTATGAGTTAATCTGCTTTTGCTTGCATTCACTGTGATTTTTTGAAAAGGGAGTGCTTCAGTTTTTCAAGAATAAGCCTCTTTGCTTCTTCGCAAATTCTTATGTGATCTACAAGCAGCTGAACAATGCTTGCATACACTTTCTGTACCATTATCAATAGTCACTGGACAGTCAAGACAGCGAAAAATTTCCTTTTTTAGCAGTTTGTCAGAATTCCGATAACAAATCACATGTCGAAAAGAAGTTTTTGTGCTGCAACCAATCCCTAAAATTTAAATTAAGTTAGCAATAACGAAAACAATTCAAACTCTTGCATTTTAATATAAAGCAAAGAGCCAAAACGTGAGCAAACATTTTTTTAGTGAACGTTTCAAGACATTACTAGTCTCATCATCAGCAGATAAATGATATAGGCAACAGCAACTTGTCACGAGCAAAGCACAGGAAAAAAAAAAGCAAAGCAATGACGCATAAAATGGAAAAAAAAAAGGAAGCGAGCGTAAAATTAAAAGCAATTATTGTTTTCACACGTTAAATAAATATAATGGAATGGAAGCTTTGTCGGAGTTTAGATCTGGATTTCTTTGTTGAATCATTAAGGTTTCTTTGATTAATAATTTTCGCCAATGGTCAGATCTAGCCAGGATGATGGGGTTATTAAAACAAACTGAGTGATTAGGGTTATCAGTCAAATGCCGAGTGACGTCCGACCAGCGCTAAGCCAAAAAAAGAGAAAGGAATTCAAACGCATCCTGTTAAATTTGTACAATAAATACGTCTCTTCCTTCTTTTATTTACGGAAACACAGTAATGCCAATTTATTACCAGAAGAAAAAGAAGTGTTGGAAAATCCGAAAAAAGACAACACCATTGTCCTTTGCAAACCCGATAAAACTAAGGGGGTAACAATTTTAAACAAATCGGACTACATTGGCAAAATGGAAGACATTTTAAATGATGACAAAACGTTCAAAAAAGTCCCTTTTGATGACAACATTGGCAATCTTCAAAAATTTCAACAATTTTTATATCGATCAAAGAAAAATGGCTGTTTAGACGATGACGTGTACCAAAGTCTACGACCAACCGCTGCTTCGACTCCCACTCTCTATGGTCTGCCCAAATTACATAAAACTGGAATACCGCTGCGTCCCATCCTAGCTTCCACCGGTAGTTTTACTTACAAATCGGCAAAATGGTTAAGCGACAAACTGGCTTCACTAAGAGATCATCCGACTAATTTAAAGGACAGCTTTGAATTTATGGACCAAATTAGAAAAATTGACAATCTTCACACTAAAACGCTTGTGAGCTTTGATGTCAAAAGTTTATTTACCAACATTCCGATCGACTTCACAATCAAATTAGTCCTCAATCAACTTTTCCACGACGAACAGAGCAAAATCAACGGACTAAGTAAACAAACTACTAAAATGGACTTGCAAAAAAAACAACCCTGCAATTTAACCAAAATTATTATCACCAATTGGATGGTTTGGCAATGGGCTCACCCTTGGCTCCGGCAATGGCAGACATCTGCATGAATTGGCTAACAAACGAAGTCTTGGCAAAAATAAAAAATCCACCCGTTATCATGCGCTACGTTGATGATCTCTTTTTGGCATTCCACAATCCAAATGACGTGGAATACGTATATCAAATATTCAACTCCATTCATCCAAATTTGAAATTCACCAAAGAAGAAAATGAAAGAAAACTGCCTTTTTTGGATGTTTTAATTACCAGAACATCAAACGGAATCGAAACGACAGTATATAAAAAGCCAACATTTTCAGGATTATATACCAAATGGGACAGCTATACTCCAACCAAATACAAACGCAATCTAATTAACAATTTATTGCATCGTGCTCATCAAATCTGCAGTTCTTTCACATTGCTTCATAAAGAATTTAATCAAATTTCTTTAGTTTTGGAACAAAATGGCTACCCCAAAGACTTTCTAAACAAGCACATTAACCGTTTTATGGAAAAACACTACGGAAAAGACATCCCCAAAGAAAATATTTTCAAGGACCCTCGAGTTAAAAAGTTTTTTATGCGGTTACCATTTATTCGCGAAATTTCACCGCAAATAGAAAAAGAAATTAATTCTTTTTTTGCCAAGCTTGATTTTGAAACCAAATTTTTATTAATTAACGATACGTATAGTTTAAAAAATGTGTTTAAACATAAAGAGCAACAACAAATTCTCCATCAATATGGCGTTGTGTACGAAATAAGTTGTAACTGTGGCAGTTCGTATATTGGCCAAACGTCACGGAATCTAATTACCCGTATCAATAACCACGATCCTTCTTCTAGAACACCACAGGATACGGACGTCATTCGGCAATTGACTGATAACCCTAATCACTCAGTTTGTTTTAATAACCCCATCATCCTGGCTAGATCTGACCATTGGCGAAAATTATTAATCAAAGAAACCTTAATGATTCAACAAAGAAATCCAGATCTAAACTCCGACAAAGCTTCCATTCCATTATATTTATTTAACGTGTGAAAACAATAATTGCTTTTAATTTTACGCTCGCTTCCTTTTTTTTTCCATTTTATGCGTCATTGCTTTGCTTTTTTTTTTCCTGTGCTTTGCTCGTGACAAGTTGCTGTTGCCTATATCATTTATCTGCTGATGATGAGACTAGTAATGTCTTGAAACGTTCACTAAAAAAAAAATGTTCGCTTACGTTTTGGCTCTTTGCTTTATATTAAGATTACTTTAACGTTCCAATCATTACGCTCTTGCATTTTAAATTCAGTTATAACACAGCATCCAAACAATAACTTTTAAATTTAAGTTATAGTTTAAAAATGCCGCAAAAGATTTTCCCTCGCAGATTTTTACAGATGCTTGTACTCAAAATGTACAATATGCAATACGGTAATCGCAACTGTTCTCTATGTCAAACTTGCCCTCAATGTTTACTACTTTAAAACATTTGTCAATTACTATCATAGGCATTATGCCAACAACCTAATTAGATCAGTCATAGCTCAAAGCAGTAACAAAAACTTCAGTTCAAATATCTTACCCTCACAAACCCGTAGTGTAGAGACTTTGTTTAACAATGTTGTTATGGAAACAGTGCATAAATCAATGCTGTCTAAAGCAGACGAGCAACATCTTAATCCATGGTGAAAGAGATGAAATTCAAAATTTGAGTTTATAGTTATTTCAAAGTGTGATGATACATCTGTTTTGTATCGACCAACAATCTAAAAACACGTACATTTTACGGCTGCACCATATTCATAAATGGTTTCAGTCCATGTTCATCAAAGCAGAAATAAGTTTATTTGCTTTTTTATCATTATTTTAGTTATTCAAAACGCATGCTTTCTTGCGTTATTGAATTTCGTTTCCTTTAATCATTCACATAGTAATTTTAGTGATTAAAATATTTAATTTTACAGCCACTTTGGCTTTGTCATTGCGTGATAGTGTTTGAGGCAGTAAAAAAGCTCTGACAATTAAAGGACTGCCACTGTTGCTTGTACATGTCTCTTTGAACGTACAAAGCTGTATTGATTAAAAGTAAAAACTTGAGGCCCTGCAAAAGTTCATTTTTTTCAGCTCATGGGACTGCAAAAACAACTAAGTCGAGAGAATTTCAAGAAGATAGTAATGTATCGAGCTATTAAAACAATATTGGCTAACTTGCATGGGGGCAATATAACACAGTTGGAAAAGCATTAAGTTAGATATTAAAAGATTGCTTGGTCCAGTTCAATTCTCAAACTGGTCATGGGTTGTGTCCCAGGAAAAATTCTTCTTACTTCTAACTAGGGCCAAGATGTGCATCCATTGCGGAAGCCAAGCTTGAAGAATGGCTTGCAATCAGAAATTATAAAAGGGTGTCTGCATTGGTGCGTGTAACTCATTTTCATGTAGTGCTCTGGGTTTCTTTTTGCAGTCCCCACATGTGTTCTGTAGCTTCAGCAATGCAATAAATTTATGTTTTAAATTTTGTTGTAAATACCACAGTCTATTTCTATAGTATCATGTTGAGAGCCTTCTTGTAGCAATCACCATTAATCCTGATGGAGACCAATCTCAACGCCAAATGTCGCCAGACCGCAGCTGAGATTGATGATTTCAGGAATATTAGTTATCATTATTCAAGTTAAAAATTCATCACCATTCGCTACAAAAACTTCATCACCTACCATTCCATCATCAAAAGAAAAATCCCAATCAATTCCTTTTTTTCCCAAAAAATGCTTTGCAATAGACTTTTGGACACTATCCAAATCTTTGTGCAGAACAGGGACTGGTAAAGAGTGTTTGATCAAGACTCTTCTAGCTGGTTTTTTAGGTTTCTGAAACGATTTAGCAGGCAAGTTTTCTGTTGGCATGGCACCAAGTTTGAGAGACTTTCTTCCATTTTTTGCTAAACATGACAGTTATAATACAAAATACTTATAGCTACTTTGATTATAACATCTGTTGACCTAAATTTTATTGTTTGGTAACATCATAGATTCACAAACTTTTTTGTGCAGCAGCACACTAATGAAATGAGAAACACTGATCTACTAATACATGACTCTTTCCAGTGAGATTGGCAAGCATTACAAATGCACAGCAAGGTCAGAGATGGATTAAAAATTATCACAAGTGAAAGATTTGGATGCATATCTCCAGCACTTACAGATTGTTACAAAGTTCAATGAACAGCTCAATTTCAGGCTTAATTTTGTTTAAATTTTTTATTTAAAACACAGTGTATTGTCAACAGTACAAAGCATTCAAAACATAATAAGAACAAAAAAAGAGGGGATAATTGAGCAAAAACTGTGTTACTGTTATGCCACAACCCCAAGATTAGATTAAAAAAATTAATGCTGACACTTTTAATTAGCCTACCACAAAGCTGCTTTTTAATAAGTTTTTGTTTCAAGCTAGTCCGATATCATTGAAAACCACCATAAATATCAGCTTTAAGCTGTAATATAACTGCATATATGAGGTGTGTTTAAAAAGTAACGAACTGTGCATGCTGCACGAACAACTTTTATCGCAGAGAAAAAAGCATTGCTTTCTATGATGTCACAATGTCTTATGGTTTTGAAAACCAAATTTCAGCATTCTGTGACAACTGCATTCTTTTTTGCACGTTTTTCTGTCAAGGCACTTTCTTTGTAAACATTTTGTGAAAATTTGATAAAATTAAGATTTTGGACTTTTTTTTCTTTGGTGCGAAGGATGACCGTCGAACAACAAATCAACCTAAAATTTCTTGTCCTTCTTGGAAAAACTCCACCTGAAGCACTGAAGTTGCTTCAAGAAATCTATGGTGATGACACGATGTCAAAAACTCGTCTTTTTGAGTGGCACAGGAGGTTCAAAGAGGGAAGAGACAAGGTGGAAGATGATCACAGGAGTAGAAGGCCATCCACAAGCAGAACAGATGAAAATGTTGCGCGTGTGAGACAAAAGGTGCGGAGCGATCACCGTCTTGCTGTTAGAATAATAGCAGATGAGCTGGGTATGAATAGTGAAAGGGTATGGAGGATCATTACTGAAGATCTGGGGATGAGGAAGATCTGTACAAAAATGGTACCAAGGTTGCTGAGTGAAGGACAAAAGGAGCGGCGTGTACAAGTGTGTCAAGACATTTTGGAGCAGCTCGAAACTGAACCCAACTTGTTGAAAAGAGTTGTTATTGGCAAAGAGTCATGAATCTTCGAGTACAATCCACTCACCAAACGGCAGAGGCTTGAATGGAAGAGCGCATTGTCACCAAGACCCAAAAAGGCAAGGGTGTTCAAGTCCAAAACCAAAGTGATGCTGATCACTTTTTTTCATGTCCATGAAAATGCCCATGCAGAATTCTTGCCACAAGGCCAAACTAATAATCAGCACGTTTACAACAACATCTTGTGACGTCTGATGCACTCAGTGATGGAGAAAAAAAGAGAACTGTGGGAAACGAGGTCATGGCTGCTTCATTATGACAATGCTCCAGCTCATAATGTCTTGGGAATTCGAGAGTTTCTTGACAAAAATAACATTGCTGTACTGGAGCAACCACCCTACTTTCCAGATCTGGCCCCTTGTGACTTCTTTTTGTTTCTCAAACTCAAGGAAGTCATCAAAGGAACTCGTTTTCAAGATTCAGAAGCCATTAAAACAGCAGTGACGAGAGATCTCCATGCAATCCCAGAGGAATCCTTCCAAGAGTGCGTGGAAGCGTGGCAGAAGAGATTGGAAAAGTGCATTCGAGCCCAAGGAGATTACTTTGAAGGTGACATGTTGTAAAATTTACATGTCAAATAAAATAAAACATTTATTAACCCAGTCCCATTACTTTTCAAACACACCTCGTATATATACAGTTATTCATAAATTTATCTACTCCATTGCAATTACAATGGCATAATATGCTGGTTATTGTACTCAGATATTCAAATATAAATGTGCTGCAGTACACAGTTTAAAAACCGTTGTCTAGCTCAATGCAAAGCAATCTTCACACAGAAAAGTCAAGCCCTGAGCATTAGTGGAATTAAATCCCTATTTTACCCATTAGGTGGCCTACTGAAAACGAATTTCAATTTTTACATATAAATGTTAAAATAAATTCAAACCATGCATAACTAAGTATTGAAACAGAGCAGTCTACCATCTTTATGTATTACTACTGGGGTAATCTGCTTTGTATTAAAACAAAGTCACAAGAAATTTAAATCAAAAATTTACTTACAAACAATGATATCATTTGCTTTGAAGTGTCGTTCACAAATGCCGCATTGGCCACGATGAATTTGGGATAAAATGTTGTCAAGCTTATGGCTAGAATCTCTGTATGATAGTATAACATCCTGTAGTGCCTTCTGATGAATATATTCTTTTCCACCTTTTTTAAGAAACTTCAAACTTTTAATAAGTTTTATATAAACCTTTCCTTTTTTGTAATAGCTATTGCAACCAGGGAAAGCACAACTATTTGGAGGCATACCAAATGATCTTTTCTATAACAACATAAGTTCACTACTGTACTCTAATACATCTATTTCAACAGAGTCTTTAGTAAGCCAAAAACGCAGGAACTCCAAATTAATTCCATTGTAAATGTAGTAACTGTAATTGTAAATTAGTAGGTCGGAGACCTACTAACCTATCATATGTGTATGATGGCATTGTGGCTACACAAAAGTAGAGAGTATCAAGCCAACCAAAACTTGAAATTCATTGCACAAAAAGATTTTAACAATGTTGATAAAAAAATAGTTTTGTAATAGACATAATAATTTGTAATAGACATAATTGTTTTGTAATACATTTGCTTGTAGTAGTCTGACAAGGTCCTATTTCCTATTCGGGTTCAAGCAGTCTACCCATGGTGGTGGCCCAGATTGACATAAAACTTGCAAAAAGAACCTTCAAAAAGTGCTTTGCGTTGGTGTGGATAGACAGACAGACACAGAGTACCTGGTACACAAAACGAATCAAATGGTCTAGGCACTGGCAATAGTTCAATAGGCTCTTGCAATTATTTTAATAGGCTTGTTAAATAGCAGTATGATGGATCACTGTGAACTGATAATGGTAGACCTAGACTATGAAAATGGAACCAGTCCATTTTCACAAGCATAAGTAGTTTAGCTATTTCGGAAAAATGGCTACGGAATCAGCCTCCATACCGTAAACTGGAAAAATGCAATTTTTGTTTTTGAATAAATTCAATTTCATCCAAAAAAGTCAAGTTCAGATAATACAGATATCTTATTCAAATAGAATCAATGTTTTTAGTTATAACTCAATGACTGAAATTAATTTGAGCTATGTTTCAGTAGCCTTTGAGACTAATGTAACATGACAGTTGAGTTACCACTCTACCTTTGCCACTGTTTTAATCTGGTTCTTGAGCAGAGGAAAATTCAGTAACTAAAACATGTTTCAAGACACGTGAAATGCATGGTAGCCTACTGTGCAATAGGGTGTTGCAGGCGCCCCGACCTTTACCGAATTTGCTTAACTATTTTTTGGTATTGCAGTTTGATCAGTACATCATGAGTACCAAGTTTCAAAAATTGCAACATTCATTAATCTTAGTTTAGTCTAGTAAAAAGCATAGTTCATGAAGTACCATTGATTCTCCACCACATTTCAAAAACTAAATAAATTGCCCATTGAAAGAACTTTTGAAATAGGTTGTAGTAATTTTCTTCAAGAGGCTGTAATAACCCCACCCAACCGAAATGTTTTGTAACAACAATTTAAAGCTTTTAAAACTAGGAACCACCAACAAAATTTTACAAAAATACCTATAAATCAGTATTAGGTACTCACTAAATGTTGCAATAAAATGTACTTCTACAGTTTTGAAATGAATAATATAACGAAATTCAACATCAAAAGGCTTAATATTTGATATATTCAACTTTAATTACACCACTTGGTGGCAGCAACGCTTATTAAAAGTGTAATGAAATAGCAATATCTCTGAATAGCATGACTCAATTTCATTCAATTTTATTTTAAAAGGTGGAGACTAACATGGGGCATCTTTTGAAAACTTTCCACAAACACAACTTACCCATATCGCCCTCAAGTGGCAAAAAGGCAGAGTTTTGGAAAAGTGGGCCTCAAAATTGGCCTGGCGGGGGAGGTAAACATTGATGAAAATTTTTGAAACTTGGTATTTATGATCTACTGATCAAACTACAATACCAAAAAATAGTTAAGCTTAAACAAACAAGTTTTTTATTGTTGTTGGGCGCCTGCAACCAGGGCATGGAATGGAAGACAATTTTTCCATATTCCATAATGGTAATTTTCTTCCATTCCATACTAAAAATCTTCCATTCCATATTCCATTCCATACTAAAATTTTCTTCCATATTACATTTCATACTTCCACACTAAGGTAAGTTTAGACCAGAAGCTACACGTAATTTGTGTTGTACATTTGAAATGTTAAGCATATCTTTGCAAGTAGTTGCCTGCGAAAGCAAGCAGCACGATACGATGCATCTCATCCTATATTTGAAGCACTGTCGCAATGAGCTACCAAAAAAATTCACTCAGCAAGAAAATATTAACCACTTAATCAACAGACAATAGGTTGCTGGGTATGCACTGGGTTTAATGATTGCAAGTTTGTAAGCACATAAGCTATGAAATTTGGCATAGCCAAACTGCCAAAAACATTCTACAAAAATACCGAAACAAAGTTTAAACGCAATAAACAACAACAAAGAATTAAGCTCATTTGGGGATAGAAACGAAAACACAAATTTTTGTTACAGTGGAAGAAAAAGTTATGTCACTAGGCATTAGGCAAGTTTACCCTCCATCTTGGTTTACTAAAATATGTTTTTTTGGAACATCATGTAAGGTCTGAAAACCGGCATTGATGCAAAAACTAACTAGATGGGAGTTTCCCAGCAAACCCAGTGAATGACCGACGCATAGCTAATGCTGTGACGCTCAAAAGTACTTTTTGTCTACCCTAAAATCAGCAATTATTCAAAAATATCTGATTATGGAACCTCCAGAAAAGTGGAGTCAAAATATTTGTCAGTTAAATATCTCCTGATATCAAAACAGACTGGCACCCAAGTTGAGCTATTCAAAAAATTGATTTTTAAGGGGTCTATTTGGGGGGGTCTCCGGGAAGGTGGCACCCCCAAACTATGTCAAAATATTTTTCTGTTAAATATCTGCTGAAATCAAAAAAAAGTAGAACTCTAGCTTGAGTTGTTCAAAAAATTGATTTTTGGCGGGTCCATTTGGGGGGGTGGCACCCCCAAACTATGTCAAAATATTTGTCTGTTAAATATCTGCTGAAATCAAAAAAAAGTAGAACTCTAGCTTGAGTTGTTCAAAAAATTGATTTTTGGCGGGTCCATTTGGGGGGGTGGCACCCCCAAACTATGTCAAAATATTTGTCTGTTAAATATCTGCTGATATCATAAAAGAAGTAGAACTCTAGCTTGAGTTGTTCAAAAAATTGATTTTTGGCGGGTCCATTTGGGGGGGTGGCACCCCCAAACTATATCAAAATATTCGTCTGTTAAATATCTACTGATATCAAAAAGAACTAGCACCCTAGCTTGAGCCGTTCAAAAAATGGATTTTTTGGGCCCCATTTTGGGGGAGTGGCACCCCCAAACTATGTCAAAATATTTGTCTGTTAAATATCTACTGATATCAAAAAAAAGTAGAACTCTAGTTTGAGCCGTTCAAAAACTTGATTTTTGGGGAGTCCATTTGGGTGGGTCCCCGGGGGGGGTGGCACCCCCAAACTATGTCAAAATATTTGTTTGTTTAATATCTGCTGATATCAAAAAGAACTAGCACCCTAGCTTAAGCCGTTCAAAAAATGGATTTCTTGTGGCCCCACTTTGCGGGGTCCCCGCCCCCCATGGAGTTGCCCCAAAAAATTTCTGGAGAAAAAATTGCATTTGCCGCTCAACAACTTTACACAAAAATTAGATTTCGATGTGTTGTGGTTTAGGAGAAGAAGAGCGTACAAAAATTAGGAAGAAAAAAAAGGATAAAAAAAGAAATAAACCTCATCGCGGCCAAAAGTGGATTGGTTGGGATGAAAGGGTATCTTGAGACATATAACCCTATGAAATATTTTTGGCCGTACTTAATCCGTTTTTGACTGAGATCGCTTTTTACGCCAAACTTGCGGGGCGGTTTTCGGGTTCTAAAACCAAAGTCACGTGACCTATTGCCTCGACATTGTGTACAAACATACAACTCATTAATCTCAAACTGCTGTCAAAATTTCATGTAGCTAGACCCAGTCGTTCTCGAGTTATAAGCAAAAGTCTGAAATTTCGCACTAGTTAGTTGGAAAATGGCCGAGTAAAAACAGAGAAATACGCAACGCGAGCGTCGGTCGTTCCAATAATAACATTCAATCCTATCTACTTGATTAGGGTTACCTACATTAGCAGTATATTAAAGTTTTTACATACCGAGAGTTTAGTGATTCAAGTTTCAAACACCAAATTTAACATCCAAAGTTTACACCTTTGAACCTAATCACTAATAGGTCATCATGTACCTATTATACGCTATATATATCAATTTCAAAACCATGAACGTTTGCATTGTATTCAATTCAAAGTATTCCAACCCCAAAGCCAGTGCATCTCAAACTATGAGTCACGCGGAACTACGAGAGCAAAGGGAGCTTCAACCCCCCCAGCCAAGTCACTCAAAAAATTTAACCCTAAAATGCACGCGTTTAAACGTGTTTTTGAATTGACTTGTGGGTAAAGCATAGGCTGAATTGGCTAAGCAATTTAACTTTTCCACTGGCTTCTAAAACGTGCAAAATATGACTCAAATGGCGTTGATATAGTTGTTTTTTTCTCAAAAAATCGCCCAGCGACAAGAGCTTCACCCCAAGACCTCCGTGTATAGGAGATAATTGAGTTGCAGCACTTTGCTTAGCTCGCCACCCAATCGAGGCATTTTTCAAACAAAGAACTTTAACTTCCAAGTCCCATCCTTAACCAAAATCTAGATTGAACGCCGGTTTATGGGTGTGTCATGGAATAGAAATGTAGACCAACAAAATCGTTTATTTTGTGCTTCAAAAAACCAGCTGTTTTTGTTTTTTTAGAGCACATTCAAGGTTGTTTGAGTCGCAGTCACGACTGCAGATAAACTTTTCAAGTGATTATGGGCTGGAAACGAAAGGAACTGAGAAATGTTACCGGACTTACATGTCTCTTTTTTAGACATGATTACAAAATTTTGAAATTGCGCATAATTTGCAGTGGTGCAAGATCAGTTTTAATATGCAAAAGTTCAGTCTATTTTCATGCCCCTCACTTTGTTTGCTCTCATAACAGCACAAGACAAATTGTCATTCTCAAAACAAAAATTAAGCCAGTCAGCATCAATGCAGCTGCAAATTGCAATGAACATATTGTATGATCTGATGATGCAATGCCTACACTGTTTGCACAATGTTTATAATTGAATTACTTTATTAATTTGCAACAGATAATAAGCTCCTAAATGCTTCCTAATATTTTTAGTTATCCATATTCGTATATATTTTTCTGTAAATGCCATGAGCGAGATCTAGTATGGAATTGGTATGGAAGCATGGAAGACTGTCTTCCATTCCATTCTTGAAATCCTCCATTCCATTCCATTCTGGCATCTTCCATACCAAAATTTCTGTTCCATTCCATTCCATACCATGCCCTGCCTGCAACACCCTACTGTACAAATGTTTGTTTACTGACAGACTGAATAATTTGGCAGGGCTGACAGCAACACTAAAAAATGTCGCATAGAATAGAAATATGTCTATCTTATATTTTCAATCCTTCACTAATCACTAGGCTACTATTGCACCAATTTGGCTTGGCTATCTCAACAATATTAAAAAATACTGATAAGGTAGGGCAATAGATATGAAGTTTCTTGACCAAACACCCTAAACTGTGCCGTCACTTTGGGGGGGGGGCGTGCCCCCCTAACGACTGCTAGTGTCCCCCCATTTTGGTTTACTCAAACTACTGTTTTTGGAACATCACGTAACTGCAAGACAACAACATTGATGGTAAAAGGAGTAATTACGTTCTCACATAATTTTTCTTTGAAGTTTTCTTGATTCTTCACTAAATTACGGGCAACCAACTGTTGTACATAAATCTGACGTAATAATCCATCTTATTAACATACCTTTACGAATGTGTGGCGGAAGAGAAAAGTAATGAGGATGAATGGGCTTAAGCTCCCTAAGCCAAGTTACTTAAAAATTTAACCCCAAAATATGAGCATTTAAACATACTTTAGACTTGATCTGAAGTAAGGGGGAGCTAAAATGCTAAGAAATTTAATTCTTTTTTGAAACAACTTCTGAATTTTAGCAATTCAGTGATTTGTTTGGCTGTAAAACGTGCGAAGAGTGATTAAAATGACGTAAAAATCGCTACTTTTTTGCTGCAAAATGACAAAAATTGCCCAGCAGCTGGAGGCTCCGCCCCCGTCTACAGTCACCATATATTTAATGACTATGCCCCCTTTGTGACATGCTTGAGTTGCCTCAGTTTGTTTAGCACAAAGCCTAAATCAGACAATTTTTGTGCAAAAAATTCACTTTTTGTTCACCCCTCTTACTAAAATCCTGGTTACGTGTCTGGTAGCATTCACTGCTGTAGATAGATTTTTCAGTCGGTTGTGGGCCGCAGACAAAACGAGCTAAGAAACGCTGCTGGCCTTATAGGTCTCTTTTTTTTTTTAGACATGAATACAAAATTGCTAAAATTGCGCATATTGGTTGTAGTACAAGATCTGAAAATCAGTTTTTATATGCAGAGGTTCAGTTTATTTTAGTGCCCCCCCGATTTCAGCTAATGCCTCCTCACTATGTTTGCTCTGGTAATGGCACTGACCATAACATAACTGTACAGCAATTAAAATTGCAATGAAATAATACACTTTTCTGGCTTACTTCAGATATGAAGTCTAGAAATCACAACATTAACCTAATCGAGTCTATGGTCTATAAACATTTCGCTACTTTTTAGGATAGCCAATGACTGATTGTAAAGAGTTTATGATGCAACCAAAGCAGACAGAAACTGAGACTTTGATAGCGATATCAAGTCAGTGAACCGTGAAGACAAAAAGACAAAACTGTCAGTTTCCAGCAGAGGTGGAGTCGAGCAAACAAGGCTCAAGGCCAAGGACACAAAAAAATCCAAGGCCAAGGACAGCCCTTCCAAGAACAAACACTCTCGAGGCCAAGAACAGGAATTTCGAGGCCGAGGCCAAGCACCAAGGACACAAACGCAAGTGTTCTCAAAAATATATATATATCTCCAAAAACATTTTCAGGCAATCCCAAAACAAAGATCTTCAAAAAAATTTTTCAGGCGATCTCAAAAAAAAGGTCTACAAAAAAATTTATCAACCAATCTACAAAATTTAACCATTCAAAAAAATAGTATTTTTGAGCCAAGGACAGGGCAATTTTTGAGGACTTGAGGCCTCGAGGCCAAGGACTTCAAAATGTGTTTTCGAGGACGTCCTCGAGGCCAAGAACATCCTTGACAACTTCACCTCTGATTTCCAGTCTACTAATAAAGAGTCTGGCTAGACAACAAAATAAAGTTAAATAAAAAAAAAATTATAGATGTGTTGGTGACACATGAAGTAGAATTTGAAAAAGTTGATAAAGCCAGTGATATAGAAAACTGCTTGTTTTTTTAAAAAAAGTATTGCGATATTAGCCTACTTAAGCTTCGTTTTGGCCTTTCCACCTAAACTTTGCACCAGTCTATTCTTGCAGTCGATGCTTCATTGTGAAGACGTAAAAAGTGAGGTACAAATGTCAAAATCTGTCTTGCTCAAGATGTTTTCCAGTTTTTGTGTAGCCCAAAAGAACTTGCTTTAATTGTCAAAAATAAAAACAGACAGATGTTTATAAGCAAAAGCAAAAATATTACAAGTTGCATGCCTATGCTGTCAGAAAAACTGTCCAATTTTTTCAAAAAATTTTTGGGATTTAACGGTTAAAATCCTCTGTTTATCATTAACTTTAGCCTTGAGAGGTCTAACAGCGTTCCCATGACAAGCAACGCCGCGTAGCTTATTATATAGGCTGTAGCGGGTTTTTCAGAATAAGTACCGAAATAGCTAATTTATCTAATACACCACCCCCTGCATACTTTTCAATCTATCACCTACAGTGAAGCTATACAAATGTGCCGACTTAATGAAACTCAAGAAGGTTAACTTTGCAGTCTTGAACGCCTCCATAAAAAATGTCTAATTTCTGGCTTTAACAATAAAATGGTAGTAAGAATTCTTTCCATTGCCAAAACCTGGACTGATCATTTTCAAGCCCCTCCCACACCAAACCACGAAGAATCTACCAACAGTAAAAAGACATTGGTATGGGCCACCCCGTTCAGCAATTTGATCAAATTAGACCAAAGAGAAAAACATCTTGCCCCCATGGCATCTATCACCAATAAAAAACGTAAAACCCTGAGATCTATTCTCACCGATTACAAACTTATTGCTCATCGAGACATACAACACGATAAAAACCTTTTCAATATTGGCTCCTCTACACCTTGTGGGAAATGTACTCTATGCGGAAAAAGAGGGAATCATAACAGTATGGTACCCACCACCCACAAGATCGTTAGTAGTAGTGGCAGGATTTTCTCGTTGAAGCAAAATTTGACATGCGCTGATTAAGGTGTATACGTAGCGACTTGCAAGCTGTGTTTAGAACAATATGTTGGACAAACTGTTTACAAATTTTCGAAAAGGTGGACTACCCACTGTAGCCAATGAAAAGCCAATACTCAACAAAAAAATGATAACGCTGCTCTCCGTCTCCATTTTGCTAACTTTCACCAAGACCAAATTAACCCTCAGCTTTCAGAGAGCTACGAAATTACTTATGTATTTGAACCATAGGTGGGCACAAGTCCGTTAATCGTTAATAATGAAGCTAACTTTTTCGTTAACACGTTAATCCGTTAAAAAGTTTTTTCATGTTAACGAACTAAATTAACTTCCGTTAAGGTTTTTATCGTTAATATCCTGTACCATTCATTCATCATATCGGTACAAACCAATTTTCACTGGTAACACTTCTTGCATATTAGCATGAGTTTTATAGAAGCAAAGAAAGGAGCTCTTCTTTGCGGCAAATAATAAGCTGCAGCCTCATAGATCTATTAACTATCGCTGTTGACAATTTCCAAAGATTTTCCGATCGCAGCTTTGTTAGCGCATTTGTACCTATTTTTATCTTAATTAGATTAGACTGTAAAATGTAACTTCCAAAACACAAAAAAAACACCATAGCAAAAAATATTTCCTTACAATCAGCTCAACAACGTCATTTGCGTGTTCTCGAAGCAAGTGAACAAAAAGAAATATAAGTTGCACGCAAAATGTTAACAAATTAAGGGACTTTATTACCTTCCGTTAATTAAAACTGAAAATAACTGATTAACGTTAACGGAGTTATGAAGTTTGTTAACGGACTATTGGTTAACGAAGCTAACGTTTTGTATTAACTTGCCCATCTATGATTTAAACCCTATGACCCTAGTAATTTAGATATTAATGAGAGTCAGTGGATCCATAAACTCAAAGCGAAAATTAACATAAACAAAACCATATTTTCTGTAATGTAGTTTCCTTGTTGTATTGTACACCATTACACCTTTTGGTCTTTTTAATGTTCAGTCCTTACTACTGCTCTTTTCTGATGCACTATACTGCGCGCTTGTTTACAGTTGCCTTTTCTGCACAGTGACGTCTCTTTTTTATGCACCACAGTTTTTGCAGTAGCTGTTGCAGTCCTTTTGCCCAATCTTTGTATTTCTAAATTTTTGCTTTTTTCAGATACTGATGATGATCCTTTGCGACCGAAATCGATTTTAGCATTTTAGTTTTTAATACATCGATTTTAAATGAATTATATAACTGATTTTGTGTTAGTTCAGATTGTTTCTGCCGTCTATTAGGGTGGAGTGAAAAATAAAAATTTTTGAATTTAAAAAAGTGGTCTTGATATATGGCCCCAAATATCATATGAAATACTTCTACCACAATTTTGAGTTCTTGCACCCTCTAGTGGCCATGCAATTTGATGGAACGGGCTTAAAATAGCCAATTTTGCCATATCTCACTAACCACATATGCTAGAAACCCAGTTTTTAGCTTAAAAGTTGCAGAAACAGCACATTTATATCTCCATTAAAAAGAACTTTGCCATAAAAACGTACAGAAAAAAAGTTACAGCCAAATTATTGATTACAGATTTACTGATTATTGATAAGTTTTCAGTGCTTAAGTTCAAACGCATTGCAATTCCTGTTGGCATTGAAAATAAGTCAGATGAGGTTTAAATTTATGTATATTTGCACTTCTGTGTGCCATACTGCCTTATCAGTTTAAAATATTTTCTTTAATGGCAATTATCCTTACTCAACTGGGCAATGTGCAGCACAGTATAGTAACAAATGTTTAAAGTTCATGTTATTGCATCATCCAGTAAGGCCTATTGGTTGGCTCTAGCATCATCGTTTTATTTGTGCTAAACTTGAGGAATTATATGTAGTTAATTTAAAAAAGCTTTAGATGGTACAGTTCAATTCAAAAGCACTAGAAGATGCCAAAGTACAAAATTAGAATTAGAAAAGCAATTTTTACCGTAATTAGAAAAAGTGCAATTCTAAAAGGAAGAAAATTTGACAATATTATTTTACAAACATTTTGAAAGGCCTACCATTGTTTATTGTATCTTAGATACAGTATATGCTGTGCTTGCTGGCATAAATTTAGTTATTTCTGAAGCAGCGTGCTAACTAAAAAAAGATCCAAGTTGTAAAAAGTTGCACAATGGAAAAAATTTTCTAAGTTTCGACAATTTCCCTCCAGGTTTGCTGTCAACCAATAGACAAACGATTTGAGCGTTTGCTCAACTTTAATCACTTCAGGGAGTTGGATGTATCTCGAATTGTTGCAAAAGAACAGATCCATTTGGTGCAATGTTTATTCTATTCATGAGCTGACAGCTGAGTATTGCTCAAAAAAATTCCAGAATTTATTAATAAGGACAGCAAAACTGACTATACAGTCATCAAAGTCTACTATCGCAGCAAAAACATAAAAACCATCAACAAATGCTTAACCTCAGTGATTTAACTAGATACCTGAAAAAATCTTAAACATCAGATCGATACAAAGAGCTTGAACCTAATTTCTTGCAAGATACTGAAAAACTTTTTGATATTTTGTGCTATGATAGTAAACTAAGAAAGCAATGTGAAATTCAATGTGGCTTGAGAATGACATTTAATGACCATTCTTTTTTTGAAGATCAAAAAGCAGAAGATAAGGGTAAATGTTTGGCAGAAATATCAGAACTTTGAAAAATTTCTCCCCCATACAACTTTATACAAGTAACATTAGACTTGAATCTTTTTTTAGTTAACATGCTGCTTCAGAAATAACTAAATTTATGCCAGCAAGTGCAGCATATATTGCATCTAAGATACAATAAACAATGGTATCATATTGTTAATTAAAATAATATTGTCAAATTTTTCTCTGTTTAAAATCGTAGTTTTTCTAATCGCAGTAAAAATTGCTTTCCTTATTCTAATTTTGTACTATGGCATCTTTTAGTGCTTTTGAATTGAACTGTACCATCTAAAGCTTTTTTGAATTAACTACATATAATTCCTCAAGTTTAGCACAAATAAAACGATGATGCTAGAGCCAACCAATAGGCCTTACTGGATGATGCAATAACATGAACTTTAAACATTTGTTACTATACTGTGCTGCACATTGCCCAGTTGAGTAAGGATAATTGCCATTAAAGAAAATATTTTAAACTGATAAGGCAGTATGGCACACCAGAAGTGCAAATATGCATAAATTTAAACCTCATCTGACTTATTTTCAATGCCAACAGGAATTGCAATGCGTTTGAACTTAAGCACTGAAAACTTATCAATAATCAGTAAATCTGTAATCAATAATTTGGCTGTAACTTTTTTTCTGTACGTTTTTATGGCAAAGTTCTTTTTAATGGAGATATAAATGTGCTGTTTCTGCAACTTTTAAGCTAAAAACTGGGTTTCTAGCATATGTGGTTAGTGAGATATGGCAAAATTGGCTATTTTAAGCCCGTTCCATCAAATTGCATGGCCACTAGAGGGTGCAAGAACTCAAAATTGTGGTAGAAGTATTTCATATGATATTTGGGGCCATATATCAAGACCACTTTTTTAAATTCAAAAATTTTTATTTTTCACTCCACCCTACCGTCTATTATTTAAGTTTGATAGGCTATACATTATAAGCGCATTGTTCTCAGTACATTGTTCTTAATAAATTATCTAATTTGAGTTTCTCAGGCTTTTGGCCAATGAG
The DNA here is from genome assembly GCA_963965965.1 of Trididemnum nubilum. Lineage (NCBI taxonomy): Eukaryota > Metazoa > Chordata > Ascidiacea > Aplousobranchia > Didemnidae > Trididemnum > Trididemnum nubilum. The sequence continues at coordinate 16,897,323 of OZ014471.1, read as the reverse complement.
ATTGGTAGATTGACAGCAGCCTGACAAAACAGTTGGTCAAAATTGAAGCAACTAAATAGTTGGTCTATTCATAACCTTTCACAGATGCAGGATCTGCATGATGGTTGAATGCACCAATTAAAGCAGCAGTTTTTTAGTCTAAGTTCTACTCAGTGTATGGCTTAAATATATGTCCTACACAATTATTATAAAAGTGCCTGCTTGATATCTGCTTCTTCAAAAAAACTACATACTTTTTTCCAGATAATATTGGCTAGTAGGCATTGTGATGGTATTTTTATCTGTCCACTGTCCTTGGCCAGATGACGTTTTCCACAAAATATTATTTGCTTCGACCTACAGATGATTGTGAATTATGAAACAAGCCAAAGGAAAAAGACATAGGTGGGCAAGTTAATACAAAACGTTAGCTTCGTTAACCACTAGTCCGTTAACAAACTTCACACCTTCGTTAACGTTAATCTGTTATTTTCAGGTTTAATTAACGGAAGTTAATAAAGTCCCTTAATTCGTTAACATTTTGCGTGTAATTTACATTTCTTTTTATTTTCTTGCTTCTAGAACACGTATTGACGTTGTTGAGCTGATTGTAAGGAAATATTTATTGCTATGGTGGTCTTTTTGTGTTCTGGAAGTTACATTTTACAGTCTAATCGAATTGCGAGATAAAACTAAGTTCAAATGCAGCAACGAACCTGCGATCGGAAAATCTTTGGAAATTGTGAACAGCGATAATAATTAATAGACCAATGAGGCTGCAGGTTATTATTTGCCCCAAAAAAGAGCTCCTTTTTTCGCTTTCTTCTATAAAACTCGTGCTAATACACAACAAGTGTTACCAGTGCAAACTGGTTTGTACCGGTCCGATGAATGAATGGTGCAAGATATTAACGATAAAAACCTTAACGGAACTTAACGGAAGTTACTTTAGTTCGTTAATAGAACTTAACGGAAGTTAATTTAGTCCGTTAACATGAAAAAACTTTTTAACGGATTAATGTGTTAATGAAAAAGTTAGCTTCGTTAGTAACGGATTAATGGACTTATGCCCACCTATGGAAAGAGATAATCATTAAATTCTTCTCTGAAGTTTAAGATAGTCCGTTACTTCTTTGAATTGCATCAATTCAAAAAATTAAACATGGGATCGACTTCTGAAATGTTGCTGCAAAGTTTAAGAGGGGTTATATGTCAGCCAAGGAAATATTTTCCAGTCATCACAGCCTACAATTTCCAATCATAATTAAGACATTCCAGCTTTGATCCAAATTGTTAGAAAATAGTGGAATACAAGTGTTTTAGCTTTGACATAATAGGTAATAATCTGAGTCAAAATAATTAAAAGCTTTATATTGTGAAGTTTTAATGCTTTTCACTATTATCATAAGTAGGCCTAGTGGCTTTTATCCAATATTTGAATATACCGGTAGTTGGATGTAAATTTCAATTGCATTAAGTTTTAAACATTAAACTGCTTGCAAATATAATTATTACTTGTCGTAATGTTGAATTAATTAATAATGAAGTAAGAAATGAAAATAAAATAAATGCACCAGCATGTATGTGCAGGATTAGAACGCCTCAGAAAAAAAATTGAACTAGCCTTTCAAAGATAGGAATGAGCTGTAAGGCTAATGGATCCAGAATAAACAGATAGATACGTAGCTACTGGGACAGAAAGATAGTTAAAAGCTAACAAAATATTTTTAGTTAACATTCAATTTAACGCCAAGTGGTAAAACTATCGATAAGTGCTCCACGAACAAATAAATAACTAAATGAAATCTTAGAGCGTTTCGTTAAGTAATGAATATCTAACCATGGATCCTACAATAACGAGATATGGTCTGTGCGAATTTGCATTTTTTCTAATGCAATTTTGCATGTTCGTCTGACTCCCCTAGGGGTGGGCGGGATATTTGGTAAAAAACACCGCGAATACAATGCAATCAAATGGGACTAAGCAGTGTTAAGTTTGCTAAAAGACGAAAATAAACTTGGTTAAACAATTTTGACAGATTTAAAGTTAAGTTAGCTTTTGTTAGACCTATTAGTGGTATGTGAAACAAAACGTTAAGTTGCGAAGATGTATAAAAGTTTGAGAAAGTAGTAGCATAAGTAGCCGACTATACCAAACAAAAGTAGGTAGTTCATTAATAACATTTAATTACAACCTTCTGATATAATTAATTGCTATCATAGGTATGCAGTATCATAGGTATAGCCAGGGGGGGCCTGCCCCCCCAATTAAAATACCACCAATGATAAATATTTATGAAAACATAGCCTAGAGGTCTGAGGTGTTTAGCTTCAGTTTCTTTTTCAGTGATTTTCCTGAAATGTGCTCTTCACCACTGTGTGGTTGTGGTGCTAATGTGCAGTCTTCATTTCATGTTGCATGTGAATGTAAACCCTCACAAGCCAAGTCTAAAACAGTAAAGCAGATAAGGGCTATCTGCAATGTGGAAGTTAGCTCTGATCTATTGCCTGATGATTTTTCAACTACCTAGCTTAATCACAGCAGGCAAGGCAATTTTTTAAGTCTGCTAGTGGAACGAGTTAATGTCTCTTTAGAATATTTGAAGCAAACTGTAAATATTTAAGCTGCTTAACTCTTCATAATCATTTTGTTCGGTGTACAGTGTTCTAGGATTTAATCCACTAATAACGTATTGTATACCGGTAAGTGCTCATTAGCATGCACCAAACCATATTGCTATTTTGGTAGCCTACTTACTGCTTATTATTTACCTCATTTTTGATTACTTCATATAATACTTGTCTTCAAACAACGGTATTGGCAGTATTAGAGTGTGTTTTTTTCCAAGATTTAAAATAAGGGTAATTGGGTGGGGGTCAATCTCTAACTCAACTTGAGGCTTACATTAATGCAGTAATCTAGGCTAGTAGCCTAGCTTACTACATGAGTTGTAACTCATCGACACTGTTTAATAGGCCTATCCTTCTGCTGTTTTTTTTTTTTTTTCTTCATCGTTCATGATATTAGTATGTCATGCTTATTATCTTCAGTTGTTAGCTAACCCTCACTCTGCAGTGTCTCTTTTTGTAGAATGCAACTTTTTTTTTTTTTTCTTTTTGCATTGTTTGTGGTTAATATTTGGTTGGGTAATCTTACATTTGTAAGGAGTAGAGTAATCTTATTTCTGTGGTTGTGTTAAATTAGTTCGTGGCTGGGTTGAGTAAACCTTACTTGTGTGGTACCACATGATAGCAATGCTGTGCTTCTGACTTGCCTGTTTTTGTCATGCGCTATTTGCTTGCTAAAATTTCTGTTCTGCCTTGTGTTGTTTGTTTGCTTAATTTGTCCTGTTTGATCTTCAATGTTAACGGACTTTGAACATTAGGAACACGGCAAAGAGTTGATGCTGTTTGTACTATAAGTACTTATATCTTAAAACATTAAGATAGAAACAAAGTAATGGTACAATATTCTCTATGGTTGATTATTATATTGTATTTCGGCTTTTATCTGCGCACGTTCTTAGGCACACACTTCTTTTGTGACGTTATATATATCTTTTTCAGTAATTACGCTCATAACAGTGACTAACAATAATCTGAATGACAACGAGAGAGCAGAGCTCCCTATAAGCTCAAAAAAGTGCGAAATTTTTCCGGCATTTTTTCGGGTAAGGTTAGAATGAATAATATCAACCTTTCCAGTCACATCACGTGACCAAGCCAATTTTGGTAAATCCCCCATTTTTTCATTTATTTTGGGTTTGGGGTGATGAAATAGAGTTTGGGGGATTAAATACACTCTATTTGATTCCCTCAACCCCACTTTAGACGAAAAATGGTGTTTTTATCAAAATTGGATTGGTCACGTGATGTGACTGGAAAGGTTGATAATATTCATTCTAACCTTACCCCATTTTTTCACTGAAATTTTGCGAATTTCGGCGTTTTTTCTCCCGCCAAAAACCGGCGTTTTTGTTTCCCGCCAAAAACCGTAGACATCTGCGGTTCACGGCGTCTCGCTCTGGTATGTCGCACAAATCGCGGAGAAAAGTTGCAGAACTCAGTCGAAGGACCTTTTTTTTCTTTTTTTTTGGAGATCAACATAAAATTGGAGAAAAAAATGCCTCTATTGGCACGATGACCTTTTTTTTTTTTTTTTTTGGAGATCACATTGAAACCGGACAAAATGATGAGAAAATTTTGGCATTTTCACATTGAGTTTAGAACGTTCGCACTATTTCCGGCATTTTCGCAGGAGGTGAAAACTTGGAGGGAACACTGCGAGAGAGCCCCAGGGCTCCTAACTAACAACCAGGGGGCCCCAGAACCTCTAACTAACAACCAAGGGGCCCCCAAAACCCCCAACTAACAACCAGGGGGCCCCAGGACTCCTAACTTAAATATACCTAGCCCTGGCCTTTCTTTGTTACTGTTTACTGTAGGCTATGAGTTTTAAATACAGGTTACTTGGCAGGCTACAAATCTTTCTTTAAATTTGTCTGTTTAACTGTTTAATCTGTTTGACTATTTCTATCTGTTTTAATCCATGATGTTAATTGCCTGTCTGCGACTTCTGTACTAGAAGAATTGCTACTGTGGTTTACCTGAACCTACCGGTACCTGCCTGAACATTCTGTTAATTTGGCTGTTAAAGGCGGTGAATCAACCAGCCAATTCCGGTGGTTTACAATAGTTAAAATTAAAATATAATTTTTGATATTTTTTGTTTTGATTTTGGGGCTGCGTTTGCAAAGATATTCAACAAATACAAAAAGATGTCCCCCCGAAAAAAGTTTTTGGAAACTCTGAGTTTTGATCTTCCCGCCAAAACCACAGTTCACTAAACTATTAGGCCTACTGTAATCTTATTAAACTATTAGGCCTAACTATCTCTAAACTATTAGGCCTAATAGTTTAGAGATAGTTAGGCCTAATTAGGCCTAAACTGTTTAGAAACAAACTATGTCTAAACTATTAGGCCTACCACAGATCTCTAAACCATTAGGCTTACTGTGGTTTTGGCGGGAAGATCAAAACTCAGAGTTTCCAAAAACTTTTTTCGGGGGGACATCTTTTTGTATTTGTTGAATATCTTTGCAACCGCAGTTCCAAAATTAAAACAAAAAATATCAAAAATTATAGTTCAATTTTAGCTATTGTAAACCACTGGAATTGGCTGGATGATTCACCGCCTTTAATTATTGACTGCTCATTGCAACTTAATAATCTGATCTTTGGTTCCGATTTGTGCGGAATTGTAATAGTGATTAAACTTGAATTTAAGAGTTTGTCTGCCTGGTCATCTTAGACTGCGCTTAGAATCAACACTTGAATCAAGTCACATGACAGTTTTTAAAACCTCCAAGAGTTGCATGACATTATTATGACGTGGCCACATGGTCGTCATTATTAGCCTATTACTTATTTTTGTACGCATAATCCCAAATCAAAGAAACTGCAATTCCACACAAGGACAACATACTGATACTGGCTATGCTCTCACTATGTTTATCATTGGTACGGTAGTATTTCCATTTGGGGGTATTTGCATTACCGCTTGTGTTATAGCATTAAGTTCATAATAACGTTAAACAAGGGTCTGGGGTTGCAACTTTTAGGACAAAACTCTTAGATTTCTCTCAGGTTTTGCATACAAATTGTTAAAAATTTGAATTAAAAGGGCTCCTGGCCCTGCATCCTTGGTCGTCAGTTAGGGGCCATTGGGGCCCCTAGTTATCAGCTATTAGTCCCTGAGCCCCCTGGTGTTGTTCTACTAATTCTACCAACCCTTATTCAATTAGAATACACAATATGTACAAGTTAGCAAGAACCAAAAAACAATGGAAACACATACACAAAAGACAAACTTAGCCTGTAGAAACAAAATAAAAGTTCAAGACCTTACATGTCACTAAGGCTACATATTTCATGCCCAAAAAACAAAGCATGCAACTCCGCATGAAATTCCAAAAAAAATATCGAGCAAAGAACTCCGCAAACAGAGTGGCTGAAACACCAAGCCTAAGCAGAAAGGCATATATACAACTATCAATTATATGGTAACAACACCTGGTTGTCAGTTAGGGGTCTTGGGGACCCTGGTTGTTGATTAGATATCCCGGGGCCCTCTGGTTGTTAGTTAGAGGCCCCTGGTTGTCAGTTAGGGGCCCTGTGGTCTCCTGTTTGTCAGTTAGGGGGCCCCCTGTTTATCAGTTAAAGACCCCGGGGCCCCCTGGTTGTCGGTTGGGGACCACGAGTGTTTACCATATAGTCTAATCAGATCAATTTTTCTTAAGGGTCATTCTTTGTCAACTTCACCAGGCCATGTAACCCACCATCTTAGATTATGATGAAACTTTGGGAGATTATAGGTCTGGTCATTCTGAGTAAAACTAGATGGTACGGTAGTTTGCCAGCAAACCCAGTGAACGACCGACGCGTAGCTAATGCTGTGACGCTCAAAAGTACTTTTTGTCTACCGTAAAATCAGCAATTATTCAAAAATATCTGATTATGGAACCTACAGAAAAGTGGAGTCAAAATATTCGTCAGTTAAATAGGCTACCTATCTCCTGATATCAAAAAACAGACTGGCACCCTAGCTTGAGCCGTTCAAAAAATTGATCTTTGGGGGTCCATTTGGGGGAGTCCCTGGGGGAAGGGGGTGGCACCCCCAAACTATGTCAAAATATTTGTCAGTTACCGTAAATATCTGCTGATATCAAAACAGACTTGCACCCTAAGTTGAGTTGTTAATTTGACTTTTTGAGGGGTCCATTTGGGAGGGTCCCCAAAGGGGTGGCACCCCCAAGCTATGTCAAAATATTTGTCTGTTAAATACCTGCTGATATCATAAAATACTGGCACTCTAAGTTAAGCCGTTCAAAAAATTGATTTTTGGGGGGTCTATTTGGGCCACCCCCAAACTATGTCAAAATATTTGTCTGTTGAAAATCTACTGATTTCAAAATAAAAGTAGGACTCTAGCTTAAGCCGTTCAAAAAATTGAATTTTGGAGCCTCATTTTGGGGGGGTCCCCGCCCCCCCCCGTGGAGTCGCCCCAAAAAATTTCGGGAGAAAACATACGGTTTGCAGCTCAACAACTGTACACAAAAATTAAATTTCGATGTTTTGTAGTTTAGGAGAAGAGCGTACAAAAATTAGGAAAAAAAAAGGATAAAAAAAGAACGAAGTGACTTGGCGCGCGGAACGTGCGCGGTTAAATAAACAAAGATTCCAGTGACGTCATTCGTTTTCGGAGATTTTTATTTTGATTATTACACTTGTAGGTTTGAGTTAGGGTTTAAGTTAGGCTCTGGGTTAGGGCTAAGATTAGGGTTAGGGCTTAGGGTTAGTTTTTTAGGCTTTATATCAAAATGTCTGCACGCACGGAACGTGCGCCAAGCCTTTTCCAAAAAAGAAATAAACCTCATCACGGCCAAAAGTGGATTGGTTGGGATGAAAGGGTATCTTAAGACATTCAACCCTATGAAATATTTTTTGCCGTACTTAAACCGTTTTTGACTTAGACCGCTTTTTACGCCAAGTTTGCAGGGCGATTTTCAGGTTCTAAAACCGAATTCACGTGACCTATTGCCTCGAAATTTGGTACAAACATGTAACTCATTAATTGCAAACTGCTGTCAAAATTTCATGTAGCTAGACCCAACCGTTCTCGAGTTATAAGCAAAAGTTTGAAATTTTGCACTTGTTGGTTGGAAAACAGAAAATGGCGAAGTAAAACAAAAGGAACATGTGACGCGAGCATCGGTCGTTCCAATGATGCCCACATTAGCGAATTTGGTTTTGATTGGTGGTACAGAATTTAACCATAGCTTTAAATAAAACCGGATTCATCTTTTATTGATTGGGTAGCCTTGAAAAAGGCTGTTTTAAGGTTTAAACGCTTTCGTCTAGCTCTCTTCAGAAACCATCGCTAGAAAAAGATAGAATGAAAATAAAACAATGCGGATTCATTTATAAAGGCAGAGAAAATCGCTGATTGGTTGAATAATCATCGCTGATTGGTTGATTTGTGTCGTTTCGTTTGCGTACAGAAGTGGCGCTGTTGCGAAGAAAACAAACTTTCATCAAGATAGATGCTGATTGGATCAAATCGTTGCGTTTCTTACGCAAACGAAACGCAACGATTTGATCCAATCAGCATCTATCTTGATGAAAGTTTGTTTTCTTCGCAACAGCGCCACTTCTGTACGCAAACGAAACGACACAAATCAACCAATCAGCGATGATTATTCAACCAATCAGCGATTTTCTCTGCCTTTATAAATGAATCCGCATTGTTTTATTTTCATTCTATCTTTTTCTAGCGATGGTTTCTGAAGAGAGCTAGACGAAAGCGTTTAAACCTTAAAACAGCCTTTTTCAAGGCTACCCAATCAATAAAAGATGAATCCGGTTTTATTTAAAGCTATGGTTGAATTTGGTTTTGGGGGTCAAAAGTTATGGCCAACCAAAAATCGCCATTTTTAAGTTCACTCAAGCATAAAAATTTGTTAGGATTTTGACCTTAATATTTTAAATGGGGTACTACTTTTTTTAGGACGATTAGGACGATTAGAACGCGCGTCCTAAACGTCCTAACAAACCGTTACTTTTTTTAGGACGCTACCAAAAATCAACTAAAATCTAGTTTATTTAATTAAAAATTTAATGAGATTTTAATTAAAATCAACTAAACCCTAGTTTTCAATAAAGATTGGATTCGAATTCTTGCCGTAAGAAATCCGATACCGGTATGCACTAAAACACCTCAGGTCCTTTTTTTTTTAGGACGCTGTCAAAATCAGTCGAAATCTTTTTTGTTTTATGAAAATCATCAATCTAAAGTGATGGAAACTTTGAAGATAGATGAACAATCATCCTAAACCTGCTAACGAACAAAATTAAACGCAAATCCTTGATAAATTCGTTTTGAAACATCTCCGTTCTAAAAAAAGTACAACGTCCTAAAAAAAGTAATTTTTAGGACGCTGTCAAAATCATTCGAAATCTGCTTTGTTGTATGAAAATCATCAATCTAAAGTGATGCAAACTTTGAAGATAAACGACCAATCATCCTAAACCTGCCAACGAACAAAATTAAACGCAAATCCTTGATAAATTCGTCCTGAAACATCTCCGTCCTAAAAAAAGTACAGTGGCTTAAAAATAGAATGAAAATATGTCCTCAAGGTGACGTTATTGATACGGAATGTTCGTTTCTATGTCGTCATGTGTTTTGTAAGCGCAAGGTTACAATGAATTTTATTTCCCTTTCAGTCGCATTGCCACATCACGTTACCAATCCAGTTTTTGTGAAACCCCCCTTTTGCAATCAAATTGGGTTTGGGGGGATGAAATGTACTTGTGGGGTTAAATCGACTTTATTTGATCCCCCAACCAATTTTTGGAAGAAAGGAGGGTTTACTAAAATTTTCACTGTGTACGGAATGTTTTACTGTGCAGTGTTATAACTTAATGGCAAATAACTCTCGTGATAAAATTTATTTTCCTTGCTGCGTCAGCAATCTTGTTGCTGTTATATCGATTTGAATGCATCAGTGTGAGGCACCGTTTAATCGAACCAACGATGCAGACGTTAGGAAGAGTCAGACTAAAACTCATTAGGATAAAGGGTTGAATTCTTAATAGTTCCAACTTCCGTTAGTGCGTTTAGATGCCTGTGCTTTAAAAAAACGATTTGGTGTTTTTTCAGAATTGAAATTTGCCCTTTTTATTAATTTGCCATAATAACTAGTAACAACAACAATGCACTAATCTTCTTTAGCACATAGAAGAAGTTATAGCGTTAAATTTTTTTGTTTTACAAAACTTAAAATTTATGTGAATTTCCTGCGGTAAATACAGTATTATCTGCAAATATCACATTTTCACAATGCTGTTGCGTCATATTTCGTTTAGAAATGTTTTTAGATGGCCGAAATTAAACCATTAACAAATATCAATATTGGGAGTCCTTAATTATATATTTTATTCTCTATTGCTCGTTCACGTCGTTCAGCCTTCATCGTTTGGTGAAGTAAATACATGTGGCGCTGTTGTGGACAAGAGATGATTATATTCATATTTAACCAAAGCCAATAATCGAAATATATTATTGTACAACGTAGATCAAATGCTGCCGTCCGCAATAATGAAATCCTACTAATAAATATACAGTGAATAGAAAATCGTAACATCTTAGCAGCCGATCGAGGGTGCCAAAATATTCCATCAAAGATATAAAAAAGCGCTCTAGCTTGAGCTTTTAAAAACATTAATTTTGTGAGACTTATTTGGGTAATTTCCGAAAGGGAAGCAACTCGAAACTATGTCAATATATTTGCCTCTTAATATTCATTAATATTACAAAGAATTAGCTCTTGATAAAGACATTCAAAACATTTATTTTTGGGTATTGTATTTAAGAGGTTCCGGGGTGGTAACCCCTAAACTATATCAAAATATTTGTCTGCAAAAATATTAACTGATAACAAAACAAACTAGCTCGATTCGCTCCAAGAATTTATATTTTGGGGGTTCTTGGGGGTCCCACCCAGTGGCGGATCCAGAAAATTTTGGTGGGGGGATGATAAAAATTTTAAGCACAAAACCTCAAAAAATCGGATGTGTTGTAACCAGGCGCGTAGCCAGAAATTCGCAATGGAGCGGCTGTTTTAGGGGTCTGGGGGCGGAGCCCCCAGCGCTCACAGATTTTGCATTTATTTTGCAAAAATAATTTAATTTCAGAGCTAGTTTGATAAAATTTCTCTGTGAGGCCCTGCAGCTACGCAGCAAGTGTTACCAGTGCAAACTGATTTATTCCGGTACGATGAATGAATGGTGCAAGATGTTAACGATAAAAACCTTAACGGAAGATAACAAGACTTAACGGAAGTCAATTTAGTCCGTTAACATAAAGAAGCTTTCTAACGGATTAACGAGTTAATGAAAAAGTTAGCTTCGTTATTAACGGATTTGTGCCCACCTATGGTTTTTTGTTAGCACTGCTTTTTAGCAGAGGTACAACCAGGAAGAGGCTAGGAAAGCTGAGGCCCCCTATTAGCCAAAACGAGCCAACACTCTAATCCCAAAAATTTGGACCAACGTGTTTATACTTGACCAGGGGGGCCCGCATGCGGGGCATATTAAGATGTCAAGTATTCTTTGTGTTTAAATTTCTAAAATAAGTATAAATACATCCATCTAATCTAAGAAAACAACTCATTGTAGAGCTTTTTTACCTTGGTGCAGAAGGCAAGGGGCAAGAGGAACAAGATTGCCCATTTTACGTGAATTATCATACAGCATTTTCTTAAATGCCAGAGTAAGCAACACCCTAGGATTAAGCATTAAATTGCTTGATTAAATAATCAGTATCAAACGTTTGAGCATCTGTCATTGTGTTTTTATCAGCATCTAAGTGCAATACGGCGTTTAATATTTCAAATTTACGCGGTGCTTATATAAACACTAAAATAATATTTACTCCGCCATTAAATTAATTTTTTTCAGAAACCGAAATCCAAACGAAACTTATAATCAATAACGCAACCAAAGGGGCCGTGCCCCTCTCTGCATTGACCTGTAGACCAAAGTGCACGATAAAAAAATTCCACAATTTTTGCCCTTTTGAGGTAGTTTTTGCAGTGATATGGCCTCTAGGATGGTTTAAAACCATTTTTAAAACATTTATCATTATTTTTTTTTTTTTTAGGGGGTATTAACTTACTTGTCAAAAATACAGCTCATAAATTAATCGATAAACACTTCAAAACATTGCTAAAAATAAGCAGCCAAAATTGATCGTTTAGCAAAATGCTTAACATAAGCTTAATAAACAAAAAGAGTACGGGGGGGGGGGGGGCTATTCGATGTTTAATTTATTTAATTACATCGAGTAATATACTTTTTTGAGACGCTGTACTTTTTTTAGGGCGGAGATGGATTCAGGACAAATTTATCAAGAAATCATAACAATTTATCAAGGATTTGCTTTTCATTTTGTTTGTTAGCAGGTTTAGGATGATTGGTCGTTTATCTTCAAAGTTTGCATCACTTTAGATTGATGATTTTCATACAACAAAGCAGATTTCGAATGATTTTGACAGCGTCCTAAAAATTACTTTTTTTAGGACGCTGTACTTTTTTTAGAACGGAGATGTTTCAAAACGAATTTATCAAGGATTTGCGTTTAATTTTGTTCGTTAGCAGGTTTAGGATGATTGTTCATCTATCTTCAAAGTTTCCATCACTTTAGATTGATGATTTTCATAAAACAAAACAAATTTCGACTGATTTTGACAGCGTCCTAAAAAAAGTAATTACTTTCTTTAGGACGCTGTACTTTTTCTAGGACGGAGATGTTTCAAAACGAATTTATCAAGGATTTGCGTTTAATTTTGTTCGTTAGCAGGTTTAGGATGATTGTTCATCTATCTTCAAAGTTTCCATCACTTTAGATTAATGATTTTCATAAAACAAAAAAGATTTCGACTGATTTTGACAGCGTCCTAAAAAAAAAAAGGACCTGAGGTGTTTTAGTGCATACCGGTATCGGATTTCTTACGGCAAGAATTCGAATCCAATCTTTATTGAAAACTAGGGTTTAGTTGATTTTAATTAAAATCTCATTAAATTTTTAATTAAATAAACTAGATTTTAGTTGATTTTTGGTAGCGTCCTAAAAAAAGTAACGGTTTGTTAGGACGTTTAGGACGCGCGTCCTAATCGTCCTAAAAAAAGTAGTACCCTTTTAAATGTTTATGAATTGGTGAGTTTTTGAGTTACAAAGCTCAAATTCGATGAGAAAGTTGCCCATGGTATGTGGTGTAAGTGTACCACTTTTTTAAAAAATTTGGTTATGCATGAATAATTTTGTGCCATCCTAAATAATGACCTAATTTCAAAGTCATTCATCCGGAACCAATTTTTAAAGCAAAATATTGAAAAAGGCTAGCCTCGATTTTTTTCAAGTAAGGTATCAATCAAATGAAAGCTCTTGACCTCCTCTTTCTATTGATAAAATAGAAAGTACGTGTATTTGTGTTTTTCAAGTTCAAAACGAAATAATTTATCATAACCACAAACCTGTGTTTTTCAGAAATTTTGGTGTTTGTTTTAACTGGTTCAACTGTTCAAGAAAATTTGGTTGTAAAGTGTAGTTGTGCTACTCATAGGTGGGCAGAAGCTGTTAATCGTTCATTAGTTAATAACGAAGCCAACTTTTTCATTGATTTGGTAATCCGTTAAAAAGTTTTTTCATGTTAACGGACTAAATTAACTTCCATTAAGTTCTGTTAATGGACTAAATTAACTTTTGTTAAGTTCTATTAACTTCTATTGTATTAAGGTTTTTATGGTTAATATCTTTTACCATTCATTCATGGGACTGGTACAAACCAGTTTGCACTGGTAACACTTGTTGCGTATTAGCACAAGTTTTTTAAAAGAAAGCGAAGAAAGGTCTTTGTGTCAAATAATAAGCTGCAGCCTCATAGGTCTATCAATTGTCGCTCATCGCTGTTCACTATTTTGAAAGATTTTCCGATCGCAGCTTCGTTGTGCATTTGAACGTATTTTTATCATGAAATTAGGTTAGACTGTAACATGTAACTTCCAAAACACAAAAAGACCACCACAGCTATAAATATTTCCTGACAATTAGGTCAACGGCGCCAATAGGCCTACGTGTGTTAGAAGCGAGTGAATAAAACGAAATGTAAATTACATGCAAATTGTTAACGAATTAACGGACTTTATTAACTTCCGTTAATTAAATCTGAAAATAACGGATTAACGTTAACGGAGGTGTGAAGTTTGTTAATGGACTAGTGGTTAACGAAGCTAACGTTTTGCATTAACTTGCCCACCTATGGTGCTACTTTTTGAGTTTATTGCTTCTCTTCTTTGCAGTTATAGAAGCAATTAAATAATTGTGCGAGACTATTTTATTGAAAAATTTTAAGTAAACGAGACTAAAACGAGAATGAAATGAAATAATTGTGGGTAGGCCTAACTATTTTATTAAAAAATTTCGGAAAAGACGACTACAATTTTTATTTGACATGCGTTTTCATTTGTTTTTTTAGCAATTAAGATTAGAGTTGAGGATATATTTGAGGTTAGTTTTAAAGCAAAGATTTGAGTTCGAGTCAGAATTAATGGAAACCACGATAGAATTTTTTTCTGAAATTAAGTTTTTCTTAGTGATTTAAATCGTGAAAGAATAGTATTTACTTAAAAAAATTAAGTAGCCTAGTCTACTTTCAGTAACATTGAGTTTTTGTATGCAGCTTGTCAAGAACGATTTCTTTACTCAGAAAACATAGCATAATCAGGTTTTCAAATTAAATTTAAATCAATGAAGGAAAGTGAACAAACTTGGCATTCAGACTTGTACATTACACAGAATAGATAGGCCTACAAGTATGTGTATTTCACAGAATAGATAATAGAAGAGTTTGTGAGGAAGATCACCTTGATGACTTTGGTTGTCATTGAAATGTATGAATTTACTAAGCGAAAGAAATCTCTCTCGTTTCATTGTTGCTGGAAAAAAAGAAGTGTAAATTGATCGTTTTTTTACTGAAAAATAAATTGGTACCAGGTTTTTGGACAATTTCTTGCAGTAACAGAAGGGCAAGATAAACTTTCATTTCGTTTTCATTAGTTTCAGTCCAACTCTTAGCGCGAGAACGTTTTTTCAATGTACTATGTTGCAAGTCTAAGTACTGCTTAGCGTACAAGTTAGTTTGTTGCACTATTGTGTTGATCAAAGTGTCATCAAAAAACAGTTCAAAATAAGTGAGAAAATCATCAGCATCTGCTATGTTCACTTTGATGCCAGGATCTCCACTGAACCGAAAACTTGGACGTGATTATCCTTGTGTTACCCAATCATCATTGGTTGCAGCAGCTGCACCTCCACTTGCATTTCCATCAACCACCTGCACCTGCACTTGAACAGCATCAAGATTAGAATCATCCTCATCGTTATCGTGTAAGTATCATCATTATAGTCAAGATAGCAAGGATCAAGATCACTATCATCGTCACTATCTTCATCATCTGAGATACACACTAATAACTCAATATCATCTGCCGACAGTTGACGTCGTTTAGAACTGGTAGCCAGTGATTGGCCTAATACCACACTGGATATTTCTAAACAGGTTTTCAATAAAATAACTCACAACAACACTTTCTTTATTTCTAGCCTAATCTGTAAAAGATGCTGAAGCACTAATATAGAAATAATATTTTTTAATTGCTTTTGCAATGCTTAACCAAACTAATAAATAACCAAATTCTAACTCCTTACAGCACCTCCAGCAAATAACCTCTTCCATAATAGGTTCCATTTTATCTTCTACGCATAACTTGCTTTTATTGGTAGCCTGGGCTAGTTTTGAAATGCCACGGAAATGCATTAGCTTATTCTGCAGCACATTAAAGTGAATTGAATGCATTACGCAAAAGGAATTAAATGCATTGAACATGGCAACTAATACTGGTAGCTTTCATTTAGACTACCTGCTGCCAATTCAAGAACAGTCAGAACACGAGAGCAAAATTGCGCAAAAAATAATCAGAAAAGCAGAAAAAAAGGAAGTATATTTTTTAATGCAATCCAATCCACAAAATAATACAAAAATTATGTCACGATGATTACGTAATGATGATTATGTCACATTGATTATGTCATGTTTGAATATGTTTTACATACGTCATTAGCCATTACCACCAATTCTGAAAGTAGTAAGAGTTGCAATGCAAGGAAAAAAGCACTTCAATACATGGAAAAAAGCGATGTGTATTTCTCAGTGCAATCAAAACGAAATATAAAACAAAAAATCGAATTTCAATAAAAGCCTACATTAATCTGGACTGTATTTTAATGATTTGATATAGTTTCACCCATAAAATGACCTTTACTAACTCTAAAATGCATTAAATTTCGTGACAAGAATGATTGTTCTACGTTATATTACAGTTCAGCGCATTTTGTGTAGCGTTATATAACAGCTCAAGTGTGTGACAGCTATACTCGTCATACACAGTTTGGTGTATTTAAGCTCATGACGAGCCGACTCGTCATATGCAGTTAACTGGTTAATGCAACATGATTGCTCTCCCTGTCTGGTACCATAAATCACAGAATTGTTTATTTAAAATATTTTGCTTTATTTTTAGAGATTTTTATGTTTATATATTTTTAGTTTCGGTTTTAAATAAATGGGGTCAGAACAAGACAAAAAAGACCTTGAGAACTTTCTTTCAAAAGTTGACAATGTTGATGCTATTTTGCAAGGCTTAATATCAAAAGACCCCAATGTCCAAGCTGAAGCTATAGCAAAGGCTGATAAACAAATTCATGCACTTGAGTCAAAAAAGAAATCCAGTGCAACTGAAATCGGGTATGATCACTCATGCATAAATAAAGATGCATATAAAATTGATGATCGCTCTGATCCAGCTTTAACTCACCAAAACACATCACAAGAAGCTTTTATGGCAGCATTAGAAGCAGACAGTAAAAAAAGAACTGAAGCTCGCAAAGAGCGGCATATGAAAGCGAATGTGATCAAAGAGGAAGGCAATAAAGCATTTAGAGCAAATAACTTTGAAGAAGCCGTAACTTTTTATACAGATGCAATGAAGATTGCAAAAGATCTTTCTCCCTTGTACACCAACAGAGCTGCAACCTATTTGAAATTGGAGCAATATGATCTTGCAATTGAAGACTGTGATTTTGCATTACGAATTGATGAAAAATGGATAAAAGCCCATATATATAAAGCAAAAGCATTACAAAAAATGCACAAGTATGATGAAGCTGCCAAGGAATATAAACTGATTGTTGAGATTGATAAGCAAAAACAAAAAATGCTCGAAACTTATCTTTCAGAGTTGGAAAAAGACAAAAAGCAACATCAGCTGGAGACTAAAGCTTGTGCCAATTTACAAAGTGAAAAAATGGAGGCTGTGAATATTTTCAAGCTCATTCAAACAATGCAAAGTCAGTCTGATGACCAAAAAACGCACAGCAATAATTTGATGTATTTTGTAGGTGGTTTTCAAGTCCTACAAGAGCAGATGATTGATGAGCAAGCAAAGACCTTGTTTAGAACAGAAGGTGGCTTTAACATGTTTGTTGGAAATGGCGTTGTTGCGAAGTGTTTGAAAGCAAAGCTACACAACAAGCCTTTGGTACCCCACTGTGCAGAATTGATTTCAGCTGTAGTTTCTCTTTGTACTGTTGTATGTTCCAATGTTGAGGAAAATTTGGTTGCTTTCTTGGCACTTGAAGGATTGCCTGAGCTGTTGGTCAATTTCCTGGATTGGCCTAATGAACAATTGAAACGCAGTGTAATAATATTTTTTCATGAAATTTCCTTGTCTGCTACTACAAGATCAGTTCTTTATGGTACTGTAAATCTTTTGAAATTATCTTCATTTTTGTTTAAGCCAAAAACAACTAAAGCTATTGCTAATACAAATGCAGCTGCTACTCTTTGCAATTTGTCCTTGGATCAAAAGTATTATGCAAAATTGTTGAAGTGTGGACTCAATAATGAATTTGTAGAATTACTCCAATTGTGTTTGGCGGAACTTTCTAAGTCAAATTATGAGGCTTTGTCATTGCGAATGCGTTACATTACCTCTCTTGCTGAGAATCCTGAAATTTGTCACTATTTAGCAACCAATGCTGCTTTTTACAATGAGTCATTGCAAAGTTTAGAAAGGTGCATTACCACTTTTAAAAGTGGACTATCGAAACTTCATGGTTTGCCAGAATTATTACAGCTGCTCAGATGTCTGTTAAAAATCCACAGCAATGAAGAAGATAGCATTAAAATTTTGACTGTTTTAAGACCAATGATTATGAAAACCAAATGTGAAGATCTATTGGCTTGTGCTCTGCATCTTGTTGGTGTGATACTTGAAATAAGAAAAAATTGTGTGGAGTATTTCTTGGGTAATGGTGGTTACTCAGTAGTTATACTGCTTTTGAATCTGTTATCGAAAGATCTTCAGCTCAGAACACATTCTCTTAAAATTCTTTGTTCAGCTGGCCAAATGGATGCCAAATATATCCAATACCTGTCAAAGTTGGACAAAAATTATTCAGTTTTAAGAAGTTTTCTGATAAAAGTTGATGTTCAAGAAGAAATAAATCAGGGACACATTGCTTTGCTTTTTGGTGCTTTATCTACTTTACCTAAGGCATTGGATCCTCTTTTGGAAGTAAAAGCTGAAGGTGATGTAGTTCGGCGCTTGCTGGTCCTATGCCGGGAATCAAAAAACAAGCAAGTGTGTGCCAACTGTGCTATTGCTTTGGGCAAGCTATCTGTAGCTCATACCAACTTCTTAATGCAGTTGCGCAAACATGATGGCATAAACATTCTTTCTCGCCTTAAAACAGAAGACATTTTTAACTGAATATTCATGTGTGCTTTTGCTGTTTAGTGTTCAGGGTCCAGCATTTGATTGTTATGATTGGGTTTTATTGTGCAGTAGGCCTACCAGCATGTTAATTTATGATTGAAACTAATAGAAACTTTTCAAGTCTATCACGACTTTTTCACTGTTATATATGTTATATTCCTTTTTTTACAAAATAGCCTAGTACTTGATTTGTACACAACCCTGACATTTTACCCCACTGTAGTAATATACCCTTGGTTTTAGCTATTTATGTATTTATCAAGTAGTTTTGTTGCAATTGTGAAAAATTTGTGTAAAATTAGCTACGATACTGTAAAAGCTCTATTAGCAATTTAATGTTTGTTTGTTTGTTGTTTAGTTTAAGTATTGTATAGTTTTGATTGGTTGCAAAAATCAGTATTTCTAGTTCTGTAACGTATTATGCTTAAAATTATCTTGACCTCGATCCACTTCAATCATAGATGACTAGTGTGGATTTGTGGAGTTTAAACATGACAGTTACATTGGTATCGGCAATTGTTTGATGTTGACTTGAGTAAAAGTAGTCACTTTACAGTATGTTGCGATAATAAAAATTTAGTAATTGATTTTATTCCAACTTAAAGCTAGTTTTTTTGAATTTCGAGTCTATAGAATTTCCTAAAATGTGTATCTCAGACCTGATTCAAAGTGCCAATTGTACATTACAGTCTAATTTTTCAGTGTGATTTTAAAAAGCTTCACTGTGATTAAACTTAGTTCAAATGAATTTTTATGAGGTGCCAAAAATTTTGCTCTACGTAAAATGTCCTGAATGCTCTACATAAAAACATTTAGTTTTGAAATATCTGAGGCTGCCTGCTGGTCATTTTAATATGCTTCCATATGACGGATTTTGTTGCTAAGACACCATGTATATAATAAATGTTAGTTTTTTACGAACAATTGTACGTGTTTTTAGTGAATTGTAACAATAGTTTTTGTATTTTTTACAGATTTTCTTCATCAGTAGTCTGATGCAGTTTATACCTAGAGTTTGTGATACTGGTAGGCTACTCTAGGTTGCTGCGACATTGATTTTTAGTTGTTTTGATGTGGTGCTACTAAATGGCTGCTGAAAGTCAATTTCAAAATGACCAATTAAATGGTGCTTCCGAAACTAAACATGGTAGCCACAAGGAAAAGCATAGGCAGGCAGAATTTCAAGAACTATTTGAGCCTACACCTTTAGCGGCAGCTATAGTAGCCTACATTGGGTATGGAGTTATTATTATGTTTGGCTTTATTCGAGATTTTTTGCGAAAGTATGGCCTCGAAAAGATCTATGCAGCTATGGAAGATCCTGAAATGCAAGACTTTGTACCGCTGTATGCTAGTTTTGAACGGTTTTACACAACAAATATGTACAATCGTGTTCATGATATTTTCAATCGCCCCATATGTAGTGTTCCTGGAGCTAAGATTGATCTTTTAGATCGAAAATTCTCGCATTCAGGATGGTCTTTTGAGTATACTGGAGGAGTTACTAAAGATGTGATCAATCTTGGTTCTTATAATTACCTAGGTTTTGCTGAAAAGAGTGGCCCATGCGCAGAAGCCGCTATTGCTGCAGTGAAGCAATATGGAGTTGGCGTTTGTAGCTCAAGACAAGAAGTTGGCAATTATGACATTCATGAAAACCTTGAGAAAACAATGGCTGAATACCTTGATGTTGAAGCTTGCATCACTTTCGGCATGGGCTATGCAACTAATTCAATGAACATTCCATGCATTGTTGATAAGAATTGTTTGATCCTGAGTGATGAGCTAAATCACACATCTCTTGTTTTAGGCTGTCGTTTGTCGGGTGCTCATATCAAAGTCTTCAAGCATAATGATATGGAAGATCTGGAAGCTAAAATTGAGAATGCAGTCATATGTGGAATGCCTCGAACACACAAACCTTGGAAAAAGATGTTGATTATTGTTGAGGGTGTGTATAGCATGGAAGGATCTATCATAAATCTACCTGGTATTTTAGCTCTCAAAGAAAAGTATAAGACCTACATTTACTTAGATGAGGCTCATAGCATTGGTGCACTGGGTGAAAGGGGTAGAGGGGTCACTGAATACTTTGGAATTCACCCTCGTAACATTGATGTCATGATGGGTACATTCACGAAAAGTTTTGGGGCTGCTGGTGGGTATATTGCTGGCAACAGGGCACTAATTGAGCATATTAGGGCCCATTCTCATTCTACTTGTTATGCCCCATCAATGGCTCCAGCAGTATGTGAACAAATTTTGAAAAGTCTCAATACAATCGCATATACAGATGACGGCAAGCAAAGAATTGACCAATTAGCTCGAAATTGTCGCGTTTTTCGCCAAGGATTGAAGAAGATAGGCAACATCGTTTATGGCAATGATGATTCTCCGGTTGTACCATTAATGATATATATACCATGCAAAGTAGGGGCGTTTAGTCGTGAGATGTTATCTCGTGGGTATGCTGTGGTAGGGGTGGGCTTCCCAGCCACTCCCATTGTTGAGACCAGAGTTCGATTTTGCATGTCTGCTGCACTAACAGACGAACAAATCCAAGATGCTTTGAAAGCAGTTGCAGATGTTAGTGATATTCTTCGTTTGAGGTATAACCAGCAGAATGTCAGAATTTAATCTTTTTTAGCAAAGGGAAACAATATCATATTGCAAATTGTTGAAATTTTAAATTACATAAAAATGCTCTGAAAAGTTTATGGTATATCATTTATCTTGCTCTTTATTTAATTATTTTAGTCCTTGTACAGTTGATGAGAATTGTGATGCTGACTTCTGTAAGTTATGTAATTAAAATGTAGTTCTTTTTTCTTAACACAATGCACGCATCTTTTGTGCGGTCCGCGACATCCTGACGCGACCGACCTGACGCGAGACAACTCACCCCGGGAATCCTGACGCCAGGGACATCCTGACGCTAGGGACATCCTGACGCTCGGGACATCCTGACGCCAAAAGCTCCAAACTTTTGCGCTCTGATTTTTTTCTTTTTCTTCTTTTCGCTTTTCCGCGCTACGCCACAGCTACGCTTTTAACGATTAACGTTCGATTATTGTGACGTAAGTATAATATTTTCCGTTAATTGCAAACTTCATGCGAATCTCTGTTTTGCAGAAACAACTCAAAAACGAGGTGTATTTTTGCAACAAAAATCGTGATGAAATCAAAGTCGAGTTAGCGAATATGTAAAATCGCTGGCGATAAGTTTCAAACGATGACCGAATGCCGCGATTGAAAGTAATATATGTTTTGCTGTTATTAAACGACCACGTAGATATTTCATATACAATAATATGTGTGATTCATTTACAAAGAAAAATGCTCTGAAAGGAATTGTATGTTAAAAGAAAATAGTAAAAATATAATTCAAAGTCAAGTACTGCAAATCGAAATTAATTAATGCGGCGATTAAAATTTAGTATTTTTGCCTATTATTATTGGATGACCACCTAGCAATTTTATACGCATTTTCATAAAAAAATTGTTAGTTTTTGGTCAGCAATAATTTGTCGATAGACAACGTTTGAAAGCAAAGTTGAAATTACGGCCAAGAAGGAAAATAGATTAAAAATATTGTGCAATAGTTTGTAATTATCCAACTAATTACTTTCCCAATGGGTGGTTTATTTGGTTTTAACCTTAATTAATGGAGCCATTAGTTTTTGCAATCGCAGTTTTTAACTTTGAAAGAACAAAACAACACGGTCGCACGCTTCACATCAGCATGCCAAATTATCGTAATTTCTCCGCTTGCAAAATCAAAGCATTTAAACAATAACAAGTTACTAATTTGGATAAGCTCCAGAATTTTCAGTTCATTAAAGAGTAAGATCACAAAAATGACAACAAGCTGCTAATCGAAATGCTATCGATAAATTATTGCTAACCAAAAACTAACAATTTTTTTTATGAAAATGCGTATAAAATTGCTAGGTGGTCATCCAATAATAATAGGCAAAAATACTAAATTTTAATCGCCGCATTAATTAATTTCGATTTGCAGTACTTGACTTTGAATTATATTTTTACTATTTTCTTTTAACATACAATTCCTTTCAGAGCATTTTTCTTTGTAAATGAATCACACATATTATTGTTAATGAAATATCTACGTGGTCGTTTAATAACAGCAAAACATATATTACTTTCAATCGCGGCATTCGGTCATCGTTTGAAACTTATCGCCAGCGATTTTACATATTCGCTAACTCGACTTTGATTTCATCACGATTTTTGTCGCAAAAATACACCTCGTTTTTGAGTTGTTTCTGCAAAACAGAGATTCGCATGAAGTTTGCAATTAACGGAAAATATTATACTTACGTCACAATAATCGAACGTTAATCGTTAAAAGCGTAGCTGTGGCGTAGCGCGGAAAAGCGAAAAGAAGAAAAAGAAAAAAATCAGAGCGCAAAAGTTTGGAGCTTTTGGCGTCAGGATGTCCCGAGCGTCAGGATGTCCCTAGCGTCAGGATGTCCCTGGCGTCAGGATTCCCGGGGTGAGTTGTCTCGCGTCAGGTCGGTCGCGTCAGGATGTCCTGCTTCGTCTTTTGTGTCGCTATGTGCATATATTCTATGATATTACATAGGTACAATAGGCATCTGTCGCATTAACGAATGTCTATGGTTATGCAGCAAAGTATTGAGCTATGCAAATAAGTACTAACTCACTATATGTTTGGTTAGCAGCTGTTATAATAAAATTGATCAATTTGACCTAATCAGATAATTCACTAACAATTTATAACTCAAAAAACTTGCAATGCAAATAAAAAAAAGGTGGGGCTTTGCTTAACTTGGCCCATTTTTCATGCCGCAAACCACATGAAAATATATCTTTACATATCAGGTAGTAGAAAGTCAAATTTGCATATCTAATGATTGATTAGGCTACCATGCTTCCACTGCCTTGGATAGAATCTTTGCGTATTGGTATTATATAGCTTTAAATGAGTCTTTCTTGACTTGCACTTAGTTTGCAAATTGTGCACAATGAGAGCAGATATAAAATAAGAATTTATTTGGGCTTTATTTTAAAACTTTGAGGTTGCTTTTTGTCTAACGTAGTTGATTGCAATGTTTATTACTGGTATTAGCTTTTTATGAGCATTGCTCTTGCTCTTCAAAAATCTAATGTAGTTGTTTTGCATAATCTAGTTTAGGGTCATTTTTCAATTAATTGGCAATCGTTAACCCAAGCTTTAGGTAAAAAAACAAAAACTTTATCCTATTAGTCATTACGTATATAATTTATTTAACCATTAGCCCAGTCTACAATGTGCATTGTTATAGTGAGAATTGGAGTGTACCCTTAAGTTAGTTTTTACTGACTAGCAGCTTCTTCGCTGGTAAGGCAGTATGCTTGGCGTACCAAATTTCTGCCCAAAATAAGCTGAAAATATTCTTGTGCACTCACAATTTTATTCCCATGGTAAACCAGGCATTAAACCCCCTTTAATCAGCAAATTAGCATTTCTATTTGGCAGAAGTCGACTTGTTTTGGTATTGCTTGCTGTTTTGATTAGAATAATCACTGATTTTTTAGGACGCAAATTGACTCTTGAAAACCAAAGAGGAAAGTTAGAATATGACCAAAATAAATTTCAAAATGATGGTTTTATGCATGTAACCACTAAAACCATGCTACCAATATTGAAACTGGCCACAAATTAAGGAAATGATTAAAAAATATTTCAGTCAAACAGTATCAGGTTCAACTCTGAAAGAAAAGGTTTGGGGTTAAAATCCGAGTCCATTCAAATCAGATCTGGTGTTGAAACAGTTCACCACTGCTGTGACATTTTATTGAAAAAAGTTGTGTTGCCCAATGCAATAACATGGAGTCAGGCCTTCCAAAAAAGTTGGTGTTTGTTTTGATATGATTCTGGGAGTATGATAAAGATTTAATTTTTTTTACATTAGTCTGAAAATTTTAATCAAAGAAATACGTCTAGCCAGGTCACATTAATCCACATAATCCATATAATTTACGTGAATATGCTTTTTTACATGTACGATTGTAACAGCCCTTTTTTGGCTTTTTTTTCAGCTCTGCTACTAGAGTTTTTTGTTTTTTTGAATAGTCAAATAGTTTCATAAAAGTGCTGAAGTAAAAGATAATAGTCCAATATTTTTAACCAGAAAATACTGTCGTAGTCCGTTAAATATTGGTACTTTGTTTAAAAATTTTTTCTCAAATGCTTTCTAGTGATTTTATGTGAGTTTTGGGAAATTATAGTCAAGTCCTTTTTCAGGTTGCTTATTGGTGGATTAAATAATAATGCTAATTTTTGATGAATTTTAACTATTGGAGCATTTGTGTACTATATTAAGTACTTATTTAATTTTCAGTTGCCATGTAGCAGTGTGCTATTAGCTTGTTGCGAATACAATAAATATTGTAGTTGTGCTCTGATGCAACAGTATTTGCTAAATCACTTTTATAATTTCTTTTTTACAGACCAATTGGTTGCATTGTGCTAAAAAAAATGTTTTGTATTGGCTGTGACATGCTTGCATTTTAATACTTCACTTAGTCATTGGCTGTTGTGTTTTGTCAGCTTTCTCCATATGTATATGCATATATGTATATTTGTCTGTGTATCTATGATGTTGTGTATGCATGGAATGATATTTGCACTACTGTAGTTCTATATTTTATTTTTATGCGTACATTTATCGTAAAACATGATGTTTATTAACATTAGATTTGGCATGCTTAGCATATATTTTAATATTATTCTACCAAAGTTTTATAAAAGTCATAATCTGTTGCACTAAGGTGTCTATGAATGTATTTATCTCCATGCCCAAGTTAGGTTAGATACTTGCCTGTACAATGTGTACATTCCATCAGTACACTCAAATAAACCTTGGCATCAAATACTACCAGTAAACTGCAGTTCTAAATTATTTTACTAGTCTGTTTTATTTTGATACACATTTATCGTTTACCTTTTAAGAAGCAAATTTATATCGTAAATGAGTCAGGAGAGATGTTTTAACGTCATCTTGCATTGTTTCTTCAATATTTCCCCTGAACTTCTTGAAGTGTTGTAGAATTTATGGTGTTAATGCTTTGTCTGACCATCATTGGAGTAAAATCTCAAATTATGAAATTTTTTTTTTTTGAATTTACTAAGCTGTGACTTTGAAGTTAATTCAAGTTCTTAAACTATGCTTTTAGATTATAGCGTTTTTGATACAGTTTACCCATAGTTTTTGTGTTTTTAGTTTTTCAACTGTTTGCTCTTACTGTAGGTTTTATTAAGATTTTTGATAGAGCTGTACAGAAGATGCTTTGTATTCCAGTTAACATTACCTATACAATATTATTATTTTTATAATTAATTTTATATATTCAATTATGTTGCCTATTTTTGTATTAACAATTCAATTAGCTATGCTTTTTTTGCAGAATTCAGGCCACAACTACTGTACTATTTTAGATCAGAGTAATTATGCTAATAACAGCAACACGAATGTGATTAGTGAAACTGCCTGGCTGTTTACTTTTTGAAGTTGAAATGCAGTAACTTTAAAATGAAGTGGCTTCTCCATTAGTTCAAGTATTCAGTAAGTTATCTTGGTAAGTTATCAGTAATGATACCAGTATTGAAGTCAAAGTAAGAAATGTCTCATTTTTTACACAATTAAATAAATAACTTTGTTTATTTTTCAACATTATTTCTATCTACTTAAAATGTTTTCATCCACATGTTCATTGTTCAAGCTAGTTTGAACAAAGTCGTTTTTAAATCCTGAAAGCAGAAAATTAAGATAATGAAAATGGTAGCTGTTTGCATGTCGTGGTAAAAGTACCATTTTATTGAGCAGTTTGGAATACCTGGCTTATCACATTCTTGATGTACCAGAGAACTAGCAGAAAGCCAATGATCAATTTTATCTGCATAAAAGTTAAAATCTACTTATTTATAGTGCAACCAAGCAGTTAATTGAATAAAGAGAGCATCACGTTAATTTTGTATTATTAATTAATTTCTTGTTTCGTTATACTTTTAAAATATTTCAAGAAATAAAAAAGTTAACAGTTTTTAACTAGAACGATTATATTACAAGTGTTGGGTTTGTAAAAATCCAGCTCAAAGCAGAAATGAACCTATTGACTGCTCTTTCTGGATAATAGTTATTAGTTAGTCATGGCTAGTGTGTACACAAGGATTGCAGGAAGCTTGATCAGTCATTCAGGTAAAGCATTGTATCAGAGTCCAGTCCTACAGTTGCAGTTTTCAATGCTGGCCCTCGCATTGGCTAGCATATGTGAGAACTGTGCTGTAAGTGCTTGGCTACGGCTAAACTTTGGTAGTATATTGTAACTTCACTAGCTGGGTTATAAAATTATGGGATAAATGTTAAAAAATATTCATCATCCACCTCGCATGTGGTTTTGACTTTCTGGCTTTCTCAGGCCAGTTTTGATTTTGTCGGATTATAACAGCTTATGGAACCTTTTGCGATTGTTTGGTAAGTTTTCTATACTTTATGCGGATGAGGATTTGGAGCCGAAATCGATTTTTTTTTGTTTAACTTTATTTTTATTTTTGGTTAGATTGTAAACCTTAAATTAACCTTAATATTCAATGCTTAGAAATGAAATTTTGAACATTTTACTGAACCTAAAATTTTTTTTTTCTGATCAAGAAAAATGCAGCATTACACTTTTATGCACTTCACGCATTCATTTTAAGTTAATTGATAAGCAGGATTAAATCACATAATTTATTAGTTTGCTCTCTGAAACTTAATGCTTTTTTCTTTTATAGCATCAGTTTTGAAAAGCAGCTGGCCAGTTTCTGACAACTTCAGGCGTTGTAGTTTATGGTTTGTAATCTTACTTATCGTATATTTGATCTTAAGCATCTGATCTTACTCATTGATTTTATTTAGCAGTTATATTTGATTAAGTATGTTTAATCTTCACTTATATATCGCTGAAGCCTATTATATTATGCCTTCAGGTTAGTTGCTCAAAATATTTTGAGCAGGTGCACTATGTGCTGGTTATTTAACTGCGAAGAAATTTTAATAATGATTGGGCAAATAAAAATAGTTAATGTTTTACTTAAAGAGATATTTGAGGTTTTAAATTTTTCCGCCATTTCAAGGTATTTTTTAGTTTCATCAGTTTTTGAAAATGTGTTTCAGACTATATTTTTAGCTAGAATTATTAGCTTCCTTGCTGCAATTCTATATGTCAGCATAATTTGACTTAATTAAATGTAATTGAATATGAAAAATGGCTTCAAAAGTGAAAGCTCAAAATGGAATTTTTAACCATCATACAAATGGAAATTTGAAAAGTGAGAATGGTAAAAGTGAAAATGGTCACCACGTCGAATATGAAGATAGGCCAAAATTCCAGGAATCCTTTGAACCTACACCTCTGCTGGCTGCTATAATAACTTACATAAGCTATGGAATTATTACTGTTTTTGGTTTCTTTCGAGATTTTATGCGTAAGCACGGCTTGGAGAAGCTGTATGCTGCAGTGGAAGATTTTGAGATGCGAGATTTTGTACCTTTGTACGCTAGTTTTGAGAGTTTTTATACGAGAAATATGTACAATCGAATCCAGGATGTTTTCAATCGCCCCATATGCAGTGTTCCAGGAGCTAAAATTGATCTGGTGGATCGCAAATTCTCTCACTCTGGCTGGTCTTACGAATACACTGGCGAAGTCACAAAAGACGTCATTAATCTCGGCTCTTACAACTACCTAGGCTTTGCTGAAAAGTCCGGCCCATGTGCGGAAGCAGCTATTGCCGCAGTGAAGCAATACGGAGCCGGGGTTTGTAGCTCAAGACAAGAAGTTGGCAATTATGACATTCATGAAAACCTTGAGAAAACAATGGCTGAATACCTTGACGTTGAAGCTTGCATCACTTTCGGCATGGGCTATGCAACTAATTCAATGAATATCCCTTGCCTTGTCGACCAGAATTGCCTGATTTTAAGCGATGAACTGAACCATGCTTCACTGGTTTTAGGCTGTCGTTTGTCTGGTGCTCATATCAAAGTCTTCAAGCATAATGATATGGAAGATCTGGAAGCTAAAATTGCGAATGCCGTTGTCTTTGGGTTGCCCCGAACGCATCGACCTTGGAAAAAGATATTGATTATTGTTGAGGGTGTGTATAGCATGGAAGGCTCTATTGTTAATCTACCTGGTATTTTAGCTCTCAAAGAAAAGTACAAGACCTACATTTACTTAGATGAGGCTCATAGCATTGGTGCACTGGGTGAAAGGGGTAGAGGGGTCACTGAATACTTTGGAATTCACCCTCGTAACATTGATGTCATGATGGGTACTTTCACGAAAAGTTTTGGGGCTGCTGGTGGGTATATTGCTGGCAGCAGAGCTTTGATTGAGCATATAAGGGCCCATTCTCATTCTGCATGCTATGCCCCATCAATGGCTCCAGCAGTATGTGAACAAATTTTGAAAAGTCTCAATACAATCGCATATACAGATGACGGCAAGCGAAGAATTGACCAATTAGCTCGAAATTGTCGCGTTTTTCGCCAAGGATTGAAGAAGATAGGCAACATCGTTTATGGCAATGACGATTCTCCTGTTGTACCGGTGATGGTATATCTCCCTTGCAAGATTGGAGCTTTCAGCCGAGAGATGTTATCTCGTGGGTATGCTGTGGTAGTGGTGGGCTTCCCAGCCACTCCCATTGTCGAATCACGGGTGCGATTTTGCATGTCTGCTGCACTAACAGACGAACAAATCCAAGATGCTTTGAAAGCGGTAGCAGAAGTAAGCGATGTTCTGCGAATGCGGTATAATAAGCAACGCCTAAGAAGTTAACTCTTCACTTGCTGCTTGTTCATAATGCATTGTGTAAATTTTCAATATAAAATTTCAGCTGGTATATAATGTAGTGTAGTACTGTAGTTCATCATTTTTTGTAGAAATTTATGAATCGATAAAACCAATAGTAATTGTTTTTTTTTGCCGATGAAGGTTTTTGTGCACTTCCAATATCAGATGGTTGATATTGATAAAGCGACCCAAGTTTGATGTATATGATTTTAGTTCAGTGCCAAACTTTTTTGTTGCTTCTGATTTTGTGATAGAATGACATCTTAAAACTATACTTCTGTATCGATTATCACAATTTCAACTGCTGAAATTCTCTTTGCTAAACAAAATTTTTAAGTAGCGCGCCGTAGTGGATAATATTAATATGCGCAATATTTCGGCGTATTTTTTAGACATTTTACTGGTAAACTGGTTTTTGATTATGTTGGCTGTCTGGAGGAGTGTCTGTATCGATCGAGTTTTTTTTTAGACATTTTACTGGTAAACTGGTTTTTGATTATGTTGGCTGTCTGGAGGAGTGTCTGTATCGATCGAGTTTTTTTTATTCATTGCTTTACATTCGTAAACTTGTTAAGTCCCACAAACTAAAATTTTTATGTTCGTTATAAGGTGAAGGCATTGTTCAACTGGTTAAAAAGTTCCAACTAATGAACTCTGATAAGTAGAGCGAATAAAAAGATTAAAATTGATTAACATTGAAAACAATTGTGACATGTTTTGTTTGTTTCTCGTAAGTTTGCAATAAAAAACCACAACAGCTGGCGATTCTAGAATTCGACTAAATTTCATCCAGTTGATTCTCTTAACGATTAAAAAGAAAGGGAATTTTCGTGGTGGTGTTAAGAGCAGGGTGTCGAACCGAACCGTAAACGCGAATGAACCGTTTCATTTTGGTGAACCTGAACCAGCAAAATTTTACTTCAGTGAACCTGAACCCTCAAAATTGTGCTCAAGTGAACCAAACCTGAACCCCTAACAAAAGTAAGAATATATTTTTCCATATCCGAATGCCGCTGGCGCTGGTACACGCACAATAAGAGCAGTGGTGAACTTCAACAGGATCAGCAATTTCTCCTTTTTTTTTTCTGGACGAAGCAAGTAACGACAGTTAAATTTTAAGTCAATGAACTCGAACCGAACCTGAACCAGTAATATTTTACTTGAGTGAACCTGAACCAAACCTGAACCTCGAAAATGGTGCTCAAGTGAACCCGAACCAAACCTGAACCGCTAAAATATTTTGAGGCGGAGCTAAACCTGAACCCGAACCGTTATTTGAAACGGTTCGACACCCTGGTTGAGAGCGAAATTGCAATTTTTCAGTTAGCTGTAGTGTTGGTTGGTTTTGGAGTGGTTGTTGAATTTAGACGTTGATCTTCGATCCTGTTGCGTTTTTGCTGTTATGGTCAAATTTGCTTGGAATCTTCACAGGAATGATTCATTTCACGATATTGCACCACGATTTTATTTACTGTTTTATTGAACTATGTCTGAAACGTTTGGAAATCATTTGCTGAACAGATTTAGACTTTACTACTTATGTAGCATACGGTCTAGCCAAGGCAATCTTAAAGAGATGTTTGAATGTCAAAATATGACATATGAACTCACGGGTGTTAAAAACGATCGTAATATTTCAATTGACTACGCTGGAATGAGACTAATCAGTTATGACCTTAGTTTATTTGTCGTTTTTGTTTCATATGTCGCTTTGTCAAGCATACATTATTATTGTTGGATACTGAAATTTGTGCTTATGAATTTACAGAGTGTTGTTAAACCTACCTTCTCAATTCGGTTTATTAAGCACTAATTTGCCATTAACCCAAGTGACTAACAATTTTTTAGGTTTTTGAAGTCAGTATTGAGTAAACCGTATCCTCATATTGAAGCAATTCTCATTCATATACTGTACTCTACATTAAACGCATTGTGAGATTTTTTAACGTAACATAAATGTTCAGCGCTTTGTAGATATATGTACTTATTTATTTGTATTTAACATATGTTTTACTTAACCAACGTCCAACACTAGTTATCGTTTATTTATACTCATAAATCAATGCAAAAGTGTCTGTTTCTATGATGTCATGTTGTAGCATCTTTTTTATTCATTTTGAAGAGGCATGTGTTTTTTGTTTTTTTTTCGCACAAATGGCTTTTATGCATGGCTGTGTATTTTTTAAATCGTATGATAGCGTATTTATTGCTTGAGATTTTTTCAACCATTTATTGTTGTTAGTTTTTATGTTGTGGATCACAAATTGGTGAAAGGTGAGTTTTTGAGATGCAGTTAGCAAAAGATTAAAATTTTTCTTAGTTGCTTCCTGTCCAAAGCAATTGATATAAACAGCAAAACCTGCTCGCCATCGCAGTAGAAACTACGTTGATGCTATTTCGTAAAAGCCGTTTTATCCTCTAAAGCAGGGGTTCTCAACCTTTTTTGTCTCGTTTACCCCTTGCCAAATAAAAAAAAACTAAATTTACCCCCATCTTTTAACGTTTTTGGTCTCGTTTTACCCCTTGCCAAATAAAAAAAGTGAAATTTATCCCCATTTTCTTCGCGACCCACAAATTTCTCCGAGTTTTGCGGTGGTCTCTCCCAACCAAAACCAAAAAAAGGTCTCCAATCCGAGGAATCACCAATTTCTACGATTCTTGAAGTAATCTAAAAAAAAAGATCTTAAGGCCGGAAACCACGATTTTCTGCGCGTTTTTCACAAATTTTCGCAGATTTCCGGAGCTGTCCTTTTTTGGGCAACGAAAATACGGCGAAACGGCAATCCAGTTCAACACTATCACTTTTTTGATACTAATAAGTAAAGTTTGCTTCAGTTTATAATTCAGCAAATTTACCCACTAGGAAGGTTGAATTTACCCCTGGTTAAGAACCTCTGCTCCAAAGTCTAAACCCATATTGCGTTGATTTAGGAAGTAATGCGACATGACGGCTCAAGTGGCCTGATTCTACGGCGACGTACCAGTACTACCTTATTTGATAGCGCTGTGATTAATGGTCGAAACGTTTCTAACTTATGGTTCCATTCCTGAACGAGTAATTCGGTGTTTTGTCCTTGATAAAAGACACAATAGAATGTTTTTATTGGAAGCCAGCAGTCCTGACGCAGCCTTGCTAACAGAACCTAAAAAGAGGTGTATTAGGAACTTGCAAACAGAATCTAAAAAGGGCTACTTCAAGGAAACTGAATAAATCTTTCTACCTCGGCTTCGTTTTGGTTGTTTCTCGATGAAAATGATATTCGTATCGTACGTTTGCATATTTAGCGGTAAACGGTAGGTGACGATGGGTCTCGCATTAAACTGAAACAAAAATTGAAGGTATTATTTTCCTATGAATTTTCGATTTAAAGCAACTAAAACAGGATTGAGATTTTATCATCTGCTTTTTTTGCGTTTTATTTGAAGTTATACCCTGAGTTGAAATTGGTTTAAAAGAAAATT
Source organism: Trididemnum nubilum (assembly GCA_963965965.1). Lineage (NCBI taxonomy): Eukaryota > Metazoa > Chordata > Ascidiacea > Aplousobranchia > Didemnidae > Trididemnum > Trididemnum nubilum. The sequence continues at coordinate 16,864,560 of OZ014471.1, read as the reverse complement.
AATGAAATTTTCCACTGAAAGAAAGTTTTCCAAAATAGTTTATATTATGCTTTCGCTCAGAAGAGTCTGGTCTAGTGTTACATTTGTTTTAACTAAGCGATAACAGTAAAAGTAAAAATGCGATAGCCATCAAGCTTAGACAGTTGTACACTATCTGCCTTAAGGTAAAGGGATGCTGCTTGGTGAGGCTTTGTAATGTCTTTTCTGTCTACCGCAGTTTTAAGATTTTTTGTGATTACTAGGGCAAGTTTTTGCAACTTTTTTTTACAGCTTCCGACAGCTTCTTCAATACTAAGAACTTTTGTAGTACAATGCTCTAAGCTGTTTTTAGGAATTTTATATTGCAACTTTTTTGATTTTTTACATGCTACTTTTCACCTCAAGTTTCATTAAGAATGGCACAAAATGTTAGGTGATTTAAAAAATATGCTATAAAAATATTTCAGCACAGTTGTATTGTCTTTGATTTGTGTAACAAATAGCTACGTGACGGATTACTGCGTCTCAATGTTATCTATATATGCGTCTCAACAGTTCGCTTACAACTTCGTGCATTGTAAAGCGAAGTTTTAACGTGCTACGGGAACTGTTGGCAAAAGATCGCCATTTCTACCTAAGTAATGTTAGCAAATATTTGGTATTACATGTAAATAAATCGTTTGAGTGAATCACTGTCGTTTTTAATGTTTGTGCATAAATGCAAGTTTTTGCAACTTTCGTTTAAAATAAATGCAATTTTTTAGTGCAACTAAAACTTGCCCTAGTGATTACATGATATTTGAACAATCTGTAAATTATTGTGGGTTTACTTGTAATGGATTTAACAATCTGTAATTTAAGTTTTGTTGTGTCAAGACTGTCAGTTTCATACTGTGATTTTTAGAATCTTTTTTAGCTGTTTTCTCAAGTCTTCTTTTAATCGTTTGTTTTTCTGTAATCTGTTTGTATTCCAGAAGCGACCCAATGGTCCAAATTTTTGAGTATAAAATTCTGATAGTTTTTGCATAATTTGCAAGGTTTATTACTTTTTTATTACCTATTTTCGCAACAATGCTATTTTTACTTCATCTTGTAGCTTAGCTGGGAAAATTTCAATTGTCTCGTGATCCAATTAAGGCCGGAATGGGTAAACCCATTTCTAACCCCAAAATGAATCCCGATCTTGAATATTGTCTCTCTCGTCAGGTTCCGTCGCTCGCTTCATCTTTGTAAATTTTGGAAATAGCCGCTATGCTACAAATCTTTATTCGGTTTAATTAGTAAAAAAGATGTTGGGTGAAAAATGTACAATTCTGTGTTGTAATCACCACTGGTTATACTGTAGTTTTTTCCAGTTTTCGAAGTCGTTTTTTTCTCAGTTGCTTATATTTTCAATGTCTTAAAGTATTTTGACAAAAGAAAGAAAAGGTAGTGTATGTTATATAGAAATGAAATGACGATTGCATGAATGAAAGATCAAATGTTTTTAAGAAAATATGTGTAGTTGTTAGTATTTTTATTAAGCTACCTGCTATGTTAAAACAAGCAATTTTGAAATAGTGCCCAATATTGGGATCAAACTCTATCTAAATTTGTAAACTTGTTTTTTTGTTAGTGTGTATTAAGCAAATTTTCATTTAAAAAAAATCTGATTAAGCACTGTTTGGATTAATCAGATCTATGTGCTTATCAAATTTGTCGATTATTGGTAAATGTTTATGTCTGAGTAGAGGAACTAAGAAGATGGGCCCACATGGCTGTAGACACTGCATGATGGCGTATCGTTTTATTACTTTGTAACGAGGGTCTACTGATCATCATATACACATTGTTTTAGACTAGTAGAGAATGTCTATTAGTGTGTCACATATGTCACAAATGTGCCACATACCGTGGCTGAAGTTCACACTTGCCGATTTTGACAAATCAATCAAACCATTTTTGTTTGAAGAAACGATACATATTTCTTAGCTCGACAAATTTTAATCGAAGTAAATTGGTACCGGTATGTCTTTCCGGTGTTCCAATGCAATTGACGCATTTGTCAAGTTAGCTACCTCTCTCACAACTCTTATGTTTTCAATTAAATTGCCTATTAATAAATAAAGAATTGCAAAGACGTGAAAAATAAACCACAAGGGATGAAAAATAACCAGGGGTTCCGATTTATGCTGAGCATTGGGAGGGATAATTTGCAATTTTACCCAAATTTTGCCCGAGTTTGAAGATTGGGGGGATGAAGCTCGACCACTATTTTTTTCACGTGAATCAAATATGACAAACGTTCAACAAGCTTTTGAGCAAATCAAGTGAAGACCAAAAAAAAGGTCTTCACCGAAACTTGTAGAATTTTTGTTCCCGAAATCATGGAAGGCCAAAAAAAAAGGCCAAAGATCACCCAGCGCTCAAATGCATTATATTTGGGGATGCAGTTAAATTATTAGGGGGGGATATGTCCCCCATCCCCCCCGGGTTTCGGCACCCCTGCAAATAACACAAGCAAAAATAAATGATGTAACATTGACAGCCTTAGAACAAAAGCTCATTTTTTGCAAAAACTCTATAGCGCTTTGAAGCAAAACGTGATACAAGTATGTTATAACTTTTATTGCTCATAAAGTCATGAATAATTAAATCGTTCTAATCTAAATAGTGCATTTTATTACCGGTATTATAAAAGCACTTTTTCAAGAGCTCAAACTTTTGTTTTAGTTGATATGTGGAGCCATCAGGTCGTTAGGTTTAAGGAGTGAAATTTTATGCTGTCTTCGATATCAGACCGTACTGGTAAAATCCAAAAGTAAAAGTAACTTACGATCTCCACGAACATAATTTTAGTCCCTTCTCTGTCTGAATATGATTCTCATAGAATCTATAGATAACCCCTAAGCTGTATGAAACCAAGACTCTGGTTGATTGCTTTTGTCGTACTTGTACTGTGCACATAGTTTTGTGCAACGAAATTGAATGTTTGTGTTCTGTATTTTTCTGCTTTATCAGTTCTTAGTTAACCCATTTAGTGGCTTACAATTATGTGGTAGATATAGGATAGCGCACTGTACATTATTCTTACTAACTACTGTATATGCATTTTGTCTGTTTTTGTACTTGTACTACCTACGTTGTGTAGTTATTAACGCGTAAGCTAGTGATATATGTTCGTGTGTGGCAGGCGTAACCATTTTAATAAACTTAAGTTTGCTTGAAAAGTTGTTTTGTGAGTTAAACATTACTCAGTTTATCTATGAACCGTTGCTAAGAAGATCAACAATTCGAATCGCCCAAGCGTGAAATGACGTCACTCGACTATTCACGATTTCTCAAAAAGTGTTGGATGACAAAAGCAAAAGTTAGCTAGTGTAATGTGAGCTTCCAACGAAAACAATTAGTTCCGATAAACAAGTAATCTTATTTCTACTCGTAGAAAATGTTCTGATTTGTAAAATGATAAACTCAATAGTAATTTTTGAATCATGTTTCAAGCCATCTTACTATACGAACACTACAGTAGCTATATGGGGGGTCATTATAATTGTTTAATCTTTTTTTGAACAAAATCTACGACGTCGTAATTTCTAGAAAACGTAGATAATGCTGTCCCTGAACAATTTCCGATTTGAAGATATCTAATTTCGTGACATCCAATTATTTGCTTCTGGTAGGGTGCAAAATTTGGTTATTTTAGTCCAAATTTTATTCTCCTGTTAGCGTCAGACATCAACTGTTGGAGAATCCGCTCCCTTTTTATTGCGATTATCTTGTTTTAAAAAATCCGCACCTTTACCTAAGAAATTTCCAGTGATACAATAATGGTCCTGTGGGTTTCTTTGATTTCTTGTCTAATGAATTTGTAGCTTGTTCGAAGTCACCAAGGAGAGACGATCATCGTACAGCTTGTTATCAAAGGACTCAACAGGATGCTGGTTGAACTTTGATTATGCGGTCAGGGTCATTGTAAAAAACGACGCCTTTGCCCTCTGGGCCAGGGCTGCAAAGTAGCTACAAAAAAGGCATGGATCTGGAGCAATGCCGTCGCTACTGCCCCCCCATTTTGGTTTACTCAAACTACTCTTTTTGGAACATCACGTACCTGCAAGACAACAACAATGATGGTAAAAGGAGTAATTACGTTCAAACTTAATTCTCCTTTGAAGTTTTCTTGATTCTTTGCGAAATTGCTGGCTACCAACTGCTGTACATAAATCTGACGTAGTAATCCGTCTTATTAACGTACCTTTATGGAGGTGTCGTGGAAGAGAGAAGTAAGCCTGCAGAATCCTTACCGTTACTTCGTTAGTGATCACGACATGAAACAATACTTAAGAAACATTTTTTTCCAAGACCAGCTGTTTAGATTTTAAAGTACACTCAAGATGTTGAGGTCGCGGTCTGTGGCGCAAGTAGGATTACGGGGCTCAAGCTCCGTAATCCAAGTTACTTAGAAATTTAACCTCGAAATACGAGCGTTTAAACGTATATTAGACTTGATTTGAAGTAAGGGAAAGCTAAAGGGGCTAAGAAATTTAATTCTTCTTTGAAACAACTTCTGAATTTTAGCAATTTAGTGATTTGTATGGCTTTAAAACGTGCGAAGTGCGATTAAAATGACGTATAATTGTTTCTTTTTAGCTGCGAAATCACAAAAATCGCCCTGCAGCTGGGGGACTCCGCTCCTCAGTCACTTTATATTTAACGACTATGCCCCCGTTTGTGACACGCTTGAGTTGCCTCAGTTTGTTTAGCACGGAGTCATAATCAGAAAATTTTTGTGCAAAAAATTAGTTTTCGTTCACTCCTTTGAGCAAAATTTTGGTTGCGTGTCTGGTAGCATTCACTGCAGTAGATAAATTTTTCAGGCGGTTGTGGGCCGCAGACGAAACAAGCTGAAAAACGCTGCCTTCGCTATAGGTCTCTCTTTTTTTAGACATGAATACAAAATTGTTAAAATTGCGCATGTTGGTATCCGCACAAGATCTGAAAATCAGTTTTTAAATGCAAAAGTTCAGTTTAATTTAGTGCCCCCTCACTACGTTTGCTCTGGCGATGGCACTGCTCTGGAGGTGCAGTTTTTTAAAGTATGGTCCGGCTCCGCATTATTGTCACTTTCCAGTCGCAATGAAATCAAGTTTTGTTGCGGTAGTCGTCAAGTCGATCCAATCCATAAAGTTAACTGTTGACAGGCGCGCAACCAGGATTTTGCTAAAGAGCTTGAGCCCTTGTTTGCGTTTCGTAGAAGGGGGTCTGGGGGTAAGCCCACAACAGCTAACGATTTTTGTAATATTTTTGGAAAAAATATCGTTTTACCGCTACTTGAATTGTATTTTGCACGTTTGTCGAGATATTTGAAAAAACTGCTAAAACTTCGAAGCTCTTCGATAGTTAAATTTCTGCGCCAGTGACTGTTGACTACCGATCATCTTGGGTGGTCATCCACATTGAAAAACCGTATGGAATACTAATAGACTAAATTAATTACTGTTAAAACTAAATTTCCAAGTTTTAAATAATAAATGAGACTTTGCTTGACTTTGGCGAGGTTTTTTGTTTTAGGAAAGTCGGAGTTGAAGCTTGTTAATTTTTTATGGCTCCGGCTTTAGCTCCACATCAAGTGTAGTTAAAGTTTCTGGCAAAAATGATTGGCTCTGGCCGTAATAAAGTAGAGTGTGATTCGGTCGAGTTTGTTGTTCTGTAAGCTTAAGCTTATTACGTCGGAGGAAAGGCCTGAAACACCGTAAAGTTACTGCAAACGAAAATGAACGCAAATCAACTTTAATCATAATTATTTTAGAACGCCAAAAATATTTTCCAAAGTACAAGACAAAAACGCTTTGTTTTAAATCTAAACGCGGAAGTGTGCTCTAACTGGATTTTGTTTTAAAAATCGATCAGTTATATTTGTAAGAGCATTCAGATACCGCTGCGTTAAATCACGTTTTTAGATGAGCCTTTTGTTGTACCGCTGAAACCTTTGAATTCTCCAATTTATATGCGCAACCTTATAGGCCTCAGCTTCAGCAATATTAGGTTTTGTACGTACTTAAAAAGCCTGCTGGTTCACGTTTGTGATTTAGCTTGAAATTAGCTCGTTAAATCAATGATCTATCATTACCATTTACTAGGACGTGCATGCAGTTGCGGTGCCGAATGACTAAAAAGATTGGCACATAACAACATGAAATGTGGAAGCGCCTCTGAGCTCCGGCAAGAGATGACGCTTCCCCATGACCAGCATTACTATTCGAAAATTTTCACCGAGTAATAGTAGGCTAGTAGCCTTGACCAACAAAATTTTTCCCACTGCAGAATTTGAGCCGCATTTAATAAAAACGGTATATAGGTCCTCACAAAAACGAGCAGTAACTCCAGCAAAGCATTACAAAAGTAGTGATAGGGGATAGGCGCTTAGCCGGAAATTTTTAACTTGGGCCGGGAAGGTTATGGGCCAACTGTATTTGGGGTCTGAGATTTTTGCATTTTTTTTGCAAAATTAAGCCTTGAAATAAAAGAATCAAGGCTGTCGTAACAATAATTTAAAAAGATTTATTCTAAGGTTATGTTGAATAAGATTGGCAAGAACTTAATTACTCAAAACGTATCTTTTTACTTTTTTAATTAACTGTTTACAACAGCTTTGGTTTGTTTATTCTTAGTGAAACTGTTTCTTAAAACCAATTTTTATGCTCCAAAATTAAACCTATTTTCATGTTGGTTTGAATTATTGCTCGCAAACCTTGCACATGGGGGGACATGACAGAACGTGCTAGCGAGCTCGTAATATAGGCCATTCTCCCTCGCTAAAAAGCGCTAGCGAACAAAAAATCTTTGTAGACAAACTACCATTTTTGAGCCGTCTCGCCCAACACACGTTGAAACAGTTCGCTCGAATTTCTTTGCGAGATGTTCGTAACTTGTGTAAGTACGTAATAAATATCTCATTCTGACGTCAGATGCATTTCTACTTCAAAATAATGCGTTCAAGCGTACTGTATGTACTACATTGTTATGGAAAAAGATACCATAAGCTCAGGGGCGCCGAGAGCCAAACGTGGGCCCAGGACCAGCTCAAATATCACGGATTTCCGGTTTTGTGAAGGCGAAAATTGACCGAGAAAACGCTGCAGTTTGGTCCGAAAAATGTTGTGATCTCCAAAAAAAAAAAAAGTCTTCACATGCTAACTTCTCAATGTCATTTCGATGGGCCTCTTCTCGAGCTCGGCCTTCCTGAAGCCAATGGGCCCCGGGGTCATTGTCCCCCTGCCCCCCCCTCGGCGGCCCTGCATAAGCTATGCGTTATTATTCTATGCAAGCAAATTCCTCAACTGATGATAATTAGTAAATGAACGACAGAATTTAATTATATTTTTGGATCAAGGTGAAATAAGAACAGCTTTTTCCATACTACAATTTTTTTTAAACGACGTAAAACGCCCTTGAGGTTGTTGGTGGGTAAACTCATATGTTAACAGTAACTCTAGGTCTTTAGGTTTCAAAACTTTTCAAAAGTGAGCAAGTCGAAGTTCGCTTTTCCTTTTTAGAACCGGTAAATCTTGAGTAGAGACTGGCTGTTTTTAATTTTTTGCCGATTTTGTAAAACTTTTGAGAGCATCGATGTCAATTTTAGCGGGCATGTTTGCAGTGGCGTCGCTAAGGGGGGCGGCCCCGCCCCGGGTGTCACCATTTTGGGGTGACACCGAATTATGATGTGAAACCATAACTCTACCGAGTTGTGGTGAATACCTTACTTTTTTCACTTTGTTTGGTCGTTCCCATCCTTAGTTGGAAGAAAAACCCACTGATTTTTTGGCGAAGACCTTTCTTTTTTCTGATCTTCACATACTTTTGGACCGAAAACCCACTTATTTTGCAACGGAGACCTTTTTTTTTTGGTCTTCAACCCATTTTTCGTACGAAAAAGGGTGCCACCACGAAATCCCGCCCCGGGTGCCACTATTCTGAGCAACGCCTCTGCATGTTTGAAACACTTTTTAATTCCTATTGCTCTGTATGCTTAAGTGAAGGCTTTTTCCTTGCTTTTGCAGCATCGTGAAATTGCTAAAGCGAAAAAGCAAGCTTTTTTCAAGTTGAACAATTAACTGCCAAAAAAATCTCAATTGCGTGCGCAGAGCAACAGAGCTTTATAATCTTGAATAGTTGCAATTTTGCTAGCAAATACAAGAAAATCACTGAAATTTTATCGCTCACGCTTAAAGAGTGCTTCAAGATCCTCTTTAAGTTGGCGAGGAAAATGTGACGTTTTTTTTACTCGAACTGCTTTCCGCAATCGCTCAAAGCAAGTTAGCGAGAAAGAATGACGTAACGGATTTCGCAAGGCTTTACATACACGTGCAAAAATGACCTCTTACGTTTAGCGAGTATCTCGTTCGGTAGCGCCTCTTAAAAAATAACTCGTTAATTAAAGCGAACGAGGATATTTCTGTCATGTGGGCCCTGTTTGCCATATCTTTCAAGTTTTCCCGGACTAACAAATAAGTAGTAATCAATATAATTTTAGTTGTTTTTTGTTTTTCAGTTACGGCAAAAAAGGACTGTCTCCAGTAACGCGGTTAAAGCCCAAAGCAAGTTAAAGATTGTTTAAAAACGACCAGCGTATTTCTAAAAAGACAGTTACAAAAACAATTTTTCTGTTTAAAATTTGATTTTTATAATCATTTTTTACTTACTCAATTGGAAATTTTTTTTGAAAAAAAAGATTTAGAGAGAAAAGTTTCAGCTAAAGATGACTCCCACTGTAAATCCAATCGAAGTATTGCTAGCAGTAGACGAAAAGAATTTCCCATGAGAAGCTTTTGTGAACCTACCTCTCATAGACGTAGCCCGGGGGGGGGGGGGGGACAAAACTGCCCCCCCACTTGATATGCAACCAATGATAAAAATAAAAGCAACAAAGCGTTGTGGTTTTTTCAGTTTCGGTTTCTTTAAGCATTTTCGCGTACAACAGTAGGCCTATACATGCGCAATAGACTAATATATTAACTACCAGGTAGGTGGCCTGGGCCCCCTCAAATCAAATTTTTGCCATCCGATTTTAATGTATGACCCGTATTCATGACAAAAAAATTTCCCAAGGCAAATATTCGATTGATTAAGCTTACTTACTGCTAAAATTATTGAAGGAGGCAATTTGCTTCTCCAGCCTGGACCAAGCCACTTACAAAATTTAATCCCCAAATTCAAGACTTTAAACGTGTTTTGACTTGATCTGTAAGTAAAGGAAAGACTTACCAATTTGATTGTTTGAATCGGGTTTCAATTCTTAAAAATTTAATTATTTTAAATGGCTCTGAAAACGTGCAAAATGCATAGGTGGGCAAGTTAATGCAAAACGTTAGCTTCGTTAACCACTAGTCCGTTAACAAACTTCACACCTCCGTTAACGTTAATCCGTTATTTTCAGATTTAATTAACGGAAGTTAATAAAGTCCGTTAATCCGTTAACATTTTGCGTGCAATTGACATTTCTTTTTATTCACTCGCTTCTAGAACACGTATTGACGCTGTTGAGCTGATTTTAAGGAAATATTTATTGCTATGGTGGTCTTTTTGTGTTTTGAAAGTTACATTTTACAGTCTAATCTAATTTCAAGATAAAAACAAGTTCAAATACACAACGAAGCTGCAAGATACTAACGATAAAAACCTTAACGGAAGTTACTTTAGTCTGTTAACAGCACTTAACGGAAGTTAATTTAGTCCGTTAACATGAAAAAACTTTTTAACGGATTAACGAGTTAGTGAAAAAGTTAGCTTCGTTATTAACGGATTAACGATTAACGGACTTGTGCCCACCTATGGCAAAATGTGATCCAACTGGCATTAACATAGCTATTTTTTTCCAAAAAAAAATTCCAAAAAATCGCCCAGCGGCGGCCCCCAGACCCCAGTTTGTGATACGTTTGGACTAAACTACTTTGCTCACCACGTCTCCCAGTTTAGACAATTTTGGAAATCTTTCAAACTTTTGGTTCAAGTCCTTTTCTTAAGCAAAACCCAGGTTACATGCCAACCCTGGCCCCGGGTTCTGATCCTCCATTCTACAATATCTTTGTCTCGTAAAAAGTCCCTCCTTTCGAAAAATTATGATGACGTCATTACTTGTTTTTTGTGGTTTGGGCTCTCCCCGCAATCAAAAATCCTGGCTATGCCTATACCTCGTCACTGTTTTTTGTTAATTTTAATCACTCTTGATTAAAAAACAATCATTCATAATCGTATATATGACTTGCGCTTGCGCGATTGCGCTCAAAATTGCTAAAATACTTGCGGCACAAGCGTGAGTGCAACCGTTTAAAAATAATTGCGGCACAAGCGCTGTCGCAAGAATGCAAGTAAAATAGTTGCACCGCAAGTGCCCACCTCTGATTAGTGTGTACATTTACTGTCCAAGTACAAGTCTTTCTTGTGTTACTACATACAGTGACAGGTCTAGCAATTTTATATCTGCCAGTAGCCAGTACCATACTTGGCTAACACTAACAGTAAAGTAGGCTAAATAACACGGAGGTAAAAACATCAACTATAAAACTAAGCTAAGCCAACTTGCTGAATAGCAAATGCATATCCTACTAGCTGTCATAACCTCGTTTCCGCTCGTCATTGGAACGACCGACGCTCGCGTCGCGTGTTCCTCTGTTTTTACTCGGCCATTTTCCAACTATAAACGAGTGCGAAATTTCAAACTTTTGCTTATAACTCAAGAACGGCTGGGTCTAGCTACATGAAATTTTGACAGCAGTTTGAAATTAATGAGTTGTATGTTTGTACCAAATTTCGAGGCAATAGGTCACGCGGCTTTGGTTTTAGAACCCGAAAACCGTCCCGCAAGTTTGACGTAAAAAGCCGTCTCAGTCAAAAACGGCTGAAGTACGGCCAAAAATATTTCATAGGGTTATATGTATCAAGATATCCTTTCATCCCAACCAACCCACTTTTGGCCGCGATGAAGTTTATTTCTTTTTTTTCCTTTTTTTTCCCTTTTTTTTCTTCCTAATTTTTGTACGCTCTTCTTCTCCTAAACCACAACACATCGAAATCTAATTTTTGTGTAAAGTTGTTGAGCTGCAAATACAATTTTTTCTCCCGAAATTTTTTGGGGCAACTTCAGCGGGAGCCCCCCCAAAATGGAGCCCAAAAAATCATTTTTTGAACGGCTCAATCTAGAGTTCTACTTTTTTTTGATATCAGCAGATATTCAACAGACAAATATTTTGACATAGTTTGGGGGAGCCACCCCCCCCCGGGACCCCCAAATTGACCCCCCAAAAGTCAATTTTTTGAACGGCTCAATCTAGAGTTCTACTTTTTTTTGATATCAGCAGATATTTAACAGACAAATATTTTGACATAGTTTGGGGATGCCACCCCCCCGGGACCCCCCAAATGAACCCCCCAAAAATCAATTTTTTGAATAGCTTAACTTGGGTGCTAGTTTGTTTTGATATCAGTAGATATTTAACAAACAATTCTTTTGACATAGTTTGGGGGTGCCACTCCCCCAGGGACCCCCCAAATGGACGCCCCCAAAAATCAATTTTTTGAATGGCTTCACTTAGAGTGCCAGTGTTTTATGATATCAGTAGATATTTAACAGACAAATATTTTGACATAGTTTGGGGGTGCCACTCCCCCAGGGACCCCCCCCAAATTGACCCCCCAAAAATCAATTTTTGAACGGCTCAAGCTAGGGTACCAGTGTTTTATGATATCAGTAGATATTTAACAGACAAATATTTTGACTCCACTTTTCTGGAGGTTCCATAATCAGATATTTTTGAATAATTGCTGATTTTACGGTAGACAAAAAGTACTTTTGACTTTGAGCGTCACAGTGTTAGCTTTGCGTCGGTCGTTTACTGGGTTTGCTTGCAAACTCCCATCTAGTTATAACATATCGTAGTCTGGCAGCATTAAGTATTGCTAAAAGATGCAGCAGTTGATCTAGATGACCGCCTGGTCTTATCGCTGTTTTCCGTCTGCGTACTTTTTCCAGTGGATGTACACACTACACACTATCCGTTTTTTGTCCGTTTTTGTCGGTTTTTTTTCGTTTTTGGGTTTCCGTGAAAAAGTATGCGCTTTTTCATCCGCATTTGTTATGTCCATATCCGCACTAACAAGACTATCACATACTGGACAAAGGTTTTTCGAAGAAATTTTTCGTAAAGGGGTAGGCCTACAGCTCTATTTTAAAACATTGCTCCTTCAGATCATACACAAAATTTTTGAACGAAATGTTTATCTATATGTAACAGTCTACTTAGTGTGGATATGAACTTATAAAAATGCGGATAAAAAAGTTCATAGGCTACTTTTTTTATTGAGAAGCAAAAACATACGGTACAAAAACAGACGAGAAACGGATACTGTGTGTGTAAATTCATCTTAAGCGTACGGTATGGTGAAATAAACTTGACTTGGGAGCTTTTGTGTTGTGAATCACTTGTAGTATAGGCCTAGGCTAGAGAAATAAATAAAATTTTTATTCTAATAATTTGCAGTTTGATTTCTTAATTCAAGTTTTAAGAATTTATGTTGACCAGCTTGGTCTGTGATTACTGATTACTGTAGTTGATAAGATGATGTTATTGCAAATAAAATATTGATGGAAATCAACAATTTACTTAAGTCCATTTCTCAATCAGTTGGTTGACTAACTCACAATTGAGCATACAATCAATGAATCCTTGAAAGATTTGGTAGCATTCTTGGAAGATGCAATGTATGGATCAGGTACAAATTATCAGCAAATATTTGTACTGCTTCTAACTATGATTATACGTGTGAAAGCAACAGAAGGATGTGACAAACATGCAATCATTTTCAAAGATGTTTTGAATGGTTTAATCACAGATGGATCTACAAATTACAAGTCAAGTCAAAGGTTTGTTACTATTACTATGCAATTCTGGTTTTGCGGTTTCTGATTTGCTAAAAGGTAGTAATATAGGCTACACATCTGACATGTTTATGTTTAGCAGTAAAAAAAGTTTTTTTGCATTTTAAGATTTTCAGTTAAATTGCTGGTATTCTGTGTTGGAACATACGTATTTCTGACAAGTATGGCTTTGAATTTGGTGTTAATTTTTTTTTGCTATTATTAGATTAAAAAGCGCTAAATAGTCAGATTAGAGATTGAATAAGAACCTAGCAATATTTTATTAAAAGTCTAAATTTGACTCACAGTATTATATTAGGCAGAGAATGTTGTTAAGTAAAAATGAAATCAATATTCTACCCCTAATCCTGAACCTAACCCAAAGTTTAACCCAAGTTAAATCTTGGTCCTGAAACCAAGCGCTAATTTTCACCCAACCTCAAAACCTAATCCAAACCCAAAGGTTTATTAAAGAAATAAGCAGGAATTAATGAGCTCCCATTTTTTGCTTACTTCCTACGGTATCTATGTTGACGTTGCTCAGTGTAGCATTTAACCACTTCCGATAAATAAGTGTTGTATATATGTGATCTGGTGATATTGTATTGCTGTTAAACATCGTTTACAATTGCTAAAAATTGATTTCAAGCTTCGGTCGTAAGTTAGTTCATTTTATAATTTAGCATTTTAAAAGTTATTGAATGAAAAATTAGTTACCGATACTTTTTTCAGGTGCAAATGGTTAATTATGAACCCAAGTTTTGAAGAAAATCCGTATATTTCATTGCGTTTTGATGAAAAAGTTTTGGAATGTTCTTTTGATTATGTTGTCATTTTAATCAGTGATGAAAACAAAACAGAAGTTTTGGCAACTTTAAGTGGGAATTCTGAAACTTCTTCACCATTTGTGTATGCAAGAGCCCAATATATGCTAATTTATCTTTTCAGGTAAATAACCACTTACTAAGGTTTATTAAGATAATAGCTTTTAACTGGTTGCCAGAAGATTTGTCACATAGAAGATTCACCACACACCTTGGGCTGTAACCTTAATCGTCAAAGAACCAATGTTTGGCAAATCTTCAATCAACATCGCCGAACTTTCAACTGACATTCATGACTAAAAACACTAAGAGTTTTGTTCAGCCTACCGATGTGTGAGAAATCTTTTGGCAACATTATTAAAATTTATTAAAGTAACCAGTAATTTACGTATTTGTGTTACCATGATACTCAAAGGACTAATTTTTCGTGTGGATTTTGTTGCTCACTGAACAGTTTTGTATTTTAACTGCATAAACCAATAATCTTCTGAAAAATCTAGGCCAGACACTACAAACTAGTGAACCACCAAACCGTCTTGTCACCTCAATAACTTATTGAATTCGAGCAAAGAGGTTAGGTGTGTGTTGAAAATTATAGGCATTTAATAAACTCCTTTCAAACTTCACCATCAAAATTAAGGTTTTAATGTAGGGTTTGCAATTTTTATGACAATTTCTTTCAAATTCAATGAAGACATTCATAGGTTTTCATTGTGTTCAACATGTTTTTATGTTGGATTACTGGTAGTAAACCTTCACTTTAAACCAAGTCAGCTTGCTGCGAACAAACTGTCTGCCTACATCAAGTTAGTTGGCGGTCAAATGGTTTGTGGTCAGTTTTCATGACCCTCCTCCACTTTGCTTTTATTTTCAACTGCTAGTATGGCCAAATGCATTTCTAGGTATCATATATAACTTTTGTTGCAATATCTGATATAATGCAGTAATGGTATATTTTGGAATCTAGGTAAGTTATCTAACTGAAGATTTGCCAAATTTTTGTGTTTGAAGTTGGTTCAATTTTTGAAGTGCTAGTATTTTAAGACAACAGCAGTTCCTTTTTGTTTTTAGTGATCGCAATTATGAATTGTCTGGTTTTTCTGCTACCTTCCATATTTATAGTTGTCCCAATAATTGTAGTGGCAATGGAGATTGCATACAAAATCGGTAAGATGGCTTATTAATTGCAAAATTTGTTGTTTTGACTAGATAGTGTATACTCCAGTAGTCCATTGTAAGTTGTGTGATTTTATCTTTCATCAGGTTGTGTTGGTCAAGCGACAGCAAATAAACCTTTAAGTCAAGCTGCCATACTATCTACCACACACTGTGGTGCCTATGCATTGTCCGTTTAAGTGCTAAATGCCAAGCAGGAAAGCTGTAAACACCAATTTCATAATCTTTGGTTTTACTGTACTTCACTCGAAATCGCATTCAAACCTCTTGTTTCAGAAGCAAACATTCTATTCTTGTAATCACTGATTAGTCATCATGGTGAATGAATTTTGATCATGCTTGGCTTTGTTTTTATTTTTTTTGTTTTGTGTCAGGTAAGTACTTTTTGATGTAAGTTCATGAATTCATTGAGCTAATCATGCATTTGTACATTGCATTTTCAATGTTCGTTTTTTAAAATTTGCAATGTAATCTTGTAGTGTAAAATGTCTGGCAAGTAGTTTGCTATATATGCCCAAAAACTGAGTGAAAATTTTACTAAGTAGTAAATAACTAAGTTCCAAACATTAACAGAGCTGTTAAAGGACAATAAGCTGCATTGCATTAATTAGCAAAATGGAAGAGACATTTTTTGAAGGGGCAGAAGCGTCCAGCTAGGATTGTGTGCAAAAAAATTAAGAAGGATCTAAAATGCATCTTCACCAAATTTATGCTTTCCATGATCTAGGGTTTCTGATATATTTCATATCAAAGTGTAAGAAATCTCCATCAGTGTTGCCAATTAAAATTTACTTTCCCAGAAATTGGGTTATTTAAAATTATTTTTGTTGTGACTCTAATTCATGGTAAAGCTTTGCATTCTGGTGCTTTCAAACCAGTTGTGAGTAATACTTAAAACATTGTTCTAGAAAAGATGAAGTTTTTTGCAACAGTGTTGGGAGATCTCTTAAACTTTGAATGAAATATCTCTGAAACCATTAGTCAAATAAAGTTGAAATTTGATGAAAACAAGTTTTAGATGATTTTTTATTTTTTGATCATGAAGTTACCTGCATGCTTCACTCCTTTTAAATACATTAACTTGATTGTTGCAAAACTTGTCCCTTAAAAAGTTGCAGGTATTTCATTCAACACATCCTTTTTGTAATGTTCAATTGGTCATAATCAAATAATACAATTTTCATATGCTAAATTGCAGAAAAGTGTTATGAATCAATTGGCAAGGTCCATTTTTGCGTTGATATTCCTCTTAGCAGCACAATGAGTACAATTTCAGTTAGGGAAATCTTGCAGCGATGACAAGCTATTGGCAACATTGTCAATTTGACCTTTCCAATCGAATTTCAGACCTCTCATTCCAAAGACAAACATGTTACTGCTTGACCAACTGGTAGTATTCGTAAAGGTTTTGTATGGTTTAACATTGCTTTGAAGAATAATTGCGGTACTTAAAAAACTTTTTAGATGTCATTGTCTTCATGCTTGGGGAGGAGAGGACTGTAGCGAACCACTGTGTCCCAATTCGTGCTCTGGTGTTGGATCATGCCTTTATGCCAGGTTTGTATGGGTATGTTAGTTATTTGCCAGGTGCTGCTAATTTGTTACCCCAAGGAGTTATGCTTGTGGCGGAATACACAGCTAAGCCTCAGTGAATGGTTGAGAAAAATTCAAATCGTTTGATTCAAATACAACTGGGTATAAACCTTGAATTGGTTGAGTTTTGCATTTGATCAGAACGCATTTTAACAGGGTCAGCAATCGAGCATGCAAAATCAATTGAATTTCGAAGCATAGTGTGATAGTTTTATGGAATATGTTTGCATTAAAGAGATACTGTTCAAGGTCGATTTTATTGAAGAAATGAGAACGACTTAAGGTTATCAAGTGGTGCACCAAATCTTGTTCCTCTATTCCCCTTATCTGCGAAAATAGATTTAATTCATTTGACTCTGTACAATTGGCAACCCTGCATTTTGAAATTTTGTGACAACAGAAAAGGAAGACTTAGCAAAATTTCCTGCAGAATTCGGCATTCATCGTTTTGTGCTGTCATGAAAGTTTTAATCCCATGGTTGCCAATGGCATGGAGTTAAACGGATTAAATCTATTTTTGCAGATAAGGAAACAGTGGAACAAGGTTTGGGACACCTGTTTATTTAATAGTTCTTATTTCTTCGATAAAACCAACTTCTAGTGGTATCTCTTTAATTTCGTTCTTTGTTACCCATCACTAACTGTTTCAGAGATATTCTTTTTAAAAACAGATATTCGTGTACCCCGAGTTTTGTTTTTAAACTCTTTTAAGATCATTACTGTAAGCTATAGTAAATATTTTTAAATTCGGATATATTCTGGTGTAAACTTATCAGCCAATAAATGAATCAGAGCTTTAATCAGTGATGCCTTACGATGTTTAAATGGCGATTAGCGTCAGTGTTGCCCACTCCAATAGTCAAAATCGGGGATTCGTCAAATTTGTTTAAAGTTAATTATCTCGAAAATGTTTAGGTGAACAATGATGGAGTTGGCGCAAATACAATGTAATGGCATTACATTAATTAAAAAAAGTATTTGGTTTTAACCAGTTCTCTTAAGTTCTATCATGCATTAAAAAACAATAATCGAATTACTAGGAATTTACCAACTTCGTGAAATTAATTATTATGAAATTTACTCCCAATAATATTATTTTCGTTTTTCTAAACGAAAGTGTACTTTTTATTAATTTAATTGTGATGTTTTGACTTTTACAGGCCAAAGTTTTAATGTTTAATTATTTGCGTAGCGGTAATCCAAAGGATGCAGCTTCGAATTCTGTGGGAGGATCATTTTTTCGCATTACTTGTTTTAAGTTGTCTCCGCTTTTGCGTAGGTTTTGCGCTGGTAGCCTTTGGACCAGAAAGTACGCAAACAATTGAACAATGTACTTTTTGCTGCTTCATTAGCGATAAGTTTTACCATAAGAGAAATTTAAGTTGTTTTTTTTTTAGTACCAAAAAATGTGCATGCAGCAAGGACTACATAGGTGCTGGTTGCCAGTTGGCTTGGAATGGTGTTGCGCTTCATAATACTTGGGTAGTTGTCAACAATTACTCGAATTCGAACTATTTTTCAACTCATCTCGTTGGTCATTCTGGTTCTTTTGTTGCTCCTCACCTCTGGATATTTGGTGGCTACAATCTGAACAGAGTGTACAATCATTTATTACGCTATGATTTTAGTAGTAATACCTGGTTTGTTGTCGAAACTGCCAGACAACCATCTCCACGTTATTTTCACACAGTAAGTAGTCTGGCTTATTGTTTCGTAGCAGAAAAACTGGACTATGGCAAAAGCTTGTGTGCTATTTTTAGTTTTATTCTTGAATTAAATATCATCGTTTTGTTTGCTGTGATACTTGTTTGCAACAGTTTTAAAGTCAACAAGTAGAATATTTCCTAAAACTATAAACGCCATTTACTTAAAGAGCCGGAAGTGTAAAAAAAGTTTCATGTTAGGTGTTTCACCGATTCTTGCATTAAGCTTGGGTCACATATAACGATTGGAGTCAAATGTCACGTTTATTAAATTAAATTTAATTTGTAAAACTGACACGCACTGATTTCACTCAAGAAATTACAATGAGACAAATAACCGTAACGCTCATCTCCACTCGTTATGCATACTAGCTTTTATCCTGGAGGTTACGAAATGTAGAGAGTGCAGCCAAAACTGTCTTTTACATTGCTACAATATTAATGATTTGAATCCTTGTGACCTGTGCGGCCTTTACTGATTGCGCGTAAATACGCGCGATATTTTTTCAATGTAAACTCAATAAAAGGAAAAAGGCATGCAACCAGATGGCACACGTATTTACGTGCGTAAATTCGCGCGATCGACGAAATGAGTCTTAGATCCTTGATATTTTTTTGATGTAAACTCAATAAAAGGAATAACGCGTGCAACCAGATGGCACGCATGTTTACGTACGTAAATCGCGCGCTCAACGAAATGAGCCTTAGATCCTGGCTACACTGGATGTAAAATCGTGAGTGTACGAGCATATTTTTAGTTTATTTTAAACAGAAGTTTGGTACGCTCGACGCAACGGTGTACCTCCTTACTAGTGTACAAGATGCCAGATAGTTAAAATAAACAAAGGATGCGCTGGTGCGCTCACAATTTTACGCACAGTATAGACCGGGCCTTAATGAGCAAAATATGAAAGAGAGGTTTGCATAGAAAAAATAATCTTGATAATAATTTGAAAATCTTAGCAAAAATTGCTATTGCTGTAGCTTTTTTTTAATGATTTACTTATAATTGTGTTTTTAGATGTCTCATGTTTCTGAATACTCGAACAATTATTATTTACTCGTCTTTGGCGGAGAGGATGAAAACAGACAACTCAACAACGAATTATGGATATTCAACATCTCAAATTCGTCATGGACGCTTCTAGAAAGCAATATTTCATACCCAACCGCAACTTCCCAGCATGCAGCTACTGTTGTTCCTGATGGCAATGAAACATTTTTGTATATCTTTGGTGGTAAAAACTCAGAAAGAACAGACATATGGCTAACATCAACCATGTATCGTTTTCGGTGGACAAGAAGATCTTGGGAGGCGGTCATGAGTCATACAGGTGGCGTCTCACAGACTCGATTACGAAAAGCTGGCCACAGTATGATTTATGACAGTCTCTCTAACTGCTTGGTTGTATTTGGTGGTTATGAATTATCGAAAGAAAAAGGTGACTTGCAACGGTCCCATACGCTGTTAATGTTTGATTTAAAGCGATTTTTTTGGACTGAAATAAAGCATTCAACACCACTCACCACTTCAAATATGCCCAAACCAATGGCCTTCCATTCTGCAAACATCGTTGGAGATTACATGGTAATACTAGGCGGGAGCACGCATACACATGACGCAGATGAGACATGCCATGATGATACAATGTATTTTTACCATCTAAGATGTAATAAATGGTCTGAGAAGCCACTTTCAAGTAGTCAGTTGCATCCGTCAGGTCGTTTTGCCCATGTTGCAGTTGTAGCCCATGACAACATACTGATAGTACATGGTGGCTATAATGGTATCGTATTAAACGACGTATGGGCGTATAAAGTTCCATTTTTTGCTACCAAATCCATTCCCAATGTCTGCAGTTACCATCCAGACTTAGATTCTTGCGTTGAAGATCGAAGATGTGGCTGGGGATATAATTTTGGATGTTTGCCTGCAAATCATTCATACGCAAGTAGCAAGCCGAACTGTCCAGGGCTCTGTGAGGATATCAACATCTGCGCAGCTTGCTCAACCATGACCAGGTCAGAAACATGGTTACTACATTTTTAGGTGAATTAATCGCGCATTTTTAGTGAATTAATGCGAAGACTGGTTTCAAATTTTGGCAAAAATCGGTAAATTTTTTATCCTTTGTTAGACTTTTCTTAAGGCTTTTGCAATGTAAGCGTCATTATTCTTCCATCACTTTTATTCTCATGGTTGAAGTGTTTTGATTTCGGGCTGAAACCAGGTTTTGATCTGGTTTTGATTTAGTCCTTCCATTAGTAAAAGTAAGTTTTCAACAACATTCTTCCCTGTCTTACTCTTTATGGTTTTCTGATTTGTATGCACTAATTTAAAAACATCGTTTGTGTTTCCCGCTTCACTGCGATTATTAACGGAATTGAAATGATTTGTTCTTGTCCACAGTGTAGCAAGATAAAAGCGATGAAAACCTTAAATCAGAGCCCCCTCTCCCCCCGAAAAAAATTGTTCTCTAACGAAACCACCCCAAGTATTTTGGATGCAGAAAATATCTGTCTGAGATGGAAGTTCGGTCTCATCGTCTCGATTCAAATTTTCCCTAAATTCCGTTTTCCAGAAAAAAAAAAAAAAAAAAAAACTCGTGTGCTTCGAAAAAACCCAAATTTGAGTTCCAAATAATCCCCCAAACCTCTGCTGGGTTCCTTAGAAAAAGCGTTTTTTTTTTCATTTTGAAAACTTAAAGAAAAAACTAAATCGGGTTAAAAAAGAGGAAAAATTCCGCATATATCAACCATACTTGTCCTTTGTAAAATTTAAACGTGCTGGTACCACAGACGAAAGATTAAACATCTTCACACGTTCACATTTTGTATGCAAGCCCGAACTTACATTCATTAAGCACTGCACAAAACACACTGATTTTTAACGTTTTGTTTTTTGTTTTGCGCAGTTTTAGTCAGTGCTCAAGTTAGTTACGCTGGCAAAAGTCTAATATTATTTATTTTTGTTCCGGATTGGCGTCACTGTATGACTCAATCACAGTTTCTAATGATTAATTGAATTTTTTTTGCGTTGCCAGTTTCGATATTACCAACAACAGCTATAGAGTACATCTGTGAGAAAGTTATGCCGTCCACCCAAAATGGAGTTTTTTGCTCCATATCAGAGGTGCACCAAGTCTGGTCTGCCCGCCATATGTGGCCCCCTCAAAGAAAATTAATTCGAATGCAATTTCGGCCCGCATCTAAAGTAATCACCAGCTATCGTGAACGAAATATACTTTTTGTTAGGGTAAAAACTCTACTTTTTTGTTTTTTTGTGGACCTTGTTTGGCCCTCACGTCACCCTGCTGGGTCTAATTTGGTCCTTGGTCGAAAAAGTTTGGGTACCCTTGCTCTAAATGTTGGCACAGTCAAAAGAAACTTTCCCCATCATTAATTTAAAATAGTAGTTATTTTAGATGCTGTTCCCAAGGCTGGTACACTAGTAGCTCTCCAGTTCACATAATCCATATTTCACGAGTCGAAAATCGTCAATCCAAACTTCATTCAGAAAAGAAACATCAATTGAAGTCATTGCAAAAATAAGCTGTTCTCTCATTTCATATGAAAAACTTTGATAGAGAGAGAGGAATTTGCCATATCAAACAAAAGCAAAACCGAGTAAATTTTTCCTCAACATTACGTATTCATTTTCATCCAAATACGAATGCATCAAAATAAGAAAACCCAAAGCCGTTTTATATGAGCAACATACGAGTGTAGCGTTAGACAAATTTGCCGATTTAACTGGATTAATAGATAAACTTAAATGATGGTTTGGTTATTGTGCAGCTATCAGCTAGATGAAAACAACGATTGGAAGAAAGTTGCCTGTTATTGGTGCGTGAATGAGGTTTCTTGTTTGAATTCAGACCAGTCAGGTTCGTTTATTTCGCTAAATTCCCTATGTGATATTTCAGTGCAGATTTTTTTGGAAATTGTAACTGAGGTTTTTCACGAATTGATTTGAAATTTCTCACGTGAACTTAGTCAAGACATTTTAGCTTGCATTTTTAAATTACACTTCGATTTAAATTTTAAAAATTTATGTTTTTTAAGAATATGTTTGTTTTGGTCCTAACCTTTAGAACTAAAACGTTCAACAAAAAAATTATCAAGTTAAAGTAATTCTGAAGTGATGTAAGCTCAAAAGTACTCTCTTAGGTTTTGATGAGTTGGCGTGCACCCAAAAAAGTTGAAGTAGCAAACAATGGAAAATTCAAAAATGAGTCGACGTAATTCCAATAAAAACGCAGATTCGCTGATAAAAATCAGCTTGATGGTTACATAGTCCGCACTGCTAATTTAGTAGTTCACAAAGACATCACGTCCAACTATGCTACTTTATTTGACCACTCCTTAATGATGTTTCCACTTCTATGACCGAGTGACGCAGATGAGGCGGAGCACCCATCACGGGTGCGATCCCGTGTTCCTAAGTCAACTGACTTCGTCTTCATCGTAGAAAAGAACCGACACGTACAAGAAATTTAACCGATCAGTGGTCGAGTAGATAGAGCGTCTACTACTGAAACGGTAGACTCTAGTTCGATTCCCGGTCGAGTCAAATCAATGACTACAAAAAAAATGGTATTTACAGCTTCCCTGCTTGACGTTCAGCAGTACAAGCAGCAGCATGAAGCTTTTACCGTCTGTGGTAAACAGGTGGGCGGATGGCAGCTTAGCTCAAAAGACCTCTAAGAGTCCCATTGTTGTCTTCTGACCAAGGCAACTTGGCGAATGAAGGTGTATACAATTGTTACTGCCCGATTGTACAAATTCACCTCTAACAAATAGATACTTCAGGCAAATGCAATGATTTAATCGATGAGACTATCAATGGGAACTCATTTTGGTGGAATTCAGATTCAAATCAACTGCTAAATTCTACTTCACAATGCATTGAAAGTAATCCTCCACCTGGGTTTTTTGTTGCGTTTTACATCAACGACGAAGAACTACTAAGTCCCAATAAGGTAATTTTTTTTTTGTTTTTGAAGTAATTTTTGTATTTTCCAAATATGGTAATTTTTTTTTGACGTTTTAAATAGTATTTGATTTTCTGAGTTTTTTAAAGCGTTCGCTCAAATTTTCCAGAATAATTTTGTGTTGTCTATCTATGGTACAATAATTGCATGCATTGTACTTGATTAATTAAAGAGATAGTGCTCAAGATCGGTTTTATTGAAGAAATGAGAACTACTTGAGGAAATAAAGAGATATCCCAGAACTTGTTCATCTATTCTCCTTACCCGTGAAAATAGATTTATTCCGTTTGACTCTGTACCATTGGTAACCCTGCGTTTCAAAATTTTATAACATCAGAAAAGACTTTGCAATATTTTTTGCAGAATATGGAACGCAATGTTCGATTATCGATTATTTCTTGCAGAACAAGCAACTCATCAAACATCGTGTTGCTTGTTCTGCAAAAATTTAGCAAAGTCGTCCTTTTCCGATATCACGAAATGCCGGGCTGCCAATGTTACGGAATTAATTGGAATAAATCTATTTTCGCGGAAAAGAGGAATAGTGGATCGAGGTTGGGAGCTCTTCTTCATAACCTCTTGTAGTTCTCATTTCTTCAATAAACCCTACCTCGAGCCGTACCTCTTTATACTGGACTCATCCCATTTCGCCAACATTTTTGCCCTTTTGCTCTTTCTAGGCTTAGCAAAGACGATATGCCATGGCTTACATGAAAACTTCTAACATTTACAGGTCGTTTTATTCCATGATGATTTCAGTATCGATGGAAATGATGTACCTTTAGCATCGGGAAGTCACGTGATCGTCGTAGAAGGCTTTCTTCGTTTGCCATCACAGTCATCTCGCATTGTTCTATCTCTACAAACTAAAAACGGTAAAGTGCATGCTAAAGATGACATCATGAATTCTTTTTTGCCAATTAAGTTTTTTTTTTGACATTGACATAGATTACATTTAAATAAAGTTTTGAACTTTTTTTTAGTTTATATTTCTGGTAACCGCAATTGAGGTATTGATAACATTTTGCCTGACATTGATGACATTTTTCCTGGATTGCAACTTTAAAGTTCCGAGATGTAATCTTGAGGTGGGACAGATTTTTCGCATCGTTTGGTTTGGACAGTCGCCGTTTTCATGGCTTTCTTTAGGCTTACGCGCTGGTGGCCTATTGGCTAGAAAGCAAGTGAACTTTATTATTTTAGCAGAAACCTAATAGTGTTTATTAGAGGTACTACATTTTTCATACTGCGTTCAACTGAACTCCTATTAAATGTTGTTTCTTTTAGGTTATGGAAGACTCTTCCTAAGCCACAGTGATGACGCTTTGGGAGCTACTCTGCGATTGGAAAATTCTGGAAATCTTGCTCTAGATGACAAAGATCCCGAATTAATACTAGACAGAAATGTTCTAACAGGAAATAGGTAGGGAATGCTGTATTTAGAAGAAGCCATATAAAAATAATTTAAACCAGTGTATTTTGATGCTTAAAGCTTGACAGCGTTATTTTGAGTTGTAGCGCTCATCAGCAGCCCTCAGCACATTCTAGTCATGACGAGAGTTTCGCGATACCATAATGGCTTTTTAAAGATGCATAACGATTTTACTGCAATGTACTATAATTTTTATTGATTTTTGTGGCGGTAACAAACTTTAAAATACCAGTTTGGTTATGCTGTGAAGATTAACTCGAATTATTTGAAGTTTTAGGCCAATTCTCGTAGTAACCTCCCAGTGCCCACGTAATTTAGTCGATATGGTCATAGTAATTACAAAATGTTTGTTAACTTTCAAAACGTGCTTTATCGCCAACGTATCCACAGTCTGAAGGTACTTTTTGCATTTAGGCTTTACTGCGAAATGACAATGCCTTTTACAGTCTAAAGTTACTTTCGTATTTAGGCTTTACTACAAAGTTACAATGTCCTATACTCAGGAGCACGATTCTCCATCCTGGGTTGGTTTCCTCAAGTTATCGTGGATAATAAAGTAAGTTAATTTTTTTCAAATGCATTCTTGACTGTAAGTTTGCTTCGAATTCACCTCATGACAAGACGCCATATCCGAGAATTGACCAACCTGACGCATTAACACTTAACAGTGTTTAGAGGTTGTCAGTAGATCAATGGGTACCTACCAGAAGTGGCCGATTATGGTGACTAGGTGTCAATTTTTTGAGTGGTATGAAAAAGGCCTATTCTCCCTGGTCCTCCATTCCATCGTTGGATACTCTTTGGTTTGGCAATCTGTTGAACCATGCTGCCGGCCTCAGAAAAGAGCTGGCCAATTACAACTAACCAATATTAATGATGCGTTAATAATATTGGTGTACATCTTTATCTACTATGTTTTCTGGCCAGGAGACAATAGAGGAGACTTTCGGTCTTCACCTCCCACCTGTCTAAGACACACGGTGAGGGTTTCGTACCGCCCCTTTTTATTGCTGAACGTCTTGCAGAAAAGCTGTAAATACAAATTTTTTTAGTCGTTAGTTTGGTCCAACTAGAAATCGAATTCGAGTTTTCCGTTTCAGCAGCAGACGCTCAATCTACTCGACCGTTGATCGGTTTAAATCTGTTTCCCTTTTATGTTTCAGCAACGGCGTTACGCTCGCTCCTATTAATCCGTTATATTTGGAGCCTTTTCGTTCAACGGAACCTGCCCATATATGTTCAACATATACAACTTGCTTGAACTGCATGCTTGATTATTCTTGTGCGTGGTGCATGGGTTCAAACCGGTGTTTATCAAGAAATGAGATTCTACAGTCCCAGACTACTATTTGTGGCCGTACCAATGGAGGTAGTTGCTTAATGTTTACGAACGTGGTAGTTCGTTATTTAGTCTATATTTTGTTGTATTTTTTTGAAGCTTGTTTTGGTTCTACCATCATTTAAGAACTTTACAACATTTCGAATGTTGGAGAAAGGTCACCCGGCCCAGAACATTTTGAACATGCAGTATGTGAAAAGTTTTTCGTTATGTAAGCTTAATTTAGATTAGATTTTTTTTTGTAGTGAAAACAAACCGCAAAATCGGAAAACCTAATCTTCTAATATCTTCAAATTTTTAAAGTTTTTTTATAGATAATTTTGACTCGAAGTTCGAAGTAAAAAAGCATTTTTCAGGGATTTATCACGCAAAAAATTGAAAAAAAGTAATTTTTCCTCCTCGTGCAAAATAGGGTGCAAAAACCTGCCAACTAAACCTGATGTCAGCGGTCAATTGACTTGGTGCGATTAATTTCCAAAAGCTGCTTTAAAAAAGCACCGATTTATATATCTTTGTAGGATATAGTCGGACCGGGACTTTTATATGCAACGATTAGACGCGGCCAAATATCTCCGGAACTTTTAGGCGCTTAGACGGTTACTGTACAGTCACACTCTGACAACCTTCACTTATTTTTAAAATTTCTGATTTTTGCAGGATCAGGCGCTGCGCAAGGTCACTATTATTCTGGAGTAATTTTGGAACCCGAATTTTGCCCGATGTGCCACTCCAGACAAAACTGCACCGCTTGTCTCAGCGACAATCTGTGCGGTTGGAACAACACAGCAGGGTGCAAAGAACGTAGCTATTACGGAGGTATGTTTCTGTTTTGTATTTTGTGTTCGTATGCTGAGGAGCGATGACAATGTTTTTAAGTAAACTTACGTTGAAGTTTAGTAGAAACATTAAATTCAAATGATCGAATCTTGGTTATATTAGCTGAATTGCTGCGAAGCATGTTGCTAGCTAGTAGTAGCAGTTTTTTCTGGTTCGCATAACAAAAATCACAACGAACAACCAACAGTATACCAGAAGAAGGATATAGTAACAAAATGATGCACGTTGTAGCATACACACAGAAATATTAATTATTTTAAAGAGGACTGGAGATAAAATCAATGGGGGTATCCAACGCTAGGGCAACCACACTAGGCCGGACCCGCGCCGACTTCACCCCTCGTGCCCCAGAGACACCTCTCCTCAAACATCACGCAGGGTCAAAAGTATTAGTTGTTAGCTGTTACCGCGTATGAAAATCAGCAAACATATCCTATTTCCGCCTTTTGTTATTTGCACTGTTTGTGCTTTGTTTTAATTATGTTATCTTTATAAATCTGTTTTACAGGTAACGAAATTACGAATTCTTCCAGTTGCTCCATTCCCTGTTCCGCTAGATCCGGCTGTGCGGAGTGTCTTGTTGACGATGGTGCGAATGAGTGTGCTTGGTGCTCAAGCGTCAAACGCTGTTTCAATTTCAACTATTATCACTTGATCAACACGTTTGGGCAGTGTATCTTATGGACTCGTAACACTTCGGACTGCCAAAAGTGAGTCTTGCTGGAATTTTTGAAGTGACATTAACTGGGATTAACTATGTTTAAAAAAGCAACTTTAACGACTCTTAAGGTTTTTTTGCAACTTCTGAATTACATTTTACTACATTTTACTCACCAAATTGGCTTGACCCAGAGACAGCGAAGGGACCTTTCGGTCTTCGAGTCAAGTTGCCACCTGTCTACTACACACGGTGGGTGCTTCACACTATTTCTTGAATTGCTGAACGTTAGGCAGGGAAGCTGTGAATACTTATTTTTTTGTATTTTGTTTGTCCTAATCGGAAATCGAGCCTTAGTCTACCGTTATACCGTGATCCAGATGCGCACAATATCTCTTTAAAATTAAAATCGAAAAAGGAAAAGGCAAAATGCGCATGATAAAATAGCGCGGACAAATGTTTCTCTGATTGGTCAAAGTGTCCTTGATGAAATTTGTTGTTGTAGCGCTTGTTTAATTTATTTTTCCTCCTGTCGCTGGACAGCGCCAGACGCTAAATTTTGACGATCCGCACACTTTTCATTGTGATTGTATGCTTGTATGAAACGCTAGTAATTCGGGTTAATACGAATAGAGATTTTGAATGTGATTATAGCATAATTGATTGGTTTTCATTAAGAGCATTCTGGAATTTGAATTTGTTTCGTGCTCTCCATCATTCTAAAACTTGCCATTATCGAAACCCGAATCCCGTTTCTTGTTTGTTACTCGGCCAAGCTGAGGATAAAATAGAAACGAAGTGAAAAGCAAAGCGTAACATAGCTTGTCAATATATGAAACTTAAAAGTATTAGGTTTGGCTTTTTTCAACCTTACGATGGATGAGAATGTAGACTCAAACATCATTTCAAGAAGGCTCAAGTGGCCAGCGGCTCCCCAGGGTTGTACCAATGATCTAGAAATGTGGGAAATCTGTCAGCTTTGCATTTTCTAGCAGTTTTAGCCATGTTTTCCCAATCCGTTTCTTATTTAAAAAAACAAAACAAAACGATCGGTGGTCGAGTGGACAAACCGTCTACTACTAAAACGAAAACTCGGGTTTGATTCCCGGTCGGGTCAAGCCAAAGATTTTAAAAATTGGTATTTACAGCTTCCTTGTTCAGCATCAAAAGGGACAGTGGGAGGCCTTCTTCGCGTGTGGTAGACAGGTGGGCGGCTTGGTTAGCTTGATTCAAACACTAATAGGTCCCTTTGCTGTCTACTGGCCAAGGCAACTTGGTGAGTCAAGATGTAATTACAATCACTAGCATAATCTTATGTTTGTTTAGTTGTAATGCAGCGGATTCATGCACGGATTGCGTCAGTAATTTTTTGTGCGGTTGGTGCGGATCGAATTCGAGTCCTTTCCAGGTTAGTGCGATATCTTGTCCTTCCTCAAATTACTATGTACTTAACTAATACTTCTCAAGCTTGAATTAAAAAGATAAGTTTTTCCTTTTCTACTGAAGACAAAGTCAATTTTCTTTCATTAAAGATTTTGAAAAAAATATCATTTATGGAGAACCAGGGGGTAATGTGCAACCTCTGCAATTATGGAAGTTGCGCTGTCTATAATTTTATTGCGATATTACGGAACTCGCGTTGCGGACTAATACTTTTAAAATTTGGTGTGAACTGATTACACTGCCCTTCGATTTTTTATTGTTAATAGCGCAATTTTATAATTTAAACTTAATAATGTTTAGTTTCCAGTTTAATTTTGCCTAAATTTAGCCTTCTGAAGCAATTATTTTGCTCCGTTTTTGTCTAATTTTGTTGCTGCCGTTAAGTTGCGCTTTTGCTCCCTAGAAAACCTCGTTGCGGAAGTAGTGTTGCGTTTCAATATATTTAAATGGCTCATTGCGGAAATAGCACATCTTGCGGAGTGCTTTTCGTTAGACATCGGTGCCACATTTGGGAATAATGATTAGGATGACTCTCTAGTGGGTGTATTTTTCACTTTGAGATTTTGATCTTATGTCCAGATTTGGACGCAATTTTTCGGTCATTTTAGACTTCGGTCATTTCCATAGTTGCAAACATGGTTTTTGATTTTGAATGCTAAATCATGCTGCTTTTTTGGTCGTTTTGGCCGAAGTGGCTACTTCGTTCGTGGCTGTTCACCGAAAAATTAGGTTTATGACCAACCAATATAAGCAAAAAAAACATTTCTGTTTAGATGTACTCTTCAAATTTAATACTTAATAATGGAACTTCATTTTTGTTGCTTTTGCATTTGCATATTTATTCTGTCACCGGATAGCGTCAGACTCGTAACTGTTAGATTAACTGCTTAAGCGCTTATTTTTTTATTGCAGTAGGTACTTTGGGTAATTCCCATCTTAGTGATTCCTGTAATTCCGATATGAACGTTCTCACTGTGAGCTGCATTAATTTTTATTGATGATTTGCATTGCAGGGAAGTTGTGTGCCTGGAAATTTACTTGGACCTGAAATTATGTCAGAGTGTCCGACAGAAGACACAAGTTTGCCACGAGGAAACAGTTATAACTGGATCTACGGCCACTGTGATGTTAATGAGTGCGAAATGGGTAAGACTTTCTTTTACCAGTTGCGATTTCGGAAACATTGCATTGTTAGCAATTAGTCAAAATTGTCAATTGGTAAATAGAAAATTTATTCAACAGTTAAGCTGGCGTATATTGGAGGTCCTACAATCTTAATTCTTTTAAATTATTGTATTAACTTTTCCAAAATTTGGTTGTTTTTCCGTGATTTATTCATTCATTTATGCCTGTATACCAAGTACTCTGTATCTGTCTAGCCACACCTACGCAGAATGTTTTTTTTGGTTTTGTTTGCAAGTCTTGTACGAGGCTGGACAACCACAAGGGGTAGACCGATGATCTTAACAGTGTATGAACAAACTAGGCTCAATATGAACTCGCATATATCATTGCTTTTCAAGTGCATTACGTTGTTAAATGTGTAACGATATTGCATTTTTTATATCTAGTGAGCATGAACAATGAACATGCACTCAGGAATTTTGTGAGAAAATTGACCAGCTAAACTTAAAGAATCAAATTTCCATCATCTTTAGTTTATTTAAACCCCCTTTTTCATTGTTTTCAGAATGGCCTAATGGAACAAAGCTACACAGCTGCTCTGCAAATGCCTCTTGTTCTGATACTCTTCAATCTTACACCTGTAACTGTAACAGAGGGTTTGCTGGAGATGGGTTTGCTTGTGAGCCCACCTGTTATAAGAATTGTTCACATGGTAGATGCAGGTAAGTTGTTAGACTCGGGTTTGGTTCCCACCCGGGTAACGTGAAGATTTTAGATTTGGTAATATCTTTTCTGTTTGACGTTCAGCATTAAAAGGGGGCAGTGTGAAGCCACCATCTTGCGTAGAGGACAGGTGGCAGCTTGAGTGGAAGACCGAATGGCCCGTTTGCTGTCTTTTGACTACTTACGCAATTTTGTAAATAAAGCTGTAATAGCAGTCGCTGGCGGTTTTTTAATAATTCCAATCCTTCTAAAAAATCCTTTATTAGCAGCTATGATTAGTACAAGGCTTGGTGGTGCTACATCCCGACCCCGTCTGAGTGGTGGGAGCACGGAGGAACTTCATAGAGACCTAAAAGTCGGGCCACACCATAAAGTCTGGACCAAAGGTTGAAAATATATAGTGTAGAGCCAAAATAGCTTTGTGCAGAGGCACATAGGCAGAACAGTTAAGAAGGAGATCATTGAGATTTTGTGTTTATATAATAAGAGTAAGAAGCTGCGACTATGGGAGCGAAGGCGGAAAGCTCACAAGCTTCGTTTCAAAAGAAGAAAAATATCTTGAAAGCCAGTTGTTTCTACCTTCAAATTGAACAGCTAGAGTTTGACCCTCAACTTTTCGATTACATAAGCCTCTCAACGAAGTGCTTTCAGAATATTGAATTGACATTAAGAATTCTGCATACTGTCTGAGGTTTGAATTAGTAAGCAGTTGCAGTATTGTAGCTACGATTGCTTGTTTAATGCAGAGGTTAGTTTTCATTTTCGACAATTTCTTGTTCCAGAGGTCCACCTTCGTTTCAGTGTGAATGTGACATTGGCTGGGTCGGTGATCGTTTTTCTCAAGACAGTGACTGCGATATTGACTGCCAATGCAACTTCCACAGCTCCTGTTCATTGGGGATAGGTAAGTTCACTAGCAGTGACTGCAAATCTTGCTGATTTTCAGACTGGGTTTTATTCTAACGGAAGGCACAAATTGGTATTTGTCGGGAGCATTCTAAATTCCTCCTAGCTTTAAAAGTGGTTCAAAAGACGTTCAGTATTGTTTGGTGCTTCTTGATCCTCATGTCGCGAGAAAGCATGCGTGGTGTTATCGCTTGGACGAATCCGCGCCCGCTTCAAAGTTGTCCATTTTCCAAGTTTTTTGGTTGACGTTTGACTTTTCATGTAAAGTTGTTTTTCGAAGCCATCAAGTGGAGATAATCATTGTAAAGTGCAGTATACAAAGACGCAACAACGTGACCAGAATGCATGTTGAACCCAGATATGCGATTGGAGTTCTGGTCATAACGACTCCTTTATACTTACACTATTTTTTGAGACCTAAAACCACATTTCAGCGTCAATTACATAAGGTATATATTGTAATTGAGTTATACATAAGACATGTATTGATTTTTAGGGGTCTGTGACTTTTGCAACCATAACACGACTGGGAACTACTGTGAGTTTTGCTTGCCAAATCATTATAGAAATGTGCTCGAGAAGCGAGGTTGCCTTCCGTGTCGATGCAATGGACATGGCGACATTGATCTGGGATTTTGTGATACCAATACCGGTATTTGCCATTGCCGGAATAACACTACTGGCTCTAACTGTGAAAAATGTCTCCCTGGCTATTACGGCGATCCGAGGTAAGCCAAAAATTTTAAAAAGATCAAGTGAAGAAAAGGACGTAGAAATGTCTGTGCGTCACTGTTTATCATAAAGCGTTGTATTTTTATTTTTTTTTGCTCTGAGCTTCCCGGCCTGTTGGTCGAGCAATAACGCGTTCGTCTCTGGAGCGGGAGGTCTGAGGTTCAAATCTCAGGCCGGTCAAATCGAGCACAGTGTTGTCAACGGCTCGCCACCGCTGTGACATTTCTTCCAAAGGAGCTGTGTTGCCCAGGCGCAATGACGCAGAGATTTGCCCCGTCAACTCGTTACACGCTTTGGTGTATTGCAGCGAGTATAATGAAAGATTTGATTTGCCTTGAGCTTTGTCAGTATGTAAAAAATTGAATACTTGGGGGGCGTTTTTTGCTTCTAGTTTATTGTCACTTGGATTTCTCACCACATTTCGCTATTAATATTTAGACATTGCAGGGTAACCAACAAAGTGGATGCTCTACCAGGTGACTTCGCATCCACCTTGTCATTACACTCAAATGTGCTATTTGTTTGTTTACTTATTTTGGAACTATTTGTTTCGAATTAAGTAGCGCAATAAATTATGTTATGTAATTCTCCACATTTTAAATTATAAGTAGACATATACGCGGTGATTAATAAGAGTATTTCAAATTATTATAATGATAGTTTCATACTTAACAGCAATAATTTGCGTTTTTTACGTGTCCCACTTTTCAAGTCTGGTTCTCGGTTCCGATGCTTGTTTACTTCATAGTCATGTCGAAAAAGTGCTGATTTATGAAACATCCGTGCCGATCAAAGACTTGGTATTGTCACCAAAACAACTGATAACATACAAACTCTTCGTTTTGTACGACTCATTCGTGATTTAGTTTGGCAGTTTTTCTCGTGAGTCAGCAAGAAACAGACTCTGGAATCAAGAGCCGGTTCCGAAAAATGGACAATGTAGATTAAAAAGTGCTATTGATTTTTTTAGAAACGGTGGGATTTGCTTTCAAAAATGTGACGGCCGTTTTTTGGTGCTAGACAAACCCAATGGTGCTTTTGGGACGTTTGGAATTCAGCCAAGAAAAAGATACTTTGACAACATCTTTTGTATTTACATTATTTCGTCTTCCAATAACGATCTAATAATATTAAACATAAGCAAAGACCTCTATATTAACTGTTCGGTGAGTAGTTTGTAATATGGTGTAAAACAAGTTTGTATGTTATCCGCAGCATTTTTTGAATTCTTAGCACTTGGACACATTTGCTTGTAGACATTGGAAATTATTTTATTTTGAGATTTTGCGGTACTCTACGATTGTCCATACAGCGTTTTCTTTCACTCGTTTTTGTAAGTTGGTATCTTGAAATAAGTTTTGAGTTTCTCCTAGAAAATTCCTAATCAAAAATGATAAAAAGAGAGTGCCATTGTTAATCTATAGCAAATAAGTTGAAAATGAATTAGTGTTGCAGCTTAAAATTGTTAATTTTTGTTTGTTTACCGTTGAGCTTTTGTTTCTATTGTGGAAAATTAACTAATTATCATTGCAGCTTACTCGGTTACTCGTTTATGATGGCTTTCCTTCCTCGAAAAATACTTCTAGTCTCTTGGCAGCCATATGTGGGTCTGATCTTGAAAAAGATGTTGTTCTTTATTCTACTACAGGTATCTATTTTTCGCTAATTTTTGTAGTATATGGCTTCAAGTCTTTAAACCTGTACCCTTTAAAAGAGTCAAAAGATAAATAATAACTGTAAATAAGCATTACAAATGAGTTATCCTTTTTTACAATTGAAATATGCAGTCTTGGATTTTTTTATGCTTTTGAGTTACTGAAGTTTTGGACACATGAAAATTGAGTTTCGAGTTAGAAGTAATGGTAGCCAACTTTTGTTGCGTCAAAGTAGTATAAATTGTTTTCTGTACAACATTCACATCCAGAACCGCCTTTATACATTCAAAATTATGATTTAACCTGCTAGAGTTTCCGACGTTAAAATTTGGCTTTTGTTTTAAGATGTTGTTCTCTACAGGAACGCTATCCGTCAGTTATGATTCTGAATTTGTTGACAACTCGGGGTTTAGTGCTACTTATGAGCTGCTTTCTTGTAATACATGCCAGTGGAGAAGCTCTTTGAAACACTGTTCCGATTGCCAAGACAAAAAACATTGTCTTAGAGTAAGTGTTTTGCATCGGGTTTGTTGTTTAAAACTAATCTTAGATTTTAATTGTCTACTTTTCAAATTGTTTAGATTTACCCTTGATGATCCCATTTACGGGTGAAGCAGACTGATGGGTTTTATCGATATTAATTTTTAGTGTTTTGATACTGCGGTCCACATTCTGTGGTAATCTACTCTAAAACTAATATTGCAATAAAAACAATCTCTTTTTTTTGAAGTACCATTTGAAAAAGTTTTATTGTTTTTCATGTTTATATAATTTAAGAAATTGTTGTTCTAGCTGCATATTTTATGCTTCTGTGGCAAACAGTACAGCCTCAGGCGTTAACTATTGGAAGATCCATACACTGGTTATTGCAAGAAGTACGTGGGCGCTCGAATGATTCCTCACCGGCTTGGGAGTTTCCATTGATGATTCAATGTTCCTGTGGATTTCTTAAAATTTATGTTCATTGATTGTGCTACTTGTTCAAAGTCACCGAAGAGAGGCCACGAAGTGTCTTATCAAAAGACGCAATAACGCTACTATGATACAGATTGAACCCCAATCATACGATTAAGGTCATCATCAAACGACATCTTTGGGCCGCAGCCGTTCTTTTTTGTAGCTCTAAGATTGTGCTTGTAATTGCGAAAATAAACATTAAATCTTTCATTATACTTGCTACTTTATGCCGAAGCTTGTAATGAGTTTGTGAGGCCCATTTCCGCGTCATTGTGCCTCGGGCAACACAGCTCCTTTGGAAGAAATGTCGCAGTGGTGGCGAACCGTTGGCAACACTATGTTTGATTTGACCGGCCCGAGATTTGAATCTTAGACCTCCCGCTCCAGAAACAAACGCGTTACACTCAACCAACTGGCATGCTTTATGAAATGACCGAAAAAATATTTCCAAATTCGGACATTTTACAAAAAGTTTTAGCTGAAAAATAAACCTAGTAAGAGGATTAGGGTAACTTCGTACATTATCTTTCTATTTACTGATTTTGACAACTCAATTTTAGGAAGTCTGTCGATGCAACTCCAATTACACATTTTTGGATTGCAATCAAAATGACCATGTTTCGTCGGGAGCCATTGTTTGGCAATTTGAAAACACTGGACAAATTCGAGACAATTTATCTCTTTTGGCTGACGAAATAAACGGGAGTACCCCAGGGCCCTTATTTGGGCATAGTTTTGTAGCCCGAGGAAATGAACTGTGGCTGTTTGGAGGAAATTCATATAAAGTTCTTTCAGCGGATTTGTGGAGGTAGGAAATTTGTTCTAACCATTAAAAGACGTAAAAGTTTTAGTTATGGGGTTTACGTTTTCCTTGACTGTTCTTTATCCGTTAATTTTCATGCAGAATAAAGTGATACCAATTTATTCTTGCTTGGTTAAAAGTGTTCTTTTGTTAAAGATTTGATTTCTATTAAGCAATTTAATTATGGCAATATACAAACGGCCAGGAAAACGCTGATGAATTCTTACAAGTATGATGTGCTAACGCAAGTTCTTAAAATTTTTTCATGCTGAACCTGGCATTGTTCTTGATTTGTTCTTAAATTTTGAGCAAAATGAACCTTGTGTTCTTATAAAATTGTGTTCGCAAAAAGTGTAATAGTAGATTTAAACTTTCTGAACGAAATTCAGTTACCTCGATCAGTTGCAAGAGCGTCGAACTAGTGATCGGAAGGTTGCTGAATCTCGGTTCAATTCCTAAGTAATTTCCTGTTTCCTGTTGGAACGGGGCTGTTTACTTGTTCTGGTGGCCCAGCCGGACCAAATACTTGCAAACAGAACCCAAATAAGGGTTGCTATGCGTTGGCATGGTAAGACAGATGCAGAGTGCCTAGTTCACACGCATGAATGAATCTCGATCTCATTCTGATTATTTCCAGAATGAACCAAGTTTACCAAAATTTGTGTGATTAAATTGTGTATTTGTGTATTTGAATGAAAGGAAATTCCTTATCGCATTCAACCTATTTTTACAGATATGGTACTTCGAGCAAATTATGGAGCCGAATATCCGTGTCT
The DNA here is from genome assembly GCA_963965965.1 of Trididemnum nubilum. Classification (NCBI taxonomy): domain Eukaryota; kingdom Metazoa; phylum Chordata; class Ascidiacea; order Aplousobranchia; family Didemnidae; genus Trididemnum; species Trididemnum nubilum. Next base: position 16,828,014 of record OZ014471.1, on the reverse strand, counting down.
TCTGGTTTTACTCCGCAGGCTCGCTATTTACATGCAGCGCTTGTTTATGGTGACAAAATGTTGATTTTTGGTGGAATGGCCCAAAATGGGTCAACATTAAACGATTTCTGGGAATTCCAATTCGAATCACGCAGTAAGTGATCATTTTTGTGGGAAATTATATTATAATACAAGCATTACTTAATGCGATTTTCACTACGTTTCAAAGACCATCGTCAATTTTGTATTTGTGCTTTTTTAGCAGAATTGCGCTAAGGAAAATGCACAATCTGCAGTAAAGAGAATTGCAATGTAAATATTGCCGACAGGTTTTAGTATGCACTTTTCAACTGTTTCGATAAGATCAAAGCCTGCTGCCACTATTTAGATTGCAATTCTCTTTACTGCAGAATGTGCAATTCTCCGTAGAACACATCTTCTTCATGAAGATTGCAATTCTTCTTAGTGCAACTAACAAGTGATATCAGCGAAGCTGTCCTCGTGTATGTTTTTGGCAGCTTAAGTTCTTTTGCCTAGTTTTAGTCAGGACGGCGAACTCGATCGATTTTTATTCTCAGCCTACTTTAGCTAGTCCGAGTTCAAGTTCGACTTCTCTAATTTAATTTTTGCGAGTTGAAGTTCGGCAAAAATATCAAGTTTTTCGAGTTTAGGCTGATTAAAATACTAAATCTACTTTTCAACTTAATCACTCTCTTTTGTATATACGTGCTGTTTTTCTCGGTCGCCACGGCATGAACAAGTGAATGACAGTCTCAATTTACATGGCATGATCAACAAAAAATATTTCTCTTTAACAATATTTTTAATCTTTAAATTTCTTTGTTTTATTCGAATTTGAGTTCAGAAAAAATATTTTTTCGAGTCCGGCAAAACAACCGAGTTTTTCGAGTTCAAGTTCGCAGCCCTGGTTGTAGCTGCCCAGCTCTTGTGGATAAGAGGGTGGTGCAGCGGACATGCTTCTTCGCTTAGTTCCAGCTGGGCTGGAGAACCTCGTTACCACACAAGCGGCCACTGCTAATGGGACCCATTGGACGTCTCTTAAAACCCGCTGGGTTTTTGGCTTTATTATTCTGCCTCGAAGAAAACATGGGCGATTTAAAATTTTTCGGAATTTTTTGTTTTGAATCTGTGTTGGTATTTTGAATCGTCTTTTCGCAAGTTTCCATTTCGAAATGACATTACATTTTTACAATATGATTAAATTTGGGAACAATTAACGCGGAATCGTGTAAATATTTTAAGAATAAACAACTCATACAACAACATTTGAAAAGTTATGAGGAAATTAGATCTTCTAAGCAAAACCGCCCCCCTCTCCAATTGAAATGCCACCAATGATAGAAATATGACAAAAAGAGCCTATTGTTTCTTCAGTTTCGTTTAGCATTTTTCGCGTACAACAGTACACTCGTACATCAGTAATCAACAATAATATTGACGACTAGGGGGGCCCGGGCACCCTCAATATGACAACAAATTTAAATGTATAACCTGGGTGAAATTAAGGGTTTTGGTCGTAAAAGTTGCTACGTTAGGCCCTATCTAGAGTTTTTATGAACGTAATGCGATAACCAGAGCTGGTTGGTGGTACAGAACTTGAGAATTGCCTTGATTAAAATGTTCATATCTTCGAAGCTTTTCTCTGACACTTGCCAAGAAGAATCGCCAGAATGGACAGCGCAGAAAATAGCCACTCATGTCATTTTCCTGCGCTTTTCATTCTGACGATTCCTCTTGACAAGTGTCAGACGAAAAGCTTCGAAGATATTAACATTTTAATCAAGGCCATTACCAGGGCCGGATTCACCATATGACACAGTGCCAGAGACCCCGCACTCAGACGGTAAGACTTTTTTTAGTCTTTACCTATATTTGGCAGAAAGATGTTGCGAAAATCTTGAAAGTGCCAGGGCACCGCACCGCGCAGTGTGATCTGGTCTGGGCAGTAACATAGTTAAGAGGCGTAGCCATCTATTGTACCATTTTTCAATAACAGTTCTCCTCCAACTTGCCAGTTTTACGGACAAAATACTTAAAAAAAATTAGCTAAGGGGAAATGCTCATTGAACGAATTATTGAATTTAGATTGAGGGACCTGGGCCCCCTGGCCGTGCATGTACCCCTGCAACTGGTTATTTTCACGACAAAACAATAATTACAAAAAAAAGTCCAGCAGCTCCGTAAAAGCAAAATAAGAAAACAAAGATAATTTAATTGTTTAACCAGATTTGACCAAATCAAACAATACAGGTGAAAAATACAACACATATGATCAACAAAACGGCCCCCAAAAAAAGTTAAAATTAAATAGACTAAGCCTACCACTGACTAGCTTAGATCGCCTATGGATTATAATTAAAAATTATTAATAGCAAATTAAAATTTCGCATTATTAGGCTAGCATTTTCCATGGCTTAAGCTGATGTTGGGGAGAGCCACAAGAAATTGTTACCGGTATCTCACATCAGTTGGCTACTGGTAAATCCTACCATATAAGCAAAAAAACTTTACTTACAGGTCAGAGGTAGCCTAACAACACTTTTTTTCTTGTCAGTTGCTGTTTGTCAATGCTGTAGTAACCTATGCCAATCTTTGAATGCAGCCACTTGAATGAGCATTTGGCCTAATCATTTCCTTTTGCCTTTTAGTCTACTGTTCAATGGTTTCACTACCCTGCTCATGGTAGGCCTAGCCTAATCAGTTCTAATGTAAACCAGGCCTCGTTTGGGTTTTACAAAACAACATTTTATATTTTACCTTCAGTTTGCTTTGGTACCCTCCATATTACCATACCTAGCCTACACCGGCGAAGCTCTAAACCGGAATTGAACAAGCGTACAGTATTACCTGTGACGCAGGTTCTTAATGACGTTAATATTGGTAGTTAGTGACGTTAATTTTAATTTTTATTTTGTGGAATGGATCAGTGATATTTGAAATGATCTCACTCAGCAAGGATGAAACGAAGAGAATTTTTTTTGGTACAAACCTTAGAAAATTCCGTAGTTTTCATTTGTTTACTTTTTAACGAAATTCAAACATCGTTCTGCCCCTGTTTAAAATCGTTCGTGCATAAAAAACTTCTTGGCGTCAAACCGTCCGGGTCAAACCGCCTGTGTCAAAAAGAAGTCTCAAAACTATAAAGCTAGATTTCAATTTTTACAGCATGGAGACAAGTTGAAACCAACATCAATCTTCCGGGAATTGCTGGACACACATTATCCGCTACAACGGGCAGGCTTTTTCTAATTGGAGGATATTCTGTTACGAATGGATTTAATCAGATACTTAATCGCGTAAGTCAGAAATGTTCAACAGCGGCCCACAATGAAATTTTTTCTGCCCGTGCTTCGTCTCTACCTTTTTCCCAGCTACTTTTCCCTGCAGATGCGATGGAAATCAGCCCAGGAAACATGATGAGGAACTTTTTTAAGTCTTGCACTTTGGCCGATGGTTTTGACTTTGTATTTGTTACGTTAGGAGTTGTTCCATCAAAGAGTTGTTGTTCCGCTGGCTCCTTTACGAAGTCTAATTTAGCTATCTTCAAAACAGTTTGGCCAAGCTTGGTTTAGTGATGGCTAAATTTTATTAATTTGTTTGTTTTGTGAATTTTCCAGAGTATTTTTAAGGTTACTCGTGCCTTACAATCCCATTTTGCATCCAAAACATTCGTTAGAATGGTGTTGTGGGTGATTTGTTGTTGTAGCGGAGGACTATTTAACTTAAACATCACAATTTTGGGCATACACTATTGTTCTTAAAAATAAACCAAAGAAAAAAGTGACAAAACAGTTGAGATTTGAAACGAAGATGCAAGTTCAAAAATCGATTTTGCCCTTACAGTAAAAATCAAATGCTTATTATACTCGCTGTATTGTGCCGATGGGTGTGATGAGTATGCTTGCGGGACCCAACTTTGCGTCATTGCGCCTGGAGGCAACACAGCTCCTTTCGGAGAAATGTTGCGGCGGTGGCGAGCCGTTGTCAACACTGTGTCCGATTTAACCGGCCGACATTTGAACTTCCGACCTCTCGCTCCAGAGACGAACGCGTTACCACTCGATTAGCATTGTCTTTTAACTAATGATTTCATTTTCAGATTTGGTCTTGCGATCTACCTGAATATCAGTGGAACAGAATTGCTTTGCATAAGGAAAGCGAGTTTGGTGGCATATATGGTCATTCGGCTAGCTACCACAATCTTTTGGTTTATGTGTATGGTGGACTCGAAGGCCCAAATGCAACCCCTAATACCCAAATGTATGCGTATGACACAATTGATGTAAGATGGAGAATTGTTTTACCCGCATATCCATCCCAAATGCCCCTCTTTCACCCCCCGTTTCGCTACTTCCACTCATCAGCACCTTATCAAAATGGTATGTGAATCTTTTTAATACCCAACTTCGACCCTTACTGTTATTTTTTAGCTTGGTACAGCTTTTATTAGTTTTTCGACGGCGTTTTCCCGTTCGTGACAAATTGTTGTCATGCTAAAATGACTTGCAGAATTTTGTCTTATGTTCTAGCCCAGGGACACCGAGCTAAGCATCAAGATTAAAATCAGTACAGCAAGTAAACGTGACAGCAAGTACACGTTTCTGGGAAATCTTGCAAGAAATCAAATCAATTTTTCTTTGCCTTAGTTGACTGCCACCTAAAATTCCGGCAAAAATCACATCAAAATACGGTGAAGACCTTTTGTTTGTGCATCAAACTTGAATTTTCGCCAGTTTGTGCATCAAATTTCACTAGAAACCGTTTCTGGGCAGCACTGATTTTGCGGCCCGCTCAAAGTCATTTCGGGCCGTTCCTCAAAAAGTTTGGGCACCCCATACTTAGAGTATGTATTTCATGTAATTATAATTACATCTCTCTTTTCGAATTGCTTGGTTAAGAGCCAGAACTCTGGAGTCAGCAGAGGTACATTTTGGTCTTCGAGTCAAGGTGCCATCAGTCTACCACAGACGGTGGAGGCTTCACACTTTCTCTATAATGTTGAACGTCAAGCACAGAAGCTGTGAATATCAATTTTTATAGTCATTGATATGACTCGACTGGGAATCGAAACCGAGTCTACCGTTTCAATAGCAGACGCTCCATTTATACGACCACTGGTTGGTTTTAATTTTTTCAAGGCTTTGCGGAAGTATCTGTTTTATGTTGTAGTTTCGATTGCAAAATGACGCCTATTTTTGCTATTTTGTCAGGAAATACGACGGGATTTTTAATATTCGGTGGTAAAACGTTGGAAGATCACTACGCAAGCGATGTCTGGCTGTTTCGCTTTGGATGCAAAATGTGGACTCGATTAAACAATCCAGTGCTTCCAAGTGAGATATTTAAACACTGGATTGGTTTAGTAATTGGGGACTGCCTTTTCCGAACATGAAAGTTGGGTTTCATAAATTAAGAATTCGCGATGACCTTTTGACAATAAGGGATTGGATTTCTAGTAGCTTGTTGCGTTTAATTTGTATTGTTTTGCACAGTTTGATTTTTTTGTTGCTGAAAAAAAAAAACATCAAGAAGAAAATGGTTGGCAATGTGCATGCATTCAAAGATTTGTGTTCAACTATACAAAGATAGCATTCGATGTATTCAAATTCAAAATTTTAGTTCTCATGATCTAGCTGTAGCTTATTTAGCTCGTTGAGTCGTTGCAGACGCCAGTTATCGAGCATAACTTCTGTTTTTGTTCCAGATCAAAACGGACTAAAACTTGGTATCTTTTCTGCAGTATCGGCTTTATTTAATGAGGAGAAATACACTTATTTTGTGTATGGTGGCAACCTATACGGAGAAATACGAGGGTCATTTCGGGTAAAATTAGGTTCACTTTTTACTTGTTCGCATATATAGTAAACCGAGATTAAAAACGGATGTCGACTCGTCAAGGAGGCTCAGCCAAAGATTACACCTTAACTATGAAAGTTGCAAAAACATCTGTCTAAAGTGGGCTAAATCAACGGCTAAAATACACTGCGGGCAGAATCCAAGTAACTCTAAAGCGATATTGTATATAGAATAGCCCATTTCAACATCCTTACCATACTTGGCCCTCATCACGGTGGGTTTAGTTATTAAACTGAATAATATTATCCGTTCCAGCCACATCATGTGATCAATCCAATTTTAGTGAAACCCTTTTTTTCTCCAAGTTGGGGTTAGGGAGTAAAATAAGGTCTACTTAACCTTCTCACCCCCAATTTGACCGTAAAAGGGGGTCACCAAGATTAAATTAATCGTTTAATGTGACTATGTGACGCAAGATTGCTAACTCCGCGAAGTTTGAGAAAAGCAAACGTCATACTCCGCTGTAACTAGCAATTCTGTATTGCACTCAAAATGGCAAATAAAAATAAATAACTTTAACTTTGATAAATTACACTGAATCTAAATACCAAACAAAAAATACTTGAGTCGAATTTGAAATAAAAAAGTCGCCGTTGAAATAATGATTGATGAAAAAACGATGTTGCTTGAACGGTCCCAATTCCAAAAAGAGAGCTCGAAATTGTTTGCTGCGAAATTGTTTGCTGCGTCTGAGTTCGGATGGTGAGAAAAAGGCAACGTCTCACCACCAATCTGCGCATGTTCTGAGGAACCTTCCTGCAAACACCAAAAGCGACGCGAAGCCGCGTGATTAGCATCACAATGTGGTTAAACGGAACAAGGCTTCGGTTCTTGATGAAGTGACAGCCTTCACAACTGGAACAGTTAATGTTATTCAGTCCATCTTTTCACGTCACTGCTGGGCACCAATGCTGTAAACCAGACAGATGCCCATTCCAATGGTCGCCTATTACAATCGGCTGGGTTTTTGGCTTCGCTAGTCTGCCCCAAAGAAGCCGGAGTTTTTAGTGTTTCTTGTGTAGTACTGAAAACGGAAAAATGAATAAACTAATTGAAGTGATTTTTCGGTCCGCTAATTTTCTTGTTTATTTTTAATTTTTTGCAGAAATATGCTGTTGATTCTTTGTGCAAAGTCGCTACAACGCGTTGTGAATGCGCAGCCATGCTGGCGGGATGTGCTCTCATTTCAACACGAAGCGTAAGTGTTCTTTCGAAGTCAAAGCTCGTCTATTAAAAAAGAATCTGCCTCGGCATGTTCAAAATTTTCTTAAGATTTTTCGTTCTTAAAAAGTCGTAGCTGCTTAAAAGGGTATCCAGTTCGAAAACTTCGTTACTTGCTTTTCTCTTCAACTTCACTAAATTTGAGCTTTCTACGACCTTCCGTACCCAAGATATGACAATTTAGATTTCCCTTTAGAAAGGCTTTTCCCCTTTAAAATTTTGCCAGGGTTGCTAACTATAAACAAAATGTCACAATGTCTCTGCATTTTGTGACTCTTAAAAAGTTTTTTGAGCAGCGTTGCAGTCAAAACAAAGTAGAAAATCAAAATCGTGAATTAGATGCTTTTCAAGCAAATTCAAGCCAACTTTTCGAAAGTTAATCTTCTATCACAATACTGGTAATACATTGAGGTAAGAGGAAAATTGCTACCTTTGAACTGCAATATCTTGAAAATTGCTAGACGTAGAAAGTTCAAATTTCGTAAAAATGCATTTGGGGCTGTTCTCAACATTTTGGTCAACAATAGAAAACTTTACCCTTTCAAGTCCAACGAAAATTTTTAGTTTCCGTAATTTATTTTTGCATGGAAGCAAATTTCTCCCAGTTGTGACTGCATTATTGCGTGATTACGTACTATATAGATTTCTTGCTTTGATATGATTAGGAAATTTGAGAGGTCGTATTTCGAAGTCCTTGGCACTCGAATTAGTAAACACTTCGGCTACATGTTTTGTTGTGAATTTCGAATCATTTTAAGCTACCATTTTTTATGTTGAAACCGAATTTTTATCCTTTTTCTATTATTACGTGCACGTACGAATTTCAACGACCTGCTAAAACCACAGTCCATTTATGAACGATTTTGGCAGAATTTTCTGCATTTTTAAAGAAGTTACTTATCTTGACAAAAGCGTGAAAAATATGAAATATATTCCAATTTACAGGTACAACAAGAATTTTGTGTCTCTGGCAGCGGCAGTAATAGCCCCAATCTAGGTGTTCCTACTCCTCATTGTTTTGAATATGATGTACTGCCTCATCGACGGGATCAATCGAATCAACTTTGCAAAATCACCTTAGACTCTGGAAATAAGTAAGCTTTATTCTTTGTGCTTAGTTGCTTATGAACCGTCCTCTGCTAAATCGCTAGACTTGGGTTCGATTCCCTGTCGGATGAAATCAATGACTCATAAATTCTAATTGAGGGCAGCAGGAATTTTTTAAATTCCAAATGGTTTCACGCAACTGGTGGAGATTTTCAGGCTATTGTCTACGTTTTGCCAGCCCATACTAGCTAGCTTCATCAGGGCATTGTTCTAAACCAATCAATCTAAGATTATGAAATTACGATTGACATTTTGAGCGTGACTTCCAGCATCAAAACAAAAAGAAGATATTGCTAGAGACACTTGGTAGATAATCGTAAGGTTAAAACAATAAACCGCCGTATTTTTGGTTGTCTATTAGTCAAGACAGCTGCGTTGCACTGGTTCGCTGAAGAGGAAGGATCTTATTTTTTCCGGATTTAATGCTCAAAGGCTGTTGAGAGAAATTCCGTGCCCGCTTTACAGCACGAAGAGGAGGGTAATTTTCCCACAGCCCAACACCTACTTTTTCATTCCGGAATTAGTTTTGAAAAAAAAGGTCACCACTCGTAATTTAAGTTGAATTTTTTAAGTACTTGCTTGATATCAATATTCAAACCGTTCGGGCCCTCCAAGATATTCACACCGTTCGGGCCCTCCGAGATATTCAAACCGTTCGGGCCCTCCAAAATTTCCGGACCTGGGTAGTCTTACCACTCTCGACGGCGTTGGCCCTACCAACCTATTACATGCAAATTGAACTTTGAACACAAAATTTACCTAATTTTTTATTTTTCAGCGTTTGTGGAAATTACGTGCAATTTAGACGGCGTGACTATTGCACTTGCATCTTGTCACATTTACAAATACAACTGACTCCAAGTAGGTACTTCGTGTCAAGGTTAAGCAATCTTATTGGCTGTCGTGGCTTTTAATACTAGAACAGAATAGTGAAACCACGCAACAATTAATTTATATCTGGAGGTTGATAACCTAAATCGATTTATTTTCCTAGTAAATATAGCTCGTGAAACGTTAGGTTCTTGGGTTCGTTAGTTTTTCACTTAGGTCAAGCCAAAGATGTAAAAATTTCATTATTGCTTTCCTGCTTGGGCGTCAGATAGGTGTTGATCTGACTGAAAAGGACAAAATTTTCGCCCCCTCTTGACCCGAGGAATGTGTGAATCAACGCAAAAATTGCATGAAAAAAATTGAATGCAGTCAATATTTTATGGCTTTTTATGGTTAATCGATGATTGGTTTGGGTCATTATTTGATTTAAACCAGTGGTGTTCAAATTTTTTGAAAGAAAGCCTTATCAAAGTTTGCAAAAATGCCTCTGGCCAACGGTTGTTTGATCGCATCACTTAGCGTGTCCGGATAATATCAAGCCAAAACCACTCCTCTTTCCTTGGCTGATTTGATCATATCAGCAACTAAACTCGCTCAGTAAAAAAATAAACGCAAAACGCGTCCCAGATAAAATTCCATTTCCGGAGGACTATAGTTAAAGGACACCCTGGTCTAATCGATCGAGATATCCTTGAACGAAAAGAGGGCTGGAGACATCAACTCGAAAAGTCCTTGCCGCACAGGAAGCCCCTTCAGCCCATTGTCTCGCATGCACCATCGTAGATTAACTTTAATCCTTGGATCATCAGTTTTAATCTTCTACATCCTTAAACTTATTTGATTGAAAAAACTTAATTCACGCGTTCAGAGAAGTAATTTTTGCATTGCTTTATAATTATAGCATTTTGCCTGGCCATTGGTTCAAACTTTTCCTAAGGTTAATCCACGAATTAAAGTTAATCCGCGTTGGGGCATACTACCCTAAGTAGCGTATTTTATTATCACGACAATTTTCTGATCTTTATTGCAATAGAAACTGTTGGGATTATGTTACTTTGTTTTTGCATTTCACTAGGATTTCAAGAAAATGTTTTCGTCGCACAGTTATCACGAGTAATTATAAATAGGTTTTCTTTCAGTTTGTAAGTATGGAATCGATTGCTCTGGCTGCCGAAATTTGTTGTTGCATTCACGGCGGTTCAAAACCTGTACGCCAGATCGCTCCTGTTTTGGGAGGAATGAATTCCTGATCTCCGATCTCTCATGCTCCTCCAATAACTGCACTTTCTGCCACTCTTTCAATAATTGTCATGATTGCTTGAGAGCTTCCGCTTGCGGCTGGGTAAACGTGAACGAAGAAAACGGACTTGGCTCGTGTTTGGATGGAAACTTACAAGTTAGTTTAGTAGTTTTCAATGTGCTGACTAGCTTGTTCAATCACACCAGATTAATTTATTCAATTTAATTATTCATTAAAATAGCATGCAAGCCCGCTTTTAATTATGTCATTGCTAAAAATTTCAGTTTCTTTTACTGTTAATTATTTTTTAAATGGTACAAACAGATTTATCATGAGACATTTTTTAGAAACAACTAGGGGCTTCAAAGGTCGAGGACTTCGCGCTTAATGCTTTTTTTTTTTTTTCAGGGCTTTTTTTATTTCTGGAAATTGTTTGCAACCCAACGTGCCAAGGGGCCATGGGTACCATTTACAATACACTTTTTCACTTCATTTTCTAGGTCTTTATAATTATCAAAAATCAAATTATCATACTCCCTGTATCACGCCAATGCGTGAAACGAGTTGACGGGGCCCATCTCCGCATCATTGAGCCAGCGGACAACTCAGCTCCTTTCAGAGAAATTTTGCAGCGGTGGCGTGCTGTTGGCAGCACTTTGTCCGCTTTGACCGGTCCGGGGTTCGACCTATCAACTCTCGCTCCAGATACGAACTTCTTACTACTGGCCATTCTCTTAATGATTAAAAGCTTTATATTAATATTGTTCGCAATTTAGGGTCCTACTTCTATTGATTCTGAGATGGTTAATCGTTCGTGGAATTTCTTATCTTGTCCCCCTGAAAACGAATGCTTGAATGGAAATCATAAATGCAATATATCGATAAAGTTTGAACACACTATATGTCAGGACCTTGAAGACGGCTATGAGTGTATATGTGAACCAAAATATGAATTATCGCCGACTGATAACTTAACTTGCATTCCGTTGTGTAATCCGCGTGAGTTTTGTTTTTTATGATGGTTTTTTGTTTGATCACGTGTTTCCATTACAGATACTGCATTAAATTGTCACTTTTTTGGTCAGAAACCTAGTCAAACTGCCTTTGAACTAAAGATGTATGTTCACTAGAGAATCCAAGGGTCGTATGCGCAAACGTGGATTAACTTTGATCCTAAGATTATCAGTTTTCTGTCTTCTACGCAGTTGGACTTATTCGATTAAAAGGAACTAAATTCTCAAGTTGAGAGACGGTATTTTTGAAATACTTGATAATTGCAGCAATTTTCCCGACCATTTCACTAAACTTTTCCCCTGAAGGTTTGTTAATCTTCTGGTCAAATTTAATTCACTTTGGTGCTTATGAACGTTGGTGTTTAGGGTTTATCTGAATAATAAAGTTTTTTAATGCTGAACTTCAAGCAGAGAAGATGTAAAAACGAATCTTGAATAGGTACTCAATCAACTAAGAATCAAAATTGAAGCCACGAAGCACAAGATTAGAATCAGTTGGCTATTACACTTTCTAGTTTTTTGTGAAAAATGCTCTAAATGCATATTCTAGAACTAATATCGGACCTGTCTTTTTTATTTCCTGCTTTTTGGGAGAGTGTTGTGGGGCAGTAGCTCGAGACTAAACACCCGCACTTAAGGGATTGCTAACACCTCTTTCATTTCTGTTTGGAGAAGCCCTATATATTACAGCGCAATCTCCTACCGTAATTGATTTATCTCGAACAAGTGGACCCTTTTTTTGCTATATTTCATTACCGTATATCTTTTCTGCTATATTCCATCCAATTAGACCCCAAACAGTAAACATCCCAGGCTTTGGCTTATGCCAGTATGTTGCTGATGATAATTAACTGCAATTACATCTTAGTTCAGTAAGTTGTCTTGGTCATCTTAACGTAGTTTGTTTTTAGCTTGTGTTCATGGCCGCTGTAAGGATCCTGATGTTTGTGAATGCAATTTTGGCTTCTGGGGCTCTCAGTGCAACCATACATGTAATTGCAATGGCCATAGCGAATGTACAATCACAGACGACAACGTAGAAATGTAAGTACTATACACCGTAAGAGCATTTAAAATTAATAGATCCTTTCATTGTTTGTGATTTAGTCATTCTTGCTTGGTGCAGAATTGTGCATAACACTGGCGCAACCACTGTGGGTAACTGCTTGGTTCCAAAAAACAACCCCCCCAGAAATACTTTGTTGGTTTTGCCTCCTCATTCCTCATATACTGTTCTTTTCAACGTAAATCCAGTGTTCCTACCTTATTCAGTCTCAAACAAATACTTAGATGTTACCAGTAAGAACTTTTTTGTTAAGGGTTGAATAACTTATTTTTATTAAAAACAGTAAAACCTTCTTGGAAACATAGAAACTTTTAAACCTTTCGGTCTATCATCAGTAAAGAATAAAATCTAATTCAAGTAGAATAAGCTTGCATTATTATTCACTAATTCACGTTTCTCTCGTTGTAATGAAATCAAAAGAAAGCGTTGCTAATATTTTCTGTTTTTAGCTGCACAAATTGCTTGAATAATACAATTGGTGATCAATGTCAACACTGCCAGAAAAACTTCGTCGGTATACCTAGTAGAAATGGAGGAAGATGTGAACCATGTCGAGTTAGTGAAATGTGACAGTAACGAAGTGGAGTAGTTTTGTTTTTAGTTTTTATTTCTAAAACTATAGGTAGTCGTTTAAATTGATAACATCTTGCATCTGGCACGGGGACCTTAGCCAGAATACCTGCGCGCACTGTTTCTACTAGACAACGCTTAGATTTGCCCCTTGATTCGTTATTTAATCGTTCGTTGATTGTTTGATGCCACCCCACCCCTTCCAAGAGAAGATGGGACCAGGAAAGCTATCAGTGGGGCACACCGATAGTCCATGGTGAAAGATAAAAAGGAAGAGCTAAAAACGACTTTCCTGTGTGGCTCAGATTTGGGACTTTCAAGACGAAAGCGATGGAGGTCTTGTTTGTTGGTTACTGGCGTTACGAGAAGGGTTCTTTTGTCAAAAATGTTGCCTGGGAGCCTTCAGTTTTCGCTGTTTGTACATTAAACAAGTAGTAGCATGACTCAAAGACCTCAAAAAGATATTTACTGTCTCCTGGCCTAGGCAACTTGGTAAATTAAACAAAACAGCGCAAGTAACTTCATTGCTGTGGTGCAACTGCTACTAGCGTTGCTAACTTGTGGTGCTTTTCGCGGACTGTGACTTCACAAAGGCTATTGTTTTTAGGCTGTTTGCAACTCTCATTCGGACTTTTGTGAATGGGATTTTGGTTCACATGTTTTCGCTACCGATACGTCAGTTACCGATTACGGGCCTACAAATCGCTCGGTTGCTGTGTGTCGGCTTTGCTTTGGTAATTATGAAGGACGGTATTGCGAATTTTGTAAAGATGGTTATTTCGAAGTAAGCATTCTCTCGATCATGGATTTGATTTTGGTTACCTTCTTATTAATAGTTTCTTATAGTCGTTCTGCGTCCACGACAACTGACCACAAACCAACTGACTGACGAATACTAGCCTTACGTTCGCGATCAGTTGAATTGGTTTGCATTTTTCTAACTTTCGAGTGGAGCTACATTGCGCGTAAAATTGTGAGCGTACGAGCGTAACCTTAGTTTATCTTAACCATCTGGTAGCGCCGGGTGTACCAAATTTCTGTTTAAAACAAACTAAAAATACGTTCGTACGCACACGGTTTTACGCCCAGTGAAGATCGGGCCTTACGGTCTATTTGTCTTTAATTGTTCAAATCCACGTAGACCCGTGTTCTTAACTTTCTTTTGTCGCCAGGAAATCTTTAGCTTTTGGTAATGCCTTGAGGGGAGGAGGACCAAGAGAAGGAGTTGAATTTCATTTAATTTACAGTAAATTGTGCTCTTGGGAAAACACTACTCGAAGTTTTCCATCAGGGCCAAGCAGTTTACTAGTTTTGTGCAGGGTTTTGTGGCCCAGTATGATAAAAAACATGCAAACAGAATTTCCAAAAAGGTGCTCTGCGTTGCTGTGTTTAGACAGACGTAGAGTACCTGGTTCATTCGAATAACTGAATGAATTATCCTCTGTTAAACACTTATAAATGATGGCAAATTAAACTACCCAAAAATCCATCGTTGCAATTGATGTATTTTTAGTTCGACGGATCATGTCACAAATGCTCTTGCAACGGTCATGATGACGTCTGCAATAGAAAGACTGGGATCTGTAATTGCAAGAACAACACTGACACCTTTCCAATGCGCGACTGCCATAGAGAAAATCGAAAATCTGAAGTTCTGAACTGCCTCGCTGATCAGTGCAACCACTGCGAATCTCCTGCCTACCTTGGTTCCCCGCTTAACGGTGGAATTTGCTATTTCAAGGTACACAACTACTAAGACAAGGTCTACACTGAGTGTAAAATCGTTATTGCTCATGATTTTACGCTCAGTGTAAACTGATACTAGCGGATAGTCGGCCGTTGTTTAGTTGATCCATTGTTTCGGCAGGCTGTTGTATTAGTTGGAACAGAAACTTACTTATCTTAGTTGCCTTTTTCTAAAAAGCGAGGAGAAAAATAGTTTCGGCTGAAAATGTATTTTAACGCACAAAATTTCTGCTATTTTATGGCCAGGCGAAGCCGAAAAAATTCTATTTTTGTAAGACTTTGAAGCGTGTAACGAGTTTGCGGGACTCAAATCTGTGTCATTGCTTCCGGGCAACACAACTTCTTTAAAAATGGGATGAGCTGTAGGCAACATACGAATTGACCAGCCCGAGATTTGAACCACAGACCTTTCGCTCCAGAGAGAACGCGTTACCCACAGCCGGTAAAGAGATGTTTATCGATTATTTATTTCACTTTTGTCCTCTTTTTCCAGCTCACTGATGGTACCAGTGATTGTATCCATGGTCTCTCTCATCTCTCTCGTTTGGATTGTTCCTCCCCTCTCATTCCAGGGAGGACCTCCTTCTTCGTTCTCCAGCGGAAGTTCATCAACATTGACCTCCGATTAGTCATCGACATTTCCTTTGGCTTGGTCGACGTTTTTATCAGCGATGAAGAAAATTTCTTCAAAATTTAGTAAATTTAATATTTCGATATTTTATGACCCGTTAATTTTAGGGCGTTGATTTGGCGCAGGAAGAAACATGAAATTAAATATTTCCTTATACTCGTTATATTATGCAAAAGCGTGTAACGAGTTCGCGTTACAACCTAACGAGTTTACGTCCTGTATCAACTACACTTCATTGCACTTGCGGGCACCACAGCTCCATTCGAAGAAATGTTGCAACCATGGTGAGCCGTTGGCAACATTTTGCGATTTAAATGGTCCGAGGTTTGAACCTCAGACTTCCCGGTTCAGAGACGAACGCGTTTCTGCTTGATCAGCCAGTCGGTAAGAAGAGCGGAAGACACTATATTAGTTGGAAATTGGAATTACTCTCTTTTTCCGTATGAATGAGAATGCTGCGTTTGAATATTACACTCTTTTTTCCAAACGCGGTGTGTTTGAGAATCTGGCAAAGACAGCACTCAAACAGTGGCACCCCATTATCGCACTAACAAATACCCTTGTTGCCCCAAGCTTGATTCGAGGAAAAATGGTGAAGCGGGTTTTCAGAGGCGTCCAACGGGAACCATCGGTAGTGGTCCTCTAGGGTTCGCATAGCTTGATCGGTGTGGAAACGCCCACTTTTTCTCCCGGGTTCTCCAGCCCAATTGAGGTTCTCAGGTGCACCATACTCTCATTTACAAGAATGTGCCGGGTGCAGTAGCTCCATCCGACCAGCTACTGTACATGAATACCCATTGGCCGTCCCTTACTGCCCACAAGGTGGTCTACCTTAGCATTCTACCCCTGATGAACACGGAAAGAAATGTTATGTCTGTCCGTACTTTTTCTCGTCGAAAAGAAATGGCATTTTTTCGCTCATGAAATTTTGTAGTAACGCCCTAAGTTAAAGATGAGTCCATATTTGTTTCTTACTGGTGTTCTCCTTCAAAAATACCTTTTTCAAGTTCTTTTTATTTTCCAGCACTGGTCCGCGAACCGGAAACCAGGAGGTAACTTGGAAGAACGGATTCACAAACTCACCTGCTAATGAACCAATCAGAAGGTAGGATTATTTTTTAAACATTCAACAAAAACTGCCCAGAAATAGACATCATTCTGTTAATTGAAGTAAAGATCCTGTTAGTTTGAAAACAAAAAGATTGTTTTTATATTGAGTTTTTCTTTTGACAGCCCAACAAAGACGAAAAGAGAGACACTGTCGGATTTTCCTAATCCAAAAGTTATAAAGAAAAGAGCTAAACGAGCTACTTCTCCTGAAGTAAGGGATTTTGTGCAGTTAGATTTCCGTTTTTTAAAAGAATCATTGCCGATTGTTGCTCTAAAACGGGGGTCGGCAACCTACGGCCCGCTGGCCGGATGCGGCCCGCCAATGCATTTTACCAGGCCCGCAACGTTTTTTCAATGATACGAGATATGCCGCAATAAACCGCCGAAATGATTCTCACCTTATTTTTTGGTCTTCGCCGTCAATTCGGCTGAAAAAAGGCTGAATTTCTGGCTAAGACCTTTTTTTTTTGGTCTTCGCCATCGATTCGTCCTAAAAAAAGCCTGAATTTTTAGCGAAGACCTTTCTTCTTTGGTCCGCTGGAATGGTGGCAGCCCGCTGGAACCTTGTTAGCTCTTAATGAGGCCCACTAGTTCAAAAGGTTGCCGTCCCCTGCTCTAAAATATTGTTAAATTTTGAATAGCCACAAAACAGTTCAGTTTTTCGAATACACTTTTTAGATTGTTGCAATTATTATACATCTGTATTTACCAAGTTGCCTTGGCCAGGAAACTACGAAGGGACCTGACCTATACGTCTACGAGTCAAACTTCCACCTGTCTACTTCCACAAACGATGGAGTCTTCACACTTTCCCTTTAATTGCTTGAAAATCCAGCAGGGTGGTTTGACCTGACCAGGAATTTAATTATTAAAATGATCAATATTTTTCAATTTTAGGTCAGATCTATTACTTTTGATGGTCCTTATCAGATTGATTTCATCAGAAAGAACGAGGCGTTATGGATTAAAGGGGTACACAGTCGCCTAATGATAATTGGTTCTTCATTTCATCACCAAATGAACACCACCAAGTTTTACGTCATTTTTCAAGCTCGTCACGCGTCCATTCCTTCAAGTATGACGTCATCAGTTGATGACGTCACTGGCGGTGCTGTTGGAAAGATCATCTTTCGTCAAGTAGGTGTGATATATTACCACGACTTTTATTGCGCGTAATTTCAATTAGCAATAAATTTTTTTGCTCTCAAGTCCCTCTTAGATTATTATCTTTGGTGGCGCAGTTCCGTATTCCTTTTATAAACGTGTTTTTGTTTTATGTTTTTTTACTCAATATATAATAGAATTTTAAGGCAGAAAAAATTTGAAAGGATAAATTTTTTAATTTTTCAAAAAATTTTGTAAAAAAAATATGGTGCCAAGCTAAAACTTTTCGGCAGCATTTTTTTGCTAGAAAAACTAGCCAAAAGTTCCGAAACACGCATAAAAATATGCTGTAGAAAAAAAAAACACTTGCAAAAACAATTTCCACGAGCTTACTACCTAGCCCAAGCACCATGCTTGCACATGACCTTGAATCTGATACCGCACTCATGGTCCTCGTTTTTATGTAGCTCTTACGAATCGAACAGCTGTTTCAACAGAACCATTATACGCTTGGTCGTACAACAAGCGTATTTTACCGCTCGACCACACAAGAGCCAGTGATATGAGAAGCAAAAACAGATATTTAAATCTGTGTTTGTGTGTTATAAATAGATATAACGTGTTATGAGAATTGGTTTAATATGTCACGCTGTATGTGGCGAGTTAATTATTGTTAAGCAGTATAAAGTTCATTGTTGTTATTTTCTCAATTGAGAGGACACTTCATGTACTGGCCTCTCAAGTTATTTTAGTCCAAATTTGGCTGCTTTTGGATCCTCGAAATTTTTGTCATTGTCTACTGAAAATATGGGATATCCAATTACTTTTTTCCTTGGTCTGAACCCCCCTTTCTGTTGTGACGGAAGTCAATACAATCTTTACGTACACCAATTTTGTTGTTTAGGGCAAGCTGTGAATCTAGATTAACACTACCGTTCGAGTAGCAGGAGCTCGAATCATATTAAGTAGACCACTAATATATTTTTGAATTAACTTGAGTGTCTTTTTTTTAGGACTTGACTAGCATCAATTTCTTCGTCTTTTCCACAGTCATTTTTTCGTGCTTTTGCCTTGTATTGCTTGTATTCGTCATTTTATGGAAGATAAAGAATACTGTCAATACTCAGCAAGCTATTATAGCTCATCATATGCAACTGCAGCATATGGCAAGGTAAGCTTTATTTCGAAGTTTGTGTCTGAAACAGCCGTTGTAAAATGGATAAGGAATTTGACTTTTCTCATTTTAGAGCAATTTTTATTGCTTTAAAATGAGAAAAGTCAAATTTGATTCAAGCGAAGTCACTATTGGCATGTCAGCAAACACACCTATAAATAAAACTTGATCATAAAAGTTGGACAAAAAGTTAGTATTTTTTGCTCTAGATTTTGGACGTAATTGTTACCTATTTTTAGGTTTTACCACTTTACCACAGTGTTTTAAAAACGCATCAACTATCATGATAAAAAATCGGCCGAAGGTGATAAACTTAATGACATTAGAGTACAAGTCTCATTGCTCTGCTGCCCTTCTCCTTACCATTGTGCGATTCTCCTTTGAAGCTTTATTTTAATTTTTCAGTCGACCATTCTCGAGTATTTATCTCAGTTTCAATTATGACATGCCAAGAATAATGAATCAATCCAGGACCAGGAAAAAGAAGTCTGGTAATGTGGCTATCGAGAGAAGGTGATCTAGTTCTAACGTATTTGTTTTGACATTCTTTTTGGTTCAAGTTTTCAAATGAAATTTTCACAGTGTACTTTTTTGCATTAGAAAGACTATATTTCACTTAAAATTTCTATTTGTTTTTTTCACTCAACGACCAAATAGAAAATGCGCAGATAAATATATCTTATTTTTATTTTAGTCTCTTTCACTTAAAATTTTCGTGTGAAAGAGTCACTCCTTTGCGTTAGAATTTCTTTCACTGGAAAGGAAGTGAAAATGAACATTTCAACCTAAAGTCAGATTAGATTAGTTTTGAAGCAAGAGGACGCATTTTAACGTTCTGCATGAGAAATTTATGAATTTATTTTGCGTATGAAAAGCCATGTGGGAACCGTAAATCATTAGCGTTTTTTAGTATTTCGAGGTGGAGTCCTCGAGGACGTCCTTGGCCTCAAGGACACATTTTGAAGTTCTTGGCCTTGGCCTCAAAGTCGACAAGTCCTCGAAAAATATTTTTTGATTGTTTAAAAAGGAAAATAACCAAACAAAAGACAACATGACTGCTAGTCTGTCAATTCCTTGTTTCCTTTCCTTTTTTGAAAAATAATGCAATGTGATAGCCAGCTAAGCCAAGTCGTACTAAAACGTGTTTTAAATGGCATAGTGTGAAAGCTCTATTCGGAGTATAAGGGCGCAAAAAGCATTGTAGGAGTTTGTTGTTTTTCTGCTAAAAGTTCTGGTGCAGGCGGTACAAACTGCCAAGCTTTAAACCATCCAGAATCATAAGAAAGGAATCCGTGGGCACAAACACAAACAATTTTGAGTTGTTCCAAGCAGTAGCAATATACAACAACCAGCGTAAGATCTGGTGCATTTTTAGGCTTGTTACTTGTATTTACAGTATTTACAATTAAAAAAGAAAACTACTAAGCGAACGTTTTCGGCACAGCATTGTTCCTCTTCAGGTATATCTGAAATAGCAATCATAACTTTGATGAATCCTAGCATCAATTAATAGACTAATGTAATAAAAAGCTAAAATATTTGCTGTACTGCACACTGTCTATTGCGCTAAATTCAATATAAAAAGGAGATTCAAATGTACAACAACTGAAATAACAAAATCAGCAAATCTTATGGTTGCTGTATATAGCTACTCTTACGTACAAAAAGTCGACCTCTTTGCCGAAATTGCTAATGCATAAACCTCACGTGCCTATTCTGCGCGTGAATTCCGAAGAAAGTATGCGAGTGATAATGAAATGTAATGCAGTATTATTAGGGAAAGCGTATTGATATTTTTGTTTGAATTTTTTGTTTGTTTCGTTTGTTTTAAAAATGGATTAAAAAAAAGTTACGCAAAAAAACATCAAACTAATGATAACAATAACAGCAATGATTTATTCATAAGTGTAGCTTGACGCGATTACCCGAAAAAACGTCTTTCGCTCTCCTGTTTGCTTGACAGTAAGTGACTTGAACTACAGTACTCATTATTTTGGAATATCCATTTAATTTCTATACGCATTCATCAACAATAATACTTCTGTTAAGGGTTAAATTAGCCCACATTTATTTCCTTGATTGGCAGTAAGATTAATTCTACTTGTGCGTGTTGATATTTTTATTGGAAAATGAGCTGAAGTGAACCAATAAATTGAATTGATATTATACTACAGTATGTTAGTATATCTCGATATAACTAACAAAACTTATCTTGAGAACGCCAGTTAGTTCTGAAAATACTTTAACGCAAAGAATTTGTTTTGAAATAAGAAAAAACAACTCTAATCACTGGCAAGCGATCTGGGACGCAAAATCACTTCCACTGAACAAGTGATTAATATGTGTGTCGAAAATTGCCGTTAAGAATCCCAAATAACAAACTATTGGAACACAAAAAATGCTGCATAAAAAATTATTAAGAAATTTATTGTGATGTTCAATACTCGTATAACTATTAGCTATAATTGTTCGATTACTTGGAGTACTGAATAGTTTTTTTTACACCACTTCATTAAGATGAAGAGGCAAAGCTTCCGCAAAAATTTTGGCAATTTTAGACAAAATTAATAGTTAATGATTTTTCCGTTTCTACATTTGTGGACCCTTTGAAGGGGGCTCGGGGCAAATGTCTCCAACGCCTTACTCCCGAATACGACGCTACTGGGATCCTGAGTTTTTTGTTATTAACTCTTTCCACCCGAAGCGCACTTTTGTCGTTTATCGTTAAACCCGAAGAATTTTCGCTAAATGTGTCTTTCGTTTATCACTGACTACGTCGGCTCTGCTTGAACGATTTTCACTACTTTGGATTTGACTGAAAGCACTTAAAAAATGCTATCCCGCAGTGCCAATTTTATCTAACTAAGTTGTTTATAAAATGCGATTAAGCTTTCCGAAATTACGAGAACATTGCTGTTTGCCGAGCGAAGAGCAAAACAAGGTTGGCGAAAATAGCAGCGTTAATCGAGTATTTGGCAATGTTGTTAAGCTGAAACACGTGCTGGAGATGATCAAACCGCTTTACAGCATTCTACTGCCCACCAACGACAACTTCTATGGTTAATAAACTTTTACGCTTGAATAAATTAGCTTCAAAACATTTCAACCGTGGTAAACAAAACGCGAAAGTTACGGGAAGTACACTTCCCGCTCGGTTTTTTTGTTAAGAAGTCGCGGGAAGTACACTTCCCCATCGAATGGAAAGAGTTAAACATCTTGTGTCAAATTTAGCAAAGTATCTTTTGGCCGGCGAAACGTTCGTGCTCATTCATTAATAGGCATTAGATGCAAAAAAGAATAAAAATCTCTAAAATTGTTTTACGGGGCGTGGGGACTTTGCCCTCGCCCCAGAACCCCGTTTTTTTTCAATGCCTAAAACTTATGAGCTTACAAATGTACGCGATACGGACCTTCAATTTATTTTGAAAACATTAATTTATAGTATTTTGCAATATTTTTAGATAAAAATTATTAAAAATTCTGTGAAAAGAAATTATTTACTCAAACAATACTGTTTGCTTTCAGTAAACTACTAAAAAAGTGGGGATCCATAGTCAGTGGACGTTCGCAAAGGGACCAATCTAAGGCCTTAAAATTTCGACGTTTATAATTTAGCTGTATTCTCATTCACGGGATGGCCTTTTTCATTTCCATGATACTGATACGGTACTTTTCTATGATACTGGATACGGTATGTAATCAACATCAGCTGCAAACGTGTAAAACTTCCAAAATGTAATTCATTATTATTTTTAAAAACTACTATTTTCGAATTATTACAAAAACTTAACAAAATGCAATATCTTAAGCACTTTTGTGTTTAAAAATTATGGAAAAATTACCGACCATACTTTAGAAAAGTTGTGTCATTGGTCTTGACCTTTTCTGTCCTTGGCCTCAAGAGGGTCTGCCCTCGAAAAGTCGGTCCTTAGCCTGGACATTTTTTGAGTTCTTGGCCTCGAACGTTGTGTCCTCGACTGCACCTGTGCAGTATTTGTTTGTTGGTTAGACTTAAGTATTTAACTTTGGGAGATGTCCTTGGGGTTGCTGATTAGAGCTAATTGCTCAGAACAACTTTGACTAACTCCGCAGAAAGGAAAAAAAGCAATTAGTATTTAAAATTATGTTTTTAAGGTCCTCCGACTCCTCCTGGGTTAACGAGCACCGGATCCCACTTCTCCATACTCCGGGTGATTTTTTCACCGTGGTTGCTGCCGAAGGCCATAGCCGGGTCTCTCCTGATCTTCAACCTCCAGACATTCTTATCCCGGAGACATCATCTGGAAAGACAGTTGTAGTTCCAAAATTCAAATACCAATTCAGTCTTCCATCAAAATCGGACTCTTGGAGGTCCCAAAATCCTCCATTAAGCCGCGCTTCTTCCACCCCTTCATTGTCAAAGCAGCCTTCCTGCTCCCATATCCATGCTCCTTCCCGCTCGGCCCCTGCTGCTGTATGTTCGAGCCACAGGTCAAAAAAGTCTTGGAAGCAGATTCAGAGCAATTTCGAGCATTTTAATGTCGGCCCGATCGCACTTGAAAGGACCGGTGATTTTCAAGCGGCTGTGGCCACGTTTATGCTTCAACTTCCGGGCGTCGATCGGCTTCCGAGCTCGATGTGTCTCGGGTCGGCGCTCGTTTCGACTCGCCATATGAATTTGACGCTAAGTCGCGATGACACGCTGTTTTCAAAGCGTAAAAAATTCACTACGACGAAGTTTCTGTAATTTTTCAGCTGTGCTGTTTAGCTATTAGGTAAAACTACTGTTTAATTTCCATAACTTTTTTTAAGACGTGTTTTACATTCTTGAATTTGCTTGCACTATGTTTTGCACTGCTAGCCTTGTTTAAATCGTGTCTTTTGCGAAGTTTTTGTTTACCTAGTGTACAGATGCGCTGCTGTTGCTGGAAAATTAGGTTCTGGTCAAATTATGACTAGATTTTGCCGCTAGTTTCAAAAATGACGCCATTATGATATACTAACTACCAAGCCGATTTTTGGTATTTTGGCCTATCTTGAAAATGGAAAAAACTAGCCTGTTGAAACTTCCATTAAAAAAAAGTTTCCCGTCTGCTTTCGATGCACTAGAAATTGGTAATGGGTTATTTGAGAAAAAAGATTTTTGGCCATTTTAGATAAAAAACTTTAAAAACTGGTGATGATTTTAAGGATACTCGCTTCCAAAAGAGAGCTAAAAGTAAGTTGAAGTAAAAACGTGAAAATTGCTGGTGGTAGCAGTCCGAGAGACATTAATTCGAAACGAATTTTCAAAACAACGTCAAAAACCCAGTCAGAATTTAATCGGAACCTTTTTTTCTCACAAAGTCGAATAAAACTGAGACTGTTAGTACACCTTGGGGTGGAGCCACCATCGTGTGTGTCTGACAGGTGGCTACTTGACTCGACCAAAAGAAGCCAGTCACTTTGTTGTCTTTAGAATAAATTACCTGTTTTCAATTTTATTGTGTAATTATTGTAGATAATATGCCATTTTATCCCCGTAAATCGCAGTAAAAATTCGAAATTTAACGATTCATATTACTGCATCTTGCCAACAATACTTTAGCTATTGCAGTGTATTATTAAATAATGCAGTTATTTTCGTTAGTACTGCTATGTTGCTATTTAAAGTTGTGTTGTGTCAAATTCCATTTCAATTATTGCAAAAATGAATCATTTAGAATATTTGCCTATTAATAATCAATACGCGATGTAGTAAATTCTGAGTAACTACGTATATGAATTTGCAGTCAGCTAAGTGCTTATTTTTATTCGATGCAGAGTTTAGGTGATTTAACAGAACAAGCACACTTTTTTAAACAAGAACACGAGACTCATTTTTGCCCAAAATTCAAGAACAATGCCAGCCTCAGCATGAAAAAGATAATTAAGAAGTGTTAATACAAACCACGTGTAAGTGTAATCAGCATAGTTATGAGGCCTTTTTTTTGTCGCAATTGTTTATTGGTGTAACAGTAAACGTGATCGATAATAAAATGACTACTTCGAACCTGCCACTTTATTCTCCAATTAAATTAAGAACGAATAAGGCTGAAAATTAAGAACAAATGAGGCTGAAAATTCAAAACAGCCAACCTCGACCCATAATTTGCATGTTCTTAAAAAATAAGTGTATTTCGCTCAGTTATTCAGTGTAAATATGCAAAAAAATACAGACGTACAGTAGTTGATGCAATAATTTTGTGTTGTTAGCTTAGGTTTAGAGTTGGACAGGGTAACTATTTCTAATGTGTTAAAGTGTTACACGAAATTAGTGTTGTTGCGTAGTTTTTGTTGCTTTTGACACGCGATTTTTTTCTGCTGCCTCTCTAACTTTTGTTTTGCACTTCGTAGACCTACTGCTTTACTGTTTGAAGTGTGCGCCGATAAAAAGATTGCTTTTATTAAAGTGTTACGCTATGCCAAACTTGAGTGCAAAATTTAAACCATATTAAACAAACCTAAGCTGCGGACTTACGCGAAATAATTAATGAAAATGTCAAAAATGGTCGTCGGCGTGGTTGAGAGGGCAGAGGCGTTTTTATGACGACACTGATCGCATGATGTGGGTTGAACCCGCACCATTGTCACATTGTTGCGTTCTTCGATAAGACGCTTTACGATGATTACCTCTGTTTTGTGGCTTCGAACAAGCAACAAATTCTGTTGACAGAAATTCGAAGAAATCCCCAGGAACATTGGATGTTTAGAAACCCCTTAGCTGGTGTGATTATTTCCAAACACGAAGTAGTTACTGCATTGAAAAGTGCACAGATCGTTCAACTGTTAGCGTCTGACGCTGTTCAATGACAAGATGAATATGCAATACAAAAACAACAAAATCGATAAATTTCTGTTATTGTGAGAGATTTTAGGGAGTATCTTTACTAATGTCGACATTCATGTTGTTACTGAAAGAGTTAGTCGAGAGTTCTGTATAGCTAAACATGGAATAAACGGGCACTTTCCTGGTAAGTATGAACTACGTAAGCTCGATTTTTAATTTTTTGAAAGATTGCAAATTTCAAAAAATCGACTTAACGTGGTTTTGAATTTAACCAAAATTTGTCGAGAAACTGGCAAAATTTCAAGAATTCACCAAAAATCGACTTACCGTAAATACCCGCGTATAGGACGCATTTTTTTTTAAGAAGTTGACCTAAAAATCAAGGTGCGTCTTATCCATGGATACTTTTTTTGTAAAAAATATACACAGTTTTTCCATCGTTTTTAGGGTCAAATATCCACTGCGTCCTATACATGGTATCGTCCTATACGCGGGTATTTACGGTAGCTTGATTTTGAAAATTTCCGCATTCTAATGTAAACCTTGCCAAAATTTAAAAAATCGGCTTAAGTTTCAACCAGGATTTGGTTAGGGGGAGATTGAACTCAAAGTTAAAAATTTTTGCTCGAAAATTGGCTCATTTTAATCTGTGTGGTGAGCAAACCGGTGCCAGTATGCGAACCACAGCTGTCGGAGGCTATGGGGTTCTGGAGACAAAGCCCCCATATGCTGGGCGATTTTGTTCAAACAAAAAAAAGTAGCCATTTAAACGCTATTTGGATCACATTTTGCTTATTTTTAGAGCCATTTGAAAAAATAAAATTGCAAAAATCAAAAGTTATCAGCAAGAATTAAATTGCCCAGCCTCTTCAGCTTCCTCCAAACTCACAGGTGAAGTCCAAAACGCGTTTAAACGATTGTATTGTGGGAAAATTTTCTAATTGACTTGGCTAAGGAGTGGGCTAAAGCCCCCTTAGCCTCCACTAACGGAAAATCTTAACTATAACGAGCAGAAATTTTAACAACTTTTTGCTTGAAAATAGGTGGAGACTAAAACAAACATTTAAGATCTTCTATGCACAGAGCTGGACAGCGCTGTTTCGAGCTTTTAGCTCTCATCGGCAGCCCTCAACTATCTTTTTCAAAGGTATTCCCAGCTGAACAAACATCTTGGCCTAACTGGCAAACCTTATGGGCTTGCACAGAGGCAGATGCTTAGTAGGGAATAAAAAATTTATGTAAAAAATTTATTCCCTACTAAGCATCTGCCTCTGTGCAAGCCCATAAGGTTTGCCAGTTAGGCCAAGATGTTTGTTCAGCTGGGAATACCTTTGAAAAAGATAGTTGAGGGCTGCCGATGAGAGCTAAAAGCTCGAAACAGCGCTGTCCAGCTCTGTGCATACTTGACTTGAGCTACAATGTGAAATATCATTGGAGCTGCAGGGTTGGTGGTTGTCATGGCCACCTAACTGCCAATGGAAGTTGACATGGCTTCCCAGGAGTCGACCATGAAGGACGTCAAGATATTGCAGTATTTAAGATCTTCGCCGAGATATAGGGCTAAGTTTTGGGCCCAAAAACAGGTGATGACCAAAAATAAATCTTCGCAAGGACTCACATTTCGGTCAGGAGCCATCACAAGTCAATGACAAATGACGGCAATTGCATGGTCTTGAAGCCGGGAGCCTATCCTCCTAAACAACACACTGCTTGCCACAATTTCAACAATTGACGAAAAATCAGCTCGGTTTTAAATTTTTTGCTGTGAACGTAATTTAAAAATTTGTGCATTAAGCCTTGCCAAAGTTTGACAAAAAATTGGTTAAACTTTGCCAAAGTTTCAAAAACCTGACAAAAAATCGACGTAAATTGCTTTTGAATTTTCATCAAAATTTGAAATTTCTTCCATGCTTAATGAATTGATGAAGATTGACTTATTTGACATTATTTGTCGTCAAATTTTGACAATTTGTCCGTGTATATTTTGTCATTTTTTTCAGAAATCAAAAAACATGGACATAACGCGATTTTAGAATTATTTTTCAAAATTTAAAAATAAAGTCGACAAAAATCAATTAAACTTGAATTCCAATTTTTTGACAATTTGCCCATGGTTGGTGGCTACGTATAGTTTTTATTTTGATAAAATCGGTAAAAAAAAGTTAATATAGGATTTCAAATTAAAAATTCTATCATTACAGAACGAAAGGTGGTCGAGCGGCGGAACCTCAGTCGCTCAGCAATATTTTCGCATTGTTCAGAGACATAGCCGTTTTAACGAAGCAGGGCTGTAGTCGAAACCGACTCGTCCGAAACCGCAGAATTTTTCCGGGACCAAGACCGAAACCGGACTCAACTTAGGATTTTAGACCGAAACTAAAAAAATAATGCGATCATCGATTTTTTAAAAAAAGTTTGAGGGGATCAAACTTGCTTATTAGTTGTTTTCATGGTTATATAAATTGATTCAAATGACAAACTGCTCCAATCAAAATGATTACGTCATCAAAACATTTTGAAGACGTCATTGTATGTAGATTTACTAAAATTATTTCTAAAGCGTGCCTTTAGCCAAATTTGATGCCTCTTACTCAAAGATCGGTGCGTGATCATCTTTATTTTCTTAACGAGTTAGGCTATGTGTTAATAAACCTCACCAAATTTAGCTTATATAATATAAAAAGAAATTAGTGCAAATCTCAGTGTATATTAGAAATACCGTATACATACGTATCTACTAAGACGCAGCCAAGATTTTCGATTGGAGGAAGAGCATTTTCAGGCGCGCAACTACGATTGTGCAAAGAGAAGGTTTAAGCCAAACAGTAAAATTTTTTATATCTTGTCGTTGTGCTGAGCAAACTGGTGCAACTTAATCGTTTTACAGCCGGAGGCTCTCCCCCAGTCCCTGAGCGATTTTTGTAATTTTTCGTAAAAAACATCCGTTTTTTCTCCATTTAAATCATATTTCGCACGTTTTTAGAGCTATTTGAAAGAACTTAATTGCTAAGACTTGGAAGCCGTTTGAAAAAATTAATTTGCTCAGCCTCTTTAGCTGCTCTTTCTTTACCTCCAGGTCAAGTCTAAGGCACGTTTAAACTCTTTCATTTATGGATGAAGTTTTTTAAGTGGTGTGGTTAAAAGGGGGAGAGCTAAAGACCCCTTAGCCCCCTGTTTGCGTCTCTGGTTGTTTTACATTTAGTTTATACCTCATGAACAAAGTTTACCAATTTTAAAGTGGTTGATTTGTTTGCTGTAGAGAAAGGGACAAAATATATAGGTTATCATCACGATGATCGACATTCGCCTATAAAGTAATACGCATGTACATGAAAAACACAAAAAAGTTCTCTCATCATCGCAAAAACTTTGACGAAAAGTGATGACGTTTTTGAAAACCATTTGGGAAATCTAAAACATCTTTAGAAGTTTACGGCAACAGGTTGTTTTTTTAGCTTACAGTTCTTATCGAAAAAAAATTGCACACCGTTGCTTTTTAACATATTTTAATAATGCTTTATTTATGTTAAATCGAAATTTCACAAGGGGTTTGTTAAGATTTACTTCAATGCAAAAATGGTCGCAGTTTGAAAAAAGTTTAAAATTACTGCAGTACAGCAACAAAGTACGCAATAAATAATAACATTTCACAACAGAAAACTTTTCTTCAAGAAATACTAAAGTATCTTTTTATCCCATTACTCCAATTGATACCAACATCACACCACCCAGAAACGTTAACATGTTCATCTTCAGTCCGGTGACTCCATTTTTGAATTGATTGCATCCATCTACAATTTTATAACTTTAAAGCAGGAATGCGGAAGCGCCAGTTCGAGAATCGCTTCCGCCTCTTGATGATGTACTTTTTGCTTCAAATTTTTTATCTTAAAAAAATTTTTCCAGATATGTCAAAATCAAACGGTTTATGTTATCTTATCATTATCGTAAAAGCATGATATGGAACCAAAATAGGTAATTGGATCGTTAAATTTGCCTCTTCCGCTTCCACATCTCTGTTTATAACTTAAATCCGGTGATTGAACTATACATGAATTCTTTATGTCGGCAGAGGGCGGACAAGAGATTTAAAAAAGTGGCTTTGAATCTTGCTCTTGCAAATGGCGTAGAGGCAGTCAAGTCAGGTTTATTTCCCGCATACGTTTAGTAAATACGCAAAGAGAGAAAACAACCAAGACCACAGGAGTTATCGAAGTCAACTTCACCTACTAAAGCAATGCTTACAGTACACAGTATTGACCCAAACTTAGTTTGGCATGAAAGGAAAAAAAAAAAAGAAAAACGACATTACCAGACAAAACTTCCAATACCTGGGATTAAAAATAATGACAAAAATAAAGTAAAACATTAGGTTATACATCTACCGAAAACCAATAAAAAAAAAAATTAGAAGTTACTTGTTATTAAGAGAAGGTTATTGTTCCATTTAATCAGCTTACTTACATTAGACATGAGATACCGATTACATGCAAAATACTGCAATGCTACAAAGTATCCTAAAAAGGAAACACTGTCACAAAGCAAACAGTATTTACAATATATCTATCCCAATTAACGCATTAGTGGTTACCGTAACAAACTCGCGATAAGGACCTCAAAAATATATCGTAATAAAGGACTCAAACTCTTGATCCTAAATGTTTGATTCAATGCCTTGCAAATTCCGCAAGTTATGTGCCTGACATTGTCCAGGGCTCTTTCAGAATTTATATTCGCCCAGTTTATTCGAAAAAAAGAGCTGTTTTCTATAAAATAAAAAAAAAAAGGCCAGAAAGGTGGAAGGAATACTGTAAAGCGGTCTTAATTAAGAATAAAGAATCTACTGTCATCGTAATGCTGTGCAAAGACAGGATTTTGGAACAATGAATTCCACTTTCTAAATCAGAAGCAAGAGAATGAGTAAAAGACTGGATATAAAATTTGCGCTCATGGGCAGGAAGTATGCGCTTTTAGGAAGAATACCCAGAGTACAGGATGGTCCAAAAAAGCGCCCTGTTTTTTTTTTCTCCCAAACGATTGGTTTTGAAGATTTTGTTTTATTTTTCAAGTGGTGAAGACAGTAGGCCTAGGAAATTGTTTAGATTGCAAAATGGATGTTCGTGGGCGCTATACTGTGCAGTAGCGAATAAAAATAATGGAGGCGTATTTTGCCACAAAATCAGTGGTTTTGACTCAGCGACAATGCAGGAAAGAACTTGGCAGGGACAAAGTACCTGATAGAAAAGCAATTGAACGTTTGGTGGCCAAATTTCGAGAGACTGGAAGTGCTGCAAATGCCAATAAAGGTTGCAGTGGTCGATCTTGTACAGTGAAAACACCCAACAATGCTCAGAACTTGCGAGAACGGCTTGAAGAATCTCCCAGAAAATCAACACGTCGTCTTTCACAAGAAGTCGGCATTTCCAGATCGTCTGTAATGCGAATTCTCCATGATGACCTAAAGCTCTTTCCTTACAAAACTTAAATTTTGCAAAGACAAAACTGATGACAACAAAGCAGAACGTCTTGCTTTTTATCAAGATATCAGCCAAAAGATTGAAAACAAACCTGGTTTGTTAAAGTTGATATTTTTTAGTGATGAAGCTCATTGTCACTTGAGTGGGCACATCAACAGGCAGCCCTGGCCCCCTGAGCCACCCCCCTGGCTACTCCCATGATTTTGAAATAAGATTGCACCCTTAAGTCATTTCTTAAAAAAAAACAAAATTTAAAGCAAAATTAAAATAACTTTTTTTCCAAAACGTGGAGGACTCGAGTCAAGTCACTTGACAGTTTTTTGAAACCTCCAAGAATTGCATATTTTTGAAACGGTTGGGGGCCCTGGGCCGTCTGGTTGTTAGTTATGGCCCTGCGACCCCTGGTCGTCAGTTAGGGGCCCCTGGGGCCCCATGTTTGTCAGTTAAGAGTTCCAGAGCCCTCTGGTTCTTGGTTAGGGGCTCTGAGGTCCCCTGGTTGTTAGTTAGGGGCCCAAGGGCCCCCTGGTTGTCAGTTTTGGGCCTCATGGCCCTCTGGCTTTCGGTTAGGGGCCCCCTGGTTGTTAGTTAGGGGCTCCCTCGTCATCATTAGTATTACTGTTAATTACTGTTAACGCGTTTTTACAGAAAAAAAACTGCTGCTAAACATCACTTGGCTATGTTGTCATATTTTTATATCATTGGTGATATTTTAATTGGGGGGGGGGCCGGGCCCCCCTGGCTACGCCTATGGGTGTTCCATAGGCAGACTTGGGCAAAATACTCTCCAAATGTATTTAAATGCAAAATACTTACCGGCAATACTGGTAAATACAAAATACAAATACTGTAACAATTATTTAAGTACATTTGAAATTCTTTGAAAATACTTTTCCAAAAAACAAAAAAATTCTATACTTAAAAACTTGGCGAATACAGTCGAGACAATGCCCTGGTTATCAATTTTTTATGCTTCTCTTAAAACGATCATTGCATTATTATCAATATCGTTTGTTTATAAAACAAAAAAAAATGACTGTAGAACAAACAAAGAATATTTTAGTTAATCATTTGAACGGAAATGTAGCAAGTAAGTGGGTTTCGTCAAATTGCTTCATACTGTTTATCATTGTGTCCCTTAGTTTGGATATTTTGCAATCACTTTTTGTTTTGCAATAAACAAAGATGGGCCTACATTGATTTACATTTGAATTGATTATCGCAAACCTGACTAAGAACGCAGGATATTCTGACTAAGAACACAGGATTATCGCAAGCCTGACTAAAAACAAAACTCTAAGAACACAGGATATGTTCAAGAAAGCACCTCTATGCAAAGCATGCAGGGAGTTTCGTCTCTGCATAGTCTGGTAATGTAGCATTGAGATGTAGAAAATACTTTAGACATTCGTGATGGTATCATAAAAAAAAATTCTTTACCAGTTTATTATCCACTAATGCATAATTGTATATCAGCAGCTTTGCATTTGTTCGCTTTCAGTAACGTTAACTTTTCAAAGTTTTTATCAGTCAGTCTTCCCCAGCGTTCTTGTAAAATAATAGAAGCAAATGAGAACAGGCGCTCAACGGGTGCTGACGATGTCAGTGAAGTGTTGAATTTCAAAAACACGTTTTTGATTTTTGGATAGCGATGCAATGATTCCAGATTTGTATTTGGGTCTTCCAAATATTGAAGTACTTCGATGGAAGTCAGATTTTTCTGTGTTTGTGGAGTTTCTTCCTCATCGTCTGACCATTGAAAATAGGTATCTCTACTTTTGTTGCAATAAAAGACTTCTGAAACATTTGAACTTAATTTATTAGCTATATCAATCAGTTCTTGTTTGAGTTTACCTCTTCTTTCTTTCAAAATAGGTTTCAACATGTAAGAAGGATGAGATACTGTGGCTAAAAGGGAATCTTTTACCACCATTAAATCTTGCTGAAGGTACAGCTGGAATCTTTTTTGCATTCCTCGCAAAGCATTTTGAACAAGTGGAACTTTGTACTTCAAAAGCTGGTACTGAATTCTGTTGAGTGAAGCTTCAGTCTGTCGCAGCACAGGGATTGCAAACCCATATAAAACGACAGTAGCTCATCTTGAAGCTTGTCAATAGCCATGGCGATAGGTTCAAGCACAGTGCAATATTCAAGCAAAAATTCCACTTCACTTTCATTTAACTCTGGCAAATGAAGTTTTTGACATAAGTCTTTCAAGGTGCACAGCTCAAATTTTAGAAGACATTGCAAGCTGTCAAAATGCGAATTCCATCTTGTAATGCATGGTGTAACTAGGTTCCGCTTGCAAATATTGAAAACGATTTCAGCCGGCTTAGGAAGATTGCACTTATTCCAAATTGCGGTGGCTTTTGCAAATGATGACAAAAAATTTTTTGTGCAGTGCTGGGTGAGAAGTTTTCTTGATATCTGTAGTCGCTATTAAACTAAGTGTATGAGCCACGGGTGCCGAACTTTGTTGAGCATTGGGGGGGATAATTTGCAATTTTACCCCAATTTTGCCCTATTTTCAGCATTGGGGGGATGAACCGCGACCACGATTTTTTTCAGGGGAGTAAATTAAGTGAAGAGCAAAAAAAAGTTTTTCACCAAAAATGGAGCACTTTTTTCCCCGAATTCAGATGATGACCAAAAAACAAAGGTTCTTCACCAAACATGGAACATCTTTTTTCCTCGAATTCAAGTGGAGACCTGCGCTCATTATTAAGGGGGATACAGTCAAATTATTGGGGGAATGTATCCACCCCATCCCCCCGGGTTTAGGCTCCCCTGGTATGAGCGAAACATCTTTTTTGTGTGGGCAAAGCAATAAGCTCTTCATCATTTTCGCCATTGAACATAACCATGTCATTGATGCTTTCAAAATTTACTTCATCTTTGCTGTTCACCTGATCATCATTTTCATTTTGCTCTTTGAAGCCAAACTCACGAAAAGCTTTTGCAAAATTACTGGCATTGTCTGTTATGGTATGAGTAATTTTTTGTAATCAAGACCAAATTTATCATGAACTTCATGAATTTTTTCAGCAATTGAATCAAATGAGTGGGTCCCTGAAAATCGTTCGTAAGCGATTGCAAAGGACTCTCTCAATAGTGTTTCTAGATCAACGACATGAGCAGTCATGCCAAGGAAGCTTTTTTTTCGCTGTGACCAAATGTCAGCTTTTGTGCAAGCATAATCCTTTGAAGAAAGCGTATTTTTAATGTTGATCATAACAGTCTCAAATTGTTTGTCAATTTTTGCTCTAAGACTTTTCCTACTTATGAACTTGCACGTTCCAGAAGACAGTGTACGTACTTACTGTTCAGAAAGTTCTGCTTTAACCAACGACAGGGGCAAACCGCATTTTACTACTAAATTAACAATTGCTTCTGAAGCAGCATCTTGGGTAACCTTTTTTGTGTTACAAAATTGAGGTAGGGTTTTTTGCGTAGTTTTTGGTATTTTCTGAGAATCATCCTGACGTGCTTTCTTTGATTTTTCAAGTTCTGTAGTTTCTGCTGGATGCTTCCGTTTCAAATGCAACAAAAAATTTGAAGTTGCTTTTTTTGATCCTGGTAAGGATGGCTTGCTAGCCTGGCAGAGACAACATTTCGCTTTTATTTTGCCATCAGAACTTTCTTCAGTCACTCGAAATAATTTTCCATTTAAGATTAAAGGCGTTTTTCAAGTCTTTTTTTGCTGTCAGTTTAGACAAATTCTGCTATTTCTGCTTTTACACTGGCTGATGTCTCAACTCTTGAAAGCAACGTTTAGACTGGACGCGAAGCTACGAACAATATTTTTCGTTACTGCACTAAATTTTTTATTTCAATATTGGCACCAGTAGCGTAGCCAGGGGGGGGGGGGGGCGGGGGAGGGGCTATAGCCCCCCCCATTGACATGTCGACCAAAATGCAGAATGAGAAAAACACTACGTTTTTAGCACTTTTGAGACCGTTAAATGCGCTATAGTGGACTAAATAGTGATTTAAAACATCTTTTGAAACATATATTTTGGGGGGAGCTAATTTATTGAAAATAAAACTAACAAATAAATAAAAACTTTGAAAAATGGTCAAAAATACGCAATCAAATTTGATCGCAAGTGTAAAAATGCTAAACAACGTGTCATCAACAAATATACTATAAACTAAGGAATAGGGGGGGGAGGGGCTATTCAGTATTGTTAATTACCAATTTCCCTTAAATTTCTTTTCATTAGCCCCCCCAATTACTTTTCTCTATAAACTGTATACGAAATAGATTACTCCGTGTGAGTTTTATTAAACTATTCGATTTTATAATTTACCAGCATCTAAATAAGAGAACTAAAATTTTACCATTAGTCACCTCCCAAATAGCACATTTATGCAAAAAAGCATTATTTTTTTATCAAAATAGCTCTAAAATTAAGTCATTTTTGCAAAAAAATGCAAAATTTTCGAGTGCTGGGGGCTCCGCCCCCAGACCCCCGTGCCTCCGGCGGCTGGGGGCTCTGCCCCCAAACCCCCAGGCTCCAACGGCTGGGGGCTTCGCCCCCAGACCCCCAAAACAGCCCCCCCATTGCGAATTTCTGGCTACGCGCCTGGTTGCCACGCTCGACGAACCCGCTGGCATTGCAAAACACAAAGCGCCTTTTTAAACGTGTAAATTTTTGCAGTTTTGTAAATCGCACCATGAATAAGCACGTATAATTGTGCAACTAAATACATACACTGAAGTTGTGGGAGAGTTGTTTACAATTTTGCTTTAACAACTGGGAGCTTCTTTTGTTCAGCGTTGTTTACGTATCCGTTGCGTGGAACAAATGTATTTAAAATACAAATACATGTTGTAAAAAGTATTTAAATACAAATACAAAATACAGTATTGTGTATATCAAATATGTATTTGTATTTTAAATTACAAATACATCCCAAGTCTGGCCATAGGTCGAAATGGAATTATAGGACCGTATTTCTTTGAAGATGAAAGTGGTAATCGGGTAACAGTGGATACTGACCGTTACATTGCTCTTATGCGGACCATGTTCATTCCTGCACTGCGAAGAAAACGAGTTGTAGACATGAACTCTGTCATATACCACCAAGATGGTGCACCACCCCATTGTTCAGACAGATCTTTGGAATACCTACGCCAATGTTTTCATGGTGATTGACTCATTTCAAGACGCACTGATTTTCCCTGGCCACCATATT
Source organism: Trididemnum nubilum (assembly GCA_963965965.1). Classification (NCBI taxonomy): domain Eukaryota; kingdom Metazoa; phylum Chordata; class Ascidiacea; order Aplousobranchia; family Didemnidae; genus Trididemnum; species Trididemnum nubilum. Next base: position 16,791,885 of record OZ014471.1, on the reverse strand, counting down.
CTCCTGATCTTAATCCACCTGACTACTTTCTCTGGGGCTACCTCAAGGAAAGGATCTACAATAAAAATCCGAAGACTCTAGCAGATTTAAAGGGCAACACAAAAAGCGAGATCAAAAAAATTCCCTCGTTGCCACGCCTGCGTCCCCTCCTCCCCCTCCTTCAGGGTTCCCCCACTACCACATGGCTTTTATCAACCGTGTCCCCCTCAGGGCCCCCACGTTACCCCTGCTCCTTGTGCTCTCAGGAGGTAGGTAAGGACTCTCTAAAGTGCTCCACCTGTTCCAAGTGGGTGCACTTCTCCTGCTCCTCCCTGACCCGAGCTCACTTTCACAAAATCTGCGCGGCTGGCTCCACCATGGGTTGGAATTGCCCTGTTTGTCTCAATGGGGACCTTGCCTCTCCCACCCACCAGCAAGCCTCCCCCAGCCCCGTCTCTCCAGTTCCGCCCCCTCTCCCTCCCACACCAGCATGTTCACATGTAGTGGATTCATCTCTACCTCTCCCTTCACACCCTCCCCTCCTTAACACTTACCCTCTTTCTGCTTTCACTCTACCTTCTACACCTCCACCACCCACAAGCACACAACCAACCAACAACTCGCCGCCACACCCTCATCGAATTCCATGCCCCCTCAAAACCTTAGAATTCTTCAATGAAATGCCGGCGGTCTTTCCCCCTCACGTCTTTCCCCCTTCTCGTCGTGCTGAACTAATCGCCTTTCTTTCCAACAATCTTATCCACTCTGACCTGGCCTTCTCTCCTGTTTCCGTCTCCTCTCTTTCTTCCCAGGACCCCAACTCAGACTACATCTGTGTTAAAGTTCTTTTTTCCAACCACTCTCCCTTACAATTCCTTAACCTCTACTCCCCTCCCATCAGAAGCACTCTTTCTGATTCTCGCACCAGGACCTTCTCTCCTGACATCCTTCCAAACTCCCCTGACACTTTTATCCTTGGAGACTGCAATGCTCACCACCCAACCTGGGACAGTCTCATACCCTCTAACCCGCCCGGAAATGACCTGCTTCGCTGGATCACTTCCTCCTGTCTGGAAATCCTGAATGACCCCGCCTCTCCCACTCTCCTCCATCATTCCACTGGGAACCGTTCATCCCCCGATATTTCGTTAGCTCCTGCGTCTCTCGCTCCTCAATGCGAGTGGCGCACTCTCCCTGGCCTTGGCTCTGACCATCTCCCCATAGAGATTGTCCTCCCCCTCTCTCCAGTTCGCTACCCCAACAATTGCCCCCCAGATTCAACTTCAAAAAGGCTCGTTGGAATGTTTACCAATCATATATTCTTGAGCAATCCCCTCTCTTGATGTTGACGCAGTCAACATCCACCAGGCTGCCCATTCCTTTTCCCTCTTCTTAGTCGAAGCTGCCAAGGCCTCTATCCCCTTTGGCCGCCTTGGTCGTTACCCCAAAGCCTGGTGGTCCCAGGAAGTGGAATCTGCAGTGCGGGAGCGACGGAGGGACCGCTCCGAGGCACACCGGTCTGAGGCTCACCGCCTCAGATACATAGATGCTTCTTGTAGGGCGTACTCAGTCATCTCTAGAACCAAATCCGCAACCTGGCAAGCCACCTGTTCTAATCTGTCCCCCCGCTCTGATCTCGTGCTGACTTCAGGCTTCTCAATGCCATCTCGGGCAAAAAGAACACCTCCCAAGACACTTCTTTTCCCGGTTGCAGTTCCTCTCTTGACACTGCCAATCACTATGCCTCTTATCTTCGCTCACATCTATCTCAAGCGACACCCCGTACCTCGCGCAGAGCCGAACGACAGTTCATGAATGAACTCTGGAAAGCTAGCTGTGAGGATGCTTCTTCCGTCCACAATTTATTCTGCTCCCCTTCTCCTTGACTGAACTCCCCACTGCCATCTCCAAACTCTCCTCTTCCACTGCATCTGGCCCCGACCAGATTGCCTATCCATTACTAAAGCATTTGCCTGAGCCAGCACAACTCCTCTTTTTTTCTCTTTTCAACAGGTCCTGGCACTCCCACACCTTCCCCTCTTGTTGGAAACCTAGCATCATCATCCCATGCACAAACCTGGAAAACCCACTTCCTCTCCGTCCTCCTTCCGCCCCATTTTTCTCACCTCTTGCATTTCCAAGCTTTTTGAGCGCTTGATTCTTTCTCGCCTAGCTTTTCACCTCGAATCGAATTATTTCCTCTCCACTTGCCGGCCGGCTTTCGCCGTGGTAGGTCATCTCGAGACCAAATTTTTACTCTGTCGCAATCAATCTGGGACGGCTTCCAAAAGAAAAAACCGCCAGACCGAACCATTTTGGCATCTGCTGACTTCTCCAAGGCTTTCGACTCGGTCTGGCACTCTGTTCTGTTTCATAAACTCCTCTCGCTCAAACTCCCCCTAGCTTCGTTCTTTGGGTACGCTCTTTTCTTTCTGACCGTAGAGCTAAAGTCCAGGTTGGTGGTTCCTGCAGCCTTTCCTTCCGTATCAGACGAGGGGTTCCCCAAGGCTCGGTACTTGGTCCAGTCCTCTTCATTCTGTTTGTTGATGACGTTACCAAGGATTTGCCTCGGGGTGCTCATGCCTGCCTGTATGCTAACGATCTGGCCATCTGGTCCTCTTCCCCAGACCCGCTCAAAGCATCTTCTGTCGTCCAATCCTCACTAAATGTTCTAGAAACGTGGTCCAACTTATGGAGACTTCCTCTCAATCCAAAGAAGTGCGAGTCCTTCTTTTTCTCTACAGATCCCCATCAAGCCACTTTCCAGCCCCGGCTGAACCTCCTGGGCATCCCTCTCTCGTTCAATCCCACCCCTAAGTTCCTTGGTGTAATCTTTGATTGGACTCTATCCTTTGAGGCCCACGTCCAATCCCTGTGTTCCAAATTCTATCCACGCCACAAAGCCCTTCGCTCCATAGCCACTGCCTCCTGGGGTCCCACGAAAGAATCTCTCTCCCTACTTTACAAAACCTTTGTGCTACCGGTGCTCAGATACGTCTCTCCTGGATGGTTCCCATTCCTCTGCAACACCGTAACCAATCACTTGGAAGTCCTACACAACGATGCAAGCAGGGTCATTACTGGGTGCCTCTCTTCCACCCCCTCCTCCCTACTGCTTCTTGAGGCTCAACTCCCTCCTCTAAAGCTGACTTTAGAACATCAGGCCCTTTCCTCCTTCGAACGTGCTCTGCGTCTACCCCCAGACTTCTCCAGCCTTTATGCCCTGGCAACAAGACGTGCCCTGTCGACTAAAGAAGAAACAACCCTCCTGGAGATCACTCTGTTCTTCGGGCACTCAATCCCTCCCATCCCCACATGAGACTCTGATTATGTGCCCCCCTTTTACCCATGGACTGCAACCCACTTCACCGTTTCCACCTTCATTCCCGACTGTACACTGTACAGGCAGCAGTATAGTCCGACTCCAGTCTGCTTCAAACAGACTATCCTCCCTCCCCTCTTCTGATATCCAAATATGGGCTGATGGTTCTGTCTCCTCCGTTTTGGTTCCGGTGGTGCTGGAGTGTAAGTAACATGCTCCACATGCAACACATCCTATTCCTTGTCCATCTCCACTGGTCCAATTTCCTCCAGCTTCACAGCTGAAACCTTTTCCCTCAAGCAAGGTCTCAATTAGTATACTAGCCACTTGATGACCAGCAAATTCCAGTCAGTCCTTTTCCTAACTGACTCCACATCGGCTCTATCAATCCTTTCATCAAACCCCTCTTATCTCCTGCCTGAGTCCCTCTGGAATGTTTGGTCCCTCGCCTTCTTCCTCTCCAACTACACCATCTTGTGCTTCCGATGGGTCCCCGGTCACACTGATCTCCCCGGTAATGAAAATACGGATTCACTTGCCAAAACTGGTGCCTCTCTGCCAACTGACACAATCCCATGCCATCTCCCCCCAGTCGTTGCCAAAGTCCGTTATTTTCAGTACCACAATTGGAGACGACACATCTACCACTCCTATATGAACCACCAAGTTCCCGAAGTCTCTTCGGAGGAACTGCTCCTTTCTCGCCCTATTTGCTGTGAGCTTTCCCGTCTTCGCTGCCATGGCCACAGTCTACTTTTATGTTCATATCTTCACAGGATCAGTCGGAAGGAGAATTCTGCTTGTAGTGCCTGTGGACACCCTCTACAGGACCTCAATCATCTCCTCCTCGACTGTCCTGCCTCTGAACCCCTTGGTAAATCTATCTTTGGCTACTCTCTCTCTCTATTCTTGATCTATGGTCCAGATCTTGGAGTGTGACCCGATTGTTGGGTCTCCCTATTGTTGGATTGTTGAGTTCCTCCGCGACCCTATCCCTCGGAAGGGGTCGAGTGGTACCACCACCACCACCAGATCATGAAAATACCTGTTGACATGATAGATCGAGTCATTGACAATTTTAATATTCGTGTCGGAGCAGTTATTCGCCAGCAAGGTGCCTGGATAGAACATATCATCAACTATTAAAGAACACGAAAGTTAGTAGCTTCCATGTACTATCAGAATTGGAGGACATAATTTCCCATCATGCTGGCATTATTTGGCGAAAAAATTTTCATGATATGTTGTTTGAGTAAAAAACTAGATGAAAAACAAAATAAGGCGCTTTTTTTTGGACCACCCTGTAAATTAATTTGGGAACGTGTTGTTTTATTTTCTCCTGCAGTCTTTTGCCACCATACTGACTGTAACAGTGGCATGCAAAACGTTGCTTGTTTGTAAAGCAGGCAGTATATCTTTTTAGTAGTGGAAAGAAGGTCCGTGGTTGAGTAAACTAAGCGTGGTTAATTATTCCAAGAATTAATGCAGTAGATAGTCTAAGTTATCCATCAATGGCATTAAAAGTAAAGATAAAGGAAAACATTTAGCATTTAACATATTTTTTCAATCGACCTGTAATTTTATAAATAATGGTATTATAGGGATAGCGGAATATAATTATTTTCCCGATTACTACTAAAAAGTGATAAAGAACTGTCGTAATTTTTAAAAATTTCCGCTTAATACAGATTCGTATTTGAGTCATTCATGTCTAGTTTTAGAAGAAAATTATTACAGGAAACCAAAGGCGTGGCCAAGATTTTTAATTGGGGGGCCCAAATTGCAAACCACATGCAATGACGTCACCAGAAACTTCGAGAGAGGAATTTTTTGTGGAGGCAAAGATATCATAGAATGGAAGATCAAAAGCCGTGGCCTGGGGTTGGCACGTAACTAGGAACTCGTTCAAAGGGGAGGGCTTAAACCAATAGTTAAATTGCGAAAATGTCTAAATTGGGAGACGTGTTGAATAAAGAAGTCTACTGTAATTCAAACGTATCATTGACGGGGGTCTTGGGGCGGAGACTCCAGCCGCCGGTGGCTATGGGGGTCTGGGTGCGAAGCCCCCAGCCGCCAAGCAATTTTTCGTACTTTTTTGGAAAAAAAAGCTGCTTTAACACCATTGGATCACATTTCGCACGTATTCAGAGCCATTTGAAAGTACTAGTTTTTTAACATTTGAAAGCCAATTGAAAAAATTGTTGCTCAGTCCTTGTTTTGCTTGCTATTTAAGTCCGAAACACGTATAAAATCTTGCATTTTGGGATTGAATTTTGTAAATGATTTGGCCCTTGTACGGGGAAGTAAAGTACATTTCCTCCTGCAACATTTAGCAGTAAATAACAATCTACTCGAAAATTTTCTTTAAGAGATTATTGTTTTGTCATGAAAACAACCAGCTTTAGGAGGACATATACGCCCAGGGGGCCCACGCCCTCTCAATTCAAAATTTTGTTCACTGAGCATTCCCCTTACTGTAGCTAATTTTTTCAAACGTGTTTTGTTGCATAAAAACTGGCGAGGTGGAGGTCAATTGTTGTTGAAAAATGTACAATAGATGGTTACGCCTACAAACCATGTCATTGCCCGGGCCGGATTTACATTGTGTTGGGCCCCTGGTACTTTGGGATTTTTGTAATATTTTTCTGCCAAATACAGATGAAGACCAAACAAAGTCTTATATGAGCGCGGGGCCCCTGGCACTGTGCCATATATTAAATCCGTCCCTGGTTGTATTACGTTCATAAAAAGGTTACATGAGGACTTGAGTTAGCAACTTTTAGGATAAAAACCATTAATTCACTCGGGTTATACGATTAAATTGGTAGGCAAACTTTAAATTGAGGGGTTCCCAGCCCCTGGATCAATATTATTGTTAGGGGGGCATTTAAATTGGGAACCATTTAAATATTATTGTAGGGGGCCCATTTGAATTGGTTGGCAAAAATTAAATTGAGGGGCCCAGGCTCCCAGGATTAATATTTTTGTAGGGGGCCCATTTAAATTGGGGGCCATTTAGATATTATTACAGGGGGCCCAATAAAAGTGGTTCGCAAAAATTAAAATGAGGGGCTCGGGCCCCCTGGAATAATATTTTTAGGGGGGCCATTTAAATATTATTGTAGGGGGCCCATTTGAATTGGCTGGCAAGAATTAAATTGAAGGCGCCCGGGCCCCCTGGATTAATATTATTGTAAAAGGCCCATTTAAATTGGGGGCCATTTAGTTATCTTTGTAAAGGTCCATTTGAACTGGTTGGCAAAGATTAAATTGATAGGGCCCGGGCCTCCTGGATCAATATTATTGTTAATTACTGTTGTACGCGTGTACTGTTGTACGCAAAGATGCTGAAAGAAACCGAAACTGAAAAAACAATAGTCTTTTTTGTGAAATTTTTGTCATTGGTAGCATTTCAATTGGGGGGGCATGGCCGCCTGGGCCCACCGCTGGCTACGCCTATGCAGGAAACACGCGTGCATTTGTACAATAGCTATGCTTCTCATAGAACGCTAAATTTAAATGGATTATGATTGGTTAATGGTTACTGTAGCCTAAAATTAACAATTAGTACTGTAGCCCACAAGTAAATAGACTTAATGATACAACATTGTTATAACCGCTGACTAAAATTTACGATATTACAAGACTGCTTAAAAGGGCATTCAACCCGAATTTTGAAAAATTGCGAAAAAATCTTAAAAAATATGTTTACCAACATGACCCCATTGCGATTCTTGTAACTCATTCGGTTAAGTTTCATGTTTTCCCCTAAGAATCCAAATTTCGGCCATCTTGTTTCAAGTTGATTGCGCAATAAATCAGTTTGTAGCTTCTATTTCCGAATCTTGCTAAGTACTGGGCTTCTTAGAACTAGGTGAGTGTTGAAGATATAGGTAAATAAATTAGTGGAACAACCACTGTTTGAATTCAGAGAGGTTAGATGCTTCCTAGTCTGCTTTGTCCGCCAAGTGCTAGCTAAGTAGTCGGAATAAGACAAGACTTTAGTGCTTTAGGAGTAGTAGCCTATTATACTGCATAGCCTATTGCAGATTGTGACTATTGCTTACTATAGATAGCCTATCCGAAAAAATTATTCCCTGTTGAAAGATAAAGCATCGTAGATGACAAGATATTAGACTAAGATTCCAGTTTTTGGTGAGCCAGTAAGTTTTATGCGATTATTGCGCAGTTGGTTTAGGCCTAAAGATTAGATAAGGCCAGTTAGTTTTTCACGTAAATACGAAATTACTAACTTCAGTGCAAAGCATTTTAATTAGCATTTTTCGTGTAGGTTTGTTACGGTTCCTCCACAGCTGTTAATGCAGTCAGTCATTTGGAACGATTTTGACCTACGTCCTTTCAGTTTGGTAATGTTCGCAAAGCCTTTCTCCTTAGTCTAAGGGGAAAAATAATTGCAAATATTTTACGATTTCTTGGCCGAAGAGAATCAAAATTGGTGCGAAAAAATTCTAAAAAATTGCCAAAGTTGTTTCACTATGGTTTCACAGAAAAAATTTTTAAACAAAAACGTCCTGAATGCCCTTTTAACTATATTCATACCCAGGGGTGCCGAAACCCGGAAGTGAAGGGGTAGGGGGGGATATATCCCTCCCAAGAATTTGACTTTATCCACCCAACAATTTGAGTATGGTCTTCACCTGCATCTCCTCCAATAATTTGACTCTGGTGTGCATCTGAGCGCAGGTTTCTACTTGAATTTGGGGAAAAAAGTGTTCCATTTCTGGTGAAGACCTTTTTTTCTTTTTGGTCTTCTCTTAATTTGCTCACCTGAAAAAAGTCTTGGTCGAGGTTCATCCCCCCAAAGTTGAAAATGGGCAAAATTGGGGTAAAATTGCAAATTATCTCCCCAATGCTCAATAAAGATTTGCACCAATGTTCATACCTTTTTTGCAAGTGCTAACAAAGCATTTATCGTCGCTTGCATTTGTGCTTCTTGCGACATCGCTGCAGCTGTCTACTTCCACCTTAGAGCAGTATCTATGTGCGACTAGCGTGCTCCCTGCAATAATCACCACACGTTCACAATACAATTGTAATTATTGTGATTTCATGTTTATTTACCAAGTTGTCTTGGCCACGTCGCAGCGAAGAGACCTTTCGGTCTTCGAGTCAAGCCATTCGCCATTCTACCACACACGTTGCCGATGGAGGCTACACATTCTTTTTAATGCAGAGAAGCTTTAAATGTTAACTTATAACCAGAGGTGGACAAAGTAGTCGAAAAATCTACTTAAGTAGAAGTATGGCGAAGCATTTCCACTTAAGTAAAAGTAGGAAAGTAGTCAAAATTAATTCTACTTAAGTAATGAAAGTAGAAAGTAATTTCGAATTTCACGTATTTGTTTATTCTTCGAAGGTTTGCTGTTGTGACGCTTACGATCAGTGTTTAAGCAAAGCCATACTTACGGTAGCATATCAAAAAATCAAAGTTTTATTATTCTCTTGAAATTACACCGAAGCGTGTTACGAATACGATTTAGTAGGGACTCTGGGCTCATCTCCGCGCCTGGACAACACAGCTTGAGAAGAAATGTCGCAGCGATGGCGAGTCGTTAGCAACACTGTTCGTTAACCGGCTAGGGAATTGAACCCCAGACGGGCCGCAGCAAACGCAACGCCGTTAACCGCTAATCTTTTTCGTATGAACCAGGAGTAACGCGCATGTCTAGTTTGTCTACTGTACCATGCTAATCAGGGTTCGGTATGTTTTTTTTTTAGTGAGACTGAGTCAACACCTGGTATTTGATGCAACGCAAAAACACACTACCCTAGATGACCTGTAAATGAATCGGCGTAACTATTCAATAAGTTTCGTAGTACTGTACAGTAAAACAAACTCGATACGTACTTATTGTACACGTTGTGAGGTGGAATAATGTTTACTTCGTTATTGTACACGTTGTGAGGTGGAATAATGGCTAGGTGTTTACTTCTACTTTACATAAAAGTCATTACTACTCAAGTAGCGTTACTTCGAGAGGATTTTACTTGAAGTAAAAGTAGAAGTATCAGAAATGAAAAATACTTAAGTAAGTCGCTCGTTACCAAAAACACTACTTAAGTAGTCTACTTAAGTAGAACTACTTCGTTACTGACCACCTCTGCTTATAACTTTGTGGTTTAGTAAAGACTGCTCATTCATTAACAGATGCCATTATGTATTAGAGGATTTTAGACAGAAAAATATACAGGGTTTCCGCGCAATTTTTAAAACCAAATTCCATGACATTCCAAATTGTGGAGAAGACTAGTTGAATCGTCTGATAACTATTTCAAGAATCATAATCTATAGTTTTATAACAAAAAAAAACATTTAACCAAGCAAGAACGAATTTATGTCGCTTTAGTCTCCAATAATATTTAAGAACAAATGGACTAAAACTTGTGAAAAATGTTGAACAACCAGATTCAACCCAAAATTTACTTGTTCTTGAAAAAAAAGTATACTAACCATAGATCTACATTCGTACGCTCACAACTTTACGTCAGAGGGTAAGAGAGAGACATTTGGTTTATTGCGACTACAACCGGTGCACGAAGCAGAACACACATTTTACAAACAAACAAAAAATAATGCAGAAGCCATCAGTCACTTAGACGAGGGCGGGAGGTCGCCAATTCTGCATCTAGTTGCTAATCTCGCTCAATCCGCTAAACTTCAAGTTTTTTCTGACGTTATCGAGGCTCTGGAAAAATTGTAGCAGAGAGTATTGCCTCGTTTCTGCGTGAAGGGCTAGCAAAACAAACAATTGGGCATTCCTTATTGTTTCAACTGCACTTATTTTTAAACAACTAATAAATTGTGAGCTATTTCTAAATTTTCACGAATTTTTATAGCTCGGTTTGTTCTTAATTTGTTTGAGACTTTATATGGGAATAAAGCGAAACAAATTTATTTCGGTTTAGTTAAAAGATGTCTTTTGTTACAGATCGTGATTACCGTTAGTCTAATCAACAACGGTAATACAGAAAACGCCAAAAAACTAGGCTGATTGCTCACAAAATGTGTTTTGCTAGCCCGTGTTCTTTACTTTTTCATGCCGAAGCTGAATTGTTTTAATTTACTATTAAACTTTGAACAAAAATGAGCAGAGGTGAAGTCGAGGACTTAAAATTCGAAGCCAAAGACCAACTTTTCGAGGATAGACCCTCTCGAGGCCAAGGACAGGAATGGTCGAGTCCAAGGCCAAGGACCGAGGACACAATTTTTCTAAATTATGGTTGACAATTTTCCATAATTTTTAAATGCGAAAGTGCTCGAGCTATTGCATTTTGTTAAGTTTTTGATAATTATTCTAAAATAGTACAGGTTTTGCAAAATACTAATTAGGCCTAATGCCATTTGAAGTTTTACACATTAGAAGCTGATGTTGATTACTTACCGTAGCCGTATCGTGATAATGAAACAAGGCTATTACCCGTGAATGGAAATATTGCTAAATTATAAGCGAAGAAATGGTTAATTTTAAGGCCTTAATTTCATTAATTAGGACCCCGATGCAAACGTCCACTGATTATTATGCATCCTCACTTTTTTAGTAGTTTTCTAAACACAAACCGTATTGGCTGGTTAAACCCTTTCTTTTCACGAATTTTTAAAATTTGATTCCCTTTTTATATTGAATTTGGCGTATTTGACAGTATGCAGTACATCAAATGTTTTAGATTTTTATCAAATTAGTTAATTAATGGACTAGGATTCATTCAAGTTATAATTGCTGTTACATCGTATTCCTAGTTTTGTTCTTTGTTGCCCACTAGTGGTCTGTGTTCTTATTGTTTGGCTAACGCTAGTTCTGTTTATGATTTACCAAGTCGCCGGAAGCGATGCGTCATTTTCACACTGACAAAATCTTCACACGTGGAGATTTGGTCAGTTTGGTTCAGCATTCCTAGCATCAGGTTGTTCTGATTTTTTGGAATTCTCTCTTTATTGTTAGCTACAGTGAATTTGAACTCGCATCTGACTACCTGGCAAAATCAATCGGTATGTATTTGTTTATAATTTCTATTTAGCGTTCTAGTCTTCGTACATCTTGCTTTCTATAATTTTACTGTAGTGATATGAGAGCCGAGAAGCACACCTTTTAACTGGTTTTTCGGGGGTTGAGTGTGGTTAGTCCGTGCATTGCTTCACATGGTCTTGGCTCCGATATTTTTACAGGTTTTGAAGTAATTGCTATACTACGTTGGAAACGTTTTCATTTATTTTTAGAAACCGCAGTAAGCAGTACGCAGTACGCAAAAAACAACAACTCCAATAGGCTGCGCGTTTCGATTCTTTCCTGTGTACAGGTATAGGGCTGCACCAGGAGCCCAGAGTGTACCCTACAATTGCTATTTTAGATGTACTTGAAAAGGGCCAATTATAGTGCCGAAAACGTTCGCTTCGAAATTTCTTCAAATTATAAATAATGTACAGTAACATACAAGTAACAAGCCCAAAAATGCTCCAGATCTTATGGTTGCTGTACGAGTATTACTACTGTGTGGTACAACTAAAAGTTGTTTGTGTTTGGTCCCCCGGATTCCTTGTTATCATTTTGGATGGTTAATGCTTCGCAGTTTGTTTCGCCGGCAACAGAAGTATTAGCAGAAATAAAAATAACAACTTTCTACAGTACTTTCAGGCCCCTCGTTCTCCACGTAGAGCTTTCACACTATGCTATTTACAGTATAATAATGTCATTAAAAAAAGTTTTAATGGCTTAAATGGCAAACACATTTTATTATTTTTCAAGTAAAGAAAGGAAGCAACAAATTGACAGACTATAGCACTTAAGTTGTTTTTTGCTTGGTTATTTTCCTTTTTAAGTAATCAAAAAATAATGCTGTCCTTGAGCCAAGGACAGGACATTTTCGAGAACTTGTAGGCTTCGAGGCCAAGGCCAAGGACGTCCTCGAGTACTCACCACTGAAAATTGCACCGTGTTCTCATTGAACAATTGTTCTTATAAAAAAGAAAGTAGTGCGCTTTTAGTTTTTAAAATAAAAATACTTTTTAAGCAATATGTCTTTACGGTAATGGTACAAGTCAAAGGCTAAAAATATGATTAGGTTCAAACGTATTACCTGTGGGGTAGCTCATATAAACACAGTTGGAATAGTTTTGTGGACATCGCTGAAGAGAGACAAGACCATTGCAAACAGTAGTTGGGGTGGTTCCACACACGTAACAAGACAACGATGAAACTGGAAGAAAGCAAAGATTAAAGGAGGTATGTATAACGGAAATTGCAAAGTTTATCAAATCATAAATTATACTGTAAGCAATTTGCAAGAACACGCTAAGACGTATAACTGCTGGGCAATCTTCCTTCCATTGCGCGTAGTCTAATTTTTTTGGAAAGCTTTGCCCATTTAACTGGAATTAAACCGCACGCAGACCTATACCGAATCCCAACACAAAAATGCGTGCGACTATGATGGATCCAAGCTTCGGATAAAATCTGCTATTATATCACCTACATATTATTAATATTATTGCGCTAATGCTCGAAATTCTATTGCTTTGCTAGCAGCTGTCCTCCTTTAAATGGTCGAATCTTTATAAGAACCTTCCAATCATTTAAAACATACGCAGCAAAAATTGAAGTAACAATATTGCTATAATCAAATGTAATGTCAATTTTCTAAATATGCGGTTATCTGCGCTGATAAGATCAAGAGATTTCGGGCCAGTCCATGCAATAAACAATCAATTCTTTTACGAAATTGCACAAAAACGTCTAGTTTGGACAATATAGTGATAATGCTATAACGAATGATTCTATCTTGTTTGAAGCTTTTATGTCTTTGGGTGTGATTAGTGTGTAATTGTGTTTTTTGAGTACGTCAATACACAAATAATTGGCAAAACTAAAATAACTAATAACTAACCTATTTTCCAGGAGCTAACTGCTAAAAGTGCAAACAGAAGAAAAAATTGCATGTTCATTGGCTGTTTCTGTTCTATCTCTTAGCAATCTAAATTCAACAAAACAGCATATCTGTTGAGAATAAATTACATTTAAAAGTATATTTCAAATCAAATCAAATCTTTCATTATACTCGCTCTAATACGCCGAAGCGCGTAACGAGTTGGCGGGGCCCATCTCCGCGTCATTGCGCCCGGGCAACACAGCTCCTTTCGAAGAAATGTCGCAGCGGTGGCGAGCCGTTGGCAACACTGTGTCCGATTTGACCGGCCCAAGATTTGAACCTCAGACCTCCCGCTCCAGAGACGAACGCGTTACCGCTCGACCAAGAAGTTCAAAAATTATTTGAACTCCTAAACGAGTTAAATCATACTATACATACCGATATTACTCAAGCAGGGCATGTTTCAAGAATATAATACATAATAATCACTCTTTCCAAATGGTAAAGGTGGGTAAAACGCCAGTCTGTCTTGAGATAAAAAGTAAAATAAGCTAGTTAATCGACCGAATCCTAATAGCAATTCATGGAGGCAAAACGTAATATTCTTCCGCTTGATTCTGATATCCCCAGTATAGATTGTGGCGAACCTTAAATCATCTGCTTTGAGCTGATTCTTTTAGTGGATACATGCAGCGATGGGGGACTAAGAACATTTTGACAAAAAAAACAAAAAAAAAAAAACAGAGCCAAGATAAAATGAAAGAATCTATTTACGAGATCTTTCGACTTAAGCTAAAGTCATTATCTAATTCAAATAGAATGAATTTTACTATCAATCTTATTATTTTAGTGATAATTCGGTCAAGAAATTGACTGAGCTCTATGACTTAACACAGTAGTTATGCTTTCGACTTTGCTGGTACCGATTATCATCAGTCAAATTTTCCTAGCCTATGTGAATCTTATTATTTTGTTATCATTCTTATTCACATTGAATGAATAAATCATTCCATCTGAATAACATTAATAATGAGTTTAGTTTAAGTCGAAAGGTCTCGTAAATAGAATATTTCATTTTATCTTGGCTCTGTTTTTTTATCAAAGCTCTTCACACCGTCCGGTTTTTCTGCTCTAAAAAGATTTTCATTTTGCACTTTGGGAGCAGCGGCCCACACTGTTGAAAAACTTCATTACTCTTTTTCTTTATTTATTGAAAAACAGTTTGAAAAAGAAATTAAAAACTGAAACAAAACAAAGCAAAATTAATGATTAGCTATAGACAGTATTTAGAATCTTAGAGGCACAATCAAACCTATTATTAACAGCCTATTCCATACTGTTTCGGAGTCGACTTTCGTCTTTTATTTCTCGTCAGTTTAGCTTAGACTACAGGCATGAACATGAGCGTAGAGAAGCAAAGAATCGCAAATTAATCAGATCATACCGGAATATTAAAAAGTTTATAATTTTTTAAAGGAAAATATTAACTTAACACAATGTTACCAGAGATATGCTGGGAGGAAGCAATTTTCAATAGCATGCTTTGAACAGGGGTTTCACCCAATTTCAAGGCTCATGAGTACGGCTATAGCAAAGTCAAAATGACAAACATTACCAGTGATTAAAACCTTCAAAACACAGGCAACATTTTCGCCAATTAATGAATAAATCTTTACCGATTATGTTTATATTCCATAAATCTTAACTGATTATCTGTATGTTACATAAATCTTTACTGATCAATATTAGCTAAGTAAATCATTTCTTCAAGATGATAGGAACTTAAAACTCTATTGATCGATAAGGAAAAATTTTGAAGAAAACTCAAAAAATAAATGAATCACCTCATGAGTTACACTATTTGTCAGTCATGATAGCCTGCCCACAAAACATCGATAGCCTATACCCTCAAAATAGTTGTAATTGTGTAAATGTAATTACGTTTTATTCACCAAGTTGCCTTGGTCAAGAGACAGCGAAGGGACCTTTCGGTCTTCGAGTCAAGCTGCCACCTGCCCACCTGTCTACCACACGCGGCGGCTTACCTAATAAGCTTACCTAGCTAGCTTAGCTGACGAGAAGACAGTGATATTTCTTGAAGCAGCAGCTGTACTAGGCTGCTATATTTTGTGGGTATGCAATCATGGGAGATATAACGGGTAACTCATGGGATGATAAATTTGGTTTTTGACGTGCTAAGTAAATCTTTATTGAAAAATCTTTGCCCAACGAAACTAAAGGATTTTAATTAAATCTTTGCTGATGTTACGATATACCTTGCAGAGGTGGAGTAGAGGATACAAGGCTCGGGGCCAAGGCCAACTACACTAACAAAAAATCCGAGGCCAAGGCCAAGGACAGATCCTCTCGAGGCCAAGGACAAGAATGCTCGAGGCTAAAGAACACATCGCGGAAGCGATCTCCAAAAAAAAGGTCTTCGCTCCAAAACTTCATAAATTTTCGGGAAAATTCAGGCGTTCTCCAGGAAACCACATGTCTTCAATTTTTTTTTCGCCTGCTCTCTGGCGTTCATCAAGACGAATCAAAATTAGTCATGATCTTGGGCCATTTTCAACAAGTCAACAAATAGGGCTGTCCTCGGTCCCAAGACAGGGCATTTTCGAGGACTTGCAGGCTTCGAGGGCAAGGCCAAGCACTTCAAATTGTGTCCTCGAGGACTCCACCACTGATGCCTTGGCTTCTCAACTGACGGACCGCGGTCCAAATCCAGGTCTCCGGATCGCTAAATTCGGACCGCGGCCAAGGCCTCCAAGAGGGGGGGGCAGGGGTGTATAATGACCCCGAGGCCCATAGACTTTAGGGGGCCCATGGGCTTCAGGAAGGCTGTTGGCTTCAGCAGGCCTAGCAGATGGTCCATGAGCTCGAGAGGGGCCCATCGAAATGACACTGAGAAATCAGCATGTGAGGCCTGAAGACCTTTTTTTTGTGGAAATCACCTAATTTCAACCGGAAAAACCGTTTGAATTTCGGTGAAGACCTTTTTTTTGGAGATCACATCATAATTCGGACAAAACTGCGCCATTTTCTCATTCTGTTTTGGAGTTCACTAAACGGGAAATCCGTCATATTTGAGCTGGCCCCGGGCCCACGTTCGGCTCACGGCACCCCTGACCGCGGCCCACTATCAGACCTAAATTCGGACCTTCAAACTTCTGAGGACGGGAACTCATTGTCTGCTTAAATTTTTTTTTGATCTTAAATGAAATTTCGGCCGGAATTTGGTCTGCAATTTGAGGTGGTCTCGGGGGCATATTTAGGACGAGGACATGGTGCCCTTTGGGTCTCCAGCATAATATAATTAGGTTAGCATAGAATATTATGCAAAATTGCGGCTTGTCCCCCCTTGTGACTTGCGCAGAAAGTTTGAGCACACACGGACAGAATCTGGGTGAGGACCTTTTTTTTTTATTTGGTTTTCACCTAATTTTTGGAGGGAAAAAGGACTGATTCTGAGTGGAGCAATTTTTCTTTTGGTCTTTATTATTCTCAAATTTCCTGCCCCCCCCCCCCCCCCCCCTTTCGAAAATCCTGCGTACGCTACTGAGTGGTCTCCAACCACATTTAGGTCTTCACATTTTCTGGACCTTTTCCAAGTTTTCTCAGCCTTTTCTGGACTCAAAACTGTTCATCTACCGTATCTGGACCTTAGCTAAAATGCTATAAATAAAATCTTTACCGGCTAATCTACAATACAGTACCATTGCCTTACTTTACATCTCTCAGAAGAACGGTACGGTAGGCTAGCTAACTCTCTACTCCACTCGTGGCTACGTCTCTCTTAAGCTGAAAGACTTAAAACTAAAGCTAAAATTCAGAACTAAAGCTAAAACAACCCTAACAATATCTCGAAATGAAACGCTATCGATACCCTTTACTCTCTTCGTAGTTCGCGTATGCTTAGGCCTACGTCTGCAATGAAGCCGAGACGCAGTTATGTCGGCGAGGGGCGTTCAAAAAATATCAGATTTTTAAAGAAAAAGCATGAAAACCTCAAATTTGGACTTTTTCAGCAAATTTCGATCAGAAATATCCATGAAAAGAGGTGAAATTGGGCTGAAAACCTTTGTTTATTATGAGATCAACGTAATTCCAGCAACTTTTCCAGCCGAATGAAGTGAAGAATTTTTTTGCGGGAGATTTTTTTTGATCACCCATTTTCAAAACTTATTTGCCAATATATGCGCAGTTTGCATCAGATTTTAATCAAAAAAAATCATATTTGCTCCTGAAAGTAAATTACAGCAGATTTCCATAAAAACATCAGACATCAGATTGCAAATCGGAAATATCAGACCTAATGTGAAAACATCAAACCTGGCATCACTGTTGAGACGACTCAAAATGAGAATAAGGACTCGCAATAGTTATTGTACAGTGACTCAACAATGACAATTTGTTAAGAACAATGTACTAAGAAATTAATGATTAACTACAAAGTAGGCTACATATCAGAAGAAACTTTGGCAAACGGTATGATTGGGAGGAGGCTAATATTTTTTAATCATAAAAATCACAGCCAATATTATTGTCAAGTTTAATCATAAAAATCATAGCCAAATTTTTAATCATAAAAACTTATTACAATAACATTGGCTGTGATTTTTATGATTAGAAGAAACTTTATACCCGATAGCATTTTTATTTTATTTGAAAAGTTTTCGGCGCATTTTCTAAATGGCCCTCTTCAGCAAATTAAAAAGCAGTTCACAGTGACTTTAAAATTTATCTGCAAACCACAAATGCTACAATATAACTTGGTAACTTGTTAAATAATATCCTGGCCAAGGTAACTTGGTAAATAAAACGTACTGTAATGTTAATATAACAACCACTATAAATTCAAGCATTGATATTGTGACGTTTACGTTATACCTTTTCCATAGTAAAGTCAAGTCAGAAAAAAAAAGAGAAAAAACAATAAGCACTGTAAAATAACAGTATATACTGTATAAGTGTATATGGTACAACGCATACAATAGACACACACACACACGAAAACAAAATCTTTTAAACACATTTGACGAATTCGGTTTTAAAGTCAGGCGCAAACCTAACGGGACTGTTGTTAAATTTGTGATCAACTTGTCCAAATGTTTGGAAATCTGGCCAAATTACTTGTTTTTCAAAGCGTGCCAAAATTATATACTCTGATTATGAATTGTTTAAAAATGAGATCACTAAACTAAGATGCATTTTCTCAAAATATTGTTATCCAAATTGGTTTTTGAATAAATGCTTAGGAAAATTTGAAAATAATGCCAAATCATACTCACAAGATAAAGAAGTTGATGATTATGCGTACATACTTGGCTTGCCGTATTTTGGAAAATCATCTCGTAAATTTGCATTCCAATTGTCTACCTTACTAAAGCAAAGATTTAATCTAGAATTTTTACTTATTACACCTCACCAAAAACTGGGTCATATTTTAATCTGAAATCCAAAACTCCAGCTGCTTTAAAATCCACTATAGTATATAAATTTATGTGTTCACGTGATGTGAACACGACATATATTGGTATGTCAACGCGCCACTTGGTGACTAGGGCCAGAGAACATTTGCAGCTTAACTCCAACTTCGCCAAAAGTGCCATAAGCCAACACATTTCTTCCTGCCAAACTAGTCAAAATTGTAATTTGGATGTTAGTTCGTTTAAGGTAATTAGAAACTATCGCAATGAATATGAAACCAAAATACAGAAGGCATTATTGACAAAAAAGCTAACAGCACGATTGAACTCACAATTATACGCCAACGGTTGCTCTTTTCTTTTTAATGTGTTTTAAAGATTTATTTTTCTTGTGTGTGTGTGTCTATTGCGTGCATTGTACGAAATACAGGATAGGCTACAGTATTGTCGATTTCCCCGAAGACTTGTAAATATTGTTTGCCTTTGGTTAGTTTGTGTGCAGCTGTTTGTCTGAATAAATGTCCTTTGTTGTTGTGTTTGTGACGTGATAATGCCTGTCTCTTGGTTTGCCTGTTGCTTGGCATGCTTGTACCAGTTCGTTGTGAGAGCGTTTCTGGGCTAGGCTAGGCTAATTAGTCAGGTTAGGCGAAACGGGTATTAGGGGTTAGGTTAGCGTACGTGATGGCAGGCATAGTTAGGCCCCTTGTGCATATCATAAGGTTGTACTTATTTATATACTGTTCAGAAGTTACATAGCAGACTTGAATCATTAAGTTTTTTTGTTTTTTTACGGCTGTGAGGTACCGTCAACCGGGGCGACTTTGAACGCAGGAGCGACTTTGAACACTTCACTAAAACAATCATTGTTTTCAGTTAAATACTTTTCAAGACCAGTCTCTTACTCTTAGTAGGTCAGTGTTTGAACTTTGATAGATTTTTTTTCTTTTTTGCCTGACTAGCACAGGATCACGTGACAATGACGTCATCATTTCAACAAAATAATTCTCAAAAATAGTGCAATTTATTACACCATTGCTACTGACATGTGCATCCCTGAGGCTGGTCAATTAGCAATAGACGACTGCAAGCTTGAACCCATGATGACATGGTCGGTTGCTAACCGCCCTCACCACTCGCTCGTTGCATATCACTGTAACAATTTAGACTTATAAATTAACGCATGTCCACAATGCAAGCTGAGTGCGCATTCATATTTTTTTGAATCCAGTTAGCTGTAGCTTATCGAGATGTAAGGTCGAAATTTTAATTAGAGCTGGTGTCAATGGATAAAGAATGAGATTATTGGTTAAAAATGTCAACTGATTTAAAAGAATTTTTTTCGAAGCGTATTTTTGTATTGGAGTATTTCAAAGCGGAGTGTTGTTGTAAAATTTTAGAGCCGGAGTCAGTTAAACAATTTCGGAGTGGATCCAGAGTGGAAAAATTAGCCACTCCGAAACGCTCTAATTCAAAGACACTTCAGGCGAAGGCAACTTTGCCTTGTAAGTGAAGGCACGTGAAGGTTTAAGTGCATGTTGATAGGCGTTCAAAGTTGCCCCAGAGGCCGGGGCAACTTTGAACGCTTTTTGAGATAGAATATATGGTTAATGAGAGCGAAATATTTTGTTAGTTATGACAGTTCCAGTAGCTGAGGCCATAAGTGTTACGTTCAGCCTATAAGCACTTTTCTTACTTAAACCTGGTGGAAGTGACAAGTAAAAATGATTCAAAACCGTTCAAAGTCGCCCTGGTTGACGGTAGCACTTACCTCACATATCTGCTTTCCCATTAGGCTAGTGTTTCATCAGCATCTGAATTCACACATAGCCTATTCTGGCATCCCACCCGAACCTTCAAAGCACACACGAGGGCAATTTGTACACTTGCCATCGTACCCTCTTCTCAGATTACTCTGATCTAAGTCTGACAACAAGGTCACCAGAAAGAGGATTCTCGACCAGTATCACACTGGCACTTCACTTAGCTCAACCGCATTGCGATAGCATCACTAAGCATGGACACCATATATGACATCACATTAGCAATTTACCACAATAGTACGCTATATGCATATTTCAAACTTGTTTGTTATCATCAGGCGTACATAACTGTGTAAATGCCTATTACAAATTTTGAACCCCAAAAGCCAAAATTAACCTACTTGTCGGTAACCGATAAAGCAAATTGCTCTATACAACGCCAGTCAACGCCCATACGAATAAATTTTCATTTACTCGTATGTGCTATGAAAATTCAGAAGTTACATAGCAGACTTGAATCATAAAGTTTTTCTTTTTTTTCACGGCTGTGAGGTAGCACTTACCTCACATATCTGTTTTTTCACAGCCGTGAAAAAAAAAAAATTAAGTGCTATTTTCGCAAAGTTTTTTCACAGCCGTGAAAAAAAAGAAAAACTTTATGATTCAAGTCTGCTATGTAACTTCTGAATTTTCATAGCACATACGAGTAAATGAAAATTTATTCGTATGGGCGTTGACTGGCGTTGTATATAGCAATTTGCTTTACCAGTTCCCGACAAGTAGGTTAATTTTGGCTTTTGGGGTTCAAAATTTGTAATAGGCATTTACACAGATATGTACGCCTGATGATAACAAACAAGTTTGAAATATGCATATAGCGTACTATTGTGGTAAATTGCTAATGTGATGTCATATATGGTGTCCATGCTTAGTGATGCTATCGCAATGCGGTTGAGCTAAGTGAAGTGCCAGTGTGATACTGGTCGAGAATCCTCTTTCTGGTGACCTTGTTGTCAGACTTAGATCAGAGTAATCTGAGAAGAGGGTACGATGGCAAGTGTACAAATTGCCCTCGTGTGTGCTTTGAAGGTTCGGGTGGGATGCCAGAATAGGCTATGTGTGAATTCAGATGCTGATGAAACACTAGCCTAATGGGAAAGCAGATATGTGAGGTAAGTGCTACCTCACAGCCGTGAAAAAAAAAACAAAAAAACTTTATATACTGTGCTGCAGAATCTAAGCTTAAAAGGCCTATATTTGTTAGGCAGGCCAGCGCTGGGTTGAAGATTCCCGGTTAGGCAAGGATTTTTTTGGTAAGTTTTGACTGCTATGTTTGCATGTATGTTATCGTAGTAGAGTAGCCTTGGCTGATGGATTGCAGACCGATTATTTCAAAGTATTGTCGTAGGCTAATGGCGTCAATCTAGTTGTGTGTGCTATTAACTGAATTATTTGTCAAGTTTTTATTTTGCATGATGTTTAATTGTGTTTTTTGCTTGTGCAGAAACCACCGCCTTCGAAAAGCGCGTATTTCAAAATTTTCCTTATTAAAATCAATTTCTGTTAAAACGAGTGTGGACCGCGACGTCGCCAAACCCGCGCGAGCTCAGTTTCAGCAGTATATTGTTTTTTTTTTGATTTTTCTCTTTTTCTGACTTGATTTTACTATGGAAGAGGTATAACGTACATGTCACAATATTAAATGTATGAAGTTACGTAAAGTGGTTGTTACATTGTAACATTTGTGTTTTGCAGATAATAGTTTGATAACGTTTCATTTTTAAATTTTAAAATTACCGTGAACTGCATTTTAATTTGCTGAAGAGGGCCATTTAAAATATGCGCCGAAAAACGTTTCAAATGAAATAACAATGCTTTCGGAAATAAAGTTTCTTCTTATATTCGCTTTGTGGTTTAAAAGAATTTACACCTCTTGACCGAAAATTTATTAATCAATGATAAAATAGTAAAGACAGTATCCAGAGTCTTCGAGGCACGATGAAATACCAGCCTAAGACATTCTGCTTCAGAATCGACTTTCGTCTACTATTTCTCGTCAGTACAGCTAGGAATTCAGTTAGTTTAGGTAATCCCAATGATTTTGCCTGCAGTACTTGTTTAACTCGGTTTTGAAATTTTGCCAAAACTCGAAAGTTTGTCCAACGCAAAATTTGAATCATAGGCAAAAAAATTTGCTTAACTTGATTTAAAAAGTTTTTTGCCAAAATTTGACCAAGGTTATTGCTTACCCTTGCCAAACTTTGAACATTTGCCTATGGTTCATTCTAAAAATTAACAAAAAATCAAATTCACTCGATTTTGAGTTTTTGCCAAATTTGACCTTGCTGGTTGAAATTCCAGAACTTCACAAAAAAACTGAGTTAATTTTAGATTTTTTGCCAAAATTTGAAATTTTGTCCATTGAAAAGTTGAAACTTTGCCAAAATTTTAAAAATTGACGAAAAATCGGTTATGAAATTTTTGCCAAATTTCAAAAATTTACTTATAGTTAACCTTGACATTTTTTCGAAAGTCGATGAAAAACTAACTTACCTCGACATTATAAAGTTTTTATGAAAAATTGACAATTTGTTTTTGGTTATTTTGACATATTTTTTAACCGAAAAACAAACATAACACGATTTGAAATTATAGCTCGAAATTAAAAAAAACTGACAAAAAATTAACTTTACATGTTTTTCGAAATTAGGCAATATTCAATGATTTGCCCATGGGAGATCATAGATGCTACTGTACATATTTTGTAGAACTGGTAGGAAAAAATACAGTAGTACGTTCGTATATTTTGAAATAAGCTGGAAAATTTTTACTGCTGCCGAAAAAAAAAGGGGAGAAGAGGTGGCTAGAGTCCCCCATTGGCATGCAGAAAATGAAAAATACCAGGTTTTTAGTACAACTGAGCCTAATTTCTGCTCTGGTAGAGAAAATAGCCCCCCAATGGCATCAAGACCTTTTTGTTGAAACCTGTTTTCGGACGCAAAAACCGTTCCAATTTTAGGTCAGGACCTTTGTTTTGGTCTTCACCTGTTTTCAGACACAAAAACAGCCCCTCTTCCCCATTGGAGATTTTTGGCTATGCGCCCTCGTCTGGGAGATGTAGTTTTGCAAAATTTTAAAGAGATAGCCGCGTTTCAACGAATTTTCAAATTCATGGAACTAGTTGATAGATCAAAAAGAAGAGTTGGAGGAAACCCCAGTTGTGAAGCGATTCATAATGAACATTAGTGAAAATTTTGGAAACCTTTTGGGAAACCTTATACACTTTTCAGGATTATGCGGCAGGTTTTCAGTTTATATCGATAAAAATTACACACCATTGTTTTTTAACATATTTTAATAATGCAACTGTATATTTTATGCGAAAACAAAATTTCACCGGGCGGTTTGTCATGATTTGCTTCAGTGCAAAAAGGGTCACAATAGGCTATAAAAAAAGATTAAAATTACTAAAGCAAAACAACAAAATATGCAAGAAATAAAAGATTTCACAAAAAAAACTTTCCTCTGAGCGTGGTTGATTTTAGATACAAATACTGGTGGAGTTTTTACCCACTCACTATAATGGATACTAACATCACACCCAAAAACGCAAGCATGTTCATCTTCAGCCCTATGGCCCCATTGCCTCCATTTGTGAATCCATCTGTATCTCCACTTGTGATTTCATCATCTGTGAGTCCATTGCATCCATCTAAATTTTATAACATTAAGCCCAAACATTTCTCAATCTGGACTAACTTTAATCTTTTTTGTCGGCAAAGGGGAGGAGGGGAGACCATAGGATTTAATAAAAGTGGCTTCAAGCAACGGTTCGGCTCTCAGCTATTAAATATTTTCGCAAGTGCGAGTAAATATCTTGTTTGAAAATTGTCCTGTGTTACTTATGAATTTATGTTCGTTCTGTTAAAAAATAATAATCAAGTAAAATATAAAAAATTGTGCCATTATCTTGCGCTTGCGAATGGTGTAGGATAAAAACGTCGGAGTTAAACTCGCGAGGTTTACGGTTCGATACTCTTCCGTTGCAATTTCCGCAAGTGCGTGTAAATTCCTGCGTTCAAAATATGCCTTATGCTTCTACCGAATTTATGTTCACCCTGTTTATTTAAACAGAAGAACAGTTATCTTTGTGACATCAATAAAAAAAATAAAAATAAAAACAAGACAAAACAGAAAGGTGGAAGAAATACAACTGTTTTGATAGGCCGTTTGCTGTAAATTCTAGGACGCTTAAAAATCGAGTTTGTAAAAAAGTTTGAGTGGCAAAAAAATTTTGATGCAGATAGACTGCATTTCATCCTAGGAGGTTTATATAAAAAGTTCTCCAAAAATTACCCAGCAGTTTTCGAGTAAATGGGGGGTAAAGTTGGGGGTTTTCAAGACTAAAAATTATATATTTTCCGCGTAATGTGCAAATTTAAATCCTTTTATCATTTCTATTTGCTTATCTTGACAATTTTTCAGATGCACAAATGTCTAGTTTGGTTTTAGAGTTAAATTAAGCAATCCTTCCCAGCGCTCTCTAGCACTACTAGCGGCGAAATGTTTCTTTTGTGTTTATTTAAGCTTTTAATAATTTTCCCCTTAATTTTTCAGTGATTAATCATCGATAGGAGTTTACTTCATTTGTTTGAACGTACGAAAATGACATAAACTTTTCCGATAGCACTGGGCTACAGTTAAATTCAAAATACATTTATTTTGGGGCCTTGTTTGACTAGAAAACAAAAATCAATAAAATTAACTACAAAAACAAACTTATTTCAAATGCTTGTTAAATATTTAAAATAAGTATATCAACTTATAACTGCACAGATACAAACAGGATTTTTGATGAGTGTACTTTTGAAATGACGTAACCGGTCAATGATGACGTCACAAAATAACGTAACGAATGAATGAAACGTCACAGTATAAATTGCAATACGAAGTTTTTGTCAAAATTTTGCAAAACCACAATATTTTTTGAGTTGATGAAAAGCAAAATCGCATTTTTTGGTAAAAATCAATTTTTGATGGGTGTGCTAGGTGAATTCTAATCCTAGCGTGCATCCGAAGCCAGTAGCAATTGAAGAATAAATTAGGACACTTTTGATTACTTAGGAAAGTGCAAAAAATAAAGCAAAATATGCTGGTTGCCGGTGATGTCTAAAGCTTCAACAATGCTTGGAGAAATCAAAACTTATTCTCTAATATCACCGATCACATTAATACAAATTATTTTAATTGTCGTGGTCATCAATCATCACATTCAAGTTGCTCACTACGTGTTCGATAGTTCAGGCAGACGTGGAGTCGAGGACACAATGTTCGAGGCCAAGGACTGAAAAAAAATTCGAGGCCAAGGCCAAGGACCGACTTTTCAAGTACAGACCCTCTCGAGGCCAAGGACAGGATTGGTCGAGGCCTAAGCCAAGGACCAGGGACAAAATTTTAAAAAAAGCTATGGTCGGCAAACTTTGAATGTTTTTAAGCGCGAAAGTGTAAGACGTTGCATTTCGTTAAGTTTTTCATGATAATTTGAAAATGGTAGTTTCTAAAAATAACGAATGTTATTTTGAAGTTTTACGCGTTAGCATCAATTTTGATTACGTTCCATAGCGGTATCGTGGTAATAAAACAATTAAGACCGTTATGCGAAATGAGAGTAACTAACTTCTGAACATGGAAACGGTCAATTTTAAGACCTTAACTTCATCAGTTAAAACCCCAGTGTAAACGTCCTCTGAGTGATTATGAATCTCTCATCCCCACCGTTTTAGTACTTTTTCCAAAACAACCTTTATTGTTTGAACGACTTCTCTTTGCAGATTTTTTAAAATGTTATCATAGTGTTTAACCATTGTATAGCGACTACGATATTATTATCTAAAAGTATTGCAAAATAGAGTAAAATAATTCATGTTTTTAAAATGAATTAAGGTACCGTATCCAGTATTTGCAAGCTCACGTCCTTGGAAAAAACGGGGTCTGGGGGCGAGGGCAAAGTTCACATGCCTCCGTTGAACAATTTTAGTGACTTTTTTTTAATAAAAAAACAATTTTTGTGATTTTGAAAGAGGTGAAACAATTAAATTTTCAAAGCAATTTTAAAAACGAAAATACCGGTAACGTAAACGTTAAATTGAAAAACTTTAGTTTTATCACATTTTCCCCAATCCTAATTTTAATTAAACTTTTTTTTAGACATGATATCTTTCTATAGCTCATCAATTGCCTATCGATGAATGAGGGCACGCGTTTCTGCCGCCAAACGTCACTTTGTAAAATTTAACATAAGGTATTTAAAGGCAAAAATAACATGAGAATCTTAGCAGGGCTGTATCAAGGAGGAAGGCCTTGAAGAGTTTTGCAATTTGTCCGGGGTCGCCCTCCCCCTCTGAATAGCTCACAATTGTAGAAACGTAAATATTACATCATTATTTTTTTCGAAAAAGGCCCAAATTTTTCATGGGAGCTTCTCCTCATCTTAATGACGTCGTGTGAAAAACTGATTGACTGCAGCGCGCATCTTTCCAGCCATTCAAACAATTATAGTTATATTTAATTTCACGCTCACATTTTTAACTCCTCATGTAGCGTTTTTTTCTGATACAATATAGTTTATTATTTGTCGAGGACAGAGGTGGAGTCGAGGACACAACGTTCGAAGCCTAGGCCAATGATACAAAAAAATCCGAGACCAAGGCCAAGGACTAACTTCTCGAGGCCTAGGACAGGAAT
Source organism: Trididemnum nubilum (assembly GCA_963965965.1). Classification (NCBI taxonomy): domain Eukaryota; kingdom Metazoa; phylum Chordata; class Ascidiacea; order Aplousobranchia; family Didemnidae; genus Trididemnum; species Trididemnum nubilum. Next base: position 16,764,766 of record OZ014471.1, on the reverse strand, counting down.
GCTCAAGGCCAAGGACACAAGGCGCAAGTTTTCTCCAAAACGAAAAAAAAGGTCTTCGCGCCAGGAAATGCCAATTTCCAAGTTAAAGTGAAAAAAGCTCATGGCCATGGATCATTTTCAACAATTTATTGTCCTCGGCCGAGAGCAGGGCATTTTCGAGGACTTGCAGGCTTTAAAGCCAAGGATTTGACCTTCGAGGCCAAAGCCAAGGACTTCCAAATGTGTCATCGAGGACCCGGCCTCTGTTATTTGGGATTCTTAGCGGCGATTTTTAACGAAAAAATTGCTCAGCAAATGTGGCTTTTTCCCAGATCACTTAACAGTGATTAGAGTGCTGTTCTTTCTTATTTCAAAAAAAAATCTTCGCGATTTTTGCTCGCATACATTCAGAACAAGGTGGCTTTCTCAAGATAAGTTTTGTTAGTTATATCACGGATACACTAACATACTCTGTTTAATATGCTATCCCTAGTACAGGCGCGTAGTCAGAAATTCGAAATGAGGAGGGACTGTTTTGGGGGTCTTGGGACGGAGCTCCCAGCCGCTGGAGGTCTCATGGGATCTGGGGGCCAAGCCCCCAGCCGCCGGAGGCAAGGGGGTCTGGGGGCAGAGCTCCTAGTGCTCAATAATTTTGGATTTTTTTGCAAAAATAACTTAATTTTAGGGCTATCTTAATAAAAATAATGCTTTTAAAAAGTGGTATAGAAATTAGCAGTGCAACATGATTCAACTGGTTGCATTAATGGGCTATGTGGGAGGTGGCTAATGATAACATTGCAGTTCTCTTGTTTACATGCTGGTAAATCATAAAATGCTATTATTCAATGAAACTCACACGGAGTAATCTATTTTGTCTGTATTTTATAAAGGAAAATAATTGGGGGAGGGGGTAGGCTAATGGAAAGAGATTTGAGAGAAATTATGGGTAATTAATCAACACTGAATAGCCCCCCCTCTCTTTTATTTCTGAGTTTATAACATATTTGTTAATAAAACCTATGTTTGGCGTTTTTACACTAGCGATCAAATTTGATTGTTTATTTTTGGCCATTTTTCAAAGTTTTTACTGATTTTTGACTTTAATTTTTGACAAATTAGCCTCTCCTGAAGATATGTTTCAAAAGATGCTCTAAATCACTTTTTAGTCCATTCCAGCGCAAAAAACAGTCCCAAAAGACCTAAAAACGTGGTATTTTTCTTATTCTGCGTTTTGGTTGACAGGCCAATGGGGGAGGCTAAAGGCCCCATACCCCCCGCTTCCCCCCTGGCTACGCTACTGTTGTGGTAACTGTATTACATTTCATTATCACGCACATATACTTTTTTCCGAGTCCATACTCAGATTAGCACGGTCATGAGTTAGCATTAGCAACTCAAAAATGTTTGCGTCAGGACCCCGGATCCCTTGTTATGGCTCTTGATGGTTTTAAGGCTTTGGGGTTTGTACCACCCGCACCAGAAATATTAGCAGAAGTAATAACAATTCTACACTACCTTTTGCCCCTCATTCTCCGATTAAAGCTTTCACACAATGCCATTTAAAATAAGGTTTACTATGTCTTGGCAATCACAATATATGATATTTTTCAAAGAAGGAAAAAAAATGAATTGAAAAGCTAGAATTTTTGGTTATTTTTTGTTTGGTTATTTTCCTTTTCAACCAATCAAAAAATAATGCCATCCTTGAGCCAAGAACAAGACATTTTTGAGGACTTGTAGGCAGTGGCGTAGGAGGCGGGGGTCAGGGGGGCACTGGCCCCCCGCTTGGTTTCAAAGAGTCGAAATTTCGGGCAATATTATATTATTTGGAAAATGTTGGATCAAAATTTTGGGCAATTTCATATTTTTCGGGCAAGTTTGCGTCAAAATTTTGGGCAATTTAGTATTCATTAAACCGTCTCAATTTCAGTGAAGACCTTTTTTTTGGAGATCACCTTAATATGGACAGAAAAACTGATCATTTTCCGGGCAAAATTCAATGTAATTTTTCGGGCAAAAGTTTGGTGCCCCCCAAATCCTTTTGAGGTCCTACGCCCATACTTGTAGGCTTCAAAGCCAAGAACTTGAGCTTTGAGGCCAAGGACTTCAAAATGTGTCCTCGAGGACTCCACCTCTGATTTAAACTTTGTTAAACAGAGTGCTACTTGGCTAAAATTGAGATAGCGTTAAACAAAATCTCAAATGACAAGTTGCAGTGTCTTCAAGGGAGTTGGGTCTAGAAGTACAAATCTATTCTATTTTATCTAGGAGCCTGCACAACAATGCTAGGTCTACAAATACAATTCTGCATTAGGCCTAGTTGTTTGAGAAACAATGCTAGGTCCACATGTTGAGTGCATTTTTAAATCTAAAAGTCTCAACCATTTTCGCAGCACTGTCATAAAATTACCACTGATACCTGAACACAGTAGTTTGCTACTATGTTCTGCTTAGCAGGTCATATAACTTTGTTATCTCTGTACCAGTAGCTATAGGCTATTTTAAAGTACTGTTTTGAAACGATGCTTCATAATTTCTGCCTGGCACGTCATATCACTTTTGGTTATCAAGTAGCTGGCTATTTATACTGTGTAGACCTAGGTATACTTTAAAGCGATGTTTCATCATGGTTTCATCATGGATACTAGTATTTATTGCGAGTAATTTGCCAAAAATTTCTTTTTAAATCAAATTTAAGAACAAAATTCAACTATTGCACCCACTTAACCCAATTTAAGCTAACAAAGTAAGAAAACTAACCGTTAAATCAGTGTGGCCTACCTCAGGACCTGATCCAAAGCAGTTTTTAAAAATTCGTTAAAGGGAAAGTCCCCCAGTAATTCTATTTTATGATTGGTCGATTCCGGTTGTCTAATTGTATTTATCCGCATTTTAGAAGCCAACTTTCAGGTCAAATTAAAAAAATACTGCAGGAAAATAAGTGGAGAACTTTTGCATGTGAGTTTGTGAGATGAAAATCAATGTATTTAAGCAAAAAATAAGTTGCCACTCAAATTTTTTTACAAGGTGAACGCTAGAATTTACAGCAAACTACCTATGATTAGGAATAGAAAATCTAATCTCATCGAAATACTGTGAATAGGCAGGATTTTAGAAAAAATGAATTCCAATTTCAAAATCAGAAGCAAGAGATTGAGTATCAGACTGGATTAAACATTTGAGCTGGTGGGCAGGAAGTATACGCGTTTGGGAAGAATACCCAGAATAAATTGATTTGGGAACGCGTTGCTTTATTTTCTCCTGCAGTCTTTGGGTGGTACGACCAACATACTGACTGTAAAGTGGCAGGAAAAACGCTGCTTTTTTGTAAAGCAGGCAGTATATCTTTTTAATAGCGGAACGAAGTTACTTGGTTAAGTAAACTATACGCGTGGTTCCATGGGCGCCGAGAGCCGAGGATGGGCCTGGGGACAACTCAAAGATTACGCATCTCTGGGTTTGTGCAGTTCAAAACAGTCAAGGAAAATGGATTACTTTTCTCCGGATTTTCAAGTGATATCAAAAAAAAACAAAAGGTCTTCACCGAAATTGAAACGGTTTTTCTGTCCAAATTCAGTTGATCTCAAAAAAAAAAAAGTCTTCGGTATTTCATTTCGATGGGCCCCTTCAAGTCCATGGGCCCCCTAAAGACCAAGGGCCCCAGGCTCATTGTCCCCCCTGCCCCCCTCTCGGAGGCTCTGCGTGGTTCTACAAGGGAAGCCACGCGATAAACGCTTTTTCATGCCGTGCGACAAACGGTATATTGGCTGTACCGCCCAAAGACTGTAGAACAGAAGAAAACAATGTGTACCCTATTTGCAGGAAAAAAGTATATTTTTCCAAATACTGCTAAAAGTGGTAAAAAGTGTCGCAATTTTTAAAGTTTCGGATTAATAAAGATTCGAATTTGCGTCAGTCATGCCTAGTTTTAGAACAAAACTATGACAGAGGGATATGCGCACATATACCTACGCCAAAAGTCGGCAACCTACGGCCCGCGGGCCGGATCCGGCCCGCTGAGGAAATTCATCCGGCACGCCGCCTCTTTGCAAATTTTAAAAATTTTGTGACAAATGAAATTAGTTGAACTGCAGTGCAGGAGCAGTTGAGAGTTAAAAGCGAAATACTACTTCGTGATGTCTCTAAAAGTATTTTGATTAAAAACAAGTAAGTCAAAAAAGATTATTACGCCACATCAATGTTTTTTAACACTCAGACCAGATCCAGCCAGGCTGAGCGTAAAATTGTAAGCATAGCAGCCAGCGTAGGTATCCTTAGTTTTATTTCAAACAAAATTTCGTACGGCATTAGCGGCGTAGAAGCTGCCAGTTGATTAAAATAAACTACGGATACGCTAGTACGCATACGATCAGTGGTATAAACAGGGATGACTAATAAGGCTTCAACCCGCCCCGTTATCTAAGTAATCAACAAATTTTAATCCCGAAATGCAAGCTTTCAAAAGCGTTTTGAGCTTAACCTGTAAGTAAATTGGACTGAAGGGGCTGAGCAATAAAAGTCTACAATATCTTCAATCGGCTTTTAAATTTTAACCGTTTAGTTGTTCCAAATGGCTTATAAAAAACGTATGAAAAGTGATCCAAACGGTTTTAAAATGGCTATTTTTTCGAAAAAACACAAAAATCGCTTAGCATGTGAGGTTTTGTCCTTAAACCCCAAATGGTCCCCATCTATGATACGCTTAAGTTGAGCCACTTTGCTCAACGCCTCAAATTGAAACATTTTTCGAACAAAAAAACATAAATTTGTGTTTAAGCCGCCTCTTTTCAGCAAAATCCTGTTTGCGGTATGGTACCTTTATGATTCTATGCCCAGTGTAGACTTGAGCTTTTAAGAGTTCTTATTTTCTAAACAATATTTTTGAAACAAAATCTACATATTTTCGTAATTTATGGTCAGCAGTGGTTTAGGTCCCGCCTCCAGACAATGCAAGTTGTGCACGAGTATATTCATCCCTCTTTATCAAAAACAAAATCTTGCGGTAGTTACGTAGTGTACGCTTTATTAGCTTCATCAAAAGCAACCACAGAGTCAATAAATTCACACCCAGATAAATATCTTCGAATTGTCATAAATACTAGACTGCCAAAAATATGAGCACTTTTAAGGACCAAGTGGTTTGGTAAAATTTATTCCAGCCCGCCGAGACCGTGCTTAATTTGTTTTTGGCCCGCGACTATGAAAAAGTTGCTGACCCCTGAGCTATGCTTTCCATAGAACGCTAAATTTCAATGCCACATGGTTGGTTACTGTAGCCAAAAATCAGTGGTGTAAAGTAACGAAGTACTTTTACTTGAATAGATTAATCGAGTAGTTATTTCCAGTAACGAGTACTTTCTGAGTAGTTTTTTTCTCGCTACTTTTACTTATTTACTTTTAGAGTGAGGTAACGCTACTTAAGTAGTATTTTGATTCAGAAAAGCATAAAGTACTATAAAACTTGAACCACAAATTTGTCAGAACGGTTTACTTTTCTACCGTCATTGTTCAATTCAGTTACATTAGTTGTTTTTTGCTCCTTTTTTGGCTTGCAACTCTTGCGTCAGAAGTTAGACCGCCTCAGCGACTGGGGCAAATTAAGACTTTTTTGTACGTGTGCTTGTACGTATCAGATCCAGTCTGACAAAAAGTACTTCAAGGTGATTTTAATTTCGCGTTCGTTGTTTGGTGTCTGCCCTTCACCGCATACTGACATAGATGTTGTTTGTTTACTCTATTGAAAGTAAATCATGAAAGTAGCAATCAGAGATGTACTGTAAATTTGCCAAAAATGCGACCTATGATAACTTAACGTTTCTATTGCTAAATTCTACAGAGTGAGCCAATAATCACACCTCAAATACGCAATAAACATTATTGTACGGTACCGGTACTGTATAGCACATCGTGCAATGCAATTACAAAATTTGGAGCATAAAAATTGGTCTTGAGAAACAGTTTCACTAAGAATAAAAGAGTCAAAGCTGTCGTAAGCATTTTATTTAAAAAAAGACGTTTCGACTAATCATTTAAGTCATTGTCAATCTGTAAATAATGCACCAGAAAAATTAGAGTAATAGGCAACCTGCAAAGTTAAGTTCAACAAAACAGGCAAAAAATTCCGAAAATAACACCATCTAGTTCTATAACGTAAAGACATTTTTGCTTTAAAGAATGTGCCCAAACCAAGGTAATAAGTATTGAATTAATAAAGGCGTATGAAGTCTAACCAAGCGACACTCATCCATTCAACAGCCAAAGCACATCCAGAAACCGTCTTACATAACCCAATTTTATTGAAGACAGCATGAAAGTCAACCAAAATTATAGAAACCGAGCAGTGACTCATAAATTTATAAGATACTAGCAACCTGCTTTCCTTCAAATCATAACTATGTTATCAGTAGCGTACGCAGGATTTTCGAAATGAAGGGGCCAGGAAATTCAGAAAATTTGAGATTAATGAAAACCAGAATAAAAATTTTCCAGCCCAAAACCAAGTTCGTTTTGCTGCCCAAAATTAGGTGAAGACCAAAAAAAAAAAAAAAAGGTCTTGACTCAAATTAAGTCCGCTATTTGGCCCAAAATTAGGTGAAGACCAAAAAAATAAATAAAAGGTCTTCCCTCAATTCAGTCCAGTTTTTGGCCCAAAAAAAGTCTCTGCCCACCATTTCTATGCTCAAACCTTCTGCCCAAGTCACAAAGGCGGGGAAATGGGCTATGCCACAACTTTGCATACTATTCTATGCTAATTATACTATCCCGTCTACCCGAAGGGGGGCCATGGCCCAAAAGCTCCCCCTAAATACGCCCCTGTATGTAACTCTCTGCTGCTTGTAATTAGCCAGTGCACCCCCACTTTCATACACACTACTTGATCCACATATATCCCCGTAGTAATGCAGGCTTATCCAACATTTACGTTATCAGCCACGTCAGCGACTGAAATTCCAAAAGTAAACTCTAAACCAAATTCTAAATTACTAAAAATTGCCAAAAGTAGTACATGGGTTGGAATATTGAACTCCAACTAAAAATCCCAATGAATTAAGAAAAAATCAATAATAAGCAATAGACAGTATACAGAGTCTTATAGGCACAATCAAACCTTTGATTAACAGCCTAATACATACTGTTTTGGAATCGACATTGGTCTTTTATTCCTCGTTAGTATAGCTAGGACTACAGGTATGAACATGAGCGTAGAAAGGCAAAGAATCGCAAATTAACCAGATCATGACACAATTTTTTCCCTTACTTTATGTTTTTGGAAAACAAAATTGTGTCGTGATCTGCTGGTTAGTTTGCGATTCTTTGCCTTTCTACGCTCATGTTCATACCTGTAGTCCTAGCTATACTGACGAGGAATAAAAGACCAATGTCGATTCCGAAACAGTATGTCTTAATCTGTTAATCGAAGGTTTGATTGTGCCTATAAGACTCTGTATACTGTCTATAGCTTATTATTAATTTTCTCAGTTCATTGTTTTTAAGAAAAAATCCTACCTTGATCTGTCGTTTCTTGAAAGCAGTATCAACGGACTGACAACCAAGACCAGTTAAGCTAACAATTGACGTGAAAGAATTTCAGACATTGCTACAAAAATTTAGCACCTTTTAGCGTTAGGATAACACTCCACTTCAATATTTAAAGAATGGCACTCCAGATTCTGCTAAAAAGTTCAAAATCCGACTCCGCCCCGGCTCCACTATATGTACTGCAAGGCTGGTTGCGGGAAAGGATTTGTTCTAACTGCGTAGGTGAATAAGTATGGTTTTATTTACAGTATATTTGGCATTGTATAGCATATAGTAGGCTTAGTTTGGCTCTGTAGACATTGTAGATTTGTGTGACATATTGTTGGCATAGCATAACCAAAGATGGCAGTATGGTACGTTCAGAATTTGCGTACTACGTACCTCGCACCTTGAACCGTACCGTACCAGCGTTCCGTACTTCATTTCAATTTTTGAAGCGTACCGTACCAACGTACCGTACCAGTACCATTTCAAAAAAGGCGTACCGCACCAGCTTACCGTACTTATTAGCAAAAATTGTGGCGTACCGTACCGTACTTACATACCGTACCGTACTGCCATTCCTGCTTTTAACTACTCACAACGTTAACTGACTTGGAAATCACTAGCCTATAAATCAGCGATCTCAATTCACACATTTAGCGTCGGCTTCAGCTGTCGTTTGCCTTTGCATACAAAAATCCTGTACAATGTGCGAAAAGTGGGGGATTTTTGATTGAAACAGCGTACCAACGTGCCGTACCCGTATCATCACAAACAAGACGTACTACCGTACCGTACTTCTTAGCAAAAATTGAGGCGTACCGTACCGTACCTACGTACCGTATCGTACCGTACTGCCATCTTTCGGCATAACACCCTAATAAGAATATTATGGTAAATAGTGGCCTTGTTATGGAACAGTAGGCATAGTATTAGTAAGCATAGTATGCCACAGTACACGCTACAGCCTAGTATGACATTGTAGGTATAGCATTGTACCTTATTAGGCTTAGTATGGCATAAAGTAGGCTTATTATGGCACAATAGGCATAGTATATGTAGTAGCCTTATTATGCACAGTTGGCATGGTACAGCACAGTAGGCGTAGTATGGCATTTTAGGCAAAGTATGACATGTAGGAAGCCTCCTATGGCACCTTAGTAAGCATAGTACCGTATGTCACAGTAGGCTCTGTAGCTTAGTGAGGCATAGTATGACCAGGTATGACCTTGTAGGCATACCGGTAGTTGGCTTATTATAGCACAGTAGCCCACAGTATGCATTGCAGCCATAGGCGTAGCCAGGATTTTTGATTGGGGGGGCCCAAACCACAAATCACACGCAATGACGTCATCAGAAATTTTTCAAAAAGTAATTTTTTGTGGGGCAAAGATATCGTAGAATGGAAGATCTGAAGCCGTAGCCTGATGGCACTTTGCCAGGATTTTGGTAAAAGGAGAGGGCGAAAACTAATTGTTGAAAAGTGTAAAAGTCTAACTTGGAAGACGTGTTGAGTAAGCTAGTGTACTCAAACGTATCAGAGACGGGGGTCTGGGGGCAAAGCCCCCAGCCGCTGGGCGATTTTTGTAAGTTTTTGGAAAAAAAAGCTATTTAAATCCCATTGGATCACATTTCGCACGAGTTCACAGCCATTTCAAAAAACTAGATTTTTAACATTTCAAAGCCAATCAAAAAAATTTAGCTGTTCAATTTTCTTTTTGCAATTAAATCCCAAAACACGCTTAGAATCTTGCATTATGGTGTAAAATTTTAATTGTAAGTGATTTGGTCTATAGGGGGAAGTAACGAACATTGCCTCCTGCAATACTTTAGCAGTAAATAATTAAGTTTATAATAGCGTTAAACGAGGGCCTGGGGTGGCAACTTTTAGGTCAAAACTCTTAGATTTCTCACAGGTTTTGCATATAAATTGTTAAAAATTTGCATTAAGGGGCCCCTGGCCCGGGAACCTTGGTCGTCAGTCAGGGGCCCTTGGGCTCCATGGTTGCCAGTTAGAGGCTCTGTAGCCCCTTGCTTGTCGGTTAGGAGCCCAGGCCCCCTGGTTGTTGATTAGGGTCCCTGGTGCTCCCTGGTCGTGATTTAGGGGCCCCAGGGCCCCCTGGTCGTCAGTTAGGGACTCCAGGACCTCTTGGTTGTTGGTCAGGGGCCCTGGGGCCCCCTGGTCATCAATTAGGAGGACCCCGAGGCCCCTCGTTGTCGGTTAGGGGGCTCGTGGCCTCCTGGTTGTTGGTTAGGGGCCCCCTCGTTGTTAGTTAGGGCCCTGGGGCTCCCTGGTTGTGAGTTAGGGGCCCTGGGGCCCCCTGGTCGTCAGTTAGGCACTCCAGGGCCCCCTGGTTGTTGGTTATGAGCCCTGGGGCCCCCTGGTTGTCGTTTAGGGGCCCCCTGGTTGTCGGTTAGAGGCCTGGGCCCCCCTGGTTGTCTGTTAAGGGGCCCCCTGGTTGTTGGTTAGGGTCCCTTGGTTGTTAGTTAGGGGCCCTGGGGCCCCTGGTCGTCAGTTATGGGCCCCCTGGTTTTCAGTTAGGGGTCCTGGACCCCCTGGTTGTCGGTTAAGGATTCCAGGGCCCCCTAGTTGTTAGTAAGGGCCCCCTGGTTGTTAGTTGGGGGCCCCGGGACTCACTTATTGTCATTAATATTATTGTTAATTACTGTTATGTGCGTAATTACTGAAAAAAAAAAAACTGCAACTAAACATCGCCAGGCTATGTTGTCATAACTTTTTGTCGTTAGTGGTATTTTGATTGGGGGGGGGGGGCCGGGCCCCCTGGGCGCCCCCTGGCTATGCCTATGATTGCAGCTTAGTATACCATAGCAGGGACTGCATAGGCGTAGCTGGAAATGCCATCAATGGTAAAAATGTGGCAAACAAGCTTATTGTTTCTTCAGTTTCGGTTTCTTTTAGCCTCTTTGCTTACAACAGTACACGCGTACAGCAGTAATTAGAGATAATATTGATAACTAGGGGGCCCGGGCGCCCTTTATTCAATTTTTGTCAACCTATTTAGATGTATAATCCGGTGAAGTTAAGGGTTTTTGTCTTGAAAGTTCCTCCCTCAGGCCCTCTTCTACCCTATTTATGAACGTAATGCAATAAACCATGGCCGGATTTACCACATGGCACAGTGCCAGGGGCCCCTTGCTCAGATGGTAAGACTTTTTTTTGGTCTTAATCTGTATTTGGCAGGAAGATATTACAATAATCCCCAAAGTGCCACGGGCCCACGCAATGTAAATTTGGACCGGGAATAAGATGGTTAGTAGTCATAACCAACTAACGCACCATTTTTCAATAACAATTCACCTCCACCTCTCCAGTTTTAACGCGAAAAAATACTTTTAATGAGAAAAACTGCTAGAGGAAGTGCTCATTGAACAAATTATTGAATTTGAATTAAGGGGATCTGAACCCTGGCCGTACATGTACTCCTGTCACTGGATATATTTCATGACAAAGCAAAAATCGCTAAGAAAAATCTTCAAGTGGGTTATTATTTACTGCTATTGCAGGAGACAGTGCACCTTACTTCCCCCTACCTGGGCCAAATTACCTACAAAATTTAAGACCAAAATGCAAGATTTTAAACGTATATTGCATCTAAATTTTAAGTAAAAGGAGGATTGAACAATTTAATTTTTCCAATTGGCATTGAAGTGTTAAAAATCTTGTTTGTTGAAATGGCTCTGAACACGAGCGAAATGCGATCCAATGGCATTAAAATAGCTCTTTTTTCAAAAAAACTACAAAAAATCGTCTAGCGGCTGGGAGCTTCGCCCCTAAACTCCCATAGCCTCCAGCGGCTGGAGCTCCGCCTCCAGGCACCCGCCTGTAATGCGTTTGAGTTACGGTAGTTTACTCAGCACATCTTCCTAGTTAACATTTGCCATTTTTAACTATTGGTTTAATCCATTTGCCGTTACCAAGTCCTGCTTAAGCGCCAAAGCAAGCCACGGCTTCTGATCTTCCATTCAACAATATCTTTGCCCCGTAAAAAGTTTCTTCTTTGAAAATTTCTGATGACGTCATTGCATGTGATTTGTGGTTTGGGTCCCCCGACCAAAAATCCTGGCTGCGCTTATGAGGGATTGCATGGCACGCCAGTAGACAGAGTATAGCATGCAGTAGGCTTATGGCACAAACGGCATACAGTAAGCTCTATGTTTTCAATAACTGATTTTTAATGCTCATTGCTTTATTATACTTCCTTCTTTTTGGTCTTCTATTATCGCAATTCTGCCAAATATTTTAATTTTCATATTTATTTGATTTTGCAGTTGATTGTTATAATTTTACTCAACACTTTCAGTTTGTGTTTCGGTGTTCTCATTGGCTAAATTACTTAAGTTTTCATAATTTTTTGATTATGATTTCACTTGATTTTTAACACTTATAATAATTACCTGTTTACTGAAATAATTTTTAATATCGTATTTTGCAATTAACTGAATGATGAAAGATGCTAAAATTTTTGCAGCAATATCTGAAATTCTTTCACGTCAATTGTTAGCTTAACTGGTCTTGGTTGTCAGTCCGTTGATACTGCTTTCAAGAAACGACAGATCAAGGTAGGATTTTTTCTTAATTCATTGGGATTTTTAGTTGGAGTTCAATATTCCAACCCATGTACTACTTTTGGCAATTTTTAGTAATTTAGAATTTGGTTTAGAGTTTACTTTTAGAATTTCAGTCGCTGACGTGGCTGATAACGTAAATGTTGGATAAGCCTGCATTACTACGGGGATATATGTGGACCAAGTAGTGTGTCTGAAAGTGGGGGTGCACTGGCTAATTACAAGCAGCAGAGAGTTACATAGTTATGATTTGAAGGAGAGCAGGTTGCTAGTATCTTATCAAGTTATGATTCACTACTCGGTTTCTATAATTTTGGTTTGACTTTCATGCTGTCTTCAATAAAATTGGGTTATATAAGACGGTTTCTGGATGTGCTTTGGCTGTTGAATGGATGAGTATCACTTGGTTAGACTTCAAACGCCTTTATTAATTCAATACTTATTACCTTGGTTTGGGCACATTCTTTAAAGCAATAATGTCTTCACATTATAGAACTAGATGATGTTAATTTGGCCTACGCAACGTGTAGGTGGACTTTACCTAACGGTAGCAGATTCGCTTGCACCGCTGCCCATTAATAATAATACGTAATAATGGTGTTAATTTCGGAATTTTTTGCCTGTTTTGTTAAACTTAACTTTGCAAGTTACCTATTACTCTAATTTTTCTGGTGCCTTATTTGCAGATTGACAATGAATCAAATGATTAGTCGAAACGTCTTTTTTTAAATAAAATGCTTACGACAGCTTTGGCTCTTTTATTCTTAGTGAAACTGTTTCTCAAGACCAATTTTTATTCTACAAAAGTTTATCACGAGCCACTTTGGCTCTGAGATTATATGCTCTAAGAAGATTAGAAAAGACCTGTAGCAACAAAGTTAAAAGAAAAGCTGACATATTTTTTCAGGAAAAATGCATTTTGTATAATCCAAATCCTAATTTTATTAAGTTTAAATTATACAATACTAAAGCACAAAACCAGCGTCGAACCGTTTACGTCGAAAGTCTTGACTTCACTTTGAAGGAACTGGAAACAAATCAAATTATTGGAGCAAAAGATAAAAATTTACAGGTTGCTCTGAAAACAAAGGTTGGAACTTTAACATGGATTGGGATTAAAAGCTAGCGAATCACAATAGTATGGATCTATACCGAAAAGTCACCTCAAGAAACTGTGTAATCTTGGATGGGATATGCGTAATTTAGCTGGTGATCCTAGTGTTATTACTAATTGATCAGACCATCCCCTCACAGATCGGGAATTTTCAGTTTTAAATAAGGAATTAAAGTATGGCATTCTTCCCACACATTTTGATTTTCTATCCACGCAATCCACTTTTGAGAAATTTTATCACGACACACAATCATTTTTGAATCGGAAAGACAGAATTGAATTTAAGCGAATGTTAATGAATCTTTAACGCAAATTTAAGTCCGTTTTTTTTCTCGCAAAATTGAATAACCTAAACAACAATCTTACTAATGAAGAATTGGCTGCTTTCAAATCTTTACGCAATAACCAAGATTTAGTTATATGCACACCAGACAAAAGAAATGGAGTTGTGGAACTTAAAAAAGAATACGTCGATAAAATGAATGTAATTTTGAATGATCCGTTAAAATTTAAGAAAATGTATTCCGATAGCAATCTATTTAACCTCAGACACTTTCAAAGTTTTATGACTCAATTGAAAAAGAAAAAAGCCCTCAGCCCAAAAGACTATCAAAGAATAAGGCCCACATCAACTACAATACCTACATTATATGAACTACCACAATTCATAACTATAACAACCCCATGAGACTAATTTTAAGCTCTGTCGGTTCCTACAATCATGAATGTACAGCTTGGTTATCAGAGATCCTCACACCGTTACGTCAACACATATCAGTCGTAAAAGATACCTTCGATTTGTTAATTGACATCAGTGGCTTATCACAACATAACACGGTACCCTAAAAAACGAAAATTTAAAACCCTACAGTATGTTTCACACGTAATCGGGATCATCACGGGTATCTGCCAAAAGTATCACAAAGTTTAAAATCTAAAATTTAAAAATTTTTAAAATTAAAAAAATTAAAAGTTAAAAATTAAAATTGCTCCTCGTTCCGTTGTCGAGGCCAAATCCGGCTCCAGGGCGGCCTAAAGTACACCCAAATAGCGTAGAAGCCTGAACCTTGCCCTCCTTAACTCGAACAGTTAAGCCTCTAGGGAGCCGAACCAAAGGCTCAACACCGGAACTGAGATGACAAAGCTAGTAAAACTTCATTTCAAAAGCATTTTATGAAGTCATACTAGCTTTGTTATCTCAGTTCCGGTGTTGAGCGTTATGTAGGTTCGGCTCCCTTTTGACTTAGACTGTTCGAGTTAAGGAGGGCAAGGTTCAGGCTTCTCCGCAAGTTAGGTGTACTTTAGGCCGCCCTGGAGCCAGATATGTCCTCGATAACGGAACGAGGAGCAATTTTAATTTTTAACTTTTAATTTTTTTAATTTAAAAAATTTTTAAATTTTAGATTTTAAACTTTGTGATACTTTTGGCAGATACCCCTGATGATCCCAATTACGGGTGAAACATACTGCAGGGTTTTAAATTTTAATTTTTGACGTGTACTGTGTTATGTTGTGATATTCGCCATGGCCTACGTTGGCGAGCACTCTTTTGAATCGGTTAACTTCAAACTCCACACATCATTGGCTTATCTATTGATAACAAAGTAATGGCAAGTTTTGATATTAAAAGTCTTTTTGCTAACATCCCAGTGCAATTTACAATCAATTTAATATTAAACCAAATCTATGTGCAAGATGTTAAAACTTTTCACAGACTAACTATAACCCAGCCAAAAAGTTATCGATTAGGTCATGCACTGGTACCATGCTTTAATTCAATAACCAAATATACAAACAAATGAATGGAGTTAGCATGGTCTCACGGACTGCTACTTGCATAGGTGACATTATGCATAAACAGGGTTTAAATCAAACATTAAATAACGCGAATTTATATCAACGCACAATTTTACGTCGGTATGCCGATGATCCGTTTTGTATATTCAATAACGAAGCGCAGCTCAATGATTTTTTCAACTCACTCAATGCAATTCACGCAAACCTTAAATTTACAAAAGAACTAGAACATGAAAATCACCTGTCTTATTTAAATGTTTTGTTGACCGCGATTAATGACTCTATTAAAACCACAGTTTATTGCAAGAAAATTAGCACTGGTCTAGTGGTCTTTATATCGAATGGTTTAGTCTAATGAGCGAGTCGCGTGCTAGTCGACGCATTATTCTGCCAGAATTAGAGTGGTGAAATAGCTATGATGCGAACTTTTGGCCGATCCTGCAGATTATAATACGTTGATAAGACACGTCCATACCGTTTGTAAATTTTAGCATAAGTTAGCAGGACAGTGAATGAGTATTTGAGCCAAGATTTTCTAAAATGATTCCATGTAAATTCTGCTCGACATGATTTTCAAATCTCGAAGTTTTGCTGTTGTTGTTATTTTGATTAATTGTTTTGAATATAACAACAAAAGCCTTGCAAAAGTTAATAATTTATGACTTCTTGAAAAAATGGGGGTTAGAAGACCAAGCGCTTTGTGGTTGTGATGTGAAGGTAGTCTACCAGTTGTCATGTGTAGATTGAATAGTTTGTTTATTTTGCTTGAATACTTTCAGCAATACTTGTACTTGAGTACTTTAAAAATGACTACTTTTTTACTTTTCCGCAAGCACTTTTTTGGTCAGTACTTTGTACTTTACTTCAAGTAGTTTTTTCGTCAGTAACGAAACTTTTACTGCATTACAATTTTCGAGTGCTTCAGACACCACTGACTAAAATTAACAATTAGTGCTGTGCATAGGTGGGCACAAGTCCGTTAATCGTTAATCCGTTGATAACGAAGCTAACTTTTTTATTAACTCGTTAATCCGTTAAAAAGTTTTTTCATGTTAACAGACTAAATTAACTTCCGTTAAGTGCTGTTAACGGACTAAAATAACTTCCGTTAAGTTCTGTTAACTTCTGTTAAGGTTTTTATCGTTAATATCATGCAGCTTCGTTGTGCATTTAAACTTGTTTTTATCTTGAAATTAGATTAGACTGTAAAATGTAACTTTCAAAACACAAAAAGACCACCATAGCAATAAATATTTCTTTACAATCAGCTCAACAGCGTCAATACGTGTTCTAGAAGCGAGTGAATAAAACGAAATGTAAGTTGCACGCAAAATAATAACGGATTAACGGACTTTATTAACTTCCGTTAATTAAAGCTGAAAATAACGGATTAACGTTAACGGGGGTGTGAAGTTTGTTAACGGACTAGTGGTTAACGAAGCTAACGTTTTGCGTTAACTTGCCCACATATGGTGCTGTGGCCCAAAAGTTAATAGAGTTGAAGATGCAACATTGTTACAATCGCAGACTAAAATTGGCGACCTTACACAAGAATGCTTAATCAGTCATACCTTCGTTGCAACTAATAGCGACGCAATCTGGGTAGCTAGCACCCTTGGTTTCTGCGACACTGTTGCAGTCTACATCCACCGCGGAGCAATATCTGCGGACGACTGGCGTGCTCCCTACAATAAGCAGAACGTGTTTGCATCACAATTGTAATTATTGAAACTACATAAATTTTTCACCAAGTTGCTGTGGCCAGCAGACAGCGAAGAGAGCTTTTGGTTTTCGAGTCGAGCTTCCACCAGCTCAGTTGTTCAAAACACACGGTGAAGGCTTTCTTCTGTTCCCTTTTAATACTGAACGTCAAAGCAGGGAAGCTAAAACTTAAATTTTTTGGTTTAATAAAGACTGCTGAATCATCAACAGACCATAGACGAAGCCAAGTGAAATGCCACCAATGATAAAAATGCGACAAAAGGCCTATTGGATTGTATAATATATCTGGTTTGTGCATTCCAAGATTTGGAACTAGACGATTACAAAACAGTTTTAGATATCAAGGAGTCAAAATACGGAACTCGGTCCTAAAAAACTTACAAAAATTACCGTATAATTGATTTAAAATAATATGGAAAAGCTATCCATTATCAACTTACAACTAAAAAATGAAAAAAATAAAATAAAATTTTCACCGAATTTACTATTTAGTATCAGCCAGAGGTGGAGTCGAGGACACAAGGCTCAAGGTCAAGGACACAAAAAATCCGAGGAAAAGGACCGACTTCTCGAGGACAGACCCTATCGAGGTCAAGGACAGGAGTGCTTGAGGCCAAGGACACAACGCGCAAGTGTTCTAAAAAAAGAGTCTTCACGCAAAAAAATCTCAAATTTTGCGCGAAATTTCGGACGAAGAAAAAAAAGTCTTAACTTTGGCCCATTTTTAACAAATCAAAAAATAGCGCTGCCCTCGGCCGAGGACAGGGCATTTTCATGGACTTGTAGGCTTCGAGGCCAAGGACTTGATCCTCGAGGCCAAGAAGTTCAAAATGTGTCCTCGAGGCAAAGGACGTCTTCGAGGACTCCACGTCTCCACCTTTGGCAACAGCACTACTTTCGAATCAAATAGAGAGCTTTTTGACTAGGTGACTGAGAGGTTCCTTGGCGCAGCTTCCGTTAAATTGACCAATTGCTTTCTTCGTTAGTGCTATTGAATGTTATTTTGTGCTTGTTTGCTTATTCGGTTAATTGCAATACTCTGTTGATTGATTGAAATCAAAAACTGAAATGATTTGGTTGAAATATATTACCTGTAGTGTAGCTCAATTGTACACAGGTATAGTTGCTTGTTGAAGGACATTCCTGAAGAGAGCCAAGATTGTTGCAAACAGAAGTTGAGCTGCTACCACACACATAACAAGACAAAGACGAAACTGGAAAAGTCAAAGAAGGTCTAACGAAAAACGAAAAATTTGTCAAATTGTAAATTCTAGCGAGGACAATTTTCTGGAATGCACTAAAACTTATAATGAGGCAATCTTTTTATTGCGCATACATGTAGTCTAGATCTTTTTTTGTAAAGCTGTGCCAAATTTAACTGGAATTAAACCGCAGACCTTTAAAAAGTCTCGACATAAAAACCTTTATGATTGGTTACCTCAAAAATTTTGTGTGCCTAGCTAAAAGGTTAAAAAGTTTGAATTTTGGAGAGCCTGTTTGGGGAAAGCCCGTATCGTGGCACCCACAATTTTTGCTAAGTTTAGTTTATTTTTAGCATCTAACTAATTCGAAAATTTGATCCATCTATATCTAACGGTTTGAAAGTTCAAAATTTTGGAGCGTCCGATTGAGGGGGATCCCCATAACCTGGCACCCCCAATTTCAGTCGGGCACCAGTCCTCGCTGATATCTTTAATCCTCAAACTTTGAATGCAGTGCGTTCAGCAGTTTAGAAGTAGATAGCCGGAGAAGAATAAGAAAAAAACAAAAATAAGAAAAATTGTATTCAGGTTGGGGTAAACGAACATAACCAAAAGAAAGACGATTGATAAAGTGCTCAAAAATTACAAATCATTTTCCTTAAAAATCGGTATTTATCGAGATATATCGGTTCAAAATTGTCCACTTTTTGTCCATTTTCGGCCAGTAAAATCTTGGTCACGTGACTGCCTCCCCAAACTCGGTTTGCATAAACCATTTATGAGCATCCAAATTGTATACTAGTTCAGCTTTGCATGCCAAGTCGTTCCAGAGTTATAGGCGAATTGAGAAATTTTCAAGCCAAAAATTGGCGTTTTTTATGCTTTTTTTTGGTTCTCAATTCACGGTCACAGGACTTAGGATCCCCAAAATTAGCACACATGATGCTTTCATTAATTATTATGTTGAGTCCAAATTTAAGCTTTCTAGGTTTTACTGTTAGCTTGTTCATAGGCGTAGCCAGAGGGGGCCCTGGCCCCCCCTAATTGAAATGCTACCGATGATAAAAATGTTGCAAAAAAGACTATTGTTTCTTCAGTGTTAGTTTTTTAGCATCTTTGCGTACAATAATACACGCGTACAACAGTAATTAACAATAATATTGATCCAGGGGCCAGGGCCCCTCAATTTAATTTTTGCTAACCAATTCAAATGGACCCCTCCAATAATATTTAAATGGTACTCAATTTAAATGGGCTCCCTACAATATTATTGATCCAAGGGGTCGGGGCCCCTTCAATTTAAGTTTTGCCAACCAATTCAAATCGGCCCCCATACAACAATATTTAAATTGGCCTCCAAACAATAATATTGCACTAGGAGCCGCGGGCCCCTTCAATTTGATTTTCGCCACCCAATTTAAAAGGGCCCTCAACAATAATTATTAAATGGGCCCCCTACAATAATATTGAACGAGGGGCTCCGGGCCCCTTCAATAAAGTTCTTACCAAACAATTTAAATGGGCCCCCAACAATAATCTTTAAATGGTCTCCAATTGAAATGTCCCCCTAACAATAACGTTGATCCAGGGGACCCGGGACTCCTCAATTTAATGTTTGCCAACCAATTTAAACTTATAACCCGAGTGAAATTAAGGGTTTTTATCCAGAAAGTTGCTAACTGAGGCCCTCATCTACTGTAACCTTTTCATGAACGTAATGCAATAACCAGGGACGGATTTAACATATGGCACAGTAACAGGGACCCCGCGCTCATATAAGACTTTTTTTGGTCTTCACCTGTATTTGGTAGGAAAATATTGCGAAAATCCCGAAGTGCCAGAGCCCCAACACAATGTAAATCCGGCCCAGGCAATAACATGGTTTGTAGGCGTAACCATCGATTGTACATTTTCCGGTAACAATTAACCTCCACCTCGCCAGTTTTTATGCAACAAAATACTTTTGAAAAAAATTAGCAATAGTAAGGAAATGCACATTGAACAAAATTTGAATTGAGAGAGCCTGGGCCCCATGGCTGTATATGTACGTACTCCTATAACTGGTTGTTTTCATGACAAAACGATAATCTCTATGGAAAATCTTCGAGTGGATTGTTATTTGCTGCTAAAATATTGCAGAAGGCAATGCACTTTACTTTCCCTACCTGGGCCAAGTCACTTACAAAATTTAACCCCAAAATGCAAGATTTTAAACGTGTTTTGAACTGAAATTGCGAGCAAAAGAAGGACTGAACAAATCAATTTTTTCAATTGGCTTTCAAATGTTAAAAATCTAGTACTTTCAAATGGCTTTGAGTACGTGCAAAATGTGATTCAATGGTGTTAAAACAGCTTTTTTTCAAAAAATTACAAAAAATCGGCCAGCGGCTGGCGGCTTCGCCCTCAGGCACACATAACCTCCGGCGGCTGGGGGCTCCGCCCCCAGACCCCCTCAATGATACGTTTGAATTACAATACACTTCTTTACTGAACAAGTCTCCCAATTTAGACATTTTCACATTTTAACTTTGAGTTAAGCCTTCCCCTTTCAACGAGTTCCTAGTTACATGCCAACACTAGGCCACGGCTTTTGATCTTCCCATTCAACGATATTTTTGCCCCTACAAAAAAATTCCTCTTTCGAGGTTTCTGATTACGTCATTGCATGTGATTTGTGGTTTGGGCCCCTATGAGCTTGTTATAAGCAAGTCAATCTCATCGGCTAAAATTCACGAACAAAAACAACGGTACTACACGCATACGCGAAGTCCCAACTAACTATTTTGCAGTAATTAAGTGGCAAATTTCCTGAATATGAAAAACTTACCAATTTTCCAGCAGCTAACTGCTAAAAGGAGAAACAGAAGAAAAAGTTTCATGTTTATTTGCTGGTTTTGTTTTATCTCTTAGCAATCTTAATTCGACAAATGAGCAAATCTGTTATGAATAAATTACGTTACTATATACTTGATTCATGAAAAGAAGTTCAAAGATTACTCTTGAACTATTCCACAAGTTAAACTATATCACAGTATATACAAGTACAGTATGTTTGAAGAATATAATCAATAATAATCACTTTTGCCAAATGGCAGAGGTAGTTAAAGGGCCAGTCTATCTTGAGATAAAAATAAAATTAAGTAATTAACCAAACGAATTCTTCCATCAATTCACGGGGGGCAAAACGTAATTCCTCCTCTTGATTCCAATTTCCCCTTCAGATTGTGGCGAACCCTTAAATCGTCTGCTTGAGCAGATACTTTTTGTGGATACATGTACCTATAGGGGACTAGTAACATCTTCATTATGCACTATGGGGACAGCGGCCCATACTCCTGAAAAATTTCATTGCTCTTTTTTTGTAATTATTGAAAAACAGTTTTAAAAAATGTTGACAACCAAAACAAACAAACAAATGCTATCAAAACAAAAAAATCAACATTTTTATACGCCGCCTAACTCCATTCAACGCCAAACAATCATTAATGCTACAACATCTAGCCAATAATTTAATATGAGCTCAAATTTCAAACACAAAACACCTACAAAACCGATATAGAGAAAGTGGACTTAGCTACAGCTAACCCCGCAGATTTCTATAGTCGTCACCCGCATTTTTATCATATACCCAATCGAAGCGCTAGACTATTAAATATTAGATTCGACAAACCTAGATACTTAAGCGATGTATAAAAGAATACCTGAAGATTGCGCTTAAATTGAATCTTCAGTATGTGCTGTATAAACAAAGTTAAATTCTTTCAAATAAGTTCCTAACATTGCTTTCATTTTGCGCGTCTTGAAGGCTGACTTGCCTTTAATGTGAACAGCTGCTACTAACACTCAGTCTAAACTCTAAACCTATTTAAACTTGATTTGAAACCTTAAACAATAAATTTTTGTGAGCTTGGTCAAAACACGGTTTTATAAGTTACTGTATCTGTTTTAAGCCCAGCTGGTCTTTGGCTGAAGGCGCAAGTTTTGGAATGGCACTAAATACTATTACTTCCTTTCTACAGAACTATTTATTCTGTTGCCCCATATAACCTAGTTTGAAATCTATCTAAATTAATAATTTTATTACGGGCCAAATAAAATGACAAAAGAGGAAGAACTGCGCTAGCCTGTAAAAGGATGGGCATCGCGATTATTTTCCAATGATGGCATTACGCAACGCTTGACAAAAGTAACAAAGCCGTATACAAATTTTGAAATCATAAATTGTCCTTCGTTGAACTCTTTTTGTGTTTTGCATGTCCCATTTGAGTTAGGGTTTGCCTCATAATGGAGTCCTCGAGGACAAATTTTGAAGTCCTTGGCCTCGAAGCTCAAGTCCATGGCCTCGAAGCATACAAATTTTCGAAAATGCCCTGTCCATGCCTCGAGGACAGTACGATTTTTTGATTGGTTAGAAAGGAAAATAACCTCGCAAAAATTAACCTAAACTTTTAGTCAATTCATTTCTTTGCCTTATTTGAAAAATAATGCAATGTGATAGCCAAGAAGTTGTAATAAACCTTATTTTACAGTAAATGGCATTGTGTGAATGCCCCAATTCGGAGAATGAAGGGGCCAGAGCAGTGCCGTCACTACGGCGGGTCCAGGAGGAACGTTTCCCCCCTAACAACTCACATTCGAACGATAGCATTGTAGCGAACGGATGTCTGTTCGAACGCTTTGAAAAACCTTGTACGTGAGCTGTCAAGCCATATAATTTTTCTGAAGTAAAACTGGAGCTATTTCTATTCAATAATCGAGCAACTAAAAAGAAGATGAGCAAGTCATACAATATGTCCTAAGCAAAACTAGACATTGTTATCCGTAGGCTCGACAGTATCGACAAGAAATTTGAAGCTAGGTTCAACAGTATTGACAAAAACTTTGGAGAATTCAATGCCAAATTTTAAAAATAAAACAAAAAGTTCTCGTCAAAAATTAATAAGCTTGAAAAAAATGCAGTAAACTGGAAATGGAACTCAAAACCAAGGCGACAGTGCAAGACATTGACGATCTGAAAAAGAAGATATCACATCTTGAGCAATCCCAGCACGCCGCCAAATGTCAAGAAATAGCAAATGAGGCTCATAGCAAGAAGCTAAACTTGTCAATACACGGTCTTGATAAAAACGAAGTTTGGGAAAAGAAAGAAACCACCATGCTGATATTTCAAAATTTTCTCCAAGAAGGATTGAATTTAAATCTACAAGACATTAACATCATCAACATACATCGACTTCCGCAGCGACCAATAACCAAACAAGGTAAAAGAATAATTCGACCGATAAAAGTTAAACTAAGCAATGTCTTTGAAAAACAAAAATTCTTATCTGCTAGCAAATCCTTAAAGACCTTCAACGACATCAAAAAGTCGAGAATCTTCAGTCCGTGTATGTAACTGAGCATCTGCCTAAACTATTTCAAGAACAAAAGAAATCATTACTTTCGCAATTCACAGAAGCCAAAATGAAGAAATTAACAACAGCCTGGCGAATCGTCAACGGATCATATTGTATTTTTGTCGAAAACGAAAAAAATTCTCCTTATCATTACGATGAAGAATCATATGAGTCTTCGACGGCAAAATTAGCAGCCAATCCAGTTCAACAAGCCAAAGCTAACAAGTAACAATCATGCAATTCTCAAGTCCAAATCATCATTCTCGGTATTTAAGTAATTTACTAATTCTCAGATATCGCTGGCGAAATCAATATTTAAACAAATTAAGAATGATACTGTGTTTAACTCATGATGTAATTAACGTATGTTGTTTGTGTATGATTAATTTGCTGGTTGTATAAATGTTATGGTTTGTGAACAGTTACGAATTACGTTCTGGCACAAACCAAATTCAGTACTTGTGTAAATTCGTAATTCTCACATTTCCAAAATAAAATAAATGAATAAACAAATTATGTATGTCCCATGTTTAACTATAATTGGCGTATTAAATATGTTATAGTTCCGGATCATTATGGTTGTATAAAAATACCTCTAATTTAATGCTCTGCAAACAGTTTACCACACTAAGTTGCATTCAATCGTGGGAAGCGCGTATCAACCGGATGTGAGTTTATATAATTCGGATTCTCACTTCGGCTTAGCTATAATTGCTACGCTTGCCAATATGAATGATATAGATGGTTCCAGCTTGATCCCATATTTATGTCTTATATTTACTGGCTGCAGACAGTTAACCAAGATTTTTTTCTTTTTCTGTGCTTCTTCAGTTACTTTTTTCTTGTGATTATTTTACTGTCGTTTCGTGTGCAGCTTTTTCTGCTCGGTCAATTGGCGCTAGAATTATCGTGTGAGAGGGAGTTGTCAGAGGCCTGCGCACAAGTCAAGCGGCCGACCTCTTTAATCAATCTAGTGAATTATGCAACCAAAAATTTTAATTCTATGACCAATAATATCATCAATTGCAAGTATATGGATATTCATGACAAAACCTTAAACCTACGAAATGGTAGCAATTTTATGATTCTAATGCACTTCAATATTAGATCCCTTCAAAAAAAACTACGATGACTTGTACGACCCTGTTGCCTCGCTTTCTTTTCGACCTGACATTATTTGTCTATCTGAATCTCGCATCAATCAGCCTTTGAAAAGTATTCAGCTTTACGGTTATAATTTTATCAATGCAAAGCCTAACAAACAAGCCGGTGGTACAGCAATATACGTCTGCTCTAAACTTAAATTCTCCCAAATCGATGCTTATGGATTAACAGGCTCAGAATCCATATGGCAAAAAATCTGGAAGAATGATTCAAAAAACGGGTTACTAATTGCTTCAATTTATAGGCAGTACTTTAATTCTAAAATTTTGCATGGGGGGACGCTTTTGCAGCCTTGACGAAACGCATTTGGCCTGAGAAAGCACTTTAATGAAAGTTATGTAATTCCGTCGCCGAAATTGAATGAAGACCAAAAGAAAAAGGTCTTTGTCGAAAATTGATGTGTTGTTTTCCCGAAATCAGGTGAAGACCCAAAAAAAAAGAAAAGGTCTTCGTCCATAATTAAAG
The DNA here is from genome assembly GCA_963965965.1 of Trididemnum nubilum. NCBI lineage: Eukaryota > Metazoa > Chordata > Ascidiacea > Aplousobranchia > Didemnidae > Trididemnum > Trididemnum nubilum. Next base: position 16,739,819 of record OZ014471.1, on the reverse strand, counting down.
TGTTTTTTTTTTTCCCCGAAATCAGGTGAAGACCATAAGAAAAATGTCTGCACCGCAATTGGGACTATATTCGGCCGGAAGATGTAGAATTTATTCGTACTGGCTGGCTCTTTTTCGTCTGATCATTCAGCGCTCAAATATCGATGGGGGGACGCCTAAATATCGATGGGAGGACGCATACCCCCTACATTTTAAGTACTGTCTATAGGCAACCGAGTGAAGATATTAACCAATTCATTTGTGACTTTTCGGACTGTTTGGAGAAATTATCAAATGAAAAAAAACCTTTTACATTCTTGGTGACATAAACATTAACATTATCGGAACCAACCAGTTATCCCCTCAAGCTGAAAAATACCTAGAAACAAGAACTAGTAATGGACCTTTTCCCTCATTACAAAACCTACTCGGGTCACGAACAAATTAGCAACGGTGATTGACCACATTATCACAAACGATGTAGAGCATGCAGTAAAATGCCCTTCGTAATTCAAACTTCAATAACTGATCACTACGCAGTTATGTGAAATAGTAATAAAATTCGAACAAGTTATAGTAAAACAACATCCCCGTTCTACAGAAATACAAAAAAAATTTGCGCGGAAGCTTTTTCTGATGAACTAGACCAGGAGCTTGTTGCGACTAAATTCCCCTAACACCGCAATATTTTTGATAATGTTTTTGATCAGTTTGTAAATATATAAAAAAAAACAATCGACAAGCTACTCCGCTCGAGCGTATGAGTCGTAAACAACGAAAACTTAAAAGAAAACCTAGGATAACTAAAGGAATACTAACTTCCATAAGGAAAAAAAAATTCAATACTTCAAACTCATTTTAATACTGGTAATACAGTGGAAAAGATTCTTTTGGCGTTACTCGAACATCTTCTTCTTCTTTCTTCATTGCCCGCTTTTCCGTGAGGGTTGCGGTTACTCGAGTTAAATCCTTGTCTAAAAAGATTTACTATTACTCTGAATTTGCTAACAACAAAAGAACTTGCATAAAACGTGGGAAATTATACGTTCAGTATTGCCGCATAAATCAACCCGTGAACCCCCTCTAACTCTCAAAGTTAATGATCACATTACCGATGACCTTAACACTATTACAAATCAATTTAATAATTGCTCTTGCCCAATCGGCTCTAACTTGGCAGATACCATAAATAGTGAAACTATCAAAAAACCTAAAGATTTCTTCGAAAAAAAAAAGATTTTAAACTCAATTTATCTTGACCAGCCAAGTACCAACGAACTCCAAACCATATTACTTCTCTAAAAAACAAAGCGGTGGGGCACGACAACATCCAACCATTTTTTCTCAAAGCTGCCGGACACGTAATTGCACCGTATTTAAGTTTGTTTCTCAATTTTGTATTTACGGAAGAAATCTTTCACCGAAATTGCAAAATTGCAAGGATCACTTCCAGGCGCGTCGATTCCCTGGGGGGTCAGGGGGGGGTCGGGACCCCCCCAAAGATATGACCCCCCAATAAAAGTGCAACATGTTTGGTACTCATCATGAATATTAAGAAAATAACATTTCGGTCTTGTCAGATTTTTTTTGCTCAAAATCTGGAAAACTGCATATCACAGCGGTAGGCCAAGATTTTATAATTATAATCACAATACGAGTATGTATTACATCACTTAGCCATTATATTGCTCAATTTTTATTTGTGTACGTGACAAACTCATCTTTGTAACGGTGTGTCTGTCACCAAAGCTAGCAAAGTCAAGATGAGAAAAGTCCTGCCTGTTATACAGTAGCAGGACACTGAGGTCGAGAAAGGGCTGAGACTTCTCGCGTCAGAGAAAGGTAGGCCAATTAACGTTTTGCCATTGCTGGTTTGCGCGTAGTACTGTAGAAAGTTAGTTGGCTAGCTATTGTAACCAGGGATGTGGAAGCGGAAGCTGGAAGCGGAAGCGGTTAAATTTTTATGGAAGCGGAAGCACTTTGATGAAAGAGGTTGAAAGCGGATGCGAACTCAGAAGCGAAAGTGTTGAAAAGGAGCCGGAAGCGGAAGCAATTTTTTCAAAATCAGACGCTTCCGAATTTTCAAACTGGCTACAACTGTTAGGGTAAAATGTAACAATAATAATAATAATAATATAAAATCGACAACACTAGTCAAATAAAATAGCTTACAAAGTAAACTTGCCCGTTTTTCTACACTAAATACAACTAGAACGAGACATCGCAAGCGATATCTGGGGACTTCGCGGCATTATCCAACCTTTACTGAACTTTATTAAGCTTTAAAATAGTAATCTAATAGCTTTGAATGAATTTGTAAAAAATGTAATCGTTTATAGTCAGATCAATAATTTAAATGCGCCCCTTTCATATTTTGGTTCACTAACTTAAATCGCTTTGTGGTTTTTCGAGTTCAAAACTAAAATCTCTCGAAGTTATCAAAAATAATCGAGTAACGTCATTCAAAAAGTTCGCAGATGCGTAACCAGGGGGGAGGGGGCTAAGCCCCCTCCCTTTGACCTGTCAAACAAAATGCGGAATAATAAAAATACCACGTTTTTAGCTCTTTTGAGACTGTTTTTTGCGCTGGAAATGAATAAAAAGTGATTTAAAGCATCTTTTGAACCATATATTCAGGGGGGGGGGGAGCTAATTGTCAAAAATTAAAGTCACAAATCCATGAAAACTTTAAAAATGCCAAAAAATAAACAATCAAATTTAATCGCTAGTGTAAAAACGCCAAACACAGATTTTATCAACAAATATATTATAAACTCACGAATAAAGGGGGGAAGGGCTATTCAGAGTTGGTTAATTACCAATTACTTCTCTCAAATATCTTTCCGTTAGCCTCCCCCCTCAATTATTTTTCTTTACAAAATATAGATGAAATAGATTACTCCGTGTGAGTTTTATTGAATAATAGGATTTTATGATTTACCAGCATGTAAACAAGAGAATTGCAGTGTTATCATTAGCCACTTCCCATATAGCCCAGTAATGCAACCAGTTGAATCATGTTGCGCTGCCAATTTCTATGCCACGTTTTAAAAGCATTATTTTTTATGGAAATAGCTCTAAAATTAAGTTATTCTTGCAAAAAAATGCAAAAATTCTCAAGCGCTGGGGGCTCCGCCCCAGACCCTAAAATCAACTCCCCATTGCGAATTTCTGGCAACGCGTCTGAAAGCTCGCATAACAGTTTACAATACAGCGTCAAATCTCAGCACTTTTTACGAGTTTTTTACAGTTTTTCACTCCGTTTAAAACAACATAAAGCGGTCTTCAAATATTCCAGCGACTCACAAGCAAATTTCGTTAGATCAACCAAACTTACAGCCATGTATGATTCTGAAAACGCTCTTTCGCATCGCAATCCAACATATTATAGTATTGGAATACCGGTTGTCTCGAAATTAAAGCTACCTCCTCAACAGCATAAACTAAAGTAAAAAGTGCTAAAATTACGCAAATGTAAAACAGGCATTTATTTAAGTTTTTTATTAAATCGTTTATGTTTTTGCCACATAGACTGTATTCTAGAAGGGTATAATTTGACATATTGCAAAAAAAGGAGAATCAAAATTTATTTTTCCTAGTTAATGCTTCACTCACACCTTGTCACAGGTCGATCAGAATAATTTGGTAAACTATCCCAGTTTTCTATACGCCCTTTCATTAACGCGATCTTTCGGGCTAATTATTGTTTAACATGGCATCACCAAGTTTGGCATGTTTTATCTTTTTCCAATATTAGCCTACCAGTACTCTTAAAACTTGATATGTAAAGCTGGAGTACTTCGTATTTAAGATTTAAAAATTTTAAGGGGCCCATTTGGCATTTTGGCATGGTCTCTTCAATGTGCCCCACCAAATTTTGTTATCTATATTTGATTTATACTAACCTATCCATTGATTTGATTAGTTTAGATTTTGTTGCTAATTGGGGGTGGTATCAACCATAGGCGTAGCCAGGATGTTTGATTGGGGGGGGCCCAAACCACAAATTACATGCAATGACGTCATCAGAAATTTTTAAAAAAGGAACTTTTTGTAGGGCAAAGATATCGCAGAATGGAAGATCTGAAGTCGTGGTCTGTTGTCACTTAACCAGGATTTTGGTAAAGGGAGAGGCGAAAACTAACAGTTTAAAAAGCGAAAATGTCTAACTTAGGAGACGTGTTGAGAAAGCTAGTGTACTCAAACGTGTCACAGACGGGGATCTAGGGGCAAAGCCCCCAGCCGCTGGGCGATTTTTGTAAACTTTGGAAAAAAATATTTGTTTTGAAAAAAAATTGTTTTGAAAAATGAAAAAATTGTTTTGGAAAGTTTTTGAAAAAAATGTTTGTTTTGGAAAAATGTTTGTTAGATGTTTGTTAAAAATGTTTGTAAAAATGGGATTAAAATAGCTTTTTTTTACCCCTGGGCCACCCCCTGGCTTCGTCTATGATTTTGAGATAAGATCGCGCCCTTAAGTTTTCTCATTAAAAAACATTTAAAGCAAACTTAAAATAACTTTTTTTCCAAAACGTGGAGGACTTGAGTCAAGTCACTCGACAGTTTTTTGAAACGTACAAGAATTGCATGACATTATTATGACGTGGACACGTGGTCGTATTATTATTACTTACTTTTGTACGTCTAAATCCTAAATTAGAGAAACTGCAATTCCGGACAAGGACAACGTATTGGCTATGCTCTCATTACATTTAGTAGTATTTCAATTGGGGGGTTTGCTTTACCGCCTGTGTTATAGCATTAAGTTCATAATAACGTTAAACGAAGGCCTGGGGTTGCAACTTTCAGGAAAAACTCTTAAATTTCTTACAGGTTTTGCTTAAAAATTATTAAAAATTTGAATTAAGGGGCTCCTGGCCCAGGACCCTAAGTCGTCAGTCAGGGGCTCTGGGGCTCCTTGGTTGTCAGTTAGAGGCCCCGGGTACCCCTGGTTGTAAGTTAGAAGCCCTGGGGCCCTCTGGTCGTTAATTAGGGGCCCTGGATCCCCCTGATTCTCAGTTAGGGGCCCCAGGGCCCCCTGGTTGTCAGTTAGGGGCCCCCTGGTTGTCAGTCAAGGTCTCCGGTGCCGCCTGGTTGTCAGTTAGGGGCCCCCTTGTTGTTGGTTAGAGTCTGCGGGGCTCCTGGTTGTCAGTTAGTGGCCCTTGGGGGGTCCCCTGGTTGTTGGTTAGAGGCCCCGGGGCCTCTGGTTGTCAGTTAGGGGCCCTGAGGCCCCCTGTTTGTCAGTTAGGGGCCCCAGCCCCCCTGGTTGTCAGTTAGGGGCTCTGGGGCCCCCTGGTTGTCAGTTAGGGGCCCCGGAGCCCCCTGGTTGTTAGTTAAGGGCTCCTGGTTGTCGGTTAGGGTCCCCTGGTTATTAGTTAAGGACCCTGGGGCCCCCTGGTTGTTAGTTATAGGCCCCGGGGTCCCTGGTTGTCAGTTAGGGGCCCCTGGTTTTTGGTTAAGGGCTCTGGGGCTCCCTGGCTGTTAGTTAGGGGTCTCAGGGATCCTGGTGTTCGTTAGGGGCCCTTGTTAGGTGCCCCCGGGCCCCCTAGTTGTTGGTTTGGGCCCCATAGTTGTTAGTTTGGGGCCCCCAGGTTGTTAGTTGGGGGCCCCGGGGCTCCCTCATCGTCATTAATGTTATTGTTAATTACTGTTATGTACGTAATTGCTGAAAAAAAAAAAACTGCAACTAAACAGCGCTAGCCTACGTTGTCGTAATTTTTGTCATAGGTGGTATTTTAATTGGGGGGGGGCTCGGGCCCCCTGGGCCCTCCCTGGCTACGCCTATGGTGTCAACATAATTTCCGGTAGTATGAGATTCTCAATATTTTTTCATATTAAATTTTTTACCTATCTTGAGTTTTATATTTTTGCCTATTTCATTTGTCTAGCTTGAGTGGATTAAAATTTTGAAGAATCCGTTGGAAGAGGACTCTCCAATTGTGGCATCTAGTCATATTTCATTTACCTATTCTGATTTTATTTTTCTTTTATGTTTACCTATTCTGAAAGTTTCATGTGTCTAGCTTGAATGGTTGAAAAGTTTGAATTTTGAAGGACCCAACTGAGGGACCCCCGATTTTGGTGCCTCAAATTTTGTCAAATTTTATCTTTCCTTGATATTTGCTTATCCTGAAAATTTGATGCGTCTAGCCCAAACAATTAAAAAGTTTGAATTTTGGCATCCTCGTTTGAGGGAAACCCTCATCGTGATACCCCCAAATTTTGTCAAATTTTATCTTTTCTTCATATTATCTATTCTGAAAATTTCATCAGTTTAGTGTAAGCGGTTGAAGTTGAATTTTAATGCTCTTGTTTGAGAAGGATCTCTTTATTTTGGTACCGCCAAATTTTGTCAAATTTTAACTTTTCTTCGTACTTGCCTATCCTGAAAATTTCATGCGTCTAGCGTGAGTGGTTAAAAAGCTTGAATTTTGCTGGCCCCGTTTGAAAGGAACACGCTCATTTGGTTTCCCCAAATTTTGTTATATTTTATCTTTAACTTACACTATATTTATCTATTTTTAAACTTTCATTTCTTGAACGTGTATGGTTAAAAAGTTTTGAATTTTGGCGGCCTCGTTTGGAGGGACCCCCATTATAGTACCCCCAAATTTGGTCAAATTTTATGTTTCCTTTATGTTTACTTATCTTAAAAATTTCGTTGGCCTTGCTTAAAAGGTTAAAATGTTTGAATTTTGGAGGGCCTGTTTGGGGAGAAACCCCATAGTGACATCTCCAATTTTCGTTAGGTTTAGTTTATTTTTAACGTCTGCCTATTCCGAAACTTTGACTACCGAGCTTTAACGGTTTAAAAGTTCAAAGATTTGGAGGGCCCGATTGAGGGGGATCCCCCAACCTGGAACTCCCGATTTCATTTTCGCACTAGTCCTGCTTGATATTTCTAATCGCTCAAACTTTAAATATAGTGCGTTTAGCGGTTTAAAAATAGGTAGCTGGAGAAAAAAAAAGAAAAAAAAAAGTAAGAAAAAAGATAAAAAAGAAGAAAAATAGTATTCAGGTTGGGGTAAACATGTGGTCCAAAAATGGCTTAAAAAATTTTTTTTTGGAAAAGTTGTGCTCCCAGTGGTCAAAACCATGCTACATTGCAAAAAAACAACACGAGCAAAATTTTTTTAAAAAAAATTTATTTTTGGGGGTTGCTACCAACCCCCAAAATTTTCCCTATTTTTTCTCTAACATTTAAAATTCCTTAGTACTGTAAATTGTAACTTTTATGAAAATAAACAAACCAAGTTTGTGGAATGAAACACAATGTTGTTGTGAGCAAGGTAAAGCAAACAAATAATTAAATTTCTTTAGCAATGTTGGGGTTGTAATTATTTTAAGGCAAAGGCACTAGGTGGCACTGTTGTCTCAAAATACGAAGTATCATGCTCATTTACAAAATTGATGTCGATTTCAGCATTTTTGGCGTCCACAAATCCAATGAAGACACTTATTTTGACATGGCACCTATAGATTTAGCTGATACTGGCAGTCTGGCACAATCATTAGGTTACATTAGGCCTACAATAATTAGTGCATAACTGTACAAATTTGCATTTGAAGTAAAGCTTTACATACGAGTATTTAACGCTGTTATGCAGTTTCACATCAAAGGAAAGTGTAATATTTAACACTTAATACAAAAAACAAGCTTTTTACTTGCAGTTAATCAAATGAGGTTAATCCTGAATCTCATACGACAAGCAAATTGCTAATAAATGCCACATTTAAAAATTTTAACATCAATACGATATTTCAGTGACACATAAACTTAACAACTTAAACCAGCTGCATGTTTAAAACGCTTTTGCTGCATGAAGGAAATTTCTTTCTGTGCTCTTGAACCACTTGCAGTAAATATTGCTTCATGTGTTCATCCTTAGTGTGCAGTTGATTGTACTCTTGAATCAGAGCCACTCCACGTTCAGCATTGTCATTGGTGACTCTCAAATTTTCAACAACTTTCAAAGCATCATCATAACTCTGTAATCCTTCCCATAGTTCAGGATCATTTTGTAAAAAAGTGTAATCAAGATCAAGGGTACTAAAAAACCGTAAGGTATTGCTGGTGGCAAAGTCGTGCAATTCTGTTTGTTCCAGATTCACCAAATCCAAATTGCATTTTTTTGTAGGTTCTTTTTGCACTACATTAGCCTGGATTGCTTGTACTATCTGTTGTTTCCGTGAAATAGACACATCAGAATCGAATAACGATAAAGCAATGAGCTCCTCACTTTAGTACCAAAGATGGTTTTTAAATTTACGAAGAACAGGATGGTAGCATTCTTACGAAGCAAGCATCTTGAGCAAAGCAAGATCAACACGAAGAGCACAAACAGCAATACGACTCAAAAACCAGGGTGTAATATAACACTTGACTACAAATTGATTTATAGCTTTTATAGCAGATTTTTCCTTTGGAGTTAGCTTAAATTGATCGCTGAACAATCCTATCTTTAGTGTATAAATTGTTTTAGCCATCCACCTTGCTCGACGTGTTGCTCCAGGTGCAATGAAGTGATATGATTTTTTATTACTCTGTGATTTTGGCATCGCTCCCAATGAGATCATGGCAAGTTCCAAAAATTCCTTGTAATCATCTCGTGGATGGTGCTGTTTTAGTTGAGATGAACAAAATGAAATAATTTCATTTTTAGTTTCTGGATCTAAATCATTTTCTTCAAAATTTTCTTGATTGATATACTCCCTCTCGGTTTTAAATCTTTGAAACAACTTGATTTCTGGCCCTGAAGATGGGCCAAAGCATTTGCTAAACATAAATTCCAGTAAAATTTCCATTATGTGGTGACGGCATGCCAAATGTAGCAATGGACGCCCCAACTTTTGCTCAATCAAAGTGCATGCTCCTTTCTTTAAACCTGTATTGCTGCTCGTAGTATCAAAGCAAAGAGATGCAATGTTGTCAGTGACTCCCCAATCTTTAATTGCATCACAAACTGATGAGGCCATGTTTTCGCCAGTTCCAGATGCAATTTTAGATACACATAATAGCTGGTCTACACCAAGTCCGGATATAACTACTGGAAGTCGATCAACTATATTTCTTCCAGCTATATCAGACATCATTTTGCCATCCCAGTGAACTGTTAATGGAATGTCTGCTTTGAAGGACTCCTTTAAATCTTCAGCAAAAGATTGGCGAAATTCCATTCGTTTTCGACGCACCGTTTGCCGACTTAGCACCAACTCATCAGCATTGTAACCAACAGATTTGAAAGCTTCAGAAATTACCCAAGTGGCATTCCTGTCGCTCGTTTTAGTTCTGTCAAGTGCTGATGCTAATCCAGGAGTAACAACTTGTTTTGATCTTTTGGAAGGTGGAGTTTCCAATTTTGATGGGTTGGTTTTTTTCATATGCCACTTTTGTGGAACGTAATCATCACTAGCTTTAGAACTAACTGATGCATCATCACTTGATTCAGGAATTGTTGTAACTTGAGATGATACTTCTTCATTTTGCAACTTTGTTTTTTCTGCAAAGCTTTGTTGTTTCAAAGTTCTCTCAATTTTTCTTTTTTATGTAACTGCATATCAATGGATCCCATTCTTCCTTGTCTTCCACTTTTTCTTTGAGCTAATAAGAATTGACGGTCTTCTTCAATTTCAATCAGTTTCATCGCATTTTTGTGGGCAATGTCAAATAAATTATCAAGTTTATCATTGAATTGGCTTTCTTTTTTGACTAGATTGTTGCTTCTCTTTTGCTTGTTTTCTTTGTTCTTTTTTAGACCAGCCCATTCTGTAAATAGTTTTTTGACTTTTTCGGCAACATGATCATTCCGCTGAGTAGGAATTCTTGCCTTTTCCCAAAATACCATCACTTCTTTAGCTAATAAAGCAGCGCATTCTTTTGTAGGTTTATTGTCTATCTTGTGATGGTGCATAAAAACAGCTAGAACTTCCCTTTGTAAAGGCAACTTGCTTCCCGTGAGTTCTTGCTTGCAATGTCCCACCAACCAGATATCAGTTTCACTTCTACATAGCATCATGTACTGTACTTTAAACTGATAATGCAAATCTAAAATTTTACACTTTTATTAGGTGACAAACTTAGGAAGCTACTCTGCAACCATTTAAGAAGTTGCAAGTCTGTATTCTTAGTCAGTAGTTCTATTGTCTAACTGGTTTGATATTCCTTAACTTTACTCTCTGCCACGATACTTAGTGGTCACTGATTTAAAGAGTTTACTAGATAATTTTCTATTTGTGGTTTGTTCTACTAATAAACTTGTACCCTAAAAAATCTGTAAAAGAGTGCATTACGGTAGCTGAATAGATAAACTGTGAACTGATCTCAACTAATCATGAAGAGAAATGCAGTCAGCTGTGTAACAAAAGCTTGTGAATTTGATAAAAGTCAAAAAGGTTGTTTTAGTAGTATCCGTACAGTAGAGAACACTATTATGAAATGGATCAACTTTGGGGTTAGGATTAGTGAAGTGCGGTAGCAACCCCCAAACAATAAAATTTTTCAAAAATGTTTTGCATATGTCATTTTTTACTGAAGTAGAACACTTTTAAGCACTGGGAGCATAACTTTTCAAAAAAAAATTTTTTTTGGACCACCCTAATATATAGTACAAAACACTAAGCATAAAATCACCTAAACTTCAGACTTTGGTGGGTGGTAGCAACCCCCAAACATTAATATTTTTCCAAAATTATTCCCACAAGATAGTTTTGGGTGAGGTAGCACACTTTTATGCACTGGGAGCAAAACTTTTCCAAAAAAAATTTTTTTGGACCACCCTAGTAAACAAACATACCAGAAAAAAAGGCGGTTGATAGAGTGCTCAAAAGGCGCAACTCACTTTCCATCAAAATTGGTATTTACCCACATAATTATACCGGTTCAAAGTTGTACACTTTCTGCCCATGTTCGGCCGGTAACATTTTGGTCACGTGGCCGGACGCTTTCAAGCTCGGTTTGCATAAACCATTTATAAGCACCAAATTGTTTAAAAATTTCAGCTTTGCACGCCAAGTGGTTTTTGAGTAATAGGCGAGTTAATAAACTTTCAAGCCAAAAATCGCATTTTTTTATGTACTTTTGTGTGTCAATTCACGATCACCTGATCTAGGATTCCCAAAACTGGCACACATAACGCATTCATTAATTTTCATGTTGACTCCAAATTTCAACTTTTTAGGTTTTACCGTAGCTAGTTATGAGCAAATCAATCCTCATCTGCCAAATTCGCGAACGAAAACAAAGGAACTACGCGCTCACGCAAAGTCCCAATTAGCTGTTTCATACTGAGCAGGGATGTGGAAGCGGAAGCAGGAAGCGGAAGCGGTGGAAGCGGTTAAATTTTTTTGGAAGCAGAAGCACTTTGATGAAAGAGACTGGAAGCGGAAGCTAACTGGGAAGCAACTAATTCTATTCGGAGCCGGAAGCGGAAGCAAAAAATTCCAAAGGTGAGGAAGCGGAAGCGAACTCGAAAGCATGAAACTTCAAGAGGAGCTGGAAGCGGAAGCATTAAAAATTTGACTGCTTCCACATCCCTGACTGTAACAAAACCAAAAAGCTCTTCGACTGAAGAAAATAATTAATGCTCCGTTGGACCAGTGCCGTCGCTATAGGGGGACATGCTCCCCATTTAGGTTTATTCAGAACACGTTTTTGGAGCATCACCTAACGACAAGACAACAGGCGATAATGGATAAAGCAATAATAACGTTCAAACTTTATTCTCATTTGTAATTTTCTCGATTCTTTTCGAAATTGCTGGTTACCAACTGCTGTACAAAAATGTGACGCAATAATCCGTCTTATTAACACGCCTTTACGGATGTGTCGCGGAATAGGGATGTAAGTTTATAGAATCGGTACCAGTACTTCGTTAGCGATTACGACCTGAAACAAAACGTGAAAACATTTTTTTTAAAAACAGCTGTTTTTGATTTTTTAGAACACATACTCAAAATTTTTTTAGGTCGCAGTCAGTGGTGCAACCAGGGAAAAGGGGACAAAGGGGATTCAACCCTCCATAGACAAGTTATTTAGAAGATTTAACCCCAAAATACAATCGTTTAAACTTGTTTTGGATTCGACTTAAAGTATAAGGAGGGCAGAAGGGGCAAGGCAATTCAATTCTTTCAATCTCTTCTGAATTTTAGCTATTTAATGTAGTTATTCATATAACTTCAAAAACGTGCGAAATAGGATTAAAATGGCGTTAAAATTGCTATTAACCGACAAGTTTTAAGTCCTTCGTGGTCGACTCCTGGGAAATCATAACGACTTCCACTGGCAGTTAGGTGGCCAGATCAAGCACCAACCCTGCAGCTACAAAGCAGCTCGAGTCATAAGATGCACAGAGCTGGACAGCGCTGTTTCGAGCTTTTAGCTCTCATCGGCAGCCCTCAGCTTCTCTAACAAAGTTATTCCCCAGCTTTTTTTTTTGTGGGTTTTTGGAAATGTGTGGAGTTTGTGGGATGGTAGTGGGAGTATTTTTGAGAGCTGCAGACACTTTTTCAAGCATTCACAGCCGCTCTGAGTGAAGGTATTCCCCAGCTGGACAAGACTCTTGGCCGAACTGGACAAACCTTAAGGGCTTGCACAGTGGCAGAGGGTTTCTAGGGAATAAACGATTTTTCACTTGTGGTACTTAAAAAAACAAGTGAAAAAATCGCTGAACTTTTGTAGTAAGGACAGCCATAGGCTATCCCTACTACAAGGGCTCCCCTTGCGTGACCACGGAAATCATAACCGACAAGTTTGAAGTCCTTCGTGGTCGACTCCTGGGAAATCATAACAACTTCCACTGGCAGTTAGGTGACCAGATCAAGCACCAACCCTGCAGCTACAAAGCAGCTCGAGTCATAAGATGCACAGAGCTGGACAGCGCTGTTTCGAGCTTTTAGCTCTCATCGGCAGCCCTCAGCTTCTCTAACAAAGTTATTCCCCAGCTTTTTTTTTTGTGGGTTTTTGGAAATGTGTGGAGTTTGTGGGATGGTAGTGGGAGTATTTTTGAGAGCTGCAGACACTTTTTCAAGCATCCACAGCCGCTCTGAGTGAAGGTATTCCCCAGCTGGACAAGACTCTTGGCCGAACTGGACAAACCTTAAGGGCTTGCACAGTGGCAGAGGCTTTCTAGGGAATAAACGGTTTTTTTACTTGTGGTACTTAAAAAAATTGTTTATTCCCTAGAAAGCCTCTGCCGCTGTGCAAGACCTCAAGGTTTGTCCAGTTCGGCCAAGAGTCTTGTCCAGCTGGGAAATAACTTTGTTAGAGAAGCTGAGGGCTGCTGATGAGAGCTAAAAGCTCGAAACAGCGCTGTCCAGCTCTGTGCATTTTATGACTCGAAAATTGCTATTTTTGCCGCAAAATCACAAAAATCACCCAGCAGCTGGAGTCTCAGCATCCCTCTGTGATACGCTTGAGTTGCATCAGTTTGTTCAGCAAGGAGCCTATATCAGACAATTTTTTTGCAAAAAAATTTTACTGTTGGTTCAAGCCTTTTTCCTCTTAGCAAAATCGTGGTTGCGCTTTTGGTCGCATTCACTGTTGCTGACAAATTTATCAAACGATTATATGGGGAGGATATGAAAAGAGCTACGAAACGCTGCCGGCCTTGTACGAGTACGACTCTTTTTTCAGACATGAATACAAAATTGTTAAAATAGCGCATAATTTGGAGCCGCAAAATATCAGTTTTTATGTGCAAAAGTTTAGTCTATTTTAGTGCCCCCCCCCACTTTCGGCTAGTTTTCCCTCACTTCGGTTGCTCTGGTGATGGCACTGCGTTGGACCATTGAGGATAACATAGGCTACCGATATTTCTTTGAAGAAAGATTAGTTCCAGTTAGCCAGGTTCATTATTTAGTTTAGTAGAGGAAGTCGCAACGCTAACAAGTACGGAGCGACAGTGGCGTCGCTAGAAATGGTGCCATTCAGGTGTGGACTTAATGGACGGTGTCATCCCTTAAAGTAGTACGGAGAGGCTTGACGGAACAATTTTCAAAGAGGGGAACCTGGCACACAGGCGCATCAAGAATTTCATCATCTTCATTCGTGGTGCAGTGTAAAGAAGCTATCCGTAAATCCAGCTAAAACCAATATTGTAATCATTCCACCTAAACGAATTAAAGCGCCAATCTCCCATTTAAACCTATCAGAGTAACGGAACTCCAGTAAATGTAGTCAGTAGCGCAAAATACCTAGGAGTTATTATTGATAACGAACTTAACTTTTATGAGCAAATTAAAGTGATGGAAAGTCAAGTGGCGCTCTCAGTGGGAATACTAAATAAACTTTAACAAACTCTTCTTCAAACCCTTATGTTACAATTCTACTACGCATTAGTACATTTGATTAAAAACAGTAAAGCCTTATTTAAGATAATAAAATTTTTAAACGTTTCGGACTTAGCTATGTCCATCATCAGTAAAAAGTAAAATCTAAAACAGTAAAAAAGTAAAGATCTAGTCTCGAATGAAAGTAGACACATTTCAGTAAAAGTTATACACAGCGCTGCAATTGAGTAAAACCTGCTGATGTAAACAATCTGCTGTTCCACTGCTAAACACACTAAGTAATTCTGTGATACTAATGTAGTGCAATGAATGAGAAAAGAGGAAAAAACAAAGAACAATCACGTGTTGAACAGATACAAAGTTATCGATGACTGATCAACGTTTATGTCCGGTTTCAGTTTGTCGATGCTTAAAGTTTCTAAAATGAATAGTTTGGTTCGGTTCCTGGCAGTTCCAAGTATTTTAGGTTTTGCAAAGTCAATTTTATGGTCGGAATTTTCGTAGAGGTGGTTGGTAACGTCTGTGTTTTTACATTTTTTGGAGCCGGGGTTGTGTTCGTTGAGTCGTGTAAGCAAATTTCTGGCAGTCTCACCAATGTAGTTGCTGCCGCATGAGTAATGAATACGATAGACCACATTTGACCGAAGTAGTAGTGCTTGACCTTCTTTGACTCGAAAAAAACTTTTTGATTTGAATGTGTCGTGAATAACTCTAACTTTGATTTTCCCATTTGTATTTTTTGCAAAATAGTTTCCGATTTCATGCTGTACTTGCATTGAGATTGGTCCCAGAAAGGGAAGCCTGCAAGTCAAGTCAAAAGTCAAGTCAAATGGTTGAGTAGTAATTTGGTTAGTTCTCTTCGTATCCGTGTGTTTGGAATTTAAAAAACCTCGAATGCAATTGTCAACAAATGTCCTAGGGTATCCATTTTTTGCCAGCATTTCTTTAATTCTCATGAAATCGCTGTGAATCAGTTTGTATGAAGATCCAATTTTGTAGGCCCGTTGTAGTAGTGAGTTCACTAAATTGCGTTTGTATCGGTACGGGACAAAACTGGTCCACTTTAAATACAGTCCGGTATGAGTTTTCTTTCTGAAGACGGATGTTTGTGCTACATTTCCGGTATTTCTTGAAACGAGTACATCAAGAAAGACAAGTTGTCCGTTGCACTCCTGTTCCTGAGTAAAATTTATAGATTTATGAATGCGATTCATTACGTCAAAGAAAGATTGAGCTTCCTCATCATTTGAAAATACCAAAAATAAATCGTTCACGTATCTCAGCTGTAGCGTCGGCCTGTTTTGTTGTGATGCAGGGAGAGCCTCTTCTATTACATAATTCATAAATACGTCTGCTAACATCGGAGCTATGGAAGACCCCATTGCTATCCCATCCACTTGCTTGCAGTATTTCCCTTGAAATTGTAAAGTTGTGCTTCATGCTGCCCAATTGAGTAAGGTTTTTAATCTTCGTTTGTTCAGGTTGTGAAAGGTCTCAATATTGTCTTTGAAAATTGTATCCAAAATTAGTTGTAAGGTGAACTGAAGTGGAATATTGGTAAAAAGGCTAACTACGTCGAAACAGTACATAACCGAATCATTGAGGGAGAAATTTTTTACCTTTTCAATAAAGGAAAAAGTGTCCTTCAAATTTGTTGAATGGGAGCGCAATGGGCTGAGGATATCCGAAAGCCATTTGGCACACTCATGATTGAAAGACCCAGTGGAAGCCAGAATTGGTCTAAGGGGTGTTCCATCTTTATGTACCGTTGGTAACCCATACATAGTTGGTGTTGCAGCTGAGGTAGGGTAAATTCGTTGGTAATCCTCGTTGGTAATAGCGCCTTTTCCTTTTAAGTAGCAGATACATCTTTGAAATTGATCCAGTTTTTGAAGATTATCATCTTTTCCAAACGGAACGAATTTGGAAAAGATGATAATCTTCAAAAACTGGATCAATTTCAAAAATGCATCAACGAATAAATTTTACACAGAAAATTTTACACAGTAGGGTATCAACGAATAAATTGGTATCAAGTAGAAGTTGGATATCAACGAATAAATTTTACACAGGAACAGGAGTGCAACGGACAACTTGTCTTTCTTGATGTACTCGTTTCAAGAAATACCGGAAATGTAGCACAAACATCCGTCTTCAGAAAGAAAACTCATACCGGACTGTATTTAAAGTGGACCAGTTTTGTCCCGTACCGATACAAACGCAATTTAGTGAACTCACTACTACAACGGGCCTACAAAATTGGATCTTCATACAAACTGATTCACAGCGATTTCATGAGAATTAAAGAAATGCTGGCAAAAAATGGATACCCTAGGACATTTGTTGACAATTGCATTCGAGGTTTTTTAAATTCCAAACACACGGATACGAAGAGAACTAACCAAATTACTACTCAACCATTTGACTTGACTTTTGACTTGACTTGCAGGCTTCCCTTTCTGGGACCAATCTCAATGCAAGTACAGCATGAAATCGGAAACTATTTTGCAAAAAATACAAATGGGAAAATCAAAGTTAGAGTTATTCACGACACATTCAAATCAAAAAGTTTTTTTCGAGTCAAAGAAGGTCAAGCACTACTACTTCGGTCAAATGTGGTCTATCGTATTCATTACTCATGCGGCAGCAACTACATTGGTGAGACTGCCAGAAATTTGCTTACACGACTCAACGAACACAACCCCGGCTCCAAAAAATGTAAAAACACAGACGTTACCAACCACCTCTACGAAAATTCCGACCATAAAATTGACTTTGCAAAACCTAAAATACTTGGAACTGCCAGGAACCGAACCAAACTATTCATTTTAGAAACTTTAAGCATCGACAAACTGAAACCGGACATAAACGTTGATCAGTCATCGATAACTTTGTATCTGTTCAACACGTGATTGTTCTTTGTTTTTTCCTCTTTTCTCATTCATTGCACTACATTAGTATCACAGAATTACTTAGTGTGTTTAGCAGTGGAACAGCAGATTGTTTACATCAGCAGGTTTTACTCAATTGCAGCGCTGTGTATAACTTTTACTGAAATGTGTCTACTTTCATTCGAGACTAGATCTTTACTTTTTTACTGTTTTAGATTTTACTTTTTACTGATGATGGACATAGCTAAGTCCGAAACGTTTAAAAATTTTATTATCTTAAATAAGGCTTTACTGTTTTTAATCAAATTAAGTAAAACTGCCGTTCAATTAGTCCCGAACATTAGTACATTCGTTACTATTGTATGGTATAATTACATCATGACGCAGAACACGTCAAAAATTAAAATTAAAAAATTAAAAACCCTACAGTCCGTTTCACCCGTAATCAGGATCATCAGGGGTATCTTACTCAAATAGAATTCAGAATTTTTAAATTTTAATTTAAAAATTTTTAATTTTAATTTTTGACCTGTTCTGTGTTATGTTCTGATAATCGCTCTGGCTTACGCTGTCGAGCATTTTTTTGAATCGTTTGAATTCAAACTCCACTCATCGTATGGTATAATTATATGGGGAGCCACGTATTCTACTTATTTACAGAAGTTAAAATTCTTACAAAATCGAGCGATGAGAACCATTGTTGGAGTTCATTTTCGAGATTCAGTAAACCCATATACTCCCAATTGAAAATATACTGCAAATTGATGACTTGTTCAAATTTAAAATCGCCAAATTTGTTTATGGTTCCTTACACAACAAAATTTCAAATTTATTTCGCAAATGTTTCTGTAAAACTAATGGCCGCTCAAGTCGAGCTACGAGGCAGTCGACTGATTGTAACAATTTAAACATACCTCGTTACAGTACTAATAAATTACAGAGGTGCAATAGGTATCAAGGAGTCAGGATTTAGAATTGCATTCCCGCAAATATTAGGGCATTCTCGCACAAAAAACTCAAATATAGCTACAAAAACTTTCTATTATCTTCGTACAAATATTGGCATCAAAGGTTTTGTTTACACAGTTTGCATATTCCTTCATGATAAAATTAAGCAAATGTCTGCTTTGGTCATGTAAAAAGTTCATGCTGATGACGGGTCGTCATTTTTTATTTTTCAAGATGTCGCAACTCAATTAGGTAAAGTAATGAAAACTATACATGATACTGGCATAAATTGCCTCTCTGACAAGAGGGTGGTTGCTTGACTCGATCACCGTAAGGTCTTTCGTAACTTCCCTGTCGCCTTTTGAAACAAATGCTGATTATAATTTCATCTTCATATTATTACTGAGCGATGAAATAAATTTGTCTTGTCTTGTGCTCCCCATTTTAGTTCACGCAAAATACTGTTTTCGGAACATCACGAAACAACAAGACAACAGACAATGACGAAAAAAGCAACTATTACGTTCAACGTTCTCTTTTGACGTTTTCTTGAATCTTTGCAAAACTGCTGGCAACCAACTGCTGTACATAAATCTGACGCAATAATCCATCTTATTAACATGCATTGACAGATGTGTTGTGGAAGAGAGATTGCAAGGCTGCAGAATCATTACCGGTACTTTGTTAGTGATTATGACATAAAACAATACGTGAAAACATTTTTTTCAAAGACTAGCTATTTTAATTTTTGAGCACACACATTAAGATTTTGAGGTCGCACTCAGTGGCGCAACCAGAGTGAAGCGGCTTAAGCCTCCTAAGCCAGTTCACTTAAAGATTTAACTCAAAAATTAATATGAGCGTTTAAACGTACTTTAGACTTGAACTGAAGTAAGGGTGGGGGGCTGAAGGGGCTTAAGCAATTTAATTCTTTGAAATTACTTAACTGAATTTTAGCAATTTAGTTACTCATATGGTTTTAAACAGGGCGAAATGTGATAAAATGGCATTAAAATTGCTGTTTTTTTGCTTCAAAACTATAAAAATTGCCTAGCGGCTGGGGGCTACGCCCGCAGACCCCTGCCATAGTCACTACATATTGATAGACTATGTCCAGTCTGTGACTCGCTTGAATTGTATCAGTTTGTTTAGCACGGGGCCTAAATGAAACAATTTTTGTGCAAAAAAATTTACTTCTGGTTCACCCCTCTTAGCAAAATCCTGGTATCGTGTCCGGTCGCATTCATTGCTATAGATAGTATTTTCAGGCGATTATGGGCCGCAAACGAAACGAGCTAAGAAACGCTGCCGGCCTTATAGGTCATCACTTTTTTTAGACATAAATACAGAATGTTTTAAATTATTCAAGATCTGAAGATCAGTTTTTATAGGTAAAAGTTTATTTTATTTTAATGTCTCCCCACTTTCTGCTAGTGCCCCCTCACTTTGTTTGCTCTGGCGACACCTCTGGGCCAGAGGTGGAATCCTCGAGGACGTCCTTGGCCTCGAACCTTACAAGTCCTCGAAAATGTTCTATCCTCGGTTCGAGGATAGCATTGTGTTTTGATTGGTTGGAAGGAAAATAACCAAACACAAAAAGTTCTTGAACTTCTGGCATAGACGTAGCCAAAGTTTTTGATTGGGGGTGGAGCAAACCGCAAATCACACGCAATATGACGTCATCAGAAGTTTTCAAAAAAAGGGGACTTTTTATGTAACAAAAATACGTTAGAATGGAAGATAAGAAGCCTATGGCGTGAGCTGGTGCGTAAACAAAATGTTGCTAAAGGATGAGGATCTTGAACCAAAAGTAAATGTTTTCAAAATATAGCCTAAGCAAAATTTTGGAGGCGCCGCGATGAAACTAAAGTAACTCAAACGCATCACAGACGGGGGTCTGGGGGTTGGCCCTCAGCCGCTAAAGGTGCCATTTGGATCATATTTTGCACGTTTTTAGAGCCATTTGAAAGAACTAAATTTTTAAGATTTGAAAGCGAATTGAAAAAATTAAATTGTTCAGCCCTCTCTTTACTTACAATCAGTAGCGTAGCCAGGGGGGAGGGGGGCTAAAGCCCCCCATTGGCATGTCGACCAAAATGCAGAATGGGAAAAACACTACGTTTTTAGCACTTTTGAGACTGTTTTATGCACTGGAGTGGACTAAATAGTGATTGAAAACATCTTTTGAAACATATATTTAAAGGGGGCTAAATTGTCAAAAATAAAACTAACAAATAAATGAAAACTTTGAAAAATGGTAAGAAATAAGCAATCAAATTTGATTGCAAGTGTAAAAATGCTAAACATAAATGTCATCAACAAATATACTATAAACTATGAAATAGGGGGGAGGGAAGGCTATTCAGTATTAGTTATTTACCAATCATTTCTCTCAAATCTCTTTTCATTAGCCCCCCCAATTATTTTTCTCTGTAAAATGTATACGAAATAGATTACTCCGCGTGAGTTTTATTGAACTATTCGATTTTACAATTTACCAGCATCTAAACAAGAGAACTAACATTTTACCATTAGCCACCTCCCAAATAGCCCATTTATGCCACCAGTTTAATCATGTTAGCACTGCCAATTTCTAAGCCACGTTTTAAAAGCATTATTTTTTAATCAAAATAGCCCTAAAATGAAGTTATTTTTGCAAAAAAATGCAAAATTTTCATTCGTTGGGGGCTCCGCCCCAGACCCCCGTGCCTCCGGCGTACCCAAAAGTACCCAAGGCCGGTTTTTTTCGAACAAAGCAGTGCTCTACACGGCGCACAAATTCATGCAAAGCAGTTTCCGTAGAAACACCTGCACGAAATCCGTACTGCGATGCAGATAGCTTTGCCTGCACGTTATTATCTTCATAATATGATACAGAACTAGTCTGCCAACCATTTCAGTAGGAAAGAAGTTAAAGTGATCATACGGAAGGATTTAGCTTTAAAGTA
This sequence comes from Trididemnum nubilum, assembly GCA_963965965.1. Taxonomy (NCBI): domain Eukaryota; kingdom Metazoa; phylum Chordata; class Ascidiacea; order Aplousobranchia; family Didemnidae; genus Trididemnum; species Trididemnum nubilum. The sequence goes on along the minus strand of OZ014471.1, from coordinate 16,718,770 downwards.
TCTTTCCTTTTTGGGTTTGGAGAGAAATATACCTGTGCCTTCTTGCCAAGAATGGCAGTACGGTACGGTAAGTTCAGAATTTGCGTACTACGAACCTCGCGCGTTGAACCGTACCGTACTTCAGTTCAATTTTTGAAGCGTAGCGTACCATTACAAAAAATGCGTACCGTACCAGCGTACCATACTTTTTAGCAAAAATGGATGCGTACCGTACCGTACTTACGTACCGTACCGTACTGCCATCCTTGCTTTTAACTACTTGCAACTTTAACTGTCTTTGAAATGACTAGCCTTATAAATCAAAGAGCTCAATTCATACAATTAGCGTCGGTTTCAGCTGTTTTTTGCTTCTGTATACAAAAAGCCGATGCAATGTGCGAGAAGTCTGGGACTTTTAATTCAAAGAGCGTACCAACGTACCGTACCCGTACCATTACAAAAAAGGCGTACCGTACCAGCATACCGTACTTCTTAGCAAAAATTGAGGCGTACCGTACCGTACCTACGTACCGTATCGTACCGAACTGCCAACCTTGCTTCTTGCCATGCCAATGGCACATAGCTGTGTCTCGGGCATGCCTTAAAAACGACGCGGTAATATCCTTTCAGTAGATTCCTACCTTTCTGTAACTGCACGGGATAGAGCTCGTCTGGCCCTGGAGCTTTGAATGGTTGAAATTCGTTAATAGCTGCTTCCATACGCTCGAGTGAACATATGTTTGCAATCATCTCAGTGTCTTCAGGTCTCATAAATGGATTGTCTACTAAGTCGGACCTGGTTGCATGATTTTCTGTCTGCTGGCTACCCGGTGATAAGATATGGAACAGATAGTTCAAAGTTTCTAGTGGAGACTTCGTGAATTCTCAGCTGTGTTTAATTACGTTGCTAACACGCACCGTTTCATTCCTTCGAATTCTCTTAACCAGCCGAGCCGTTGGTGTTTGACTATTCATGCTCTCTACAAAGCTATGCCATGAATCGCGCTTAGCTTTTCTGACAGCTTTTTTTGAAATATGCTACGGCTAGCTTTTGAGCCTCTCTATCTTCTTCTTATTTTGTTTTAATGGCTTTTCTCCAAGCTCGGCGAGCCTCTTTTCGAAGGCTTGTTAGCTCAGAATTCCACCAAATGGTATCTTTCTTACGAAGCGACTTTCGCATTGGGCAATCGGCTTCATATGATTTAATTATTACTGAATGAACCTTGTTTGCCAGCACATCAATGTCTTCTTTTGAGGAAGGTACTGGTACTGGTGGTAAAATTTGTTCATTTAATTTTTGTTCGAGTTCCTTTACATGCTTGTTCCGGCTCGTACGACAAACATTTCGAAACATTTTAGCCTGTATTTGGAATCTGCTTTTAACCTGAAACTTAATATACCGGAATTTTCCACTTATTATACCCCCCAGTTATTATACCATGGTATAATAACTGGAAACCATGGTATAATAACCCGGATCGAACTTCCGTAGTGTGACCAGTGACCAAAAATTTGTCAAGCATCGCAATGGCAGCGTTGCCGTAAGCATATCGACTGAAATCTTGGGGATAATTAGGCAAGCACGTTCTCTTTGCATCAATTACCGGTATGTTTGGTAAAAAATTTGGTAAAAAAAAATTGTGTTTGGTAAAAAATTCTTGTCAGAACCGTAGGGCAAGTATCGGTAGCCGACTGCCGTTTCCGGTTATTATACCATGGTATAATAACCTGGATCAAACTTTATTCTCAATTTCGTCATTTTCCAGTTATTATACCTGGTATAATAAGTGGAAAACTCCGGTTCGAGGGTTTTTCAATAAACAAAGTAAATTTTTCAATATAAGGACTTATAATTCAGATAGAAGCTTAGTCTTTTTTATTTTTTTGTTTTTCTTCTTATTCACATGGATGAAATTTGTTTTGCAGATTAAAATAAAGAGTTTAAGAGTTTTGATAATAAACAAAAATGTTAGATAAAGAAGCATGCTCCAGGATTGAACAGCGGTCAGTTATAAAGTGTTTAGGTGTAGAAGGGAGCAAAGCTGTAGAAATTTGTAGGAGAAGGTCAAATATGTATGGTGCCACATGTTTCAGCCGAAAAAATCTTTACAAGTGGGCTAAATTGTTTAAAGAAGGACGGAGAAGTGTGAGGATGAAGACAGATCTGGGAGGTCTATAGAAGTGAGGTTTCTTGAGGTAATCAAATCAGTCAATGACTTCATTCTGTCCAATAGAAAGGTAACAATAGATGACATTGCATGGGCTTTTGAGCTTATCTGTTGGAACAGCATACAAAATTGTTCATGAAGACCTTGCCTACCGCAAAGTTAGCTGCCGGTGGGTGCCGAAGATGCTTACTGCAGAGCACAAACAGAGGAGAGTGGAGTAGTCAAAGCAGTGTCTCTGCCGTTATGAAAAGGATGGTGATGATTTTTAAAGAAGGTGGTTACGTGTGACGAAACATGGGTTTGGCACTATGAGCCTGAGTCCAAACGGCAGTCCAGGGAGTGGAAGCAAGTAAACTCTCCAGTAAAAAAGAAGTTCATGTCCCAGCGATCCACGAGAAAGGTGATGCTCACCGTTTTTTTTGGGATATGCAAGGCTCAATTACCATTTCATTTCTTGAGAAAGGAAACTTTGTGAACAGTGCCAACTACTGTGAACTGCTGAAACAGGTCAAAAACGACGTAAAGAACAAACGTACGGTTCATCAGTTGAAAGGAGTCATCTTGCATCATGACAATGCAAGGCATCACAAAGTAGCCCAAACAGTGCAGATCATCAAGATCCTGAGCTGGAAACTGCTTCCTCATTCCCCTTGCAGCTCAAACCTTGCCCCTTCAGACTTTCACCTGTTTGGTCCCTTGAAAGAGTTCACGAGAAGCACAAAGTTTGAAAGTGGCGATGAACTCAAAAGTGTTGTGAGTGACTATCTGAGACATCAGTCTAAAGATTTTTATGCTGAGGGAATACGGATGCTAGTGCACAGATGGGGAAAATGTGTGGAATTGATGGGAGACTAAGTTGAAAAAAAGAATTAAGCTTCCATCTGAATTATAAGTCCTTGTACCAAAAAATTCACCTTATTTATTAAATGACCCTCGTACATGTGATCCGAGAATGATGGCACGTTGCTAACATGCCAACCAACTACTCGGTCCCATGCACACCGATTCACTAAGGTTAAGTCCAGAACCTCTTCACGCGTTTTAGTTCGGAATGTTGGTTTATTACCTACATCACAGAAATTCAGGTCTGCACTTGCACAATACGCAAGCAGATCCTCTCCACGAGGGTTTATATCAGAGGATCCCCATGTAACGTGATGTGCGTTTGCATCGGTTCCTACAACAGTAGAAATTTGTGCATTTTTTGCGAAGACTAACAGATCCCTCAATAAATTGGGCGAAGCTGGTTCTTCGGCTGCCATGTATGCCGATACGAAAACAAAGTTGTCTCTCTTTCGGCACATATTGTTAGCTCTACCTGCCACAAAATCCTCGTCTAAAAACATTGGGATTAGAGAGCAACTGAGATCAGGAGTAGCATAAATGCACGCCCGAGGATGATTGCCCTTTTCAATACTTTGAAACAGGTTCCGGCCTAGTAGATAACTTCTGATTTTAGTGGCATGGTTCTTGAGCTAACGCTAACCCGGAACGTATGTTTTTTGTTACTTCACACATGTTATAGCTACCTGCTTTACATCTATGTAAGTTAATTTGCCAAAACTCTAAATTTTGGAAGGATAACTTAGGAGCCGTAGTGCCTTTATTTGATTTATTAAGTTGTCCGCTGTTATCCTGAGCCATTCATATCTATATGATAGATGTACTCAAGCAGAGCGCTTTATTCTTCAAACAACTGATTGGGCTATTTTCCATTGCTGAGAAAAGCTTTGACCTCTGCGAACTAAAAGTCGTCGGCTTTTCTGTTATTGCCGAAGTGCCAGGCTCAGCTGTATTCATTATTGCCTTACAGGTATCATCATCCTTTGTCGATATCGATGACGCCTCCGGGTTCTGATTCTGCTTGGCACCTTTATTTTTATGAAACTGAACCCTCCGATTACCAGCATAGAGATTATACTGCAGTTCTTTAAGTGTGGTTAGCAAAGGTTCCCGAACGGATATCACTGTACAGTGTACATGTAGCACCCCTCCGTTTCCCTTCGCTGAATGCTTTATTTCCAAATCCTTGCGACTGTACACAGAACAGCTCTTCTGCGCATCTAGCGGTGTGTAGTCTAAATAACTTAAGGACCTATACTTTACTAATAAGATAGCTAGTCGTGTATCCTCCTGAATCTGGTAGTGTAGAGACCGGAATCATCCAAGGATCTGAAAGCGACGGGAGCGCAAGATAGGACTGTACACCATACAGCAGCCACCTAAACGAATCCAGGCCACTAACGAAACCTCCAGCTCAAACTACAAACAGCCAGAAATACCGGTAAAACTATAATTCACAATCACAATACTACAGTACAGGACAGGACTCACACGAAAGAATAAAAACAGCAACAGCAGTTCTGAACTACGGCAAGAAGGTAAAAGCAAAAACCGACTGGCACTACGGTACTTAATAAAATTGTAAAATCAGCAAACTTACTACACCAGTACAGGGATTAGCCAACCTTCACTACACTGCAAGTAAACCTATATCGTACAGTAAACTTAATCGTAACCTGTTGCTTTACTCGTTTACATTATCTTATTATCTTATTTATAAAAAAGGAACAGGTCCCCAGTCTAAAACACACCAGTTAATCCACATAAAATCTAGCTGCAGCTCAGCCAGCCAACTCCTCAAAAGTTTCGTTTCAAATCAACAACTATGCGAATCAGTGATTTTAGTGGTGCGCTAGAGAGAATAAAAAATTAAATTATTGTTTTGTACAGCGACTGATTTTCGCATTGCAACGGGAAACCAGCTAAGGGTAGCGGTAATGCTTAAATCTTCATCCTCTGGTAACCAGATTTCGAAGTTTTTGCTGGAAGCAAATCTTTCGGGCCTTTTGCATCGTAGCCTTCGTGGTCTACCAAAGATGGTGCAATGGCCTCAATCTCATGTTTAGCCCACTCCAAGGTCTTCTCATCCTTGCAAATCAGCAGTTCGATACGGAATAGAAAACCCGGATCGGCAGAAAGAATCATTTTGTTGATGGTACTTTGAACCTCAGGAAGATCCATGCTGTCCATACCATCATCCCCTTCAGACTTTTTTCTTGTTATAGTTAATTTTTGATGGCTAGCCTTCACAGCCCCAGCTTAACTAGTTGGGATACTTGTGCCAGCCGTCATTTTCTTGGCTTTGCCTCCTTGCATATTTCGAGCGACTTCATGTGGTCCACGCTTCTGCGAGAAGTTTGTTATAGAGCAGGGGTCGGCAACCTTTTTTATACTGCAGAGCGGTTAAAAACTAAAATTTTTCGCTGACCCGCGTTCAAAAATAAACGTAAATGTTTGGCAATCAGTGGTGGGCAAGTTACTTTGTAAAAGTAATTGAGTTACAGTTACAGTTACCTGGCAAAAAAGTAACTAAGTTACAGTTGCAGTTGCCATTTTGAAAAAGTAACTAGTTGGAGTTACAGTAACAGTTACTTTTTATAAACCTAATTACCAATATGAATTAAGTTTTGCAAATGTTGATTTTGTCCTTTGGCACTGGCATTAACTGATTTATTTTTCTATTCATTTTCTAATTTTCATGTGGTGCTTCTGCAAACGCTGCTTATGGCTATTGTTGCTGTTGTTATAACAAAAATACACAACGTAACACATTGATTTAATTGTCTTTCGAGAAACCAAGCATCTCAAAATGTTCATCGCTGATACCAGAACGTTTGGGTTTCAAAATGTCTTTGCCCTTGCTTAAAAGCAGCGCTGGGCACTTCATCAATCCGGTCCGCAAGTTTACAAATCCGCAAATTGCGGACTCAAGGTTTAGGGTCGCGGATTTGCGAACCGATTTCTTACCGCAAACATTTGCGGTAAAAAAATTGAAATCTACTGCTAAGCCGCAAATCAACAATATCCCTGGGATTGTTGCTGCAATTTCTAAAAAAATACGTTTTTACGATTCAATGTATCGATAGATTAGGGTGGATGTATTTCTAAAGTACAACACCCTCTCACCAAGTTTCTCTGTAGTGGAACGATTATTTTCCGGAGGTGCTGCTATTCTTACAGCAAAATGAGTTGGCTTAAGGTCAAGAAACTTCCAACGGCTTGTTTTTGTGAAGGAAAACTTAGACTTTTTAAAGTGGCAAAGGGTTGCGCTAGACGACTTTGATGACATGTCCAGCACGTTTAGTAAATAAATAGGCTGCAGCAGGCGCGTCGCCAGCGGGGGTATTTCTGGTATTTTTTGGGAGGAAAAAGTTGCTGTTTTTGGCCGGAAACAACATTTAAATTTGTGATTTCGGCCAGAAAAAGCCTTCGGATTTCGGCAAAGACCTTTTGGAGATCACTTGTTTTTTGCCGAAAGAAACGTTTAAATTTGTGATTTCGGCCAGAAAAAGCCTTCGGATTTCGGCGAAATCTTTGCCCCCCTGATTTTAATTTTGCCCCCCCGATCTCGCGAAGCTGGCGACGCCCCTTGGCTGCAGGTCTACCAACATTTTCAATTTTAGTTTTATCTTTTTAGTCTTTTTGTTTTTTGTTTCGTAGATCGTCTTTATGGAAGGCATGCTTTAGATTATATGCGTTGCAGCTCAAGAAATTTCCAAAGATTTTCGGAAATTAATATTACTGCACGCTTTAGAATCCTGGAAAAAATTTCTGTATCCTGAATAATTTTGTGAGATTTGGTGATGTATACATAATATAACACTTTGCCTTTTTGATCTTCGAAAGTTTGTGTATTGTGCGAATGATGCGTCAAAATGCTTAGCCTATTTTTTGTTTAAGAAATGGCATAAATTTCTGAGCAGTTGGGGGCGTTCCTCCGAAATTTTCCAAAATTCACGAGCAAAGTTAATCATATTGACAAACTTTTTGGCGCGTAAATTACTTCAGCACATTAATCTTGTAGATTTTTGGTACCACCAACAAACTGGCCACTGTCGAAACAAATTTCTAATTTAACAGTGGCCATTAATTGAACGTACGTTACATACCGATAACCAAGACTTAAAACCCAAATTTTCTATTTTTGCAATTACCTTAGGTGCTGACTGCTCAGCGCTGAAAAGAAACATAAAATTTTGAATGAGAGTGAGTTTTCAAACAAAGTTAATACCTGCACCCAGTGGCGTACGCAAAAAGTTTCCACGGGGGTCTTAAAAGGGCATTCAACTCGAATTTTGAAAAATTGCAAAAAAATCTTAAAAAATATGTTTACCAACATGACATCATTGCGATTATTGCAAATCATTCGGTTAAGAAAATCTAAGAGAAAAATTCATTCGGTTAAGAAAAATCATTCGGTTAAGAAAATTTATGTTTCCCCCTTAGAATCCAAATTTCGGCCATCTTGTTTCAAGTATAGATTGCGCTATAAATCAGTTGTAACTTCTATTCCCGAGTCTTGCTAAGTACCGGGCTTTCTGGAACTAGGTGAGTGCTGAAGGTATTGCAAGTAAATTAGTGGAACAGCTACTGTTTGAATTCAGAGAAGTTAGATGCTTTCCTAGTATGCTTTGTCTGCTAAGTGCTAGCTAAGTAGTCGGAATACGATAAGGCTTTAGTGCTTTAGGCGTAGTAGCCTATAGCCTATTGCAGAATGTAAGTATTGCTTCGTATAGATAGCCTATCCAAAAAAATTATTGCCTGTTGAAAGCTAAAGCATCGTAGCTGACAAGAGATTAGACTAAGATTCTAGTTTTTAGCGAGCCAGTAAGTTTTATGCGATTATTGCGCAATTGGTTTAGGCCTAAAGATCAGCTAAGGCCAATTAGTTTTTCACGTAAATATGAAATTGCAAGCTTCAGTGCAAAGCATTTTAGTTAGCATTTTTTGTTTGGGTTTGTTACGGTGGTCAGCAGGTACCTATGAAGCCACTTCCTCCACAGCTGCTAATGTAATCAGTCATTTGGAACAATTTTGACCTACGTCCTTCAGTTTGGTAACGTTCAGAAAGCGTTTCTCCTTAGTCTGAGGGGAAAAAGAATTGCGAATATCTTACAATTTCTTGGCCGAAGAGAATCAAAATTGGTGCGAAAAATTTTTAAAAATTGCCAAAGATGTTTCACTATGGTTTCGCAGAAAAAGACTTGAAACAAAAACGTTCTGAATGCCCTTTTAAGTTAGGTCGCACTGTGACGCCACAAATCCATGTTATGGAAAGTGCCGAAGGCCATTGTTGGGTGGTCCGGGGCATGCTCCGGAAAAAATTTGCAATATTACACTAAAATTACGCGTTTTTGTGCATTTTGGAATCAAGTTTTAGTATAGCGCTTTTCGAGACTTACTAGAAGAATGAAATCGTAAAATGAAAATGCTTCAAAAACATTACGGAATTAAAAATCCAGGTCATTTGCGAAGGAAGAAAACAAACCAAAATAAAGATCGATTAATTTTTGCATTTACGCATTAATAACGTGCATCCTCTTAAAACTGCTCGGTTTTGCTTTATTGTGTTTTATTTTTAGGGTCTGAGGGGAAGGGAAGGCCATGGCACAATGGTCTTCCTCTTAGGTACGCTAGTGTCTGCATCGTAATTATATTGTATGCAATTTGAAAGATTTTAAAGGACTGCTCTTATCCAAACTTCGACTAGAAGTTCAAGCGTTAGAATTTCATGCAACCCTTAATTAGGACTGTATTGCAACTGAAATAAAATAAACAAAGGAACCGAACTTTGGCTTGTTCTTCTTACACCTAGCACATTTTCATCTTGGCTAAAGTTTGCCGTTATATGACACGAACACCTTTCAAAACAATTTCAAAAAATTTTGCACCAGTACAGAAGCAAAAAAAAAAAAAACAAAAAAACAACGCTAACTGCAATTATCGCGTTTGAAAATAAGGTATTTTAATCGTGATCTGCAAATTGCCATGCGTGAGGAAGGGAGCAGGAAGTAACATCGACAACAGCCCCCCTCCCATAGGCGTAGCCAGGGGGGAGGCCAGGGGGCCCGGGCCTCCCCCCAATTGAAATACCACCAATGATATAAAATTATGATAACATAGCCTAAGCGATGTTTAGTTGCAGTTACAGACGAAGAGAGAGCCCAGGGGCCCCTGACTAACATCCAGGGGCCCCCTAAGTAATAACCAGGGGGCCCTTAACCGAAAACCAGGGGGTCCTGGGGCCCCTAACTAACGACCAGGGGGCCCCTAACCGACAACCAGGGGGCCCCAGGGCCACAAAGTAAAGAAAGGGGGCCCCCAGGGTCCCCAACTAACAACCAGGGGGCCCCTAACTGGGGACCAGGGGTCCCCTAACCAACAGCTAGGGGGCCCGGTGCCCCTAACTAACAACCAGGGGGCCCAGGGCCCATAACTAACAACCAGGGAGCCCCGGGGCACTCAACTAACGACCAGGGGACCCAGGGCCTATAACTAACAACCGGGGGGCCCCGAGCTCCTAAACGACAATCAGGGGGCCCTGGGGCCCCTAACTAACAACCAGGGGGCCTAACTAACAACCAGAGGACCCAAGGGCCCCTAACCGACAACCATGGGAGCCCTGGGCCCCTAACTGACAACCAGAGGGCCCTGGAACCCCTAACTGATGACCAAGGGTCCCGGGCCAGGGGCCCCGCAATTCAAATTTTTAACAACACATGCGCAAAACCTGTGAAAAATCGAAAAGTTTTGTGCTAAAAGTTGCAACCCCAAGCCCTCGTTTAACGTTATTATGAACTTAATGCTATGACATAGGCGGTAATGCAAACCCCCAACTGAAATACTACCAATGATACATATAATGAGAGCATAGCCAGTATGTTGTCCTTGTCCGGTGTTGCAATTTCTTTAATTTAGGATTTACGCGTGCAAAAGCAAGTAATAATAATGACGACCACCTGTCCACGTCATTATAATGTCATGCAATTCCTGGAGGTTTCAAAAAACTGTCAAGTGACTTGATTTGAGTCTTCCACGTTTTGGAAAAAAAGTTATTTCAAGTTTGTTTTAAATGTTTTTTTTTATGAAAGAACTTAAGAGCGCGATCTTATCTCAAAATCATAGGCGTAGCCAGGGGAGTGGCCCAGTGGGGCTCGGGATCCCTCAATTGAAATGCCACCAATGACACAAACTTGACAAAAAAAAACCTTGTTTCTTCCTTTTCAGTTTCTTTTAGCATCGTTGCGTACAATAGTACACGCGTACAACAGTAATTAACAATAAATAATACTGACGACCAGAGGGCCCAGCGTACCTCCTTAATTTAATCTTTTCCAACCAATTTAAACGTATACCCATGGTGAAATCAAGGATTTTTGTCCGAAAGTTGCTATCTCAGGCGCTCATCTTAACTTTTTATGAATGTAATGCAATAACCAGCGCCGTATTTGCCATATGGCACAGTGCCAGGGCCCGGCCCTCAGATGATAAGACTTTTTTTGGTCTTCACTTATATTTGCCTGGAAGATGTTGCAAAAATTCCCTAAGTGCCAGGGGCCCTGCGTAATGTAAATCCGGCCCGGGAATAACATGTTTAGTAAGCATAACTATCTATTGTACCAACGATTCACCTCGCCAGTTTTTACGAACAAAATACTTTAAAAAAATAGCTAGGGAAAATGCTCATTGAACAAATTATTGAAATTGAATTGAGTAGTCTTGGGCCCCCTGGCCGTACATGTAATCCTGTAACTGGTTAACTTCATGACAAAACAAAAATCTCTAAGGAAAATCTTTCGAGTGGATTATTATTTACTACTAAAATATAGCAGAAGGCAATGTGCCTTACTTCCCTCTACATGGACCAAATCACCCACAATTAAAATTTTACACTGTAATGCATGATTTTAAACGTGTTTTGGACTTTAATTGCAAGTAAAAGGAGGATTGAACAATTAAAAATTTTCGATTGGCTTTCTAATGTTAAAAATCTAGTTCTTTCAAATGGCTGTGAACACGTGTGAAATGTGATCCAATGGGATTAAAATAGCTTTTTTTTCCAAAAACTTGCAAAAATCGCCCAGCGGCTGGGGGCTTTGCCCCCACACCCCCATAGCCACCGGCGGATGGGGGCTCCGCCTCCAGACCTCCGTCTGTGGTACGTTTGAGTACACTAGCATACTCAACACTTCTCCTAAGTTAGACATTTGCATTTTCTAACGATTAGTTTTCGCCCTCTCCCTTTGTCCAAATCCTGGTTAAGTGCCAACGACTACAGCTTCAGATCTTCCATTCTACGATATCTTTGCCCCACAAAAACTTCCTTTTTTGAAAATTTCTGATGACGTCATTGCATGTGATTTGTGTTTGGGCCCCCCCAATTAAAAATCCTGGCTACGCCTATGCCCCCTCCCCCCATCCATTTGGTCACTCAAGAACCCAAAAACGCAAGTTCGTGCGTCTCGAGTTCTTACTTTTCCGTGACTCAGTAACGATTTGTGCATCTCTGTTTGTCCTATATCACAAGTACATGTATTGTACAAGTACGAGTATGTAAATCAAATAAGGATTTTCAACTCAGCGAACATACTGTAGTTAAAAGTTAGAACGAGTGACGAAAGTGACTGGCAGGTGAGATTGCTCTCTTCCAAGTCTCTACTCCAGCCACCAGAGTCCCAGCCGTAATCCAACTCCGCTTGCAGTTTTGTTTAAACAAACCTGCGCACATTTCCAAGCAGCCCTGTTGCTGACATGAATATTATAACTTACGAAAACAGAATATTAAATAAACCGAAGAAAACTTACTAATATTTATTACAGGTTTGCAGCCGATATGGAAAATATTAAGCATTGTCATATTGCTGTAGGTCTTCTCTATTTATCAAACCAGGAAAAAAACAGCATAGTTTGCAGTTTAAGTTTGCGGTAGTGAAAAGTCATTTACGGTTGCGTAAGTGCAAAAAATTACTGCAAACCTTTGGATTTGCGGTTGCGGACCACCTATTGCTATTTTGCGGAATTTGTGGTTGCAGAATAGAGTTTAAATTTGCGGTGCCCACCACTGATGAAAACTGAAAAGTCTTTCAGCTGCATCGCTCGAGGGCAAAAAAGTATTGTACTGGACGAACAATTTCTTTAGCGCTGTATCAGCAAAAGAATTATCATCTATCTTTTTCGCTGGTACTGCTGATAGAAACCCTTCTATCCGTTTGGCAGCATCTTTTTTTGGTTCAGACTGGTTTAAAAAACAACCAAAAAATTGATCGTTATTAACGGACTCAACATCATTGTCGCTTTCACTGCTAAGCCTGTTAGCCCCGATAGTGCACAATAGCACCTGTTAGCACGACCCACAATGCTCTTGTTATAGCACGTTAGTGCACAATAAAAAGATCCGTAATCCGTAGCGCCAGTAGGGATTACATAGAAGTGCTTCATTTAACCAAAATCTAACGATTAAGGAATATTTTTTAATAGGACCAAAACTAAAAGTAACTGTAACTTGTAACTTTTTAATGTCTCCAAATAGTAACTTGTTCCAACTTTTGTTACTTTTTTGAAAAAGTAACTAAATTACAGTTACAGTCACTAAAAAAGTAACTAGTTACAATTACTAGTTACTGTAGTAATTAGTTACTGCCCGACTCTGCTAGCAATCTACTACTTTCCGTAAACTGGAATTATTTCGAAAAATTATTATACTGCATTCCGGAAACAAAAACTTAGCAAAGTTTACTTCTTTAGCAAAAGACTCCTTCAGCAAAGGAACCTTCTCTACTTGAGGACTCAGATTTGATTTTTTTCGGCATGTGGGATAGAAGACGCAGATGGCCGAGTTTTATTTTTGTTGGCATTGTCACTCAAGAACTCACAAATTCTTTGTTGTGACCGTGCCACTTCTTTAAAATTTAAGGGTGTGATCCGTGTTACTTTCTTTGATATGTGAACCGACATATTCATAGCGTTGGTTTTCTTTAAACTGGGAAAAGTCTCAAACACCAGATTATTTAAATAGACAGCAGGCTACGAACTGCCATTTCTACCGATGACAACATATCAACACTGCAAATGACGGACTTATCTCTATAGCACTGGCCTCGGCGGAGACCCCCCCCCACTTACAGCTGTAGGTCCCTACCCAGGTGCCATTTGAAACTACAGGTGCACGGAAATTTTCACTAGCTGATGGACACGAAGTCCTATGTGGGCTAGACTAGGACCAGCATTCTTTCTATCTTGTGGCCCTGACATCGCAGCGCGTTTTATCCGCTGTACCCTACTGTATACTCGCATTGACATTCCGCCACAATAATGGCCATCACTACCAGTTTCCATTTTAGCCCGCAACCTCCTGTTGGCCTTAGAGTCAGGAATCGGAAAATTAGAAGGCAGGACTTCCCAGTATCCGGCCTTCGCTTGCACTATTGCATAGTTGCTAATTTCTTCACTTCTTAACCTCACTCATCTTCATCGGCCGGTTGCCATTGCCTCAGTTTGCCAGTGTTTCCACCCGACACCACGCGGAAGTCTGAGGTTGGACTTTAACGGGTTTCAATTGGGGGATTGTCGGGACTTTGTCGGGTTTCAATTTTTTATCATTGGTGGCATTCCAGTTGGGGAAGGCGGGCCCCTTGGGCCCCCCTTGGCTACCCCTAAGACTCCTGGCCTGTCAATTCGTTTCCTTTCCTTATTTCAAAAATAATAAAATGTGGTAGCCAAGTCATTGTAAACCTTATTTTCACGGGCATTGTGTGAAAGCTCTAATCGGAGAATGAAGGAGCAAAACGCATCAGTTTGGATACTTTTTTTTTCTGCTTATACTTTGTTTGCGGGTGGTACAAACAGCAAAGCACTAAATCCATTCAAAGCCATAACAAGGGATCCGAGGGTCCGGACACAAACATTTTTGAGTTACAAATACTAATACATGACTGTGCCCAGGCGCGTTGCTAGGAATTTGCAATGGGGTGGGGGGGCTGTTTCGGAGGTGTAAAACCAAACTAAAACGATTTTTACTTGGAATTGGAACGGTTTTGTGTCTGAAATAAGATGAAGACCAAAAAAAAAAAAAATTCTTCCCTCAGATTTGGACTGGTCTTGTGCCCGAAATAAAGTGAAGACAAAAAAATAAAAAAAGATCCTCACCCAGGCTGGGATTGATTTTTGTGATCGATTTTTCTTCAAGTCCAGAGTCAAAGTAGACACATTACCATTGCCAGTGCCAATGGGGAGGGCTATTTTCGATTTTAGTGCAAAAATCGGTCTCAAAAGTGCTAAAAACGTGATATTTTGCATACACTGGTTGCCAATCCCCCCCGCCCCCCTCGATATGCTGCTTGACCGTGCCTATGTCAATGTAGATGCAGAAGAAACTATGCGCGTGATAATGACATGCAATCAGTTACCTGTGATGACCTATGATATTCTAAATATGCTAAATGTAGTACTTGTAGTATAGCCCTGATACAACTAACAAAACGTAACTTGAGAACGACAGCTATTGTTCTTTCTGAAAATATGCGAGCGAATATTGCGAAGAATTTGTTTTGAGATAAGAAAAAACAACTCTGTAATCACTGCCAAGCGGGATGGGGGAAAATCCACATCCGCTGAAAATCCACATCCACATTTGTTTTGAAAATTTCCGCTATGAATCTCAAATAATAACTATTGTTTCAGAAAAAACGAGAGTAATATTAAACATAAATATCATGACTGTAATTGTTAGAAAGCTTGGAAAAACGCGCGCTGCACTCAATTAATTTTTCACACGAAGTCATGAAGATAAGGAGGCGAAGCTCTCACAAAAAATTTGGGAATTTTTAGCAAAAAATAATGATTTAAAACTTTTACATTTCTGCAATTTTTGAACCTTTTGAAGAAGGGGCCCGGGGCAAATATCTTGGATGTTTTCCTCATTAATACCGCCTTGCTGGGATTCTCAGGTTGCTTTTTGTAGTTAAATAGCTTGTGTTAAATTTTACAAAGTGTCTCTTGGCAGCCGGAACGTTTGCGCTCATTCGTTGATAGGCATTAGATGCAAGACCAGGGGTGCCGAAACCCGAGAGGATGGGGGGAATATATCACCCCAATAATTTGACTGCATGCGCAACAACAACAAATATAACTATAATTGTGCGAAAGCCTCCAAAGATGCGCGTTGCACTTAATCAATTTTCATACGACGTCATAGAAATACGAGTAGGAAAAGCTCTCATAAAAAATTTGTGCCTTTTTAGAAAAAAAACTAATAATTTAGTCTTTTTGCGTTTTTGCAATAATGGGTTTCTGAAGGTGGGCCTCGGGTCAAATCTCTATAATGCTTTCCTTCTTAATATAAACCAGATGGAATCCCGAGGTTACTTTTTGTAATTAAATACCTTAATGTTAAATTTTTTAAAGCGTCTTTTGATGGCCAAAACGTTCGCGTTCATTCATTCCATGATAGGCTTTAGATGCGAGACGAACTAGAACATAGAAAGACATCACGCGCAATAAACCGTAAAGATAAGGGTAACTTTAACAGTATTTTCTTTCAAATCGCTTTGAAAATTATCTAAACTCCTCTGACCGTCACAAAAATTGCTATTTTTTCTGAAAAAAAATCAAAAAAAAATCATTAAAATAGTTCAACGGATGCATGGAAACTTTGCTTCGCTCCCTAAATCCTGTTTTTTTTTCTCCAAATACTTGAGCTTGCAAATATCGGAAACGATACTTCAATTTAATTTAAAAAGAATTTATTTACAGTATTTTGCAATATTTTTAGACAATAATACCATAGACGCTGCGTAATATTTAAAAAATATAATTTATGATATTTTAAACGACTCTGTGAAAAGAAGTCGTTTAACCAAGCAATAAGGTTTGTGTTTGAGAAATTGCTAAAAAAGGTGGGATCCATAATTAGTGGAAGTTTGCATTGGGGCTCTAACTTATGAAGTTAAGGCATTGAAATTGACCATTTCCACGTTTGAAATTTAGTTATTCCCATTTACGAGTTACAGCCTGGTTTTGTTACCACGATGTCGCTACGGAACGTAATCAACATTGCTGCTAACGCGTAAAACTTTAAAATGACATTCATTATTTTTAGAAACTGTTATTTTCGAATTATCATCAAACACTTGACGAAATGCAATATCTTAAACACTTGCGCGCTTAGAAATAAGGTAAAATTTGCTGACCATAATTTAGAAAAATTGTGTCCTTTGTCTTTGGCCTCGACCATTCATGTCTTTGGCCTCGAGAGGGTCTGTCCTCGGAAAAGTCGCTCCTTGGCCTCGGATTTTTTTTTGAGTCCTTGGCCTCGAACGTTGGGTCCTCGACTCCACCTGTGGTGGTAAGGCTGGTTTTAAAGCTAGGGTTAGCAAAGGTCAGATTTTGGAAATAGATCAAACTAAGAAAATAAGGTAAAATTCCTCATAAACATCGGGTTGCAGAAACACTACATTACGACATCAAAAAATAGAATCCTGTTAAATCCAAATTGTTAGTTACATCTTAAATGAGATCATTTCAATTCTCAAACTTTTGCGTTAAAATCCATTTGAGGCATTTTTGTGCATTGCAGTGGCGGTTTGAAGCAAAGCCCGCAAAAACTATCAGCCATCATTAAACGGTTTTTGTACGTTTAAAAAAAATGTTAATGCCATTTGAAGGGAGTGAAGCATTCACCTAATTCTGACAGTTTGCAATAGCGAAATCAAAATATAATTTTTGAAATGTTTTGTTCTCATTTTGGGGCTGCGGTTGCAAAGATATTCAGCAAGTACAAAAAGATATCCCACCCAAAAAGGTTTTGGAAATGCGGAATTTGTTTTCTCAGCCTCAAATTCTGCAGAAAAAAAAGATACTAAACAAATATTTATCCTTCCAGCAACATCACATAATCTATCCAATTTTGATAAACCCTCTTTTTTTTCTGGAAATTTAGGTTGGGTCCTGCAAGAGCTACCAAGGGTTTCCTAATACATTTTTAGGGAGATATCTTTTTGTATTTGTTAAATATCTTTGTAACCGCAAACCCAATAAAAAACAGAACAAAAAATTGCAAAAATTAAATTTTGATTTTAACTATTGTAAACTCCCGGAATTGGCTGAATGCTTCACCCCTTTTAAAAGTTCTGCACATTTTAAGAATCCAGTCGAAACAAAAAGTTGCTAAGATTTGAAAGCGTAGCAACTTCATTGATTATTATCTTTCCTCAAACTCACATCTCTTTTCAAACAAATTGCACACCACTGTTTTTTCACATAGTGCAGTTATGCTCTATTTGCGCTACAGCAGACAGTTGAAAAAAACTACAGAAAACAACTGAGTATACACAAGAAATAATAAGATTTTGCACCAAAAAAAACAACACTTTCTTCACAGCGTGGCTAAGTTTTGTCAGAAATCAGCAGAATTTTTATCCCATCACTACAATGGATACCAACATCACACCCAGAAATGCTAACATGTTTATCTTCAGGCCAGCGGCGCCATTGCATCCATCTGAAATTTTATAACTTGAAGATTGAACTTGCACAAAAATAACAGCGCATCAATAACAAAAAAGTCGAGCATGCACCTATAGTAGAGGTTTATTTTGTTTGTCCGCAGAAGACTGTCGTTGTAGAGGTTTTAATAAAAGTGGTTTTAAATTTCGCAAGTGCGTGTAAATTTCTGTGCCTAAAAATTGTATTGTGCTGCTTATGAACTTATGTTTGTTGTATTTAAAATAAAAATAATTTGCACTTGCAGGCTCTGCGGTAAAGTATTACACTTAAACTCGCAAGAGCGAAGGCTAGATACTTTGCTTGTGCTAATATCGCACTTGTATTAAAAAAAGACTGTCTTGTGTTCTGTCTGAATTTATGTTCGAGTCCTTTTCAAAAAAAAAAAGGAGAAAAAGATATGCTATCTTTATGCATCAACAACAACAACAAAAAAAAGCAGAAAGATAGAAAGGATAGAGAGGACTTGATTGAGAACAGAGAATCTACTGTCATCGTAAAATGTTGAGCAGAGGCATGATTTGGGAAGAAATGAATTCCACTTGCTGAATCAACAGCAAGAGATTGAATAACGGACTAGATGAAAAATTTGCGCTGATGGAAAGGAAGTACAGTGTGGGTTTTTGGGGAGAAAACCCAGAGTGTACTAATTTGGGAACGCATTGTTTTATTTTGTCCTGCAGTCTTTTGGAAATACGGCCATCATACGGACTGTAACAATTAACCTTTTTACTTGAGGGTTTGCAATGATGTTCATGAAAAAAATCAACACCATTTCGTCGTAATAGATATCACGGTTGTTATGATGACTTTTACAAGGTAATAATTTTCGTGATACAAATTTTTGCGATGTAATAGCCAATAAATATGACGAAATGGTGATGAAAATTTTTATCAACACCATTGCTAAACCTCATGTAATAAGGTTGAGTGGCATAAAAAGGAAAACATGAATTTTTTGCCCAATAGGCAATGTATTGTTTTTAGTGGCAAAAGAAGCTCTTTATTGGTTGAGTAAAACCAAGTGTTATTTTCTCAAAGAGCTTTTTCGCTCTATCAAAAAGGATGACGTACTATGTGCTTTGCAAAAAAACAACGATATTTATTAATTTTCATGCCATGTGAAAGTTGGTATGTTGGCTGTACCACCGAAGGTATGCAGGTCAGAATAAAACAACTTGTGCTCTGCAGCAGCGTTTAGTCTTGATTGATTGATGCATCTTTATCCTTCAATCAAGAGACAGAGGCGGTGATCGGCGCTATTCATTGGATGAATCCGCAGTTCCGCACACACTTAGGAGTTGTCAGTTAATCAAGTTGATCATTTTCCAAGCTTTCCAGTTGACGTTTGATTTTTTCCTCGTAAATTTGCTGCTTGTTCGAATTAAGTCACCAAGCAGAGATAATCATTGTAAAGTGCCTTGTCTAAGAATGCAACAACGTGACTATAGGGTGCGAGCTAAACCCATGATCATGCGATTTTGATCGTCGTAAAAATGACGCCTTTGGCCACTTGGCTACCCTGTCGACTTACTGCAAACTTGCGTCACACAATTGACGGGTCAATTTTCCAAGAATAAAGGCAGCACCCAAATTTTGGTAATGGAAAATTTTTTGCATTTAATATATTCATATCAATCGACTTTTATTAGTTGATGATATCGGGCACGGAGCCAGAACGGAATTTTTTGGGGGGCAAGCAAAAATTCGGGGTGGGCAAAGAAAATTTTTGGGTGGGCAAAGTGACGTATTTAGACAAGAATTGCATAAAATTTTGTTGAAAATGACGTTCAACTAAAATAATTTGGTGGGGGGGCAAAATAAAATTTTGGGGGGGGCAGTTGCCCCCTGGCTACGTCCCTGGATGGTATTGAGAGATACTGGCAAAATATTTTTGTTTTCCCGAATACTGCTAAAAAGTGGTGAAAAGCTGTCAAAATTTTTAAAAGTTTCCGCCTAATAAAAGATCCGCATTTGCGTCAGTCATGTCTAGTTTTAGAACAAAATTGTAGCGCCGTTCTGTTTCTTTTATCTTAGGAAAGTTTCGAACCTTGTTTTGTCATTTGTTGTATTTCGCACTTATCGCCATGGCTCGTTATCTTCATTTATCTCTTGATTCAAAAAGGCCACAAGCAAATTATACAAAATTTGCAGACGTTGAAACTTGACAAATCCGGTTGTGTTTTAAGTACTTGTTGGTTTAAGGTAAATTTACACAGTATCCGTTTTTCGTGCGTTTTCGTCCGTTTTTTTACGTTTTTGCTTCTTCTTGAAAAAGTATGCGCTTTTTCATCCGCATTTTTATAAGTCCATATCCGCACTAAGTAGACTGTTGTATGTAGGTAAAAATTTTGTTCAAAAATTTTGTGTATGAAGGATAAGAGCGATATTTCAAAATAGAGCTGTACCCCTTTACAAAAAATTTTTTTCGGAAAACTTTTGTTCAGTATGTGACTGTCTGGTTAGTGCGGATATGGACTTATAAAAATGCGGATGAAAAAGCGCATACTTTTTCAAGAAGAAGCAAAAACGTAAAAAAACGGACGAAAACGTACGAAAAACGGATACTGTGTAAATTCACCTTTATTGTTTAATGACGTAAGAAATTTTTGATTAATCGTTTTCAATCTCTGTATTGTATGCAAATTTTGGAGTTTGCGAGCCGAGACTTTGCGGTGTTGACACACATTTCAGTTTAGTGTCTGCGGAGAGCAGAGGGTATATTTTTGTTTTCTGTGACCAAGGAGTAGTCGGTAAAACAGAAATTTTTATAATGAAGTTAAGATATCGCTGTCTTTGCAGCATGTTTAAAAGACATGTTTAATAGTTAACATTGAGCCGTCGCTCAAGTGTTCATTGTTGAATCCTGGATATTATCTAACCGACTTACTCCACCCCATATTCCTTTATGCTCCCCGTTAGTGCTGGAGTAGAATTTCTGACTTATGCAAAGTCTCAGCTTCCAAATCAACATTGGATTTACAACCATATTATCAATTATTGTTTACGTGCTACGTCTGCAACGCAAATTCATCGAAACCGCTGACCTCTGACAATAAAGACCATACTTTGTACCAAGTTGCGTATTACGAATTCCATACCAAGCAGACGTAGATTTAAATCGAATCCGTAACAAAAATTATGACAGAGGGACACACACACACACAGCTACGCTTTCCATTGAAAGCTAAATTTCGATGCAACGTACTGTAATTGATTAATATAGCCTAAAAATAAATTAACTATTAGAGCTGTGGCCCACAAGTTAGTAGAGGTGATGATGCAACATTGTTGCAATCGCAGACTAAAATTGGCGACCTTACACAAGAATGCTTAATCAGTCATACCTTCGTTGCAGCTTTCAGCGTCGCAATCTTGGTAGCTAGCACCTGTGCTTTGTGCGACACTGTCGCATGAGGTTACCTCCACTTCGGAGCAATATCTGCGGACGACTGGCGTGATCCCTGCAATAAACAGAACATGTTTGCATCACAATTGTAATAACATAATTATTCACCTAGTTGCTGCTTGTAACCAGCAGACAGCGAAGGGACCTTTCGGTTTTTGAGTCAAGCTACCACGCGCTCACTTGTTTACTAAACATGGTGAAGGCTTTGCTCTGCTTCTTTTTAAAGCCGAACGTCAAAGGACGAAGCAGGAAGCTGTAAACCTAACTTAAATTTTTTGGTTCACTGAAGACTGCTGAATTATCAACAGACGCTATTATCTTTAATAAGGATTTTAGACAGAAAACTAAAATAATAAATGGCCCCATCAATATGAATGATGACACCAATACTATACCCAAATCTACACTGTATCGGTTATTGTGTGGACTTTTTCGCTTATGACTGGTTTAGCGTGGTTGGCATTGTGTTGAATTTAATTTCTGCTGCATTAGTTTATTTCATGTTCGTTCTTCTATGTTGTGTTTTTTTATTATTTTTTGATTCTTTGTGGTTGCACATAAAATACACAGTTTGATCTCTTCATTGAATTAGTCATATTTAAATATGATAAATACCAGAATATTGTATTGAAAAATTAAAATATATTATTGCATTTTACGAAGGGTACAATTTCCTGGATGTACAGTTTTACACAAAATGCAAGCACAGTTGACAAGTACGATTTCTATTTCACATCGTTTCCCTCAAGGTCAATTGCTGCGTATTGACGTTGGCGATCCGAATCTAAGGATTGTGACCCTTTTTAATCGCTTTAGTGGAAACTTGTGAATTGCTACTTAACCACAAAGAAATTAACCTCGAGTGAAATATTCTTTAAAAAATGGCCTGGAAACAACCACTTCGAGTCAAACCGTGGATATACGAGCGTATATTTTGTTTATTTGTTTTAAAAGTTTGTGGGGTCAACGGTGAGTTTTGGGGCCTTATGTTCTAGTCTTTTTGACTGGCATGTTAAACAATAATTTCTTTTCTGTCAGTTGTTTATTTAGCGAAGCATTAGAACTTTGTAACATTAAATGAAGATTTTATTTGAGTATCAGTACGACTATTAATACGAATAAATGTTATTATTGCATTACAATTTGTCAATAAGGCGTAGTTTCATTAGGTCATAGCAAACTAAAGTTATTCAAAAAAATCAATTATCTGCATACCTTTTTGGACCCAACTTAACTTTTGGGCTTTTCAGGCCTAGTTTAAGCTTCAAATCATTTTCGGATTTGGGCTTGAGCTATAATCGGCCTGTTACAACTCTGCCTCAACGCAGTCGCGTATAGCCAGGGGGGGGGGCATTGGCATGTCGACCAAAATGCAGAATACTGTAACAAAAAATACCACGTTTTTGGTTCTTTTGAGACTGTTTTATGCGCTAGAATGGATTTAATAGTGATTTAAAACATTTTTTGAAACCTATATTCAGGGAGGGGGGATGGCTAGTTTGATACATGAAAACTTTGAAAAATGGCCAAAAATAAGCAATCAAATTTGATCGGTGGTGTAAAAATGCTTAACATGTCATTAACAAATATACTATAAACTTAGGAATAGGGGGGGGGGGCTATTAAGTATTTGTTAATTACCAATCATTTCTCTCAAGCCTCTTTTCATTAGCTCCCCAATTATTTTTCTCTTTAAACTGTGGACGGAATGGATTACTCCATGTGAGTTTCATTGAACTATACGATTTTATAATTTACCTGCATTTACATGAGAAAACTAAAATTTTATCATTAACCACCTCTCAAATAGCCCATTTATGCAACCAGTTTAATCATGCTTGCCCAGCCAATTTCTATGCCACGCTTTGAAAGCATTGTTTTTTTATCAAAATAGTCCTAAAATTAAGTTATTTTGGCAAAAAAATGCAAAATTTTCAAGCGCTGGGGTCTCCGCCCCAGACCCCCGTACCTCCGCCGCCTGGGGTTTTGCCCCCAGACCCCCAGCCTCCGGCGGTTGGGGGCTTCACCCCCAGACCCCCATTAGCCTCCGGCGGCTGGGGGCTCCGCCCCCACACCCCCAATTCCCCCCTATTGCGAATTCCTGGCTACGCACCTCCCTCTACGTCCGGCGTACGGTAAAAACTACAACAGTGTGAATATCTATACACAAATGATTGATGATGGCGTGGTGAATTTGAAGCAGTGAATCTAGCTCAACAGTAAAACTTCAGGTTTTTTCTGAAGTACTCAAGGCTTTGGAAAAACTCATGTAAAATGGGGAGTATTGAACGCATTTCAGTAAAAAGGGCTAGCCACCAGCATAACAAACAGTTGAGCACTCTTTATTGCATGGGTCGGTAACCCACGGACTGCGGGCGGCCGGCCAAGGCATTTTACCCAGTCCGCGACCTTTTATTGTCAATCAGCCCGCAATCTTTTTTCGATGGTAGATATGCAAATATAAACCACCGAAATGATTCTCATCTTCTGGCGAAAACCGTTTTTTTTTTTTGGTCTTCGCCATCAAATCGGCTAAAAAAAACGCCTGAATAAAACCTTTCTCTTTTGGTCCGCTTGAATGGTGGCAGCCCGCTGGAACCTTGTTAGGACTGAATGCGGCCCACTGGTTGAAAAGATTGCCGATCCTTGCTTTATTGTCTCAAACACACTTAAAAAAAACAGTAAATTTTAAGTTAAAGTGGCAATTTTTAATTTTCACAAATTTTATAGCCTTGTGTATTCTCAATTTGTTTGGAACTTAATTGGAAAACGAAATACCACAAATTTATTCCTACTTGAATAAAAGTTGTCTTTTGTTAATAAATCATGATCACTATTTGTCTAATCACCAATCTCAATACAGAAAAGGCAAAAAACTCGGCTGATTACTCACAAAATGCGTTTTGCTAGCCCACGTTTTTATTTTTTCATGCCGAGGCTGGTATAGCTTTTAATTTGTTCTTAAATTTTGAACAAAAAGAAATTTGTTGTTCTCATAAAAAAGTTTTCATATGAAAAGCCTCGTGTTCCCATAAAACTGTTTTTACAAAAAAAGAAAGGGTTCTTCTCGATTTTAAACCGAAAATTCTTTTCGAGCAATACTTCTTGTAGAGATGGCAACAGCGCAGCGTACGCGCGCGCCGCGCAGCGTGGCAACTAAAACCTGCATCACGTCACAGCGTCAGCGCAGCGCCGCGTACAATAATTTTTTTACATTTTTTTTACAATTATTGCTGGTAATTTTCTCTTTATGAACAACAATGGTTTGTCTGGATGTAACTATTATATGAATTGAAAACAGTGCATGCTACTAAAACAGTAAATGGTGCCTTCGGTTCAAGTTTATTTTTTCAGAATTCGGAGCATCCTAGAATCGGCTATTTTGGCTAAAAGAAACTTAGTTTTGGTTGACTGAACGAGTTTTTGACACCAACAAAAAGATTTTGGCTTCGGTAGACTAGACTAAGAAAGGTTTAAGACGTTCACTGAGAAGATGAAACAAAGGCAGACAAATGTAGAAGAAACAGGTTTGTGGGAAACAATTATCAGAGTAGAGGCACAAAACAAAGCCTAGCGACACACCCACCCTGTACGCAGTTAGGCCAATGGTATTGGTACAAGCCCAAGGCTAGACAACAGTTTCTACTACACATGCGCTTGCGTTTCAGAGTGACAGAGTTTGTTCAGTGTATCCTATTCGTCAACAGGTCATGGCATCAAGAATTAGGCTTTTGGTCCTATGTCTGTACCCTATCTCAGATCTGGTAGACCTAAGTTGTAGAGTACGAAGACTAGGCTACCCAAACTTCCAATAACAGAATAGCCTACGTAGTAGCAAAATTTATTCCACAATCAAACACACATGCAAACGGCAAAGATATAATACATAGGGTAGTTTCATACAAGTGTAGTAGCTTATGACAGCATGCAGAGCACGTGATACCTTATATTTCATTATTTGAGCTACTGGTTCAGGATTATTACAGTAGCCTGTAGTTGCATGGAATCATCAGGTAGACTGGTAGATTGCTTTTGATTGCCAAAACATGGTGCAGAAAAACTGATAAAAAGCACGCACAAGGCAAATTAAACCTGAAGGCCTATAATTGAAACGACTGATCTCACGTCGCATGTTTTTTAGTTTTTACTCGGCCATTTTCAAAGTTAAGGAGTGCGAAGCTTCAGACTTTTACTTACAACTCAATAATGGTTTGGTCTAGCTACATGAAATTTTGACAGCAGTTTGAGATTCATAAGTTATTTGTGTGCGCCAAATTTCAAGGCAATGAGTCCCGTAATTTCAAGGACCTGAAAACTAATTCAAAAGTTTGGTGTAAAAAGCGATCTTATTCAAAAACGGCAAAAGTATGGCACAAAATATTTCACATGGTTATATGTCGTAAGATACTCTTTCATCCCTACCTACACTTTTAGCCGCATTGAGTTTTTTTTTCTTTTTTGCTTTCTAAATTTTGTGCACTCTTCTTCTCCTAAACCACACAACCTCGATATCTAATTTTTGAGTAAATTTGTTGAGCTGCAAATGCAGTTTTGTCTCCCGAAATTTTTTGAGGCTTCTCCCCAGAACCCCCCAAAATGGGGCCCTAAAGAACTAATTTTTTTTCATTACTCAAGGTAGGGTGATAGTTTTTTGTTTATATTGGTAGATAATTAACCCGTATCTTACCGCTATATGTTATGATTGTCAAATTGCGACAAAACTTCACGAAAATGCGTGAATTTAGTTGGATAAGAGACCAAAAAAAATTATGCTAAAATATTTATCGTTTACGAGATATGACTATGTTCCCAAATGGGAACATTGGCGGTTTTCGGCACAAACTTTTGAAATCAATTTAAAGTACTGTTCATTTTGATACAAAACAATCAGAACATTCAACTTCATGGTACATTTCCTATTGCATGGCAGTGCTTGATCTGTGCAAACACTTGCTGCATTTTGTTAAAAATAAGGTTCAACTGAAATTATTTTGGGGGGGCAAAGTAAAATTATGGGGGGAACTTGCCCCACCTGCTCCCCCTGGCTACGTCCCTAACTTGGTGGGGTCCGTGGTGGGTGGTATCCAGTGCTCCCTCTAAGCTGTGGGCATGTGTGCGCGCACACAGTTTTCAGAGACAGCGCACACACATAAATTTGCTGCGCACAAACATATTGTTGAACAGACACATTGTTGCACAAGGGTGTCGGCAGGAAATTTTTCAGGGGGGGGGGGGCAATAAGAACGAGTCCAGTATTAACTACTAAAAATGGAAGAATTTTTGAAATTCGGGAGGTTTGAGAGAAGTTTGTGAAAATTCAGGGGGGCTATGGCCCTCCCCTCCCCCCCCCCTGCCGACGCCCATGTTGTTGCACGTGGGTTGTTGCACAAGTATTACAAATATTCGTTATTTCAAGAAAAGTGCGCACACACACCAAAACTTCTGCACTCACAGATTACAAAAAATTAGAGGGAACATTGGGGGTGCCCACAAATTAATACAAAATATTTGTCTGTTAAGTATCTGTGGATATAAAAAAAAGGCACCTTAGCTTAAGCCGTTCAAAAATTGATGATTGGGCGGCCATGTGGGGGGTCTCTAGCAAGGTGGTAGCCCCAAACTATGTCAAAATATATGTCAAACATCTACTGATATAAAATAACAGGCGCCCAAGCTTGAGCCGTTCAAAAAATTGATTTTTTGGGTCCCCATTTTTGGGGGAGTTTCCGCTGGAGCGGCCAAAAAAAATTTCGCAAGACTAAATTGCGTTTGCAGCTCAACAATTTTACACTAAAGTTAGATTTCAATGTTTTGTGATTTAGGAGAAAAAGAGTGCACAAGATTTAGGAAGAAAAAAAAGAAGAAAAAAAAGGAAAAAACCTCATCGCGGCCAAATTGGTTGAGATAAAAGGGTATTTTGAAACATATAACAATGTGAAATATTTTTTGCCGTACTTGAGCCGTTTTTGAATGAGACCGCTTTTTACGCCAAACTTTTGGAGCGGTTTTTAGATCCTAAAGCCTAAGTAAGATAATTTATTGCCTCGATATTTGGTACAAACATACAACTCGTTAACTTCAAACTGCTGTCAAAATTTTATGCGGCTAGACCAAACCATTCTTGAGTAATAAGCAAAAGTCTGAAACTTCGTACTCGTTACTTTGAAAATGCCAAGTAAAAACAAAAGAACACACGACGCGAGCGTCGGTCGTTCCAATAATGGGCTTTCTAGTACAGCAAAATAAGTAATTCTTTTAGTTTACTCTTATTTAAACATTATGTACAGTAGCGTGACCAAACTACACTAAGTCATAATTCTGAAAATCTATAAAAAGCTGTGTATTCTGGATTGTTACTCTCTCTTCTCGTAAAACTATGTACAGTATAACTTGCATGCTGTAAAACCGCCAATGTTCCCAAATGGGAACAAATAAGTTCAAAACTAATTTTTTAACAGTAACTTGAAAATAATTACAAAGAAAACGATTTTGTGAAGTCATGTCTTTATCAAATGTACAACACATAGTCTTAGCATTTAAAACATTTCTCACCCTTAGTTCTATACCTCACCAAATCGTGCAACCTTAAATCTGCTGTTTTCACCACGTTTCAAAGTCCAATTTTTTTGTAAAATTTCAGCAGAATTGCCAAGCAAAACTATAGAAATTAATTTCTTAAATTCAAAAAACTATCCCACTTAGTTTTAAACCCTTATATAACTTAGGAGTCACAGAAAATGAAATTTAAAACTATGTTCCCAAATGGGAACATTGGTAAGAAACGGGTCAAGCAACAAATAGTTTGACCTAATACCGGTATGGAGGTACCACCCCCCCCCCGGGGCCCCCAAATGGATTCCCCCGAAATTAGTTTTTTGAACGACTCAAGCTAGGGCATTACTTTTTTTTTTATATCGGCAGATGTTTAAAAAACAAATATTTTGACATGGTTTGAGAGAGCAACCCTTTAAAAAACTCTCCAAAATTATACCCCTAAAATCAATTTTTTTATATGTCGTAAGCTGGAAAGCTAATTTTTTTCTGATGTTAGTGGAAATTTAAAAGATATATAACTTGCGGTGCGGTGTGGTGCAGCGTGAACCTAAATGTGTTTGGATGCGGTGCGGTGCAGCATGCGGACAAGGTTTGCGGACGCAGCGCAGCATGCGGATGCATTTTTTGTTATCCGCGCCATCTCTAACTTCTTAACTGCAATGAAAGGAGTTAATCGGTTGGAGCATAAATTGATTATTTGGAAGACAAGAAACAGACGCTCGGAGAAAAAGAGAAAAGCCTTGAAGAAAAAAAGTTAGCTTTTGTTGCAAAGTTTTTGCGGTCACGCGTATTCGACTGATTTCATTGGACATATTCGCAGCGTGCATGAACCGCTGCGAAAAAAGTCACGCTGTTTGGGCGAATTAGAATATTTTAGAAAAATGAACATTGAAAAAAAAGACAAACTGTCTGTATCCAGTCTACTAATAAGAGCCTATGATTGGACAATACCACTCAAATATCATGTAAAATTGAATATATTAAAATTTGGTTGATTAAAACAAATTTGAAACTGCCAAATGAATCCACCAACTTGCAAATAATAAGATGCCATTACAATTTTCCTTGTTTTTTTTTTTTACTCACATGAAAGCGATGCACATGCGAACAATGAGACTGGCATCAATGGAACATGGTTTTCACATACCAAGATTTTGAACTAGACGATTACAAAACAGTTTTAAATATCAAGGAGTAAAACACGGTACTTGGTTCTCAGCGAAAACTTACAAAAATTAACGTATAATTGATTTAAAAAAATCTATAAAAGGTAAAATTTTCACCGAATTCAGTAACGCGCGCCAAATAGCCCTACTTTCGAATCAAATAGGGAGCCGCTTGCCTCGATGACCGATGATTCCTTCGCTGCTTCATGTTCAAATGACCAATTGCTTTCTTCGGTAGTGCTTGTAGATGTTATTTTGTGCTTTTTTTTACCTATTTGGTTAATTGCAATACACTATTGACTGATTGATTGAAGTTTAAGGCTAAAATGATTTGGTTGAAACACATCACCTGTACTAGTGTAGCTCAATCGAACGCAATAGTTGCTTGTTGAAGAACATGTCTGAAGAGAGCCAAGACCGTTGCAAACATAAGATGGACTGCTACCACACATGTAACAAGACAATGATGAAACTAGAAAACAGCAAAAGTTACAGGTCTAACGGAAAATGCAAAGTTTGTCAAATCGTAAATTACGGTATAACATGGGCAATTTTCTGCAATATGCTGAAACTTATAACGGGGCGACCTTCTTTTCATTGCGCGTAGTCAAGATTTTCTTGAAAAACCGTACTAGATTTGACTGAAATTAAAACGCAGACCTTTCGAAGAGTCTAAACACAAAAGCGAGTGCGATTTTGATGGATCCAAGGTTTTTGGGGCCCGAGGTAAACTATACCAATCGGGGTTCCTTTTTTGGGCCAAAACAGAGTAACGACCAAAATGCTCACGCTTTTCTTAGTTAACAGTTCTTGAGTGGAAATAAATCGGGACTATAAAATTCTCCATGTTTGGGTCCCCGAAAATCAAAGCAAGTGGATCATTTTCTCCGGCTAGATCTACTACTACAGTAGCAGTATTTTTTTACCTCACAACCATCATTTGCATTGTGACTAATTGTGTTAAAACTAAAATGATTTACAGCACAGGCCTGTCTGCTAACGCGTGTGTACCATCTGGGAATCAAAAAACAAAACAAATAAAGTTTTAAACCAAAACGTCAGAGCGAGAAAAAGTGCTGAGGTCTCTAACCCATTTTATTTTCAAAGATCGAAACCAAACTTCCTTTCAAAATTAATGGAAATTAACATCAAAAATTGGTACAAAATGCTTTGCTCCAAAAGAAGGCAGAAGGCAAAGTTAATGCAGTTTCTAATGCTTGGTCCAACTGTTACAAGGATATTCTACTCAAACGAATCATCTTATACTCGACTATGGAGTAATATTGAAGATTAAGAGGGCAACACTGACTTAATTTCGTCTGTGGTATTGCAGCGAATGACTGATTGCTGGCGCATTGTAGTTTTACATGTCGTGGCAGTAATCAGTGAGGTGTTAACTGTAGTAGTAATCAACGATGTGTCACGATCAGTAGCGTAGCCAGGAGGGGGCGGGGGGGGGGATATAGCCCCCCAATTGGCCTGTCAACCAAAATACAGAATAAGAAAAATACCACGTTTTTAGCTCTTCTCAGACTGTTTTTTTGTGCTGGAATGGACTAAAAAATGATTTAAAGCATCTTTTGAAACATATATTCAGGGGCGGGGGCTAATTTCTCAAAAATAAAAGTCACAAATCAATGAAAACTTTGAAAAATGCCCAAAAACAAGCAATCAAATTTGATTGCTAATGTAAAAATGCCAAACATAGGTTTTATCAACAAATGTATTACAAACCCAGGAATAAGGGGAGGGGGGCTATTCAGTATTAGTTATTTACCCATCACTTCTCTCAAATATCTTTCCATTAGCCCCCCCCCAATTATTTTCTTTACAAAATATAAACGAAATAGATTACTCCGTGTGAGTTTCATTGAATAACAGAATTTTGTGATTTACCAACATGTAAACAAGAAAACTACAATGTTATCATTAGCCACCTTCCACATAGCCCATTAATGCAACCAGTTGAATCATGTTACGCTGCCAATTTCTGTGCTACGTTTTAAAAACATTATTTTTTATCAAAATAGCCCCAAAATTAAGCTATTTTTTGCAAAAAAAATGCAAAATTTTTAAGCAATGGGGACTCTGCCCCCAGACCCTCTTGCCTTCGGCGGAGCCCCCAGAACCCAAAATCAGCCCCCTCATTGCGAATTTCTGGCTACGCGCCTGGTCACGATGAAACATACGGTAATTAACGTCAGAGTTGGACTATGAAAGTGAAATGTCATTGTTGCGATTAAGTCTGGGGAAATAAAATGCGTTTGGGTAGAATATCCCCAAAATAGGTGATTCAAGAAGTAGAGTAGAGCTAACCCAACCAGAGTTGTAAGTCGAGCCGGGCTTTTTGGGTCGGGTTTGAACTTAAGGCTGGCAGAATGTCGGGCTAAATTTAGGCTTAATATACGTGCTTGACTTGTGTTTTCGTCTTTTTGCTGCTATAAAAGCGCAATTCGAATAACTTTGCAACACTGAATGACGATTTCGTTTAAACATAAAAGCGATTATTATTACGTCACAATTTTTCAGCAATGAGTAGTTTCATTACGAGCAATAAAAGTATACATTTTTTGATCTAACGTAATTTGCGAGCTTTTGGGCCTGGTTTTGCCTTCAAATCACTATTGGGTTCGGGTTTGTAAGCTACTTGTCGGCCTGTTTATAACTCTGAACGCAACTATGTTTGAAATCACATTGATTTTGCTTGCCACAGTCCTCCATTTAATAGTCTAATCCGGAAAAGATCCCTTTCATCGTTTAAAGCAGGGGTACCCATATTTTTTAGGATCAGGCCACATTGAACACATGTTGAGCTTTAGCGGGCCGCACAATTACTCATAAAATGTTTGGAAAGTTTTTATCCCGAGCACGGCATTATGTAAAGTATTTGCATTGTCATATCAAATTAGGTGATTTATAATCCGGTGCTAACCTTTTGCAGAAATACTTCCTTTTATGATCTCCAAAACTTAAAGTTCGTTCAATAATTTTAAAGAACTTTTTATTTGCAAACAAACCCTGTATATTACACTCCAGTATAACCAGAGTTTTGTCAGGTTGGGACTTAAACCATATCTCTTTTTCTAATGATGAGTGAAAATTGAATTTAACCGCTTCAAAAAAGTGCTCGACAGCGTCGGCCAGAGCAAATATCATAACACGTCAAAAAATTAAAACCCTAGAGTCTGTTGCACATCTCTTTTTCTATGTCAAAACATACACTGGATGCACAGGCATAGCCAGGATTTTTGATTGGGGGGGCCCAAACCACAAATCACATGCAATGACATCATTAGAAATTTTCGAAAAAGGAAGTTTTTGTGGGGCAAGGATATCGTAGAATGGAAGATATGAAGCCGTAGCCTGATGGCACTTAACCAAGATTTTGATAAAGGGAGAGGGCAAAAACTAATGGTTAAAAAGTGTAAATGTCTAACTTAGGAGACATGATGAGTAAGCTAGTGTACTCAAACGTATCACAGACGGGGGTCAGGGGCTTAGCCCCCAGCCGCCGGAGGCTATGAGGGACTGGGGGCAAAGCCCCCAGCCGCTGGGCGATTTTTGTAAGTTTTTGGAAAAAAAAGCTATTTAAATCCCATTGGATCACATTTCGCACGAGTTCAGAGCCATTTCAAAGAACTAGATTTTTAACATATTAAAGCCAATCGAAAAAATTTACTTCAATCGAAAAAAGATTTCCCGGCCCGTGGAAGTCGTTATGATTTCCCAGGAGTCGACCACGAAGGACGTCAAACTTTTCGGCGAAAAAATTTAGTTGTTCAATCCTCCTTTTGCAATTAAATCCCAAAACACGTTTAGAATCTTGCATTATGGTGTACAATTTTAATTGTAAGTGATTTGTTCTATAGGGGGAAGTAAGGCACATTGCCTCCTGCAATACTTTAGCAGTAAATAATAATCCTCTCGAAGATTTTCCTTAGAGATTTTTGTTTAGTCATGAAGTTTACCAGTTATAGGAGTACATGTACGGCCGAAGGGCCCAAGGCCTTTCAATTGACATTCAGTAGTTTGTTCAATGAGCATTTATCTAGCTATTTTTTAAAAAGTATTTTGTGCGTAAAAACTGGCGAGGTGGAGGTGAATCGTTATTGAAAAATGGTACAATAGATGGTTACGCTTACTAAACATGCTATTCCCGGGCTGGATTTACATTGCGCAGGGCCCCTGGCACTTAGGGAATTTTTGCAACATTTTCCTGCCAAATATAAATGAAGACTAAAAAAAGTCCTACTATTTGAGGGCAGGGCCCTGGCACTAAGCCATATGGCAAATACGGCGCTAGTTGTTGTATTAAGTTCATAAAAAGTTTAGATGAGGGATTGAGGTAGCAACTTTTAGGACAAAAAACTCATTGATTTCATCGTAGTTATACGTTTAAATTGGTAAAAGAAATTGAATTAAGGGGGTGCGCTGGGCCCCCTGTTTGTCAATATTATTTATTGTTAATTACTGTTGTACGCGTGTACTGATGTACGTAAAGATGCTAAAAGAAACTGAAAATGAAGAAACAAGGCTTTTTTGACAAGTTTTTGTCATTGGTGGCATTTTGATTAAGGGGGCCCGGGTCCCCTCGGCCACCCCCTGGCTACGCCAATGATTTTAAGACCAGATCGCTTCCCTAATAAGTTCTTTCATAAAAAAAATATTTAAATCAAAATTAAAATAACTTTTTTCCAAAACGAGAACTCGAGTCAAGTCGCTTGACAGTTTTTGAAACGTCCAAGAATGGCATGACATTATTATGACGTGGACATGTAGTCTTTATTATTATTGCTTACTTTTGTACGCTTAAATCCTAAATTAAAAAAATTGCAATTCCGGACAGGGACAACATACTGGCTATGCTCTCTTTATATTTATCATTCGTAGTATTTGAATTGGGGGTTTGCATTACCGCCTGTGTTAAAGCATTAAGTTTATAATAACATTAAACAGGGCCTGGGGTGGCAACTTTTAGGTCAAAGCTCTTAGATTTCTCACAGCTAGGTTTTGCATATAAATTGTTAAAAATTTGAATTATGGGGCCCCTGGCCGGGAACCTTGGTCGTCAGTCAGGGGACCTGGGGCTCCCTAGTAGCCAGTTAGAGACCCTGGGCCCCTTGGTTGTCGGTTAGGAGCCTGGGCCCCATGGTCGTTAACTAGCGGCCCTGGGGCTCTTTGGTCGTGAGTTAGGGGCCCCGGGCCCCCTTTTCGTCAGTTAGGTGGGCCCTGGGGCCCCCTGGTTGTCGATTAAAGGCCCCGAAACCCCCTTGTTGTCGGTTAGGGGCCCCGTGGTTGTTAGTTAGGGGCCCTGGGGTTTCCTGGTCGTGAGTTAGGGGCCCCGGGCCCCTGGTTGTCAGTTAGGAATTTCGGGGCCCCTGGTTGTTGGTTAGAGGCCCGCTGTTGTCGATTAGGGGCCCCCTGGTTGTTGGTTCGGGGCCCCAGAGCCCCCTGGTAGTTAGTTAGGAGCCCCAGGGCCCTCTGGTTGTTGGTTAGGGGCCCGTGGTTGTTAGTTAGGGGCCCTGGGGTTTCCTGGTCGTGAGTTAGGGGCCCCGGGCCCCTGGTTGTCAGTTAGGAATTTCGGGGCCCCTGGTTGTTGGTTAAAGGCCCGCTGTTGTCGGTTAGGGGCCCCCTGGTTGTTATTTAGGAGCCCTGGGGCCCCCTGGTTGTTGGTTAGGGGCCCCGGGCCCCCCTGGTTGTCGGTTAGGGGCGCCCTTGTTGTTGGCTACGGGCCCCAGAACCCCCTGGTTGTGAGTCAGGGGCCCTGGTAATCAGTTAATGGCCCCAAGGCCTTCTGTTTGACAATTACGGGCTCCCTGGTTGTTGGTTAGGGGTCCCTTGGTTGTTAGTTAGGGGCCCTGGGACCCCTGGTTGTCAGTTATTGGCTCCCTGGTTTTCAGTTAGGGGTCCCGGGGCCCCCTGGTTCTTAGTTGGGGGCCCCGGGACCCCTTTGTTGTCATTAATATTATTGTTAATAACTGCTATGAGCGTAATTGCTGAAAAAAAAACTGCAACTCAGTATCGCTAGGCTATGTTGTCATAATTTTTTGTCGTTAGTGGTATTTTGATTGGGGAGTCCCGGGCCCCCTCCTGGCTACGCCTATGACTGGATGTATTACCCAAAGACAGAATTTGCATGAACTGTTTCGCGTTTCAAATACGTTATGTGCGAAACCTGGGCGCAAAGCTTCCGTGCTGCCCGGCGACTTTTCTGAATTTTTATGGAAAAAGACTAACCATTTACGTTAACGCCATTCATAAAAACTATTGCACATTTTTAGAGCCACTTGAAAGAATTAAATTACTTAGCCATAGTTTATCCCCCCACTTAGATTAGGTCCAAAACACGTTTAAAAGCAAGCTATAGCATAAAACTTGATGAATTATTTGACTTAAGAAAAAAAAGGACTCGGCTTTCGCAACGTCTGTTCTTCAATGTTTGCACTATTCCAAACAATACATACTTTTTAATCTCTACCCTTAGCTAGGTTATTAAGCAAAAAAAATTTCCAAAAATTGATTGAATTTAGTGTTCCAAAAAACCAGCGTCAACAAATTTGACATAAAAAAATGCAAGTGTCCAAGAAATTTAAAAGCCTCAAAACCAGTTGCGGGCCTCAAAAACTTGTTGTGCGGGCCGCAATTTCGGCAGCCCTGGTTTAAAGCATTTGCAGCAAAAACTGAAGTAAATAATTTTGCTAAGGTTAAGAGCTAATTTTCTGAATAGCAAAGCTAAAACTAAATGACTTACCAATGTTCCAAGAGTTAGCTGCTAAAAGGAAAAACAGAAGAAAAAATTTCATGTTCATTGGCTGTTTTTGTTCTATCTCTTAGCAATCTAAATTAGACAAATGAGCAAACCTGTTGAGAAAAAACATTATTACTGAGTATACTTGATTTATGAAAAGAAGTTCAAAAATTAGTTGAATCACTGAACGAGTTAAACCATGCTATACACAAGCGCGGTATGTTCCAGGAACATACTCAATAATAATTTCTTGCCAAATGGCAGAAATAGTTAAAGGGCCAGTCTATCTTGAGATAAAAGTTAAATAAGTAGTTAACCGACGGAATCCTCAAACCAATTGATTGGGGGCAAAACGTAATTTCTCCACTTGATTCTGCTCTCTTCTTTAGATTGTGGCGAACCCCTAAATCGTCTGTTGGAGCAGATCTCTTTTTGGATACATTTACCTATGGGGCACTAAAAACATCTTTTGTTATGAAGTATGGGGGCTGCAGAACATACTGTGGAAAAAATTCATTACTCTTTTTGGTTTATCATTAAAAAATAGTTTGAAAAAAAACAATTAAAAACAGAAAACAAAGCAAAACAAATGGTATCAAAAAAGTGGATAGATAAAAACAAACACATTTCTACGTCCCCGGACTTCACACAAAACCAGACAATCATCAATGCTGCAACACCTAGTCAGTATTTTAAGATCAGTTCACATCTCAAACACAAAACAACTACAAAACCGATATGGAGAAAGAGACCCAAGCTATTGGTAGTCCCTGCAGATACTTGAAGTCGTCACCAGCAAATTAATCCCACACCCAGTAGAGGCACAAAACTATTACATATTGAAATCGACGAGCCTGAATATTTATTATTATTACTGGGCAGCGGTGCAAGGGAATCTGCTACCGTTAGGTAGAGTCCACCTACACATTGCGTAGGCCTCGTTTGGGCCCATTGCAACAGTAGCTGCTGTTATTGTTATTTTGTTTGCTCACTGGTCGAACTCAGAAAGCCTCCCAGCTTCCTTTAAGTACGTGGCCAGTTTGTTAATATTACATTTCGTTAC
Source organism: Trididemnum nubilum (assembly GCA_963965965.1). Lineage (NCBI taxonomy): Eukaryota > Metazoa > Chordata > Ascidiacea > Aplousobranchia > Didemnidae > Trididemnum > Trididemnum nubilum. The sequence continues at coordinate 16,682,340 of OZ014471.1, read as the reverse complement.
CACATTGTAAACAGTGGTTTTGGTGATTCCAAAATATTTAACACGAATATCTTGGTAGAGCTTGCAATTGCCTACATGATGATTTGGTGTTTCATCCTCTAGGCAACATTTTGGACACAGAGAAGACTCAGCACGACCTGTAGTTTTCTTGTGTCGTTGTAGATTGCAGTGCCCAGTTAAAACTTGCACTACTCTATTTAAATGAGGCCTCTTAAGGTTAAGAAGACGTATTGTTAGTCGTGAAGACGTCCAACCTACAGACTCCTTCATCCTCAAGCAGTCTTTCCGTTTATTCCACATAGATTTCCATCTATCTGTGGACCAGTCCTTTACCGTGCTAACACAACTGGCATACGGGACTGTAATAAAAGGTTCAGGACCATGTATTTTTGATCTAGATCCTGATTTGGCAACATAGTCGGCCACTTCGTTACCATGAATCCCTGCATGTCCCGGAATCCAGGCAATACTGACGTGGTTTTGTTTACCTAATTGATTTAGGTTTCGAATGCAGTTGAGCACTGTAATTGATGTTACAGTGCACTTTATGAGTGCTTTGATAGCTGCTTGACTATCAACCAGCACAACAATATTTTGATTGTGCATTTTATCCAAAAGCAGGTTCTTTGCCACTTCTGAAATAGCGAAGACTTCTGCCTGGAACACAGTGCTGTAAATTCCAAGATGGAAAAATGCTTGTTTTGGAGAGTTGTTTGGGTATTCGGCATAAAAACCCGCTCCTACTCTCCCATTTAGTTTCGAGCCGTCCGTGTAAACCTTGACAGTGCTCTGGTTCAGAACGCTTTCAAATCTGATGGCATTCTTTTTGTTCATAATTTGACATTCGAAATTTCTCTCAAATACCTTTGTTTTCGTTATTCGGTCAGCTGGCATTTGCATCAGAGGTAAGAATTTCCTTGCCTCATTGCAAACATCAACATGGCTTTTTGTTTTCCCTAAGGAACCAATTGGGTTGACATGCCAGAGCCCACTAACAGAGATTCTGTATGACCCTCGCACTGCCTCAGCCAATAAAAATTCCTCAATGGGAGTTACGTTGAGCAATATTTCCAGAGCACCAGTAGGGGTGCCAGGAAAAGCTGATGAAATCATCAGGCAAGCAAGTCTCTGCACCTTTGTGAGTTTCCTCACTAGATACTTTTTGTTGAGACCGCCAGCCCAGGACACACATGCATTACATATTGAAATCGACGAGCCTGAATATTTAAGTGCTGTATCAAAATTAAAAATACCTGAAAATTGTGCTAAATTAAACCTTTACCATGTACTTTATATACAAAGTTAAATCCATCTCCAGGTGAGTTCCTAACATTGCTTTCATTTTGCGCATCTTGGAAGCTGACTAACCGATCTGTGGTCAAGTGGATAGAGCGTCTGCTATTGAAGCGGTAGACCCGCGTGCAATTTCCAATCGGGCCAAACCCCACAAAGACTATAAAAATTGGTATTGCTTTACGTTCAGCTAGCTATAAAAAGGACAGTGTGAAGCTCCCAAAGTGTGTGGTAGACAGGAGGTAGATTGACTTGAAGCCCAAAAGGTCTCTTTGCTGTCTTCTGGCCCTAGCAACCTGGTAAATAAAGATGTAATTACAAATACCTTTAATGTGAACAAAAACAGCTACTGTCACTCAATCTAAACTCTTAACCAACTTGAAATTCACTTGAAACCTCCGAGAATAAATTTCAGTATGCTCGGTTAAAGGATGGTTTTATAACTTAAATAATGTATCTCATTTATGCCTGTCGTTGGCAGATGGTGCAAGTTTTGAAATGGCACAAAAATAGATTACTTCCTTCTAATGGAACCGTTTATTCCGTTATCCCAGTACAACCTACTTAACAGTCAATTTTGGAACGTACGTAAATCGATTACTCAGAGCCAAATAAAATGACAAAACAGAAAGAACTGCGCTGGCCTACAAAAGGACTTATTTAAGATTCTGCATTAAACCTAAGATGATCAATCAATCGCGCTTGCTTCCTTAAACGGCTTTACCCAACGCTTTACAAAAGTTCCGAAAACTTATAAACTTTTTAAAGCAACACGTCCTTGGTTGCACTCTTTTTGTGTTTCGCTTTCGCATGTCACATTTGTTTGTGTTAGGGTTTGCCCATTGCCTAATAGTCATGGGGTTATTTTTAAAGCTAGGGTTAGCAGAGGTCTGAGTTTTTTAAATAGATCAAACTGAGAAAATACGCTAAAATTCCTCAAATACATCGAACTGCACAAACACAACACTAAACCAGCAAAGAAATGAAAAGAATTTCTTTTAAAATACGCAAGGAAAATGAAATGCCTTGTCAGTACATACTAAAAACTAAAAAACAGAATTCTGTCAAATCTAAAGTGTTTGTTGCTCCCGTAAGTGGAATCATTAGGATATTTATAATTCAATTTTCACGCTTTTGTGTTAAATTAAGTATACACAGTCGGGGCGTGTTAGTGCATCGCAGTGGGATCTGGATCGAAGCGTTTATAACCAGTAGCTACTGATTCATTGGACGGTTTTTTTAAAGTTTTTTGAAAAAATAAAAAGTTAATGCCATGTAAAAGTTTTGCTCAATCTGAGAAGCCAGTTAAAAAAAATTGTTAAGGTTTGGAAATGTAGCAACTCGTTTGATTAATTGTCTTTTCTCAAACTTACAATTCTGATCGAACATCTTGCTCATCAACGCTTCTTCACATTTTGTAGTAATACTCTATTTATGCTCAAACAAAAATTTCAAAACACTGCAGTAAAAACAATCGAGTATACGTAAGAAATAATAAGATTTTAAAATAAAAAAATATGTCTTCACAGCGTAGCTGAGTTTTGACAGAATCTGTAGATTGTTTATCCCATCACTCCAATGAATACCAACATCACACTCAGAAATGCTAACATGTTCATCTTCAGCCATGTGACACCATTGCATCCATCTGAACTTTCATAATTTTAGGGTCAATAATCGCACCAACGTGGACATAGGTGTAGCCAAAGAGGGGCCTAGGGTGCCCGCCCATTCAAATTGAAATGCCACTATGGATGAAAACGTGACAAAAAAGCGTACTGTTTCTTCAGTTTCAGTTTCTTTTAGCATTTTTTGCGTGCAGTGCACGCGTACAACAGTAATTAACAATAATATTGACGAACAGGGGGCCGGGCCTCTTCAATTCAATTTTTGCTGTCCAATTTAAGTGTATAACTCAGGTGAAAATAAGGGGTTTTGTTCTAAAAGTTGCTACCTCAGGCTCTCATCTAATCTTTTTATGAACGTTGTTTCTTTCAATAGCGATGTTTCTTTCAATTTTGTTTTAACACATGAACTGTACCCACTCACCTTGGATGGATTTCCTAAGGCTACAGCTTCGTTGTCCCTTTCTTTTGAATTTTGATATCGTGGTAAGTGTTTGGTAAAAAATAGCTGAGAAATAGAAGTGGAGCCTATTAGACAAATGGTTTAACGGCAGTTCATCAGGTTGGATCCAAATTCAAGACCATGGACCACATACTATGGTCTTCGGAAAAAAACGAATATTTGTTTTTCGGAAGTCGTCGTGTTTCAAATATTTATTCGGAATAAGTTTCGTTGAGCATTTTATGAAAGTTAAAAAAAATTTTTCTTCCTAAAATGTAACACAGTATTTTGTTCGTGATCGTCATTTTGTTGAAAAAAATGTAACAACCAAAAATCTTCTTAAAAAGCTGCTAAGTGCTGAATACCGAAGGTGCGTAGCTCTGAGATTCGAAAATATCTCAACATCGAGCCGTTACTTCTCCGAATTGAAAGATCTCAGCTTAGATGGTTTGGCCACCTAAGCAGAATGCCTCAGAAAAGACCCCAAACAAACTTTACTTGCCAAAGCAAATGGGAGAAGACCGGTAGGACGACCTAGAACTAGACGAACCAATTACATTGAGGATCTTGGATGGAATCGCTTGGGACTTCATCTAAGCAAAATGATGAAAGTGATGGAAGATAGTGAAGTGCGGCGGCTTATTCTCGAGCTGCTGCCCCCGCAACCCTCACGGAAAAGCGGGTAATTGAGAAAGAAGAAGAGAGGCTGAATACCGAACGAAAATTTACGTCTTCGTGTTCGCAAAAGCAAAGTTTTACATAAGCGTTCAAACGCTAATAAAAAACGTCGCTAAAATGTAACAATGGTTAAGAAATAGTTGGTTGTTGGCAATTGACAATAAACAATTATGACATCTTCCACCATGATTACGTGTCGCATTTTGGTTTATATCTGAATCTAATAAAAACTCATACTTAGCTTTTGATGTACGAGCTACAAATTGTGTAGACACGGAGTAAAAGACAGTTTACAGTATTACATTCCCCTTCCACTTCAGAGAACATAAACTAGACCATTTTGTATAAAGACCGGTGTGTGTTCTTTTCTGTAAACTGATGTTTGCAGAGCATTGCCATTGATCATTAACAGTACACCACGAAAAGACAGTAAGTGATGTTCTTCAATTTCCTGCGAAAACTGTATGCTAGAATGTATGCTAGAAAGAATGCGAAAAATGTTGTCAAAAATCGTTTGATTAGAAGTAGCACAAAAAATATCATCAACGTAACGAATTAACATGGTATTCTGATCTAATAATGGACTAGCTTGGTCTTCTTCTTTTTTCTTCTTTCTTCATTGCCCGCTTTTCCGTGAGGGTTGCGGGGGCAGTAGCTCAAGATTAAGCCGCCACACCTCACGGTCTTCCATCACCTCCATCATTTCGCTTGGGCGAAGTCCCAAGCGATTCCATCCAAGATCCTCAATGTAATCGTTCCATCTAGTTCTAGATCGTCCAACTGGTCTTCTCCCATTTGCTTTGGCATGTAAAGCTTGTTTGGGGAGTCTTTCCTGAGGCATTCTGCTTACATGGCCAAACCATCTAAGCTGAGATCTTTCAATTCGGAGAAGTAACGGCTTGATGTTAAGAGATTTTCGAATTTCAGAGCTACGCACCTTGTTAAACAGTGTAACTCCTTCGATTCTTCGTAAAAACCTCATTTCGGACGCTTGCACTTGTGATCGCATTCTTTCGGTCATTACCCAAGATTCATGACCATAAGTGAGAATGGGGACAAAAACTGCTTTGAAAATTGAGAGCTTTGCCTTTTTCAACAATTCTCGTTTCATGACAACCGAGTAGTGCAAAGCTCGCATTACTGCACTAGCCTTGCCTATTCGGGTATCGAGTTCTTCGTCTTGCCTTCCGTCACTCGTCAATGCAACCCCAAGATACTTGAACTTGTCTACATGCTTCAGTGTCGCTCCATTCACTTGTAATACGCACTGATCAGGGTTTCTTGAAAGATGAAGTACCTCAGTTTTGGCCGTGCTTATTTTCATTTCGGCGGTGTTGCATTCATCTGCAAAGCTATTTAATGCGCGCTGGAGGCCAGATTCTGTGGAAGAAAGCAGAACCAAATCATTTGCGAATAGCAGACGACTAATTTTGCAATGTCCAATCGTGGCACACTCATCAGCTTGGCTGCGTTTGTCGATTCAATTCATGTAAACAATGAAAAGGAGAGGTGACAAAACGCACCCTTGCCGGAATCCAACGCCCACATGGAACGGCTTTGATTGCTTGCCATTTACCCGAACACAAACCTCCGGTCTGCTATAGAATGACTAAATAGCGCGTAACAATTGACCATTAACGCCATACTCCTGCAAAACCTTCCAAAGTTTATCCCGAGGAACTCGGTCATATGCTTTTTCAAGATCGACAAAGCATGCAAAGAGATCTTTGCCATACTCCCAAGATTTCTCGAAGATTTGCTTTAGAGTGAAGATTTGGTCCGTGGTGCTGCGGCCCGGACGAAAACCGCACTGACCATCTTTCAGTTTTGATTCCACTATTTCTCGGCATTTCCTTTCAAGGCATTTGGCATATACTTTCCCTGGCAAACTAAGGAGTGATATCCCTCTGTAGTTTGTACATTGCTTGCGATCTCCTTTCTTGAATATCCGAATAATCACACCTGTTTGCCAATCTCTGGGAGTTTTGCCAAGCTTCCACGCAACTTGACACACTGGCGTTAACCAGAGAATTCCTTCTCCAGTCAGCGCTTTCAACATCTCGGGTCTGATTTCATCTTCACCAGCAGCTTTACCAGATTTTATCCCTTTAATTGCCGTTGCCACTTCTGCTGCAGTGAAAACTTCGTCCTCCCCTAGATGTGTCACTTCGTGTGTGTCACGAGTCGATGCCTTTACAGGATTCAAAAGATCTTCAAAGTATTCTCTCCATCGTAAAAAGATTTCATTCTCATCCGTTAGAATGTTACCGTCAGAATCCTTGATGGAGTACGTGATACTCGATCTTTTGCCACGTAAACGGCGGATGGTCTGCCAAAATACTTTGTTTGCCGAAAAATAGTTGGAATTCAACCGACGACCAAACTCTTCCCATGACTTCTCCTTGGATTTCTTTACTGCCGAAGTTGCCGCTTTTCGCGCCTCAGTGTACCGGGATTGCAAATCAGATGACGATCTGTCCTGTAGCCAGGCCTTGAATGCATCTTTCTTTGCTCGAATAGCTTCTTTAACCTCTTGGTTCCACCAAGGTATTCTTTTCTCACTATCGCCCGCCATTCTAAGCCGTTTTCGCCCACAACTTTTAGCAGCTGATGAAATGATTGCTGATCTGAACAGCAGCCATTTCCTCTCAATGTCTTCGGATACATCAGGAAGTTGTCTGGACTTAGATGATATACTGGATGCAAACTGTTTTCTTACTGTACTACTTTGTCCTCCAAAGCCTCCCATTTGATCAGGTAAGTCACAGACGACCTGTTGGATCTCTTGTTTGGCCAAGGTTTCGAAAGTCGTAAGGAACATACGACCAGATGGTGATCAGTTGACAATTCAGCACCTCGCTTCACTCGAAGGTCCAGCACATCAGAAAACAAATCTGACGAAACTATGCAAAAATCTATCAAAGATTTTTGATCCATACTAGGTCGATACCATGTATACTTGTGAACCTCTCTGTGCTGGAAAAAGGTATTCATGATGCGGAGTCCGTTGCTTGGTCAAATATCCAATTCATGCAAACGTCCTCCAATAATGGAGCAATCGCACTGCCCATTGCAACTCCATCAGTTTGTTCATAAAGTTCTCCATGAAATTGAAAAACAGTCCCTTTGGTGGTCCAATGCAGTAACTTTTTTAATTGCAGTTTACTTGATCTATTAAAATTTTTTACACCATTTGTAAAAATATTTTCTAGTATTTAAGATTTATGGTAAAATCAATAGGTATATTGGTGAATAAGCTTCTACCATCAAAACTGTCCATAATTTTGTTGTCTATTGAAATATTATGAAGGCGGTAGAGAAATTCAAAGGTATCTTTAGCCGTTGTGGAATGATGCCGGAAAATATATACGTGGCTATAAGGCTGACCAAAATATATAAAATATATATTATTGCTTACCAAAAATCTTCAAAAACGACATTCCAATTCGACCTATATTAACTTAACTGTTTCAACTTTCCACAGTAAATTTTGTTATAGAAATTAAAATCGAAAATGAGCTATGCAGATGTATCCAGGAAGAAAAAAACCTCCTTGAATCATTGTGGACTTAGTAAAAATTTTAACTAATTTTTTTAACTTTTGCTTTTCCGGTATAAATTGTCGCTGCAAAGCGAAAAGTATGGTGTAGCAAAAATAAAAATGGATCACAAATTATTAATATATGATACAGATGGAACTGCAATTTCAGTAGACAAATAATTAGAGCCCCCCAGCAGTTACGCCAGTGACTGGAATAGACAACAGAAAAGAAAGAGTCTGCTAACCTAAACAAAAGACAGAATTCCTTTTAGATACATATTGATAACTCAATCTGGGCCGTATGCACCAACGTAGATCAACAATGATTCGTAGATTATCAATTTTCCGTCTTCTAAACCGTTGGATTAATGAGAATAAAATTATCTGAATTCACAAGTCCAGAAAATTTATTTTAGAATTACATATTATTTATATCATTTTGCCCGACCATTTATCCAAAATTTTCCAGTAAAATTTTTAAAATCTGCGTATCAAATTTAATATACTTTGGTACATATGAAGCTTTGTTTACAAACATAAAAGAGAATTGTTTCGCGTAATTAAGATCGATCCATTGATAAATTCAAACCAGATTCAGATGCATTTTTGTCTATTACCTACAATCAGTACTTAAATAGTACGAGGGACGCGTCTCTCCATCGAAAGTTAGCTTCCCCCTATTGAGATTTGGGTGCTGGATGATCAGACGAAAAAGGGCCTGTCAGCACGAATAAATCCTACAAATTCTGGCCGATTACATTTTTTTTGGTTGTCACTTGATTTCGGGGACAAAATTCTTCAATTTTCGGCGAAGACTTTTTTTTTTGGTCTTCACTCGATTTCGGGGACGAATTAGATAATTTCCACTAAAGTACTTTCGCATTCCGAATGCATTTGGTCAAGGCTGCAAAAGCGTCCCCCCATGAAAAATTTTACAGTTTAAGTACTGCCTACAGTCAATTATTATCTACGCATTGTTAAATTTTTAACGACGTTTTTTGTTCATGTTTGAACCAGCCAGTTGGTCAAGCTGTAAAGCATTCGTCTCGGTAGCGAGACGTCTTAGATTGAAATCTCAGGCCGGTTAAATTGAACACAATGTTACCAATGGCTCGCACCACCCGGGACATTTATTTGAAAGGGACTGTGTTGCCCGCGCTCAATGACGCAGAGACAGGCTTTGCCTCGCTACACGCTTCGGCATATCACAGCGACTATAATGAAAGATTAGATAGATTAGATTTGATTTGAAAACGAAGATTTTTGAAGCTTCAATTTTGTTTCAAAAACTACATAAAAAAATTCCGAGTACTAAGATTTTTTAGTTGTTACTTTTCAAGAGTTGGCTGGTGGTACAGAACTAGAGAATTGCCTTGTTTAAAATGTTCATATCTTCGAAGCTTTTTTGTTTGACACTTGTCAAGAAGAATCGTCAGAATGCAGAGCGCAGAAACATGAGTGGCTATTTATAAGAAAAAAGCCGAGCCGTGATTAGCTGGAAAAGGACCAATGAGAAAGCGTCATTAGTGTACAATCTTTAAGCTGTATACGAATTCTTTTTGTCGGCAGAGGGCGGACTAATAATTGAACAAATCTTATAATTGAACAACAAGGACTAATAATTGAACAATAAAGATTTGAACAAATCTTCCACCCAGACTAATAACCAGTCTCTTCTTGCTTCTGATTCAGCCATTAGACTTCATCTTTTATAAAATCCTATCTGTGCTCAACATTATGATGACAGCAGATTTTCCATCCTTGCCCAAGGCCGCTCACCTTTTCATCTATCTGCTCTTGAAGCCACTTTCATCAAAACTTTTAACCACGCCCTCTGCCGACAAAAAGAATTCGTATACAGCTTACAGATTGTACACTAATGACGCGTTCTCATTGGTCCTTTTTCAGCCAATCACGGCTCGGCTTTTTTCCTAAAAATAGCCGCTCATTTTTCTGCGCTCTCCATTCTGACAATTCTTCTTGACAAGTGTCAGACGAAAAGCTTCGAAGATATGAACATTTTAATCAAGGCAATTATTACTTTTCCAACAAAATGACAAATATGAAAAAAGTATCGGTACAATTTTACGAAGAAAAGTTTTTTCAAACTTTCAAACAATGTTGATTAAAACCTATATCGAATGAAACTTTCAAACACGAATGACTTCGGAAACGCAAATAACGTATTTTTCCGAAGACCATGTTATGTCGCCCCAGGGCCCCCATAGCCGAATCACTTTGAAAATTAACCCCAGTGCGCATGTCTTTAACTTGTTTTGTACTTTATCAGGAAAAATAGAGGAAAAATGATTTAGTTCTCTCAAGGAGCTTCCAAATTTTAGCAAGTATTTCTTTCAAATGGCTGTACAAAAGTCCGAAATTCCTTCGAAATACCGTTAAAATGGTTGTTTTTTTCCAAAAAATTACAAAAATCTGCCTTCAGACTTCCGCCTGTAAAACGCAGACAAATTTAGCTTTGATTTCCAGCCAACCCATTTAGTGGAATCCTGGTTACGTTTCTGATATGATTACGGTTCCGATTGTCGAGCAGCTTTCAGCCGTATTCGGACATACAGTAATATTGCATCACGCTAATTATCGGGTCAATTTTTTCAAAAATAATCCTGAAACTATTCCTGAAGCGAAATCAGAGTTGTAAACGGGCCGACTAATTCAGGCCCGAACCCGAAAATATAAGCCCAAACCCAAAAACTAATTTAAAGCTCAAATCATGCCCGAAAAAACCCGAAAGTTAAGTTAGGTCTGAAAAATTTAGCAATGTTGCCAAGGTATTTTGATTATATCTTTGTGCACCTAAGACAAAAAGCACGTCTCAGGCCCGAATTAAGCCCGAAGTTTTTGTCAACTTTAGGCCCGAACCCGGCTCGAACACGAACCCGACCCAAAAAGCCCAGCCCGACTTACAACTCTGAGCGAAATAGCAAAGTTCACAAAGACATCATTTTTTTGCAATACTACTTCGTTTGACAACACTTTAATGCAGTCTCCACGTCTATGATAGGTAATCGTTTCAATTCCGAGTGATGCAGCGCAGTATCCATTGAAGTTCCGAAAGTTTTATCAACTCGGATACCTGAGCTAAGCTGAAACTTAATAACTACGACTCATCAAGTACAAATGGCCTTTACTGCCAATGGACATACCCTCTTCAGGTTTTTTGCGTTGCTGATATAAATATTGGAAAGAGTCGATATCGTTTCATAAAGTTGAACATTCCTTACAACCTCTGCAGTGATTTCATTCTTGGATTTGATTTCAGTCCCAACACCAGCAGCTGTTCATCAAATTTCACGGAGAGTTGCGTAATTTGGTGGTAAGCCAGGATCAGGGGTGCCGAAACCCGGGGGGATGGGGGAATATATCCCCCCAATAACTTGACTGTATCCCCCCCAATATTTTGACTATCGTCTGCATTTGAGCGCTAGATAATCTTTGGACTTTTTTTTTAGTCTGCACTAGATTTCGGAGACAAAAACTCTTCAATTTTTATTGAAGACCTTTTTTTTCTTTTTTGGTCTTCACTAAATTTCGGGGACAAAAACTCTTCAGTTTTTGGTGAAGACCTTTTTTTTGGTCTTCACTTGGTTTGGCTCACGCGAAAAAAATAGTGGTCGAGCTTCATCCCCTCCAATCTTGAAAACAGGGCAAAATATGGGTAAAATTGCAAATTATCTCCCCCAATGCTCAACATAAATCGGCACCACTGCCCAGGATTCTTTTTGCTTGCTGACAATTGCTAACACTCCGGAAGTCTCACTCTTTAATAATTTATCTGCTAATGCCAAGCCGATCTCTACTTTATCACGACGACACAATCAGAAAGATTGGGCTTTCATTCAAGAGAACGTTAATAAACTATTTAAAAACGAAATAATCAGACCGAGACCTTCACCTTGGCGTGCTCAGGTAGTACTGTATTTGACGGCATATAGGACGCACGGGCATGTAAGACGTACCCCGTTTTAGCAGGTCAGATTCAGGAAAAAATAGTTTTTAGTGTATTTAAGCATGATTGTTGAAAATAGTCAAGCAGAACATATACAAGCAGAAACATAGCTGCATAAAAACAATTTAGCAGTAAACTACACAGGAGCAAAACCACATGCTGTGGCTTTACTTCTCGCCAACAAATAGCATCACTGATAAGCAGAGGTGGGCAAAGCGCAATTAAAAGCGCAAAGCGCTACTTCCGCAACCTCCGCAATTGCCGCAGTTGCGTTACGCGTTAATTTTTTATTTTGAAATATTGGGGAAGTTGCGTTGCGGACTAAGGTCTTTAAAATTTGTTGCGCTTGAATTGTGCTGCGCTTTCAATTTTTTTTGGTTAATAGCGCAATTCTATACATTGACCTTAATTTTGTTCCATTTCAATCGAAGTATTGATAAATGTCGGCCTTCTTTAGCGGAATATCTACTCTTTTCTGTCAAAATTTGAAAAAAATTCGGTATTTGCATTGTGTTGTGAAATTTCATTTGCCGAAGTTAGGTTGCGCTTTAATTTGGTACAAAAATGCCGTTCCGCAATTGTGGAATTGCGTTGCGCTTCAAATGAATCAAAAAGCTCATTGCGGAAGTTGCGCTGCGCTTCAGAAATTAAAAAAATAAATTGCGCATTTTACGCTGTGCTTTTACGCGAAACATCGTTGCGCTTTGTTGCGTTGCACTTTTAATATAAGGTTATTTGTGTTTACCTCAGCTGATAAGTTAGAGCGACGATCAGCTGATGTAAATAAACATGAGTAAAAGCGTCACTGATTACGGTAAATCGCTTTCATTTTTACTAATTCATTTTTAAAACACCGGTAATCACACAATATTACCAGCAACAATACCAGCAATAATATAAGGATGCATGGAGTTAAGAGTTGGTAAAAGTACTAAGTGTAAGCTGGGTTAGTGAGCGTCAGAGAGAAGATTAGCCTAGGCCTACGGGAGGTCTCGAACTTTACCTACGTCATGTAATACGCGGGGCAATTTTTTGAGCCAAAATTTTGGAAAAAAAGTGCGTCCAATATGCCGCCAAATACGGTAATTGTTACAAATGAATTTAATCGGCATAAAAAAACGCATGGGTGTAGATTATTCACCGACAATTAATATTTTCAATGACCTAGTCGAGTACCCTTTATTGAGAATATAAGATATGGTAAATGAACTTGCTAAATACAGTTCTTATTTAACATTTGACTTGAAAATTGCGTGTCACCAAATCAAAAGTGCTGCATCAGAGCAAATAGCAAATTTTATGACTTTACCTGTATTCCATTAGGTGTTAAAAATGGAGTCGCAGCGTTTCAACGCTTTACGTTGAAAAGCCTTACACGCTTTTGAAGTATTAAAACAAGAGCTGGAAATGCTGCTTTGCATTCAATGGATGTAAACAAACCTTTTGCCGTCGAGTGCGATGCTTCGGACGTGGCGATATCGGCCATCTTAAACCAAGGTTGAAGGCTCGTTGCTTTTATGTCACGCACCTTACAAGGTAGCGAGTTGCACTATCCTGCTATCGAAAAAGAGACCACAGCAATTATGAAAAGATTTAGAAAGTGTTTCCATCTGTTACTAAGAAAAACTTTCACGCTCGTGCGTATATTCTCGACAGCCGCAGTCGCTCAAAAATTAAAAATAACGAAGTCCAAAAATGAAGAATGGCACTGGCATCTTATTCTTATGAGATTAAGCGTAGACCAGGAAAACAAAATTTTGGACCAGATACTCTTTCTCGAGCATTTTATGCCAATTTGACCGAATCTTCTTTGTTAGTGAATATTTATAACAGTCTTTTGTCACCCAAATGTCACGAGGATGCTTCATCTTGTGAGAACAAGTAATTTACCTTTCTCAACACGCGATGTTAAAGGGTTGTTCATTCTTGCAAGATATGTGCTGAACTGAAACCACAATTCTTGCGCTCCGACAAAAATGTAATAATTAGGCCTGCACAGCCGATGGAGCGTAATAGTTTGGACTTCAAGTGAAAAGTTTAATCAATCAGTCGCTATAACTACTTATTGATTATCGTAAATGAGTTTTCACGTTTTCCTTGTGTGTTTCCGCATAAAAAATACCGCTTCTTCTACTGTAATTCGATGTCTTGATTGGCTTTTTTCGTTGACCGGCTCACCGAGTTTTGTTCACACTAACAAGGCCACTTCGTTTGAGTCTCATAAGTTTAAGCAATACTTATTAATACATGGTATAGCTAGCTCCTAGTAAATCTAGCATATATCATTCTGCAGAACATGGGCTAACCGAAAAAATTGTGGGAACCGTGTGAAATGGCATTCAGTTTGCATTACAAACATTTAATTTACCATTTTCGTAATATCAAAGTATTTTAGATGATGTGTTGCAATCAATTAGGTAATTGTGGAGTGTGGCTACTAATTTGCCCATCATCGGTGGTCAAGTGAATAGAGCGTATGCTCCTGAACTGAGTTCAATTCCCGGTCTGGTCAAACCTAAGATCATAAAAATTGGTGTTCACAAATTTCCTGCTTGACGTTCAGCATTTGAAAGGGACTGTGTGAAGCCTCCACTATGTGTGGTAGACAGGTGGGAGCTTGGCTCGAAGACCGATAAGTCTCTTCGCTGTCTCCTGGTCGAGGCAACTTGGTGAATAAAATGTAATTACAATTACAACGCTTCATTAGCGATTTTGTTAATTTTCAACGTTGTTCTTGCACGGAAAAATTACTACCAACTGGGATGACTGTAAATGAAAAAGTTTTTGTTGAGCGATTCGTCCGATAGTGATCCTTATGTTGATGAAGCTGAACTTATCAATATAGATCCGACATATATGCTGACGTTCGTTATCCCGGTGGCCGGGAAGCTACGGTTTCCATTCGTGATCTTTCTCCTTGTCCAGGTAGCCTGTGTCCACCAGTGAGTGAATCGTGGCACACGAAATATATCTGATGTATCCATAGGTGGGCACAAGTCCGGTAATCGCTAATCCGTTAATAACGAAGCTAACTTTTTCATTAACTCGTTAATCCGTTAAAAAGTTTTTTCATGTTAACGAACTAAATTAACCTCCGTTAAGTGCTGTTAACGGACTAAAGTAACTTCCGTTAAGTTCTGTTAACTTCTGTTAAGGTTTTTATCGTTAATATCATGCAGCTTCGTTCTGCATTTGAACTTGTTTTTATCTTGAAATTAGATTAGACTGTAAAATGTAACTTTCAAAACACAAAAAGACCACCATAGCAATAAATATTTCCTTACAATCAGCTCAACAGCGTCAATACGTGTTCTAGAAGCGAGTGAATAAAACGAAATGTAAATTACACGCAAAATATTAACGGATTAACGGACTTTATTAACTTCTGTTAATTAAAGCTGAAAATAACGGATTAACGTTAACGGGGGTGTGAAGTTTGTTAGCGTACTAGTGGTTAACGAAGCTAACGTTTTGCATTAACTTGCCCATCTATGAATGTATCACATGAACTTAGAGACATTAATGTGTCAAATGAGAATGATGTTTCCGTTAATTTGGATTTTGAACCTGGCACTAGTTCCGATTCAAGTGAATCCTTAATAAGTGATGATAATTTGTGTGACAATAGCTATAAATCTGCTTATGAAAATGTAAGGCGTTCCAGCAGTGGCCATTTGTCACGTTACAGTATAAAATACTAATTTTGGAAAGAAGTAAACCTACATTATTTTTCTATCTGTAATTTGTGTTATAATTGTTGCTGTGATGCTATGCTCCTTTTCTATAGGAAGAAAGAATGAACTGTTTATTTATTTATTATTACCGTGAATTTTGCTGCTTTATAACAGCGGTGGTTTAGTAGCACCATAACGAAATTGAATGAAGAGCACAAGTAAGTTTGCATATGTATGAAATGCTGTGAATTTAAAAATTTTGGTTAAATTTTCAAAAAGTGCCAGTACTTCTGCAGCTACAGCAGGCATCTGCTATCACTACAGAAGAGCTCAAAAAGTAAACTTACGGAAAATTTATTAAATAAAATGTGGTTTTGTTTGTACAGTATGCAAACTATCAATGAAACGCGCTATGATGAAATTCGCCTTGACGAGATGTGTTCGATTTTTGTTTAGTAACATTATACCTAGATTATGGCTTTATCAGTCAGTCGACTGGTTTAGAAAAGGGAGTTATTAGGTACTGCTATGCTATTTTTGCTAACCTTTTTCTTTTTTGTTCATAGACTATGCTTTCTTGATGTCACGAAATAATAATTTTGAATGCCTGAGATAGGATTATTTGCTGCATTTAATGCGTACGTGACTGATTTACTACTTTTGCCGCCTTTTTGATTTAGAATATTCTGGATGTTTCCTTTCTAGTATTTTCTACTGTCTTCTATTAATCACCGGAATGATTAGTTGTTTACATGTCTTAATTGCTGTATTTAGACTTGAAGTTTGTGACGTCACAATTACGCAACCGTTGTGTTTCGCAATTGCTAATATGTTTTCTATTGTGACGTTCATGGATTGTTCTGGGAGATTCGATAGCTTTAACCTTAGTATAATAAGCGGATCGTTTTGATTCTAATTTTATTCTGATATTCTAAAAGTGGATGATTTTTAGGTATTAGTTTCGTGGGCATTTTTGCCGAGTGTGTGTATCTGTGGTTGGCTTGTGTAGCTGTATAGTTTGGCGATCTGAATTGAGCGATCGCGAGAGTGTGTAAGGTGCGACTTGAACCTGGTTGGTCGCGGTTAAGTCTTTTACGATCTGAACCTGGTCGATCGTAAGAAGTGTTAGTGGAGCGATTTTGCTCAGTGAAATTGGTTTTGAGTTTTCAATCTTAAATAGAAGTTTTAATTTAAGATTTTGTGCTGCTTTCTGAGATTCAAGAAGCTAAAGGAACTAACTATCAACTGCCATTTTCAATTCGTCAATTGACATCTCAGTCGTTCTCTAGTTTCAGCTGACGTGGGCAATTCTAGGGATTAAAGGTTGTACTCTAGCCAAGTATCAACGATCGCGACACTTGATATGTAAAGTAAATCTCACTTTAATGCTTAAAAGGTTAGTTGACGTAGGCTGGGAGAAGGGTGAGGGGGCTTGAACTTGAAGGTCAAGTAGCTTTACTTGAAAAATGTCGCAATTGGGCAGCGTGCTGAAAAAACTGGTGCAACTTGCACATGTCATGGACGGGGTCTGGAGGTACAGCCCTGGGCCGCTGAGCAATTTTTGCAATCTTTTAAAAATTTAGATCAAATTTCGTACCTTTTTAGAGCCCGTTGAAAAAACTAAGTTGCTAGAATTTGAAGGCCAATCGAAAAATTAAATTGCCCAGCCCCTCAAACTCCCTTTTACTCACAGTTTAAGACCAAAACATGTTTGAATGCTTACAATTTTTGGTTAAATTTTCCAAGTGGCTTGGCTGGCTAATGGAGGGCGGAAATGGAGCTCCTTAGCCTACTCAACTGATTTGTCCAGGGAAGGGATAGTCAAGTTAGATTCTTTTTCAAAAAATAAGCAAACAGAAGGGTGAAGCGAGTTGAGGCAGATGTGTAAGAAATGATCGCACTCATTTTCGTTGCTAAGTACTAAAAAAGTGTCATCCATATAGCAATAGTTTATCTCCGGCAGAAAAGTGGTTTAGAAAAGTTTAAATTCATAGTAGCCAACAAAAATATTGGCAAGAACTGATCCAAGGGATGATCTCACGGAAACTCCGTCGATCTGGTGATGCATAATGTCATTGAAGCTAAACTTGACAGAAGTAGTATCTCCGTAATTCAACAAAGATATGACTTGAAAAAGGTGCAGGAGGGTGTTCTTGTAGAGGGCGTCAGCACAGATTTGAATAGTCTCCACTAGAGGGACATTAGTAAATAAACTTTTAATTTCAAAAGAGTTTGTCAAAACGCTATGATTACTTTCGTAGTACGTTATGGTTTTACGCAGCGGTTTGTACGTTACGGTTTTACGTAGTACGTTATGGTTTTACGTTTTACGTACGTTATGGTTTTACGTTATGGTTTTAAGCTTAGAGGCGACAGCAACCGTTCGGAACGTCACCAAAGCGATTTTTTGTACAATTTTTGGTAAAAGCAGCAAAAAATTAGGTTTTATAGACACTACAACAAATGCTTCAACAAACCATTAGGTTTAGATTCAGATTAATTTCAGATAGAACAAAATTTTCCAAAATTTTATTAAGTTTAGTTTCAAAACGCCTTGTATCCACTTTTTTAAATTTAAACAAACCAAAATAAAACCTAAACTAAATATCGTTAATTTTTCAAACTTTTCGGTTTCGGTTTTTGAAGAGGAATACGTCTGCAATCCCCAGAAAGTGAAATTGACAAAATATTCGCAAAAAACCTTTAACACGGTTTTTTGCGGTTTTCTCGAAAACATCAAAAGTGGATATAAAGCGTTTTGGAAATAAGCTCTTCAATCATTTACGCACAAAACGCCAAAAATTGTTTCTCTTCTTTCAGTCGAGCAACTGTGGTGTTTTCAAAAAAATCTTTTCCCTTTCAAAAAATTTGTTCTTTTTTCTAACAGCAAGTGTACTTTTGAGATGCCTAAGTCAGCATCGACTGACATAGGCTAGTCATAAAATTGCTTAAGTCAATACTAAATGATATAGGCTAATCATGAAATTACCTAAGTCCGTCTCTAGACTTACACATTTTTATTATAACAGCATAAAGTGCCCTCTAATGGCGATTTTTAAATCTGAAAAGTTTACTAGGTGCGCCTTTCCTTTTGGTATGAATAACTCAATTTGCCCAAAATGTGACTCAGACATTTGTTTTATTAGGCTGACGACATGCAATTTGTAACCCAAAAAAGCTTAAAAACACGCAATTTCACTGCTTTGCATTTGGCGCCCCATAGAAAACTTCGCTATTATCACGTTAACAGTTTGTAGAAAAAGTAAACCGTTTATCTAGAGTTTGTAGTGTAACGAACTCCAAAAAAAAAAAAAGATTAAGCTCGCCTCGGGTTCTTACAAAACGCGTGCTGCCGTGGTTCCAGTTCTTCTTTATTCAAAGACAAAAAATGAAACATATAAATACCACGCCACTGCACGGTTTCAAAACCGGCGAGATAAAGAAAAGCCCATCTGGCTTAACCAAAAAATGCACGTTAACAAAATGTCTTAAACATAGGTAACGTCATTTTAGCGTCTGACCATCAGGTCTTAAAAAGAAGAATGATTTGAAGAACGCTTGCCAGCACAGTCAAGATTTGCAAAGTTGCCTTCTTCATGCGTCGCGCATAAAGAAAGAAACAAAATTATATGCAAATTTAAACACGTACAAAATTCCAACGATTTGTAACAAGTTTCGAGCTAAATTACAACAGCAGCAAAAATGCCCTGCAGACCGCGCTCTTTGCGTGAAGGCAAACTAATCAAAAATTCGAAAATGCAATACAGCAAATCAGGATTTAATGCTATGATGTATCATGTAGAAAAAGTAACTTGGTTAATATTTGCAGCTCAGTGGAACAAATCAGTGAGTTTAATTTTTGACCCAAGAGTTAGCAATTAAAAGAAATGAGTTTGTAGTTGAAAAGATTCACGACAGAAGAAATAAGTCGATGGAGATTTTGCTTTTGTAGTTTGCAATTTGGTCAAGTACGATAGTTGATTATATAGCAAACAAAACTAATTTTGAGTTGCACAGCATTCGAATTGATAGCTGCTTGCAAAATTTTGTATTGTATTATATGTTAGCAAAAAGCAAAAGTAAAAGTCTTTGTGAAAGTAGCTCTTTAAGATAATCAATGTAGTCTATTCGTGGTTGAAAAGTTTACTGTAGTTGTTTATCGCATTTGATGAATTCAAAAACCAATACTTCACTTTTTACAGATTATTAAACAGAACATAATATCTGATAGATCTTAAATTATCATTTTATTATTACTTTATTGTTGCATCAATTTTGTAGTGGTAAATAATCAGTTGAGTCCTTAGTAGCGTAGAGCTGGGGGTAAACATATGTGGGGGGACTATAGCTTCCCCATTGGCTTGTCGACCAAAATGCAGAATAAGGAAAATGGCCTACCACGTTTTAAACACTTTTGAGACTTCCTTTTGCACTGGAATGGACTCAAAAATGATTTAAAGCATCTTTTGAAGTATTTATCTAGGAGAAGGACTAATTTGTCAAATTATAAAACACACGAAATTGTTAAAACTTTGTAAAATGGCCAAAAATAAGCAATCAAATTTAATCACTTTTTGAAAAACGCTAAACATTGGTTTCATAAATAAATATATATGAATAGGGTGGGGTGGTTTGGGGCAATTCAGTCTTAGCTGATAAGCAATCACTTCTCTCAAATCTTATTTTGTTAGCTCCCCTCCCTCCATTTATATTTTTCTATAAAATTAAGAGAAATTAGATTCCGATACTTTTTGTGCTTTATTGAAGTATATAATATAGAATTTTATGATTTACCAGAATTTGGTAAACTAAAGAACTAAGATTTCATCATTAGCAGTGGCGTCACTAAGGGGGGGCGGAGGGGGCGGCCCGCCTCGGGTGTCACCATTTTGGGGTAACACCATTTCATATTACCAATCGAACAAAAAAGAAAACAACAATATGTTTAACATCATTGGAAATGTTTAGCACACTGGAATGGAATAAAAAATGATTTAAAGTATGTTTTGAAACATTTATTTAGAAGGGGGCGGGCTAATTTGCCAAAACTATAGATCACAAATTAGCAAAAACTTTGAAAAATCGTCAATACTAAGCAATCAAATTTGATCGCTAGCTCAAACATGCTAGATATAGGTTTCATAAAAAAAAAGCTCAGAAACAGGGGGAGGGATGGTGGTGGTGGCAAATCAGTATCAGTTGATAACCAATCACTTCGACTCAAAAATCGTTCCATTCAACCCCCCCCCACCAATTATTTTTCAAGGATAAACATAGACGAAATGTGTTTAATTTTTGTGAGTGTCATTGAACTATAAGATTCTATTATTTACGGTATCAGCTTGTAAATAAGAGAACAGAAATTTTACCATTAGCTATCTTCCTCGTAGCATTGCTTATTTATGCAACCAGTTTAATCATGTTTTTGTACTGCTAATTTCTGCCTTATTTCATAACCAATGATTTTTATCGAAATAAGCCTAAAATCAAGTTATTTTTGAGAAAAGAATTTTATTTTCGAGAGCTGGGGGCTCTTCCCCCAGTCCCCCGAAACAGATCCCAATGCAGACCCACTGCAGACTGAGGCTGATTAGACTCAGGCTACGAGTCTGAGTCTAATCATGTTTTTGCACTGCTAATTTCTATGCCACCAAATCTTTCCCTGATGCTACGTTTGAAGAGCATTATTCTCTATCAAAATAAGCCTATAACTAAGTTATCTTCGCAAAAACATAAATTTTTTTGAGTGCTAGGAGCTTTGCCCCCAGACCTCTAATGGTCTTTGGCGGAGCTCCCAGACCCCTGAACACAGCCCCTCATCTCCTCACTGCAGATTTCTGACTCCACACATGATACTAGAGTGCTAGACGTGTGCTGCTCAAACTTCCAAGTTCTAAAATCTTACAACGAAAAGTTATTGAGCTAGCCAAATAACAGCCGCTATCTATAGCAATGAAGTAGTACCGCTTTTTTTCAAATACAAGCTTTTGCAGCCTACTATACTGTACATTATGAAGGGTGACATCTACAGTAGGACCTCAGAGAGAAAATTTTCCAGGGGGTACGAAGGTCGATACCAGACCCCCAAATCTTATTTGGCCCTCCAAGCCTTATCGGGGCCCATGCTATTAAATCATTTTTTGTCGGATGGGGGTAGATCTTCATTTAAAAGTGAGGGGATGGTGATATTCGCATACAGTTAGGACCTATGAAAAACAACACAACTAGACATATAATTGGTTTAAATCCAGCTAAGGGGTTTGGGGGAGCGTTGCGAGCACCCCAGCGGGGTCCGGGGCGGAGCCCTGGAAGCTTTAGCACTTTTTATGCTTCTCGAGGGTAAAATACAGAATTCGATCAACATCCCAGCACTAAACTTGCTTAAATTGACAAGCAGAAAACGTGATATTCATGAAAGAAAGTATGTGAAGTGGGGGATGATGACATTGACACAATATTATACAATATAATGACTTTAATACTAAAAATCCAAATATTTTACTGATAAAAGTTTTAAGAAGTCATCTGCAATCATAGACTTCAAAAACCCAAATATCTATTAAACTCATACAGATTGAGTGAGTTACTTAATGATAGTAGTAGAGTATGTCAACTTTAACTCCGCTCTCTGAAGTTGAAATGCTTTTGGATCTATGAAAATGTGGGTTCTCGTACATTGTTATACCGTAGAATTAGGACTCTCAAGTCAGAGAAATGTAACAAAGCGTTAATTTCGGTGCAAGTGTATGGCTTTTGATACATTTTTCTCTTTTTAATCAAATCGGCCACTATTGGATGCCCTAAAAGCTGTGAAGCAAAAATAGCGACCAATTACCAGTACTGAATAGGCTGACTGATATTTTTGCTGTAGGTAAGGTTCATTACGATGTTATAGTGCGATACCAAAACTTAACGCGGAAACCTGAACTCTTTCGGGCTTCTTGAGCCCGGGCCCCCCTAGGTCCGGGCCTGGGTACGATGTACCCCCGGAACCCACCTCTCGCAGGCTCTGGTGAGATCATGAAATTTCGTTCCGGGTGTCACCGTTCTTAGCGACGCCACAGTCTCTTAATACGGCCCAGAAGCCAGCTGTAATTGTAATTACTTCTTCATTCACCAAGTTGCCAAGGTCAAGAGACAGCCAAGACAGTCAATTTGAAAACCTTTCAGTTTTCGAATTAAGCTGAAACCTGCCCCGCAGTCTATTAAACTAGGCGGTGGCTTCACACTGTCCTTTTTATAGCTGCAGTCAAGCAGAAAAGTTGTAAATACCAGTTTTAATAGGTTTTGGTTTAAACCGACCGCGAATCGAATCTGTTCATTGCAGGTGTAGTCATGTCCCATAGTCCAGTTGTGCGAAGAACGGAAACTCCTCACACAACTGCGAAACCTCTGGTTACCAATTTCTCCGCAGTGCGTCCTAGAAAATGATGATCGCAACTAGATTAGACTAGGCCAGTGACGACCAAAATTAAGCTTTGTCAAATCATCCTTGGATGGTAAAAAAATAGACACTCGACCTCGAAGATTGGCAAGAACCAGTAGCGTAGACAGGGGGGGGGGCTCGAGCCCTCCCCATTGGCTTGTGAAGTATGCAAAATCGCATGTTTTTTGTGCTTTTGAAGCCGATTTTATGTGAAAAATGGAAAATAGCCCCCCCCATTCGAAAACAGCCCCCCCTCAAACGTCTGAATTTGCGAAATTGGACGAAATATCAGTCTCAATTTTGGTGAAAACTTTTTTTTTTTTTGGAGATCACCTAATTTTGGGCGGAAAAAACCTTTGAATTTCCAAGCTTTCCGAGACATTTCGTCTCAAGTTTCGGACAAACCGTCGGACAATTCGAGTCAAGGTCGTTTTGCACACTTCTCACTCTTTCAAAATAGCCCCCCCTTTTCCAAATCCTGGCTACGCGCCTGGCAAGAACCTCTCAAGTTTTTACAGACAGAGAACGCAAGGGATAATTTGCACCTTCGCGAGCAACCGCTCGTGGCGGTACGATTCTTCTTCTTCTTTCTTCATTGCCCGCTTTTCCCAGAGGGTTGCGGGGGCAGCAGCTCGAGATTAAGCCGCCACACTTCACGGTCTTCCATTACCTCCATCATTTCGCTTGGATGAAGTCCCAAGCGATTCCATCCAAGATTCTTAATGTAATTGGTCCATCTACTTCTAGGCCGTCCAACCGGTCTTCTCCCATTTGGTTTGGCAAGTAAAGTTTGTTTGGGAAGTCTTTATTAAAGCATTCTGCTTAGATGGCCAAACCATCTAAGCTGAGATCTTTCAATTCGGAGAAGAAACTAAGGCTGTTGACAAATAAGGGTTTTTGAAATTATCAAACAGCAATTATTTTTCGGTTTTTCAAATCAAATAATCAAATAAATCAAACAATTTTTATTGATTCAAGTAAGAGGGCATGAAGCACATTAAATCAATCACGTAGTCACTGTTACAAGATAACTTTGTAACAAACCATCCAGTAGCAAGCAGTAAAGCATCTTTCTGCTTCTACTGAAGATGGTGGAAATGTATCTACACAACTCTTCAATCTTTTGAGAGCTTTTGGGCATTTTTGGGTGGCTTCAAAAAACATCATTTCTTTTTTGATACAATTTAAAATATTTGGGGTTTGAATGGCGATTGAACCAATGCCAAAATGTTTGGAAAGAATGCAGTGGCCAATTTAGGGGGGGGATGCATCCCCCCCATTCCCCCCCCTAAATCCGCCACTGCCCACAATGATAAGTGAGTTTGCAAACTTAGCTAAACGGAAAGCTGAAGACTTGGTTTGGAATGGAAATATTAAACTGCCTTTTACAATTTACGGTTTGCAATAGACCCATAATATGATAAGCTGAGTTTATTTTTAAGTCAAGCTGACAAGCTAGTGGAATCGCAGTCGCAAAATTAACAGTGATCAAATACTGGAGATTTTGGCAAATCTTTGTCAAGCTATACGTTACTACCAAAAAAATTTAAGTTCTCATAAATTTAAGCAAGACTGTGGACTCATGGAGTACAGGAGTCAAAACTTAAAAAAATATCGGGAGTTTAAAAGCCTGCAATGTAATGTGTAAACAAAGGGAAAAAATTGGTCAGTATATCCTATACATTTCAAGAAAAAAATTGAGGCAAGGCCCTAGCTTATCAGGTATCCTCCTTTTTATCGGGCTGTAAGTCGAGTTTAATGTGTACATTTGCAGTGTGTTTACTAACATATAACAATGTAGCAATTTTGCTGTGACTAAATTTGCGACTGTTTTATTATGGATATTGGATAGGCCTAATATTATTGGTATAGTTTTTGATGATTAATTACGGCTTGGAATAACATTTATGGGCGCACTTTTTTAAACGAACTGCATTGTTTCGGTAACCTTTAGCGACATGCTGCATTTGCAGTAGCTAGTGCTAAAACAACGAAAATCGCTGTAAGCGTATAACTGCGCGTTATGCGCTGTAGGTGAAAAAATTGGATAGACTTTGGGCCCCCCCGCTTTCAAAATGGTTCCGCCATCGCTGGTACGTAGGATCATTTTCTCGACAGTGCTGAGTACATCGCATAAACACTAAAAAATAGCAACAAACAAATTATCAATTAAGTACGGGCAGGTTATCCGCCAGAGGCGAAGGGGCCTGGGGGCAGAGCTCCCAGCGCTAGGAGATTTTGCAATTTTTTTGCAATAATGACTTAATTTTAGGCCTATTTCAGTAAAAATTAATGCTTTTTAACGTGAAAAAGGCATTAGCAATGCAAAAACATGATTAAACTGCCTGCGCAAATGGGCTATGAGGGGGTGGTGGTTAATGGTACAATTTCAGCCTTTTTATTACAAGCTGGTAAATCACAAAATAAATAAATTACAAGTTTTAACCTAATTCCTCTGCATTTATAAAAAAACGATAGTTTTGGAGATGTTCATCCCCGACCCCACCGAGAATTTTAGTGTTAAGTCTGGACAAGAAATGGATCTTGATCCTGTTATTGGTGTGAATTTTATGTGTTTGAAGTTTTTCTTTTATTTCTCCGCTTTGAGCAGGAGGGTCCGGACTCCTAGAATCCGCCACAGGTAACGCCGGCGTTGATTGTTCTAACTAGGGCTACAAACAAAGTTAGAAACTTGAATGCCTTGAGAGTAATAGTTAGGCCTACAGACATAGGATCCTTTACTAAATTTGAAATTTTGTAGCACCCTATCTTCCTAGCGTCAGTTCAAACTGAACTAAATTGGATTCACAGGCTAACTAAACGCATTATGCAAAATTGCTCATTTATTTTATGTTATTTAGAAATGATTTAACACACGCAATTTGTTAAGTAGTGACAATTTCACCGAAAATGTTCAAGTTAACGAGAACAAGACAAAAATGAGAAATATTCATCCGCGCATTCTTTATTTGCTTTTTTAAGGGTTAAAAGATTAAGATTTGAGTTAGGGTTTGGGTTAGTTTGGGGTTAGTTTTAGAGTAAAAATTTGAGTTGGGTTATTATAAAAATTTCCGATAAAAGAGTCTCTTCGAATTTGTTATTATTGATTTTAAGGAAATTTTTAGCGTCACTTTATGAAGAGTATTTGTTTATAACAAAAAGAGATATTTTTTCATACATTAAAAATTGTAATGTAATTCTGTATCGCCAAATAATTTTTCTACGTTCTACTTCTGGAAAGGCCTCTCTTGGTTCACAAAACACCAAATTTTAATCACCAGAATGTTTTTTGTAGCTCCAGTACTCTTTTGCTTGTCGTTTAGTCGGGCAGTACTGCCTCCCTTGCCCCTCATGGTAAAAGGGCAGGGAGGCAGCTGACCCTCTATCCCCCCTCCGTTCCGACACCACTGCACATACAGTCGTGCGCGCCCACACACGTGCGACTGTTGTGCTTATTCCTGTGTCACATATGTTCATGAAAAAATACGGATCTTGTTGTCTTTGAAACGCAGATTAACCTAGATGAAATAAGCCATCTTTTTGAGAAAAAACAGATTCAGCAAAAAGAAATAATACTATTTGACTGTTTGAAACTAGATGTGAAATTATTTGATGATTTTTCAAATAATTGAATCTTTCAAATAATCAAATATTTGTTTGCTTGATAACAGCCCTAGAAGTAACGGTTCGATGTGAAGAGATTTTTGAATCTCAGATTGGAATGTGTAGGTACGCAATTCTAAACTTTTTTTACTTATTCCGTTCCATACTTCCACACTTCCGATCTAAACGCACCGTTAATGTGGAAGTATGAATGGATTAAGTAAGAAAAGTTTAGAATGGAAAGGAATATGGAATGGAAAATTTTTTGTTTGGAATGGAAAAACAGCGGATAAAAATCGTCTTCGATTCCGTACCAAAAATCGCCTGCCTCTTGCTCTCCTGCATGATCGCAAACTTTTGCTTATAGTCTGCTGTACAATACAGTACTTAAAGTTGTTTTTTTTCAAAAATCAAAGTAAGAAAATTATGCACAAAAGTGTCGTCTCACGCCACGTATAGTAGATGTAAGATCAGTACCACTATTCTCAGTAAAGAGACAGTCCAATCATATTGCGATATTACACTTCAATATCCAAAACTGTTTTCGGTTTCGAAAGCATAAAATATTAATAGGCAAGCTACCGGTACTTTTCTTGGTTAATCGAACAGTATCAGGTGTAGTTTTATCTGTTTATTGCTCTACACAAAAACATTATATAAATCATCAACAGCATAATTGTGCGGTTAGCGATACGTCACTCAGAATAACGAATAGTCTGATAGTAATTCAAAGGCTGACGAAAGCCCATCTTTCCACTGAGGCGAAGTTACTGCATTGACCAGCTGTGGAGGCGTAACCTGACTGCACTTCAAAACTAAACCAACTGAAGCGCGGTTCTGGGTCTGCGTGCTCGGGTTACACAAACAAAATTTTTTAGCAAGAAAGCTTGCAGGGACTTTGATTGAATAAACTTTTTTCTACGAGTAAAAAGCTTAGCAAGAGTGTTGCAACTTAATGTGCTTGCCAAAAAAAAAACATAGTCATAAACAACAAAACTAATGAGCATTCAGTAAAACCATCTTGCCCTTTACAGCATTGGCAGGTGATTTTACACCATCCAGTAATTAATTTGGCATCTCAGTCACGAGATGATTAAAAAAAATTCTTAGCTTAACATTAAAAGAATGTACAGTAACTTAGGAGCAAAAAAGGTATCATTATTTTTTTCCTGGTGTGGTTAACGCCACGCAATTGTAATTTGAACCTAAAAAGTTAAGAACAGCACAAACAAAAGCAAGAGTATTTATTCCACCAGAACTAGACCCTTGTCTTCCGGCGCCATTGCCTCTGTAAAAACTTCTTCCATTTTTGTTGTTGTTGCTATTGCTTTGCGGAAAAACGACGTCGCCATTGAAGTCGATTGCATAGTTACCGTTTGGGGAGTTGGCATTGCACCCGTCTAAACAATAAAATACAGTCTTCAAAAGTGATCAACAAGAAGTAGATTTTATTCAACGGTTTAGGACTAACAAAACTCTATCAATTGATAAAACTCGGTGGAACAGAGGTTATCAGGTAAGTCTGTCACCGTTATTCAGTCAACTGGAGCGCTTTGCAAATCACAAAGGCTCCGGCGTTTACTTGGCGTCCGGTTGAGCACGTTCATAGGCCAGAAGATTATTTGCAGTTTGGTTCTGAGAGCCGCATACTATGATCATGTTGAACCTAAGTTCCTAGCGTTGACGGAAAAATGGAACGTTACTAACCAGGGCCACAGAGAGAAATCTTATCAGCGGTACAAAGACTGATATCGGGCCCCTTTGGCAAGGCGGGGGCAGGAAGTTGGCTGAAGACCAAAAATATTTCTTCACCGGAACTACGGCCAACTTTTGCGTGCATGCACACCGAACTACTGCTAATTGAGTGCCGGAGAAACTACTTGAGTGCGCTTAAACTCAAAGGTCCTCCTGGTTCCCTTAGCCACAGGTACGATATACCTCCGGAACCCCCCCTCGCATGCCCTGATTAAATTGTTTAATTGAATCACGTAAAACAAGCATTTCGTAATAAGCTACTCAAAACCGTAAAACCCCGTTTCGAGTAGTTATCTCTAGTAAACCAGTTTTTAGAATAGAATTTTTCTCGTTTGTGGGCACTGAAGAAACGTTTATACAGAGCGATGGATTTTTTAGGCTCAAAATGATTTTTCGCTCATGGTACTTGATAAAAAGACGAGCGAAAAATCGCTGGATTTTTGTATTTACAGGGTAACGAGCACTCCACGCAATTGTCTGCCTTGCGTTGCTCGTCTTCTTTTTCTACGTTTCCAGTAGATTTAAACGACTCTATCGGAATCCTATAGCTTACAATTTCTTGACAGTCATTATCCTTCGAAAGCTTCAACACCTATGCAACTGCCTTATCCGTGGGATACTTTAATTCAAGAGCAAACTAGTACTATACAAGTTGGTTAGGTCTTTAGAACAATGCCTTGTGGTACGTACTACATGGCAAAACCAAAGCAATTAAAACCACAAAATTTTAATATAGTGCTTGTTGCTGTACCTGAACTACATGCATTGCTATCGCAGCTGTAGAATGTTTGGTCTCCTTGAGGTACAATGCTGTTGCAATCTACTGATCCAGATGAGGAGCAATATCTTCGGACGCTGATGATTTTGTTGTCTGCAATGAAATACAGGCTTATCGAATCTCAATCAAACGTGCCTATCCGTTTGGGTTTGAGAAAGTCCAGACACAAAATCAACCTTTTCTTGTTTTCCTTTTTTCTCTTCAAAAAGAAGGCAATTTTGGTAAAGAGGTGCACTTTTTGAATGATACTATTCCAGTTTAGAAAGAACCGGTTTTATTTCAAAATTAAAAAAAAAAACTACCAATTCTCCGCTCAAACGCGATCTCAAACGTACTTGGCACGCAGACGGGAAGAAAAGTTTCTGTGCTCCGTCGAGACTTATTTCTCCTCTAGTTGGATGTTTTTCAACCAGTTGGTTTAAAATAAACCAAGGATACGCTCGTACGCTCACGATTTTACGAGCAGTGTTGCCCGGGCCTTAAAGTTAGCAATTTTTTTTTATTTTAGTGTTGTTATTTTGTTAGTGTTGCAACGGAAAACTAACATTTGAAAGGCTAGTCACATTTTAACTTAAAATACTGCTTCTTTTCAATTCTGAGCCTTGCATATTTTGACAATAACGCTGTGACAAAACACTCATTAAAAGCTAAGAGCAAGCAGTAGCTTTTTGAAATTTTGGGTTTAATTAGCAACACCGGCGAAATTTTCGAGGAAAAAAAACCTAATTCAAAGTGCTATATATTGAAAATGGAAGATTATGGAAAGCTCACATACTCAAATTTTTTCAATTCAATTTATTTGCATTAGCAAGTTACGTGCAACAAACAAAAAACTTTTTTATAATAAATTTGATGAAGGTGATCTTACAATATTTCGAATCCTATCGAGCGAAACACAAGCAAAAAATTCGAACTGAAGGCCCTTAAATTAAAATTTGTTAGGCTCTAGTTATTTGTTTAAGCAGTATTTTACCGATACAAGTGTCCCATTTTACTTAGTGACTCGAGTACAACTGCTTACAGTGCTTTCACAAACTTACTTACCAATGGTTAAGTTCAAAAAGACGCAGAAGGTGTCATCGAAATTAGGGCATGATGTCAGACGAAGATAAGGACTCTTTGGAGCTTTTCGATTGCATGCTGGAGAGCCGCTCACACCGCATTGATAACAAGACAGTGACGATACTGAAAATTGTTCATGTGAGTTTGACTAAACTGGTCGTAGGCTTATAAGTTAGGGAAAGTTTTTCTATCTCAAATAGTTGTTGACCATCCTAAAATCTGTTGCCCATTTTTTTAGCTACTACTGACAGAAAATAAGGTGCAAAAGCATTAATGACCTGGTTTGGTCTTCACATGGTTTGCCCACAGTTTGATATTCTGAAGCATTCAGCAAATTTGCCCCCCACCTCCCCGCCCAAAGCTGAACAAAATGCTTGAGATTGTGAAATTTCTTAATAGTCAGCAAATTTAATTATATTTCGTCCACCCTAATATGAATTCTTGAGAGCACTAAGCCTACATAATTAAAACACTTTTGAAACCTTTGTTTACAAATGTGGCTGTTTGGCGACTTTACGCAATTTTCTTAACAGGAGTGGAATTGTCCAAGAAATAGCGGTAACTTCGCTTTAGTGCGACACACTGGATAAAACTGAACGGTGGTGCCTGGGCTGTTAAAAGAAGTTTCTGGTTCGGGACAAAAAATGCGAACTGTTTCCATTGAAAGAAATTTCGGCGCCTAAGACTAGATGAAACAAGTTTTTCAAAGGGTTTCGACCCTTTTTTTCTCAAAAATTTAACTTGATGACCAAAAAACATCGGCTTGATCTTTACCGGTTTCAGTCTTGTTTTCCTGACCAAGAAAAATTTAGCTTCTCATTGAATTTGAGTTTGGGGCTTAAAATTAAAATGAAAAAGTCTTAAATTTTGGCGGCTCCTCCCAAATTTGCCCGGCTTGGGTAATTTCTCTTTTGTCAATGGCCCTGCTGGGTGGCGCAAAATATTATTACTCTTTCCACCAAGCAAATACTGTAAAACCAAACCCCGTGCGAGAACTGGTATTTATTATTGCATCATAGCACAAGCAGAAGATGGATCCTGGATAATATGATCTAAAACGCATTGACTTTATTTTGAATGACAACTGTTAATGAGCTTAACTCAATTTCATTCAACCTTTTCCTGTCAAAAGGGTGCTTTTTTAAGTTCATGCCAAGCTTCTAATTCAATTAGAGTAGGGCATTGAGCCTCAACTAACTGTTATGCCTATGCATGTTTTTTTAGGATTCTACTATTCTCGTAACACTAACTTACCAGTTTTCCAATAGCATATTGTTATGAATAGTAGAAACAGTAAGAATTTCATTGCGAATTTATTTTCTTAATTACTGTAATATCCAGTAACGCAAATTATTTAGTTGGTTTAGTTACCGAATAACTTCTACCCTTTCCAAGTAACCTAGAAATGATGTTGGAAATGATGAAATGATGTTGGAAACAAAATGATGTTGGAAACAAAATACAGCCGCCAGCGTGGCTAAAAGGACAAGGCGTTATTTTTACGACGACCCCGATCGCATGATCTAGGCTCAGCCCGCACCCTGGTCACGTTGCGGAGTCTTTGGATAAGACGCTTTACGATAGTTATCTTTGCTTGGTAGCTTCGAACAAAAAGCAAATTCAATGGACAAGAAATTGAAGAAATCCACTAGAACATTGGATCACTGGAAATTCTTAATTAGTTACGAATTCCTCCAATCACAGACTAGTTGAGGTAAAGAAAAGTTTGCGGAATTTCCTGCAATTAGCGTCTGACGCTGTCCGATGACTATCGAGCCAGTGCCGTCGCTACGGGGGGCCAGGGGGGGCCGTGCCTTCCTTACGGCTGCTTGTGCCGCCCATTTAAGTTTAATCAAAATACTATTTTTGGAACATCACTCAATGATAAGACAACACATAATGATGGAAAAAGAAAAATATACATTCAAGCGTAATTCTCTTTCAACGTTTTGTCGATTCTTTGCGAAATTGCTGTCAACCAACTGCTGTGTCACACAAATTTGACACAATGTTCCGTCTTATTTACACGCCGTTGCGGATGTGTCGCGGCAAGAGAGATGTAACCTTGCAGAATCGTAACTGGAACTTGATTAGTAATTATACAATACTTGATATATTTTTTTCAAAGTTTTTTGCTGCAAAATCGCAAAAATTGCCCAGGCCCCCGTTCACAGTCACTCAATATTTAGTGAGTATGTTCCGTCTGTGAGAAGCTTGAGTTGCAGTAGTTTGTTCAGTACGGGGGCTAAACCATGCAGTTTTTGTCCAAAAACATTTGCTTTTAATTATTGGTTCTCCCCTCTTAGCAAAACCCTGGTTGCACGTCTGGTAGCATTCACTGCAGTAGATAGATTTTTCAAGCGACTATGGGCCGCAGACGAAACTAGCTAGGAAACGCTGTCGGCTTTATTTTAAAATTGCGTATAATTGCAACGGTACAAGATCAGTTTTTAGAGGCAAATTTTAATGCCCCCCACTTTTGGGTAGTACCTCCTCACTTCATTTGCTCTGGCGACGGCACTGTGACGAGCGGGTAAATAATATGCATTTATTACAACACTATACGGTATTAATATTTTTGCTTCTCGTAATACAAAATTGTTTTCTATTTATTTTAACCCAGGCAAGAAACAAACCTAAATTTTTCTGTGTCATTGGCTTACAGATGTTTGGAAGTGTCGAGAATTAAAATTTTTATTTTGTTCAAAACATTACAAAAGCAGGATAGACATGAAAACAATAAAAAAAAATAACAAGAAAGTATATACTGTATATTTTTGCTATTCAAAAGAATTTTTTGAAATCTTGTATCATTCTCATTCAATTGAAATCAATGTACTAGACTTTTTGTGAAACCAAATTGAAATCAATTGAAATCAATGTGGTTTCACCAAAAGACTCTCGGCAAACAGCAACATATCGCAAACAAATTTTCTGTAAATCTCTCTCGCTTCTCCTCAAGTAATTTTCAATATTACAAAGATTTTGCGAGTTATTTGAGAGAAGAACTTTAAAAGGACTAGAAGTGCATTAACAACTCACGATTGTGACCATTGAACACACATTAACAGCTAATTCCAATAAACTAATCGATAACATTCTGTATACTGGAAAATACTGTGCTTATCTGCAAGAATTTAATCAAAATAAAACTACTTTTCAAACCGATTTTGTTTGCAAACTGTGCAAGCCCAGAGCCTTGTCTTTATTTATATGGTTTATTTTTGGATGTTTTGCTAATTCTGTTTATACTGCTTGGTAATGCATAATAAATCAAGTTGCTAAAAGCAAAATAAGCGCAATGCACTCAATGCAATCTTGGGCTTAAAAGCAGGAACCTAACCATTTCCGGAGATCAAGCGAGTTCCCGATTCCAAATTGCTTATTTAAGCGACATAGACGGTGGGAAGCATAATGACTCAAATATCCTTTAAGTAATTAATTATGTTTATAATAAATTCTTTGCTAAACAGAGAGCTTTTTAAACGCGTTTTATCTGAAAGACAAAAATGACCGCGCAAAGATGTACGAGCTATTTTATTTTCAAGTTAGTCGAGCGGTAACGCGTTCGTCAATGGAGCGAGAAATCTGAGGTTCAAATCTTGGGCCTGTAAAATCTGACACTATGTTGCCACGGCTCATCACCGCGGCAACATTTCTTCGGAAAGAGCTGTGTTGTCCGCAGGCTCAATGACGCGGAAATGGGCCCCACAAATTCGTTACACGCTTCGGTGTAGTACAACGAGTATAACGAAAGATTTGATTGATTTGAACCATTCCTGAAAAATGTTGTAACTCCTACTAATCGCAGCTGTACAGTGTGTATGCTTGAGAATTAATATCCTTGTTCTGTAAATCCTTCTTAAAACTATCCCAAATCTTGAGGTACTGAAGCATAGGCGTAAGCAGGATTTTTGATTGGCGAGGGGCAGAGGGGGAGGGTAGCAAACCGCAAATCACATGCAATAACGTCATCAGAAATTTTCAAAAAAATCGACTTTTTAAGGGACAAAGATACCGTAGAATTGAAGATTAGAAGCTGGGGTCTGGTTTGGCACGTAGCCAGGATCTTGCTAAACGGGAGGACTTCAACCAAAAGTTTAAAAATTTTTTTCCAAAAATGACTAAATAGGGAGGCGTTGACAAGCAAACTAGCGTACCTCAAACGCATCACAGTCAGTAGAGCGGATTTTTTGGATTTTTTTTCTTTTTGGTCCACAATTGAATTCCGGGATAAAATCCTTCCAACTTGCGGAGAAGATCTTTTTTTGGTTTTCGAGCGAGGTTTTGGGTGTATAGAGCGAGTGTTTTGTTCCTGAAAAATAAGAGAAAATTTTGGGGGTAAACGAGCGAATTTATACCTGGCCAAAGGGTACCAGAAAAAAGTTTGGAAAAAGCCCTGTGCTAGCCTAAACTTCGGATGTCCCAAAAAGCTTCTTAATTAATTAGTTACTAAATAAGAATACCGATTAACTCATTGGTATTTGAAAATTGCCCCAGCAAATTACCAAGATTCTCAGCTTTCAAGATCTTAAGACTTGTAGCCTATAATAAATGTGATTTTAAGCAATAAGCACATTTTACTATTAGTTATTCTTGGCTTAGGCCTAATAGGTTCTTAGCTTGTTCTTAAATCATTTTCAACATTTTGTTACATTGTTAAACAGATTTTAGCTTGATGTCTAATTGCCTACAACTGACTATTTGTAGCTTTAGATCAAAACATTAGCCTATTGCCCCAAAGTTATTTTGATTCTCCAAGCGCTTAAATAAGAAGAATAAAAATACTTCAGCGAAGAAAGATTCGGCGAACAGGGTGTGCAGCATTCACTGCTATGAAGAGCACACCTAAAATGGCTAGCGCTTGACTGCATGTCAACTCCTGATTGGCTGAGCGCTGCAGATGACATCATTATTTTTTCGTCGAGCATAAATCTTGGCAGCTGCAGAGCTCATCAGTGAACACGTAAAACGTCACTTATGTTATTCCAACAAAGTCGCAAGTATTAAATTATTAAAAGTTAAAAAACATAAAAATTCATGTTTTTAATGAAAAAATGTCTTCAAAAATTTACAAACAAAAAAACAAAAAAAACGTAAGAAATAAGAGTTTTTATGGTTAATCGTTCATGTGCCATCTGGCCTAAACGCTACCAGCGCGGATGCCTAGGAATCGAAGAGCCACTAAAACGGCGACTACTTAAAGGAGGTGATGCATCCAGCTAGGATTATGTGCAAAAAATAAAGCATAATCTGAAACATATCTTCACCAAATTTCACCAGCTTACGATTTGTTGTTTCTGAGAAATTTTATATCAAAGTAAGATCTCCTGAACAGTGTTGCCAGTTAAAATTTCATTTTTCGTAAAATGATGCTTATTGTAATTTTTCCCATTGATATGAAAGCTCCTGAATGCTAGGCTTAAGCATAAATTAGCGTTACAACAGAAATAGTTTTACAAATTAAATAGTATATCCTAATTCCTAGAAAATTAGTTCTCAAATGACAACACTGTTGGGGAGATCTCCCAACTTTGAAATAAAATATCCCAGAAACGATAGATCGTAGAAAGCTGAAATTTAGTGAAGAAATGTTTTAGATGTTTCTTTAATTTTTGCACATGATCCTAGCTGGATGCTTCACTCCCTTTAAAACAAAAAAATGGAAAAAGTTGTCTTCCCACAAGATTCGAACCTGAAAGCTTCGGATTACCGGTCCACTACTTGCGCTAGAGAAGACGTCTCGGTCGATTATCGCTCTACCACTTGCGCTAGATAAGACGTTACCTCGAATGCTTAATTTTGCTATTTAATTTCAGCAACTTGCTTGTACTATGATGTTAATCATAATATAAAGCAGGCGCGAAGCCAGGAATTGCACTGGGGGGGGTTGCTGTTTTGGAGGCTGGAAACAACATCAAACGATCTTGACCAATATTTTGATCGGTATTAACTCAGATTGAGTCGGCCTTTCTGTCTAAATTTAGATGAACTCAAACAAAAAAAGGTCTTCACTAAAATTGAGTCGGTTTTTTAGTCCAAATTTAGGTGATCTTCAAAAAAAGTCTTCAGCCAAGCTGAAACCCAGTTTTTTGGTCGAAATCACATCCAGTCCTGACCAATTCTTATTGCGAATGCCAATGGGGGGGCTATTTTTGTTTTTAGTGCAAAAATCTGCCTCACAAGTGCTAAAAACGGGGTATTTTGCATACTTTTCAGGCCAATGGGGAGGGCTATAGCCCCCCATCCCAGAAATGGAAACCGGTCGGGTCGACCGGCCGGTTGGGTTGCCGGTCGGGTCGAGATTCTTCGACCGGCCGGTCAAGCCGGTTGAAACACCGGTCAAATTCTCGTTTCTGGCAACTAAAAGACATCTAAGCACCAACCGAAATTTTCTATATTTTATCATAAATAAAACTTTTTATAACAAATCAGTATTAACAAACCACACCTTTAAAAAACACTTGTTGAATGGTTTCAAGCTGTGACTAATATGCTGTGACCATTAAGACATGCACATCCAGGGACGTATTTAGGGTGGAAGTATTGTGCCACGCCTCCCAACTTTGGGCCACGGCACAAAGCAAATAAGTGCAAAATATACGTTAAAATTGCGTAATCAGATTCTAATAAAGCATGCATGTGGAAGAGGCTTTTGCTACCTGGCATTTTAGCATCATTTTAATCAGCTTAAGAGTAGAAGTGGCGCAGATTTCAGATTTTTTACTACATGCTAAAATCTTGCCACTTTGAAAAGCTGGTTTCAACTTAAATTTACCACACTCTACACCTTGCAAAAAAGACATAGCTCTTTTTTTTTGTTATACCTGAGTAGCCATGGCTTGTTCTGAAGTAACAGCATTTCTACACACTGCTTGGGCGCATTATGTTTCGAATGTTTTCTAGCCTATGTCATAACAGTTTAGTGTTTTCAATCAAAATAACGGGCGCGTTGCGTTCACTGGGATAGTTATTCATAACGACTTCGTTCTATTTATTGGTTTGACGTTTCGCTTCCCAAACCGGTTCGCTTCCCGTTCTTCAGAACAATTTTCGGCAGTGCTGCCTTGGCTGTTACAAAAAGATAAATGAGAAAAAAATAACAGCAGAAGATAGGTAACAGTAAAAACATACGAACATCACAATACTTGTACTATTATACCCAAAAACATTAAAATGATGGAGCAATAACATTATTAAAAATTATGTCACTAACAGCGTGAAAACAAAGAAATATTAAAAAATTATGTCACTAACAGCGTGAAAAAAGGAATACTGAAAAATTATGTCACTAACAGCGTGAAAAAACCGACAAGTTTGACGTCCTTCGTGGTCGACTCCTGGGAAATCATAACGACTTCCACTGGCAGTTAGTTGGCCAGATCAACCACCAACCCTGCAGCTACAAAGCAGCTCGAGTCATAAAATGCACAGAGCTGGACAGCGCTGTTTCGAGCTTTTAGCTCTCATCGGCAGCCCTCAGCTTCTGTGGAAGTCGTTATGATTTCCCAGGAGTCGACCACGAAGGACGTCAAACTTGTCGGTTATGATTTCCGTGGTCACACAAGGGGAACCCTTGTAGTAGGGATATCCTATGGCTGTCCTTACTACAAGGGTTCAGCAATTTTTTCACTTGTTTTTTTAAGTACCACAAGTGAAAAATCGTTTATTCCCTACAAAGCCTCTGCCACTGTGCAAGCCATTAAGGTTTGTCCAGTTCGGCCAAGAGTCTTGTCCAGCTGGGGAATAACTTTGTTAGAGAAGC
Organism: Trididemnum nubilum; assembly: GCA_963965965.1. NCBI lineage: Eukaryota > Metazoa > Chordata > Ascidiacea > Aplousobranchia > Didemnidae > Trididemnum > Trididemnum nubilum. Next base: position 16,644,731 of record OZ014471.1, on the reverse strand, counting down.
TGAGGGCTGCCAATGAGAGCTAAAAGCTCGAAACAGCGCTGTCCAGCTCTGTGCAGCGTGAAAAAAATTAATAATATTCATAACAACTATAGGCTGCTTAACTAACAGTTTGAGAAAGTATGAAAAGGATTTATTGCAAAACATTATGTACTGGAAAAGGTTTTTCGTCCTATATAAATATCTGTGGAGCTAAAAATCTTTTCCAGTACATAATGTTTTGCAATACATCCTTTTCATACTTTCTCAAACTGTCAGTGAAGCAGCCTAGGTGTTATGAATATTATTAATTTTTTTCACGCTGTTAGTGACATAATTTTTAATAATGTTATTGCTCCATCATTTTAATGTTTTTGGGTACAATAGTACAAGTATTGTGATGTTCGTATGTTTTTACTGTTACCTATCTTCTGCTGTTATTTTTTTCTCGTTTATCTTTTTGTAACAGCAAAAGTAGCACTGCTGAAAAAAGTTTAGTGTTTGCTGCTCGGCAAATTGCAAATAATCTGTCACCAATAGCTAAAAAATTGTAACTTCATTTTTTGGCCTTTCGCAAAATATCATTAAAAAGAACGTCTAATAATTTAGTTTGTGCCCTCCAGTGCTTTTTATGCTTATTTTGAGCATATTTTGCGCTGCTCAAAACAGGTCTTTCAAACCGAAACTCAAGCAAAAAAGGTCTAAAAATTGAGTCATTTTTGCAAAAA